>OW804098.1:41400944-43839740 GCA_942159475.1 Sthenelais limicola
CTCCCGCAACCCTATGTGTTGCTCATAAAAATCTAAATTTTAATTCAACTTCCCACGGTAAGTCTCTAAAAATTATAAAATGTACGGGAAGAGCTATTTCTACGAAAAGAGGTAGAAAAGAACATAGAAAAGAGGGGTTTCTTTGTCTCACATGTTCTCAGAATTTGTTGTTTTACCAACCATTTGTATTATCTGTAGAGATCCCTCCATCCTCTCCGGAGGTCGTCGTATGAGTCCCTAGCAACGGGAGAGAAGGAGGGAGGGAAAGGGCGGGAGAGGGAAGGAGAGAATGAAAGAAGCAGAGGGACAGGGTGGGAGAAATCGGATAGGGTGAGGGACAAGAGGATAGAGCGAGAAGAGGGGAAGAGAGAATAGGGCAGGGGAGAGGAGAAGGCGGGTAGGGACAGGGAATAGGCAGGAGGAGAAAAGGAGGATAAGGGGGGATAACCAGTTGGCCAGGGGGTCTGATTAAAGCGGGACTGAGGGAGAGGGAGGGGGATATTCGACCAGTGGCCTGGAGTGTCGATTGACGATTGGCCGAGGCAGAAATGACTTGTGATTCTAGCCTCATGTTCAATTATTAATATGTGTAACCTTGTTACTGATTGGATCCTGGATCTATTAGGACATAATTGGTCCAGCCAGGACAAACCAATCAGCCTTAATCAATCTTATCTATTGTAATCAACTGGGTATAAATAAATACTCTGAATAAAATGAATTCAGGCCTCTTCTAACCTGCTCAGTTCTGAACTTGAAAAAACAGTTGACAGTTGCTTTTATATCGATTTTAGATATTCAGAATCTCCTGATTTCAAATCTGCCAAGTGTCACTCTGTCACCCTTGAGGAAATAAAATTATCGACATTTGAAAAAAGAATTTAAAAATAACAATTTTAATCAGTAATAAATTATTTTGCTCGCAATATCCACTATACACTTTCCACTATTATATTAAAAATAAAGAATTTATTGTGACTGCCAAAGGTCATATTCAGAGGTCAAGGTCAAAGGTATATTTTATGGTTCAATTTTCGACAATTTTGCCATTTTTAAGGTATACAGTACTTTCCTCTGCCTATAAAAAATAAACCAAACGAGATAATGGTTCCGAACTTTCCGGTTAACTACTAGGGCATATAAGCTCCAAAATCCACATAATTATTAATATTAAACAGAAGAAATAATATTAGTTTCACCAAGGTCACAAGGACCTCAGGGCGGTTAAGTCGTCAAATTGGTGGGATTGGCCATATGTGGTTGTCCACTCACATCAAAGAAAGGTGAAAGCCCAAGTATTCATTCTTGATTGTCCGCCTGGCATTGGCTGACAACCAGGACCAACCAGGTTCCAACGACACTACACCTATGTTCCCCTGAGTTACTGAGTATCTCTTGTCACCTCTTTCCACCTCCAAATTTTCTTCTTTTTTTCCCCACCTCCAAATATAAATAAGGCCGTTTTAGAAGTCCTGTAGCAAAACCGACCCGACAGAATCCCCCAAATTTCAGTCAAATGAGTTTTAGATGGGTTGAAAAAGAAAGAAAATGTAGAAAATATTTTGTTTTTACTGACTAGCTTTAACAGTCATGTAGTCATACTGTAAGGTCCCTATTGGTTTAGTTCTACAAGTTTAAGTATTTTAATAATTCAGTTCAGTGTCCACAATGCCACTGGGCAAAAAAATAGTTAATACTATTATTGTTGGAATTTATGGACTCAATATTGGCCACTTAAACAAATTTCATAGAACAGAAATTCGGCCTTGAAATCTGGTTGTTTTCATGCGTTGCCATTTCAAAAAATTAAACTACAAAATAGAGCAATCTAGGTAAAGTTACAAAGAGATAATAGACTATTTTAGCAAGCCTACCTATCCCGCTGACGCCTATCTTTTGAGCTTACTACGTCATCACGTCAGGTGCATCTGCTATGTAATGAGGTGGATGCGCGAGTCAGGACCCTATCAGAGGCAATTTGTGCGTATCAGAACTACCCATCGTTCTCGGCACCATTTTGATTAACTTTGGAAAACTAAAATACTCTAGTTGCATGTGCAAATTAGTTTTCTTCACATTTGTAGTGAAATTGAGGCTCAAAGCCCGGTTATTCAGCCCCAAACATGCGATTGTAATGGGCAATACCAGACTGGCTATGGGATCGTCGGGCTGACGGGACGTCCTGGGGTTTAGGCCCGATAAACACATAAAAATTCTCACTATCAATTAACACGCCACGGAAAGGGTTAATATATAGATCAGCTTTGTTCAAAAACGTTTCAACGTAAGTTCTCGGAATTGATGACAGGAAAGGTGCGTTCAATTGCATGTGTACTATATGTAAGTGCTGTGTTAAATTATATAGTTATTAAATTATGTAATGATGATATGAATCGGATCTTAAGCTTTCTCTGACTGGCTTTTATTAACGGAATTTAACAATGTCCGTCGTGCACAGGGAGGTATAAAAGTATATGGAAGGATAAAAAAGATGACAATATACATAAGACAATAATATAAATCAATATGTCACCAATGAATATTCAATACCTGATTATATAAGCAAAAGGGTAGACCAGTGTCAACTGAGTCATATATAGCTGAATATACTGGATATATTAAAGTAACCCAAAATACCTGATTCAATGTGTAAGGAAGAGATGTACTTTCTCTCACAAATAAACACAAATATCATTAATAATCATTTGATACTAATGAGTTCTCCCTCTCGTGGGGGAGAAACTTTCATCTCCCTCTCTACTGGGCGAGGCAAATATTCAGCACTAGAGCGTCTGGTCTATGCTATACACAATATACACACATAAATCAAATCAAATCACAATAATCTCTGAAATAAAGTACAAATAATGCAATACAATTAGTAAAATAAATGGAATTCACAGTACCCAAGGCTGTAGAGGAGGACGGGAAGACTTCAGCAGAAAATAAAGAATCAAACCAATTGTTCTATTGGACTTCCAGGGACCAACCCATCCAATAGCAACAATTCCTGTTCAGTTCTTCACTGTCCACTGGAATCTCAGAGTCGTTGGACTTCCAGGGACCAACCCATCCAATAGCAACAATTCCTGTTCAGTTCTTCACTGTCCACTGGAATCTCAGAGTCTGATTTTCTTCCCATCCTTCCCTGCCTTTTATACCCAAAACCTCATAAATAATAAGAGAAATAACCTTGTGTGAATGGTTAAAATAAGCCTAGCATTGTTTTTAAGCAATTTTCCTTGGCTGGGATAAAGGGAAGATGCTAAATTCGTACTGCATTCATAAGCATCAAGCTGGGCGACCATAGCTTGTCTAGCATCTAACCCCGTCTGGGGACCAGAAAGCGTTGACAGACAAGGCATTTTAGTAATTCTTAACCATTGAAACAACAGTCACAGATGTGTAAGGCTATAATGAATGCTCTAATTCAACTTTTATACTCACTTAAGTATATTACATTCTTTAACACAGAGTAAACCCAAATCGGGACATCAGCTTCACCTCAGTCAATTCCATCTGATATGAATTACCACATTCTGATTGTTTCTGAATATTTCTCACATTAAGCCGCCAAATCTAAAAGAACTGAGGATAACAAATACGTATGGAAAAGTCATTGAAGGACATTGCGTTTTAATTTTTTTTTCATTTGAACGGATTAATGTAAGTTCAAATTGATTGGTATATTTATGTAAACCTTCTTTAAAAAGTATTAATTTTTAAATTATCATAGCCTGAATGAAAATATTTCAAACATAAGGACCTACTCCACTAAGCCATGTTGCGCAACAAAGGACTCTTTTGAGAATCAGCTTAGTGGACTAGGCCCTATATTGTCAAGATAAGCACATCTGGCCATTGCTAAAGTCTCTCTGCTAACCATTCTATATGTCTGTATCGTGACATGACACCTCATTGTGGACACTTTACTAGTGCACCCTGCAATGGAAAACACGGAGCTTAAATGTCTACCTCAGCTATCATATAGTGAATTATACAACGTTTACTGTTGATTTCTGAAAAGCTGGCCGGAAACTGGGACTCCATGAGAAAGAAAGGCTATTAAAGAATTCAGGGTCATTCTCCGATAAATATTTAGGGTCAGCAGTTGGGCGAGAAATGAATCAATGCAACACACAGAGATGTATGTTTCAAAGCCAGAACCAAACCAAGTAGAATGAGGACGGCTATAATCATGTTTATTCTTATATACTAGACAGATTACAGCAATTACACAGGGCCTGGGCTGATTGGCTTATCCTGACTGGACCAATTAATTACCTTGATAGATAAAGGATCCAATCAACCACAGGTTCACAATAAACTAAATAAGATGGATATGAGGCCAGAGTGACTAGCATCACACCTGACCAATACCTAACCTACACCTTGTAGTCGTGTCCCGGTCAGTTAGTTATCTCCCCTCCCCTCTCCCTCCCGCTCTTAATCAGTACCCCCTCCCCTCCCTTTGCTGACCTGATGGTCATCTCCCTTCCCCTCCCTCCCACATGATCAAAATCTAAGATAACAGTGATGTGGACATTGGCGCATACTTTGGAGAATAGAAAGAAGTTCATGAGTGTGTGGCGGGAAGAAAGGTGGTTAGGCCTCTTGAGTCGTTAGGGGGCGTGGCAGATGCATTTCTGAATAAGACTTCAAATAAAAATTCAAACACACAAAGTGTAGGTCTGAATTTTACACTATAATATATATGTAAGATATTACCCATTCTTCGACAATGCACAAAATATATCACCATTGTAAAGTAATGTTTAAGGTTTTGTGTAATGGTTTTTATAACTTACTTATTCTATTTAAATATGAAATATAAACTTTTGAAATCGATACGTATTGAGATCACTGTGTCAGTCAAATAATAAGATAATAAAATGTTGGGAGGGGCGCTGACTGATTTTCATAAGTTAAAACATACAATAAAAATGCTATCTTGTATCTCATTGCATTGATTAACTGTAGACGGATCTCTTAAAAAGCATAGAAAGAGTGGTTCATTTCTTAAATGAAACTATTAAGAGAAATACACAATCACACTTTTGGTTTCAAATGTCGGTCCTATATATAATCTCTGTCACATGGCCTCTCCCCACCAAAACAAAAGGTGGAGAGGGTTGTTATGTTGATAGAAATGAAGTACGTCACCACTTGAAATGTATTACGTTGTCAATTTGACTTCTTCTGGATTGAGGAAGGCAGCACCGGGCTATGTTCATTGTCAGTCAAACATTTCAGATGCGTTATCTTAGTCACTTTTTTAAATGGCCTTGTTTCTTGCAAATTAGGAATGGGATATGCATATCAATGGTTTTCTGATGCTAAGGAAGTTAAAATGTGATAGTATTACAGCTAACGCAATCCTTGACAGCTATTTACTACCATTTTTTACTACCATTTTGTGTTGTTATTGGTCGGAGATCAAGCTGACATAGAGTGACGGAAATCACTTTTGACTTGTCATTTTTTTTGCGTTATCCCCGTCACTTTTTTTATATTGGCAAAAGCAACGATTTGCAACATCTTTAAGGATGAAATTTTTCATTCATTTTCAGATAAAGGTGTTTAGCTTCCTGGAAATATTGTTTTGATTGTAAAAACTGGCTAGTAGATTAACCAAATAAGGAGAAATTGATTGTCAAAAGTGATTGGCGTCACATTTTGGTTGTCAAAAGTGATTGGCGTCACATTTTGGTACAATTATTTAAAACCTGAATATTGCAAGAGTTTAGGCAAAAGTTATCGTTTCCTTCATATGATTCGAAAAATAAAGCTGTCCTTATGGTTTAAGATTAAAAAACATTTATTCAATCAGCAATTGCAATAAGAAGGGATTCTCCAGCTAGCGGAAGGACTCCTGTCCTTCTTTTGCTTAGTTTACAATGTATTTTAAGGATGGAAACAATGCCACTTCTGGTTTACCAATAGAAATTAAGTAATTCAAGTAAGATTTATTTTTAAGTCAAAATTTCCTATTACCTGATAAAGGCCACCATTGTGTTTCATTACAAAATAAGATAAACTGCAATTATTTGTCAGGCATATTCTTGAAATCTGTGATGTTACCAACCGTTTGTCTGAGGTAAAAATGTGATTTTAAAGCCCTTTTTAGTTTGGTTCTGTGCAACCTTTTTTTAGCCTGGGAAAGCCTTTCTGGGAATGTCTCACCCTATTTATAGGCTTTTGTGTGGAAAAATGTCATAAGTAAGGAATACATGACCCATCCCATGACCGTCACTTGAATGAAAATGTAATGATGTCATGCCTTCAATGTCTCAGATGGAAAGAGAGGAAGAGGGAGGGGGAGAGATAGATGGAGGGGGGGGGGCAGAGAAGAAAAGGGGAGAGAGGGGGGGAAGGGAGGGGGGAAAGGTATGAGAGACAGAAAAGGAGGAGATAAAAGCGGAGAGTGTATGTGGGAGAAGGGAGGGGGAGGGAGAAGGGAGAGAGAAAAAGAGAGGAGGAAGGGAGAGAGAAAATGAGGGAAAGGAGAGGGGAGAAAGATCAGAGGGGAAGGGGGAGAGCAAGGAAAAAGCGAGGTGGAGGTGAGGAAGAGAGATCAGAGTGGGAGGGGGAGGACAGGAATCCTGGTATTTCCAGGTGGCGCTACACTCCGCTACACTCCCCTGACCCTTACCATACCTAACACTTACTGAGTTACGAAGTAAGAGTAAAGTAAAAAATGTAATTAGTATAAAATCTGAGTATAAAACTTGTTGAACATTATGTATTTAACGACCACAAATCATTGATATGGGTATGGAAAATTATTGATATGGGCGGAAAATCATTGATATGGGTATGGAAAATCATTGATATGGGCATGGAAAATCATTGATATGGGTATGGAAATCTGACACCAAAATGGGCTTGGAAAAGCCTGAAATTTCTTCTGACCAAAAGCATAGAGGCCCTAGCAGTGGTCTAAGCTGACTTTGGAACCTGTTACCAAATGTGGGAGAGTTGCAGGTTCGAACCCTTCTCTGAGCACCATTACTAACATTTAAAAAAAGTAGGGTATAGGACCCTGAGGGTGTTTCCCCTCAACAATATATATGGTAGTATAGTACACCAGGAGAACTAAACAGCATTAAACATCATACAATCAAAATGTCAGGTGGTTTGCCAAATATTTTTATGGATTTTAAACACTAAGTCTTAGCTAGAAGAACAAGTTATAAGTTTACTAATTATTAAGTTTACTAATGATTTAATCAACTATTTTTCTATTTAACTTTATAATCAGTTTAACTTAATGTTTATACCCTGCGTTTCCAAAGGAAACGACTTCTCAGGATCAATTATTTGTGCGCGATGTCAAGACATACTGAAATATGGGGTGGCAAACATTTTGACCCTTTTACTATTGGTTGCTATGGAAGATGATGACTTTTCAAAACATATTCATATTTCTCACCAAGAACCCAGATATAGATTTTTTTCAAACTGTAATATATACTGCCTGGGAGTGTCTTCTTTGTTATAAAAGAAAAAAATATAGTTTTCACTCTAGTTTTTTTGTGAGGGCGTCCTGAAATACAGATTTTTTTCAGTTAAATATAGTCAAAATTGTAATTAAATTTGTTCCAAATTCAATATGTGTTTGTACAAAGCATGTGGAGCTCAGTAATTTAAAAACTGGAATCAGTTTTGTATCAATCATATTGATAGATAGATGTTAGTTGAAAAAAAGTTAAGTCTGAAAAAAAAGTTGGTCGGAAAAAAGTTGGTCGGGAAAAAAGTTGGTCGGAGAAAAAGGTGGTCGGAAAAAAAGGTGGTCGGAAAAAAAGGTCGTTGGTATAAAAATAAAGTGTTGTTAAAACAAAAAAGTAGTAGCTAGGCTAGGCTAAATAGTTTGTAACTTTCTTGTAAAATTTAGAAAGTTTTTAAACGCAGGTTCGCAACCTGCGTTTAAGGGAATGGGTTCGCCCGTGACCGTTTCAGTGACCGTGCGTTCTGGTCAGCATTGCCACAAGTTCCTAAGGGAAATCCGAATGCTGCGCAATTGCGGCTGACGGGACGCGTCGACATACAGGTCCGCCGGGAGCCGTCACTTTACGCTGCAATCCTAAAATGGCATATACTACTCACAGACTCTCTCAGAATTCCCATGCTATAATTCGTATGTAGGCTTATCGTAGGCTTAGTTCTGGTTTCGGTAGGCATAGGTAGGGTTTGGTGCTGCGTTTTGCAGCTGAACTGGTATTTTTGCGTACAATTGCGTGATAGGACTCCTACTTCGTCGTCAAACACTCTCTTTCTCCTCCTCTTATAGTCCTTCCCAGAGGCCTTCAATAATCCTTCTGTGTAGACAGTACTAAAAGGTCTAGGGGTGTCCTCCTACTCCTCCTCTCTCCTCCTCCTCTCTCTCTATCTCTTGCTCCTCTGCGTAATTGCGTGATTGGACCCCTACTGCGTTCCTATGGGTAAATTGCCTTGGATTTTTTTTTTTTAAAAATGGTTTCTCAGCCCTGGAAACTAAATATTTTTCCCGCTCTCTCTCTCTCTCTCTCTCTCTCTCTCTCTCTCTCTCTCTCTCTCTCTCTCTCTCTCTCTCTCTCTCTCTCTCTCCCTCTCTCTCTCTCCTCCCCGCTCCCAATGATAGGACCCCTACTGCGCTCGTCCTCTCTCTCTCTCATGTTATGATGTTTGCCTAAAGAAATCCCTCCCGTCCTCTACCGCGGTTTGAACCCGGGACCCTTCAGTCTACCCTTCAGTCTACCAACGCCTTTACCCGCTCGGCCGTCCGTTTTAGTTGAAAATTGCCCACACAAACCTAGTGCAGTGTGCACGTACACACACAGCACACTCTTTACCGATCAGTCTAGTGAAAATAAAGTTCTCCAAATTCACAGAAATCGTTCATTTGGGATCTTTAATAAGAGTCATATTAAGCTTCCTATCTCTTTAGTTACTTTATATAATTCATAAAATAACTTTTAAAGGTGTTTTCTTTGGCCCAGCTGAGTGGGCGATAATGGGGGATTCAGCCCACTCAGCTGTCCACTGAGCGAGGCTCCAGATGCATGTATGTATGTATGCATGTATGTATGCATGTATGTATGCATGTATGTATACATGTAGTGTACTTGAAGAAGTGTTATCTATGCATGTATCTATGCATGCATCTATGTGGTGCACTTAGAGTGTACTAGGAGTGTACCGTACTTGGAGTGTACCGTACTTGGAGTGTACCGTACTTGGAGTGTACCGTACTTGGAGTGTACCGTACTTGGAGTGTACCGTACTTGAAGGGTACTTGGTGGGCACTTGAAGAGTACTTGGTGGGTACTTGAATGGTACTTGGGGGTACTTGAAGGGCACTTAAAGGGTACTTGGTGGGTACTTGAATGGTACTTGAAGGATACTTGGTGGGTACTTGAATGGTACTTGAAGGATACTTGGTGGGTACTTGAATGGTACTTGATGGGTACTTGAATGGTACTTGATGGGTACTTGAAGGGTACTTGAAGGGTACTTGAAGGGTACATGGTTGGTACTTGAAGTACACACACTGTACTTGTGTGCACACACTGTACTTGTGCGCACACACTGTACTTGTGCGCACACACTGTACTTGTGCGCACACACTGTACTTGTGCGCACACACTGTACTTGTGTGCACACAATGTCCATCCTTCAATCCATCCTTCACTCCATCCTTCATTCCACCCTTGCTCTGATATATTCATATTTTTAATTATAATTATACTTATAATCATTATTATGTAATTGACCTATATTTATACTTATAATAAAAAAATATACTTAATTTTTACTTATAATTACAATTCTATATAATTCGAATAATTAAAAAGCTGCGTTTATACAAGCTCATGCTTGTAATTCTTGTTTTTTTAAGATTTACTTTTATTCAATTAACCTGTGTGAAATGACTTGATTCAATTCAAGTCTTGGCACATTTACTTTGAACTTTAAGTCTACTCTTATTTCTGCAGCTGTCATGCATGATAAGTCGTTAAGTCTGCAACCTGCTAGCTGATTGTGCACAACAGGGGGCAAATCTCAAAATTTATTTTTTGCGACTTGTGACTCATTTCTCTGTGACACATCACATATACTGTCTTTTACAGGGTTCCTGAGGTCAGTATTAAGGTCTCTTAAAGTAATTATGATTTTTGTTTTTTCAGGACATTAAAAGTAAGAAATTTTGTATGTGCATCTCTCTAAAATTGAATGCACTAAAACAGCACTCAGAGTGAGAGAGAGAGAAAGAGAGATGGGGGTAATGGGTGAAAGGCAAGGGAGGGAGGGAGGGAGCTGGAAGGCAAGGGAGGGAGGGAGGGGACAACCAACCATGACTTGGTGAGGGGCAGGCTTGGTTTGTCTTATTATGTAATAACCAGAGGGGGGCAGGGTGGAGTGGTGGAGGTGAGAAATGGGTGGTACATGGGTGGAGTAGATAAGCCTTCTGCAAACTGATCAGACAGATGATTTCACACTGATTGTTACCCCACAATCAGCTAACACATTTATGTTGGATTGAAACGATAAAGATGATTGACATAATGGGTATCAACCTCCTACTTCTCAGGAAAATCCTGAGAAGAAAAATAGGTTTTTATGGTTTACGTCGTGTGGTTGGAGTTAGGAGACGCTATGGTGCTGCTACTCCCTCTTTAGTCTCATTCATTCATTGGGTGCGGCTGCAGCTGCTGCTGCTGCTCATCTACATATTGGATACTGAATGGAGCACTCTCATCTAGCTACACCTTTACTACTATGTTATATGTTCCTACTTAGCTCTCTAACATTCTCCTGCTCTTGTCTGTCTCTCTGTCTGTCTGTATCTCACCCGCTCTCTGTCTCTTCCTCTCTCACGCTCTCCGTCTCTCTCTCACAGCTTCTCATCCCTTCTCATGCACTGTCTCTCCCTCTCTCTCTTCCTCACGCCCTCTCTCCCCCTCTCTCTTTCTCATGCGCTATCTCTCTCTCTCTCTCTCTCTCTCTCTCTCTCTCTCTCTCTCTCTCTCTCTCTCTCTCTCTCTCTTTCTCATGCTGTCTCCCTTTCTCACGCCCTCTCTTCCCCTCTCTCTTTCTTATGCTCTGTCTTTCTCCCTATCGCTCCTTTGCATGCTGCCTCTTTCCCTCTCTCTCTTTCTCACGCTCTCTCCCTCTCCTTCTTTCCCCCTCCCCCTTTCTCTCCCTCTCTTTCTCACGCCCTCGATCTGTCTGTCTCTCTCTCTTCTCTCTCTCTCTCTCTCTCTCTCTCTCTCTCTCTCTCTCTCTCTCTCTCTCTCTCTCTCTCTCGTTTGCTATTTCTTGCTCTCTCGATCGATCGATCGACAATAATATTCATTTCTGTATATTTATGTCAGTTTGTAGTTCTCCTGATTTCTTTAGGTTTGGAGAAGAAGGATGACATCGCATTGTATATAAAGTAAAAAATTGAACGGTATGCCATCATTAAAAGCCAGTGGCTAAGGTTCATTGGTCCACCCCGATCCACCATGCTTCTCGTTTTTGACATTGACATTACATTTTTAATTGTATTTAGGAGTGGCATGGCGATGTAGGTTTTTACCAGGGCTACTCCAGCTCAACCAGCTGGTCCTATACTAGTGCCTGGGGGAGGAAGAAAAGGCGAAGTTACCTTTCAAAGCCCTTACCTCTGGTTCCAAACTGTTCCCCTTATCTCTTACCCTTCAGTTTTGTGTTGGAATACCTTGCCAAAAATATCAGCTATACTGTAACCTGTAAGAAAAATTCTTCCACTTTAATGAAATAACTTTAAATATTTGATATCACACCTGTATTTATATTGTCAAAAATCTTTTCAGAACAACCCAAGGAGCGGGTGTTCAAAGAGAAGGAGGGTCTCCTGAATCGGCGGCGAGGTGCTATGAGAAGGAGAGTCCACCAAGTAAACGGTCACAAATTTATGGCTACCTTCTTCAAACAACCAACATTCTGCTCCATCTGCAGAGACTTCATTTGGTAAGGACCTGTAGATTGATTAAATTTCGTTCTTTTTTTGATCTTTTTTTTAAACTTTTTTTTCAAACGTCCATAATTAGAATTCCTCAAATGTCTCAGAAATGTAAATGGCAGATTCGGAATCAACAAAACTAAACATTGGTATGACCGCAAACCTCAAGGTTCACCTAATAAATGATATTATGCCCCTGGTCTATTCAAAATGAAGCTAGGCCATTGGCCCCATAGGCTTTGCACTGTCATAATCACTGCCCAATTTCACAAGTGCTTCAAGTAATTGCATGGAGAACTTTTGGGATATTATAATATAGTATTAGCAATTGGAAACAGCTGACAAAATGTAGTGTCCCTGATACTGGAACGAAAATCTCTTTCTATAGTTTATGACAGGTTAATTAGACACCGGTGTTTTCTCTCTGATCTCGAGGAGTGGAAGAGGGAATGACCATTAGTTCTTGTTAATCTGTTAAAACCCTCATAAAAGAACAGCTGGGCCATGGCATGGCTCTGCCCCCTCGACCAAATCTTTATGATAGTTCCTCCTGTCTTAGCAGTAATAGGATATCAGATCTCTAATCCCATTCTGGTCTATCGGCAGAGGCGGTGGACGGTAACCTTTAATGGTCAATACATGTGGTCTGTCCTCCAATTCCTTCTTCGACCACTCTCAAGGAATAGGGCGCTAAACTATAGCCACATTTGGGGCTCAGCTGATGGCTTGCCAGAGATGAAAGTCATTAGTATTTGTACTGAAATCAGTATTTTTGAACCTTCAAAAACTGTCTGATCACCCCTAAAGTCTTATTTTCAATAATCTGAATATTTTGGTTCATCACAATTTAAACGTTTGTTTTTCAATCAGTTTAAGATATTCTGTAGTGAGAGTCTAAATAATTAGAAGTCGCTCATATTTCTCAAGAAGTTTCAGTATTTTTTGTCTTGACGCAACTTGCAATCCTCTGTTCAGATTGCTTTAAAGGCCTTCAATGCTTTTTTGCGGTCATTAACTCTGCGTTCTCACTTAACATGGGATTAAAACTAAAGATTTGCTACTTTTTGTTCCGTTCTATTCCAACCCATCTAAAAGTTATTTAACCAAAATTTTGGAGGATTTTGTCTGATTTCGTTTGCTTCTGGGCTTCATAACCGACCACATTTGTATTTATGAGACTCGCCTAAATTCTTTCCTGCAGTTGTTTCACTTATTATCGCTCAAAGCTTATCAAGCAAAATATTTCATCTCACAATTTATTTTTCATGCGTGAAAATGCAAAGTAATTCACAAAAAAGATAAGGATACGATCACGTAATTGAGATCAGTTTGCTTGCGGAACCTCCCTATTAATGCACATGTCAGTAACTTAAAGAAATCTGCTTATAATCTGCCTGGAACATCCTTGAAGTAATTGTTAAGACCAAACCCTTGGAGACCATGTATTATTTCTTAAGTTGCAGACATTAGAATGAAGCCGTGTATAATTTCCCCAATTGTTGCCATTTTCAGGGGACTTTGGAATAAACAAGGATACCAGTGTCAAGTATGCACATGTGTCGTCCACAAGCGCTGCCACCAACACGTCGTCACTCGGTGTCCCGGCGTCAAACAGGACAACCAAGAAGAGGTAAGCATATTATCATGTGATGTGTCACAGGGAAATGAGTCACAAGCCGATTCTAATGATAGTAAACAGTACAACAGCTAATTAGTGTTTCAATATTTTAAGTTTGATGTATTTATTTTTTAAGGAAGCGTTTGCTATACCTGTGGGTGGACAATTACTAGTAAAGTAGCTAAATATATTCTATAGAATGGCCTCATTCAGACTATTCAAACATCAAGCCTTTATTGACCAGCTAACATGACTTCATTTGGTCAGTAAAAACTGGGGGAATTGGTCAGTAAAATCCACTTATTTTTATATTGTCTAGACCGCGGGAACCATGTAGTGTATGTCATTTGAGTACATAAAATCATTCATTTCTATTATATTCATATTTCATGCATTTTACATTGTGTTCCAGACGGGGACCAGGTTCAATATCAACGTGCCTCACATATTCCAAGTTCACAGTTTTAAGCGTCCCACCTTCTGCGATCATTGCGGCTCAATGCTTTACGGACTTTTCAGACAAGGACTTCAATGTCATGGTGAGTAATCATTTATAAACTACTGTTTGTGCTTGTCTCGTTACGCTTGGTGAAACAAAGGTAACGAAATAAATAAAGTTGAAGATGGTATTTATTCCTGGTAATATGATGTTATAACCTAGAGGGGGTCTAACTGAAGAGGGGAGGCCTAGGCAGCCCATTATATATGGGCTAATGAGTGGAGCCTCATTAGCTCTACCTGTGATTGGCAGAGGCAGGCTGACCAATTGGAGGGAGGCCCGCGCCTAACCATTAGACTTAAGGCCGCCGTCGGGGTAAATGTATGCTATGAAAGATTAAAATTTGGTATGCTAGTATAGGTGTACATAATATATATTGAGGCTCAGCTGATGGCCTAATGTGACACAAGGAAGTATCACACGCTAGTATGCAGGGATACAAGTTTTCCTTCAATAGGGGATTTGCATGTGCCACTATACATGTGTATTACAGTGTATACTGGTGTACATTCAATTCAAATCTGACATACAAATATTTAGCAACATTTTTATCGAATACGGCAAGGATCTTTTCACCAATATCATAGCTTGTGGAAATGATGTATGAAAACCTGGCTTGTTGTATGGCAACATTTATAACACATGGATATTGACATAGGAGCATCGATACATTCCATGCTGAACATGCATGACCCAAGATCTAAGATGGCGAACATGCAAATCCCCTATTGACTGATTTCCTCCGGAAAAGCCATCCTCCACTGTATTACTCTCCTCTCGACCCCTTGCCACAGTTGCCCCCATTTTTGTGGCGTGGGTCGAAAGGCTCCAACATATTTGTTGTTGAAAACATTGTTGTTTTGGTGGTTGTGTAGGCGGAGAGGGGTGGCGAGGTCCTCCCTATATGGTTCACTGGCCTATTGATTTGGTTAGAACCTGAATTAAAAAATGTGGGCTGGTGGTTTAAGTTGCACCTCCAGTCACACATCCTATTTATTTGGGTGTGTGCAGCCCACCTAGTTGTTAGGAGACGCTGATGTTTTATGTCCCCATAATTTCATGAGAGAGCTCGCACCACGATTTTCGGGTGCATCTAATTTTAGTCTGGTCCTTTGGTCAGCTCTGGTCAGTTATGGTCAGCTTTCATGCAGCCAATCAGCACCTGTTGTGTCAAACGGTTGTTATTGTATTTCAATAAAGGTATAACTATGAATTAGTAACGTGCCCCCTGAATGTTCCCGCGGCTGTTTGTTTAGCATAGCAACAACATAGCAACGAGCCAGTAGATCTCAGGCTCTCAGCGCAGGCAGTGGGGACTTGATTCGAATATTTTTTCTTGTTCCACTTACCTTGACTTTGATGGAGTTTGATGGAGAAGCACTGCTCTAAGTGCAATACTACTCATAAGGGTCCGTTTGGCCAGCGTTGTAAAGTCTTTAAGCCTGATTCTGCTACAATTATGACTTCTCTGATCGAGGGTATGACCAGGGACGACGACAAATACCTTGTCGCCGTTGAAGACGCACTTTGTCGTTCCAAGAAACAACTGGAGCGTTCTGTGCATGATAAGGCACAATCCCTTCAAGAGAGGACTCATCACATTTCTACGATCAATGACTTGAAGGCGAAGTTGGTTGAATCTGATGCTTCCTTTCAAGATGCCGATTCTGCAACAGAGGAATCCTTGAGGAAGATATTGGCCCGCTTGGACGCGTTGGAGCTCTCCGGTGGTGACAGCTCTAAACACCCCCCACCTCCCAAACACAAGACCCCGGCTTCTGATCTTGTCACTGATCCACTGACGAAGGCTTTGGCTAAGCTGTCGTCCCAAGAGACCGATCCAGGTAAATTACTTCGTCCCGAGTATTATGTACAACCTGACAAGAAGAAGCTTGATCACAAGAAATTAGACTTTCCTGAATTTATGTATGGTCTATGTGCGGTCGCATGTCATCTGGAGTCGTCTGGAGGCGACCTCTCCTCATATCTGTTGCATATGCGTTATATAACACAACTGTATTCCACCAAGAAGTTCAGTGAGAAGGCTCCCATAGCATATGATCGCTATATTATCGACAGGTACTCTGTCGATGAAGTGTCTGACTTCTCGCCGGATCCTGCGGGTGTCAGCCTCCATTACTCGACCAACACAAAGCAGGAGAGTTCCACAACACCGACCAAGGGTAAGCGGTCGGGCAGAGACTCTCGTGACAAGAAGGCATCAACCTCAGACGGCGATTCGGATGAGATTTGTGCTAACTATAACTTCAGGGCTTGCAAAACTGACAACTGCCCGAGGCTCCATGTTTGTAAGAAGTGTAAAGGCAAGCATAGAGCGGTCGGCTGTGCTGAACCTGCGAAGTGATTTCTTCCCCGACGCCATGTTCTCGCCGCCAGCGAGACTTCCGGTGACAGGAACCAATATGGCGTTGGCGGTACACAAGTTGCGGGTGCTGGGCTAGTTGACTTTCCCTTTTTCACAGATCCTTTGGAAATTACACCACCTTCGTCAATCCTGGAGTCTCCAATCTCCTCCTGCATTACTTCTCTTACTAGCTATGCTTTCGATGGACTTCCCACTGCAGGTATAGACCCATCGACCAGTGTTTCTTCTCGTCCCCGGCCACCTTTGGGTACCGGCTTATGTGCATCAGCTGTAGATTCATCGCATACACTGTGGTGTGCAGATCGTCGTGTGACAACTACTCCAGATTACCCCGATCTTGTCTCTCATCAACCTGTTGTTACCAGTGCTGGTGGTGTTACGTGTTCCACGCACTTGGACTTGTGTGATTATTCGTGTGACTACGACTTGGCCTTTGATATGGAGCATGCCTTCAGTCGTTATTCTGATTATGTGCCTGTTATTCACCTGCCTCACTTCCCCTGTTACAAGGAACGTGTGTTCAACCACCACATCGGCGGTCTGCTCTCTGAATGGAATATTGCCGCCTGGATGTATGAACTGGCCCAGGAGAATGATCATCACCTACGGGATTATCTATCTTTGGTGTTATGTACCTAAAGCTAATGGTAAGTGGCGCCCAATCACAGACTGCCGCCAACCTCTTGGCTCTTCGATCAATAATTTTATGTTGACCACTTGTGAGACCTTTTCATATAAAACTGTTGACAACGTCATTGACTCAATCACACCTGGTTGTTATATGGCCACCCTGGACATTAAGTCAGCCTATCGTACTGTGTCAGTTCACCCTTCCCAGTGGACATACCAAGGCATCGGCTGGTGTGTAGATGGTGAGGAGTGCTATTTCACTGACACTTGTATTTGTTTTGGCTTGAAATGCGCTCCGTATATCTTTACGCAGATCTCTAACTTTGTCTTACGCTGCTTGCAGCGACGTGGTTATGCAGCTTGCATTAACTACCTGGATGATTTTATCTGCTTTGGTGACACTTTCCAAGACTGTCAAAACTCCCAAATGTGCTTGGCTGAGATTCTCGGCTCCTTAGGATTCAAGGTGTCATGGGAAAAGTGTTCGTCGCCCAGTACATCTGTTATATACCTGGGTATTCTCTTCGACTCTGTGAGCATGCAGGTATCCCTTCCTGAACCTAAGATGGCCAAGCTAAAGTCTGAGTTGTCCTTCTTCTCAGGTCGTTCGAGGGCTTCTAGAAAACAGATTCAACGCTTGTGCGGCATCTTGGCTCATGCTGCCAAGGTGGTGAAAGGAGGACGCACCTTCTCTAGACGTCTGATTGACAAATTGAAGCTTCTCGGCGACGGTAACCCCAGAATATGCTTGTCTTCAGAGTTCCACGAAGATGTACAGTGGTGGTGCGATTTTGCGCACATTTTCAACGGGAAGAATCTCATGATTAATCATAACTTCGGCTTCGGCCCCACTCTTCACACCGACGCTTCACTAAAGGGCTATGGCCTTCATTCGGCGACCGATTGGCAGGCCGGGTTCTTCTGTGAAAGCACCCTTCCTCGTAATCATGACTTGCTTGATCCGCATCACTCTCACTGGGTCAATGTGACCGATCTTCCACCTTTGGCTGCTACCAATATCAACGTGTTAGAGTTATGGCCTGTCAAACTAGCCCTGATTCGCTTCGGATCTGTCTGGAGTAATTTTCATGTGGTGGTATATACTGACAACACCCAGGTTTTGGCAGCCATTAACAAGGGTGTTAGCAAGAACAGGATCAGCATGTCTCTCCTCAGGGAGATATTTTGGTTGTGCGCTAAGTCTAACATTCACCTTACTGCTAGACATGTCAAGGGATGTGATAATGTGTTACCTGATTTGTTGTCTAGAATCCATTTTTCTGGTGATGTGTCTGATATAGCTCCATTTGACTTTTGTTGCAGTTTGGCGTTCACTCCAGGTGGATTTACCAGTACTGGATAGGGAGGTTAGTGCTACAATCGCCTCAGCTTGGTCCTCCAACACCATCAAGACCAGAAATAGTCAGTGGGGGAAGTTTATTGACTTTTGCCATGATAATGACTTACAACCCCTTCCAGCGTCAGACCACACCGTGGCAAGGTTTTTGGTCTTTCTTGGCAGATCATTAGCCTATTCCACCTGTAACAATTACGCCTCAGCGATTTGTGCCCTTCACCGGTTCTTCGGGCACGAGTCTGGATTTAGAGAAAGTTATCTTGTGAAGCTCACTCTCATGGGCTTAGCTCGTATTCGTGGGAAGGAGGTCTCTCAGAAGGCTTGCCTGTCCACGGTCGACTTGCATAGGATGTACCTGTCTCTAGATTTCAAGGATCTCAATAATGTTACCTTCTGGGCGGCGGTGATACTTTCGTTTCGCTCATTATTGCGGAAGTCTAACATTGTTCCAACTACGCCCTTGGAGTTGGGCCACGTTCTTCGGAGGTCAGATGTCGAGTTCACCTCTACTGGAATGGTTCTTCACATCCGCTCCTCTAAGACGATCAAGTACAAGGACAGGGTCCACTCTATCCCCGTCTTCTACGTCGATAAGCCGGCTTTTTGTGCCTGTTCCATGCTTCATTCGCACTTCGCTCGGTTTCCCAGTTCCCCTAATGGGCCCCTGTTCTTCAAGTCATCCCCCTCAGGCCCTAGCCCGGTCCTGTATGATGATGTGTTGAAATTCCTAAAAACGCGCGGCTTCCTCCATTGGACTGGATCCATCAACTGTGGGTTTACATTCTCTTCGGAGGGCGGGCGCTGCCTTCCTCCATGACTCAGGAGTTCCCCTGGAGGACATTAAGTGTATTGGGGATTGGAAGTCAATGGCAGTACTTTCTTACCTGATCACTCCATATGATAGGAAGTGCAAAATTGAGTCGGTCGTGTCCTCAGTTATCAACGAACTGTGATGTTTTAGCGATCTGTGATTCTTCAAGGTGCTGTGATTAGCTGCTTGGCTTAATTCGTGCTTATCCTGGACTGACTTTGTTCTTCTAATTATTACCTACTGATCTTGAACTGACACTCTCCTGATTCTACATTACCTTTTTACATCTGCTATTCTTACATTACAATTATTGGGTTTTTCTGGCGGACTTTTGGACGCCATTGACACTGCATTCCTCTCTCTTGTCAATTTATCCAATAGTATGGTTGAGTAAGTTATGGTTGTTATTGTATTTCAATAAAGGTATAACTATGAATTAGTAACGTGCCCCCTGAATGTTCCCGCGGCTGTTTGTTTAGCATAGCAACAACATAGCAACGAGCCAGTAGATCTCAGGCTCTCAGCGCGGGCAGTGGGGACTTGATTCGAATATTTTTTCTTTTGTTTTTGAATAAAGGGCGGACTTTTGGACGCCATTGACACTGCATTCCTCTCTCTTGTCAATTTATCCAATAGTATGGTTGAGTAAGTTATATATGGGTCAGTGACCCAAGCACTGAGCCACTCCCGCCAATACTGCAATATCCCACCTAGTCTATTCATAGGCCTATAGGCCCCAAGCTAGGTCTATGAGAGCCTAAGACAAATAAAGTTGTTAAACCACTATTGCATCTGTTGGTCAATCTGCCATTCAAAATATTGCACCCACCTACCAGTAAGTGCCTCCCTACCCAAGGCGTGGCCTTGAATGCATGGCCTTTTGCCTGACACATACCACACCTGTTATTTATGTGAGTGTCCCTCAATGATAGTTTGACAAGGAAGGAATGAGTAGGCCTATGCTTTAATTGTTTAATAGTTAGCCAATTGGCCAATACACTAGCCAACCCACTAGCCTCTAGCAATTTCAAGGCGGCGTCTATACACTAGACTCTTACAGATCCTATGCGGGCATGGGTCTATGAGATAGGATGGGAAAAGCAGATGGGTAGAAAAGGAATCAACGTTAGCTCAAGTATACCTTTAAGACACAGAAAGGGAGAAGCTGCAAATTTAACCTCGTCATCGTGTCCACTTCTCTCTCTTTAGCTTACTCCATTTGTGATATATCACAGGAAAAGGAGTTACAACAAAATAAAATGGACTTTGAGGTCTACCATCGTATTTAAAAAGATGAGGTCAGGTGGATTCCAGTGATGTTAATTTTAACACATCTAATAAGTACTTTTATATCTGTGTATGTTTGGAATAATAGTTACTAATATTTTTGGATGTACAATATAAATTAGTCAAAAATATTCTTTAGAATGACCTTAGATACGCAGAGACATAGTCTTGAAATTTGGTACATGTAATGTTGCGACTAAGGGCACTAAACATCCCCAAAATCAAATCATTCTTACAAAGAGTTTTTGTTGGGGGAAAAAAACATTTTAAAAATATCATTTTTGCGACTTTTGACTCATTTTACTGGCCGCATTACTGGCCGCATTAATTTGACCTTTGATCAGTCCATGGATTATTTTTTTTTTATTAGAAATCGGTATAATGGGTCTGATACTTCGTTTATTCTCTATATAGGGAGGCTGGCCACAATTTCGAGACTGGGTACAGTGCACGATTTCTTGTCCGAATTTGCCGTCATACGGTTGCATTGTCATATAACTATTTTATAACATATCAATTCTTGTAGTTTATAAAAAATAACTCACACAAATCATACTGAGAAATGAAATATGAATAGGTTATATTGTTTATTTGAGGTATAAATGGTGTCTTATATTTGTGGCAAATTTTACGACATGTATGCTTTAACTTCCAAGCTAAATCTCGCCCTTCTATGTTTGTTTACAAATCGCCAACGCTGAACGGCCTACACTAGCTTAGTGTTTCATCATAAAACTGTCGAAACCAATATGTAAAAGTCATAGTCTAGCCAATCTATCTTAGAGTTGACAACTGAAAACAACGATGTAAACAGTAAAATAGCTGGCGAACTCGAACCCCTGACTAATTTGACCTGACACTTGCAACACGGTCTAACAAAACATTGAGTGTGGGGATCCCTGATAAATTTCATTGTTTTTCAATCTAAACAGTTATGAGAATATGATATATTTGGATTTAAAAGAAATTGATGACTTTTTTCTGATGAAATATTTTAAAATGTGTAAAATTATGACATTTTCCCATAGCCACCTATAGTAAAGCTTCCTGCGGGAGATCGATCCCACACAGGGGAAATAAATATGGAAAGGTACTAGATATATGGTACTTTTGAAATCAGTATTCTTTGATCTATAAGTGAACCAACTTTGGAGAAGACTCCTCTCTCAGTCTCCATGTCCCCTGGTCTGTCCATAAACCTCTGTACATTCTCATGATTCTGCATGTCCAGTCTAGGCTCAAAGTTGAGAGAGTGCCTGCACTATTCACTCTTTCTCTGACAAGGAGCCTGGAATTTACTAATTAGCAGGGGTTCAGACTAACGCCCGCCCGCTCGCCCGGGGCGAGCAGATTTTCCTGCGGGCGAGTAAAAGTTACCAAGTCACTAGTGACGTAGTAGTCCGCCGGGCGAGTAGAAAAAAGCCCCGCTTATTAATGGTGTGATGACCATTGGGTGACCACAAGAGCTATGTATAAACATAAACATTTATACATAGCTCTGTCTACACTCAGTGTACCATGTTTATGCTATAATTAGAGGTTCACACAGACAACTACAAAGAGAGATGCATGTTTTGTTTTGTTTTGAGTCACATAGGCTAGTTATGTCTGTGCCTACAATGTCTACCCACCACCTTTCCTTCTTTTATGTAATATACATGAATGGATATGAGTAATTCCACCAATTGGTCGACATAAGACGTTATGGTAACATACCTAACTTCCCCGACCTTTTTGCATTGCAAATCAGCCAATAGATTATTAGAATTTTTTCCCCCAAATTATTCGGTAGCCAGGGTCATGATATGACATTTAATTAAACATGTAAAACTGATTTGACATCATTTTTCTTTTCTTTAGATGTTTAGGCAATAAAACAGTGTTTTTTCCTGTAGAATTTGAAATATTAATGTCAGATATGTAAAAGTTTCTGATGTATTTTCTGTCGGGCAACTGACCGAATTGATTAAAATATCTCCAGACCAAGATTTCTCTTTGAAAATGCAAAAACTATACCTATATACTAGCGGCCACACTTTCCCTGGTTGGAATATTTTCACAAACTAAAAAGCGTTATGACCCATATGTCGATACCTGTGAAGTACACACTAATTCAAAACATGTGCGTATATTTTTTATTTATTTCTAATTCAAATAGTCATTCATGTTGAAATATGTACCATTGTGCTGGGCCCATTTCAGCAGAATTCCAGTCACAGTCTCTCAAGCTGCCCTGACTGAAATATTTATTATTAACTTTCCCAATTTCGTATATATTATCAGCATTATGTCAGGTTTATGTACGAAAAATAATAAATCAATAGAAGCAATTTAAAAAAAATAAGAATCTTTAGCCCAATGACGACCAATTGTTGGAATTGCTCATATGTGTTCGATTTCTCAATGTAGTTTTGTCATATTCTTATATTTTTAAAACAAATTCTGAAGTTAAGTATTGTGACATGTTGGCAAGATTGATGAATTTAGTTAACTTTTGGGGAAATATCAAAAGGTGCCTATTTGAATAGTTGGCATTACCATCTCTTAAATTGACACAGTTAAATCTTCTTTACCTTCTGGTCCGTAAGGACTAGTGGAAACTCAGAAGGACTAGTGGAAATTGAAGGTCACTAGTCCGTCGGACTAGTAAGAATTTTTAGTTAGCCTGAACCCCTGAATTAGTGATGTACATTGTGTAATAACCGTTATTGCATTAGAGATGGCGGACAGGGGTGGTTATTGTGTGATGGGAGCCCGGCTAAGTACCATTGTAATTCCTGTTTTTGTCCTATTTTTGTTTAAAATTCCTATTTAATTCCCTATTTTTCTTGGGGCCAAATTCTTATACACGTATACCTATTTTGTTGTCACACTATAGCAATTGGTACCCTGAGAGTCCCTTCAAACTGAGGGAAAACCTATCGCTGGAAAGCGCAAAATGTCATTATAATCCAATTGGGACCGCAAAATACTATTATAATCCAATTAGGATGCCTATTCCTGAGCCAGAAAAGTCATTAGCGCAGTAGGCGTCCAATCACTGACATGCCATTCTTATCTGATCTGAGAGGCTTTGTGCCTAGACTGTGTCTGCCTCTATCCTATCTATTCAAATATAAACCTCAAAACTGTACTCAGTGCTGTCTCTACCACCCTGTCCACTTATCTGTCCATTCACCTGTGTATTCTGTCTCTCTGCCTCCATCCTTCTATCCATTGACCGACGCAGCCATCCAGCTAATCCACCACCTTACTACTCCCCATTCATCCCATTTCTACCCACGTTAGCCATCTAATCTCGCTATACCCTTAAGCCTAATATTATGGAGCCTTTACCGACGCCTCTCCCATGGCCATCACTCCCCGCCCCTTCCCTCATCCTCTAACCCATCCTTCCGTATCATTTATGTATGAATGAGTCACGCCATGACAAAATGTACACACGCATCAAATTCTTTATTTTTGGAAATATAAAAGTGTTGATGCTTAATCAAGTCGGGAGAAGTGCTGAATTATTTTATTGAATTGCCTAGTATCAAGTCCTTTCACTATGATACCACTAAAAAGCAAAATAAAACAATCCTTGCTCAATACTCATATGCAGAGATAGCAGATAGACCCCTTCGACCACACAAAGCCCCAATACAATGTATTAACAACCAATAATATCATCACATCGTTTAATATTTAGGAACGTTTTTATCAAAACATGCAAGAATCTTTTCACCAATATCATAGCTTGTGTAAATGATGTTTAAAAAACAAATGTGTATTGGGAAAGAGGAAGTGGAAACATGTAAAACACATGGGTATTTACATGAGATTACTGTTAAATATTCCATGCTGAACATAACATGTTTTCTATAGCTTTTACACTGACATACAACTCCCATTAGGACCGCAATAATCCCAATTCCTTGCGAATCAAGATTCAAGATGGCGGACATGCAAACCACCATATTCCCAGTATTTCAATGTATTTTCCGAACTTAACAACAGCTTAAACTTTTAAAAAGATGTAATGCGCCAAGTGTACGACTTTGGGAGTTCCAAACAATTATATATTTCATGGGAAGAATTGCTAGATTCATATAAACTCCTCCAAAGTACATATGTTTTGAAAGGTCTGAGAGGCCCTTAGCACACCTACCCCAGCCCCCTCACCCATATATGGCACAAGGCTAAAAATAGTAGCAAAATTCAGCACCTCGTCTATTTTTAGCCACAAGACAGGAGTAGGAGGCTATTTTTATCCCCGCCCACCCATGCAGGCAGCGCCGGTAATGATTTACTGTGACACAGCCAGGCCTTGGACCTTAGTGGGAGTCTCTATTGGTATATGGGTGGTGACAACAAAACATGTATAATCTCTCATTTTACTAGAAATTTTACAGATATTTTACCAATAAGTCAAGATTTATTAGTGGGAATATTTGAGTCAATTTGCGAAGATTTAACTGTGACACAGTCAGCCCCCCCCCCCCCCCCATCCACACACACACACACACTTACGCTTTAGCAGAGGCTATGGGGCAGCCCGTCGAAAATGTACATGTACAAAAAACAGTTTAGCACAATTTTCTAAATTTGGAAATATTTTGGTGAGCATTTTAGCATGTATTTTCACCTGAGTTTATATTACGAATTTTAAATAAATATGTGGGATTTTCAATGACCAATAGGGGATGTGCATGTCTCACTGCCTATGTCTATTACAGTGCATGCTGGGATGGATTCAGTTAAAATCTGACTTGCAAATATTGAGCAACATTAATTTTGAAAATTGCAAGGACCTTTTCACTAATATCAATATCATAGCTTGTGTAAATGATCGATAGAACACCAAATGCATGATGGCTAAAGTTTTTTTTATGGAATCATGTAAAACACATGGCTATTTACATGAGATCACTGTTAAATATTCCATGTTGAACATAACATGTTTTACATTGACATACAACTCCCATAATTCCATGTGAAATCGAGATTCAAGACGGTGGACATGCAAATCCCCTATTAGAAATTTTGAAAATAAAACCAACTCATCAGACCCCATCCTACAAAAGAGCTTTCTGTAGCTTAGGTGTGCTCCTGTATCGTTTGCTAGGGCCACCCTCTCTAAGGAGAAATGACACAGACACGCACACCAAGTGCTATCTCTAACTATTTTCAGTCCAGCTTAATGCTCTAAAAGGTATACACCATGATATTCATTTGAATGATTGCAATAGTATTCTCTCACTAAAAAATAAAAATGCCCCAAATACTAGAGAACGGATGGGTCCAACTATTGAATTTGAAATCCATCTATCTATCTATCTATCTATCTATCTATACCTCTCTTCCATCTATCTATCTATCTATCTATCTATCTATCTATACCTCTCTTCCAAGAGTTGGGGTGGTGTATAGTGGTTAAGGCGTTGGACTAAACTATATTAAGAGGTTCCTAGAGTCCTGGATTCAAATCTAATGAGCGCCTTGGCAAGGCATGCGATCAAACCTCCCACCCAGTGCACGCCGACTTGGCATCAATAATCGAAAAGAATAGGGTATTCCATCCGATTCCATCCTGTTAGCATGTTTCCTCTTGTGTCACGGTATGACCAAATATAGTGACTATATTTGGTGTTAAAAGAGGCGTAAAGCAACCAATTCCCGGCCCTTCTCTGCCTCCGCCTCCTCCTCACATTCTCAGTTCCTATCTATCTACGATATTTATGTTTCAATATATTCATATAAATCAGAGGTAGGCCAGCATCGCCACCTAGTGTTTGTATCTATTATTACACCACTCTCACTACAAGCCTCCTCTACTTGTGTGGAAAAAATAAATTATACTTGTATATTAATCTCTTTATGTTTTATTGCAGCATGTAAAATGAATGTTCATAAACGGTGCGAGAAAAATGTGGCTAACAACTGTGGAATCAACACACGCAGCATGGCCCAGATACTACAAGAAATGGGCATCACTTGTGACAAATTCGGCAAACGCAAGAAGGTGAGTCCAGTTTCACGTATTTATGGACGTACATACATATACATGAATATGATACATTACATTACATTATGCATACATACCATACATCACTTGCATTTGAAGAGAGCACTATTTTGTCACATTGATTTCATCCTGTCTAGAAGCTTAGAGCTGTCTATTTCTTCCCAGTTTAATCCTACGTTACCAGTCGACTGTCCAGAGATGACCGAACTTCCCATGCCCCCGGTAAGACATGTGTTCCCCCCAACCCCCAACCCCCCAACCCCAAAGAAAATGGATGCTTCCACCAAACAAACCCAGAGTGTTGGCAACCATTAGGGTTTCGCCATTATGATTATTACATTTACTAACGTATTACATTGGGATTTATTTTCACCTAACTCGCTAACAGAGGTGACCCAAATCCCTCCAGGCTTGAAAACTAAAGAAATCCTCATTTAACGCGGGACACGCATAGCTCCGACACTCCGATTTATGATGAGTAACGTTGTACTGTACAAGTTATACCTGGCACAAACTTCATGTATGTGAAGATGCCTTTAGTAGAACAGAAATATTTGTAATGTTGACTCAAATCTACCGCTTTTACTTGTGTTATTCTAGTATCGAAAAGGTGCTTTAAAGATAGGGACAATCTCTCTAGAACAAAATATCTAGTATGAGTTGTTTAACGCCTGTTATACTGTTAGACGAAATTAAAACCTATGATGTTAGTATGATTAAAAAATAAACGCGCAAGGCAAAGCTTTCCCCAAACCATAACGATTAGGTAGTTAGTATCCAAGCCTCCCCCTATACTTGTGTTTATAATTGCATATAACATGTGAAGCTCTGTAATATTCTGTAGTTTCTTCCATTAATTGAAAAATGGCATTTTAAATAGGCTAAACAGTGTGCGGCATAGTGAGATGTGGGACTGTCGGTCTCTGCTAAATTGTATCAGTGGAGACCAAAACAGATTATACAAAGACCAAAAAAGGTTTGGGTCATAGACAGGGTTCCCGTGGTCAAGAGCACTTTGAATTTAATGACTTTTGATAACTGGTTCACATGATTTTTCATGACTTTTCAATGACTTCTTAGCGACAAAGTAAAGGAATGTTACAAGTATTCATTCTCCACCCCCCCTTGTGGTGTCCTCGACTAAATTAAAATTAAACTTCACATTCCCAAGGTAAGTCTCGTTTAATTTGAAAATTATACATATATAAAGTTACTACACAACCAAGGCTGCCAACATGTATAGGACAAATATCTGGAACTTCTCTAGGCAAACTCAATATCGTCAAGAATATATAGAAATAAACATTTTATTCCTTGGATATTTCATTGGAGGCCGTCGGGCCCTGACAAATATCAATCTCAGAGACCGACGAAAACATTCTGTGGAGACCTGGCGTCGGTCTCTGGGTTATGTCGCACACTGGCTAAATACTATTTCATGCACAGCATATTTGGTTCCACAAATGGAGTTTACTTCACATGATGAGATGCGTTAAAATCTGGAAAATGTATTTTGGTTCATTTCAACAAAAACACCATTAATTTTGTGTTATCATTTCAATGGAAAGAAAGGTACAGTCAATCAATCGCTCCTACAAACCTCTGAAAATCATATGTCTGTTCTTTTTAACATGAAGAACGTTTGTTTTACATATGGTTTGCTATATCGACTACTAGATTTACGCGGCATACATTATAGATGACGTACAAAATTGACCCAAAAAATCTTACCACATCTATACTTGTTACTTTCAGGGATCTTCCAAAGTAATGTAAATAATTATGTCTGTTCTTTTTAACATCAAGGACATTTTTTTTAAATATTTTTATTGGCAAATCATTTACAATACACACAAATTCATTCCTCTACTCCAATTTTCATTCTGCATACGAAATACAAATTAGTCAATATAGACTCAGTTTTCAATTGGTTTGAGTCATTACCATTTCTATTTGTCGTGTTCAGTTCCCATACTACCACCACCTATTGTTGTTCCAGATTTGTTGCTTGTTCAGCTCTTGTAACTGGACTTCTAGCCCCTAAAACAGTCAAATTCCATGAGTGTGGTGATGTTTTGCGTGACCATATAAGCACGATGTGGGGTAGTCGGGTGGTATAAAGCACTGCAGTGTTCCCGAAAAGACGTTGGCACGTCGGCAAAAGCCGACGTAAAATTTCATTGGCCGACGTATGCTCCTTTCACGTCGGCCACTTTGGCCGACGTCGTCGTCACCTCCAATGTCATATTGTATTTGATTTGATGTGAAAAGTATAGTAAGATGTAGAGGTAGAAATATATATATATGCTCCGTCTAGGCCCAATTAATTTATACACATGATAATGAGTGATCTTTGGTTAAAGTAAAATATTTTCCCCTTACCCAAATGCAGTTCATCTAAATTTCTGCGAATAATAAAGCTGTATTATGGGAATCAAACTGGGAAAACTATGTTGCACTCCAGAAGATATTTAACCCAAAATACTTAAAATGCACCAGAGAGCAATTGAGGGAAAATTCTTAGCTTCTGAGGCCCTAGGCGGGCCCCAGACCCCATGCCTAATGTAATGGGTTGAGATGTAGTAAAACAATGTTGTCCTGAAAGCCCATGTTCATGCCCTTCTTTTGCATAGACACCATTTAGCCCAGTAAAATTATGTAGGGTTTCAATGCCCTTTATACTTGTTTGCCAATGTTAGAAATGAAAAAATAGCCTGTGTCTATGACAAATGGCCGGCGTGTGGCTGGTTTACACAGGCCATATTGGCCTACGTCTATGAAAACTTTTCTAGAACTTTTCATGAGAATTTGCAGGTAACATTACAATTTTTTTTGTAGGTAAAAAATGGCCTGTGTCAGTGACAAATGGCCGACGTGTGGCTAGTCCACGTCGGCCACATTGGCCGGCTTCACTAAAAAGTTTTCGGGAACACTGCGTGACTGGGTCGGCTCAGTGGCATGAGTAGCATGTTGTGCGTTCGAACCTAGGCGCAGCCACAATTTCACCTCCCCCAGGTACTAGAGGAAAACCACCATTGAGGTGATCTAGTCCTGGTGAAAAAAAGAAATGTTAATATTTCAGTTCCCAAGTTGTACTACTCTTTATCAACCATTGATTTATTGTCATGTAAACTTTCCTTATGATCCTTGGAACATAAATAATTATCACTTTTCATCATATTTCACTTTTCACATCTCATCATTAGACAGTACAAACGTTATGTCTTAGGTAAGAAATACATTATACTGATGCAAAAAGAATTGTTGCTAAATCTCTTTTTTCTTACTATTTACCAGCCATCCATCAGTGAAAACCCTGACAGAGGTGGACCGATCGTACCTGGACCGTTACAACCAATGGGTAAGATATTTTTCATTGACTGAAAAGGAATTGATGAATAGATCTAGGCGTTTCAATATATTTCAGGGCTGTATAAGGTGTGTGTCTGCGCCGCCTGTGTCAGCCGTACAGAAGGGAGGAAAAGTGAAAGAGAGCGGGAGGGGAAGGAAGGGGGAGGAAGAGGCAATGAGAAAGGGAGGGAAAGCGAGAGAGAGGGAGGAGAAGGAAGGGGGAGAGGGAAAGCTAGAGAGGAAGGAAGGCGGAGGGAGGAAAAGCGGTCGCGAGAGGGGGATGGAGAGGCAGGGGGGAAAGCGGTCGAGAGGGGGGGGGGGAGGAAGAGGCAAAGAGAAAAGGGAGGGAGGAAAGCAAAAGGCAGGGAAAGCGAAAGAGAGAGAGGGAGGGGGAGAAAGAAAGCGAGAGAGAGAGGGAGGGAGAATTGGAGAAAGAGAAAGGAAAGGGAGGGAGAAAGGTAGGGAAAGTAAAGGAGGGAGGGGGAGGGAGAAATGGAAAGCGAGAGAGGGAGAGGGAGGGAATTAATGGACTGGTCTAAATTTAATTCCCTATATTTGTACTTGTGACTCTTGATAAAAAAAAAATTAGTCCTGGTGAAAAAATGTTTTAAGATATGTAAACATGTATGACTGAAGACTGTTTTAGACCAACATTTGTAATTAAAAAATATATATCTGTCTCCCTCTAAACAGTCACATATCAGTGACACTCAGACAGCCTAATCTGCCATTTATTGAATAAGAATATTAATTTTAAAAAACTGTTCAAGTTAGGTGTTGTACGTTGAGCAGTTAATATGGCGACTGCCCGAAAGTCCCGCCACGTGACGTCAGACGGGGTCACGTGATCGGCCACATATGGCCACGCCCATATAGGTAGCGATATATTTTGACTGTCATGTCATGTGCCACTTTTCCTTAAGTTAATTATGATTACTTTCATTTCAGGAGAAGAGCGAGAGGGGCTTGACTGTATGAACCCAATACGTTCTGGTGAGAATTCTGGAGGCTCACTGATCAGAAAAATCAGCCAGCGAAACAGCTGGAAAGGGCGCAAAAAGCGCAGGATGTCTCTTAGTGACTTCAATTTCATCAAAGTCCTAGGAAAGGGAAGTTTTGGAAAGGTAATCTTTTTTTTCTATATTGTTTGGTTAAAGAGAGGATATGACGACCAGTTTATTAAAGCTTAACTCCCGACGTAATCTGGCAAATTCTCTTTTCTCAATTCCATTATCATGTACGTCCTATGGATGGAATAAAAAATATTTAAACTAGTATATCAGATTAATTTGTTATTTGGTTAAATGAGGTATAATACTATCTAGCTAGCCACCTCCCTCCCCTCCCCTCCCCTCCCCTCCCCCAACCTCTCCCTCTCAGTCCCCCAACCCCCAACGGAATATTAAATTCGCTGTGTTAGGGATTAATGTTCTGACACAGGGGCTTTCATATAATTCATTTTGCCTACAGATACTTCTGAACCCGGGAATTATATATCATTGAATCATGTAAACGATCTTAGCAAAGTCATAAATGAAAGAAATCTTCCCAACAGAGTAAGGATATGGAGAACGAGAATATTCACCATATCATTTTACTTCAGCCATAAGGTAAATGGCAAGGGAAGATGACCAAAGGTTATGCCAGTTATCTGAGCTCTTACAACTCAAAATCATGATACGTATTTGCTGTTTGTTTTTTCCCTCACAGGCTACTAGTTTAACTGTGTTCTTAGTTTTTCTCTAGCAGAGAATTAGAATTACAGATTTAGTAAACTAGGTTTTATTTTACAAGCACTTCAAATTACCTTCCGACGCCCCCGGAGAGTGAGAGAGGACCGGGGGGATGGGGGGAGAGACAAGCTGAAGCTACGATACAGCGAAAGTTTGCTTCTATTATCGCTCACATCGGCGAAACTATGAAAGAGGAAAGGGCCGTTACTCTGAGAATTGTGAATCGATTATGCTTTTCCGTCTCTTATACTGTCAAGAAAAAATATGAAAGGGGCTCTTTTCACATCTCCCAGAAATGCACCCACTTCAAACGGGGGCACATGCTGCCGGTACCGCCCTCAAAGGGTGCCGCTGCCATGGGCGGTCTCACCACATCTCCACCCTCCCCCACGTCAAACTGAGCCACTATTGGTCAACCTAGAAGGAGCAGGAGGTAGAGGAGGATGACATCTGATACCAGAGACCCTCCCCCACCTCCTTCTTGTAACCCCCTCCCCCATACTCCCAGACAGTAGCACGCTTTCTATAATACATTGCGGCCATATTCTTCAAACTTTAACCACAATTTCTGCCTCACTCATTTCTCCCAATTTTTCACACTGGAGGCTTTTGACGATTAACGCAAAAGGCATTCTTAAACTGTCCTTGTTATAAGAAAGACCACAAAATTGTTCATATCAGCCCCATCCTCCCAGCTCAGCTATTACAACAAAACAAATCTTAACAAATTCAGTCAGATTATAACTTATAGGACTGGCTTTATCAATATTCTGCTGTTGTATAAATGTTTATAGTATATATTATAAACAAGAATTTGAACTCTAATCATCAAGAGAAAACTGCCGCCTGTGAACGATATTATTATTGGGAGATATTGTCTCCCAATTCTTCATTTCACTATAAAGGTCTGGGATAGGGCATGGATGGCATGTAGAGAAAAGAGGGCCGACCTATTGCGTGCTTGGCATACCTGGACACCATTCCTTCTCTTCGCTTCCTATATAGCAGCTGTAGCTTTCCTATATAGCAGCTGTAGCTTCCCTGCGCTTGCTCGCTCAGCCCCTGCGCTTGCTCGCTCAGCCCCTGCGCTTGCTCGCTCAGCCCCTGCGCTTGCTCGCTGTTGGGTCCATCCAGGCGACATGTACACCTGGTTATTTTCACATTTAATTCGGATTAATTCGGGTACTCGATGTATAGCTTTTGTTTCGATGTGCATGTTGGATGTGCATGTTGGATTCCAAGCAAGTTGTAGCGAAATTTTGGTCATATGAAATTTCAGTAACACGTGTGTACACATTTCGTGCCACTGTCCAGCCATCTGCGCGCCAGCATCGGGAGCGTCGGGTCACCATCTGCGCGCCAGGCAATGCCTGCGTTGATGGTCGGGTCCATTCAGGTGACATGTACACATGGTTATTTTCACATTAATTCGGATTCTGCTCATCTTGTCTCAAATTGATAAATACTAGATGTATAGTTTTATTTTGTTTACTGTTATGTTTGATGTGCCTGTTGAACCAAATTTTAGCAAAATGTTAGACATTTTAAAGGAATTCCAAGAAAAAAACGTGTGTACATTGTTGGCTGGCCATGACCAGACCCACTGAGTGCAGATAGATAAGGTGAGCGCCGTCAGCATCTTGGTCAAGGGGGTGCGAGTGTCTGGGTCAAGGGTTGATACATTGGCATCCACTTATGTGCCTGCGAAATCTTGTTTTAATTCCCTCTATAAATACAGGTTACATTTTATAAGAATTGCATGTGTGAGAGAAAAAGAAGAAAGTTGCAGTTTGAATGGTAATTCTACACCTATTATTAATGATTTGATAAAATAATAATTCAAATCATTTACAGCTAATACAAGTGTCTCTCCCTCTCCCTCTCTCTCTCTCTCTGTCACGCACTCTCTCTCTCTCTCTCTCTCTCTCTCTCTCTCTCTCTCACTCACTCACTCCCTCTCTCTCTCACACTCTCTCTCACTCACTCACTCACTCACTCTCTCCCTCTCTCACTCACTCACTCACTCTCTGACTCTATCTGTCTCTCTGTCTGTCTCTCTCTTTCATCTATCTATCTATGCATCTATCTATCTATCTATCTATCTATCTATCTATCTATCTATCTATCTATCTATCCATCTATCCACTCCTCCATCCCACTCAAGCCCCTACCCCTACTCTCTCTCTCACATCATTCCCATGATAAGATACACACTAATACATAAGTTCTTTTTCAATTGCATAATATGACTCAATATTAAGCTGAATACACATTTTATTCAAATGGTTGCAGTATAAGATTGAATGCGATTGATTATTGATTCAGGACAAAATCAGTCCCAAATATCTCCCAATACTTTTGTATAGCAAAAGTTCTTCTCCTTAGAAGCATATCCTTGTTAAGTAAAGTCATCGCATGAAAGGATTTGGGCGGGTCCTCCAAATACAAATGAGGACCTTTTAGAAGCCCTGTAGCAAAAACAACTGAACAAAATTTTCAAAAATGGAAAAGAATGGAACAAGGAGTAGAAAATGTTCAGTTTTTGACCGACGGTAGCTGAGAGCGCACCTTGAAGTCACATGTATTCCCTGGTGAAGATTCTATGACGATCTGAAACGTTGGCAACATTTTAAATAAACATCACTCAGTAACACTCATCCACACTTGTCTCATTTCCAGATTTGGTGTATTACTCCCCTTCTACATCTTTTAAAAAAACTTTGTTTGTTTGCAGGTAATGCTGGCAGAAAGAAAAGGTACAGACGAGGTATATGCAATAAAGGTGTTGAAGAAGGACGTCATCATTCAGGACGACGATGTCGAGTGTACAATGACAGAAAAACGTATCCTCGCACTATCTGCCAAACATCCCTTCCTCACAGCACTCCACTCGTGTTTCCAAACCAAAGTGAGAAAATGTTTATTTAATTTAAAGCTGAATTATTTTCTCGATTTTGTTTCTCTTTATTTGATGCTGTAGAATTTAACAATTCTAGCTTATAATATATATCTGTATAATATTGATGTTTTAGAGAGTATTTCCCTTAACGCTCAGCTAATTCCCGTAGAAAAATGAAATTGTCTATTTAGTGGATTACTCATTCCAGACCCATCCAAAGGTCACCCAGATAGAGTATTAAAGGATTTTGACCTGTTGTTTTGGGGGTAAAATTTCATTATCTCCCAAAATGATTATTTAGAGGACCTGCTGAAATCTCACTTTTTCACTCTTATCATCATCTGACACATTGGGAATCCTTTTGGAATCGAAAATGTAAGGATAACACTGGCCAGATAGGTATATGAAGAAGCCAACTAATTGCACTATTAATCCGATTAGATCAGCAAAAAACAAAATCATAACAATATTCTTGAAAAACTCCGGAAATTCAAGGAAATATAAATTTTTCATTTTATTTATTTGAATCTTCCATTTTACAGTGTTTGGGAAAGAAAAAAGGGAGAAAAATATTTCTGGGTTTAAGTCAGGCTTTTTTCAATCCAGTTCCAGATATTATTTACTTGTACCTTGGCATGCTTAAGTATTGCTTTTGCGAATGCATTACAAATGGTTTTTTTTCTAAATATCAAGGCCTGCAAATATTCTGTTCTGATCTACTTGTATCTAATAATAATAGTAACCCCATTTCTACCTTCATATAATTTCCAGGACCGACTATTCTTTGTCATGGAGTACGTAAACGGTGGAGATTTGATGTTCCAAATCCAACGAGCTCGCAAGTTTGACGAGCCACGGGCGCGATTCTACGCGGCCGAGGTGACACTAGCGCTAATGTTCCTGCACCGTAATAAAATCATCTACAGAGATCTGAAGCTAGACAACATCTTGTTAAATGCTGAGGGTCACTGTAAGATAGCCGACTTTGGTATGTGCAAAGAGGGCATGCACATAGGCAAGACCACACAGACCTTCTGTGGAACACCTGACTATATTGCACCTGAGGTGAGTATGGCTGTTTGTGTTTTAATTTGTTTTTCTTTTATAAATTATTACTAGGCCAGGTACATTAACATCAATTTTCAAAAGTTTTAATTTGGTTTGAGAAATATAATATGAAATTTACGATCTGGTAGGTGTCCATAGGAAGTAGTGTCAATGTTTGGGTTGTGTCTTAGTAGAGAGATGTAAATTAATATAGGGATAATTTAACCCGTCGCCTTTACAACCATGAACTTGTGCTCCAAATGTGTATTCAGCTCAAATGCTCCAGAAGGCATTATATAAGCTGTATAGTTTCAACATTTTCCATGTTGCAAAGCAATATTCATATTTAATACCAATATGGTATGGCCTCAGGTGGGCCCTGCCCCTTCGAAAAATGTCCATACATGTTTACCACCCTGACTGGCCGATCTACTTACTTAATTTTATCTAATACCTATTATGGAACAATCGAGATCCTAATCTGAAACGAATACACGATCCCGACAACTTTAAATATGGTATAAATTAGTTCATTCAGAATATGTTACTCCTCTCCAACAATAATTAACCCTTTGTATAAAGATGTACCTCACATCATTGTTTCATCTGATTAACCCATTAAACCCAACCCTCTAATTCGTTTAAGAATTATTACGAGATAGAACACCAGGGGAAGAGGGAAGCTCTCCCCAATCCGCTGTCAAGGCATATGCCATACAGCACCCCCTGGATAATAAAATTTGTTTAAAAGGAAAAAAAATCATGCTGCTATAATTTCTCTCTGTGAAACAGATCCTACAAGAGTTGGAGTATGACGCGTCGGTGGACTGGTGGGCACTGGGAGTACTAATGTATGAGATGATGGCTGGCCAGCCACCATTCGAGGCCGACAACGAAGATGACCTGTTTGAGTCGATCCTACACGACGAAGTACTATATCCAGTGTGGTTAGGCAAGGAGGCAGTATCTATACTTAAAGGGGTAAGTTCTGTTCCATCGGCCGGCGGGACGATTCGAAATTGGAGTTTTAAACTCTTAAATACTGGAAATATATGTATTTCATACATTAATGCTCCCGGGTATTCATTACTAATATACTAATATAGAACATGATTTAAATTCAAGCTGACCTTCCCCAAATCGGGAGCTCAGTGGCATGTGTCACTAACTTTATTTGTAATTTCAAAGTTTGTCACTGGAAAGTCGCAAAATTTCTATTTTTCTAAGTAATTTATTCACAAGATCTCTTTGTTGGAATGTTCTCATCTTTGGGATGCGTTGAATCTTTATTGAAATGTCTCCATATTAATTTTACAGTTTATGACCAAGAACCCACAGAAGCGACTTGGGTGTGTAAAAATACATGGAGGCGAACGTGCTATCCTCCACCATCCATTCTTCCATGAAAAAATCGACTGGGAGGCGCTTGAAGAAAGAAGAGTCAAGCCACCTTTCAAACCTAAAATTGTATGTTTCTTTTACATTTTCAACTTCTCTATTTAGAATTACTGCTACTGTCACCCTTCTTCACTCTCCCCTGTAGGGCCTTTGACCATAATATTCTTCTGAAAAATGATCCAGTTGAAAAAACAGTATTTGAAATAAAAGTTAAATCAGAGATTTGTAGAGAGTAGAAACCTCGAAGCGCCTGGGCCCCCTCAAAACAGTTGGTTGCTAGCAGAAGTGATCTCTCAGCCTTACCCGATTATTGCCTAAAATAATTCTGTGAACTTGTATTGTCAAATCTCCATTTCCAATCATTTCTTTTGAAAAAAGAAATAAACCAAAACTCGCTCGTTTTTATTCTCATAAGTTTTCAGTATTTTTTTATATGAGCCATGCTCCTCCACATGGAATAATTCACCATAATAATGCTAGTCATCTCAGTGACCCTCACAGCTGTGATTATGACTCCCAATCGTTTGTTGCCAAGCCATCAAACAACCATAACTAACCGACTCCCAATACATAGATTTCACATGACGTCACCCAATAGGCTGGGGTATCACAGTGGCTACCATGTCTGGGGTCACTGCTACGCTTGCCATCTATGGCGGGGTATCAAAACAAAGTTGATAAAACTCACAAGAGTAGATACTTGGGTAATTCTACACTAAAGGCAGATTATCTAACCTATCATGAAGATATTGTTGAGGAAGATGAAAATTAGTAAAGGTTAAAACAGCCAGAAAACGGTATTTTCAAGTATCGCAGCATACATAGGCATTTAACTTGACCCCAAACATGGCCAGGGCCGTGACGTCAGTGAAATCTATGTATAGGCAACCAGACTTGAAAACTATCGGAATTAAAAATCTGAAATTGGCCCAGAAACACCAGTAATTACTTTTAAATCTGCTGAAATTGGACATAGAACCTTGAATCCCTTCAAAATCGCCTAAAATCTTTCCAGAAAAGTCTTGAATTTCTTGTAATCAAACCCCTAGAAACCTGGATGTGACTTGAATGTATATTATTTTAAATAATTCATTATTTATTGTTCTCTCTTGTGCACCATTGTCTCTGACTTAACCAATACTTTCTTTGTAGCCTTCGTTGTTCGTACTTGTAATCTTTCAACTGATATGGTTTTACTATTCTATATTTTTTTCATCTTTGTCTGTCTCTTCCCCAAAATTTATTTAGAGCGAAATATCCTGCTTCAAGAAGTGAGTTAAAAGGATCTGTTGAATGTTTTGGTGGGGTTATTTTTTGTTGTTGTTCACAATTACAATTTATTTCAACTTTTTTTTTATTGAATTCCCATCACATATTCACTTGAAAGTTTTAGTTTCAAACATCTTTTCTTTTCAGCAAACAATAAAATTAATCAAGGACACTGATATCTCACATTTTTGTCAAAACCTGTTTTTTCCCCTAACTAAATCACAATAGACTCATTGGAATTTAACGATTATATAGTAAAACAAAAAAACATCTCTTGGTTCCTCACTTAGACGAGGTACTCGGAGACATGGGACCCTAATGTTATCACTAACTGGTGTGCGAGGTCAAAAACATGGGCCCCTAATATTGTAAGCTAACTGGTGTGCTAGATCCAAAACCCAACTCCAAGGTGTAACTTAACTTTTGGTTTTTCATGTGATAAATACTTCATCCTCCCTAGACATGGCGAGTCACTACCATCTATCTCAAGTAGTTGACTGAAGTTTCTTTTAGAGCAGTAGTGAATCCAGACATTAAATGGACCTCAGTCAGCTAAGATTGAGCTAGAGTGTACCTGGTGCGGTAGTATTTAGCCTGGGGAGGATATTGATACTTGGCCACACTAACCATGTAGGGTCAGCTGACCGCAAAGGGTTTAAGGGTTAACTTTGGTCCTGCCCTTGCTTGACTCTTAATCCAATTCTGGCCATGACTTTAAGTCTTTGCATCTCTAAACCAGGGATGAAAGTCAAATTTCACCCCAAATTCCATCATTTTTAATCTAAAATTGTCAGCAAATTCACAAATATTCAGAAATAATCCAAGATTTGATTTACCAAATTGCATACTTTCAGATTAAGATTTATATCAATTTTCAATTATATAGATTAGGTAATTAGCCTGTGCAGCAGAACCGTATTATGCATATCTAGTCCATGGTTCAGCTACCTAAAACCAATCATTTTGTCAAGGATATGTAAAGATTATAATTGATTTTGTTCAATCTTTTGTCCTGGAATTATAATACTCTCATTTCTCCATCCTTCACATCAACCTGCTGTCTCTGGGAGAGTAGACTTATTTCTGTGTGTAAAGCTGCCTATGCCCCCCCCCCCCCCCCCCCACCTCCACACACACACACACGCTCCCCTCTTGATGCTTGTCAGTGTTCTTTTAGTTTACTCCTTATAGTCTCAATAACTTGATGTTTTCTCTTTGGCAGCGTTCGAGGACAGACGCCACCAACTTTGACAAGGACTTTACGTCTGAGGAACCCGTGCTGACCCCGGTGGAGCAGGAGATAGTTAATGCTATTAATCAGGAAGAGTTTAGGGATTTCTCTTGTATCAACAGTCAATATGGACGACTGGAGAACTCTACCCCTGTGAGTTCCATCCTCGCTGCTACAGCAGCCGAGGAGTTCAATTCTGCCTCCATTGGAGCTGGTGTGACCTCGTTTGATAACGACGGTGATGGAGCCGCAGCGGCTTGTGCCTCTTCACATGGAGGCGCAGCCGCATCCACAGTCACTCCATCTAGTAACCCAACCGCAGAAACATCATCATCAGCTCCAAATAGTAGCCAGACAAGCAACAACCCGGGGGATTCTTCTGACCTACCTCCCAAGAAATCAATCTCATCATCCAACCCCGGGAGTGAATCCCCCGATGACAAGGACTCCTCACCCGATAACACCAACTGCACGACAAGTGACAACAACACCACCACAACAACAACAGCGGCAGCATCTACTGCACTAGAAGAAGAAGATGAAGAAGAAGAAGACGACAACTCTAACAGTAACACAGGCACCAATAATCCTGCAGCCGAGAGCAGCAACAACAGCGACAATAGCAGTAACAGCACATCCAACGTAACATCATCAACAACGGCAACAACAACAACAACAGCACAAGCAGCTGCCAAAAGCTGAGAGTGTATCGTCCTCTCACTCATTGCCTAATAGAAAGATGATAAGCTCATTATTAATAACTGTATCTGTTGCTCTCTACTACCACCACCCACCACCACCACCACTTCCTTATAACACTTATACTACTACTACTACTACTATACTACTCGCCCTCATATTCCTTTTCCTTCTTGGTGACATCTTGTATCTCTAGAGTAATACCACTGAACTACCCCAACCTCCGCAACCACCACCTACCCACCCACCTCTTATTATAACCAAATACTTAAGAAACACAGGAGTATTAACAAAACACGATTCATCACTTTACTGTGTAAGTCTTTGTATGATTAGGTGGTAAAGAACAATAATAGTAACGATGATATATCTATATTTATATACAAATGCAACTGCCGTTGTTATGTCTCGGTTTTGTTTCAATTCACAAGAAGAAAAACTTAATGCTGCATCTATTCATTTATAGACATACACGTATGAATATAGAGGTATAAATTACACGTGTGTACCATAGGCATCTTTGGTGGTTGACTATAGGGAAATGAATATTCGTGTATACATACATATATTAGAACGATTTATGTGTTCATGTTCAGTCTTCATAAAACAAATATCAATACTCGGTTTAGGAGACCATAATTCTGCCCCCAAATCCTTGTAATTCGTGCTAACCAAGCCTCAATATTTTTTTTAATATATATATGTTTATATAAGATTGTGTCAGTGATGGAATTTCCTTGAAGATAAAGGTTTAATTTGACTAGCGATGATATTTGATGGTCTGGGTCCTTAGGACTAAACTGCTTCCTTTCCTGAAATTTCAAAATATTTACATTTGGGTCTCATGATTAATCCCACCACTGCCCCCCTTTCTTCTTTTCAATAAGGAAAATTTGTTTTATTTCCTTGAAATGAAAATTAATGAGGTTTTGAAACTTGGTTAGGACTTATTTTGTATACGGCCGTTTCTTTTTTCTTTTTTTGTGATTCTGAGTTTTTTTTCCGGTCACCGTGAAGGTATTCATTTGCTGCCAAATTGTTGTGTTCAGGTACTTTTAAGGTTTTTCGCATATATAATATACATATTCTATCAGGTACAGCTTATGTATATAAAAGGTATCTTAGTTCTGCCTGTAATATTTGTTATAAGGTTTTCAACAAATAATATATCCTCTTCTCTAGGTTAATTACACATAGAAACGTGACCAAAGAAATAACTACCAAAAATATATACATTTTTAAAATAGATGAAAACATTGCCAATAGACCTCACCACCTCAGATAATCAAAACAACCCTGTTTAAAATGTTGGCTTCTTTTGTAAATTTTGTTTGTATATAAACAATATTGGGGAATATATATATATTATATATGTATACATGTATGTTTTTAAGGTTGGTGTGGTTGGGAGGTAGAACAGATTTGTTCTGCTCTGCCCTAAAGAAAGAACTTTTTGCTGTTATGATTTTAGATATATTTATACAGCAAATGACTTCTCGATTAACTATTATTATAACCGATTTCTGCCGTGAGTGTGATAACAGATTTAACAGCCATCATTTTCCCCTTCCCCGTAAAGAACCCTCCCTACCACCCAATCCACTACCCAGTCGGTATGATGGTAGTAAACTCCCTCTCTACTTTTTTTTCCTGTGTCGTGAATGTTTCCTTTTGTAAGTTGGGGCACGACCGCCTTGCAAACTGATTACAATTGATATAATTACCGACTAAGTTCATGTCATGCTATAAGAAATAATACCTATATATATATATGAATATCTATATATAAATAATGGTGAATAAAATGAAGAATATGAAGATGAGGTATATATGGTACAAATATCTAATATGCTAACATTGTGTATGCCCTAACCTATCCAATTATGTACAGCCTTTTTGGTGAGACGAAAAATCAACTTAAAAAGTGGGTTGGTAGGGGTATGTGAAACAATTATAATATTGATAATGATAATCCCTGTTTCAGCATTAGTTCTATTTACAAAGATGTGCTTGTTTCAATGTGAAGGTGGAATGTGATGAGAAAATTATCGTGTATGTATATGGTGCTGGGTGAATGGTGTGAGTTATATATGTATAAATATGTTATGGAGGGAGTTTTTCTGCGCATACACAAACAACAATTTAATAACAGCAATTTGACCTTCTAGGATATGTATACATATACGTTATTATAGGATACTGGGAGGTATTGATAATTATTATCAATGTTCTGAAAAGATGCCACTCCTCTGATTGTAATCTGAAATAAGAGTTTGTTTTGCAAGAAATCTTCAGTAGCCACAAGAGATCAATCACTTCGGTTTCAATCGGAAAGCCTTGCATCCTTCTGGGGTCTTGCTCTACGGAGACTGTTCAGAAGCAGACCAGATTTTACCCCTCCCAAGTGTCGGCTGACGTTGGTTGCGGTCACCTATAGCGCTCCTCCACTAGATTATGGGGCAAACCATCCAGGGTTGAACAATTTCTCAGGCCCTGCAATCCACTCACAAGGGCTAGTGGGCCCTTGTGGCAAGGTGTAGTTGTCTTCATGGCAAGAGCTAGTGATCCTAGCTCCCAGGTAGATGGGCAGTACTTGTAAGCAAGTGGTGGACGCCTAGCAACCAGCTGCAAGTGGTGAATTGTTTGCAAGGACATCAGACAATTAGAAATGTCTGTGATCAATGCTTGTAAGGAGCTGCCCTTGTTATCTAGGGGGTGGAGCAGCACTATTACACCCGACGGCAGCTCAGATTGACTTGGGGAGGACACCTAATTATTTATGGGCACTATGAGACTCCTGTCATTCTTCTCTTTACCTAGAACTATACAAATATAATATATACATGGAGTGAGAGCCCCATAGGGAGCCTAAGTGTCATGGCAGCAGTGATCAAATTGATGTAAATTAGTCGTGCACTTGTACCGATGGGATGACCGGGAAAAAACAATCGCCATAGACTTAGCATTGCAGGTGATAAATAATACACTCCATCCATGGCCCCACCAGAAGTTTAAAGATTCTGGTGCACATAAGTGAAATGTTTTGGTCCTATTGATGGATATTTGGTTGTCAGAATTCTTCAGATTTAAAATTATGAAAAGAACAGAGAATAATTATGTCGGCAATGCTGAGCCTATGGGAGTTTTGCACTACATGTCAACAAAGCGTCATGAAACTGGTGCAATGGTGTGTTGCTGCCGTTGACTACTTACCCTCCCTATTCTATTGGTACCAATATGTGCTCCCCGTCCCCCGGAATTAAATCAAGTGACCCGGGACAACCAAAATATTGATCAGAGTAACTAGAACTATTGAACAGTTGCTAAACACCTAGAACCAACTCATTTATATTTGGCGCAACCATTTCTGAGATTCTGGTTGCAACCGCCTTTCTGAAAATTGTTCCACCAAAACCGACTTTTGAAGCTGATGACCATTTGAAACAATGTTGAATATGATCAGATTGTTGTTGGGTTCTCACCCAATGCGCCTGTTGACATTACACATGATGCAGGTTATCTTATTTATAAGTTCTCTATGGTTTTACACCAAGTTGAAACAAAAATTGATGCCGGTTATCATCATGTTGTGTGTGTGTTCTGCCCAAACCAGTTTATCTGGTCATCGGATGGGCCAAAATCAGTTTTGGGGAGACGAATGCTCTATTCCTTCCATTTCCCTCGATCCCAACTTCTTCAAGAGGTAGAACAGGGTTGAAATAATTGTGTGTCCGCTCCACCTATGTTAGCTGTGCGGACTACTGAAAATGAATATATGAGCGTCCCACGGACAACCAGGTCTTGCCTGTCTTTGGTGTGAGTGGACAACCAAATATTCTGTGTATATATATATATGAGGACAACCATATTTTGAAAAGTGGTTGTCCACTTCTTGAAGTACATTTTACAGCCTTGTAGAATCTTGATTTTGACCCGGTTGATGAGGGAAGAGAAGACCAATAGAATCGATATAGGAGGAATGTGATGTGAGATATTCTGTTGCCCCATTCAGGATAGAAAGACAGCATAAATTTCCATTACCAAAAAAAACCTGTATAGGTGTGCAATATGTATTCTGTGCTATGGTATTTAATCTAGTCAACTTGTCATTTTTATTTTGAAAGGAGTGGCTTTAAAAAATGTCTCACCCACCCACACCTTCCGTATACGTGCTCTAAACAGTCTCTTGCCCCTGGTCGATCCATATACATATATTTCACATGACGTCACCCAGTACGCTGGGGTATCACGGTAGCCGCCATGTCTCGGGTCATCGCTACGCTTGCCGCCTATGGCGGGGGTATCAAAACAAAGTTGATAAACCTCACAAGACAGGATAGTTGGGTAATACTACACTAAAGGCAGGTTATCTAACCTATCAAGAAGATATTATTGAGGCAGATGAAAACTGGTAAAAGTTAAAACAGCCAGAAAACGGTATTTTCAAGTATCGCAGCATACATAGGCATCTAACTAGACCCCAGACATGGCGAGGGCTGTGACGTCAGTGAAATCTATGTATACCTCTGTTCCCACCCAGGAGTCAGTATCTAGAAACAGCTGCAATATCAGCTAATATATCCAGTGACAGCCATCCCAGAATATCAATTTATACTACCCCAAGTGATAAACCTACTTGTTAAAGACTACCCAAAAGCCATTAAGGTCAAATTTCAAATTACAAAATGCTCGGTAAGATAGTGAATTTGGGATCAAATGGATTTGGTTTCTTATTCATTGTACAATGGCTCTCAGCTCGCTCCTATCAATCTTTTTTTTTGTAATATCTAAAAAATCAAAAAAAAAATCTCGCCCTACTCATTCCTCTCCCGGCCATACCCCTCTTTCACACATGTTCTCCTTGCCTGTGTTAAGTCTTGGATCCACTGAGTCAATTTTCTAGCTGGCTGTACGGGCAGGGCAGTTGGCTGACAAATGAAAAAAGATGGATTCGGTTCATCCAGTCTTGACACAAGACACTCGACTCACAGCCATAGTTCAGTGATACAAGTCTTTAGTATTTGTACTGAAATCATATTTTTGAAAAATTCCAAAAATTTCAAATTCCCTATTTACAACAATATTTCGTCGGAAGTTTTAACAAATACTCAAACATTTTCAAAATTGAAGGTATCAAACTATTTTTGGTCTTCAAAATTTGTCTTGAAAATAGTTTAAAATATTTTGTACAGCTAGTGCAGGCCCTAAATAATTCACCTTTGTTCTTGAAAAATTAAAATTATTTTTGGTATGAACCAACTTGAATCGCTGATAGCTGAATTCGTCTTTCATGCATCTGTACTAGCCAAACAACCCTCTTTCTCCGACGGTGCCCAATCAAAATAATTGGCTTAGTGAACATGATATTAGCTTTGTTTTATTTACATGTACATCAGGCCTAAATTGAACATACCTGACAGCAATTACCGCCAAAATCGTTGCCCCTAACCTCCCTGATTTGTAAAACTCTTACCTTTTTTTCTTTTAGACAGGAGAAGAATATTATTGATACTTATGTAAATATGGAAAAAGTATTATGTATTTGTCATGTGGGAAGAGGACAAATTATTTAATTTGTGAAAAGATAGCCACCGAATAAGTGATTTTATTAGAAAAGCCTGTATTGTTATTATATCCCATTTTTAAGTATGTTCCATTATCTTCCCCGAACAGGAATAGGTATACAAGCTTTTGGGTTGACTGAAGAATTTGCGATCACAGGGAGCCTATACTTTTATTGAAGACTGATGGTTTTTCCACCCCCTGTTAGAATATAAGAGGTGTTACAATTGTCAGATAATTTGCTAAGCTTGTTTTTTTTTAGACTGACGGTGTCATCTTAAGGCTACTAGTCAAACGTACAACTCATCGCCTGCAGAAGCACTGTGACTGTCTAGTCTATCACTGATAATTTAAAAATATGAACCAGTTTGGTTTGTTGAAAGAAAAATACTTCTTTTAAAACATCAACAAACCTAGGGAAAAACAGGTCAAATTATGGCTAGTTCTATTTCCATATGGTTTTAAATATATATATATATATATGGTTGATATTAATAATATTATGAAAGAAAATCTGTTTGCAAGAGTGGAAGAAGAATGAATGGGTTTTCAATAAAATGAAAACACTTGTTACTTTTAATTGATCTTTGATGTACACTTGTTAAAAATCTACTGTATTGTATGTATACATATATGAATGTATGTGTTGTGTTGCCCGAGCCGTAGCAGAATGTCATTCCGTTGTTGAACTTGCGTATTATCATAGCCTTGTTGTATGTACAGTGAGAAGAATGAGAATAACTCATGATATGAGAATAGAAATAGGGAACTTAAGCTCGCCCACGTAGCCGCCAACTGTTATGCTTTTTATATATATGAGTCTCTTACTTTTTGGAATCTCAAATGCTGTGGCTTTGACCTCTTGATTGGCCTATCGGTAGGCAGACCATTATGATATTATGATAAGATGTGTGTTCCAAGTTCGGGTCAGCTATCCTCAAATCATTCACAAAGCATAAATTATATATCTTTGTAACGAACCGTTAAGAGCGGAAATATATGTATACGTCCTGCGGAAACACTGAACTGCTTAAACTCTTCAGTTTATCATTTGAAGTACCCACCCACCCACCCACCCAAACCAGCATGCTGATAATCCCCTATTTTCCCCTTTAAAAAGCCTGGATTGTCAAAAATAGGACAGAAAAGAGCATGGTACAAAGTACATACTTGGATTTGGGATTCTGGTCAATTGAATAATTATGTGTACAGCCATTACATAAGAAATAATTGGTTTCTAAGAAGGAGCTTTAACTCTGATGGTAATGACAGGGTCTCCACGGGCGTTTAACAAAATCTCCATATAAACTGATCCTTTATGGGCCATCAAAATGTTTTTCTTTCAACTAGTTTAAAATATTCTGCTCTGTAGTAAAGACCCTAAATGATAAGTTTTCAGTATTTTGCAATTCTTTATTATTAGTTTTTTTTTTAAATTAAAAAATTGAAAATGGCGCATTAGATATGTGGCCAATGGACTTCGGTAAACACAGCTCCTGGTCTTGTTGGTAGCAGCCTAGACGATCTGCTTTGATTTGTTTGCACCCATGTGGAGACCCTGTAACTGATTCCTAAGGAGAACCCGATGGCATTAATGATTATCTGGGAGTTGCAGTAGCCACAGCGTATGTCTGAAGTAAAGGATTATGGGGTTGATTCTAGGTTCTAATTGCATAATGGGAAAGATAGGATGTCTTTCCAAACGATGTATAAACTTTTATTTGTTATCTTATTTACTGTACACTTTAGTACATAATTACTTTTTTATTAATGTAATTTTGACTAGAAAACTCCATTAATTCATTGGAAATATAAATACAAACTGACTTCAATGCAACCCAACTATTCATAATAAGTTTCTGTCATCACCAATAGCGTACTGAAGGGCCAATTATTCCTTGAAAAAACGAACATGTTTAGAAAATGTGTATCCTTACAAGAAAGCAAACTAGGAAGGACCTGTAAAGCTCCATTCTCAGCAAAATCAAATAAAAAAAATAAAGTTATCTAAATTTAGTCAATTCTTTTCCTACCAATCTGGAAGCCATCTGGCCAAAATTATAAGAGATTTTGACATGTTCTTTGCTATATACGTCAAGACTATTTCATTTTGGCGTACACGGATATTTCCCATGGTATCCAGATTTGTTAACATGTCCATATCATCATCGATTACTTTTGTTTGGATTCTACTGTATGTATACCTCAACATTCTAAAAATCACTTTTGATCACATATGAAAGAATTTAGAAAAGACATTTTGCTGGGAATAAAGCTTTAATATGGCATAGCTCCATTGCCAGGTGTTAGAAAATTCTATTTGGTTAATTACCCCCGAAAAAACACAATTTTTTTGAAATGATAATTCCGTGCATTTGCTCTCTATGTAACAGATTTTGTTTAGAAAGAAATGTATAGAGACTCTCCTCCTTAATGAATAAGTATTACAAATGGCCTTTGTTGTTATTCAACAACTAAGCTTATATATGAATCTCGCATTGTGGGGTCGGGGTGCTGTTATTATGTATTGTAAATTTTACTCTACTTCATGTTATCCTATCGTATATCTATGAAAGACTGATGTTAGAACTACACTAAAAACTGGAAATGCATGTTTAGAGTAGGTACCTTTGTGATATTCATAAAATGCTATGAGCCATTGAGTTATCTTGATTTTTTTTCTGTACGCTTCAAGGGCACTTTGTTTTCCCCTCTCTTTCTCTCTTACCCTCCCATCGCTTCTCTCTCCTCAAGCCTCAGTACACAAATCTACGCACAAAATATAAATGATGGGCATTGCTCCCTTCCACAATATTATAGTTCCAAAAGGTTCCTTAAGTTGTTGAAATTGAAATTGTCCATAATAATAGTGCCGACAAGTGCTACATTTTGTTCAGCATAACTCAAAAGAGTCGGTGTTTGATGATCTGTGTTAGTTATGCATGCGTAAGTAGCAAATTACAAAGGAAGTGGGTGGGTCAAACAGCTTTACTCTGATTATTGAGGGTCATTAAACTATTCATTCATGCCCGGAAAAGTCGAGGAATCTGAATACAGATGATCTGTGGGAACCTGGTTTGACAGTACAAATTACTCTAAAGGGACGGTCCCTACCTCTATAATGGCGAGTTGTTAACCTGCAAAGGTTCTAATTTATTGGTATAGCTGGAACAGCATCTTTATTCCTGAGCTCATAATTATATTGTTGGAAGTTAAATCCTATCTGGTTGTACTGAGTTTTTGTTTTTGTGTGGTGCTAATGCCGGTGTCTTGATATTATAGAAACATCATCGAATGCATTTGTTTTCATTGGAAGATGTGTTAGGACTAGTTTCAAATCTTCAAGGCAGTTGCTTATCAATTGGTACTTATCGTTAATACTCTTTTTCACAGGGTGTCCACTCGCTTGACCATGTGCAATAATAATTTAGATTGTCACCGAAGGACTTTCGCTGTCGCTGTATGTCCAGGGACTGTCCAGACGTTACAGTGTTTTCCATACAACTTGATACAGCCAATGCATTTGTTTCCACTGGAGGGGCCATAATTTAAGAGGGGGTGTATATCAGTCCCTTACCTTTAGTGTGGTGAGAATATAGCCCACATCTGCAATTTGCAGTCTCTGGGCCCTTGCAGTTCGGTTAAATGGAATCGTGGACTGTAACTGTTTGGCTAAAAATAAGAGAGGTTAGGATTTTGACATGACATTGATTGTATATCGATGACATATTCATAATTAGGATACTGCCATTTTTGTCCTAAGAGTTAAAATTTGATTTATTCTATGGGGGATATACCTCCTGCTAGAGCAGATGCTATAGCTCGGCTTTGGGATGTTCGAAAAGAAATTTTCTTCGAATAACTTTTCCCTTTTTCTCCCAAGAGATTTTAGCGTTCTTTTAGAAAATAACATCAAAAGAAACTTTCTGCTATTTCGAAATAAACAGCCAGTGAAAATATGGTTGGAAAACTTGATTTGTGTTTCACCTTGTACATAATCTCTGACAAAATTCTAACCTCCCTGAAGCAGCTGTGTACGTATATGATTAGCTGAAGCTTAAAGTTTTCATTGTTGGTCGCTGTTTTATGTATGTTCTTTGAGATTCTCTGAGTTTGTTATGAAGGTTTAGCCTTTCTCTTGTTGTGAATAATAGGGGATGCCGAAAAAATGTGAAAACACAACCATACTTTGATTCATTCAGTTCCTTTCAAAATGAGCTCATTCTACCAACCCCTTCTAAAGTTCTATATCCCCTTCTCGATTTCCAGTTTTATTCAATCCGCATTTACTCTTAAGCTTTTTACGGATTAACATTTAGGACTTCATGTAAGGAGATTAAGATTTTCTTTGTAATATTCACCATAGCTCCAAAAACTGTAATCTTGGAATAAATGTTGGGAGTATTTGGCTATATGTTTAGCTTGAAATATCATTGCCAAATTTTGTCCCCCAAAATGATCTGGAGGCAATCAAATTTGTACCTAGTTTCAACGGTGATAATTGATAAGCAAGTTCGAAATTTAGCTTTGGATATTGAGCAACTTCCTTGGTAAAAAAAACTCTGCTAAATTGGAATTTGAAGCAGCATTAATAATATACAAAGTTAAGTTCTTCCAAATTCATGGCATTTGAATTTAGGTTATTCTATTTCCTTTTCCTATTAGTTAACTCTCTCCTCCTGCACTCTGTTCGACTATATAGATATCAGGTCATCCATTTAAGATAGGTCAGTTTTGATGGATGATGTATGGCATCTCTGCAAGAGTAAATCCCTCTTATTAATTGCTAGAGACATGGACTTCAAGCCAATCCAATTAAAATATTAATCGGGACTGCGTTCAAATCAGAAGCTATATTATTATTGTTTTTGTGGTTTCAACCAGCATCAGAAACTTGGATTTCGGAGAATCAAAACTGGTTTTTGTACAAGGTTGATTTCTCTTATTTGGACTTTCCTTAGGAGGTTGGATTTTGTCTTTCTTTTTAGCTACTAGAATAAGAGGATCTGAAATTGAATGGACATAAGGTGATGAAAAGACTTGATTTTGCTATTTTTTCTAACTACTGGAAGGAAATGATCTGAAATTGAGTGGACATTCTTTGTCAGTGTTGACTTACTCTTCTTCGGTGGTCTCTCGGTGTTTTCTTGGTGTTTTTTCATGCATACAGTTTCTATTAGCGTTTTTTTTTTTTTTTTTTTTAAAAATCTTGTGTCATTTACTTGCATCTGTGGTGCTTTGTCTACCCAAATTTTCTGGGCTTTTTTGAGTTTTTTATTATATTTTCTAAATATTTATTTTTGTCAAGAATGGCTTAATGGTGTGTTCCCAATCCCCTCGATGTTGATAGTGAATTATATAGTGATATTTTATGGTCATGTCTAATCTAGTTTATAATTTATACGGGGGGGGGGGGGGGTTCTTTATACTCAAACGTGTGAGTGCGTGAATAAGGAGGACGAGTAAGTGTTAAAAGGCTAAATGAAACCATTCTAAATACAATATCAATTAAATGAATTAATTGGTCAATGACACTTAATATCAAATAAAGAATTAATTGGTCAATGACACTTAAAACATATACACATCCTATATAGCAAATCAATCAATTGTGTACAAGAAATGAAGGAAAATCTTTGATGAGCACCTAAATAATCCTGGCTAGCGAATTACAAAGATAAAATATTTTGTGCATTGATTTCTTTTTGTTTGTATCATTGTAAGTCAATGAATGTTTGTGGATGTTAGAAGCATCATGATGTTATTATTGAGAAAAATGAAAAATTTATTATTATTAAATTCACCATCTTGCAAATGGTAGAATCTAGAAAAAATGTACAGCTCCGACCAAAGTGACTAGGTGTGTATGTATTGTTTGATCTATAAATGTCTATATATATATACATACATGATCAATACGATTAACTGGCCGTCAATAAAGTATTGACTCACAGCGACCTGTTAATATTGTATTATTGTCTCATTGAAAAACCATTATATGTGAGTGTTTACCCTTTATTTGGTTAATGTTGGTGTTAAACTAATTAATGTTGATACATTTTAAATGATTGAAGAGTGGATTTGTGATCGATGAGGAAGACAAACTGATGAGCTGTGATTGCACTGGTTGGCACATTGCGATGTTCATGAATGGCACACAAACGGCTTGTTTTAAGCTCTTTTTTTAAGTGCTAATATTGCTCCACAAAAATAACTCAAGTTTTATCTTGTGCTGAGCACTTTACACTCATTTTGAGTGTAAATAAGGCACAAGACACTAAAGATCTATTTCCACTGCCACAACCACACATCTGACTGTAATACTTTAACATTGTGTTGTTTGCCGTGTGGCGGCAGTACACCAAACAGCTGTGGAGTTGGGGCTTTAGCCCATGTAGATGTAGGTATCCAACATAGGTGAATGTGTTAGGTTGAGGAACACACTGAGCCGATTTCCCACTGAACTTTAAATCGGTTGGTCAAGTCTACCCTTTACATGTGCCTAAGAGGACCACAAGAGGTGGCACACTTTGGCACTCAGTTACTATGGTTATGCACAAGTGCATGGGGAAAATAGCAGTAGAATCACTACTCTTAAACAATAATGTTCTTGGGTGATGAGCTGCTAAAAATGTAAGTAGAAAAAGCCTCAGCAAAGTGAGCACCAGTGGAATCACAGCTTTATGACGTCTTATAGATTTCTTGATGGTTTATGAACATTTCTTGATGGTTTATAGACTTTTGCGATGGGATCCAACCACTTTTAGTCTTGGAAGTCGCACGGGCCGTTCATGTAAGGGCTAGATATATATATATATATATATATCTATATGTCTCTTGCAAATATGGGTTGCATGGTAAACATTTTTGATTATTTTTTTTACAAATTCTTCATAATTTCCTTTTCAGATTATGGAAATTCTATATTATATTGTTTGGAATGTAGAACACCTCCAATCTCGATCATAGACATCTTTACAGACCAATTTTCCCAAAGTTCAATCAGCACCAATTCTTTTTTTTTTTTTTTTTACAATGTCGAGATATATCCTTCTTGCTCTACAGTGTTTACTTGCAATACCAGCTCAGAACTACCGCGGTGTGACTTGGGACTCATTCCAGTCTAGGCTCTATAATGCCACCAGATGATCATTATTGATGTTACTTATCTCAAGCAATGATGACTGAATTTATAAAAAGAGAACTAAATCTTTGTTGATCCCTGTAGCAGAAAGTTTTGATTTATAAACGTACAAGTTATGGTTAAACTACTGTATATGTGTGTGTATGGGTGCATTATTGGAATGACTGAAGTCTAGTGAAGAAGACGAATGAATAAATAAATATATATAAATATATCCATAGGATGTACGTCCAGAATTTATAGATTTGGTCCACTACCACCAACTGAATATATATATATATATATGATACATGATGATGATATAAATATTCAACCAATGGACGTTCGCAGTGCTTTCTTGTTGCTTGTTTTGATATGTGAACGTGAACGATTAAGGTACATTCAATGTATTAATCCTGGATAACGGGACAGCTAACATAGCAGTATACCCGTACAATGATATATCATAATGAAAAAGATGTCGCTGAATGAAGAGAAGAAAATTGACAAGTGGGGGGAGGGATATTATTTATTGTAAATTATTAATATCTAACCTGTATGGTAATGTACATTGAGATGAGGAGAGTGAAGGCAAAGAATAGTGTATATATTATATATATATATATAAATGATATACCATAGCAAGAACTGTAGGTCTCAAAATGCCGGAAAACCTAGATGTAGTTCTTCGTGTTTTTCTTACTTTTCCACATTAATCCAATGTTCTGTATGCGCGGAATGAGTGTACGGCAAAGACTTCAATAGCATTGGTGTAGGTCTTTTCTTGTATTAATCTGGGCTGAAAAATATATATACGTTATAGATGGGTATGTATAAATCATCTATCATCTATGATATACATGTTTTCGTATGCATAGGTAAATAGCATATAAGGAACGGTGGTGTTACATATGCATATTTACATGTGCATACAAAGATGTATATTTGGGCCAACCGACAGATGTCGACCAGAGGCTGTGAACCCGCCTGATTCTAAACAAAACTTCTATATATGAAAAAAGATATTGATTAGGTAGTAATTTACTAACAGAGCAATCATTCGCACCATACATTGTGACGCAGCTTCTGTGAGTTTCTTTAGATGTAGGGAGGTTGAGGTTTCAAATGTGGGTGGCATGATTAGTGCTTAGAATTTTTTGTCAGTATCAGAGCATATGAATCTGACTCATTGACTGTCCCTTGATCATTTGCCATACGTGTGTTTCTCTTTGGGGTGCCCGGGCTATTAAATGTTGCTCAGCAGCCCGATATAAGGATGTTTTTGTACATTGACATGTCAACCCACATTGTGTTACCTTAACTTCTCTATTGCTTAGAATCCATTCAAGTTACTGTTATCAGTTGACTTGTACCATACACCATGAACTGGGGAAAGGGAAGAATATTATTATAAGGGAAAACATGCATCATTACCACCGATATATGTATTCATTTATTGATTCATCCACCAAGATGCAGACCTTAAGCATGGCAATTGTACCTTAGACTTTCTGGTGGACATTTATTGGAATAACAAAGTTTTGTGTAATGAAGACGGTGAACGATTCGCTCAGTGCGTTGTTCGTATTATTATGATTGATATTCACAGGTACGAGAAGGGATCTGATACTGATATGAAATCTATTTTATTGTTATTATTAATATTATTGATATGTGATGGGAGGGGTATAGGATGCTTGTGCTGGGTCTACCCCTCCACCTGTGTCCTGTCCTGCATTATAGGTGTCAATTGATGAAATAATAATAAGACGTTTATTACTGGAAGGCCAGCAAATATGCCTGCATGAATATGATCTGTAAAAATGCTTGCCAAAATGATAATAACTGAAGTTTCAAGGACATGGGGCCGTCATGGGGACAAGAAACGGGATCCTTTACCGGTTGTCTAGTCGTATTATGTTTCTTTCATTTAATATAAAAAAAATCTTGTTACCTATTTGAAGGTAGAATCAGAGGAGAGTTTAGATTATAGACTCGTTATAACCATTTTTTTTTATTGTATGATTTTTTTTACTTTCTAATTATGACCAATGTGAAGACGATGGATATGATGAAGCCATACAATATCATGAATCATTATTACTACTCAATGTTCTATTGCCATGCCCAGAATTCAATAAGTATAAATGTAAAACATACCATCAAGAGATGCTGCCAATTTGTTGTAATAATAATAATCAGTAATACACCTGAAGAAAGGGCTGGGTAAATTTCTGTGGTATGTTTCCTTATAAATATATATATATATATTATATATATATGTGCAGCAGATTTGACAATAAAAGGGCGTATTGCGCTCGGGTCGTACAGCGGCATTGGCAGCGTAAGGCCACGTAAGTGTCGTTAGTGTCTAGATGGCAAGCTGCCGCAAAAAAAAAAGACTAAAAACAAAAATTCTGGTTGCCAGTGTTTGGCATAATGCGGCTATACAGTTGGTTGTTGTCTGCGGGTGTTAGGTGGAGGCCTCCCCTCCTCTTCTCTAGGTAGTATATATATAGGCTTCATCTGACATTGTTGTATATTTTGTATAAATCATCATAGCAGACATTGTAGAAAGAAATCATGATCATGGGATATATCTGCTGTTTTAGTCAATAAAATATTGTTGTTGTACAAAAGAGGAGATGTTTGTGTTTATTTCAGTATTTGCTTATTGTAGTGCTGGCTAATAAATATTGGATCGGCTGATAAAAACAAACAAGAGTTCTAGGGGGTCATTAAAAAATTACGTAACATTTTGGTTTTTACCAAAATTGACCCCAAAAACAGCGGATGAAGAGCGGACCAAACGAGCGATCCAGTGAATCGCACATTTATTAAGGTATTTGTGACGTGTTGCAGAAAAATGAGTCACAAAATTGCTATTTTCCAAAGTGCAAAATGTTTTATTCACAAGATGTGGTCTTGGGAATGTATTCGTTTTTGGGGTGCTTAACGCTTTTTGTAGCATTAATACCTGTACCAAATTTCAAAATATATTGTAGAATCAAGAGAACAAGGAGCTGGATACATATATAGTTTTATACCCAATTCCAGGAGAGGAGCTCCCTCTACTGGCACAATAAACAGGAAGAGCCCAACCACACATATATAGGGGTCTTGGATTGGACCTTCCACTATACTGAAGTAAAACTTTTTTAAACCTTTTTTTTTTTTATACCAAAACCCTTTTTTAGGGCAAAAACCTTTTATTTAGTGAAAACCTTTTAAACCTTTTTTTTTCAAGATACAAAATTGGATGCATCAAATGATGATTTCGTAGATATATTAGAATGGTGCCGATTCTGATGATGTTGAGGGTTCAGGTGGTGGGGGTTGTACAAGTGATGTTGCAGACAATGGTGGTGAGGTTACAGAGTGTCTGTGGTGGGGTTGCTGGTGGAGCGGGTGTCATTGCCGTTGCAGTTGCTGGAGGGGAGGTGCGAATAGGAGATGCTTATTAGGAGGCTAGCCTCTAAGTGTTAATTTGTTTTAAGTTGTATTTCGATTGAATGGGCGCAGCCTCCTTTTAGTATCACTATAGGAAAGGTATACTCAAGAGTTTGTCACACCCCTGGGGCAGTCTAAAATGGAGGGGTGGCTTAACAGTGGCCACATGGGTTTGTTTTGATTGTGTGGGCTGGTGCTGTTAAGTGGAGGAGTGTATTGGCTTGGCCTGTTTGCTGTGAGTGACAGGGAGGGAGGTATACAGACTGAGTGAGTGAAGCCTGTTGGCTGTGATTGACAGGGGGTTGGCTACTAGGCATTCCTACTAGGCAAGGCCTATTGTGTGTACCTATTATGCTTTAGGGAGAATAACCCATATGGGTCAGATTTTCAGAAAATGTACAATTGGCAGCTGTACACATTGAGTAAATTCTGTTAAATTAGGCTGCAATTTGGTCAATACTTAGTAAATTCGAGTATATTTGGCATTGCATTGAGTTTAGCAATCTGTTTGATTGTGTTGAACTGTATTTTGAACTTTATTTTTGTCTGAAATTTGGGTTATTTGAGAAGATTGGTGAAGTAAATTGTACATTTTCTGGAAATATGACCCATATACAAGAAGAAAAGGATGTAACAAGTGTGATCTGACAAGCTACATCCTGTAAGATCTTTATCTTTGGATCTGTAGACTGTCATCTGTACATCTGTGTAAACTAATTTCAGTGAGAGGAAATATCTGAGGAGATCATCAGATAAGTTATGTAACTGAAGTGTAACATCACTGTGAAATGCCTCCTGCTGATTGTGGCCCAGAGTGGAGGAGGCCAGGTTTGGAAGTGAGTGATGGTTGCCATGACAACATCCATGTGGAGTCATATTCATGGCAATGAGGGTTAGTGAGATGAGATGAGCAAAGTGATTTAGTTTTGTGATTTAGTTTACAGTCTAGCTGTAAATGTTACATACTTCTTATACTTTCATATTGTAGGGTGGGGTGGGATAGAGGTAGGAGCACAGGTGGTATTTAGGTTTAAATGAGGTTAACAAGTTTGGAACTGAAAGAGGCCTGATCTTAAAATACTTATGAGCTAGGGGGTGAGTAACCCTGGAGAGGGGGACCTATGGCCTGCATGTTTGCACAGGTCGGCATGTATACATGGCTGGTGCACCCTTAGACCACCCCTCCCGCTCTACTTTTTTCTCCAACTATCTCGACTTTACGATGGACTATCTCGACTTTACGATGGGCTATCTCGATTGTTTCAACTATGCAATCAAATGTAACACTCAGCAATCGACTGTTCAACTAATTAATCAATAAAAACTGAATTACACGGAATGAACTCTATACTAAATAATGAAAGCAGAAAGTAAATAACAGTTACACTAATCAGCTGGGCTAGCCTCCTAGTATCGAAAGATACTGTAGCAATTGGCAGTAGTATGTTGTCTTGTTGTTAAAAAAAATTATATGATAGGATGTAACTCGGTTGGTTTCTGACTTACTGTACACGATGGCCGCAAGTTTTTTTCTCGACCAGGGATCTCACGAGAAGCCACGATCTCATATTTTAGAATAAATTGAAGAAACAAACTATTTTTTACCTCACTTCCCTCCGATGACCCGCCATATTGATTTTTGATACCAAAGCGCTATACAAGCGTACAACTGATTGGCTAATCAAAGACAAAACAAGCGGATATGACGTCATGAGCGAGCGTAACCTCAACCAATAAGATTGCTTCTTAGATTTAGGCCAAAAAAGGTTCATATTTTCACGCATGGATATATTCAACAAAATAGGATGGCATGTATTAATTCATTTGCAACGTGTACAATCGCTGATCGTGGTATAATATGATATAGGATGTAACAAGGTTGGTTTCTGACTTACTGTACACGTTGCCCACTCAGTTTTTACGACCAGGGATATCACTCGAAGCCGCAGTAACTGAGTTACATCCTATTTTTATACCACAATCTCATATTGTAAAATAAATGAATAAACAAACTATTTATTTACCTCGCTCCACTCCAATGATCCGCCATATTGATTTTTTGATACCAAAGTGCTAGACAAGCATATAACTGATTGGCTAATCAACGACGGCATGGACGGCATATGATGTCATGAATGGGCGTGACATCACGAGCAAGCCTAACGTCAACCAATGAGAATACTTCTTACACTTATGCTAAAAAAACGGTCATATTTTCGCGTGTGGATCCATTCAACAAAATACAATGGCATGTATCCACTCATTTGCAGCGTGTACAACCCCTGATCGTGGTAAAATACGTTTTATATCATGATCGGGGGTTGTACACCCTGGAACAGAGTGAAATCTGCTGATGCACCCTGCATGAATTTAGACGTATTCATTTAGACATATTTAGGCGTATTTATATAGAATTTACACTGTGTCATAAGTCCCATAATTCCATTTGAATCAAGATTCAAGTAGGCGGGTATGCAAGTCCCCTCTCCCCTCGGTCCCATCAAGTTAAAGAGACCAGATGGGCACAGCAGGAGTTCTGCCGCAGAAAGCGCATACTGTTATATTATGAATATAATTTATGAATGGATGCTCGAAACTCCACCCGTGTACGAATATAACTTATGAATGACTATGAATGGATGCTCGAAATGATAATGACTATTGTATTTAAAGAGGAATGAATTGAGGCCGGAGGCTTTGATACTAAAGATCCAACTGACTATCTTTTATTGTCCTTACATACATCACGGAGTAACTGCGTGTGGCCTATTATGATTGGCTATGCCTACTCTGATGTTACCTGATCCCTTTACTAGTGTTGCACAATCCTGCAGTTAATTTATTAAATGATAATTAATTATAGTAATTAAAGACCCTAATTGATTTATACTATTGATAACAATGTGGTTAATCACTTTTACATTCTGATTATGTAATATGATATAACAATAGGATGGGGCGGGGCTAGATTAGTAGAATCTATTGTGGTGTTGTGGTGCTGACTAGCACCAACAGCTGCTACTATATATAGAGAGAATGGGACGAGCCGGCAATAATCGAAAATTTATAGGACGAGATTCATCCACATGAGCACGATGCCGTAGGCAGAGTGCTTATGTGGACGAATCAAGTCCTATAAATTTTCGATTATTGCCGGCGAGTTCCATTCTACATTTATTATATGTGCATAAAATTTGATCATATGTTATCAGATATCACTGAAAAAATATTAAAGAAGTCTCAGAGAGCCCCGCTGCCAGCCCCGCTGCCAGCCCCGCTGCCAGCCCCGCTGACAGCCCCGCTGACAGCCCCGCTGACAGCCCCGCTGACAGCCCCGCTGACAGACCCGCTGACAGCCCCGCTGACAGCCCCGCTGACAGACCCGCTGACAGCCCCGTTATTAGCCAAGTTATATTGTTGACTTAAAACGTTCATATCGCAGCCATTTCTTGAGCTACATTAATAAAACTTATATCATTCAATAGAGAATTTAATGCTCTATTTAATGATATGATTTTTATTATGTATTTCTCTAATCATAGTACCAGAATCCCGGGTGGATTACCGATCGCGGGGATTTTTACATCCTTCGCGGAGAGCCAAAGCTCCGCGAAGCATATAAACTGAGTTATTTTTAGACAACTACATTCATATAGGACGCGTCCTATATGACTATTTTTATAGCACCCCACTCATAGCACTTCTCATATAGCATGCGCGTATAATAAATATATATAGAGTCCTCCATGTCCCCCAGCTCGCACAACTGGATCATGCATGCAATGCATTCCTGGTATACCTGTGCTACACATACTATGTATAGGTTCAAAACATTACATAGGCCCCTATGTATTTATCTAAAATAAGTCTTAACATATAGTCACCTTCATTCAATAATATTCAATGGCAGCTACTTCTGTACAAGTTTACATTTTATGCAATACGTATATGGCATGTTTCTTTTCACTGCGGGTGTGTGATTGGTGGGGGTAGGGGGGGGGGGTCACAAAAACATGGGACCCTTGGATGGGAGGGGGGGGGGGTCACAAAAATTCATATGATTGACCGAATTCTTATACCCCCTCCCATAAGGTAAATAATGATAGCCCCCAACAAAGCTAGGCATAAATAAACTCCAAATTCCAAAATGAATTTAAACCATATCCCAGACATATTAGGTACAAGATGATGGTGTGTGGGTTGGTCGCTCCCCTCTAATTCTCGTCAGAACATATCTTTAAAAGCATCCAATGACTTTAATTACCAAGAAACTACGGTGGTGCGCATCGTCTTGATTTCTAGGCCAGGAACGACCATGATAGCTCATGATCCCCGTCGAACATGATGGCAAAAGTGATCCCCGTCGAACATGATGGCAAAGGCCATCATTATGTTTTCACTCTAGGTACAATGAAATAATAACAAAAAAAGTATGAAGTTGACAATCACAGAATACCGTAAAATGGGGCTTCCACATACAAGACCGTAAGCCCAATAAGAAGCCAAGTAAGAATTCCCAATAAGAAGTTGTTTATGACCTTATACAGTGGTCGGCTGAATACGTCACACTATATAATTATGGTAGGCCTAATCTTGTTTTTATTCCATGATTTTGTGTATAGTTGTATCCATTTGTTTGTGGCAATACAGGTTTGAATGTACTTTACACAATTACAGCACGTAAGCGGAGCGCATGATCGCTACCCGTCCACCCTCGCCATTGGATACAACAGCTTGCCATAGATAATTTCAGGCGTATCCACTAGGCCCTATTCTGTCATTTTGTGTTTGCACTTGGCGTCCGTGGCTGTTAATGGTCAAGCTTGGGAGAGTCCAATTCACATCACTTATACATCAAAGTGAGCTCTGATACAACTTGCCAGACATCAGCTATAGCAGGATGGCAACTCGTGGAAAGATACAAACAGGTGAGTTAACAGTGCAAACCGAGTCGAACATATAGGCCTTAGAATTTACATGTGCATGCAGTGCACATGACCCAGCCATAGGGACCCGTGAGATAAACAATATGGAAAGCCGTAGAAATACTTTGGGTCACACGCTCATGATCGGCCACCAAACTTTAATATGAAACAATTCTGTCTGAAAGTAACACAAATTTCATGTTGAACGATGGAATAAGCATTGTCTACTATAAACATCTGTCCAATAGGTACCTAATTTAATGGATGATTGGAAAATTATTTTACAATATATATATGATTGTGTATCATTTTGCAAAATTGTATACCTATGTCCTCATACATCTGCTTAACGTAGGCATTTAGTACTGGTACCGTTGTATTATTTCTTACCTTATTTCAATTTTTCAAGAAACACATTTTTTACCATCCTTCTCCAAAAACGCATTATCAATTTTCCTCTGTCTTATAGGTCTAACTGTTATACAAATAAATTTACAATCTGTAGGATGGTCTTAATTGACCATACCAGAAAACAATTAAGGGGGTCAAAAAGGCACCATTCGCGAGATCTGCATTTTGTTTCAAAAACATTTTTATTGATATAAAACTCTGAGTGGCCCGCTATTCTATTGAATCGTCATAAGATGTCCATATGTTCAGTGTTGGTATTTATTTACAGTGTCTTGTATAAACATTAAATGAGGTAAATACTGAGTTGTTAATGAGATGAAATGAAGAGTGAATTGTCAATGGAGGTAACGGCCGTGGCGATGCGTTGCCGATGCGTTGCCGATGTCTAGTCGATGAGATTCTATATGTAAAAGCATGAAAATGAATTACATAGTTGCCGAACTTTTTTCTATTGTCTATGCCAAGACGATGCAGCCACCGATAACCCTCCTCATCGATGCCATCGCCGGCAATTACATCGCGTCTTGGCATCGTCTTTACATCGACTATGCTTTGTCGACAGTGGCCAGACCGCTTTAGCCTTATTGATTATATGTTTTGCCATGTCATTGAATTTCGATTTCATATCTATTGTAAGACCCAAGTGTTGACCCAATCAATATTACTACTATAGATATTGTATATTGTATATTGTAATTGTGACATAACAGCCTTTATTAGATGGTTGATAAGATTGACATGATAGTGGGCCAGTATATTGCAGTTGTTGTACATGATCTGGTCTTACCATAGATATAGTCAATTCTACCGTTGGGAAGAATTTACCCCACATTTTGCTAAAAAGTTCAAACTTCTTGAAGTACATTTTAATTTGTATATGGTGCATAGGTATGGTAACCCTGGGTACATCCTGATAATTTGTGAAAATTACTCCCATTATCACGAAAATAATCGTCCCTAAAGTTTAACACTAGGGGGGCAAATTATTAATATTGAGATATTAATTATTAGGATTTACGATTATTTCAAAATATTTTGTATTTAGGAAGAATGGATTCAGCAAAACGAAATCTTATTGTTATTAACATTTGGATGTTCAATTCATATGACGATTTTGAGAAATTTAATTTCCTTGAAATTTTCCATTATTATTGCAAAATTGATTAAGATACATTAAAATACATTAAAATATGTTGTATGGCGACAATATCACGAATGGCAACTTTTGCTTCATTTCTGGCCATAGCAGGGCAATATCCTATAGTCAGCTATTGGGTCTGGGTGGGTTGAGCACGGGGCCTCGTCAAAGGGGTTTCTAGTATTACTGGCCATAGTGGCGGTGATAGATTGGTATAGAGTGGGAAAAGGGGGGTGAAGAGGGAGAGATAATCGATGGCTGTCTACTCGTGATATACTTGGTTATAATTGGAGATAACGAATCAGTTGAAATCCGAGTACCTCAGTAGTGTGGTTTTATTAACACTTCTACGGTAATATCATTGTTCCAGTTACACTCAGCACTGAAGTAGACTCAATACACACAGCACAGATGAAGGTTCAATACACAAAACATGGTAATCCAAAAGGTAGCATCCGATACATGAGAGCTCCTCATCTCTCAGTATGCACAGTACAATCAATCCACATAGCATACTCGTATAGTCTCCCACATGCACTGGTACATATTGGTAAGAATGGCTATCCCTGCCCTGGAGTAGAGGAACGGGTCCACCAGAGCGAGCTAACTTGAAGTCCTAATAGTTAAATGTCTCGAGGGGTATATCTCTTAATGCTTAACTGACTTATATACGGGGCTCATTATTATATTTATACTATATCTAAATAAAGTATATGGACAAAGCATCATTTTCACACTAAATTTTGAGCCAAATACTTAGTTTAGCAGCTGTTTTTTTAGGGGGGGGGGGGGGGTTGCAAAACGATTTATTACCAAACTTGAACACTATTTGAATCAGGTTACATCGAGCTCATTTGAATACAACAATAATTGAATGATATGACAAACATTAGTATCTCCTTGATATTATCTCCTTTTCTTCTTTTGTTTTTTGTGGGAAGTGTACAGCGATTTCTTTTTTAAAATTTTAAATCAAGACGCTGCCATCTTAGCCTCTAAAATGTTAAAACGACTTTTATTTCGGTTTTTGTCTTATAACCTTAAGTTTCCCCATAAACACATGTAATGAATACAAACAGATAAATATAGATCAATTCACATCTCCAATCATAAAACACTCGTTGACTAATCTATATATGTGTAGACACTGATATAGATAGACTCAATCCTGTAGTATCTCTCTCTCTCTCTCTCTCCATATCTAATCGTTGACGTATCTTGTCACAAATAATCTTGATTTGTGATGATTTGCAATGACAAAAACCATAAAACATTAAATTATTACAACAAAATCAAACTCATTTAAAACTAGAATGAAAAATGTATGTACTTTCCAATGCCCTGTTGCGTTCCAACGCGCTCTGCAAGATGGTTGCAGTATTAGGAACATTTTCCTCCCAACCAATTACTTGACGCATAATAATGATAATTCACCCTTAATTGACATTTACTGGTCAAAGAAATACAAAAAATTATCAAGGAAGGGCCAGAAAACAATGGTAATGAATCAACATTAATTGTTGTTCCAACGCCCGTTCCAACGCCCCAGAAAAACATGTAATATAAATTTTGAAAAAAATCATTAATACCCGTTTTTCACAGCTTTCTTGTGAGTTCACAAATGGGGCTCAGTTTGCCTTAGTAGAGGGTGTGTATTCGCACTCCACTGCTGTGACGTCATCTGCGCTATGCTGGGTCTAAGCCTAAGGCTTGCTTTAGCCTGGCTAAGCATTGTCTTATAACATTTAGGTGTTAGTTGGTGTTATAGGCCCCAATTTACTGATGGCAGTCATGAGGATATTCTAAATGTTGATCCCGTTCTTTATAATCCCAGTTCTCTCTTAAATTTGGATTATTTGAGAGGTGTGATGAGGGTGCTCTTTATAGTTTCTGACGACTTAAATTGACTTGGATGACCATTATAAACGCATTACAATGGCGGCCGTATGGTTTCCACCTTGCAATACTTTCTGACCATATGTAGGATACAGAATAGTTTTTGGATTCATAAGCTCATTATAACATCATATCATTGCAATCAGTGTGTGAAATTAACTTTTTTCTTCGCACGCTAACTTGGCGGGTAAAATCAGAGATTTACCCGCCCACACTTAAATTTACCCGCCTGCAAATTACACCTCAAAGAAGTTCAAGTGATTCTAAACACACAATTAAATTATGAAATATCATCCTTTCTGTCTACCAAAACAAGATAGAGCTTTTGTCTTAATGTCTAATAGATGATCAAGTTCCATTAATGTAACAAATAGGAGAGACAGGAATCTGCTGCCATCCTACTTAATTTACCCCACCCCTCTTCTTCTCTCTGTCTGACGATATTAATTATACATCATATTGTAAAATCTCTCAATATTATAGAACAAGATAAAGGCCAAACATTAAAAAAAAACTAACAACAAGTTGCACCTGCACTGTCTACGACAGATGTAAACTTTTCAAGTTTAGATTAAGGGACTGTTCATTATTAACCTCTGGGGGGGGAGAGGAGAATTTTCAGGGGGGGCCATCTTTTTTTGCACAGACTCTGAAGGGGGGGTCACCTGTTTTTGCACAGACTCTGAAGGGGGGGGTCATCTTTTTTTGCACAGATTCTGAAGGTCAAGGAGGCACCTTTTTTGACACAGACTTAAAGGGGGGCACCTTTTTTGCACCAACTACGAAGGGCAGCGCCATTTATACTTGCTAAACCTTGCTGAAATCTGGGTAATGAAAGAAGATTCCTGTATCTCAATCATAAAATTCTCTGGTATTTGGACAAGCAGACCGTTCTCTAAGGCAGTCTGCAAGCATCTGACTTGTAGTGGTCTGGAAGCATGGGAGAGTTGAGGTTTGTAACACATAGTGTAGCTGCATGGTGGTCTGTGCTAGATGAGAGGAAGCATGCAGAAAGGTGCAAATCTTATTCATCACTGGTGCTTTTTCTGGGTCCCTTGCCCACCTCTTGTTGATGAAAGACATGGCTGTTGTGTCATCAGAATAGACCATTACTTGTCTATTCATCGAGGTTGGGCTAAAAGGATGGCAGGTTGGATCGAATTGCTACCTTTTTGTATATGATATACTTGTCAGTGATATTTGGCCACCCTGCCCATGACACATACACTAACTCTCCATCATTTACAAATCCCCTGCTGCCCCACAACCATTCAATCTGTAATTTTCCATGACAGTTGGTGTGGCCTGAACGTCCTTTTTCACTATCTTGAATCCATCTTGTATGCTGTTATGTAAAATATCTGTATGAGGGCAGGAGCAACTCCCCCAAGCCTCAAAACATATCGCTGCCATGATCACTAGTTGTGGTTGGGTACACAAGCAGCGCTCAACTTCTTGGTATCCTTTTCACATGGGGAAATTCATAATTATCCGCAAATCTACAGGTGCCAAACATGGCAAAAGCCCTGTAGGGCTCCACAATATAGCTTCTTTTATACTTGCCCAAGAACTTCTACTGGGCTTTGTCTTTCTTTGTTCTTGGGATCAGCAAGGCAGATATATTTATGACCCAGGGGCTGTCCCCTACCTTAAGTCAAACTGCACCTGCAGTTCCTTATAAGGACTGTTATATGCAAGGATCAAGGGCTACTTGTGGTTCTCCACTACATAAAAAATCATTATCATGTATGCTAGGTAATACTCTCTCTGGTCTTTATGCAGGTCTCTGTTGGTCTTGAGGTGACACATGGTCCTCAGGCTGGCCATACCTGATTCATCCATCAACCTAATCTTCATGTTCCTTCCATCAATTGTATAGCACAATTGGCTCCTAGAATGATGGTAACCTTTTCCCAGAGTTTCTCAGCCAGTCTGTTTGCTATGTGCTTTGGCACAAACTTGGACACTTTATCAGCCTTGTTTGCATACTAGCCTCCCTGATGAGGCTGGGTTGTTGCTTTGACCGTCCACCAGGGACCCCACCCAGAAAAAAAAATCCCAAACCAGGTTAGCAAGGGAAATTCAGCGATTTTAACTAGGTAACTTTGTGGTGAGATGCCTTGCTAGACGTGGGATTGGTGGCATTTGCAATTACTTAGATGACTTGTTCATCATTGGCGAACCTATGGATGATTGTGCCTTCAAACAAAATGCCCTGATCCATCTACTTGTTTAGCTAGGTTTTTCACATCTCGTGGTGCAAGTGCTCATCCCCTGCCCAGCAGTGCATCTTCCTCAGTATCCTCTGCGACACTATAAAGATGGAGGGTATTTCTTCTACTAGTTTGAAGCTAGTTACAAATGCCTGCAGCTATTAAATAAAAGTTACAACTTTCCACAATTGACAAGAATTAATTGGTGATTAGAGATTCTTTACTTCTTAAGATTACTAAAGATTGTACACACTCGAAGATTGAACTGGAAAATTCTGTGATAAAGGTATATTCATGTCTATTTTAGATTTTGCAATGGGAATAACTCCGCTTGCAGTTTTGTGAGGGAAAGAGCCTTGAAAACCCCTCCCAAAGTTTGCAAGCATTTTTTCTGGGTGCAAAATTTTTTAAATTCAGCAATGTTTTCAGAGAATCATTTTTCCTGAGCAGGCTTTCTCTTGCAAACCTATTTCTGCGATGTTTTTTCCTGAGATCTTTTTTTTCTTGCTGGGGTACCAGGCCTAGCTAGAACTCATTTGCCTCATCCTCAGTGGCGGTGTGGATCCCCAAATTGTTTTATCACATTGTAGCACCTCCACATGGTCAACTTCCTTCAAGCTGTTCTTTCCTGCTTTTGCACATTTTGCACATTTTGCTGCCTCCATGTGAGGGAAATAGGTATGGACCTGCGGGCCTCACTGCCCCAATGAAATAACTGCCAGTATGTCTCTTGTAATGCAGCTCTCTTTAGACAATGCTGTTGTCATCTGATGACCTATGTTATGTTTATCTGTCCACATCTGAAAGTCAAATTCTCCAGTTTCTTCATATTTCCGATGGATTAGCTCTCACCACTCAAGTGATACTAATCCCTGATTGTTCCTTTGTCATCAATTTTAAATCAGTTTGGATCAGTATCAAAAAAGGATGGTTTAAAGGGGGGGTCATGCAATTTTGCACAAACTTTGAAGGGGGGGTCATGCATTTTTGCGCAAGACTTTAAGGGGGGGTCATACAATTTTGCGCAAGAATTTTTCATGAATTCTCCTCTCCCCCCCTAGTGGTAAATTATGAACAGTCCCTAACAACTAACAACAACAGAACAAAGTTGTTTCTTTAATTGTTAAATTCTTCATGAGTGTGTTACATTCAATTATACGATTAATCACCTTAAACTGGAAGGCTTGGATCCTGACATTCCATTTCTTATTTCTATCATCACTCTTTGATAGTACATTAGCCACCTCCTCGTACACCTCTTTAGAGGTCGCCGTCAGAATATTAATCGCAGCTTTATTAAATCGACAGATAAATTCACAAGCGCAAACCCAACCCAACTGATTGGTCTGTTTTTTGTTTCTAGTTCTATGACCAACAACTTGATTGCTTATTAGAAACTGAAAAGCCTATTTTGATAAACCTTGTTTCTTTGGACACGGTTGTTCTAATACATGCTGTGCATGCTTCTCGTTGCCTTGTCTGCTTCATCAGCAGTCTGCCTCTTGCCAGGTTTCGGGGCTTAGACTGTACCTGGTGTTCTTCAAGAGGTGCCCCAGCAGAGCTGATCAGGCTCCACTTAGCGACTGCAGGTTTCCAGGGGCCGCGCCGTAAGTGAACCCCCTTCCACCTACAGTCAAGGCCATTCCAGATGTTATCCTCCAAGGCAATGCCGTTCTTTCGAAGTTGTGGTATAGGCTATAAGCGCTATGGTGTGTGTCCAGGCTTGTCTCCTATGCTGTCTCACATCCATTTCTGGACTGCATTCCACAACTTGACCTCCTGTGCAGCCCCATGGGTGTTCCGGACCGTGTTTCATGCCCGCAGAGCCCACCGGCAAAAGCTGCACAATTTGAACCCAGTCTCTCCCGGTGTCACTAGTCTTTCCCAGTTGTCAGCTAGCCTATTCCTAGTCGTCAGTCAGCCTTTCCCAACAGTCAGCCGTAGCAGGTTCGGTTGTTCTAATACATGCTGTGCATGCTTCTCGTTGCCTTGTCTGCTTCATCAGCAGTCTGCCTCTTGCCAGGTTTCGGGGCTTAGACTGTACCTGGTGTTCTTCAAGAGGTGCCCCAGCAGAGCTGATCAGGCTCCACTTAGCGACTGCAGGTTTCCAGGGGCCGCGCCGTAAGTGAACCCCCTTCCACCTACAGTCAAGGCCATTCCAGATGTTATCCTCCAAGGCAATGCCGTTCTTTCGAAGTTGTGGTATAGGCTATAAGCGCTATGGTGTGTGTCCAGGCTTGTCTCCTATGCTGTCTCACATCCATTTCTGGACTGCATTCCACAACTTGACCTCCTGTGCAGCCCCATGGGTGTTCCGGACCGTGTTTCATGCCCGCAGAGCCCACCGGCAAAAGCTGCACAATTTGAACCCAGTCTCTCCCGGTGTCACTAGTCTTTCCCAGTTGTCAGCTAGCCTATTCCTAGTCGTCAGTCAGCCTTTCCCAACAGTCAGCCGTAGCAGGTTCGGTTGTTCTAATACATGCTGTGCATGCTTCTCGTTGCCTTGTCTGCTTCATCAGCAGTCTGCCTCTTGCCAGGTTTCGGGGCTTAGACTGTACCTGGTGTTCTTCAAGAGGTGCCCCAGCAGAGCTGATCAGGCTCCACTTAGCGACTGCAGGTTTCCAGGGGCCGCGCCGTAAGTGAACCCCCTTCCACCTACAGTCAAGGCCATTCCAGATGTTATCCTCCAAGGCAATGCCGTTCTTTCGAAGTTGTGGTATAGGCTATAAGCGCTATGGTGTGTGTCCAGGCTTGTCTCCTATGCTGTCTCACATCCATTTCTGGACTGCATTCCACAACTTGACCTCCTGTGCAGCCCCATGGGTGTTCCGGACCGTGTTTCATGCCCGCAGAGCCCACCGGCAAAAGCTGCACAATTTGAACCCAGTCTCTCCCGGTGTCACTAGTCTTTCCCAGTTGTCAGCTAGCCTATTCCTAGTCGTCAGTCAGCCTTTCCCAACAGTCAGCCGTAGCAGGTTCGGTTGTTCTAATACATGCTGTGCATGCTTCTCGTTGCCTTGTCTGCTTCATCAGCAGTCTGCCTCTTGCCAGGTTTCGGGGCTTAGACTGTACCTGGTGTTCTTCAAGAGGTGCCCCAGCAGAGCTGATCAGGCTCCACTTAGCGACTGCAGGTTTCCAGGGGCCGCGCCGTAAGTGAACCCCCTTCCACCTACAGTCAAGGCCATTCCAGATGTTATCCTCCAAGGCAATGCCGTTCTTTCGAAGTTGTGGTATAGGCTATAAGCGCTATGGTGTGTGTCCAGGCTTGTCTCCTATGCTGTCTCACATCCATTTCTGGACTGCATTCCACAACTTGACCTCCTGTGCAGCCCCATGGGTGTTCCGGACCGTGTTTCATGCCCGCAGAGCCCACCGGCAAAAGCTGCACAATTTGATTTACACATATATGCGAACAGAGTTAAACCTTACAACTACATTTCTGAGCAGCTACTATTATTGAGGTGACCTATAGCATGTCGTATGATTACATTAATAGCTGTTCTTAGAACGCTCAAAGACAGTGCCTCCTTTAGCACCTCTTATAGTAAAGAGTTAATTTAAGATTTGGGAAGGTTTTTATAACGACTTGTAATAAGCTATATTTAAAAATCCTTTACCCAGTTATGGGAATTTTTTTTTCAACGGTCGTACGGGTTTAGGTGAATACTGCCACGTCTACCTACTATAACCGACTTGTAATAAGCTCTTTCGTCGACCTCTTTAAAGGGATCTTCATTGTTTTCGTGTACTAACGTGTCTTTTCGTTTGGTTGAAACATTTGTTATAAGAAAATGGGAGTGATGCAGATCATTACAAACTATACCCTCTTGACCGTTGTCTCTGTCTGTTTCGTGAATTAAGACCCGGTGTAGGGGGGGGGGCGGAGAAAATCTTACCAACACATCAATTATTTTATCACACATGCAGTATAAACATCATTCTCAGCTTACAATACAAATAGTTTACCTGCAAGTAAAAGTAACGATTTTTTAAACTGTTTTTAGTGAGAGGATTAGTTGATCCTGGGGAAATAGGAATTACCCATCCACATGAACATGTCTCCATGCAATTTGAAGTAGCATATGTCGCTTCTAAAGAACCAAGTAAAGAAGTAATGCCATTCGCCATGGAATCGCTAGGGTGGATAAGGCAGAACCCGTAAGTACTCAGTAGTTTCATCAAGATCAAAAGTTCATAATGGCACAACATTTGTTATGGAATTACTAAAGGGTCAGGGTTGCGCTATTTAATTTCATTTGACAATGATTGCTTCATTTCAGTTATAGCCATAAGCCAAATCTGTCACTACTGGACTGTCGAGAAACAATGTTGGAGGAAATGAAACAATATAAGGTAGTAAAATAAAGCAAGGGAATATTGAATATTAGTTATGGCCGAGAAACATGATATTGGCATAGGTACATAATCTCAGAAATTGGCGGAAAGATTATAATGTTATCAAGAAGTTATGGGATGAGAATAGTATTACAATTCTTCTCTTTTGGGGGTCAGAATTCCCCTTCTTATTCAGCATTCCCTACTTTTGTGAATTTGTGTATTTACTATAAACTAGCATGTCTGTAACGGTCCATTTCGGTTTGGGTCATTCTGGATATGGTTCACTTTCACTGGCCAGTGGGCCAGCTAGAGTCTCCTCCTACCAGCCACACTTGACCTATCCTGGCTTCCTCCAGGCCCACCACTCTTGAAAACCTAAGGGGCTCCTATCCCATATCAGGCACTGACCTATTTTATGTAGGAGCGTCCCAAAAATGCACATTCTTTAGTGACTGAAGATCAACTGAATGGCACAATCTCTACATGGGGCCTATACCAATGGCACCTGCCTTAATTGCCGTGAAAAATTCCCCAGGCTTTTTGTGGGGTTTGAACATGCTACCATTTGTGCCACAGAGGCTGGTCAACAATTCTTCCCATTTTCTGTATTATGATCCCAAAATCGGAATGTTTTACAAATAACTAAAAAAGAGTAAAAGGTTTGAAAGGTAGGTAGCACCATCGTAAGAATTTTATGACTTACGATTCCAAATTTGTTATTATATCATTATATTATACACCCACATTATAATAGACCCATTGGGAGGGAGGGTCCTTATCCTGAGTAGTATAGACAACTGCAGGCCTACTTTTACCATGGAACCGACTCACTTCCCTTTATATATATATTGGCCCCATCCCTTTCTATCCAGAATGATCACGCTAACTGATCTTTGCTTTGATTTAAATTCGTATACATTAAAAGACAAGGGACGCGATTTGCCAGCTATTTCGAATTGTACGAGCCTCGATGGCAGGTTAAAATTGAATTAAACCTTTTTTAAAAAGAAATCGTATAGGGCCTACATCAAATTGACATGGTAACACGGCCGCAAGTAGTATATGGATATTTCACTTTATACATGGCGATCTGAGACCTATAATGTGGCCTTGTGTTTAGAGTATCCTCCATAACTTTCGTAATAGGTAATATATAATGTACGATTAGGTAGAACTGTACCACCAAACAAACATAAATAGTATAGCTTAAACAAACATAAATAGTATAGCTTTCAGTGAATTGCTTCATTCACTTTTAATTATCATTTCATTTTAGTCGAAAGGAGGATCGTGCATTGTAGAAAACTCCACGATGGGTTTAGATCGAGACATGCAATTCATAAAGGAATTATCCGAGAAATCAGATGTCCATATCGTGGCTGGAGCAGGTAAATCGTCTTCAGAGAACGTATCATTTCTTATAAATGTACATGTATAAGAATAACGCAAGTAGTTATGCATGGAATTTGGCAATGATAATAATAATAAATAATATTTTAATTTAAGATATCGTCGGTACTTTTAATGAGAATGAAATTACATTGACTATCACCACAGGGTATTATGTGGAGGCCTCCCGTTCTAGCACGTTAAATATGACTGTGGAAGAAATGACTGAGAAGATCATGGAGGAAATGACGGTCGGTTCCGGAGGCACGAATATCAAGTGTGGTGTTATTGGAGAAATTGGATGTACCTGGCCATTAACAGGTGCTATATCCTTTTAATTAAAAGAGAGATCATTATCAAATATGTTGTGGAGTAGGAGTAAATGTGTAAGAAAAAATGTACAAAATTAATGTAGTCCTATATATATATATACTTTTTCGATTTAAATAGCTTTCTAGCTTTCTATATAAAGAACCTAAAGGCTACTTTAGGTGCCATCTTATAATCTTTTACTGTTTTCCTTTTTCAGAATCAGAGCGGAGGTCTCTGAACGCTAGTGCCCATGTCCAGTCAGAAATTGGTTGTGGAGTAATTATACACCCAGGTCGTGCAACGGAGGCTCCTTTCGAAATTGTCCGGGTCCTGCAAGAAGCTGGCGCTGACATTAGCAAGATCGTCATGTCCCATCTTGACCGTGAGAAAATTATGTCTATATCTGCTATTGAATTGTAATGCAAACATTATATTTGCTGAAGCTTCAAATTGCGATAGGCTAAATGAGTGAACTATTGGTAGTGACTGGAGTTTGTAACCACATTGTGAAAAGTACTTGTATAAACAATACTTGCATGTGTATATCTGATGTGTTTCAGGGAAATGAGTCACAAGTCGCAAAAATTGTATTTTTCAAAGTGTTTATTTTACAAGATCACTTTATTGGAATCTCCTGATTTTTGGAGAGTTTATCACTTATAGTTATATCGATTGATGTGCAAATTTCAGGACAATGTATGTAATATATCCTTTTTGTTTTAAAGGTCCTCATATGAACTACATTTAGTTACTTTACTGTTTATTGCCCCCAAGAAATAATGAAAACTTTTTTCTCAAAAATGAAAATATCAGACTTACAATCTATAAATACTTATTAGATTATTAGACCGTTTACTACCATTGGAATCCGCTTGATCTCATCTTTTCAAATATAATGGTGTCTCAAAATCTATTTTTTGCGACTTATGACTCATTTTCCTGAAACACGTCACATATTATATATAAATATAGGTACGCTCTTGAAGGATGAAGACATACTTGAATTTGCGAAGCTTGGATGTTACTGTGAATACGACCTGTTTGGAATTGAGGTATCTCATTACCAGATGGCCCCAGATCGAGATATGCCAAGTGATGCAGAGCGAATTCGTAGAATCAAATTACTTATTGATGAAGGCTACAGGGATAATATTCTCATTGCCCACGATATTCACACAAAACAAAGGCTGGTAAGTCGACATTACGGGTACAAAATGTTCTGGAGCCTTTGCTCGGGGATAATTTTGTATATTAAGATGCGTACATGTGATTGCACACATTTATTTATACATTTGTGTATACATGCTCCCCCAACCCCGATCATATTTTAGTTCGCCTATGAGTTCTATGGGATTGTGTGTAATATATCAAACAGTCTCAGCAAATGTCCATTCTCCGACACAGTCGCATGGTTTTGATCGAACATTATGCTTTTTTTAAAGATTTTATTTATACTTGGTGTTCAGGTCCCCTATTCGGGGGTTTTCACCTGTCCCAAGTGTTTTTTGGTACAGACAAAATATACACTAAATATACTGATACAAGTATGGATATATCCCAGAGTTAATTTGTTGAAATGTAGGCAGAGAAAAAACAAACAAGATTCCATAGATTATGATCAAGTCATACTGGAGATAATATATGAATAGAAAATAGGAGTCATAGTAATTAGTATCCACTTGCCACTCATATCGCATAGAATGGGGTGTTGGTGTTATCTACTAAGGATTTGTAATCATACAAGTGGTACAAAGAAAGTATTTAACCATATAAATTGTCTTAATTGTTTTAAAAGCTTCTATGTTCCCTATATATTGCGTTGCCTCACATTCAACTCATTCCACGACTGGGTTTAATTAGTATTGAATTTTGACCTAATTTGGTTTTAAATCGGGGTAACTTTAAGATAGGGGCATCAAAATTTCTTGTTTTCTATTTGGGATTTGAGCAAATTTGAAATCTCTTAAAGGCAAGTAATCTCAAGTGAGTTATTCTACGGTGTTTTAGAAGTGGAATTCTGGCTCTGCTATGTACGTGATGGGTTAGTTAGTGGGTGTTTCATTTGGTAGATTTAGAATTATCTTTAAGGCACGATTGTGTAGCCTTTGTAGTTTGTCTAGGAGTGGTTGATGGGAATTATGAATTAATATGTCGCCGTAGATTAAAAAAATTGAAGTAATTTAGATTTATATATTCTCATAGCTAGGGAGTTGATACAATGCATTCAAGTCACGGGCATTGAACTAAACCCAATAGCAATGGTAAGTATGGGTTCATTCAGTCAATTAACATTGCTTATTAATTACATTTGCAGGAGAAATATGGAGGTCATGGTTTCTGTCATATCATTGATAACGTGCTTCCAATGATGAAAATCCGAGGAATCAGTCAGACAGACATTGATGCTATACTTATTCATAACCCTAGGAGGTGGATGACGTTCAAGTAAAATTCAAGTCTAGATGTAGATGCCGGATGGGACAGAACCTTAGAGATTAGAGCAACCAATATTTTCTTCCAATAAAGTTTCAAATACATCGTTAGAACACAATATTGACAAAACTCTTTCTGTCTCTAATTTTCTTCAGTAAGGGACATATGCCATTGTCAATGTCTTTTACAGAGCATACTGCAACAGATTCGGTTAAACTTTGACTTATAAATATTTAGTAACACTTTCATCAAAGTTAGGCAGAGTATGTGCACCTATATACTGTAGGTATGTAATTATACATAAATCTAAGCCATTTATATTGGTCTACTTTGTGCATTCTCTGGTTTGTATACTGCTAAATATATAGACTCCCATCAGTTCAATGCGAATCAGGACTCAAGATGATGTGCATTATATTCACAGGCCTATTGCTATGAAATTTACGTTTGGTGCGTTCCTTGTTGGTGTGAAATACTCTCACTAGTGTTCTGAGTGAGATATTCCAGATGGCGACACTGTAATCGTGTGGCGTCACAAAATAGTTTAAGGCGTTTTTGTCATTAGAGGAAATTTGGAAACTTTAATTTTATTGATCTAATGTCGCTGTTCTTCGCTAATGTTATGTTTTGTCGACCATTTTACTATTATTCCCATGGAATTACTTGCTACAGTGAAATCAATTCAGTCTTGAAGCATGGTAGAGTAGTATAGATATTGGAACCCTTCTCGTCGTAGAACGATGATTGAATTGATTATAAGATATGTTGGGTAATAGATTTTTGACTGATTTGTCCGTCGTCATAATTTTAACACGGCGCGGGTGTCGGGATTTTATTTTGTCTCGCTTTTTACTATATTTTGAAGTATCTAAATCATATAGAATGTTGTAATAATTATAGTAGCCATGATGCCTTTTTCTATTATTAAAATGTCAGCTCATTCTGAGAATAGTGTATTGTACATGACGTGTGGCTGAATAAAAACTTTAAAGGCAAACGCTACTATCTAGTGGAAAATGAAAATAAATGTCATTTTTCTGAAACTTTGGTATTTAATTCTTGAAGTGTTTCTGGTCATAAGGATGGAAACAAATCAATGGGTCACCGTGCTCATTTTACAGTGCTTCAAAATTTGGTATCTCAAAAGAACCAATGAGGACCAAAAGGGAGCTTACTTTGCAGTCCCTCGACTTCATAGTTCATTTTTGCTATTTTATTCACTCAATTTAAGTAAAATTAACAGTTTTGGAAAGTATTATTTGGCCAATAATTGTATGCCTCTGTTTTATAGAGTGCTGACAGCTACAATTTTTTAAAAATGCGATGACATACATTTTTTTCCCCTATATATGTGCAGAATATTACCTGCACTATTTGTGTAGAAAATTTTGGGACATTAGGAGTATCCATTTTTGTTTTATTCCCAAAACCGTGAAAGAAAAATGCAGCATTTCCCAATAGACTTGCATAGTAAATGGGTACATCTGAGAGTACCCACAGCTAGCTGTGTTTCCCAAACGTGTAGCTACATGTCTATTTCAGACAGCTACAACTTTTTTAGAAATTTTGAGACAGTAGGAGTAGCCATTTTTGTTTGTTTGTTTGTTTTATTCTATAAAACGTGAAAAAATGGGCCGTTTCCTCATAGACTGCAATGCTAAAGGAATAGTACGTAAAATGTGCATATATTTGGTATATATGGAAAAGGGGGGCGTGGCAGTGAATAGTAGCGTTTGCCTTCAAAACAAAGATTTCACTTGATGGAAATCGATTCATACAAAATTATATGCAGGATAATCTGGCTCTGGTTGATGGAAAGGAGGGAATGGTGTGGAAAAATGATATGATGATTAATATACTTGTTAAAGAGGCCTCTCACCTCTCGCAAGATAACTCCTCCCATCTGTCCCGCTGACCTCATTTTGGCCACCTCTGACAAACACTGACCACTATACATAGTATTCACTGACGTCACGGCGCTCGCCGCGGCTTGCCATAATGTGGGTCAACTTTAGCTGGACATGAGTGCTCCAAGCCTCAAAAATGCAGTTTTCACCTCCGAAAGTTTTAGAGAATGTTATATAAAGTATGCTGATAGGTTATATGGTCATTTTGGAGTGTGTCATGATGGAATAATAAGTATAATTGCCATTAGCAAACATTTGAAACGGGAAATCCTGTCAATCTAGTGTCTCCCGCTATCTATGCTGCCACACATTATGGCTGCCAGTGAGGAGAGCCGCTGACTGGGGTGACGTCATGTGAATACTATGTATACTAGGCATGCATGTAACATGCCTGTATACATAGATTTCACATGACGTCACCCGGATGGCTGTGGAACCCTACTTGCCACCATTACCGGGGTCAACGCTTTCCTTGCGTCTATGGCGTGATTATCAAAACAAAGCTGATAAACTTCACAATGGTGGATACTTGAGTAATACTACACTAAAGGAAGATAATCTAACCTATCAAGAAGGGTTTGCTTAGGCACATTACAACTGGTAAAGGTTAAAACAGCCAGAAAACGGTATTTTCAAGTATCACAGCATACATAGACATCTAACGAGCCCCCAGCAATAATGGCGACGGCCTTGACGTCAGAAGAATCTATGTATAGGTAATCCAATGGTAGATATATGGTAGTTAGTAACTTTTGGTGAATGATTTCTAACTTCTGATTGCACACATTGCCAGAGACAAATGGTGAGATCTTTTAACAAAGAGAAGTGGGCATACATATATTATGTGAAGATTGTGAGCAAAATTCTTTTGAAAACACAGAAGTTTCCAATCTATGACCGGGCTGCTCCCTCTCTATTTCAGATTATGGGAGCTGTGGGGTCTGCAGATTTTTACCTCTTAAAACCCGCTTTCCCCTGGCCTTTAAGGCCGTTATCTTGTTTCTATCGCCGTTCAACAACCAAGCAAGCCTGTATAGCCTGAATGCAGTGATATACCTCTAGTTGGCTGTGACGGCTGCATTACGTCTGAAAACGCTAAAAACGATGAGTAAAGTAAAGTAACCCAAAGTTAAATAAAGAACAGGCAAATCCACTATAATATTACATTATTTTAACAAATATGATCGGCGATAGAAATATATATATTAACAAGGTAGCCCAGCTGTATAAACTATAAGAAACCTGGATCCTGTTTAAGGTATTAGCCTTATGTACATGTTTTTGAAGCGTTGGTGAACAAATCCTTTGTTTGTTAGATTGTTAAAGATGAAGTGGTAGCAAATACGAAAATATAAAAGAAAATATAAAATCGGGTAATTGTTTAATGCAGCTAGCTATATATGCACTCAGTTGGCAGTAATGTGGAATAAAACCCTTTAAATACAAACAAATATAGAATCCGTCACCCCAACATAACTGAGACATTTCTTATATTGTTGCTATTGTTCTTTGATAATGTCCATATTAAGCTATATTATTATTAGGGAAATATATGGACGATATGAGGCCTAGCTGTAATAACGGACACGGAAAGGTTTTCGGTAACACTGACCAATCTTATTTTACCCTGACATAGGTGCAATAAGGTTTCGGCCATAGGTGTGGTGAAATAAGGTGTTTTTTCATGAGAATTTGCAGGTACCACTACAATATTTTTGTAGGTAAAAAATGGCCTACGTCAGTGACAAATGGCCGGCGTGGGGCTTGTCCATGTCGGCCACATTGGCCGGCGTCACTATAAAGTTTTCGGGAACACTGTCATATGAGCGTAAGATACAGCTGAAGGTTTCGGGGATAGTATTGTTGTTCATTGTCTTAAATATTCGAGCAAAAGAACTACCTAAGAGTCGGTGAGAGTCAAAGAAAAATTAGAAAAAAAATACAAGGACACAACATTAATGTCATTAGAATTGTAAGAGCCTTGATGGCAGTCTATGTTGAATAAAACCTTTTTTTTTTAAAAAAAGGGGGCGACTTCTATCAAACTCCAAATTTGCGTCAATTAACTAGGAATTAAATTAAAATCAGCACGTCCTGAGAATAGTGTAATTGTTACATAATATTCTATTGCTGAATAAAAATCTTAAAATACAAATACAAATCTATATTTCGATTGGTACTGTCAGTATCATGTAGAATTTTGAATTATCCAGATTGACGGAGATCTCGCAAAATTTTGCTAACCCTATGTCAATGTTTTTAGAATTATATAGAGGAGAATATATATGTTCATGCTTAATCGTACAAGTGGATACCAGTGACCGACAATCGGTCACCCCTAGGTGACCGATTGTCGGTCACTAAAAAGCCCCTTTTTGTCGTACAAGTAAATACGGACCGACAGCACCCACCGACGGCACCCACCGACGATGGCAGGTGACCGATTGTCGGTCACCTGTGGCCAGTTTGTCGGTGGTCATTTTGTCGTACAAGTGGATAACGGGTTTTATAGAGTTATATTAATACGAAATAAATGATACATAATATACACTTCTATCATCTGTGAAATCAACAGCAAGAGAACATGAGAGAACCCTTAAAATTATACAGGAGGTCTAGGCCTAGATTGACTTATAATGCCTAGTACCATACGCCTGTGTGCTCACAGCTAGGTAATGTTTTGTCTAGAGAGGAAATGGCACCAGATAGGTCTATCGGGACAATTTGATGGGAATGAGGGGAAGTCTTAGGCTATTTACGTTCATAAATAAAAATTGTTTTTGTCGATTAACACTATCAACACCCTACCTGCTTCCCTCCCCCCTATGGCGTCTCCCGATGCATCGAAATCCTTTCGTTTTTTAGCTTTAATCATGTGGACCCCATCGCCGATCATGGATACGGCAATGGGCTCTCCAGAGTCAGAGTTAAACGACTTGTGATTGGCTTAGAGGTTTGAGGCTGTCCCAACGGCTGTGATTGGATGGTTGTATGGCTGGCGCTGCTGGTGGCGCTACCTGATGGGAGGGTGAGAAACCATTCTCCCGAAGTTTGCCCCGAGATTTTACGATTCACGCCAAGCCTACGTGCATGGTTATGGCGTTTGAGTTGTTATCCTTAAGATAGCGTCAACGCGAGAGGTCTGTCACGCCGTAATTATACCAGTAACAGCTAAAATTTCTTGTTCAAATCTCTCTGTAAGGGTCTAACTTAGCCACTCATATAAGTTCTGGGTCTTGGGCAATGGGAAATATAGGTTTTTTTTCGGATCCTGTCCAATGTTGTCTATAATTTGTAGCCCCGATGAACGGGAGGCGTGTTCTCTAGCTTTTGCGTTATGCAGTGCATAATGAATTATGCCATTTCACCAGCTAGTCTAGAAAGTATATCCGCCAAGAAAGATGAATGAATATACTGGGCTTTAGTCACTATAATGAAGTAATGTGTACATTCATTGCCTGCGCTGGCTTCCCTCCACCACCCCCACCCCTACCTACCCTGCCACAGTGCATGCAGTGAGTTCACTCCATGCATTTAAGGGAGGTTTTTTCTTCATTTTTCTCAGTATCAGTATACTAACTTGCTAAGTTTTGATCATATTGACTTGATTTATATTGCACTGGATTCCTCATGTCTAAAAACATAGAAAAAGTGTATTCACACTTGAATATATCTTGATTATACCCTGAGTTATGGTGTTCCAATGTTTTAGTGGCAGCCATTTTGTTTTTCATGCGGTTTTGGGCATGTTCCCTGACCTAGATTTTCTGAGCCTTTGAGTTTATTAATAAGGGATATTAATAGTACCAAAAACAGTTCAGAGACTGTCTTTTACAATTTGTCCCAGGTCTAATTTCTTCTAGACCATACCTAAAAGGGCATCAGTCTGAAAAGGGGTTTGTTCTTTTACCCCTAGGGGGCTTTGGGGGTAAGTTTCCCATGTGCAGTGCTAACTATGGTTGTCCCAATTGTAGTTTCACTTTCCATAAGTCAATTTAGCATCATAAGAGCTTTCATAAGAGCCTACTAGGAAGGTTCTATGATGACTTTTGTCATTTGTCATGAAAAGTTGACCCTCGTGAGCTGAAAATTGTCAGCCATATTGGATTTGAAGGTCAAAGCAAGGTCAAATCATCAAACTGATATCAGATATGAATTCCTCAACCCCCAAAACCCTAATAAGCATATACTGGACAGCATGGTAGGCCAAACCATTGAAATATAAATTGTCATGATGGTTGATGGCGGCCATTTTGGATTTTGGGCTCTCACGGGGTTTCCCCACTCTTTCGCAAGGGCTGCCCCCGCCCATTTTTTTTATTTGCCCTTCATAGATATCAAATCCACTGAGAAACCAACCTTCGCTCTCAACGGTCACAGAAGTGCTCCAGATGACCCAACTAATAGCCCCGCTCGTGGAGAGGTCAATTAAGGGAGGGGGAGGCGATGTGTGTAATAGACCTGTAGTGGGGAGGTGGAGGAAGGGGTGTAACAGTTGGTTGGGTAGGGGGAGGAAGAGTAGAAAATATATAGTATATAATATGTCTGTCTATGATCAAATTTAGAGAGAAAAGATTTAAATGATATATTTGTTGGTGGATCGTTGGATATATGTTGGTGATAGAATATATACGGTACGGTATAGAAGGTATAGTAATCAGGAGGCTTCTATGTACATGTCGGGTGACTGTGTCATCATTTCTTAAGGGATTTTGATGATTCAAAATTCTCTATAATGCTGAGACGTTTGCGATTCATTTGGTGGTATAAAATATATTCTCAAGTGGCAATACAAATAATGTCTCCTATATTTTCCCAAAAAAACGTTTAAAAAGTGGTCGGATTCCTATTATGAAGTAGAAAAAGTGGCTCTACAATCCAAGTGCCGAAGGCACTTGTAGTTATATACATAGGCTAGGCTACCGTACGTCCAGCATCAACCTTCCCATCCTAGCTGTGGGAATTTCCAGGGGTTCGACCTGTCCCCAATATGTTAACATACGTTTCAAAACAGGGAAGTTAAAGTTGCACGGATATACCGAAACTCTAGACTCCGCTCCTGTTTATTTCAACAACAACTTTCCCATTTACAATAACATTCACAGTCTGTGCGGTATTAACCCAGGGAATGTATTCCAAGTAGAATTTAAATTCTTCATACTGTTTAAAGTTCAATGCCTCAAAGAAACTGATGAACAGCCCGGTAAGGCAATTAAACTTTTCAGAATTATTAAAGAGAACAAGATGATTATAGAAATTATCAAAATGCATGTTTTAAAAGAAATCTTTATTCAGGTATTGACGTTCATTGGAATATTTGTTGGAAATATAATGTAAGTTTCTTTACAGAACTTAAAGAGGGGTGTCATGTTTGTTAACCATGCGCCGGTGATGGTTTTATCAACCCTGTTTTTCTTCCATATCATATAATCGTATGTAGTAACATTCTACCTTAGTTTTGTTTTAACAGTAAAAAATATAGTTATAGTGAATTAGCTAAATCATTAAAGATGGTCAGCTCTTACTGAGAATAGTGTACTTGTGGCATACTGTATTTGCTGAGTAAAAATATGAAATACAATATATATATATTCTCACCCCCAGGTGTGTTTTTCGTTATGCTCTGTAATGAATTATCTAAACAACTATCTATTTCGAGATGTTATTTGTTAGAATATGACATAAAAGCAAGTAATATGTTAAATTGAAACAATGAATCTCGGGATGTTTGAATCGTTTTATTTATTTATATATTGACTAATGGCTTTCCTGGCCTAGGAGTAGGCATCCTAATGACATTATAATGGTGTTTTGCGGTTTTGAGCAAGAGGCTGTCCCTCAGTTTGAAGGGAGCCTCTCAGCTTTGACCCTAGACTGATTTTGAGATAATTCGGTGACCATTTCCTCATTAATAATGTACGTCTGTTTATATAACCACACATATTCCCATAATGCAGGAACTCCACTATGGGAAAAACGGCAAAAAACGGCTGTGACGAATTTTTTGTTGCCAACAAATAACTGGTCCTTAAATGTCGGCAACAAGAATGCAAGTGGAGGAGGATCAAATTTGTTGCCGATTTCTCTGGGAATTGTTGTATATACCTTGAGATTTGTTGCAGGGCCACTCTTCATTAATAAAGTAACTAAATGTACTCTATACGATAACCTTCAAAACGCAATGATATATTCAATGCAATGTCTTGGGATTTGGTACACATATTTATGTGACTAGAAGCAATAAACCCTCCAAAGATAGGAATATTCCAACAAAGAGATCTTGGGAATTAATCACTTTGAAAAACTTTGAAAATAAATGGCCCCCAGTCTCCTCATAGTAGTAAAAGGTCAGGATATAGGTATCGGTATTTTTTTAATATTTTTTCCCCTCTTCTATTCCTTACCTCTGATGATGAAATGGTTGCAGGGGTCTGGGACTGACCAGAAGTCGTTTTGCGACCTGGGAGGCCCCTCCCCCTGTATATCGGTTTCCACAGGAATATTGCTGTCGAATGTTTTTATTTCTTTTATGTACAAACGTATAATTTTTGTTATGTAACATTACGTAACATTGTGTAACCTCATTATATTTATATTATTATTAATTATCACCTATTATCACATTACTTTAAATCGCTAATTATACTTAACTAGCTAGGACTGTGCAAGTCTACTTATACATGCTAGGCCATGGATATTACGTAAGGGCTCCGCCCACTCATTATTATGCATGTACCCTCCTGGAGGAGCCTGTATCTTAGTTACCATTAAATCAGTTGCTTAGCTCTTCTCACGAAGACCACACGTTCGTTAGACTTCTTCCATTAGACCATTACACTGGCGGACAACCCGCTCGATCTTGGACATAGAGATTTTTTTTTCTCACAAAAAGCGAGTTCATTTGCAATTTGAAGCATGTTTTTGAGCGATGGGAGAGGCCGCGAATACGCCTGAGTTGGCTCTGTTCGACAAGATTAAACGTTCCGTTGAGCGTTTGGCAGCGTTACCGCAAGCAATAGTAACGAGAGGACAGAGACAAGAGAATAGAGGCAAAATCTTGAACCAGCAGCCGAGGCAATTGGACTTTGTTGAAGACCCATACGAGGTGCCTCAGGACATGGAAAATGTCCCAAATGTGAATGCAAGATTAAACCCAGGAGCAATTCCATTACCTCCACCACCAGTTCGTCAAAATCAACAGGAGGAGGTAGTGAACAACGATATTAATGTGGACTTAATTGACGAAATTATTAACAGAAACGTACAGCAGTTGGCTGGAAACAATATTGGGCACGAGGAACACATAGAGGACGTGTCAGACGAGGAGGAGCAGCTCGTTGGAGATGAGCAAGACCAGCAAGAAGGAGTTGACCTTAACTTAGAGGGAGAGCAGGAGCCTGAACCAGCTGAGCAGCTAATCCAGTGGAAAATCAACAGGAGGAGTTGCAGGAAAATCAGCCTCAGGTCGGTTTGAATGTTGATAATAATATTGAAAGAAATGTTGTGGAAGGAAACCAGGTTGATGAAAGGGACATAAATAATCACAGAGAGAGAGTGTTAACTCCTAGGGTGCCAACACCTCCTTCTCCGAGGATTAACCCAGCTAATCAGATAAACCAAGCAGATCAAGCTAATCGAGGGCCTTATTACCCATTCAAGACCCCTGGTTTAAACGACAACTTTCAAACCCCTTTACAGACCCCTGCAAAACCAACTTTGAATCAGCTTATGCAACAGACACAGAGGCCTATTCTGAAGAATTTCCCACAGGCCCCAGTGTTTAACGTGAATGGTCCAAGACCCCCTGTGATAACCCCCCATCACGTACAGCAACAAATCCCACTTAGACCTGATCCATATCAAAACTGGTGGGATATGGCGAATAGACAGGGAGGTTTGCCTTCTCCCAGGCACGTGCAGGATGATGGAAATGCTGGTATACATGAACAGTTCTATACCCCCTACCAGTATGTTCCACCACAAGGACAATATCATCAATACGGTGAAAATGTGGCACAACAAGGACAAAACTTTGTGCAACAACAAGCACAAAATGCAGTGCCACAACAGCCTCAAAATATCGTGAATCAGCCACAGCAAAACCAAGTCCCAGATCCCAACGTTAATGTGAATCAAGCTCCCCAGCCAAGAAACATTGATCAGGGGATCCAAAGAGGACGACAAAGACAGGGAAGGGGTAGGAATACACCCCCTCACAGACAGGTGCCTAGGCAGAATTATCCTAGGAACCAGACCCCTAACAGACAGCAACAAAATTTTCAATTGCCAAACGTACAACAAGGGATGTACAGACCACCACCCCCACCCTATGGTCAACATCTCTACGATTTGGTGGATGAAATAAAGCAGATGAGATTAGATCAGACTGCTTTTCTGGATGTGTCCCTAAGAAGGCAAGCAGAGGCTACTGGCCTCACTTCGACAGCAGCATTGTCCAAGCAATACAGAAAGCCCCCCTTGGTTTTTGACAAGCCCACAGCTATGAGACCTGTGAATGAATTCTTCGATGAATTTGAGGCATTTACAGTGCCTATTCGCGAAGATAACCAGCTTATGGTTACCACTCTGGTCCAATACTTGTCGGGGAGGGCTAAAACCTTCTATAATCAAATAGTTGGTGTATATGGCGACACATTGCCATATAATCGCATTAAAACTGATTTTATTGCTAAATTCAGTGAGCTTCCTTTAGCTGAGGTGTTGAGGGATTATTCCCATAGAAAGCAGGGCAGGCACGAGAAGGTGATAGATTATGACAACGATATGTTAACCTTACTCTCTAAGGCAAATGTTCCCTTACATGTACAGATCAGATTCTATGTTACAAATCTGAGACCAGAATTGGCTGGAAGAGTGGCTTCTGAATTTCCAACCACTTTAGATCAAGCCTCAAAAATAGCAGCCAAACATGAGGGGATGATAGCCTCCGACAGAGCCCCTAGCCACATGCCTATGGAGGAAGCAATACACATGATGTATTCGAAGAAAGAAAAGAATTATACAAAGAAATACAGCGAGGATAGTGATCGTAAGAGAGAGCAATATCACAGATCTCGAGCTGATAAGTATAGAGAGGCTAGGAAAGCTCAGGAAAAGAAAGGAGAAAAGCCTCAGAAATACAGATCAAAGCACAAGAATTATGATAGCTCTGACTACTACGATAGCAGCAGAGAGAGGTCATCCAGTCGCCACAGCAATTTTAGCAACAGAAGCTCCAGCAGGGAGAAAAGTGGTGATGAGAAAAAGTATTATAAAAAGGACAAAAAGCATTTTAGAAGCAATAGCAAAGATAAATCGGTTTCCTTCAACAAGGACAAGAAACATAGATCTAAATCGCCAAAGGGAGGTGAAAACAAATGGAGAGATGTCACCCCCCACAGATCATCCTCCAAAGAGAGTGATGATTTAAACGAATAGGCTGTGTCTGGGAGGGCGACCGACACAGCATAAATGAAATTGTTGACGAAATAGGCAAGCCAATGGACATTCCCAAGGAACAAAAGTGTGTTTCTCCTAGTAAATCGGTAGCAGAAAAAGACAGAATATCCAGAATTAGAATAGGCAAGTTTGCTGGTACAAAGAAAAACATTATTTCTTCCACCAACACAGACAAGGACGACGACAATTGCCAAGCGGTGCTGAAGCTGAGGAAAGCCAAACATAAAGGTGAGAAAGTTTCGGTCACTGCTCCAATTGATAAAGGTTGCATAGAAATCGAGGTAAAAGATTTGAATATGCCAGTTCTTGTTGATACAGGTGCCACTATTTCTTGTGTTAGTTCTGCATTTTTCAGGAAAATCCGAAGTAAAATACCCAATGGGAAGGTTTTACGCTGTAATATTAAAATATTTGTTGCAGATGGAGGAGCACATCATTGTTATAAGAAAATCGAGTTAAATTTCATGATAGAAGGCCAACAATTCACTCATAGATTTATCGTTCTTCCTGCGTTAACCAGAAGCATGATACTGGGAGTTGATTTTTTACGAAAGTTTAGAGCAAAGATTAGCTTCAAATCAGGACAAAAACAACAGGTGTTCCCTATCAGAGCTGCACGTAGGTTTGTGATAGCTCCGGGGACTGAATACACCACTGTCGCGGCAATCACTTCTTATGAAGATATGTTAAATTCAATAGGAGTGACTGAGAATTTGCAGCGACAGAGGCCAGTTTCTTTCCTTGTTAAACATGCGTTAGTTAAGCCATTTGGAGAAAATAAAGTGCCTATAACCATTTTTAATGCCTCCAAGGCAGCCACAACTATTGAGAGAGGAACAATTCTGGGTATATATACGTTGGCTCACGAGGACGAGTTTTATTCCCCCAAAGAGGTGGAAAATTTGAATGAATTGGTCGCACAATCGAGTGAAAACAATGATAAGGTAGTTGATTTTCAGATCGGCGAGGATTTGAATCCTGAACAGAAAAAGGAGCTACTAAGTCTATTGCATGATCATGAAAATTCTTTTGTCGGTAAGGATAAAAAACTAGGGTTGACTACAGAGTATGAACATGGCATAGATTTAAAACCAGATTTTAGTCCCACAATGAGACAGCCATACCGAATGAACCCAGTCATGACCAAGGTTATGGCTGGAATTCTGAAGGACCAGGTAAAGCAAAATTTAATCGAGAAATGTGTGGATCCTGTAGAATTTAGTTCACCTTGTTTTTTGGTACAAAAACCAATGACAACAGACGGTAAAAGAGCCTGGCGTCTTGTGATTGACTATAGGCAAATAAATCGCTCTGTAAAGGACGAAATAAGACCTTTTCCACGCGCTGACGACACTATCGAAGCTGTGGGGCAAACACAAGGTCGATTTTTCTCTCGCTTGGATGCATTTGCTGGTTTCCATCAGGTGGGTTTAAGGGAAGAAAATCGATTTATTACAGCATTTAATACGCCTCTAGGAGTATATAGATATAAAGTTATGCCAATGGGACTTAAAACTTCTCCAAAAGCATTTCATTCTTTAATAGAACATGTATTGAGAGCAGTCCCAAATGCATTCTATTACGTAGATGATGTGGTGATCGCATCACCTACATGGGATTCTCACGTGCAGGATATCAAGAATGTATTCACAGCTTTTGATAAGGCAAATATCAAATTTAAAAAGGAAAAGTGTTCCTTTGGTCTCAGTAGAGTCCCCTTTTTAGGGTTCATCGTCGACAAGGATGGGATACATCCTGACCCAGCAAAACTAGACGCTTTGCGATCGTTTCCAACCCCAAAATCAGTGAAACAAGTACGTTTGTTTGCTGGGCTGGCTAACTATTATAGGGTATTTATTCCTAATTTTAGTCAGATAATGAAGCCCCTATATATGCTGACCAAGGCAAAGGTTAAATTTGTATGGACGTCTGCGGCAGAGAGTGCTTTTAATAAAATTCGAAATGCAATTCTGGAGGATGCAGTTTTGGTATATCCAGATTATTCAAAAGAATTTATTTTAGCTTCAGATGCTTCTAACCAAAGTTTAGGGGCCTGCATTTCTCAAGCCGATATTAATGGGAATTGCCTTTGCTGGGAGAGGGTTAACCCCAGCTGAGCAAAAATACAGTGCCACAGAAAAAGAATTGGCAGGCATCCGATTCGCCCTAGGAAAGTTTAGACATTATGTCATGTCTAAGCATTTCACGATTCTTACCGATCATGCAGCCCTTACTGCAATTAACACTAAAAAGGATCTAACTGGTAGAATGTTTAGATGGCTAGATTTCTTTGGACAGTTTGATTTTTCGGTCAAATACATCAAGGGAAAATTGAACATCATCCCAGACGTTTTATCGAGAAGGATATATGATCCAAATATACCAGCAGTCCCACATGTGGAGATGAAGAAATCAGTAACATTCAATCCCATCCAAGCCACTAAACACTATAAACAGGAGGATCCTTGCGAAAATAACCCCATCATGCTCTACAAGAGCAGAAAAATACTTAAGACATCAGGACAGGTGCAGGAATTAGATAATGAAGATTCACAAATTCCTGAGTTTCCAGACCTTCCAGGAAAATTGCATAACGATGAGCCAGCGATAAACACTGTAGAGGAAATCCTAATTGCTCCAGTGGAAACGAGAGCTCAAAATCGTGCAAAGCAATTAGGGAATGTTGATACAAGACCCTTGACTAGCAAGCCAGATGGGATTAGTAGGGATAAAGTGTCTACCCCAGCTTGTGTATCTAAGGGAAGCAACATTCAGAAGGCTAGGAAAACAAAGGCAAGACCTGTAATCAGACCAGGAAAATACACTTCCAGGAACAGGATAAATACCCCAAATCCTGGAGATGGAATGGCGAATAAACATACGATTGAGTTGCCATTTGATAAGCTGAAATTACAGCTGGCGCAGGGGGATGATTTGTTTTGTAAACTAATGTCAGGTTACATTGAAGGAAAACAATTGCCCAAGAATCATGAGTTGACTAGGTTAATTCTGACCACACACGATATGTTTTTCATTCAGGATAACATACTCTGCAGATTACCTAAGAGGACTAAGATAGCTCAGATGGCAAATTCCTTTCAAGTGGTAATTCCACAGACATTACAGGCCCCCTTGATCAATTATGTACATGGTAATTCAATTAATGCACATGTTGGCTATGCAAAGACACTCTCTTTACTTCAGGCCCGATTCTTCTGGAATTCGATGGCTAGAGATACGAAAGACCATATTACATCATGCCATGAGTGTCTTCAATCTAAAAGTGTAAAGCATCCAAATAAGCTCCCCATGAAGATCAGAGAAACGACTTTCACACCTTTTTCAACTTTGATGATAGATGCAATGGGCCCTCTCCCTAGGACACAGAGGAATAATTGTTACATCCAGGTAGTGACTGATCATTTTTCAAAGTTTTGCTTTATATGGCCGACACCAGCTATTACAGCAGAAAGGGTAGCAGCTGAATTCCATAGATATGTAATAGCATACGTCGGTGTCCCTAAGATCTTGAGGAGCGACAATGGCAGCTGTTACATAGGAGAAACTTTTAGAGAAAAATGCAAAGCTTGGGGAATAAAACAAGTGCATGGTTCGCCATATTTAAGTCGATCACAGGGAGAAGTAGAACGCCAAAATCAGTCGATTATTGGTTGTTTAAGGACGATGGTGAATGAAAATCAGACGAATTGGGATTTATTTTTACCTAATATTCAATTTGCTCTGAACGCTTCAGATCATTACACCACTGGCATATCGCCCTATCTCCTTGCATTCGGCAAAAACCCAATCATTCCCTCAGAGGCTCAACTGCAAGATGACATAGCCCACACTCAGCCAGTAATAGATCAATTATTACAAATAATGAAAACAAAGGCTGAAGCGGCTGAAATTGCAAATAAAAGCAGAAGAGAGAGGGAAAGAAAAATGAAAGAGAAGCATGATACGAAGGCCAAGCCCCACACATTAGACGTTGGATCTATAGTCTATGCTAAAGTACATCGTTTGCTAAGGCAAAATACAGCAAAGAAATTGCAGCAACAATTTGCTGGACCATTCGTTGTGTGTGGGTTCCCATCCCCATATACTGTGAAGATCAGGAATTTGGAGACTGGGGTAGAGGTAAAAAGGCCAGTACATGTACAATTTATAAAGAAATCCAGTGCGATTGATAACAAGCTTATCAAAATACTAGAGACAGCAAATAAATAGGAAAATAATTCTGGTCGACAGGATATATCTTAGAGTAAATTACAAGGATCCGGGGTCCCTGTGGGTTGAACAGATGGTATCTATTTTGAGTCAGATAGGCGGCATTATTATGCAAGTCCAGTAGGATGGGACGATGCAATCGTATTATGTAAATGATGCTGAGTGATGGTGGCACGACAGCTCCTAGTATACGCCCCCCTTGCTATATATGGTGTGGAATGTCTTCCTCAGGAAGAGCAATTCCAGGGTCCTAAGCTGCTATTGGTCAAGATTATTCATGGCTTGAGGCGGACACTACTATATGACCAGCCGAATTCAAGTTCTTCCTTAGCAGTGGCCAAAACCATCGGGGAGAGTTGAGCTGCTCGTTTCATTTTTCACTGATAGTGAGCTGCTTCACAATAGGCACAACGATTTATCACCATGTTCCGTCTTGTAATCTGGTAAGTGTCGTTTTGAGACTTGATTTATGATTGCTCTGATGTTTATACTTATGTGGATACCCATCAATGCCAAGGATTTACTCATGGATTACACCGGAATATTTTTTCTTTTATCGTATGTTGTTACTTATATGTGAGCATGATAGTGGAGATAAGTCATTTAGTGGCAAGAGGCCCCAACATATGGCCTTACTCTGGGAAATAGATTAAGCATAAGCCCAGTCGGTAATATAGACGGGATATACTTTCTTGGGAAAATATCGCTTTAGTTTTGAATTCTGAACACAAAAGTTTACGAGAATTTTTCTTTTCTTTCTTACCTTCGTTTAGGCTTTTATTCCTCACCGTATGGGCAGATGCGGACTCTGTAGTGAAACACAACTACGGGGTTGCATTTGCTGGAACGAGGAAACCTATCTTGACGGACGTGGAAAAAACCTATGTCCAAATAGCAATACCAACAGTGATTTTGCCACCTAATGGAACAATCGTTAGGATGGAAAATCACTACAATACAACATCAGACATGAGACTTATTAGAGATAAGATCCAAGGCCTATTGCAGCTTGTTTATGGGACAGCACTTGAGTTATTTGATAAGATAGAGAATGTGGCAAACGACAGATACAATAGGTATAAGAGAAAAGCCTTTTTACAGCCTATAGGCGATACAGTTTCTGCAGCCCTAGGCTTAGCTACAGACCCCCATTTGGCTTTGGTGGAAAGCAAGCTTGATGCTTTAATAGATACTTTATCACTGGGAAAATTATCCGATGTGAACAGGGATAAAGTAGTTTTAGGTCTTACTAAACAATTGAAAAACTTGTTCAGGCACGCTTCTAAACACAATAGTGAGGTAGGGAAATTATTTATAAACTCTACCGACGAAATTAAGGATCTGACGAACCAGATCGATGCTTTTGTAGCTAACTTGACTTCAGAAATATCTAACACCATGGCTTTACATGCGATGCTGCATGAAGCAACTTTAAATTTGTTAGTACTAATAGAATATATAGACACAGCTAGAACATTATTGAAGGGATTGGACGATTTAAAACATGGTGTTTTGTCGGATGTATTTCTTCCGATGGGAGGCCTAAGGGAATTGTTGAAACCTTTAGCAACCAAGTTGAAAGTCCAATCTCCCACGTTGAGGATTTTGGACGATTCCTTGGACAGCTCCTACACTAGAGTAGAAAATTTTTCCTTTAAAAACAATTCTCTGTTGATAACAATTCCACTAATAATTTCACATAATGACGATAACTGCATTGCATATCGACCCCTGAAATTCGGCATACCTATTCACAGTAGCTCGAACGATTCAACAGGGTATACCATGTTAGAGACCGAAATACCCCATATTCTGGCAAAATGTCCCCTTCAGGGAATTTATTTCGAAATGAAAATTCATTCGTTCGAGCAATGCACACAGCTGAAGAATTCGGTGGCATGTTTTACTCCTCCGACTCATATTCTAAAGGGAAAAGAAACTTGTTATTCGGCCATTTTTAAAGATAAAGCTTCTGAAATTGCTCGGTTATGTGTATTCCACACATATCTGACTAAACCAACCCCATTCTTTCATTTAACTATGAATAGGATGCAACACCTACTGGTTGGTCGTACGACCAAAGTGACTTTGGCTTGTCACAAACGACCCAGAACTAGGATGGCTTTGAGCCTTTTGGCTATAGTCAAGGTCCCTTGCGACTGTGCCCTAGTTAGTGGATCTTTAGTAATCTCTGCCCCTAGGGATGGATGTATTACTTGGAATCAGACCAGTATATTTGTTGAATCAGGATTTAATTTAGCCATAGCAGCAATTTTTAAAATTCCATTCAAAAATCTAACTGGAGAAACCAAACATGGATCACGAATTCATCTAAATTTGCCCACACCCCAAGATATGCATGCAGCATTGTCACATCTACCCAAATCGATTATAGAGTCAGGAATGAACACAGAGAGGCTGGCTAACGAGCTATTAGTGGCTGACAAAATGGCAAATGATCGGTGGGAAACTCTGAAAAAGTCAGTTAGTACCATGTCGACTCATCCAGCCACTATAAACATAGCGTTGATTATCAGTCTTGGTGTGACAATATTTTCATTTTATTTATTTTATAGGATTCACAAACTGGCAATTATTTGCACGTTTGTGAGGCCCATTCAAGCATTTAGATTAAACCTGTCGGCCCCAGTCTTCGAGGACATAAATCTAGGCTTCGATATCCCAACCCCACAGCCTATGACTCAAGACCTACTGCCATACGAGCCCCCAAGTCCAACACAGGCAATTCTCAAAATAGTTGCAGCAGTTATTGCCTTCAAGATCCTGCGATTCCTGTGGAAAAACAGGAGATGTATCTGCAATTATTTGCCTAGATGTTTCACGTGTAAAAGGTGTACGAAAGATGTAAACGATGAATCAGCCTCTTGGATCACTCTGAGATTGCACTCGGATGAGAGTCTAGTTTCAATACGTTTGATGCAAATCCCATTTGAAGTGAATTCTATTCTTGGATCTTCCCCAGCCCCACCTCTAAGGTTGGGAAAGTCTCATGTCAGTTGGTGCTGCTGTTGCAATCTATCATTGGACCTCCGTTGGAAGGCTGCCCTATCCCTGAAAATCCATAGGGCCAACAAACAGATCTTGCTTCCAACCAACGTAAAGGTGGATAGGAGGTACAGAAGCGAACTGGCAGCCATCATGGAGCCATCATCAGAGGCAATGTATGTCCTGGTGATTGAGTCCAGGAACGGATCCTACCAGATCCCGTGGATCAACGACCCCAACGGGTCCAACGTGAACATGTAAGTCTATATATAATTAATATATGGACTGAAACAATAGTTATTCTTGCCCTTATAGACGTGTAGGGTGTTCTTTTCTCACGAATATTTTATATCCGTCTTTTCTTCTTGTTAATGTATGTTGATGTTTTACTTTCTGTGATGTGGCTTTCATGGGAAATATTGGCACAAAAGAACTGTGAAATTTTAAAATAATCATTTACAAAATACCCAAAGTATTATGCAACCTGTCATTGGTATGTGGTCGATGCTTTCTTACAGGAGCACGGCGGCGTACTTGTCGGCAAGAGAAAGTGGCCAAGAAGAGGAGATGCTTATAGTTCCCCACGCCACGAATGTGACAGGATCACCCTAGGAGTGCCAGATATAATTTTACATTACAAGGACATTAACATTTTATTTAATATTTAATTCAAATGGCAAATGGATCGCCCCCATTTGTCAAGGTGGACAGCAACAGCACCTTTACTAAATAATATTGACTTTAATTTCTCTTGAATGAGAGGAAGGACTTTACTTGTTTATACAAGCTAAAATTTTTTTCCTGGGTTCTTTGGAATTCAGTCGATAACTTTAAATGATATTTCATGCAACAGACAAGCGTTATTGTCTGATTTTATTCATTGCATTTCTTCTTGCTTTTATTTTTTATTCCCTTACTTGTGTGTGATTTATATGTGTTGATCGATGACGACTTTATGTACATACAGGATTGGTTAGGCCATTAATGCCTACGATTAGGTCGTATCATCGACTCTGTTTGCTTTGATTACACTGAGTAGGTACTCAGCTCTCTTGGTATATGTGTAGTTTTAGTGTAGATCTAATTACCAGACATAACAGTTAATATGTTTAGCGGAACTACTTTGAGTTATACATTGAGGATTGAGATAACCCATATGGCTCTCTCAAGTGTTTTGTTTATTTAGCGCCACACGACAGTGGCATATGGCTGCATAGTGATTTACTGCGCACTAAGTACTGTATACGTAATAGGATACCCCCTGAGGATACGATGCGATGGCCATAAGCCAGGGTGTTATCACACCAACAGGGGACGACTATGTAAGTGCAGACTCTTAAAGGAGTCACTAGATCTGTTTCCAGTAAGGACAGATGGTTTCTTTTTACTGGTGTAAATAGCGTGAGTAGGATTGACATACCATAAACCAAGAGATTTATATGATCTTATGACTAGGATGGATATGATACGTCAGCAATACTAAGTCTAGCGGATCAGTCGCTTTATTACTTGAAGTTGTAGTGTTATTAGCTAGCCATATGTACCCACGGGTAATTATTTTGCATGTATTTTACTGCAAGTAGATGCAGTAAGAAGACATTTTTGCTATGCGATTGAAAAATCGAGCGTAGCGACGGGGTGAACCGTCATCCTTGTAGGAATAGAAGGGGATGGGGTTGACCTGTTACATAATCAGCAAGCGAGGCCAGTTGATTACATATCAGGCCTTGCGGGATTATTGAATTTATTTATCTCCGGGTATTTATTTGAAAAGGAGATAACTAAATGTATCGGTAAACTTTTTTGTATATTACTAGATTAGACAAGATCTAATTTTGAATAAGGAATAGGCTATGGACCAGGAATGGGAAGCGGGTAGTTGGAATATACCAATACTCTTGCTCATTCGGCAATGGATCCTTGCCTATGTGCGTGTAGGTAGACAACAGTAGAATATAACAATCTCTTTCTGAAAAGCTTTGTAGCCCATAGTACGGGTGTGTGTTCGGCTCAGCGGTGGCGTTCTCAATGGTTCACCGCACAAATGACCAGCTATTTATACTTGGTAGGTGTCCGGTCCAAAACCGATTCGACGGTGGCGCCGGCTGGTGTCACTGTTTGGACCGACCTATTGGGAATTTAACATAGGAAAAATTAAAACGACGTAGTTTGTTCCTGTTTGCACCGGACTATTTAGATTTTAACATAGGATCCCAATATATTTCAGGATTCCACGCGTGTTGGTATACGCGATGTTCTTTTTATTATGTGTGATTAGAGTAAAATTCTCAGATTGGACCGTACTATTGGGAATTTAACACTGGAATTTGGTTTTTCATAGGGTTAACACTTGCGGTGTTTGCAGATCTTGTCATTTTTTTTTTATGACATGGAACCCTTTGTGTAAGATATTAGCCAGATTTTTCAAGCTATTACGACCTTAGTATTAGCAGTTCTTTCACTTTCTGAGTTTACACTCTTACATGTTCATAACGACGTTTTTAAATCTTTATGAATTTATTGAAAATATTTTACAAAATGGTAATTAAATCGTATGATTTGCTTTATGTATTTAATATCTTTTTGCGCACAATGTAACCGCGCATATGGCTTGGTATGGATAACTAGGTAACAGCGCAGCTATTTAAAAATTATTAATTCTTAATATTTTTAATTTTTCAAAAATTCCTAAAAATTTTCTTGTAAGTTTTTAGGGTACACCCTCACTCGATACTTCGTATCTGATTGAGGGCGGGGGGGGGGCAGTGTTATGTAACATTACGTAACATTGTGTAACCTCATTATATTTATATTATTATTAATTATCACCTATTATCACATTACTTTAAATCGCTAATTATACTTAACTAGCTAGGACTGTGCAAGTCTACTTATACATGCTAGGCCATGGATATTACGTAAGGGCTCCGCCCACTCATTATTATGCATGTACCCTCCTGGAGGAGCCTGTATCTTAGTTACCATTAAATCAGTTGCTTAGCTCTTCTCACGAAGACCACACGTTCGTTAGACTTCTTCCATTAGACCATTACATTTTCTTCTGAAATTGCATTAGTTTTATTTCTATTCGTTCTCTTAAAATAACAGAATGTGATGCTCTTACCCCACCTGGTAATAAATTGAATCGAACAATAAGGTGAATAAAGCAATACAAACTCACTCATGTATTTACATGATTTACTTATGTTTATTACATATTTTTTTCATAAAAGCTTTATAAGTAAGACCCTTATGGTTCCTTTAGGCAACACATAAAGACACCCAGGTAGGGCATATTTGCGTTTTTTCTTTCTTTATCTCATGTATCTAATTGTAATTGGCCTCAAATGAAAGGGCATAGGCTTCTATCCATGGCTGTGATTGGCTGCAGGTCTAGGTCATTCAGGTCAAGGTCATAAATTTTGTTGCAGCGCCGAAAAATTTAGCTGCAACACTTTTTTACAGCTCCTCCACTGACCAGGCACAGCGCCAACAAATGGACTGTGGCAACAAATATCTAATCAAGTTAGATATTTTGCAATTGTTGGCAACAAATAAATTTGTTGCCAACAACCTATTTTACTCCTCTTCCACTAGTGATTTTTGCGCGCCAACACCAGAAAAAAGTGTTGCAAACAATTTTTAGGAATGTCGGCGACACGTTTTGCCTGTTGGCGCCGTTTTTTTCTATAGTGGAGTTCCGGCATTCCACTAGTGATTTTTGCGCGCCAACACCAGAAAAAAGTGTTGCAAACAATTTTTAGGAATGTCGGCGACACGTTTTGCCTGTTGGCGCCGTTTTTTTCTATAGTGGAGTTCCGGCATAAGCCGTCGTTTTAATTTATAATCATATTTCACGCTGTCCAATATTTCTGAATCAAAAGATGCAATGGGATAAAAAGGATGGGCATAAACAGGGACGCTAATTAGTCCACGGCTGTTGATTGTTTAGGCGCGCCATTGCACCAGTTTCGCCATTGCACCTTGTTCCCATTTGGCGCAAAACTCCCAACCATGGGCTCAGCATTGCGGATATAATTGTGATTTGTTACAGATAAATGAGTCACAAGTCGCAAAGAAATTATGGTAAACACATGTAAATTATACGTGTACTAGGTAATATTTAATCATATATTTTTTATATTTATGAAAAAAAAGGTTCGCACCAATTCTTGATGGTCAATCACTATAGTATAGTAGTTAAACATACTCCTTAGGACAACCTCCAATATGCATATAGATATATTCACAGTCTTGAGATTGTATACATAATATTATATTCTTGCTACTGACAGCACTGAACACTCCAAGAATAAAAAAAATGTGAGTTAAAAATATAAATTTTGCGACTTGTGACTCATTTTTCTGAAACACATTACAATTATTCTCTGTCCTTTCATCATTTTAAGAATTCCAATGACGAAAATCCATGTATATAGCACCAAAACATTTCATCGATTCAAGAGTTTTCTCTGTTGCTCGAACACTCAATCAATTAGTGGTTTAACTCTATTGTATACAATATTATAAAACCATATTTATTTGATGATTTATGGTATATCTATTATATCGGGATGACGTTGTCCCAGGTCATTCTGCGAGTACTGTTTCCTGTAACAAGATGCATTGTTCGGTAAAATAACACATATCAAACAGAATACATAATACATTATATAAGTTTCAAGGTTTTAGACAGCGTTCTGTTAAATGAAATGAGATTTTACAGCAGACACAAACGTTAATTTTGTTGCAGTGAAAATCCCCTAAAGGAGGAGGTGGGGCCTAGATCGACAGATCCGGGTGTTATATATAGCAGCATACCACCATGGCTAGGGATTGGTTGAGAGTGGGAGGGGGAGGCAAGGGAGGGAGTGTGATTGAGGGGGCAGGGTGGAGGCTGGGTGAAGGGCCATTTGTGATGTGTCACAGGAAAATGAGTCACAAGTCGCCAATAATGGATTTTGAGATATCATCATATTTGACACGATTAGATCAAGAGCTTTCCAACGATGGTAAATATTAGGACATCTATAACTTGTACTTCTATATATTTGTCTGCATGAAAAATTGAGAAGTTGGCGATATTTTCTGATTGTCAACCACACTAGTAAAGTAGTTAAATATACTCCTTAGAATAGCCTCACATATTCATAAATATATTCATAGACAGTCCTAACAGTTTGTACATATGTTCATACTCATAGCAACGCTAAACACTTTCACTATGAAAACATTCTGAGCAATGGTTGTTGTGGAAACTTCATTTACAAAATATGACTTAATTGTGATTCTTTTTCCTGTAACAGATCGAATATGAATTATTATAATAATAGTAATCTTTTATTTCCTTGAAAATACATTATAACGAAAACCACGCTGGCACGTTAATGTCTAACGCCACCATTATTATCGTTTAAATAGTAACTTGAATATTGTTATGTAATAAAAAGTAATAATAGTTAAGATCCATCCAGGATACAAACGAAAAAGGATGGCAACATCGAAATGTACCTAACAGTTCAATAAAAAGGATACAACAACAACAATTAAACTTTTGGAGAACGGATCTACCTTCTGCACTGTGTGCAGGTCTTCCAGGACGTCCTAGAGCTTCTGAGATGGAATGTGTGTACATTCATTTTCTTTTTTTTTTATTCATTTAAGGCAGAAGATAATTAAGTTACATCAAAAGGAAAAATACGCGATATCCAGCATGGATGTTTTCACACGTTGCCTTCTTTTAAAAATAAATTGTTATAATAAGAACGGAGAACAAGCTTACATAGAAACTATTACCCTAGATCATTAGGTTTCAAAGTGAAGCGACCAAATTTAGAATTCAGCCAAAACAATGACTATACACCGCAAGATCCTCAAACTATAAATTTACTTCAATCAACATACATGTATACAGTAAAATATTTATTTTCGCGCTGTATTTATTTTCGCAATTTTCACCGCGCACACCCTTATAAATGTGCGCGAATAGTGTGTGTGAGTATATCAAGATGTATCATTGTTGACATAGGAGGGGTTGTTGGTGCCCGAATACATGTATGTCCCCGCTAAAATGTGTGAAGAAAGTCAATGCACGAAAATTTAACAGCGCGAAAATGAATACGTTTACAGTATGTATGTATATACGTGTATTGATGGGAGGATGGCGCGCTGGTGGGCTGATGGGAGGGAGGGAGGAAAGTGGTAAGAATACTATAAAATAAAGGGAGCAACTCCACTGTAGCCAAGACAGGGTCAAGTCACTCAGACCGTGAGGATGGAGCTTCTCTGTAAGGCCTTTCTGCTGCTGTCCCTGGCTGTTTCTGCTATCAATGCTATCAGGTAAGACCCTTACTTTACCATCATTGCTATCTATTCTGTATAATAATCTCTAATTTCACATTTCTTTTTACAATAACATTGTAAAATCATATCGTATATTGCTATCCAGACCAGGTTTAGAACTTCGCAGAACAGATAGGAATGGTATATAATAATGTCTGTGATTGGACGCCCACTGTGCTAATGACTTTCCTGGCCCTGGAGTAGGCGTCCTAATGAGATTTTAATGTCATTCAGTGTGTATGTGCAGTTTGGAACGGGAGACTTTCCCTTAGTTTCAAGGGACTCTCTCAACTCTGAGCCTAGACTCTCTCTATTTTTTTTCACATTTGGATATTTTATTCAGGATAATAGGCAACAGATACACTCTCACAAATTCATGTGATTTTCGTAGAGAGCTGCTGCAATTGTCTTTTGCTTAATATTTGCAGAGCAGGGAATTGTGATTTTTCAATTACCGCTATTTAATGACGTACATTATTCAATAGAGATAAGAGTAATGGCTTCATAATATACAGCATAGATATTTTACATAGGTGTATATAATGTTGGTCATTCATGAATTTTTGTTGGACTTGTGTGCGTTACTAGAAGATGAGATGAGATGGGGGTGAGGGTTACTGTCTATTTTAATTTGTAAATGTCTATTCGAGGGCGAGGGAGTAGGGTGGAGTTTGGACAAGAAGTGATACAAACAGGGAAGGGATAGGACCGAATACTTGATTCTTGAGTGACCTTCGTGAAGGGTGTCTTCTATATAAATATAATAATATCTTGATAGAATTTGGCAGATAGATAGGCGAGATTATACGAGTCAAACCAATAGAGATACGTGGAGGAACTGTCAATCAAATAATCGGTATCAGTATGTCTCGAGAGAGACACTATTTACATATTCAGTCAACCAATAAGACGGATCCGAGTAGTGATATTTACAAACAGGATCTGGTATACAGCTATACAACATTTGTACATAATTCCTTGTTTATACATTGGTGATGCATATATGATAAGTGGGGGTATAGCGATAGCGATAGTCAATCAGACCCACTCTCTATCTACCTGCTACTAGTACTATAATAGTGAAGGTGTACAAGTATAATAAGAGAGAATGGAACGAGGTGCTAGTAATTCATATTTATTGGACGTAATTAAAAACATCTCTCCAGATCACCGAGATGGTGGTCTTCCTCCAGGCCCTGAGCCGGAGAGCTAGAGGAGATATTAACTCAGTCTAGCCTCACAGCCTCTCAGATCAGATAAGAATGGTATATCATGTCAGTGATTGGACGTCTACAGTGCTAATGGGTATTCCTGGTCCTGGAGTAGGCGTCGTTATTTTTGTTTGAATTATTTTGATTCAGGCTGTAACATTCTACGAATTAATACTTGTATATGAATACACATTTTCGATAATTCGAATATTCTCACGTGTCGCATATAGTACGAATATAATGATACTAGTAAGTATGTAGTTTAAACAATTGAGTTAACATCAATTTTACATTTCCGATATCCTTAGAGACAATGTCCTTAAAAATGATAATAATATTATTGTTTTTTGTGACGTTTACATCATATCATACCTAAAAACAACTTAGTACTACATCCGAATCAAAATAACATATACTGCAATACCATAGCAATATAGTATTATCTATTAAGCCTTACATCATCTTTTTCAGGCAGTTGCAAAACGTTTTATAACAATTTAAATTCCAAGGTTTTATTAAGGGCTTCAGAGACTTCTGTTATAGACTTAGGTCTTATTGTCTTGAATATGGCATTCTGATGACATTTTGCCGTTTGGAGAGACTGTCCCTCACTTTGGAGGGATTCTCTCAACTCTGAGCCTAGAATGTACTGTATAGTTTCAACATATCGCTATAAATTCAGGTACATTTCAGTATAATCACCAAACAGTTCGATAGATCTGACACCTATCAACATTTATTGATAATTGATGTTTTTTTATAAAAAAAAATACAATCAATACATCAAACCACAATACATCAAAACAGTTCTTACAAAATTTGCATAATCAAAAATTATGATTAATTTCAAGCGTTGTCACACTTTTAAATCCAAATCCAATATTATACTTCATACAAATTACATATTTTCTCAAACTTCTACTGATTCTACATACAGGATATGATATAGATCATATTACGAATTACTATCAACACAAATACAATTCTCATAAGCCCTACATCTACTCTAGTCTTCAGCTTTAGGTACATTACCTAAGGTTATACTTACAAACGAGTTTAAAACAATATTTATTATTGTTATATATGTGATACATCCGATACACATTGTATTATTATACCTTTAATGAAGAATATCTTATAATACACGCATATACAATTTTGTGTATTTGATATATTTAAATCAGGTTCGTCGACTAAAATGGTAATATCATGATTATGACACCAGCCCCGGGTTTTTATTTCTCCGATATGAATATTGTAGTAGTGGTGATCTAACATTTATTGATTTTCTATAATATTTTTGTATAGGTTTGATAACGATTAGAAGTCAGCTTGTACTGAGAATGGTGTGCTCTACATTTAGTCAATGTTGAATAAAATACTTAAAACAAAACACCTGCACCCTTAGGTTTGAGAAACAGAAAGATATCCGTATTAAAAATACTGGGTCACTGGATGGGATTCTGCAAGCCTACTTCCGCGTGGGTCTGGAGTGAACAAACCACAAACTAGAAAATTCCAATTCTTGTCGGATATCATGACTAAAATCTGATATCATGAGTATCTAATATACATAAACAAAGTAAGGTACTTTAGGGAACACTGCCTGAAAGGTTCCGTCATGAAAACAATTTGATTCTTTATCAATATAAGGAAGTGTGAATTATAATAGTGTGAATTATTATGTATTTAAGTAACTTTTTATACAAATATGTAATTATGAAAATTGATGAAGATACATTGTGCATTATCTGGCGACTTCACCCTTTCTAGTCTAGGCTATGAACCTCTAAGGTCAGATAAGAATGGTATGTCAGTGATTGGACACCTACTGCGCTAATGGCGTTTCTGGGCCCGGAGTAGGCATCCTAATATGATTATACAATGTACTGGTATTCTGCGGTCCTAATGGGATTATAATGGCATGTTCCGATTTGGAGCGAGATGCTTTCCTTCACGCAGTTTGAAGGTCCAGCATCCTTTTGGCGTGCTGGGTCACAAGGGTCATCTTTGAGGAAATGTAACATAGATATTCGTGAAAGGACAAGGATATAAAGTTGAATATACCGTAATATAACTATTGCAACATATGCGCGGACGTTGAATTATCTTTTGTATTGTATAGCAATAGTTTTATTTCCATTCTTACATTTCCGTTTATTTGGAAAAAGGACTTTCCAATAACCTTCTGTGAAAAACACAGTTCTTCCAGGTTATCCCCAGTAAATCTAATAATTTAATTTAGTATTCTATTTTTGTTTTGTTTTTTAAAAAAGATTTTATTTTGGGAGGGTAAAGTAAAGTCCGCTTTCCGCGGTTTTTCACTTACACATAAAACATTTACAGATTCATTCATTATAGTTCAGATGTACAAATATACAATTCATGATGATATTAGATATGTATATATATTATATATAATTATATGTGGTACGTACATGATAGATACGATTTGGCTATCAGCTTGCCACTCAGATCGGGTTAGGATGGGATGTTGTCGGTTTGTTGTCAATACATATATATATATATATATTAATTTAATTTCGATTTCATATCATATTATATTTACTTTATAACACACTTCCTACCATATGGGTCGATTTTATATCATATTATATTTACTTTATAACACACTTCCTACCATATGGGTCGATTTCATATCATATTATATTTATTTCATAACAAACGTCCTACCATATGGGGTGTATTAAAATTATCAACTGTAAACAAACATACTTTACATAATCCTCCAGTGATGTTTGCTCTTGATTCGACTATTATTCCTAAGTATCCTTATACTTATTATTATTAAGTTTTGGTTTTACATATTTTTTTTGGACAAATTTATTTATTCAGGAGGTTAACAAGATTACAGCAATCTCACCCTTGGGTGATTTTCGTTGTATACCGTACCGTGTATTGTGTACATATACCGAAGCTTGTTTAATTTGTGTCCTCATCTAGGCCTGTAGAATTCTCCATTCCTCCCATATGCTTGTGTTGTATACAGATTATTTTTGCCCATGATATCCTTTACCATTGAGAATGGGATATACATTTATTATCGTATCCAATGCCTCGGCCAATAAGAATAATTAAAAAGCAGAAAAGATATGAAATGTTGACATTGGTCTGGATGATTTCATGACTTGGGATAGGCCTATACACAGCTTTCTGTAGAAAGGATGTACACTGTTCTTTCGTTTTGTATCTATGTGTGTGTTGCCTGCATAAATATTTAGAACCAATACGAAAGGTTTATCCAGTAATGCGGACTTTGCCCTGCACCGTTTCTATGGTAATGTTTGTCTCTATATTATAGTTTCTGACCAATAGGGGATTTGCATGGTTCACATTCAGTTTAAATCTGGCATACACAATGTATATTTAGCAACATTTGTATCAAAAGGTGTACAGATGTTTTCACCAACATCATAGCTTGTGTAAATGATCTATACATATCAAATGTATGTATCATGGGAAAGATGAAGTCTTGATTTATGGAAGCATGTAAAACACGTGGCAATTTACATGAGATCGTTATGGCTATTTACATGCGATGTCAAATATTCCATGCTGAACAAAATTTCTATAGCTTTAACACGGATATACAACTCCTATAATTCCATGCGAATCATTATTTAAGATGGCGGAAATACAACTCCCCTATTCATAGTGTCGCATGTTTTGCTGCAGCCTACATGTTTCAAGGTGTGACTAAAGACACTGAATATTTTATAAGCGTTAAAGTTGCATTCTCAGCTATTATGACATACAAAATCTTTCCAGATTTACCCATATTAGGACTTATAGGATTGAAGTTATCAATATTCTGCTGCTTCTGTTATAATGTAACTACAATAATTTAAGGTCAAATCGCCCGATAGAAAAGGCCGCCGGTGAGCGATTGGGGACTGTTCATAATTAACCACAGTGGATGGGAGGAGGGGGGCAATTTTCAGGCGGGGGGATGGGGCGCAACATTTTTTGGTGCATTTTATATGTTTCCCCGATCTACAATATCTCAAACGATTGACATTAATTTGTGACATCAACATAGGTGGGAGTGCCACGTTGTATCTCTAATACTTGAATACAAATAAAACTATAAACTATAATAACTATGTTTAAAAATGAAAATTGCTTCTCCTTTTCAGTCTACATGTAATTGCGCCCAATGCCATACGTGAGGGTCATCCTACGAAGATTTCTGTGGTCACTTTTGGGATAGCAAATGGTAGGATTGTCCAGCTCAGAGTAGCCTCCGGTCCAGTTTCTAATGTCGCAATCAGTAAGTCCACTTCCATTATTTCTTTATATTTATTTATTTCATATCGGAACGGTCTGTGATGTGTCACAAAATAATGAGTGATAAGTCACAACAATTGATATTTTTCAAATGTTTTTTCCCACTAAAAACCCTTGGTCAGAATATTGCCATTTTTGGAGTGTTTGTCGCTGCTAGTAGCATGAAAACATTATACTGAATTTCAATTAAAAAAAATTAAAAAAGTATCCATATTCACACGACTTGTTGGGACATCCCCCAACATTATTAAATTTAAAGCAGACACGATCCTTCCTAGATTTACCAGCAGCAGGCTTAGAATTAGATGCTTTGCGTGAATTTTCATAGCTGTAACAGCGAAGCACTTCTTCCTGACGCACCTCCTTGAATGCCGACAAGCCAACTTTGTTTGCCCTGCTACGCACGGCCTGATCATACGACAGGCTTGAGAGAGTAAACCTGGGATCCAGCTTTTTCACACATCGTTATACAGTGTCCCACCACTCCCCTAATCTCATCCAGGGGTCTAGAATCAACGACTAACTTATCTACCAATTTTAGATTAAGTAATAGCAAGTTCTCAATGGTATCAATAGCATCACCTTTATCCAGGTCTTTACGTTGATCGAAGGGGCGGGTCCTCGACCTAGTTCTAGATCTGCAGCGCGCACGTCCACGGCTATGCGAGTCCACGCCCACATTGTAAATCGAGCCATCCACACTAGCATCACGCTGGGCAAATGAGATTATTCCAGAGTCAGAACCAACCGTGGAAGTAGAAGCAACAGCAGGAACATCAGTAGCTTTCTTCTCTAATGCCGCAACGACTGTTTTCATCATAGCCTCGAGGGACCCCATACGATCGGTCAAACTCGCTTGAATTTCTTCCTCCGGCTTGTATGTACAATTCTCGCCCGTCGGACCCGTATGGGACACTTGACACTTACTGCAAATCTTAGGTTTCGTCATTGTGAAGATCAATTTCCTCAAAGACAGCTCAGATTGAAAAAAATTTTCAATACACAACCGCCCAGTGCGGTGAATCAAGCGAGAGTGAATGGAGCGATTGTTTGTTTATGTTCCATCGACCTTACGTCACAATGGAGAAGTCATTCATCCGATTGGTCCACGTGACGAGGAGTGGGCGTGGCTATCACGCAGTCGCCGCCCAAGGCCCCAAATATGGGCATCGACGTGACGATTGATTAATTTTTCTAATTTATTCGTAATGTTTACCATCAGTGGAATCCACTTGATCTCATCTTTTCAAATATGATAGCCCTAAACAAGTATGGAATTACTAGTTAGATATCCTAATGATAAAAATCGTTGGAATCCCTTTAATCTCATTTTAAAAAAATATGATGGCATCTCAAAATCCAATTTTTGCCGACTTCAGACTCATTTTTCTGTGACACAATGTATAATGGCTCGGCGCTCGTTAGAAATATAAAAGAGCTAACTAGGTTTGGCAAAACAGCCAGAAGTTGTTTATTGAATTCAGTTTCATCCCTATATTGCCTGCATAGTTGAAAATGTTTAGTAATATTGAAACAGGATCTGAAGTCATACTGTAATAGTTAAGAAGGTTTAAAGCTGCATCCTCAAAACAAATCTTACCAAATTAACACATAATTATTATGATTTTTTAGGACTAAATCTATCAATATTCTGCTGATGTTCTGCTATATGTTTAGGCCCTAGACATGAATTTGAAGCTGCAAGGAGCTCAGCAACAAGCTATCAAACAGTTTTTAGTTTACAATTATCTATTTTCGGTTCAGACTGGCATCAGTAGCATTTTAGGAACCGCGTTTCCAAGGGAAACGAAGATTGATGTCGTTAAATGTAAAGGATGGTAAAATTTATATTTCCTTGATTTAACTTTACCCCAAAATGATACCCCAAAACAACAACATACAAATTAAATTAAATGTTTCAGCTGGGAACGTTGGTGAGGGGACGGTAACAGTGACCAAGGCCATGTTGGGGGAGCCCGATGCTAAAGGACGCCACTATGTCAACCTCAGGGCGGTCCATGGCAACACGGTCGCCCAGCAGAAGATTCTCGTCAACCTCAAGTCAGGCTCAGTCTTCATCATGACCGACAAACCCGTCTATAGAAACGATGAGTTGGGTGAGTATAGCTTTTTATATTATTATCATTATATTGATTTCATTTCCATATTTCATAACTGCAACGCTGAACTTCTTGGAAAACTACAAAGGCTACAAAATAAAGCACTTTGCTTACTAAGAACACAAGACAGAGCTACTATGATCTCCATAGAATTTGTGAAATTAATTACTTATCTGAATCAAGAGAATCACATGTTTTAAATTTTGCATATGTGAGATCACATATAGCCTATTAATTGAACCAGCCAGAGTCAGGCGTAGATTACATGATGCTACACAGTTCTAAGATCAAACCCCATTCAAACAAATCTCTATAAAAGAAGCATCTGTTTTAAAACATCAACCCTTTGGAATGACCTACCCGCTGTTGAAAGGGATATCCCAAGCCATGAGCAATTCAGAATTTTGCAAAAGAGCAAACCGAGAGAAGCCAGATTAAATTATAATTTGTATTTGTATCTTGTTAATTGTTAATCAGCTTTAAAAATAGTGCAAGTATACACTTTTCTCAGCCTTAGCTGAACAATGGTTTTCTTATAGGCCAGGATGAATGCTATATGGTGGTATATAAGCTCTACCCAAGGTGTTTAGCGACACCCCCATTTTTGCCCTTGTGTTCCCTGACTATTTTGGGAAGGCTTCCCAGGGACGCCAGACAGAGGGGAAGGGTTTCTCATTTACAGGGTTCCTCCTATCTATAGGCTGTATTGCTTAGAACAAATCGGGGACGTGACTGAGCACGTCCATTAATTAAGGAGGGGTGTAACCCTTATTTATACACAAAGATCACATGTATGCAAATATATTAAAACCTATATTCGGTATATTTAATTAAAGAAATATTAAGTTGAATAAATATGCTACAACGTGGTGTAACATAACCTAGTGTTGGGGAAAAGATGCTAGCAACATGATGGGTGAAATTGCCAGAAGATGTATAATTCCGATCCTATCACCGATCCTCTCAAATAACCCAAATTCAAGCCAAGAAATGTGATGTTTCACAGAAAAATAAGTCTAAAACAGCAAAAACGATAGTCAAAACAGTCTAGGTCCAAACCCTCAGATCAGATAAGAATGGTATGTCAGTGATTAGATGCCTACTTTGCTAATCGGTTTCATCGGTCTCATCTTTGGACCTAGACTGCAAATGTTTTATTCCATAATATATCTTAGTAGGAATGTATTAATGTTTGGGATGTTTAGTGCCCTTAGTTGTATCGGTAGATCAACCAAATTTCTAGACTATCAATAATTATTTAATATGTCTAGAGCTGTGCTTCTAAAGCTAATCCTAAGGAAGTATTTTATTAAACTACTTGACCAGTGATTACCCATCCAGAAATAGCATTAGCTATTTATTCAAACATAAAAAGATATAAAATAATAGATATATAAATGTACTTGCAGCATATCTAATTGCTATACCCTTTAATCTTTCTATGTTTGAAAAAATAGTTAATGATATTTCTGGATGGACAATTACTAGTAGTAAGTAAGTAGAAAGTAGATAAATATACTGCCTTAGCAGGAACAAATTTAAGATATAGTCTTGAAATTTTGTATATTAATTTTATTGATACGACTATTGCTAAACACCCCAAAAATCAAAGCATTCCTATGAAGTTTTTTCCTTGTGGGAAAAAATATTTGAAAAATATAAGTGTTGTGACTATAGACTCATTTTTATGCAAAAAATTGATTTTGAGATACCATCATATTATGAAGAGATGAGATCAAGTGGATTCGAATGATGATAAACTCAATATATTTTTAATATCACTCTGAGCCTCGTTTTAATAATTTGTCTGTCATTGTTATCCTGTGGCTGATTGGATCTCTAATCTAACCTGTCGATTAATTGGTCCAACAAGACCTAAGCCAATCAGCGCAGGACCAGTGTATTCGTTCTAATCTGTCTAGTATAAGAATAAACATCAGCGTTAGTTCGACCTCTTGTAAGGATCGTACTGATTTGAAGCATACATCTCTGTGTGTTGCGTTGATTAATTTCTCGCCCAACTACTGACCCTGAATTATAACGAAGAATGGCCCGCATTTCTTCACTATGTTGCAGTGCATATAAAGGTCTTCACGGTCACCGATGAACTGAACAGCAAGGACATGGACATACGTGTCGACATCCTGGTGAGTGACACACTAACATAACCGCAGATCCTGTAACAATAATGTTATGACATGTGATATCATGTCACATCTCTTTGAAAAGTTCGGTCAGGAGAACTTCTATGTATGCTCATTCCCCGTTTGCAATTGTTAGAAGATTTTCTTTTATATTTTTGTTTATTGTTTATTCATTCAGGTTATTTATAAGTTTGTATTGTAATCTTGTAATGTATAAAATATACTATTTAGCTTGTAACATAGCACCAAGGAGTAGCTGGAAGAACTGCGAAAGCAGAGACTACCTCCTTTTTCCACTAGTAAAAATGAATGTAAAAATGTGGAAATAAAGTTAATACCATACCATACTATATTAAATATCATTATATATATTTATTGCGACTACTGTTAAGATATTTGATGTGTTACAGGAAAATGAGTCACAAGTCGCAAAATTGATATTTCTCAAAGTTATTTATTTACAAGTTCTCTTTGTTGGACGTTCCTATGTTTTGAGTCTTAAGATACATGTACCAAATTTCAAGACCTTGTATTAAAGATATCCATGCTAGAGTTCTAAGATTAAACCCCATTAAAAAGAACTCTATAAAAGAACCATCTGTTATAAAACATCAAACCTTTGGAATGCCCTACCCGTCGTTGAACGAGATATCCCAAGCCATGAGCAATTCATAAACTTGCATAATATAAGAACAAACCTTTGGAATTGGCTTGATCTTATCTTTTCAAATATTTTTGCGACTTGCGACTTGTTATGATTTTACTTTTAACACATCATATATTGGGATAATATTACCACAAATGTGAACGATATCCACTCACAAACCAACTATCGATGCATTTCATCTGTATCAAAATTCTTTCTTTTTTCTTTCTAATGAAATTATTCACTATTGTGTCCCTAGAACCCAGACGACCTGATTCTGCACCGAAAGGAGGACCAGACAGTCGGTGGTATCTTCTCGTTTGCCTACAAACTGCCCAAGTATGCCAAGGATGGAAACTGGACGGTGGCAGTAAAATATGGCCTGAATGTAAGTTTTAAAATCTGAAGTTATAATGGATTAATATAGTATAATTTAAATTGGAATTATAAATGGGCTATGTGTAAGTGCACGTGGACTTGGTGAAGGGTTTTTTAATTTCTTCTTTTTTCTGTTTTTTTTTTTTTGTTGTTTTTATACATCTTTATTAAACAGTATCCTGCCATCTCGGCTTCTACATCGCTAAACATTTTACTGAAGTGAGTTAATCTTTAGGTTAGCATCGTTCTCCCTACATAAATTGGAAGACGTTTATCAACATATATATAACAAATTAGAGGGTGTTCAATCTCTTGTTTACAAGAAAACCTTGAGGACAAACATGGTATCGTATGACAACACTATCCATTGAAGAAGGTTAAGAAGTCATCTCTAAGGCTCCTCCAAGGGAGGCTTTTCTGTTTCTTGTTAGGGTTGATATAAATCGATTGTATGGTAATGTTTAGTCTGCTTCTTAATTCACTCATGAGGTGTATAAACGTCAAATTATTATCATAAAACAATTTCTGTCTGTGAATAAACGACTTGGTGTGTATTATTAACCAATTAATCACTCTTGAACCATCATTACTGACTGGAACCCCTAACAGAATCAAGATTGGGTTGATTTGCACTACCCTGTCTATTTTTTCTATTATTTCTTCCTCATTTTCTTTTCTATTGAAGTACCCTATATCATAAATCCAATTGAACAAATTCTGCCAAAGTGATCTGGCTTTCGAGCACTCTACTAAGAAGTGGCGTACGTTGTCCACTCTTTAAGCACAATAACTACACTGTTTTGTACTTCTTATTGATATATTCTTCAGGTGTTCGTTACAGGGTATGGCTTTATGAAGGATTTTATATTGAAGCGACTGTAACCTAGTTTCCTCAGAGATTTGGTAGACTCTACGGAAAGTGTCCTTCCAGTCTAGTCTCTCAAACTCTGTATCGGATAGGCTCAAGATTTCTTGCCATTTGTCAAATTTCACTAGATTCAACCTTTTTTTTTTGATTAATGCTTGGTGGACGATTTTGGAAGAGCAGTTCATGATATTAACTTTCTCTTCCCCTATTTCTATTATGATTTTCCCTTCGTCGGGTACGTCATATGATCTTCTCATTAATAGTATCCACTCTCTGGGGATAGCTCTAGCGAGTTCTATCCTCTCGGCAAAGTTAGTTTCAATGTTGTAGTTCTGTTTTAACTCTTTAGTTGACATCAATCTTCCCTGTTCGTCTAGGATATCTCCTAGGGCATTAATACCATTATTCTTCCAGTGCAACCAATTCAGCATTTTATTTTTCACTTTGATATACCTATTCGACCATAGTCTCCTGTTCTGACCTGTTCTGACCTGTTCAGGGTCTTCCGGTCTTTGACTGTAGAAGTATCTATTCCACACCAGGAATATCTCCTTGTAAAAGTTGTTAATATACATTTTAGGTTGGTATCTACTGAGGAAGATGTCTTCTACATTTTTCTTAAGGCAGTCTTCCAAAACCGAAAACCAGGTAGTATGTCTACTTAACATGATTCTTTGTACCCATTTTATCCTGTTAATATCCTGTATATATCCTCAATCAACCTGAGGTTCATTCCACCCATATCGAGGTTTTGAGTAAGAAATGGGGCCGAAATTGCTCGATGTTTATTATTCCATACAAAATCCCATATAATATCATCAATTTTCTTCCTCAGAGTTTTATCAATAGAAATACACGACATTACATGTTGGACGATGGACGTCAAGAACACATTTGCAACAACAACTCTTCCTTTTAGGGAGAGGAAACAATTCCTCCAATCATGTATTACCCCTTTCATTTTGACAATCGCTTGCTCGCCATTAATTTTGGACATTAGTTTCTCGTTTCTCGGTGAGAGTAGGGTTACTCCCAATACATTGAGTCTATTACTCCATTTAATGGTTTGCATGGTATCACTCGTCAAGGTAATGGTTCCGATTTTACACCCATTAGATTTTCCGGGATTTAGTGACAGTCCCGAGGCTGTTTCGAAAGATTTAAGTATTTGGAAAACACGAACCAGAGAGGCTTCATCTCTCACCACCAGGGTGGTATCGTCTGCAAATTGTATAATCTTTTCCTGATGATTTAAAACATTTATTCCTCTAACCTCTTCACAATCTCTGATGTTCTGGGCTAGCTTTTCTACCACTATAGTGAAGAGAATCGATGAAACAGGATCTCCCTGTTTCATCCCTCTCTTCACCGAAAACCAGTCCGAGGAGAAACCACTATTACAGAAAACAGCCTTGGAATCGCGTAGCAAAGTTTTAACACACTCTACAAACTCCTGACTTATGTTATGATCTAGGAGTGCTTTTTCCATAAAATCCCAGTTGACGGAGTCGTACGCCTTAGAAAAATCTAAGGATACGACTATGCCATTCCGGTTCTGCAGCTCTAACAATGAAATTAAGTCATCTATCTTTCTCACGGCCGTGCCGATATATCTGCCCTTTACGAAACCATATTGATTTTCGTTGATAATATGGGGCAAAAAACCTGACAACCTGGTTGCAATAATTTTAGACACTATCTTATAGTCCACGTTTAGGAGCGTAATTGGACGCCAGTTCTTAATAAAATTTAAATCATTGTTTTTCTTTGGTATTACACTCACCAGGCCTCTTCTCTGTTCGTCGGTCATCAAACCCTCTTGAAAACAATTTATCATCATTTTCAAAAAGAGGTCTTTTATTAAGTACCAAAAAAACTTATAGAACTCGACGGTAAAGCCGTCCGAACCTGGGGACTTGTTCCCCTTCATGTCCTTTAGGACTTTCTCCGCCTCTACCGTATTGAATGTTTTACAAAGATAATCGTTATCTTCTTCATCTAGTCTTACCGTGTTTTTAGAACCAATAAACAAACCGGCTGATGTAGGATCACTCGGTTTGGACTCATATAATTTCGAGTAGAAATTCTCCCCTTCTTTTAGTATTTGTTTCCTATCTGTGACCATAACATCATCAATTTTAATTTGTGTAATCACCTTTTTCGATGAATTATATTTCTCAAGGGAACAGAAGTATTTTGTCGGTTTTTCACCGTCTACTGCCCATTTGGCTTTTGACCTGAGCAATGCCCCTTCTGCCTTCTTTAGTTCTATCTCTCTTAGCTCATTAATAACACGATATTTTTCATCAGATTCTTCTCTGGATAAGATCCTCTTTAATATTATCCAATAATTCTAACCTTTCGGTTAGTACACTTTTTCTACAATTTCTGGCCCTTGCTCTATTGATACTAATCTCTATCGCAAGCTCCCTTACTCTCAATTTAAAAAACTCCCAGATTGTTTTATCAGTTAGTTTCAAATTGGATACCTCTTTGACAATATGTTCGACTCCGTTCACAAACGCATCTTCAGACAATAGTTGGGAATTAAATTTCCAGTACCCTCTTCCTCTAGATGGGAGGTCTAGCGCAACAGAGAGTGATATTTCTTTATGATCAGTTAACACTTTGGTATAAACTTTATGTTTTTTTACCCTAGAAACAATATTTTCTGAAATAAAGATATAGTCCAGTCTCGTCTCTTGGGAGGTTCTGAACCATGTTGTCTGTGGGAGTTGTCCATTTTTGTTCTCCATAGTAGCTATAATGTCACATAGGTCCAGGGAGGATATGAAGTCTCTCAGAATAGCACTAGATTTTGCTTCTGGTTTGTAGGTTAAGTCTGTATTAAAGTCTCCGGCGATCACTAGGTTGTCGAAGATCTTGTCACACATTTGTTCATTAACCATTTTTAACACGGCTTTTTGCTCCTTGACACGGTCCGCTGTGGGAGCATATATATTTACTACACAAGTTATAACACCATTGATATTTAGTAGAACATAAACCCATCTACCGTTGGGGTCTGCCTCCGACTCTATAATGAAATCTTGTAAATCTTTGGATATCATAATTAATACCCCTTTGGAAGCCGAACTTCCATGACTATAAACAATTTTTCCTTTCCACTGCATGTTCCAAATTATTTCTTGCTCCAACACAGAATGTGTTTCTTGGAGGGAAATAATGGTATTATTCTTATTATAGTAGCTAGAAAAAATACTTTTTCTCTTTTTATGGTCATTGAGACCATTCACGTTATTTGATAGAAATGTAATCACTGAATTTCCTCCTACGTTAGGCTCCATTATTCACATGATGGAACTGACGCGGTTTCTTCCTTTAAGAGATTTAAGAAGCATTATGCTTCTTCCATCTCTTCTGGTTCCTCTCCATTTTCTTGCGGTGGATCATCTTTGATTTCCTGGTCTTCCGCTTTTTCTTGGGGAGGCGTTGCTTCCTTTTGAGGGGGCTGCTGGGCCATTTGTTCTGTCGCTGTGGTCTTTTGCGTTGCTTCCTTTTGAGGGGGTTGGGCCTTTTGATCTGTCGTTGCTGTCTTTTGAGGCGTCTTGTTCTGTCCTCTCTTTGGGGACTCCTCATGGGTTTTCATCCACTCCTTGTGTCTGAGCTTATCTCTTATGCTCTGTCTGATGAGCATCCAACACTTTCCTAAGAAATTGCCGTTTGGCGGCCATTTGTCGGATTGCAGGACTTCTGGGTTACCCAGACCCATTCCTATCCCCCAATCTTTGTCACGTGGTGAGGCCTCTCCTATTAGTTTTTCTCCAGTATTGAGTAAGAAGTCTTGCACTACCTCACTGGCCCTGCACTTAGCTTTCAAAGCTTTCTTTATAAGCTCTTCACGGTGGTTGAGCCATTCACCGTTATCATTTCCTACGTTTTTCATAAGTCTCTTACATTCAACTGGGTCGTAAGTGGCAAGAGCTATTGCAGGTTTTTCCGCATCCTTTGCGAACTTCGCTTTGTAATAAAAGATATACTGCTCGACATGTTCGAATTGATGCGAATCTACCATAAATCTTGCCCTGTAGTGATTCGATAGTGGTGAGTTTCCTGTAAAGAAAATGATCGTATGGAGGTCTTCTTTCATGGAGATTTGTGAGGGTATTAAGGCCTTTGGAAGTGCTCCTAATCTGTTGTGTTGATATAGGTCACCGTCTACTACCACACCTCCCCTTATTGCCACTACATCTTTGTAGCCATTCTTCTCCGCTATTTCCTTTATCATGTACGCTCTCTGGTTCCTCTGTCTTATAAACAAAGGGAGATCCTTCCTGACCCTCACTCTGTCTTTCTCTGGTATATCGCTTTGACTATTCTCCAAGAGCTGTTTGGCTCGAAAGACTCGACGTACTTCATCGGTCGTCTCGAGTTCTAGTTTCACTGGGCCATTTTCTTTCCATCCAACGCGGTACATTTTCTCCACTTTAAGGTCTGTTAGGCCCATCTTTACTTCCAGTAGATCATTCATTTTTGCTCTGAGCATTTGTTTCAGTTCAATCTTGCCTGATCTGACCCCCATAAATAGAACATTTTTTTCAAGCTTTTTCATTTCACAGTCTACTATCTCCTTCTCTCTCTGTTCTTCTGATCTTTTAAGCTGAACTTGGTCAGTATCTCTTGATACTTGCATTTTTTCTTCCACCACTTGTAGCTTTTGCTCCGCCATTTCTAATCTCTTTCTTAGCTCCCCTATATCTTCGTCTCGGGCTCCATTCTCCTCTACGACTTCTTTTTTGAAGTCTTCGAGACCTTTCTCTGTGTTTGTTATCCTGTTTTCAGCTCCTAGTAGGCCAGTTTCGACCTTCTCTACTTTGGTTTTAACTCCTTTTATTTCTTTCATTGCTTCAAATATTTTTTGAAACTTTTCTTGGTCTTCTTGATGTCTCTTTTGTTCTTCTTCATATTTTTTGTTCCTATCTAGAGCCAAACTATTAATTAGTTCGAACATTTTACCTCCTTCTTGTTCATTATCGTGATCAGACTCCGGTTTTGGTTTATCATCCTTCGTCAGGTCCAGGCCAATGTTATCGTTAGCGATAGCATGAGCCATATTTACTTTTTCGCCAGCCTTTTTCGACCTGCGGGATACTTTGGCTATCTGTCTTGTTTTAGTCAGACTGTCTTCAGGAGATCTAGTTCTCTTCCTGCTTACTTCACCTTGTTTACTACTCACTGTGTTCTCCGTAGAGTTGACCGTTGTTGACATATCTTCAGCGCGAACAGGGCGTTGCCAATGTTTTGCCTTTTCAAAGATGCCCGACCCCTCTTCCGGTTACCAATCTTGCTCCTACCGTTTTCTTCTTAAATGCTCGGGCTGAGTATCTCAAGTCACTATTTAAGCGATTTACGGTATTGTCTGATGTCTAAGTCCGTTTTCAATGTTTATTAGTAATTATCTCCCTCAATTTGCCTTTATTCTGGCAACTGCAGATGCAGATCGCTTACCGGTTCTCCTCTGTTGTTTACCTCTTGGTTCCTACGTTTCCCAGTAGGGTGGGTGGTAGTGCAAACTACTGACGCTGATGTTGGCGTGGCGCTGCGGTTCCCACCGTTCGTTTTTATATTCTAATTGTCTCATTCCGGGTTTAAGCTTCTTGACACGTCGTTGTTATAAGTCATACCTTTGTGATATTTTGTTTCCACTTGTATTCCGGTCAGCTTAGCATCTAGTTCACTCGTATGGGGTTTCCTCCAGGGTGGGCGATAACCGGCGTTAGTCCCACTAGAAGGCTCGCCTCATTTGTTTTTCCCTGGAAATCCTTATCCAGTTTGCATTTTAGTCACCAACAAGTCTATATTCTCGGTTTCCTTATATCTCATATAAAGTCTGATTTAGGAGCGCCTCGTTCCCTTACTTTTGGTCCGGTTGAGTCGATGTAAAATCCCAACGGGCTCGATTCGATTTGGGTTCGGTGATGGCCGACCGCCTCGTGTCGTCGCCGTTAGATTTTCAACCTCTTGTACAGTCCTAGATAAGGGTAAGATCACTGGGAGTTTCACTTCTGTTTTTTCCTGACCGATTTATGAATCTATATTCGCAAAAATATAGCTTCAATCTGCTCCGACCTGTAAAAAAAAGGTTAAAAGCGAGGAGCTGGCTCCCGCCCGTAGTACTCTCTTTAAACTAAACCGGAAGTCCCCTTTTTCTGTTTTTTAGTTAGTTAGATTTGTCCTGGTGTTGATTGATACCTGGTATCGTAATAATTATTATGACACACCTAAGGAGAAATGATAGTATGTTTGCTCCATAATCGTTGATATGCTTGTTGATGGCAGTCAGGTGTATTTTTCATGATTCAGTATCTTTATCTATAACATTTATTAGTATTTCTTTCATCGTAATATAATACTATTTGTAATGTGCCACCTGTAAACCACTGTACATCAATATCAGGCTCTACTGAGAATATAATTGGACGAAATGTATGTGTTTCCTGAATAGAAAATCTTATATCAAAATTAAATCAATACAACCTCTAATTATTTATTTACAGTATGCTGCAAACACGACCACTATAGTTGAAGTCAAGGAGTATGGTAAGATAAAAGTTATAAATCTCAATAAATACTAAAACCAACATGTTAGTGAACTGTTTTATTAATTGCTTTTACAGATCTAAATTGGAACAAATTGACAGTTTATTATCCGAGCTAACTTCCTAAATTATATATGCATATGATTATGATATTATCATATGTTATACATACTTTGGGGTTATGTGTCACAGGAACATGAGTCATACGTAGCAAAAGAATAGATTTTGAGATATCACAAATAAAACACAATAAACATATCACAAATAAAGAATACAATTATTCTTTTTGTTTTGTTTTTGCAAAACCTTTTTATTTAACATAACCTGCCTTCGGGAATTCAATTATTCTTGAATAATCCTTTTCTGCCTTTCAGTACTCCCTACGTTTAATGTCAAGGTGGATATGTTAACGAACTTTGCTGCACCAGCCACTACAGAGGTCAAAGGAATCGCAAAAGCACAGTGAGTACACCACACACCAAAATAGTATTGTTTACGGTTTAAAGCTGCATTTTCAGCTGTTATGACAAACAAAATCTTACCAAATTAATCATAATATGACTTTTAGGACTGAATTTATCAATATTAATATATTCGTCCAATTCTGTAAAATGTATTTACTGAATAAAAATTCTATATATTCTGCTGCTGTTATAATTATGTTAAAATATATACAAGAATTTGAAGTTGAATCGGCCGATAGAAAATGGCCGCCGGTGAGCGAGAATAATTAGTAATGTCCTCGCAGGAAAGGAGGTCAGCATATCCCCAAAATATTATTGTGGAACTTTGTGAGGCCCTGTAGCAAAAACAGCCTGAAGGTACTGTAAATACATGGAAATTTGGTTAAACTTTGCTTAAATAAGTTACATGAGTTATATAAATCTTGGGGCAAATCTGGAAGCATGGTGAATGCTGTATGATATAATAATAGGACACATTGCTGTAGGTAGTCTCACCCAGAAGGTTAATTTTGAGACAATTCCACAGAATTTGGCATAGAGGTAGATTCTTTGAGGGAAAGAGAAGAGGAGAGAGGGGGAGAGAGGGGGAGAGAGGGGGAGAGAGGGGGAGAGAGGGGAACTACCAGTTTTATATGAATAAGAAAAATAAAACTACCAGACCTAACCTCAGTTTTCTTTGGTTGTTCTCGGTAGTTCTTTAGTAGTAACTAATTGATTTATTTGATTTAACCATAATATAACTATAGTCCTGAACAGAACAAGTTCGGAGCTGCATGAGGGGAGGGGGGGGGGGGGCCAGTTGTTTTGGTAATTAGTCCGCCAACGTGATACACCCCACCACCTCACCACCTCTGGGGTTGTGCCTCACCGCCTCTGGGGCTGTGGGGGATAGGGTTAGGGATAAGACAAGGGGAGCTGTCCCTCAAATCCGAGTTCCTCCATCCTCACCCAGCTGTTAGTTGTTGTTTCAATGAGGAGGTGACAGATTTCTAGAGCTTTAATGGAATTCCGTATTCCATACATCCCCATCAAAGACATACCGCCGCTGCAAAGTTATCAGGTTACAGACTATAGTAATTACATTTTGTCTGTTTTGCGCATGAAAGGTATCACACATGTGAAATTGTTTCGAAATAAAAACATTTAACTTAACTCCAGGTATTCCTTTGGTCCGCCGCTGACTGAGGGCAACATAAGGATCGAGTACAGACTGGCTGACGATGATACTGCGATACTCATCCCATCTGCAGTCCATCACCAGAAGGTAGTATCTCATTATATGATGTGTCACAGGAAAATGAGTCTCAAGTCGCAAAAAATGGATTTTCAGACTTTTTTTTTTTTGAAACATGATTTTATTCAGCTTATCAACAAAACTCTTCCTCATCTCGAGCATATACATCTAGATCTACATGGCTCTTTTCTTGCTGTTCAAAATAAAGGATATTAAGACCCAGGTCTCTTGGGTTGCGAATTATAGGATTTTCAGACTTAGCCGAGTCAGGTTTGGCGGTAAGATGACCAGATGCTCGTTTTGAGTGATTATGAAGGTTTTCAAACTTGATTACACCTCTAACACACTTTGGTTCCACTTTGAGAACCATTCGGTCACTGTTGTAGCCAAAGAGTGTAACAAATGTTGACATAATTATTAGATGACCTATATGTTCACCATAATTGGAATCCGCTTGATTCCATCTTTTTAAATATGATGGTATCCCAGAATCCATTTTGTGACTCTAATTTTTCTGGGACAAATGACATATTATGTATATTCCATTTTGCAGATTTCTCGTAATGGGAGAACAGAATTCACCCTGAACCTGAAAGAACATCTTTATGATAAAGGGACAACTTTTGCACAAGTTCTTGGTAAGTGTTTATATTTCTTCCAATAACCTTTATTTGAGTTCAACTCCAATACATTGCCATTCTTATGAAGCTCAATTTCAAATATAACAGATATATACAGGTTAAGTAACGAGTTGGTTGAAGGAGCGTGAATATTGCATGAGTTGCGTAGCAATGAGTGCCAACGAGTGCAATATTCTAAGCGACTGAAACCAACGAGTTAATTAACAGATTTATTATACATGCTTTCAATCATGAAAATAGAAACAAGTCGAGCCATGAATTTGAATTTTACCGGTAATCTTAGTAAAAAAACCCAGATTGGTTGCCATGACAACCCCACGTAAATCACTAGTGAAATACGCACTATGCGTAAATCACTCTAGATACGTTTGTTCCAGAGCAATGTGTGTATAATAAAACAACAGATTAACGTTATAGCAAATGGTACCCATCATGACATTCTTTATTCTGAATTTATTAGCCAAGTCAGTTTTGACTATGACAAATGTTTTGCTTGACTGCTTGTACTTATCAGTAAGTATGGTCATGATACTTGTATCATATTATTTGTTTTCTCAATTAATTTCTGTATTATTTTCTAACCGCCTCTAATACTCCCAATTTTCTTTATGATTGATTGTAAAACAATAGTATACAGGATCTCCTGAATAAAAAAAATCTTAAACCTTAAAATCTTAATCTATTACAGGGAAGAAGCTTCACGTGGAGGTGACAGTGACGGAGACTGCAAGTGGAATCAAGGAAACCGCTGTTAATCGGGACTGTACTTTCGCCAACTCACCCTACAAAATATCATTTGAAAACAACTCATGGAGCTTTGATGAATATCCATTTGACTTCCAGGTTGGTTTGGCCCTTTGAATTGGAATATTTGTTGAAAAATAACGAAATACCTTAAAGAAATTTAAGAGGACTATCATGTGTATACTCGTATGTAGTAATATTCTACAATTGAATTTATATTACTAAATGTAGTAAATGGTATGGTTATGGTAAACTATAAATGATTCAGAGATTATGATCATCTGTTATGCTGGGAGAAGTGTACCTGTTGCATAATAAGTTGCTGAATAACAATATTAAATACAAATAATAATAATAATAATAATAAGTAAATTTTGAATGTTTTTCAGGCAAAGGTGAGCCACCACAGTGGACTGCCTGCTGCTGTTGTACCTTGTGTTCTCACCGCTACTGCATACCAAAGCAATGGACGGGCAGGGGCACCGGAGAGGGTGGACAATGTTATGACCACCTTACAAGGATGGGTCACTCACACCTTCAACCTCCCTGCTAAAACCGCCAAATTGGAAATCAAAGTAAGATTAAGGCTTCACTCTCAGCTAACGGTGGTCAAACACTGAACATTTTCCACTTCTGGTTCCATTCTTTCCCCACCAATCTAAAAGTCATTTGACCAACATTTTGGAGGATTTTGTTGTGAAGCTAAGCTACGACATCACTTATTATTGCTCACCAGCGGTAGCTTTCTCTCGGTGATTACACTTCAAGTTCTTGTATAAGCATATATAACAGCAGCAGAATATTGATAAATCCAGTCGTGTAAGTCATAATATGAGTAAATTTGTAATCAATAGTCTGCTGCTCTTATTATGTTCATACAAGTATTTGAAGTAGAATTGGTGGGGCAAATACAGCTATAATAACGATAATAAGTCATTGAAGAAATTAGAAGGAGTGTGGTCTTAAAAACATTGCCTAACTATCTAAATTGTGTTATTGGTATAGATTAACAGAATTGGAAGAACGAGATCTGATTTAGCGTTTTTTATATCCCATCCATTTGTTCTTATTGTATGTGCATATAGGTCCTTTTGAGGATAGGCGATTCAAAGGTAATGACAATATGCTGAAGGAGAATTTGAATTCAGTCTTGAATATATTAATGATATACGTGATTATATGAGGATGTTCTTTAGTTAAAATCTGTACTTATGATAGCAGAATGTATTGTAATGATATCATCAGCAACGCAAGAATACATCCGCAAGGCGGACATGCTTTTTTCACTAACACTTGTTAAATATTACTTGGCTAATCTATTGAATACAAAATAAAAAAATGAATTTAGGCGGGTCCTCCAAATACACCATTATTTTAATAAGGGCGTTTATCAAGCCCTGTAGCAAAAACAACTGGATGAAATCCCCACAAACTTTGGTCAAATGATGTATAGATGAGTTGGAAAAGAATGGACAAAAATGTCGAAAATATCATGTTTTTTTACTGACATTAACTGAGAGTGCATCTTTAAAGTAAACGAACTATTTTTTCAGGTTGAAACGAATAAACCCAACCAACCAAAGACTGTGCGAACATTCGTGGTCACGAAGATGCAAGCCAATGCTTACATGCACATACACACTGAAGATGCCAACATTCAGGTGAGGCAATATTTATTTTTAAATATTTTTTATTTCCTATTTTACAGAAACACAGGCAGACGCATCGCTTGGTCGAGCATTCTTCATTTTTAACATAATATTTTCATTATTTCAATACATGTTTGTATATAAAAATCATAGCTCTTGTTGATAAATATATTGGTATATGGATGATATTTATTAAAACAATTTGTGATGTGTTATTGAAAAATGAGTCGCAGGATATGGATCTTGAGATATCAGCATATTTGAAAAGATGAGATCAAAGGGATTAGTTCTCCTAATGTTTACCATCATTGGAATACAGTATCTCAAAATTCTTTTTTTCAGGGTACTGTATGCCTTTAGTCATATCAGTACTGACGGCAAATTTCAAGACTATAATTATTTAATATGTTTCTGTAGTCATCCTTTTTAGCTACATTTCTACTAATTCTCCATCCAGAAATATCAGTAACATTTTTTCAATCAGACAAATGTATATGAGTACTTATTAGATATGCTAAAGACAATTGATGTCAACAGGAAAACCTTTCACCAGATATAAGCTCTTGGTGCGGACAGGAAGGGCTCTTGTATTAAAGATGTTAATTGCCCTGTATTGTGTGGATTTGTTGATATATTGAATAAAGTTTGTTATATATGCTTCTAATAATATAAATAGAAAATAGATTTGAGTCATAAAAACGCATTGTTTGCCATGACTCCCACACATAAGTCACTAGTAACATATCGGTACGCTCTGGATATGTCGTTCTCAGAACAATGCGTATAATAAATAATAATTATATTATCAATATGGGTGAACACACCTATACTAATTGCCACCAATTTCTAAAATTATTATATATGTTTGCAGGTTGGTCAGTCCTCCAACTTTGGGCTGTCTTTGTCAAAATCAGCTGGAATTACAACAACCTACGTCACAGTAAGTAACATAATTATATCTACAGGTGTGCTAAACTACACACATGTTTTTGTAAGGACACTCGTTTTCAGTAGATCCCTTAAACTCTGTTTATTTATATCATCTATTTCTAAGATCACAGGTTTACAATAAAGTTGTCATCTGGTCCTGTTTTTCTGCAAGAGTTAACAAACATGGACATCAACTTATTTTTTGGTGGGGTGGTATATTTTTAAAATAAAAAGGAATAGAAGGACAATGGATTAAAAAGGAATAATAGCGATCATCAATATTATTAAAGTTTTTATATTTGAAACAAGAGTGGTTATATGGGTCAGGTGGTCAGAAAATCGGCAGTATTACACATTTACACAAATAGTGTTGCGATTCTTGCCTATCTTCTTTCCAATGTATTTGTGGCCATCGTTGCACATCTGTGTTCCAGCTCCGGCTTACTATTAATCGATATTAAAATAATGATATTCCGTGATCGTATAGTTTACTTCTGCGAGAATAAATATATTATGAATATCGATAGCAGGTGATGGGAGGAAATGAACTAAAGCGACTGGATAATTATTAAAGTTCCAAAGGATCAGGGCTTGAAATATTCATTTACACACTAAGAGAATTCTGCTAAAGTAAGCTAGAAATGAGAAAAACCTATGTACATCTGAGTATATTTGGTATTGTGTTGTGTTGCGCTGTTTGACCCTCATTTTTGTCTCTAATTTTGTATATTTGAGAGGATTGGTAAAAGTGAATTGCACATTTTCTGGAGTCTTTTTCTTCCATGTAATACATACGGGTCCGATTGTCAGAAAATGTACAACTGCCAACTCTACACATTTCGTAAATTCTGCTAAATTAAACGGAACAATTATAAATAACAGAGTATGTTTGGTATTGCCTTGATTGTAACGGTCTGTTCGATTATGTGAAACTATATTTTGAACATCATTCTTGCTTTAAATTTGGATTTTTTGAGAAGTTTATGGAAATAGAATTGTACAATTTTTGACAACTTGACTCATACCCATTGTGAATACACATGGAGGGAGTCGCCACCTAGTAACATTTCTAGGAAGGACAGCCAGTAGCAGGGACTAAATTAATAGTTAAGTTTTAAGACTTTTCATTTCAGGAAATTACATTAAATTACAAGACATTACATCAATGATGCTCTTCTAAGAGAATCCTGTTTAACCTATGTTGTTATAATTCACATACATTAAGCTTAAAATCTAGAAACAATTAACTGAATATATTTATACATAAAAAAAGTTATGAATACTACTACAAAAAACTCAAAACATAGACAAGTTCGCATTTCAGTCGACGACTTTCTAAATTTGAGTTCACATAGTCCGACAGCTGACATACAGAAAGTTTAGTTTAGCTTTTAGTTAAGATATATGTATTCAGTGACAGCATTACACCATGCAGTTACAGTTGCTCTTCTCAACTGAGGTCGAAAAATACAATTTCAATAGTAGTACCAAGACAAAATATTTTCTATACAGAATCCTTTACGACATCCCAACTTGATCCTCGATTATCTCTGAGCATCACAACTTTTTCCAAAAGCTGAGAAAGAATATGATTTACTAATATTCATGGCAATACCATCAGTGTAAATGGAGGAAAGAAACTGGCGTACAATACACAAATAAAAGAAACCCGTACTCTACCATGTCCATTGCAACGGTCCGCCATGCGACTATAAAAACAATAACTGTAACAGTAATTAATATTTATTTTTATTACAACACCGGATGTTTATTCATAAGCTTACAGTAGAGTTACATCTAGGATAAATAACTGAGAAAGAGTTTAATGCTAAAAAATCTGTGGTACTTAAGGGCCTAGTCCACTAAGCCGATTGTCATGCGATTTTGCGCCGCAGAGGACTCTTTTACACTAGATTCTGGGAGAATCGCACGAGAATCGGCTTAGTGGACAGGGCCCTATATTCTGCTTAACGTCGGGCATTTAATAGATCGAGGTGGGCAACCTCCGCAAAGGTTCTTCTCCACAATCCAGATATCTCCATTCCAACAGCTGCTATTTTGTTATTGTACAATCAGCAGCTGATTTTAATTTAGAAAAAACATGTCAAAGGCCCAATCTTCCTCCATTGTAAAGCTTCTGTCCATGTATGAAAGCTTTAACAATCAGTATAATCCAGTTTACAACCTTGGCATTGTCACTTTAACAAATGAAACCAACATTAGATCTTTCTTATGTAATATTTTTAAAAATAATTTCTAGATAATGAGTGGAGGACGAATAATCAGTACAAAACCCCATGTAGTCAACGGAGCTCAAATGACACACTTTCAAGTATCGATCACCGTAGAAATGTCACCTGCGTTCCGAATGGTAGTCTGGTATGTGGACGGTAAGTAGTTTTCTTCAACACTCTTTCTTTTTTTGGTCAGTTAGAGAAATGGATTTTGGGATATCATCAGAATATTTACCTACTTTACTAGTGATTGACTATCGCTAACTTTTCTTTCATGCAAACCATGTTTACCATTATTGGAAACCGCTTGATCCCATCTCTTCAAATATTATTAGCGATATTATTTTATGGTCAATCCCTAGTAAAGTAGGTAATTTGCTAATATTCAGACAACTAGCATCTCTAAACAACCCCTCCCCCCAAAAAAAAAAGAAAAAAAAGAAAAAAAAGAAAGAAAAATATCATTATTTTGCGACTTGGTAACTCATTTTCCTGTAACACATCACATTTGATACGTGATCCCTATTGCTATAGAATGGAATATTTGAAAACTGAAAATGAAGAACTATATTTTCTCAAATTCCTCGGTGGGCCATCCATGATAATTATAATAAATTTCGTGAAACTAGTCGAACACACAAGTAAGAATATAATTTTTATTGAATTTTAATGAATTGTATTATGTTATTGTACAATTAGCAGTTAATTGAATCTAACTAACGTACATTCATGAAGCACTGCAAATTTAAAATGTGATTTCAGGAAGCAGAAACCTTATAGCCACTTCAAAGAACCTTAGAATGGAGGAAAAATGCAGGAATGAGGTAATGATTAATATTACATTTTTACCGATGGTAGCTTTAACAGAGGTGTGCCTATAACTCTGAATAAACATTTAAAAACAATTAATATACTATTATGGGGGAAAATATCATTAAATCCAAATCAATTCATAGCATGACCCAAATGACGATTCTTAAGGTTGCTGTTTGTTTATTTGCAATATGACCAACCTTTATGTATAAAGATTTTTATTCAAATTGATCAGTACAGTTACATGAAATGGACAGGTGCCTCTTCGAACAGATCTTCCTGGTCCGCCCATCATCTTTCAGTGTCATTACATCTTTAGCATACTAAATTAATTCATTAATTTGTGATATGTTATAGAAAAATGAGTCAAAGTCGCAGAACTGATACTTTTCAAAGTGTTTTATTTATTGATCTCTTTGTAGGAATGTTCTTATTTGTAGGGTGTCTAGTGCCTTAAATCATGTCGTGTACCAAATTTCAAGACTGTGTACTATAGGTATATCCTTGCATTTGTAAGGTCATCCTATGGACTATTAGTTACGTTACTAGAATTATTGCAAATCTTTTTTTCAAATTTAAAAATATCAAACTTAACATTTAGAAATACGTGTTTGCTGTCCTAATGTTTACTATCATTAAAATCAGCTTTCAAGATCTCATCTTTCATATAACGATATTTCAAAATCAGTTTTTGCGACTTGTCACTCATTTGCTGCAACACATTACATTTACTTCAAAGTTATTAACTAATCCATATGAACCTTTCTCACAAAGGTGGAAATCGGCAAAGATGACAGCACGGTTCCACTACCAGAAACCAGTATGACCTTCAAATTCAAGGCACATCCCGGTACAAACATTTCATACATGGCTGTGGATAAAGCAGTATACTTCGTTAACGACAAGAATATCCTAGACCGGGATCACGTAAGTGAATATTCAATATTACTTTTAAGATGACGATGACTAGATTTAACGGGTGAATCGATCTACTTGAGTTAGCAAAACTACTCTCCACATATGATCTGATAATCCTGGAAAAGCCACCCAGCAACATACCAAAATTTATTGCAAGAACGAGGAGGCAAAGTTTGACACCTATAGCTGAGGTATTATAGCCGATGGGGAAAGTGCCCTCAATGAGTCTGCCCTCGGGGCAAAGTCACCACGGCTAGGGCTGCCATCTACCTATTTGTGAAGTGGCCTATTGTACATTTTCTGACGATTTGACTCATTTAAAAAAATCTGTCATATCTATTTTTTCCAGTTTTTCGAGAGGATTGAAGACAATGATTTAGGCTGTGGACTTGAAGGAGGAAAAACTCCGAGTCAGCTGTTTACGGTAGGTACACATCAATTGTTATTCATCACAAAAATGATTCACAAGTCGCAGAAATGGCGTTTTCAAATATCATTCCCGTTAAAACTTCTTTTAGAAATGTTTGAATTTTTTGAGAGTTTAGTGTTCTTAGTAGTAGAAATACATGTACCAAATTTGAAGACGGTATGCTAAATGCATCCATGCGGGACTGAGGTCATCCTAAGGGCTATATTTAATTAATTTACTAGTGAGGGTAAGACCGGGTCATTTGATAATTAATTATTAATGTGTTTTATTCCAGTATTCAGGATTATCATTCATCAGTAACTCTGGCACTCAAACCAGTTTCAGAGGTTCAATGGACTGCCTACTTAGAGACCCAGATGGTGCTGCGAAAAGGAAAAAGCGATCTGTACCCACAGCTGGTGAGTGCATTTGATTATATAATAGTTTTTATTTCCAGAATTGAAGAACAGGAAATAAGGTAATGTCTTCTGCACATTGATCTTCCAGACATACCAGAAAGCATAATAAAACATAACAATATAGTGTAGAGCATAGATGTAAAAGCTGCAACATAAATCTGTTCCTAGTCCATAATACCAGGGAGGTATACAATATACTATTATGTGCATCCACCATATAGTTGAAAGTAATGCCACTACTACTACTAGTGCCATCTATGTATAAGTGTGTCCGTAGTATGGTGTTGCAGGAAAAGAGCAATCAAACTACCTGCGCTATACATAATACTAGTGGTAAAAAACACAAATGTTTTTCTGCCTTTCAAATGACTTTCAATGAAGGGCCCTCTCTGTGTCCATTGGTGCCTGTAGCCTCACAATATGTAAACACAGGGGACCCAGGCCCCTCTTCCGGTCAAAATTACCCATGACCCTCTACTCTGGCCTCAGTTTCCCAGTCATATAAATTCTATTCCAAATCTTCCCTATTGACAATCGCATTAGGGCTTCACTGTATACCTATTTGTCTATTTTTATATGTGCCTATTCTTATGTAATGTGACTTCGATAAATAAAGTAGTATCTTATCTTATCTTACCACAAGCAAAATGAGGTGGGTATAGAGCACAACAAGCACCTCTCCTTTACACACACTGACTTCTGGTTCTCTGCTTGCTGCTGTGCAGTTACTCATTAAGATATGCCCTGAATTTAAAGCAAATCATTGTAGACAAATTCCTTATATAAAAATAACAACTGAGAAACCAGTGAAATGATAAAATAAAAATATAGGCTGCTAGCATTGTTTTTTCTTCTGGTCAGAGCAAGACCTCCTAGCCCACCAGTGGTGGCAGTATGGAAGCCGAATCAGACCGAGGGCCGCTGGATTGTTTACTATGGAAAGCCATTTATACATGTTATGAATTAACCCCAAACCGGGAGAATTAGTAGGCTAACCCGGAAAATGACTGACGAATTCACCATTGAAAATGCATGCGAACTAGGGAATTTCGTTCTGAGTTAGCTGAGAATTAGAAACCAAAACGGAAACTTCCTAAAATTCCCAAATTGTGCTTTTTAATATTTAGCTAATCTTCCCTTTCCATCATTTCTACTTAGACTTCATCAATTCCTGACTGGGGCATAGCTTTTGTTAATTCACTCCGAGCTGGCATCTAATTCTCTAGACACCCTGCTACTTCGGAAAAACACTATAGTAGGCACATTCCGGATTGGCCACCGAGCTGGGCAATTTTCCCGAAATAGGATGCCAGTTCACTGAGAAAAATGCTAATCAGGAATATGGTTAGGTAGATTAGGAAAAGTATTACTAAAATTCTGTACATTTGGGTTACATGTATAAATGGCTTTCCATAGTTTACATTGTAATTTACAAAGTAATTACCTGTTCCTACATGGTTTACTTCGAAGTTTCATAATTTTATACAGAGGTAGGAAATACTGATTTTCCCAATCATGAAGATTATTTAATTGTATTTGATGGGTAAATTGTTTAATTGGTGACTAGGCCTTTACTGGCTACACAGTGATGTAGTTGCCTATACCTCGAATACACCTCATGGGCCAGTGACTAGAAATATATACATGTATGTAGTGAACCTGCTGAAAGATGCCCTTGCCTGGACGAATCCGAATCCGAATCCCAGACCTTTGGATTTATGTTCCACTGCTCTACCAACTGAACTATTGAGGCTGGCACAACTTCAGCAGGTTACAACCAGATTCCAACCACCAGCACCACTACATGTATACATGTAGATCTTGATCGGAAGTAGGCATTTCTGACCTCTTTTACAGCTGACGATTCAATTCAATTCAAAGAATTTTTTATTCATATGTGAAAAAGAAGACACACATATGAAAGTAAATTTCTGGTCTTCCAGCTTATTTCTGACTACTTGAAAATGGAAAAAGAAATTTTGATTTAAATGTTATAGGCCAATAACGTTTTGTTTTGATAAGTTTTGATGGTTAACATCTGTGATGGATAAAGCGTTTTCTTTTACAAATGTACTGAAATAATGGATTGTAATGAAATATTTATAAAAAATGATATTTTCTAGGTGGAAATGATGTCCAGACACTGTCTCGATGTTGTTCAGATGGAGGAGACACAGGGGTTAATGCCAATCCTCTACCAGAGGAAGCTGCGAGAAATGCTTACTGCGCTACAGAAATGGCTGCCGCTAATCTGCCATCTACATCAAATAAATGCAAAAATGCCTTCTTCAAGTATATTTTCAACATTATTTGGGATGTGTTACAGAAAGTCACAAAATGTTTTTCAAATGAATTTCCACAGGAATCCTTGCTCAGATTGTTTTTCATTTTTGGGTGATTTGCGCTGTTAGTAGCATGAATATACAAGTCAAATTTCAAGACTGAATATACAATCTATGCATGTGTGAGGAGTATATCAATCTTTGCTAATTGAGTGAACATCAAGACAAGAAATATTGCTAAATTTGTTTATGCATGGAAAGAAATAAAAGCACCTCCTAATGTTACCATCATTGGAATCCGCTTCATCTATATTTGAAAAGATGAGATCAAGTGGATTCCAATGAAGGTGAATGTAATACATCTAATAAGTACTTCTATATTTGTTTATGCATGGAAACAAAGTTAGCGGTATTTCTTCAGTCAATCACTAGTAAAGTAGTTAAATACACCTCTTAGGATAATCTTAGATATGGATATAGATTCTTGAAAATTGTACATATGTACTCATGCTACTAGCAGTACTAAACACCCCCAAAATGAAAACATTCTGGCCAAAGGTTTTGGTGAAAAACATTTTAAAAATATCCTTTTATGCGCTTTCTGACTCATTTTCCATTAACACATCACAGTTTGTAATGCATTGATCATCTTTAATCTTGAACTGCATTTAGAATCTAATTTCGTATTATTAAATTTATATTTGATGAAGGTTATTGGATAGGTCTGGAGCTTTTCTGCTGCATTCTTAATGTCATTATTACTAAATCCACTTTGTTTGTTCTAGGTGTTGTGTCAGTAACGCTACAGCAGTGTATAAAGATAGTTTGCCCGAAGATGCAAGGAGTGCGGGTAAGTTTGTTTCTTTATTATTAATTTAATTCTTTATTATAGGTTAATGATCCTTTTAATCTCTGCTTTATGTGGTTATAGCTACAAGACTTTCAAGGCAGTGTTTAATAAGTATTCTGATACCTTACATCGACATGGCCAGTTCTTAGATGGACAAATCGACAAAGGCAGCCAGTGACAATCGATAAAACACTTTCTTAGCCTGATAAATCAACGACCTTACTAGTGCTGAAGAATTAAAGAGAATGTCTTGGGTGTTTGACCCTGAACCCTGATCGTATCAATAATCGTATTAAAGCTGCACTCTCAGTTAACATATGTTAAAACTGAAGATTTTCTACATTTTGTTCGATTCTTTTCCAACTAGATTACTTAACAATCGTTTGATTTTAGGAGGATTTTTCCCAGTCAATATTGCGGTCATTTTTTCTCTAAATTCTTATACAAACATAATAATTATAGCACCAGGAAAATATTTATAAATTCCTATAAGGCATACTGTAAAGGTATTTATTTTCGCGTGGATACATTTTCGCGGACTAAGTACTTTGACACCTTTTCGCGCGGATTTAAATTCGCACAGCAAGGAAGCCTCGCACTTTGTTTATGTAATAATTATAGGTTCGCGCAGGATTTAAATTTGCGACAATCGCGAAAAATAAATACTGCGCGAACATTAATACGTTTACATTATGAGTAAATTTGGTAAGATTTTTGTTGTTATACCTGAGAATATAGATTCAGCATATAAATGTAGCAAAATTAATATTGATACCTCCAGCAGTCTTATAAGTCAAACAATAAGTCAATTTGGTAAGATATTTTTCTCGTAATATATTCAACTCATACACAGTGTGACTGTAAGTGTGATTGTGTGTCTATGTCTGAGTGTCTGTGACTGTGAGTCTGTGACTGTGTGTCTGTGCGTCTATGAACCTGCATCTGTGACCCTGCATCTGTGACCCTGCATCTGTGACTGTGTGTCTGTGACTGTGTGTCTGTCAGTGACAATCTGTCACAGGTCACAGTCTATCTGTCACAGTCTATCTGTCACAGTCTATCTGTCACAGTCTGTCTGTGCAGCAAATCAAAACATTGATTAATCACACAAACATAATTATATTATTTAAAATGAAATAACTTATCTTTATAACCAGGAACTGATGTTGACGAGGAGGAGGCTGAGTTTATTAAGAATGCAGGGGACATTCAGTCCAGGATTAACTTCCCAGAAACCTGGATGATTAGCACAAAGAAAATACCGTGAGTAGCATCCTATTGTCATTTGCTGGACTAGAAGTGACTGACCCGCCCTCTGTAGGAGGTGGATAGCACCACCCTTCAAATTACTTCCGTCACCCAACAAAATGCGCGTAGTAGAGACCTGTACTCCTGGCTGTGTTTTCAATGCTTTGTCATGTACTTTGCGAACTCTAGTTAGGAGAAATGGCAACTAATATTATTTTCCAGCGTTTTTAGTTGAAAACATTCATTATCACATGACCATTCCGGTGAATCCCTTAACCCGTTCCGTACCCAGAAGTGGTGTTACATAACTGGCAAAAAGGGATATATCCGAAATGGATAGTGACGACGGTGGTGAGCGGCGTGAATGCCCTACCTTGCACCCTTGTGTGAGGCAGGGCAGTTAGACACTGAAACAAATGCCTTTTAAGGTAGGAGGGAGTGAGAGCGGGGCGGATGGTGGGCAGTCTCATTGAAAATGAGAAAAAAGACAACTATAAAAACAAAGACAGAAAATAAAATAATATCCTGCATAAATCTAACTGGCAAAATTTCTGGATTTGTGTTACCACTTACTCAAATGCTTTGAGATATGATCAGGGAGGTATATACAGAGGGAGTAGAAAGCAGGATTATGCTTGACTGGCATATAGTTGAAAGTGATGTCACTACTACTACTAGTGCCAACTATTTATAAGTGCATCACTAGTATGCTCTTCCCTGGTAAAAGGCAATCAAACTACCTGGACTATAATGGTACTATAGCCAACAACAGTACTGCAGTTTCACCTGGCATGCAGTGGCTAAACTATATACCAGTCGACCATCTCCTGGTTGAATCAATGAGTTGTTTCTACTTCCTCTGTATATACCTCCCTCATATGATGTATTTTGCAAATGGAGATCTGGGACAGGAAGAATAAAGAGTGAAAGCTCTATCCTGATTTGTAAGGGGGAATTGCAAAAGCCTACCCCCAAACAAGCTGCCAGAATAAAATCTTTTAATAATAATAATAATAATAATTATTGATGAAGATTAGAGAATCAAGACCCCCATGTCTGAAAAAATGGACATCTCTATGTCACATTTGGGACACTTTATTGAATAAAGAAAAAGAAAAAAGAACAATGTTCTAACCAATAATATATTTTTTTAAACAATTTTATTGACTGAACTTTCACATTTATCAGCCATAAAAAAGTATTTGCTTAGAGTTTTAAGGGTTCTCGAGCCTATTTAGTGCTATTCAGCAGTGATGAGTTCTGGAACTATTACTAGACTATGGATATGTAAAGGTTTTGTCTTTCCAGTTCACTGATATCATTAGATATGCATATTTGATGTATATATGAAGGTGATAATATCAATTTAACAATATCTGGTGAGTTTCTGGATTGATCATCAAAAATCAAATTTTGGGGTCAATTTATGTACCATATTTTTACCCCCACCCCCTATCAATATTTATAAATGGTACAACAAAATGTATATCATCATTTTCCATAGGAACCACAAGTAGTAAAAGTGTCAGATATGGATATCAGATTATTATGTAATGTTGAGTAATGGTCAAAAGTTTGCCACCTTATATTTTAAGAACTAGTCAGTGAATTGCTTTTAAAAATCATACATGTGTAATGACCCCCGAAAAACTGTCTTCCTCAACCGGGAATCGAACCACGGATCTCCCGCTATGCGCGCGGACATGCTACCATTACACCACCGAGGCCACCACTGTAACCAGATTCCACACTCTAGGCTACTACACATGGTCTTGGTATGATTATATGTACTAATGATTCAAGCTTAGGAAAATCTGATGGTTTTTGAAAATAGCCTAAAGAACCTTTAATTAATGATTCATCTAGATAAATAAAAAGAATTATGTTTTATATTACCTTACATGTATATCTAATCACATCTCGATCACTATATAATTGGGGATGTAATTCAGAGCTGCATAAACTACAGGTTGTACAAAATGCAGCAATAAGGGTTATAAAACACCTAGACAAACGAACAAATACGGATAGAGCCCATGTAAATCTTGATCTAGATAGATTTCTCAAAATCAATATTATTGTATTAGTTCTTGTAGTAAAAATGCCTAGCTCATCATATCAAATTTCATTGGTCTCAACTGCAACAATTCTGTTCCAATATTTTATGTGGCCAACCCAATGCTGTTGCTGTTGCAACACTACCTTGATTTAGTCCAGAAATAGCAGAAGAAATGTTAGGTTGAAATTTAAAATTCTATGGCATGAACCTCTTAATAGATGCTTTAAAATGACAAATTCTCATTTTTTTTAAATATAAGTTCATTGGGTTATTGGTTATTTGCTAATCTATGATTTTGTAGACACAGTTTTCAAAATGAATGGCATTGGGTTGGCAATGTTAAAAGTTCCCCAACAGGTCCTTTTTTCAATGATTCAGTTCTCATTGAAATAGTCTTTGGAGTATGTGATGAGTCAATGTTTGAATTCACAATAAGAGTTGTTGGAGATTACATTCCACAAATAACTTTTCACCAATTATTCATTTTTGATCCATTTGATGTCCATGGCATGTGCCTCTCCTTATCAGGTCGACCTTCAACATGTATCAACAAGTTAGGTTTAGGAATTTTGACACTTTCTCTTTCTATCAATGAATATATGTTTTAGGGCAAATTCTTAACATTTATACATGAGGGTGACACTCTTCCCTGGAATATACTAGCTCAGATAACTGAGATACAAACAATTTTCATTCATCGAATTTAGTAATTATAAGCTGTACAATCGTTTCAATGTCACTTGAAATTTATCAAACTCATCTTATCTCAACCTGTTATCCACAGGTATCCATTCCTTACACAATGTATATAAAAACGACCATTTACATTTAGTTGAATGGCAAAAAAAAAGAAAAAAAGAAGAATGTGCTAGATCTAACCAATAATATACTGATGTTTTAGGGCAACTGGAGAGCTGTCTGAAGTTGTTTCGCTCCCTGGCTCTATAACAACATGGGTAGTCCATGCTGTTGGAATGTCAAAGACTGAAGGAATGTGTATTGCCAAAGAACTTGAACTGGTGGTCAAGAAAGACTTGTTCATCAAACTCCATCTACCTACGGTCGCTGTGCTAGATGAGCATGTCATTCTCAAGGCTACAATTTACAACAACCAGAGGAGCGCTGAAACTGTAAGTTGGTTTAAATTGGCTTTTACCAATTGTGATGTGTAACAAGGAAATGGGTCACAAGTAGCAAACAATTTTGAGCATTATATTTGAAAAGATGAGATCAAGCCAATTCCAATGATCGTAAACATGAAGGACCTTTATAGAGCTCTATGCTTTTGTAGATTATATACTGTACCATTTAATAGTCCCATAATTCCATGCGAATCAAGATTCAAAATGGTGGCTATGCAAATCCCCTGTTCCCTTATTCCTTCTTGTTCCTTCTTTCTTCTTAATTGTATCATGTCCATCCCATGTGATGTGTCAAAAAAATGAGTCTAAAATCGCAAAAAAATATTTTTCAAATATATCTTCACAAGATCTCTCTATAGGACTGTTTTTTTATTTGTAAGTTTATATATTTTGTTACGCCTTTGTCGGGAACATATTAAACCAAATGCAAAGAGTAAACAATATGCTTTACAATTTAGTTAACAATGTTACACGTTGTAACCTCCACAAATTGATTCACGAATAATTTTGGCTGCTTTCAGAATTATGAACTTTAGTTTAACTAACTTTTTTAAATGCTTTTACTTGTGAGAGGAATTAAAGAGTCACAAAAGTTTTTCACATGAACACTTGCTCGGAATATTTTCATTCTTAGGGTGCTTAGTACTTCTGGTAGCTAAGCATGTTTTCCATGCATAACAACAATATAAAAGTATTCAATGTCCTTATGTTTACCATCCTTATGTTTACCATCATCTCATCATTTCAAATATGCTGATTTCTCAAAATCATTTCGTTGCGACTTATGACTAATTTTTCTGTAACATCAAATTCACTCTCTGCCTTCAAGGTACTGTGATTAAATTAAGCAGTGATTAATACCCCTCATTCCAGGTGCACTGCTTCGCCTCAGGATTATACACCAAACTGTGCATTAGCAGTCCCTCAATGCTGGACACTAATCCTATAATAATATAATCATTTTTGAGAAATCTTATGAAATTAGCTGGTAAACTGACAGCCATGTTTCATACATCTATAAAAAGTGAATTTCACACAGTTTATTTGGTTTAATTTGCATATAGCTATCCAGATAACATTTGGGCTAAAACCCTAAAATATTCACTTTTAGCACTAAAAAGCTACTTATTTGGCTGGCCGTAGGGGTCTATGGGATTAGGAGATTTTTTCTAATCCTTTAGCTTTCAGAGCATATGATTTACGATGTTAGAAATAAGGAAAAATAAGGATTCTGTGATTTTTGGAGGAGAATTTCTGATAAAACTCCGTAGAACTACGAAATCGGCGCTTACAGTGTGGGTAAGATCATAAACTGCCTCCCTCTCAGCTCTCCCGCCCTTGATATACCTTAAATGCTAAGGGCGTAAATCAACAAATCTCACTCACTCACTCACTGACTGTTTGAAAGTTATTCATCTTTCTAATTGTAGGTCTATGTAAAAGCTGTGGGTGTTGATGGACTCTGCACCGAAGCTGAACCCGGAGCAAAGATGAGGCTTGCAACAAGGGCGAAAATATTGCCCCAGTCAAATATGGGTGTGCAATGGGTGGCCGTCCCCACCCGCATAGGCTCTGTCAGTGTGATAGTAGAGGTCTATGGGTCTTATGGTACAGATAAGATAGAAAAGAAGATGACAGTGGTGGTAAGTATTTCTTGTGAACAATTTGATTGGCCAGTCTTAAGAGTTACTAAACCCTAAAATTCTATGAGAAAATCAACATCAAATAGGGAAAAAGTAGTTCCGCAGTTTAACACTCCTTTGTTAGCTTACAGGGAATAAGTATGACAGTAAAAATTGGCGATACAGTGGAACCTCACATAGAGACCACCTCACTATAGAGACCACCCCTCTATTGAGACCAGTTTTCCCAGTCCCGAATTATTCCCTGTTATTAGATTCAGAGTCCTCTAAAGGGACCACCTCGCTATGAGACCAAAAATCATTCAGTTCCAAGGCTGGCCTTAATAGAGAGGTTCCACTGGTTACAGTGTTTACTCATCTAATGCGCAATTAAGTAAAGTATTTGTCATTATTACAACAGGGCTTTGTAAAAAAAATCCACTCTTATATTTTGGAGAGTCTTTTTCTCTTGGCCCAGCCAACTACAAATTCTTTTATGAACAAAATATATCAGTAGCAGAACTTTGACTACTGATTTTAATGAGAAGAGCTGCTTAAAAATCAGACTCAGCTATTATGACAAACAAAACGTTATCGAATTTACTCATCCATTGTGAAGGTCGACTACTAACTGGTTGAAATCACTCTGAGGTTTAGTTGAAATTCAAGGATGAGTTGATTCTGTACTGTCTTTATGTATATATTTGTCCTACAGTTTGGTCCAACGTTTCAGACTTGCGTCCTTCCCCAGGATATTAAAGAACTGATTGCTTGACCTGTAGGACTGTACCCATTAGGAGATCTTTTGAAACATTTTCAGTGCAATCATATAGGATATGTCAGGCAGTATCTGAAGTACAGAGCACAAACATTGTGTTCTAATTCAAGAATTACCCAAGGGAAGAAACTGATTTCAATCTTAAGTTGCAGTTAAAGTTGCATTCTCAGCTAAACAAATCAAATCTTACCAAATTCACTCATATTATGACTTATACAACCGGATATCTCAATGTTCTGCTGCTGTTATATGTTTACACAAGAATTTGAAGTCTATTCACCAAAAACAACTGTACAAAATCCGCCAGAATTTTGGTCAAATGACTTTTAGTTGGGTTGGAAAAGAATGAAAGAAAGAATAGAAAATATTCCGTTTTTGACCGACGTTACCTTCACTAACCATTACAGCCATCAGGGTCAAGAGAGGAGGCTAAAGTACTGGTCGTAGCCTTAAATCCAGAGGGAACAGCAGGAACATCGTATGAAAACAACAATGAGGGTCTCAGTGCCACAAGTAAGTCAAAAGAAGAGTTGGTATATATCATGTGTCACAGAAATATGAGAAATGGCGCCTTTCAAATGTTATTCTCACAAGTACACTTTTGTTTGGAATGTTTTCATTTTTTGAAAGTTTCTTAGTGGTAGAAATACACGTACCAAATTCCGAGACTAAATGTATCTAAGCATGCCTGAGGTCACCCTAAGGAGTATATCATTTCAAATATGATGATCTTACAGGTGGACAATATTGCGGCATCAGCATATTGATGAATTGAATCCTATAGGTTGAAATATTTATAAAAAGATTCAAATTGAAATTGAAATCTAAAAATTAAATTTTCTTGCAGTAATCAGGAATGGAAATACCCAGACAACCCGGGTCAAACTTGGGCTTCCAAAGCAAGCGTACATTATTGGGCAATACATCGATATGAAACTTAGTGGTGAGTAGGTGCTATTAAGGGATTAATGACTGAGATTGAGTGCCTTCTAGAGCACTGTTTGGTGCATAATCCTGAGGTGAAGCAGCCCCTTAATGGCGGTTATCCTACCATGTGTCTCACATAAAATCCAGGAAAGAAATACATGATATTGAGGGGCTGCTGGTTCAGTGTTTGGGGCATGATCCCCAGGTACTATGTGGGTGAAGTTGCTTAAAATAGTACAATTCGCCTTCAACAATCTTCTTAAATAACCCAAATTAAAACAAAAATGAGGTTCAAAATACAGTTCAACATAACCAGACAGATCTTTTAAATCGAAGCAATATACCAAATAGGCTATGCTCAGATTTTCAAGCAGAGTTTAGCAGAATTTACTAAATGTGTAGAGCTGCTGATTGTACATATTCTGACGCCATTGTTATGTGCATATATAATTATGATGTTTCACGTAAATAGTACATTTACTACTAAATCACGTAAATAGTATATTCTTTACATTGTTGCGTATTCAATGCTAGCCATTACACACATTGATTCATAAATCCCAAACAGGTAACCCGATCATGGAGGTAGTCGATGCACAGGTAGATAACATCGCGCTGTACAAAAATCACCCATCTAATTGCGGAGAACAGACTATGTCCAAGTTAGGGCAGACGGTCTATGGTACCCTGTACTACAAACATGTGAGAAGCGGAGACATTACAGCTGCTACTGAGCAAACGCAAATCAACAACATAAATGAAGGTGTGTTTTTAAGTAGCTAGAAATTTTTCATGGTTCTGCCTGCCAGTATACAAAGGGATGGTGGCATTGATAAAGAAATAAAGTGACCTTAGAATTGATCTAGCAATAAACCACAAGGTTTGTGGCGTTCGGACCGTCTGGATGGCCAGGGACGTCCCTGGCCATCCAGACGGTCTGAACGCTACAAACCAAGTGGTTTATTGCTTTTAGTCTATTTTGGGTCAGACCACATACATACAACCAATGAAACCCAAACAAAAACGCCATTGTTTACAAACCTTACATCAATTTAGCCCAGCAAACATGAATAACATTACGATGGCCGGCTCCATGGTTTTGGCAGCAGGTGGAATGGAAAATGGATCTGCGCGCCCTACCAAACAGTCAGGGTATGACCATAACCAACATTATTCAATCACTTCAACCATATAGGAATGATATTTCACTTTATTTAGGCCATGTCAAACGTTTCTGGCAAATAAGGATTAGTTTTAGACGTAGTGGTGTCGATTAAAGGGTTAGCAAGGTCCATTCTGGTTTGGATCACACATTCCATTTTTACTCGACTTCTGGTTCCTGTCCCTGGTCACACAGCGGACTTTCAGCATGACACACATAGCCACTCTGTGCACTTGGAGTTCCACTGTAGAGCCTATTTAGCGCACTCCTCCTTTCACTTGAAAGTGCCAAGCAGGGAATGATCAGACACCGCCATACGACCATGGTGGGGGGTACCAATGGGAAGTGAGAAACACATATTAGAACATGGCACTGCGAGGTGATTGGAACCAATGGCAGAAGCAGGAGGTGGAATAGACCACGCTGAAACCCCTGTCTGCAATTTGTTGGGAAAACAACCAAAACCTGACCCAAAATAGACTAAAAGGATATATTAAAGCTTAGTTTCCATTGGCATGTTACTCCTCCGTTACTACTCCCATTACTATGATGTTCCATTGCTTCCATTCCTTTGAAAGTAACTACCAGCAAGTAACTTCAAGTAACCAGGATAGGTTCCATGGCAGGTTACAAATTTTACGTTACTTCTACCATTACTTCTACCGAGACATGAAGCATACAACTTTGTCTTTTCACTTGAGAATGTTTGTTTCAAGTAACATGAGGAGTAATGGACAGTGACTGCTTTACCTCTTAACACTCCCTGTTACTTCCCATTGCCATATTGTATTCACCAACCAAACTTATTAAACATATATGCTATTGGCTAACGTATTATCATATGGTGCTCTCTCCGTCAATCAAAATAAAAATTTATCTTCACTAGTGGGTGTACCAGCACATCTGAATGTATGCCATAGGCAGGAGTCACTCAATTCTATATGATAACACCCAAACTTGTGATATAAAGATATTTATTGTCTCGTTGCCAGGAATTGACATTATGTTGAACAAGTACAGAAGGACTGATGGCTCATTCACAGTCTGGACAGGAACCCCTCCAATGTTATGGTCAGTTATTTTACTTGTTAATCTCCATTGCACCACAAAAACTTTTGATTAAAGTAACATTATCTTAAAGATGCATTCTCAGCTGTGAACATACCTACACTATAATTACTGACTCAAAGATAAACAGACTAAAGTCTCTATACCTCTAGGTTTGCACTGTGTTCCTTGATTAGGTGACATATAATATGTATGGAGAATCAAATGTAACTATAACCTATATTGGCGCCTGTATCTCATCTATCCTATATATATATATATGTATACATGTATGTACATTTGATTCTCCACACATATGTGAGCTATGGGTCTGGTATGTAAATCTCACGATCTCACGAAAACTGACACCTTGAATTCCTTTTGCAAGTCATATTAGTGAAGTGAAGTGTTTTGGTCATGAAAAACATGAAATAATAAGGCAATGAATTATATATTGAACTTTATACAACAATAACCACTTTCTGTAGCTATTCAAAAATGTCTTCATAGTGGATATATAGACCTTAACCAGAAATTTTCCGGTCAGTACAGAAATTAGAAGTCTGAAAACAGGTTTTTGTGAGAAGTAGTCAGAATATTCCGAAAGAAAGTGTTTATCATTGTGATAAATCCTATATTCATAGAAATACATTTTATTTTCTCCATAAGCATTCATAATCAGTTTACAATGCCTTGCAGGGAAAAAGGTATATTTTATATGTTGAACATATCCAAATATGCCCGAAAAAAAAGAAAAAGGAGTAAATGTGCACATGAATACATGAATGAGATTGATGATCTATTAACAAATTATATTACAACTGTATGGTCTACTTAGTACTCCATCCCAAGTCTCAGAGCTAAGTATACACTGTTAAAAATATAAATTAAATGTGAACTTTACTCACTTTATTTATCAGGCTAACAGCATTTACCATGAAGACGTTCTATTCAACAAAAGACCTCTCTGATAAGATGAGAAACAACCCTCATGTTCTCACAAAAGCCAGAGACTTTATTCTGGGCAAACAACACGCAACAGGTGTATGGATAGATGGAGGGGCAAAGGTGTATCATACAGATATGCTTGTAGGTATTCATACATATATTCAACCAAGCAGTTTTAAGTGGCATATCTATTAGTAAGTGAACCATGCGAATAAAAAGTTCACTGTAACTGGCACATAGTCCTGTAAAAATCAAATTTGGTTTGATTTGGAGAATTGTATACACAAGTTTACAGGAACATTGGTATTGACTTGCACATAAACAGGTGGTGTGGGCTTCCCGTTTAGGTGCACCATAATATTTACAGCCTAAAGCTGTGATTCCATTGGATTGCTTGTAATTGTATTTGTGCTCATGGCTCACTCTTGCTTCGCTTATTCATGGTGTGCATTTCTTTTGCTCTTCATCTGCTTTTATTTTTAGTACAATACAAGTGCAGAGTGATTCTACATTTGCCCTTGTTTTCCTATGAAATCAAGTACAAATTTGTTGGTCTGCTCTCACTGCACTATTAGACTGCTACCAAAAGTCATGGAAAGAACAGAACATTGCTGCGCTTAAATCAAACACATCAGACATTAGCGGAACATCCTGCACTCTTTCAAAGAAGCGCACATAGCAATTTGTAAGAGTGTATAGAAAGTGCAGTTACCAATTCTATTAGACCGCTCTGGTTTCGCTCTAACTTTGCTTGTTCTGCACTCGGAGCAAATAAAAGAGCGGACCATGAGCACACCAAAAGAGCAATCCAGTGGAATCGCACCTTAATGGATATGGGCCTTTACTTTAGCTCCATTGTCTGTTTTCCAGTAACGTCTAGAGGAGCATACATCCAGGTTCTGGGCCCATAGGAGTTTTTGGAAACTTTCACGTTGATATAAAGCCAATGTTCTATAAAAAAAAACATGCATGAATGGAAGTATATATGCGTCACATTAATGAAGCGTGAAATTATGCATGGCTTAAGGTGACTCAGTAGTGATTTTGATTATTGATGAATTTTTCTAAAATTTTTACCAATGATACTTGACATGAAATAATCATTATTGAGTGAAAAAAAAACATAGGTCACCAGGCTAGTTTTCATGCTATGGTGGTATGGAGATAGAAATAATAAATCATATTTGAGTATATTTACTACATTTGAGTGATATATTAACATAATTCGTTTAAAATGGTTCTGACATGAATTCAGACATCAAATTTCACCCAGACATTCAACATATATATACTTATCATCAGATAATGTTTTTTTCCTCAGATCCTGAGTAAGCCCCCTGGAAGCCCCCTATTGGCAGTATGGGGCACTAGCAAAATTGACTTTGGCTGATGGCAATCAGCATTTTAAAAAAAAACTGTTTGATGAATATTTTTTAAATTTGATATGAATGTAGATACAGTATTTGCCAACTCATACACAAAAAATCAGGATGGCTTTCCAGGCTAAATTTTTCGACTTATTACGACTTATTTATGAGAAAAATTGGGGAAAAAAATTAAATTCCTGATTAATATTTGATTTGAATAAAAATGGCTTCATAAATCTTGATGAAATTCTATATGGATACAGCTATCATAGTTACTAACTCGCACACCAAAAATCAGCATGAAATTCCAGGCCGAATTTTTTATGTTACAACTTAATTATGAGAAAATTGGCTAAAAATGAGAAAATTCTTGATAAATATTTGATTTACACACATATGGCTCCATAAATTTTAATGAAATTTAATATGGATGTATAGGGATCGTAGATACTAACTCCCACACCAAAAATCAGCATAAATCTTTTATCTGGAATGTTTATATTATACATACTTCGTCTGCATAATGCTGATATTCCCTGCTATATGTATTGAATACACATTGCATGAAAAATGGCAAAAGTTGTAACCCACTACTCACGCTAGGCGTTACCGCGCACCCCGTTACAAGATCAGTACTGAGTCACCTTAAATCATGCGGATAAAGGAAATGACCAACATTGAGGGACTGTTGCTGCAGTGTACAAAATGGAGGTCATTAATTTTTGGTGTGTGTGTGGGGGGGGGGGGGGGGGGGGGGGCAGGTACAGTGTCTTTTTTAATTTCTACTTTTACTTTTTACATTCTACGGTATTTTTTAAAAAAAAATTCGTGAATATTAGTGAATTGGGTACCATTCTGTCAATCATCCTGAGTAGCAAGTTCATGTGATACATTTTGAGGTGTTGGTTGAGGATTGGTGTGAGGAGTGTGGACACTTATCTGGGAGGATATCTGGATGCCCATCTCTGTGTGATGTAATTCACGCCAACACTACTAACTTTGCACTTATGCAAGGACTGCTTGATTGACAACCTTCTACCATCTCTGCAGTAAATCCCTGAAGGCCAGTGTGACATCCTATTGGTTGACATTTGTTGTATTCTATTGGCTATCTTGGTTTGATTGACAAGTTGCCACTTAAGGCCACTTAATAGGTTTTGAGAGGAACCCATTTAGAGAGGACCACCCATGACTGAATCTGAGTGATCTACACCTACTACACCCTTTGGGATTTCTGGGTTTCAAGTCTTGGAGACAGACAAGCTTGGAATTGCAAAGACTAAAAGACAATTGTGTATTATTAGATTACAATATGTTGTTTGATGTCTTATGTCTAATTCCCTTGCATTGTACTTTCATGTTTATCCAACTGCCTTTGTAAACAGAGAGCGTGCAACTTTCCTAGTTGTTAATAAACTGAATTTTACTTCCACTCCTGTGTTCTTCTAATACAGACATTCGAGGCATTTCAGATTACAGTACTTCTGATATTCATAATCTAGCCATTGCGCACAAATAGTTGACCGTAGAATTCGTTTCCTTTGGAAACGCACAATATATACATAAACTTAAACTGATTATAAAGTTAAACAGAAAAATGGTTCATTAAATGATTGATTAACTTAATAAACTTATAACTTGTTAGTTAGGTAATTATTTAAATGTGCAACTGTTTCTTTCAGGGCGGTGTTGGAAAGGACCAGTACCTTTTCTCATCATACATGTTGTTATGTCTCCTGGAATCAGAATTACCAGCAAATGTAAGTTTAAACATATATTTTCTTTTAGGTTTTTAAATGATCTGTTTCCTCGGTGAATTCAATTGAACTTTGAAAGAAGAAATCCGACTAGAAATTAAAAGTCAACACGATACAATTAAAAGGAAATTGTTTGGTTTAAGGACTAATAACTCTCTTAATGGACTACAGCTAACATCCATTCTGAAGGATGTCAATTGGAGAGCACTCTCAATTAGCGTTGGTCCAGAACGAATGATTTTCTACATTCTACTTCTGTCCCCTTCTTTTCCAACACATCTATAAAAGCCAGTTGACCAAAATTTGGTGGCAATTTGTCCAGCTGTTTTGCTATGGGCCTTCATAACAGTCCACATTTATATTCCGGGAACCCACCAAGCTTCTGCAATGGCTCCCCTTATTATCGCTCACCGGAGGCAGTTTTTCCTTAGATTAGAAATGAGGAAAAGATGTACAATAAAGGGCTTTTTCCTAATTGTTTATAATGGCAAGGTTTACGGACAAAGGATCTGTCCTTAAGTGAAAGATTTATTGCAGGGTTTACTGTGTACCAACATTTTACTGTGTACCAAAAAAGTTGCTTCACCATAATTGATAATTTTGATTTCTGATCTCAAAAAACAACTACGACTCAATACATTATTTAATTTTAGTTTTCTCTGATGACACCTCTCTGGAAAACCTTAAACCTTAAATATATGTTTTCATTGCAGCATGGCAGTATCACAAAGGGAATTAATTTCCTTTTCCAAAATGTTAATCAAGGCAGTTCAACCTACCAACTGGCACAGTTTGCTTATGTGCTTGGTTTAGCGAAGCACTCCAGAGCCAACGAGGTCCTGGGTTGGCTCAAACTGAAGGCACGATCAATAGATAGTGAGCATACACCATTTTTTTACTAATTTTGAGGGCATTTTTGGGATTATTTTTGGGTATAATAGCCCACTGAAGCCAGGCATTATTTAACCATTAATTCCCTGTGTATTGGGGGCAAGGGTTAATAATCAGCAAAAGTACCACAAGACACAAAGTTTCAAAGTTTTTTTTTCTGATAGTCAACCTGTGGCCCCAAAACAGGCAATTATTGCTTTTAGTCATGTTCAGACTCGATTCCCCCCACCATGTGTGCACACAATTGCCTGTGGACAACAAGAAGATTTTATAAACAGAGCTGCCCTCACAGAATATGTCATTCTGGCAATTTTATATTCTCAGCCTCAGAGTTTTATTCTAATTAGGGGAGTTTCTTATTGTTACCTAATATCCCAACTAATCTTCTTGGTTGTCTACGAAATGAATTTTACAGATGCTTCGGTGCTCCAGAAATACTGGGTTTACACCACAAAGCCAGGCGTGCGCTGGACACCCACAAACACACAACTGGAACTGGAGGCCAACGCTTATGGACTACTTGCCCTGGTGGCCAATGGTGACATTGCAGGGGCAGCACCACATGTGGAATGGATCATACGCCAGAAGCGATCAGGAGGGCTTTTCCCATCCACCCAGGTAAGAACTTTAGTCTCATTTGTGGCCAAACCTGAAGACATGTCATGCTAATTTTAGATGCTTTTCTTAGTCAAATCCTTGTCCTGGGGCATTTTGGGCCTGCTGATGGACTGTCTGTGTATACTGGACCTATATATATATATATAAGTCTCTGCCTTGAACAGTCCAGGGACTATGGGCTATAGACACCTTTGGCAAAGACTAAAAAGATTCATAACCACCATTTGGGTCTGCTGGAGCTCTGTTTTTGCATAATGCCTTGGCTTTGCATCAAACAGTGCACAAGCAGCCCCTCAATGTTGGTTATGAATCCTTTAATATAATGACCAGTATCAGTCATTAGATCCTTTTCAATGTATTAACTCTCCTTATTTCTATTCTTGTTTTCAGGCAAATGTTGTCACTCTCCAGGCTCTTACTTTCTATTCCGAAAAAGCACCAAACCATCCCCTGAACATCCGATGTACCCTGGATAACTCCAATACTCCCCTTCTTCTGAATGAGGACAACCTTAATACAGGCATTCCCACTGATGTGAGTGTTTACAAAATTTAATGTGATGTGGTACAGCAAAATCAGTCATAAGTCACGAAATAGATTTTCCAAGTGATTTAGTCACAAGATCGCTTTGTAGGAATCTTTTCATTTTTGGGGTATCAAATGCTTTAAGTCACATATCAAATTTGCAAACAATGGATTTTGTGATACCAAATCATGTTCGAAAAGTTGAGGTTTAGTGGATTCCAAAAATATCTTTAACATTTAAGGAAATCTAAAAAGTATTTCTATATTTTATGTTATATTCTATGTTTGATATCTTACTACTGAGGGGCAATTCCACATTAGATAATAACACTCCTTTGGGTCCACTGACATTCCGCGATAGTTCTATTAATCAATAATTAATTAATTATTATTCATGAATTTAAGCATAAACCTAAGACCAGTCTTCTTATCATTATAGCTGAGTCAGAAGGTTGACCAAACAGTGCATCTAGCGTGCACAGGAACAGGTACAGGAACTGTCACATTTGGCGCCACTTACTATGCAAAGAAATCTGCGGAGGACCGATGTGCCTTTATTGTGACAGCTGTTGCCAACCCTACAGTTGCGACTTCTAAGAAAGAAGTGGACATCACCGTTTGTGCTAAGTAAGTATTGGCTAGTTCTATTTATCATATAATATCACTTTAGATACATTGATTCATGATCTATGCATTATATAATTATGATGTGTTACAGAAGAAAATAGTGGTAAGTCGCAAAAATATGGATTTTTATATATATCATCCTAATTATTCAAAAGGATGAATTCCAATGATGGTAAACATAAGGACATCTACTATGTAATTCTATATTGTTTGTATGCATGGAAAAAGAAGTTAGGGGTATTTCCTGGTGGTCAATCACTAGTAAAGTAGTTTAATATATCAGGAGGCAACCCATAGTATTGGTGTGGAATTAGGTCACTATGTCACAGTCAGGTTGTGCATAGGTAATGAGCGCGATACCGAGTTCCACTCAGAAGAATACGCAAGGATGCCACTTGTTACGGAGCTTTACGGGGGTTATACCTAAGTATATGACAAACTCTCTAGCTATTTTCCATTAAGAAAAAAGGTTTGGGATCAATATTAAACATGTTGTTGATGTCCTTGCCTAGCAAGTTTGGTGGTAGTTGACCTTTTCATCATAGAAAGCATGGTTCAAAAAACACTACTACAGCATCGGAGACCTGGTCAGAGACCGCCATCTTAATGCCGACCTGACCGGCTGTCCTTGAGTTTTTCTTGGTAGGGCAAGGTGACGGTCTTGCGTGCGTAGGGTCGTCTGCTGAAACTAAATTTGGGGCTCGGTACGCCCGGCTCACGCATCCCTAAAGTAATAAGGATAGGGATACGGTTGCGGATAGGTGAGCGGTGTCGAAAATCCCTAATATTAGTCCTTAGAGTAACCTCAGATATACATAATTACGTTCAATACAGTCTTGAAATTTGATGTGATGTGTTATGGATACTACAGATAGTAATGCATCTGTTGAAATCAATTTTCCTTTTTATTTGATAAATAAAACCAAAAACAATTGTAACACCCTTTGGTCACAACAGTGATCAAATGGTTCTCAAAGTGTGACGGAAGTGTGTTGGCGGTGTAATCAAGCCTCAAAACCACCACCACCACCAGTCAAAACGGCAATTCGGCAACTGTGCTAAGACTGTGCCAAGTGTATTGAGCTGGCTATTCCAGAAAACATATAGAAATACTGTTTTGATTTCCTCTATGTTAAAATCATTGAATACCATTTAAATTAATGTCATCTGAAAGAATATAATTTTTTCAACAATTCGGCCTCATTTGTATGTGAAAAGTATTTCGGAAAAGTAAGTCTATATCTTAAGTAATTATGTAATTGTTTGTCCTTATACTATAATGCATTGTCTTGGAACTTGGTATGTGTATTCATACGACCTAGACTACTAGATAACCCAAGAATGAGTACATTCCTACAAACACTCAAACAAATATTAATTTTGGACTTATGACTTAGTTTTCTGTAGCATATATGCTACAGAAAACTAAGTCATAAGTCCAAAATTAATATTTGTGGAGTTGAATATATTCTGGAGACGACATTTTGCTTGACTTAGCTCCAAAATAATAATGACACTAACACTATCCACCTCCTTCATTTGAGTCATGTTCCATGTGTATCATATGGTGTATTTTTCTGGTTTTAGGACAAAGGTTGGTGTACCACACACAGGGATGGCAATCATTGATATCGGGCTCGGTTCTGGATATAAAGTTAACCCCCAACGGTTAACAAAGGTATGCACAAAGCGGGCCCTACTGGTTTTCTTGATAACGTTATTTGATTGACAACAATTTCACAAATTGTAAAACGTTTCATGTGCCAATTACAAATATTCGAAAAAGTTTTAATATACCTATTAATGTAATATAATTGACATTAATTTATCAGTCAAGGCCCAAACCTTCAGATCAGATATGGTATGGCAGTGACTGGACGCCTGCTTCGTTAATCTGTTTCCTGGCCTAGGACTAGGGGTTCTAATGGGATTATAATGATATTTTGGGGTCTTAATGTAAGTATGATGACACTTTACGGTTGAGGCCAGAGGCTTGCCCTCCGTATGAAGGGACTCTCTCATCTTGTAATGGAATGTTCGCATGCCACTGGGTACCCATCGGGGACCCGTTGCTTCTCGCTCAGATTTCCCCATTAAAAGTGTATGGAGAAATAGTGAGCGAGAAAGTGGAGCAATGGGCCCTGGGTGTTGGGATGTACCCTGTAGTCAAGGGTGGACATATATGTCCATACTGATAGGATCCCTTATTCATTATTAACGTTTGTCTCTTCAGATGAAAGACCAGGGAGAACTGTCCCTCTTTGAAGTGTTCGGCCGGTCCGTAGCCCTCTACTTCGATAAGGTAAGCAAATGAAATAAAAGGAATGATAATAATTTATATTAGTAATTATTCCATTGATTACTTACACCTTAGCTGTGCATAGAACACCTGGTGTTTAAAGGGTGGTCTCCACTGGCTGCGCATAAGCTCTGCGGTAATCCGTGTGATGGTTTGTGCTGGTTCTGTAGGTGGAGAGGAATGATGAGGTCATGGCTACATGGTTCACTGGCCATGTAGGCAGGAACTCGCTCTCACCATCACAGCACCATCGCAAGGCTTACCGCAGAGCTTACTGCAGCCAGTGGAGACCATCCTTTAGGTTGATAAACTACTCATGGTCCCAACCTTTTTAAACTTGTCATCATACCATCGCATAACCAACTTTAAGTGATTTGTCTTCTTGAAGGAATTTATTTAGACTAAGTTTACATTATCCTGGCTTATAAAAAATGACCCAGCTATGAAGCAACACAAATAAAAAATGAAAAAATAGAACAATCACAACAATTTGATAAGGGACTTCATTCTATTTGATGGATTCCACCTCCTTTCTTGTGACAGATTGACCACCAAGAGAAGTGTATAACAATTAGAGCCAATTCAGATGTTGAGGTAAAGAACGTGCGCCCAGTGCCGGTTAAGGTTTACGACTACTATGAACCAGGTGAGTTGTTGGATATTTAAAGCTGCAACCCATCTAAAAGTCATTTTATAAACCTTTTGGAGGATTTTGTTCAGTTGTTTTTGCTAAAGGGCTTCTAAAAGGTCCACATATATATGTGAAGGACCCGCCCAAAATCATCTTTCATGTGATGACTTCACTTACTTTTGCTCACTGGTGGTAATTTCCTCTCGCTGATTAGACTTCAATTTTTTTTTTCTTCTTGAGACTCCTAATTCTTGTATAAACATAGCAACAGGATAATTTGTAAGTTATGCGCTTCCAACAAGATTACACTTCATGTGTAACCATGGAACCCCAAACTGATCGTGTGTTCAGTTTCACTGCAAACTGCACCTTTCAAACTGATCATGAGTGAAGTAATATAGGATACTGAGAATCCTAATTCAATGTTGTATCAATATTGTGTCGCAGATGAAAAATCGTGCACTGTCTTCTACAATCCACATGGAAAGAAAAACAAGGCGATTGACACCGAATGTGATACCAGTGAAACAAGAAAAACATGCAAATGCTTGGAAAGTAAGTAACACATATGTAGTGGTAGATATAATACATAAAGGTAGGTGTATATGGAACGTAGTACGTGTTGTTTTTCTCCAATGGTTATGAGCCGAAGCTCGAGAACCTTTCGCACCTTTGCTGAGGTGCATAGCTAATGGAGAAATGAAAACACAAGGTTCATACCATATTTATTAGGACTGCACCCCAAATATAAATAGAATAGAAAAATAAATCAGCAACTAATAGAATAAAATAAGTAATTTAAATAAATTTGGTAGTATTCCTTGTCGGGTTTCCTTTCTATTTTGCGAACCTGAAAGAAAGTAGTCCCTGTCAAGTTTCAATTGATGACGATGTTTTGTTGATAAATGTTTTGTTAATCGATGACAGGTATTTAGTGTTTCTCTGGGTGTTTCACTTCCTGTAATGTTAGACGTGTTCAGTGTGAGTCTTTACTCCATGATGAAGGGAAGATTAATTGCAGTTTGTATGGGCGGGAGTGTAATCCTACTGTGTAATCATGTGTGTAGGATTACATGCAACCCAGCAGCATGTTTCCGGTTTGCTACCATGCAAACTCCCTCCCTCCTTTTGCCATGCTGTTACATAGCATCTCACTGATACAACGGTGGGAGGGGGGAGCTTTTAGGAACAGCCATTTGTTCTACTTCCTGTGAAATGAAGTTTTGTTTCAAAGTTAGGACAGTCATATTTTCGATCTGTCAACTGTTGATTTTCTTTGTCAATAATATAATTATTTTGACATGTATCAAATCTGAATAAAATTATTTTGACATGTATCAAATCTTTTCACATAACAGCACTCGCCCTATCGGGCTCGTGCTGCCATGGAAAAGATTTGACTCTGACCCATGCAATCCTATTGCTAATAATACCTACTCGTGAGGTTCTATCATAGTAGTACATTAATTATCACCAGACAAGTTATATATAGCGGCAACGATTGGCGATTTTATGCTGTTTTAGGCCTATGGAAAAACTTGAAGTAACATAACTGTAATTCTGACTAATAAAACCTAGTAAGATCTGCCATAGTTTTTAAGGAATTGAATTGTATAGGTATGGTGAATGTATAGGTATGGTGATCTGGTAGCGAGTCTCACATGCCACTTGTCTGCTCTAGAATAGGCCTGTTTACTTTAATACAATGTGGTACAATGGACGATCTAGTAATTCCCCTTCCTCCTGTAGAAGTTTTAATTGAGAGTATGATATGCAAATAAATCCTGTATATGTATAGCTCTGTATGCGCCAAGGGCGACATACTTTTCATGTTATGTACCACAGTGACCAAGTGGGACATACAATGTGGAAGTTATTGCCAACTACATCGCAGAGGTGTAATAAAATACAGGGAGATAGATCTAATAAAGGGAGGATAATGAACATTTTTGACATACATATTTTGACATATATTCATATTATTTTGCTTGCAGATCAATGTCCAAAGAAATACGGATACAATCGCGGAGATGTAAAACCGCTAACAAGGGATGAACTGAATCATTTTGCTTGCCTCCAGATGTCACACTCGAGGCCCGACTATGGTAAGAATCGTCTTTTATTTTATTCAGTTTTGTATAAAACATTATAACATGAAATTAGACATGGGAAAACAGTAGCTGCCATATACAATTCAGTTTACAATAGCAACCTCGTCACAAATCTTCACCTCAAGCTCATAGCTTTATTTTTTAGTTCTTACTGAACATCTTTTTTTTTGTTTCCTTTTCTTTTTTTTTAGTATTTCTTTTACTTACGTATTTACTAATTGGCATATGATATGTGATGGGTCACATTTTCTCTGACACATATTATAAGGGTGAACCGGAATATATTTAATTTGCCTCCACCAATCCTCTCAAATACGCCAGATATAAGACAAAAATGAAGTTTGGAATACCAAGTATACTCAACTGTAGCTAGCATTTATCATTTTTCAGTTTAATTCACCAAATTGATAATTTTTCAGTGTTTAAGGCCCAAGCTTTAGATGATCCGAGGGAAGATGATTCAGGAACACGCTATGTTGAATTTAATATCCTGGAGGTCTACAACCAAGGTAAGAGCCGACTACTATTGTATACTAGCGGGACCCCGCACGTGTACCATGGTTGAAATATCCAGCATTGAGTTTATTTTTTTTTTGCATCAAAGTTTATTCACGATATCCTGCCATCTTAAGCCGGGCCCACACATTCAAGAACTCGCAATTCGTACGAATTGGGAACTCACGAAAAGTCCAAAATCTTGCCTATGAATTGTCGTAAGAACCCATGATTTGTCATAATATTATATGAATAGAATTGGAGTTTTCTTCCTAATAAAGCCCACACATTACCGAACTTGGGGTTTCTTAAGAATGATTTTGAATTCATACGAATTGTCTTAAGCCAATTCGGCTCTGAGTTCTTGAATGTGTGGGCCCGGCCCTCTACAAAGCTATAATATTTGACGGAACTGAGAATTTTCTCCCATATTTTTCTTCCTCGTTCACTGTTTTGTCCCAAATAGGACAGGATATCTTTATATGTAATAGGAAATATTAAATGACAGATGTTGTGGATGAGTATACTTTTTTGCAGCAAGTTTCTATTCAATAGGGGATTTGCATGTACCACTGCACATGTCATGTCTGCATGGATTGGTTCTCATTGAATCAGACATACATGTTAATATTAATATTTAGCAGCACTTTTATCAAATCATTGTCCTATCATATCATACATTTAAATTGGAGGACGGATGTATATTCCCCGATGAACATGGAATACATTTTCTAGTTTTTACACTGACATACCACTCCCATAATTCCTTGTGAATCAGAATTCATGATGGTTGCTATGCAAATCCCCTATTGCATAGTATGATATAAGCAATTGAAATCAAAATGGTACTATCCAGCGATCTTGTAATGCACTTGTCCCCCACCCCGCACCCCGGGGGATGTGGGGGAATGTCCTTGGCCTTTTGGGAAATTGGGTGAAATCCTCGACGCTCCCAGGGTAAGAAATTCCTGTAAATCTCCGACCCCCCTGGGACACATTATTTGGTGGAGATTCTTTTAGACAGAAACTATTATTGCAAAAATATAAGGGCCATTCTCAGAGGAGTCTTGCAATTGGTGTCTTTGGTCGACACATAGCTCTGTAGAGCTGGAGAAAATATTTTTTTGAATTTTCATTAATCAGATATGAATTCTAAACATCATGAGTGTTTTTATGACATACAGTGTTTGTATATCTCTGAGGGGTAAGTATGGAGACCCTCTAACCCTAACCTCCTCAACAACCGCCTGCCATAACCCCTCCCCCTACCTCTCTTTAGCAAAAATAACCTAAATTCTGGGCAAGTGATCGGCTGGAAAAGAATGGAGAGTGCAGAGTGTAGCGTTATAGCGGAACTCCACTATAGGTAAAAAACGGCGCCGACGGGCAAAATTCGTCGCCGACATGACTAAAAATTCGGAAAATTCGACATGACTAAAGATTCTAGTGGAAGAGGGGGTAAAATAGGTTGTCGACAACACATTTATTTGTTGCCAACAATTGCAAAATATCTAATTTGATTAGATATTTCGTTGCAAAAAATTCGTCGCAGCCTTTTTTTGCCATTTTCCCCATGAGTCCCTGCATTCGTCGCAGCCATTTTTTGCCATTTTTCCCATAGTGGAGTCCCTGCATTACGATCAAGCTGAAGAAAACACTTCTTTGATATATCATTGCTTTTTTTATTTTAGATGAAACTGTTACTGAACAATTACGTGACACTGAGGCCACATTCTTCATTGGTGGTTCTTGTCCTTCTGATTCCCCGCGGATTGAATTTGGGAAGGTATACATGATAATGGGTAAAGGAGCTATTGGAGAAGGGTTAGTATTGACTGAGACCATCAACCCTACTTATATATGTATAATATTGTAATCTGTTACAGGAAAATGTGTCACAAGTCGCAAAAGTTGATATTCTACCAATGTTTTTTCATGAGAACCCTTGGTCTGAATGTTTTCATTTGTCGGGTGTCTAGTGCTGCGGTAGCCTGAATACATGTACCAAATTTCAGGGCTCTATACTTAATGTATTCATAGATATCTGAGGTTATTCTAAGGAGTATATTTAACGACTTTACTAGCGATTGACCACCAAGAAATATAGCTTCCTTTCTTTTCATGCATACAAGGAATATAGAAATACTTATTAGATGTCCTAATGATATCTCAAAATCCATTTTCTGCGACTTAAGACTCATTGTTCTGTAACACATCACACCTTAGCTTGTGAAGGCCGCTAGACACAGATCCACAAATTGTATGTCGTTTGAAGAAAACATATATCTTTTTTTTCATTAAGGGAAGCTGCCATGAAGTGGTTATTGATTATTGATGAGAGATAGGAGTCTCTGCATGATCCCGCTTGCGATGGTGGCGGTTTTAAAAAAAAGAATTCAACATTTGTAATGAGTTCTTTGCCAAATATTGGTGACTTATCTTTACCGATTCTGATTGAACACTTATTGTCATTGATCGATACAATAATCAAAAGCTTTGTGATTTTGTGCATGTATTGTGTATGGACCATGTGATGTGTTATTTTGATATGTTAGATACAGTAGATAGTTTTCAAAGTGTTTTATTCAAAATATATCTTTGTGAACATGTTTTCATTTTTGGGGTGCTAAACGCCGTTTGTAGCATGAATACATTTACCAAATTTCAAGACAGTGTATTAAATATATCCAGGCATATCTATAAGGTCATCGTACTTATTAGATGTCCTAATGTTTACTATCTTTGGAATCTGCTTGATCTCATCTTTTTAAATAAGATTATAATTTCAAAATTCATTTTTTATTCAACTTGTGACTCATTTTGCTGACACGCATCACATAGGAACTCTCCATTCTTGTATTAATAGACTTGAATACTAAGTAACTGATTATAGAATCTGAAATCTGAATCTAAGTCTTGTTGTAAGGAATGCCCACATGATCGACTGAAAATAACACCATTGATGTAATGTTTAGCTATGTTTTTCCTGAGTAAAAAATATCTAAATCTAATCTTTTCACTTTGCAGGGTGAAGTACTTTTTCAACCATCATTCCTACGTAGTGGAGCTATATGACAAGGACGAGATAAAAAGGATAACCGATGCAACAATGAAAAGGCTTGCCAAACAACAGAAAAGCTTCCTCAATCGACTCAGCAAGCAGCATTGCCAGGAAAACCCATAATACTTCATGAACACTAACTGAGAATTAACGACCTGAAGTCATGTAATTTTAGGGAGCGAAGGTGACTGACCATGGCTAATTACTCTAGCCTTTTCAGTTATTTTTGGTGATGACATATTTCTATGTGCATGTTTTGCATACCTTACTCCTATATATGAATTATCCTAGAAAACAAAAAGAGTAACCATTTGAAATGTACAATCTTAGAATTCAAATTTATACGTTATTCTACAGCTGCTTTCTTGACTAAATGTCCTGTCCCAATTCTTTCATCATCTGAAGTGTAGGTCTGAATGCTTGTAAGATTTGTCACATTCAATATGAAGGGAAAGGCCAAATGGTTTCAATAATTCTATTCCATTAATACAATAAACTTGAGCACCAGCCTAGTCCTGACATCATCACCAAGAAAATGAAATGCTAAAAAGGTATCTATATGTCGTGAAATGAATTAAAAACAAATATTAAAAACCTGAATGAAGACATACTATTTTAAACATATATAGGTGCTTTATACTTTAAGTGACGTAAATCATGGCGGTGTAAACAAAAGTAAACAATGTAAACAAATAGGGAAAACAATCTTAGATAAGCGATAACAGGTTTAACCCAACTATAAATAGAGTAGTTTTGGAGTTCACCGAAAATAGAAACTCTTGACCTTCCAGGGGACATTCATGAAAAGAAATTCAGCAAACTGGTAACATTTCAGAGTGTCAGATGGCTAGAAAAGACTATAGTTGAACATTTTATATTTTTTAGATCATAACTAGCCCTGTAACTTTAAGAAACTATCTTTGTTGCCGAGAATATCATCGAGAATATCGTGGCAAGACACATGTTTATACCATACTTCAAGAACGTAACAGAAACATATCTGTTGAACATTTTTATCTAAGATGTGAAAGACCCGGGCAATGAAGTATTGCTGCAAGGGTTTCTTGCACATTCGTCTTAAATCTTTTAACTTTCGGTGTCAAATACGAACTATGTTGATACTGTGTGTACAATAAACAGAATGCAGAAATAAAACATGCCTTTTCTGTTTCTCTTTCACTTGGATGGTACAAGGTAGTGTTGTATCATCTCATGCAACAATTTATTCGTTTCATGGAGCCTTCAGGCCGCTGTTTATTGACCAAAAACACATATGAGTAATTCTCCCAAACGGGCAGCATTTGATTTCAGGAGGCCATTTTTGTAGAAAAAATAAGATTCGTCCAATCTCTACAATTCTAGGCGTACCTATAGGAGGGAATATCAGCATTATACAGACAAAGTTTGGAAAGGCTGTGCCAAATATTTCGATTCCTACACCTATGCTTCAGAAACCCCCATGTTTCCCTATTTTTTGCCTTATTTCGCCTATATTCAGCCAGATTTATCAAATAATATTATGTAAATTTGAGATGAGATACCCAGTAATTATGCCAGCAATATTAAATAACAAAGTAACAGCTAGGAAATTGATGATGGCCGCCAACATAGAACCTGGTTGTAACCAAAGTTTTGAATAACTTTTTGTCAAAATATCCGTTTTATTTCTATACACTAATAAATCCAGATGAATTAAAAACAAGGTCAACAATAACAATAGAAGAAAATGGCAAGGCAGTTCCCCCAAAATCAGTCCCCGATGAATTCAACAATTTTATCTGAATATTGGTGCAGTCCTTGCAGACAAAATACCAAAGATTCCTGACAAAAACAGCAACATACAATTACAACTGTCTGAATCAACCCCTTTCAATTTCTCAACAGTTTCACCAATATTTTGTAGAAAAGCTGATAAAAACAATTGATAAGAATAAAAACTCAGGTATCGAAGGAGTCCCTGCTCACATACTCAAGCCATGTCTCATTGCCCTATCAGCACAAATGGCCTATATTGTAAATCTATCACTGACTGTAAGCGCTGTGCCACCTACCTTCAAAAAAGCAACAGTGACACCATTATTTAAAGCAGGAATGAAATCATCCCTGACAAATTATATACCAATATCTTGTATTTCCTTCCCAGCAAAAATTCTGGAAAAAGTAGTCCATCCAACTCACAGAACATTTTGAAACGAACAATCTCTTCTATAAAAAACAATATGGCTTTAGAAATGGACGATCAGTACAGCAAGCTCATATTGACTTCTTAAATGATATTTATACAAATCTTAACAATATAAATTATAATCAAACAGTGTTTCTGGACTTCAAAAAAGCTTTTGACACTGTTCATCACCAGACCCTACTAAAAAAACTTTCGCTCTATGGCATAACTGGGAAGGAACTACAAGGACTACTTGTTGTCTACATGACAGATAACTTTTAAACAAAAGTTATCTGTCATGTAGACAACAAGTAGTCACCTGCAATGGAGAAATGTCCAGCCAGGGACTTATAACATATGGAGTACCACAAGGAACCATTTTGGGACCAGTACTTTTCACCATATATATAAATGATCTACACAAGGTGGTAAAAAACTCAACAATACAACATTTTGCAGATGATACCCTGATCTATCTACACAGTAAAGAACCAACTACATTGAATAAAGAACTTCAGGTGGACCTGGATGCCATTAATACATGGTGTCAAATCAACAAAATCTCAGTCAATGCGGAGAAGTGTAGCATAGTTAATTTCAAATTCAGAAAAAAATCAAAGGAAGAAACACTCAAATTAGGAAATTCAGAACTAAATACGGCTGCAGAATACAAATATCTTGGTTTCACCCTAGATGAATGCCTTACTTTCAAACCTCATATCCTCAACACCATGAAAAAAACAAGGTAAAAAGTCTCACTGATGTACAAAGCAAAACGCTCCCTCACCCAAAAGCACTACTAACTAAACTACAAACACTACAAAATTCAGCCCTTATAATTATCTCAAACAAATCAAAATATGATAACACAGGGACCAGACAAAGCAGGATTTTTTCTCAGAGCGGCGCTAATCAGCGATCCCAGCCCTTTTGCGGGGGGTAAGGCGGGGTTCTCCCCTCCCCCCCAGAAAATTTTGGACTCATACTTTTTAAATGGTGCATTCTAGTGCATTTGCAACGAATACACGTATATATTTTTAACACTTGTATTTGAAGGCTATTTTACAGAATCAGACTCTAAATTTTTAGGAAAACATCAAACTATTACTCATCATGATTAATAGTATCTGTATCTGAATGGGGTCAGGGCAGTTCCCCCCCTGGAAAATTTTGAAAACTTAGTTGATCATGGTGTATTTGAGACAAGAACCTACCAGAGTTTTCAATATATGTTTTCATGTTGTTTATCCATTGGAACTATTCATATAGCAATTATCAATTACTAAATAAATAAATAAATAAATAGCTTAATCAAAACAGGATTTAATGCAATAAATTTTGAGAAAATTGTACAGGGTAGCATGAACTATATTCAGAATATCAATCTCAGGCTCCTTTAGATTCAGCATGCACCACTGTTAGGACAGAGCTGGCAATGCTGTCTAGGCTCCATACATAACTCCTTGTATTAATGCAGGAATAATATTTTTATCTGTCACGTTGGAACTGAGAAAACATTTGATGTCTCATTTACCTGATCAAACATATTAATACTTCGTCTGTTTTTGTATTAAAAAAAGAAAAAAAAAATATTTTTTAAAATTTTTTATTTTTGTCAAATTGTCAGCGCGGCGGAAGTTTCTCTCAGCGCGGCGCGGCTCCGCAGCACCGCGCTTTAGTTAGAACCCTGTAACATGGATGATCAACACAACATATTCAATGTAATACCACTACAGGAAAGAAGAGATCTCCATGTACTAAACATGGCTCACTACTCAGTATCACATCAAAACAACATAGAACAAAGAAAATTAAAAACACGCAGTCATACAAAAAATAGGAGAAACCTAAGAGTTCTGCAGCCAACATCAACAAAAACAACAAATTCTATAATTTATAAATGTCAAACCAGATGGAATGAACTCCCAACAAGTCACACATATGTATTGACAGAAAAGACTTCACAAAGTTCCTTAAAAACTGTTGAATATCTATTGAGTATCTCTGCAAAGATTTAACCACCACTGTTATCCTTGTGTATAACCTCTGTTAACATTTAACACTTATGTAACCATTTAACACCTGTATGTACATGTAATGTACTGATATCGTTGTTAAAGATATACTTGTTAGTGCTACTTATATTTTCTTATTTTCTTATAAGACGGGAAATGTTAGAGAAAGTGCACGAGGGCCATCTTGGCATCGAAAAGCAGAGAAGATGGGCGAGACAAGCTATTTACTGGCCCAGGTTGAATGCAGATATTGAACTAATGACAAAAACATGTGGAGCGTGCTTAAAATATCTCCCTGACCAACAGAGGGAACCCATGATGGTAGACAAAGAACAGTGGGGACCTTGGGAAAAGGTGGGGATGGACTTGTTTTACTGGCACAACAACGAATATCTAATTGTAGTCGACTATCACTCTTCCTACCCAGAGATAGTTAAGCTAAAAACCAAGACGTCAGAACAAGTAGTGATACACATAAAAAGCATCTTTGCCAGATATGGTATTCCACAGATTGTCGTGTCGGATAATGGACCACAATTCTTTTCTGCTCATTTCAGAGACTTTGCTGAGAAATACGGATTTCACCATAGAACATTGTCGCCAACGTACGCCCAATCAAATGGGAAAGCAGAGAGGGCAGTCGGCATAGTAAAGAATCTTCTGTCAAAAGCAACAGAAACAGGAAAGGATCCGTACCTGGCTCTGCTGGCTTACAGATGTGCACCGATGGAGAATAATGTCTCACCAGCAGAGGCATTGTTTGGGAGAAGAATTAGAGGCCCCCTCCCAATACTAAGAAAAAGTCAAGAAAAGGAGAGGAGTGATACAGTGAAAATCAGTGATCCAGTAAATGAAAATTGTGAGAGTGATAAATGTGTTAAGTATAATGAAAGATCTAAAGCTCTCAGTCCCTTACAGCCTGAGGACACAGTGCTGGTAAGGGACAAGAAATGGGACCATGCAGGTATTATAAATAACAAGTTAGGGGAAAGGTCCGATGAGGTTAAGATGGAAAATGGAAATGTTATACGTAGAAATAGAAGACACTTATTACAAGTGCCCAGAAAGGTAGTCGAAGACAGGTTTCAGCGAAACAGACACTTTGAAGAAGAAGATGAAACAGTAGAAATTAGAGACTTAGTCCATGAAGAAATTATGGGTTCAACCGAAAACGTAAGAAATATGGAAGCACAGAGAGAGACAAGTAAACGTGAACTTCCAGTACCAAGAGTACACGATAACAAGTCAGAGACTATGCAGAAACAAGTAGTACCAGAGACACTAACGTATGAAAAAGAGTTTCCCAAAATTGAACCTAGAAGATCTAGCAGACCTTCTAGGCCGGTTAGGAGGTTAATTGAAGAAACCTAATAATTCACCTTTATCATATCAACCTTACTATTGATCTAGATGTAAAACATTGTACTTTCTAATAACATTACATTCATGTACAAGGGGAGATGTCTAGATATCTTAGACAGTGCTGCCACCTCGTGGCAAGAGAGGGAGGAGGAGTCCCGCGCGTACGGGAGGATTAAACGGTTGAACTTAACCTGAGCTTCTGTGTGGACGTCTTACTTAACTTAGAGCTAATCGATACATATTATATACCCTGTAAGACAAGGGGCTTAGTTCAAAGTCCATATCTTATGTTTTTCACTCATGTTCATGTGATCTTATGTGCTGGGTGACTCAGTACAGAGTCAGTTATTAACATTTCTATATTTGATGTGTGTCTTATACTGGGTAGCTCAGTACAGAGTCATTAAAACATTGTCAACATGTCTTGTATATATCTAGCCTCTATATAAATCTTTATAACTATATTTACCTTGATGTAAACCCTTAGCTCCACAACCAAACCCCTAGTCAACCCCCAAATTAGCTAGTCAACCATCTGTAACTAGGCATACACGGGAAGACCAGGTCCAGACTTGATGTGTCTGTGTTTTATAACACAGTCTAGTCTATATGCTAGTCATGAAATAAAAGAATTTTATTATTATTATTATTATACAGTAACTGTGCTAATATAGAAGGCTCTCTATACTTCTATTAATTATGGCGTAACGGCGACGCTATGGCGTAACGGCGACATCCCAAAATATGCTCTCTGTAATTAAACAGCATCTGTATTTATTCATATCTATATCTTTTACCAAATTCAGGCAGGCCTAAACATTTATCATACTAGGCGAAAATATATTTTATTCTAAATATGGGACTTCATTTAGATGTCGTAACATGACCTAAAGCATTCCAACATCAATTCAATGGATTTTATTTTTATGAAATAAAAGTTCATAAACGTCATGGGCTAATAACTTTTATTTTTATTGAAAGATACGTATATATGCATCTTCACTGCCCCAACAACTCAATGCAATATAATATAGTTGGCTACTCTTGCTATATTTCAATATTCTGAAGCAAATATATGTCATAATGCGACACAACTATCCAAAACGATATTTCCCATGTCTACATCAGTTTAAATTAGTGACTACATAAATATTGGGTTTTTTCATAATAATGAACATGTGTGCATGTGTAGAAACCATTTTTGTCAGCAGAACTAATAAATTTTCTAAATGCGGCTGTGTATTATATTGAAAGTTTATAATTATTTCTTATTTCCTAGCCTGAAAGTGCCGAAAATTCTGCCCTAAGACCTTTGAAAGTGGGGTTCCCACAGCCTTATTTTTGTCAACGAATCCAAATAAAATGGTTATAATTATGTCTGGTCATCCTAAGTACAGGTTGTAGACACCCTTGGCTGGAAAACCAAATGATGCCCTATTGGGAGATTACTCATATATGTAGTGAACCAAACCAGAAACACAATGACACAATATAAAACATATATCAGAATGATCACAAGAGTTCAGGAATCCTTTTGAAGCTACTTACAGTTTTCAGAATTTAATCCACAAAGTTTAATCCACAAAGCCAACTATAGAGAGTGTGAGCTCGAGACTTGCTTCACACTTGCTCCTTTCTGCTTGACTGACTGGCCCTCGGGGCAAAGTCTTCCCGGTCACCTAGGGTCCACCACCAGTGACGTCATCATCCAGAACATTTTGTGTGCTGAACACACAAATAGTTGTTGTGCGATTCACACACACTTTTCTGTTCTTATAGTAACAGTATGTGAATAAATCCACGATTTTCATTATTTTTCATATGTTCGGTCTACACCGATATCAATGTTCATATTTTACAAGGGGGGGAAGAACACATTTGAGTCTTTCATATCTTACTAGTCAAGATCAAGTCAAGATGGCCTTACCCAGTCCTATCAAGGTACTGTCCATTTGCATGGCAACTACCATACGAGTAGTTTCTACGATCAACTCTGCGCAGCTATTGCTGTACTGTGGCTGGTCGTTACAGAGGAGTCCACTCTTGTTATGTATTGACCAGAAGACTTCTCGTTGTGTACTTTTTGCCTAACCCATGCTTGCGCACAGCCGGGTTAGCAGACAAATATTTTCCCCATTGGTCACCCAAAAGTCTTTTCTCCACTGTTTCCGATGGAAATATTAGCCATTTTTAAGTTTTTAGGGCATATGGCTCGCCATTTAACGTGACGACGATAGACATCGTGCAAGCGATGTTGTGATACAATGGCTGCCTCCCAGTGACAATCAGACGAATCATGACAGGCTCTGTAAAACTGCAAAATATCACTACCACTATATCTCCAATATCACCAATAATGTTCCAAATATCCTTGTTCTTAGCATGATCCGCTTGCTGAATGGTGGTAAGCAACGAAATAGGGAATAATCCATTTGTCAATTCCGGCAAAACATCGTCATGCCCCTATATATATATGTGCACAAGCCAGTGGTTAGCTTTCCAAAGCAGGCTTACTGGAGCCTACCACGGCCGTCTTTCACCCTGGCCAAACGTAACCAGTTGCGCAGCTACAGGTGTGTTACTGTAGCCACCCATAGCCGACTACATGTAGCGTCATAACCGGCTATGTCCATAGCCGTCCTTAGCCGTCCTTAGGACAATTAATAGAGCTTCTGGGGGGGGGGGGGGTGTTGTTTAGGGGTGAGGAATAGTTGTTTAGGGGTGAGGAATAGGTATTCCTCTTCCTCTTATGGCAATTTGAAATATGGAACGAATTGTACTGGCATGGGAATAATATGATGAAAAAAGAAGATAATACAGAAATAATGTTTTGTATTCCTCTTTATTGCATTTGATATCAATATACACTATATACCATTGTCTGTCATATATAGAAGAAACCCGAAATACTTGGATGATAAATATGCCTATGCTCATTGTATACATAACAGGCATTTATCACCTCTATTTAGCAATTTAATTTATCTCAGTCTACCATGAATAAAATGAAAATAAAAATGATTGCAATGTCAAGATTCATCAATGACTATGTCTGGGACGGTTGATTGTTCTTCTGCATTGTTCTGTATCTGCACTGGGTAATACCTCTTGAAGACCTCTGCAATATAATGATATAAATATATTGTTATAACACATACATAATCAAGTCACACACATCTATCAACGCGTGGACAAGCAAATACCTTTACCTTTATTCATGAATACCCATTCTACTCATCTACAGGAATGGAGGCTATGTCTCTATTATAACGTAATAATTTTGTAATGAAAGAACTTATATCTAAGTTTAACTGCTTAGTATAGGTGTGGCATTGTGTACTCAACACCTATACTGACACTTTCGCTCAACCATTGAGGCATGCATTGAGGGGCAGGGGACGGGGCAGGGGCTGGTATCTTTTTGACACCTTACAAAGCTAATGTGAAACCTAGAAACAGGTCTTAGAAAGTCTTAAATCCTACTAGAGTATGGACGCCCCTTTCTTCAATCTAGGATTATTTTTTGCAATTAATTATGTGTGCAATGGAGCACCCATACAATTGGGAATACAAATGGAATATATAGCCCCAACCTACAGAGACAGGGGTGTATGCATCATGACATTACCCTATTTTGGGGTAGGTTTAGGGCTAATAATTGAGGTAGGTTTAGCACTAATAATTAACCCAATTGGTATTACAAGTATCTGACTATGTCATATACCCATGTGTACTTCTGTGGCCGAAATAAGCCAAGATGATGGCCCAGGGGCGGCAGGGGTAACACCTCCAATCTCGCCCATTCCTCCCCCTTCAGGGGCGGCAGGGGTAACACCTCCAACCTCGCCCGTTCCTCCCCCTTCAGGGGCGGCAGGGGTAGCACCAGGGGTTGCAAGACAGGCGATTGTGAAGTGTCTATACCATAGAACATGTACATTTTTAGCTCATTCATTCACCATACAATCTCTTACAAAACTAATTACTTAGACATAAGGAAGATACTCACCATATATGAATAAAAAATTCCCTAATATGTGCAGTCTTGTGCATCATCAATAGGTTCCATTTTCACGTTGATGTTTGAAAATATACGTTAGGTCACATGATTAATTACTTCCGGTGCCAAACATGTGTACAGTTAGCCTGAAATAACAGGCTTTGTGAAGCCTGGAAAGGAACGCTTCATGTAACCACTGTTATCCCAGAATTTGTTTCTAATCATTCATATAAAAATATATAATAAAATCATTGTCATAGTAGCCTCAGATACAGCAAATATACATATGTGATTTTTAGTGGTGTCAATACAGAATACATTCTGGGTTAAAATGTTTTTTTTCTCCAATGAAAATAAGGTGGCTACATGAAGCCTCTAATGGACGAGCCTGCTTGTCCATTCACAAGAGGTAACAGGGGTGTCCACAAGTGTGGACGGGCGGCTACCTGTAGCTGGAGCCTGGTTATCCACACCCATGGACCACCCCTGGAACATCTTGGTCGCCATTTGTGCACATAGGGGCTAGCCACAGACGGCCATGACAGTTCTAAGTTCAGAGGTCAAGGTCGGTTCGGGGACTTTCAAATAAAATCGTCCATGCGCTATATAGACCACCGTACACAATGCAACGCCAAGTGCATCGTGCACAGAATGGCTATGCCGAAAGTCTCCACATCTTTTCCGGTCTACCTTGCTTGCTTAAACCTAAGCACGTATGGCTTCTGAAATCACCACTAGACTAAAACTTCGCTATCAGGGGTATAACCAGATTCTTTATTTATTTCTTTTTTAAGTCGCTAGACACGCCAAATAGATCAAGGTCAAGGTCGCCATAATGTGGGTGCGGCATCGGTTTGGGGACTTTTGAATGAAATCCTCTGTGCAATATATAGACTACAGTACACAATGCAACGCCAAGTGCACCGTGCACAGAGTGGCTATGCCGAAAGTCTCTGCCTTGCTCGCTAGCTAGCTCGCTCAAACGTAAACCCCTTCAGGGGCGGCAGGGGTAACACCTATGTCTTCTGAAATCGCCATTCATTGAATACTTGATTTCCATAGAGGAAAACTTCGCTATCGAGTCAAAACAATTTTTAAAACATTTCTACCAATTCAGAGTTTTTATTTATTTCGTTTTTAAGTCCCTAGACCCACGGAACACCGCATTCGTAAACCGGAAGTCTGCAGTGTTGGGCGCGTGACATTAGAGCCCCGGACACTTGGGCCTTTGGGCGGTAATACGCAAGCAGCGTGAGCTACTTGTAGTGTGGGCCGTACCATCAGATTTCTGGGCGCTAGTGTCCGGGCTCTGTTGGTTGCATGCAAAAAGTGGAAGCTTCGTTTGTTTATGGAACGGAGGGTGCGGCTGACTTAACCGACATTCTGAAGGTATAATTATGTGTACATATGTGATATTGGTAAGACAGAGGTAAAATAAACTAAATACTAGTGTGTGATGGTTTGAATTGTGTAAAACATGCTTATTTGGACGTTATAAAGGCGGCGTTTTGACTCGGTCCTTTCCATGTATTAAAGAAGTAAAATAGTAACCCATGTATTCAAGTGGAGGAGCTAAATTATTGCAGTTCTTCATGCTGTAAGTACATCTAAAACGTTTTTTTAAGGGTCTAATATTTGTTAATATGTGTTTAAAGAGTAGTATTGAATCCAAAAATTGTATTATGTTATTACTGTTAGAATTGGGGCCTCTCTTCGCTTGTGTTTCAACTTGTAGAGGGTTTACATATTCACTACAGCATTTACCAAACATCCTTTTAAAGTCCTTCCTCATATCTGGGCTCCTGAAGCTATATATGACAGGGTTGGTCCAGGTGTTCACTCTCCAGACCAACCATGATACTTGCAGCAACAGTTTACTTGCATCTTGGCGGAGATACCTTTTAGCAAATGGAAAGACCAGCATAGCCTGGATGGTACAGAAAGCATACACCCCTATCATTAATGCAAGAGTCTTGGTGGCCTTAGACTTTTGGACAATATGTCCACTGTTGCCAGACTCCCTGATAGCCCTAGCTTGCTTCCTTGCTTCTCTTCCTATGCTCACATAGGAAATTACAATGACAACCCAACAAGGGACTGTTACCAGCATTAAAGGCATCTGACTGAATACTACACATTTCCATTCATTGCGGTAAGCTGCGCTTAGCTTGACAGCTGGAGGGTATATGAAGGTGAAGTACCTTATCCCACAAACGAAGTAACAATAGCGATTTACAGCCATTAGTCTTAGTATTGTAGCATTACCTAAATATGTGATGTAAAGAGCTGAACGACTGATGTGACATAACATTTCCGGTGCGTGATCATTAACTTCATGATCTATGTTCAGATCTTTCAAATTCCAGGAGATGTATAATCCCAAAGGACGGATAAATCCTGAGAGTAAATCCATGAGGGCAAGATGGCCCACAAAGATGTTCATGAATGTGTCAGTTTCCTTCTTTACAACTATGAATATAACTATAGCATTGAATGCTATTGTTACAAGCAGGTCTAACATAGATACCACCAGGGCAGCACAAGCTAGAGACCTAATTATAGGTGAAGAGTCATTCTGTGATATAGTAGAGTTATTCATTATGAAATACAGTAGTAGCCTGTCTAATTGTATACAGGTTCTCCTTTCTTGTCCTTCGCTCTATTTCCTGAAAGTATCAATATGTAGTCTATTTAAGAAATAATTCCCTTGGTTTTGGCTGTTTGCGGGTACCATTGCCTCAGGGAAGTTTGAGGGCTTGCCCGAGAAGTTCCCTGAGGTAACCGAGGGAATTATTGCTTTTAGATGTGATTTGATGAGATTCACTTTCTGGGAGAGAAAAAATGATAGACCTTCTTTATTCCTGCCGAAAAACAACATGGCAAGCCATGAGAGTCGCCATACTTTGTATTTGACCTGACCCCTATGTGCATTGGAAAATCAACCAGTGCATGTAAAAGTGCCACTGACCAGTCACAAAAGTGCAATCCGCTCAAAAAAGCAGTTTTGCACCCGGTTTTACACCTGATGCATACACCTGATGCATTGTATCAGATTAATGCATATAAATCGGGTATCAATGCACTAGCTACATGCAGTGGAATCAATGGATGTCAGTCAAAGTCTAGAGGAATTTATACAATTTGTAAATTATAGCATCTTTTATTGTCTCAAAAATAATTATAATTATATTTGATGAGGCAACGTATGAAAATATTCATGGTGAAGACAGCGTATTTTCAATGTAAGTGTTAAACTGTTATAAAGAATAATATACTTCAAGCCTCTACCTAAATGTCCTGTTTATTTGTACGAATAGTGATGAATGAAGGAATAACTTTTACTAAGTAATTCCCTCCCTCTCCCTCACATAGCAATAGCAATGAAAGTGCTTCAATGAGTGCATTATAATTGTGTCTTTTACACCTGGTCAGTAGCACATCGTTGGGAGCATCAGAACCACATATGTAGGGTCCATGGAGCATATTGGATTTATTAGAAAATCTTATATATTCATCTGTAGAACCTAAATATTCTTAACACTTCACAAATAATAGTTAAAACCAAATCTGCACCCACAAATACAATAAGTTATACAATACAGTGAAGCTACCACAGGCCTTAATACCTGCCACTGCTCACTCACCTGCATGGCATTCACACCTAATGTCGCACATGTCTGACACTACATTCTCTGAAAATCACACTCAGTCTTTGCCACCCATTCATGGAAACCCCTCCCCACTAAACTAAACGGTCCCTTTTATAATTCTAAACGATCCCTTTTATAATTTCCTTATTTAATGATAGATCCTGGAGGGCCGTGTCTTATTGTTACATGCTTAAAAAGTCGGTATTTATATCCCGCCTTCAAGCCCCTACCAGTCCTATGACAATACAAGGAGGATCATTTTATATAATACATACGAATACATTGATGTGAATGTAATTAATTTACGTATTTATTATTAATGTATATAAATAAATTTGAAGCGTAGGTATAAAGACTGTTGTGTCGTATTGTGACATTATATTGATGGACAATATATATAAATCGTCTTACGGACATAGCATTTTAGGGTGGCCTCCACACCTATCCCCCAAATGACCTCTGATCAAACCATTCGAGACATATAGAATTTATATTTAATTAAAGTTAAAAGCATTTACTATATTGTCCTCGCCTTCAGAATGCAATGAAAAACAAAGACACGTTTTTGCAAGACTGAGAATGGCCCTGATATAAAGAGATCTCCCAACTTCAACCATGATTTATCAATCATTCAAGCTTTTACACTACTATTCATTATGATATTACGACAATACTAGAAAGTGATATAAAGTATTTTGTTTGGATAATATAAAAATGTATATAATGGCAGATTCCAGAAATGTTAGTGCGATTTTGAGGTGTTTTGCATTTACATTTAAGGTCGTTGACTTAATATCTAGAACATATCTCATGATTCCAACATCATTCCTTGATCAGTAAATTATAATTTTATGAAGAGAAATGACACGAATACACATTTCCAATGAATACACCTTCAAAACTTGGCTGGAAAATACAAATTGTGTATTCTAATTGTCAAACATTCTGTCTTAACGAAAGGATTTACTATTAATTTAATTTATATTTAGGTATTTTATTCAAACAGGATATATCAACAAATACACAATTCCTTGCGAATACATCATTTCAATAATGTATTGCCACTGTAGTAAATTGTTCAGTAATTGTAATTGAATTGTATAAACAGGACACGAATACTGAACATATTTGTAACACTATACCTACATATCACTGTTAAATTGGTATTACATAACTACAAGGGCAACGCATGAAATATAACAGCGAGGTCTGTTATGCATATTTCGAAGTGAAGATTGAAATAAATATTTGTAATGTAATATGGCCAATAAAAATATTTAAAAAAAATGTATTCATATGGGATGGTTTATGTCACCTAATATTATACATAACATACGTCATGTTGATGAATTAAACATTTATGCAACCATTAATACAGGGTATGGACCCGGTCCCATATAAACATCATGCAATACTCTGTGTATAAGGTGTATTCCTGTATTAACTTACTTATATTTGAATTTATTTCTCCAATAAAGGAGCCCCACTTTTTATATAAGTTATGATATGTTGAAACTATGAATTATTAATGCAGCTCAAATGCTGGTAGTTTAATAGCCATCCTCAATACAGGGTGCATCTTTCCATAGACTTATCATTATGCAAGTTGTACTCACCAGGTGGCGTCACTGTTTTCACCAGGTGGTGCAATTGGTAACTGGGGTGCATTTACAATTGTTTTTATAATAAAAGTGCCGCTAATACACTTGTGTGGCATTTATACCACTACAGATATCCCACCTCATATCCATAGGAATGTTATAAATGATATACATCTATATTTTATGTGTGTTATATACCTGTTTGATATTGAAAAATGCTGTGATCAAAACACCCAAATGAGTGTACATATAGATTGTGCCTAGTGGCCTGGCCAAGACAGAGCTATCTAACAACTGGAACACATCAGATAGGAGGTTGCTATGCTTCAAGCTCACAAAGAGGATGGTAGAGTTGAAAATAAAATGATGCAACTAAAGAGAGAGCAACACATTCAATGCTCTAAACTCTCTCCGAAATCTTTTGGGAATATTGATACCCTTTAAATATATCTCTGAGCAAAAATATACCTCTACAATGAATGTGCCTCACTGAGTGCATTATAACTGCGTTTTTGAACCTGGTCAATAGTGCATTATTGAGTGCATCAGAAGAGCATTAAATACCCTGGCCAATAGTGCATCGTTGAGTGCATGGGAACTGCATTTATAAATCGGGTCCATAGAGCATTGTAAAATCAAGTTTGAGCCTCACAACTGTTTACGATTTCCACTAGTAAAGCACCAGGTCAGAATCAGGTGTAAATGTCCAGGTAAAAATCATGTTAGAACTGTTCTATTGCACATCGGGACCTGGAAGTGCTTGCATGGATCCGTAGTTTGTATCATTGTGCACTTAGACTTTTCACAACCACACTTAAGCATGGACAAACTTTGTTTCCATACACGCTTGATTTTTCTCCAATATGTACATCTACTGATTTTTTCAAAATTAATATAACTCAAATTGGACATTAAAGGTATCTATTTGGTCTCTATCTCATGGATCTTGATATATATCGCTTGAAATTCGTCAGAGGGGTGACTACTTTTCTCTCCCTGGTTACCAAGTCATGAGACCGTTCACAAAAAATGTCAACAAACCGTAACTTTCGTCTTTATTTAGACAAAAAATAAGCAATACATATCATATTACTCAAATTACTTCTCAACATGGAAAATAAAACTTCCACCGCTGATGTTAGCTCCGGCAAACATGCTATACATGGCTTGCTGTTTGTTGCTGTTCACTTGAACTAGCGAAAGCATGGCCGTGCCGGCATTGAACCTGTCACTGTCAGTATCACAACCATAGAACTGCCCAGAGCGTTGCAAAACACCTGGGCGTAAACCCCTGCTTGAGCTGTGTTAATATCTTGCACATATGGCATGATTTGAAAGAGAATTTAATGCTGATTCTAGCTATGTATAATATGTGCATGGTTTGACCGTTACAATGGCCTGAGCCTCACGCGAACATGCAGCTTAATGCGTGTTTACTGGCATTTGTTTGGCGTGTGCAGTAAAGTACGGATCCATGGAAGCACAACCGGGTCAGGTCACATAGACAGTATGGCGACTCTCAGGGTGAATAAATATCATCTTTTAAATCATTGCCATGCCCTGTTTTCAACACGTTCACGATTTCTAACGAACAGATCAATTTAAATAGCGGTACCAGCACTACACGGCGTGCCCCGACGAGATGAGAATCGCCGGAAGCGACAGGGGAAGGCTCCAAAAACAATAGATCCCGGCCGACCAGGGATCTATCAGTCGTAACATGCAGCAGGGTTCTATAGAGAAAAAAACCATCCCAGAATCTCATCAAATCGCTTCTAAAAACTAGTAATGTGGCAGCGTGGCAATTAGCGTGGCAATTGTTTTTTATGATCATTTGGGGAAGAAGCAATGCCATTAAATCACTAAAAAATTATTCACCTCCTGATAAAAAAACCAGCTGTATGTATCCTGACTTGTCCTCAATTATGGGGCGATTTTAGGGACCGATCCTCCAGAATCCATGCTTATGCTCCAGAATCCATGCTTATGACACAGATGGTGAGCTATATCAGGGTGGTGGGACTATTTAGCAAAACAGGCATGACTTACATCCCAAGTTAATAGTTTAAGAACCATAGTATAGCCTGAGGTAATACTAATACAGTACAATGAATTGAATGTGACGTGAATTACTGTCTGTACTATATCGCGCGAACAAAGGGAGTCAATGTAATAGTGTTGTATCTCTTGTTTATTTGGCTCGGATCAATTTATATTTTCTCTAGACATTTCTCCATAGAAAGAAAGAAAATGAAAAAAAAAAAATTTCATGTGAACCGACTGAAAGCAGCTTTGAATGTGAGGTAGTTGGCGGTTGTGTATAGTAACCAAGCAACCAGCACTTCCGGAATTGTCAGTCATGTGATCCTCTCTCCCGCTCCAATATAGAAGCATAGGTCTATCCACCTATCCCATCCATATCGCGCGAACAAAGGGAGTCAATGTAATAGTGTTGTATCTCTTGTTTATTTGGCTCGGATCAATTTATATTTTCTCTAGACATTTCTCCAAGGCCAAGTTAAGAGAGTGAAGAAGGAAAAAAAAATAAAAATAATAGTCTAGGAGAAGTAGGTTGATGCAATAGAGTCGATGTGGCGACGACGTTCCAGCGATAATGTCAGATACTCTAGGACGGAGAGGCTACTCCAATCCCCGATGCCTTTGATGTCGACAAGGGAAACACCTATGGAGTGTAGAAAGGAGGCCCCAGACCTCCTGAGCGAATGAAGGCTGACATCAGCCGGGGTTAGGCCTATCTTAGAGACGAGAGATTTAAGAAAGGCTAGGACGTCTTTGTATAACACAGGTCGTATTCTACCACCTAAACGGCATAGGAAGATAGGCGACGTAAGAGGAGCAGGAAATTGTTGAAAATTCTTCTCGATGAAGTCCGCAACACATAAGGGAGAACCAGGAAGACGACGAAGAGGAATGGTCATTGCGCCTGAAGTTGAACCTCTCGTTTTACTGGACTCCATGGAGATGTGCACACCCCATGGAGACAGGGACACACACGATCGAGGAATAACATGAGAATCGTGTGACTGTGACAATGTGTCAGGGACGATATTGGATTTCCTGAGAAGCGTACGGAATGACATAGCAAGTACGCCCCACATGGCCGCCTGGTTTGGATCTGAAACACAGACGTGCAGGTACATCTGTAACAACTGGGTGATTGTAAGAGGAATGGCCTGTCTCGGAGGGGCTCCAACCCTTCTCTTCAATCCAGATAGGACCATCTTAATGTAGTAGGATGAACGGAAGTTCTCTGGGGCACCAGATACTTTATGCAGACTAATCACAGCAGACAAGTAATTGTCAATGGATGAAAACTTCATTGTTAGGCCGAGAAAAGACAGGAACCTCGCCACGGTTTGCGTCGAGGCAGGAACCGGGCAGAGGCCATAACTGTCGCAGAAAGATATATATTTCTTCCATTGAGTAGCTCGTGTGGAGAAGGTGTTCGAGGCCCAAGCGCAGCCGATGTTCAGAGAAACCAAGTCATCTAGATCCTGTAACGTTGTACCTACAACAACATAAGCACAAGTCAGGTAGATGTATCGAGTTAAAGGAAGACAAGCGTGAAAGGATGTCAGGGATGACATTCAGATGGCCGGGGATATGAGCAGACACCAAGTGGAAATTATATGTAGCAGATGCCCAAAAAATATCCCTAAGCAGGTCCATACAAGCCTTGTTGGAGCTGCGGCCAGTATTTATCATAGCCACTACCTGTGTATTATCAGTAAGACAGGTAATTTTCGAGCCCTCCCACTCGGGACCAAACCGATAACAGGCCAGCCAAATGGGCAGGAGCTCGAGATAGTTGATGTTAAACTCAGGCGGCACTAGATTGATCCAGTGTACATGGTTTGGGCAAACGGAAGCTAGTTGCACAGGAGGAGGTTCGCTGACAAAGGACCCCGCAACCCAATCTCCAGCCCAGACGAGACCAAACCCAGTCAGGCACGGTCAGAGTGAAGGGATAGGCTGTCCCTGAAGTGATGTGTTATCATGCAGGACTGACCATTGAAACGGTTGGCAAATCGGGACCACCAGAGAATGTCCTGCTGGAATTCTGATGATAGAGGAATACTTTTAGTGGAACTGTCAAGGCCCTTCAATAGGTCTATAATCCTCCTTGAAAAGGTGCGGCCCCCTCTAATCAGTTTAGAGGCGTGGGCTATAATACCGCACAACACTTGTAGCTGATGAGGAGTGGCAGAGCGTTTATCAGAAAAATAACGAATCTCATGTAGAAACTTGTCAAGTTTATCCTGGGGGAGAGACATTGTCATATCATGGCAGTTGAAGATAATGCCGAGGTAGCGACAAGTAGTTGACGGAGTGGTGCACTTCTCCCAGGCAATGAGAAAACCTAGTTGGCCAAGTAGCGAGATCAATTCTGATTGAGTCGCCTGACAGTCTTGATAGGTAGGCCCCCAGCAGATGTAGTCATCCAAATAATTAATTATCCTGGGAAAGCCACGACGACGAAGACAAGCGACCGTAAAGTCAGATATGGTGTTAAAGATGTATGGGGCAGAAGACAACCCAAAGCACAGGCGCGTGTCAAGCAGTGTAGCCGATTCACCATCAATTAACCACTTGAGACCTTGCATGGTCCATTGAGATGGGTGGACGGTGATGGACCTGTAAGCCGCCCTGATATCCACTGATGACATGAAGTATCCAGGTAACAGCGCATCGGAGACATCATCGACCGACTTGAAGTGAAAGGGTAGGGCAGTGGTAGTCATGTAGTTGTTAATAGACAGGCCGAGCGGACGACTACAGTCGGTAATAGGACGATAACTGGACAAACCTTTCGGAACGGCCCCAATGGCGTGAACACAGTGCGGGATGGAGTTGACACGAATCATTTTCCCATCAGCAATCTCTGATGTCATCAGTTTAGTAATGAAAGAGTATGCTGGGTCCGTGGTAGCAGAAGAATAGTTGGTACAATGGTAGATGGGTACACAGCTGTCAGGATCGACAATGTAAAAACCTTGAGACACACCATTAAATAGAAACTGATGCAGATCATCATCAGATTCATGTTGTAATTCATGCAACCAACCCGCAAGATTCATTTGGCTGGGTTGGCCACCGACGAGATGTTTACATCGCAGCCTAGAGCTAAGCGGCAGGCGAGTCAACATGAGAGAACTCACTCTCACGGGAGTTTGAACCGTAGAAGGAACAAATGAATTCACATATGAGGAGGTATCAACACAATTTACCAGTTGATGGCTTGAAGAAGTGTCGATCATAGCAATATTAGCAGAATCAGAGGCAGATTCACAGTCCGAGGAAGGGGAAGGTTGGTCAGCGACGCCATGACAGCGGATGTTATTAATGGAAAGCGGAAGTCACAGTTTCTTCTGAAGGTTGTCTGAGTTGCGACAAGCAGAACTTTTGTGCCCGGTCTGCTGGCATTTCCCGCAACAGTGTTTCCTTACACAATAACCAAAGCAAGAGGAGACATTATATTTATAGCAAACATCCTCTGGCCAGTCCTGGGGAACAGATAACTTGCCTTCAGTGCGCCTTTGTCGCCCAGCCTGTGGGCGGTTCTTGACTTTCACCTCGGCTACAGCCGTAAAGTGTAGAGCAATAGATAATGGCGAACGTGGGGCGAAGCCCAGACTTGGGTTGCGCAGGTAACAATCAACCACCTCTCGATCATAGGCAGAAAAGGCAATACATTCATAAGACCTGCCAATGGAGAAAGATAACATGTTCTGGAAATGTGACAAATAGGTCTTCCAGTCGCCACCAATGTTGATTAAATGCTCCAGGACGAGTGACATACCGTATAAATACTCTGACACGGACATTTTCGCGGCATCAGCCGACTTAGCTGGTACACCTTTGATCAAGCACATATACTGAAATTCCGGACGTAAGGGCAAACCTTGTTGCTTGATAACGGTGGGGTCGATACTCATGGAGAGTTGAGATAGAGAAGAGGCGATTTTGACCATGGCGAAGGCCGCAGTCGGTTCCTCCGGTAGGGGTCCAGACGTAGAATCCGAACTATGCACAAATGGATCAGTAATGAGATTCACCACAGGATTCACAATAGGATTAACCACTGGGTTCACAACTGGATTCACAATGGGTGTCGGTAGAACTGGAGGAGGAAGTGGAGGCGAAGAATGAACCACCACAGGAGTAGATTTTTGGAGGAGGTGGCGGAGGCGGGACAGCAGTGCGCGCACCTCCCAGAATCACAGGAGTAGATCCCGATGAATGCGACGGAGTTTCCAGGACAGAGACCCTGGACAAAACCCCGTCCAAAGCTGCTTTGTTTAGGGCTTGGCTAGCCACAAGACTGGCAAGTTGTTGTTGCTGATCGGAGGATAGCTTAACAAGAGCAGCCAAAGACTCTTCAGTAGTGGGAGGAGGTTCCTTCTTCACCCCACCTTCTGCGTTTGACGGTTCATCGAAATCCAGGTAGAGTTTCCAATCAGTTTCTAATGCACCTGCAGTTTTAGCCGCTTCTATGGCTTTGGTTCTAAATCGGCAGGTCTTCTCCCCTGGGTGTGCGTGGTCACCACCGCATGCCATGCAGAATACCATCTTGATATAGCAAAGTATGTAGATATATTGCAGATCAAAAAAAAATTTCATGTGAACCGACTGAAAGCAGCTTTGAATGTGAGGTAGTTGGCGGTTGTGTATAGTAACCAAGCAACCAGCACTTCCGGAATTGTCAGTCATGTGATCCTCTCTCCCGCTCCAATATAGAAGCATAGGTCTATCCACCTATCCCATCCATATGGTAATAGTGACATTGTTGTACAATGTAGATGTAGTACTTCACCTCTGGCACTAGTGAGAGTGTTGTACAATGTAGATGTAATAGTTCACTTCTGTCACTAGTGACAGTGTTGTACAATGTAGATGTAATAGTTCACTCCTGTCACTAGTGAGAGTGTTGTACAATGTAGATGTAATAGTTCACTCCTGTCACTAGTGCCATTGTTGTATTTAATCTTGTTTTTAGTAATCACCTCACTTATTTCAACTATTCAAACATGACAAAATGGTCAAATCCAATGGCCAGCAAGGGATATACTTATGTCACATGAACAAAAAGAAATACCTCACATCAGCTTAATTAATTATTTTTCTTGATATAACAACAACTTGGGGCACACCCTATACACAATTGGAGTCCCATAACCCCTTGAAATCATTTTACCAACTAGTTACACATGATAAAAGGGTCAGATCCTATGGTAAGCAAGGGCTATACTTACGTCACACTCTATTCAAAATACTTGAAAATAGTAATCTTTACATATATTATTAACCTAATTTCAACTTTTACTTTTTCAAATGATCAAATACTGTTTGAAGAATAAATTTCACTAAGAAAACCAGTTGAAAAATAATCATTTGCATAATGGGGGCCCTTTTTGCATTAAAAGCTCCACCAAAATTTTAAACTTTTACCTGAATTTGCATGAATATTTATTTCATTTTGGAACAAAAACGATATGGGCTATAGCCTACACACCATTAAATATCTTACATTTACTTGAAATCATCATCACAAGTTATTACATACAAGAAAAGTGGCATGTCTCATGGCTACCAAGGGCTATACTTACGTCACACATTAAAGACAAAACACTTCACAAAAAGTGAATATAATAATTTCCACATCATCACTGTCTATTCCGACTTTATATGATTTCAAGTGGATTAAGAATTGTATAGGAATTGTATTTATTATTCAGTTGAGCCAATATTCAGTTGAAATCAAATATTAAGGCATGATACAGCAAGGGCTATACTTACGTCACAAAATACTGATAATTATATTATAATACTTCACATCAGGTGAAAACACTAATGATTAGATTATAATAGCATATTTGATAGCATATTATATCAAGTGGATTAATAACCCTCTAGATAATCAGTTCTGCTCAGAAACCCTATTGCAAAATACTTATTTGCCATATAATCAAGCCCCTATTAACCTTGAAACTCATCAAAATTTTTGGAAAAAAATCAAAGTTTTTACCAAAGATTACTTCCAGTCTCGTCGATTACATCAAATATAAAATGAATAACTATTTCATTCCTAAATAAAAACAATATTGCCACACCCTATACCGCATTCACTTTATTATACCCACTTGAAACCGTTATTAGAACTATTTGTGATGTGTCACAGAAAAATGAGTCACGATTCAATATGCACGATTTTGAGATGTCATACTATTATTCAAAAGGATGAGAGCCAGCAGATTCCAACTTATATTAGATGTTCTAATGTTTATCATTAGGGAATCTAATATAAGTACTTTAATATTATTTTTAATGCATCAAAAAATGATCACATTTACACACAACTCAAGGTTCAGTTCACAAGGCCAGCAAGAGCTATACTTACGTCACATACTAAAGTTAAAATACTTCACATAAGGTGAAATAAATAATTGTGAGATAATGATAGGCTAATTTCACTTTTTATTATCTAAGTAGTTTAACAATTGTTTGCAGAATGAATTGTACTCAGAAAACCAGTTGAAAAAACATCTTGGGTCACAATAGAGCACTTTTTAAAGTGGAATCTCATCAAAATTCATACAATTTTTTTTTTTACACATAAATGGCATGGGTAATTATTTTTTTTGAAACAAAACCTATTTCAGGCACATCCTATACACTTTTCAATTTAGAAGATCCAGTTAAAAGCATAATCTCAACTATTTAGGCATGGCAACAGGGTAATATGCCATTGCCAGACAGGGCTATACTTACGTCACAAAAAGATTCACATGAGGTTAAAACAATGATTATTTAATTGAAATAGCCTAATTTCGATTTTTATGGTCCCAAGTGGGTTAGCCCAATTCACCAATTGATAATCCCAATCCAGTATTATTAATTATTTTTATTATTTATGTGTGACAGAAGGATCAGATATTATGACCAGCAAGGGATATACTTACGTCACAAGCTAAACAACACATATTTATACAAATAATAACATTATATCAGATCTTTATGAAGTCCACATGATACAAGTGTCATCAAATTTTCCATCCAAGTACAAAATATTGACTGAAACTCATCTGCTAGACTTGTTTAACCTGTATTGCCTAATAATTTAGGAGGCTATACTTACGTCACACATAGACATTTTAAAGAATTTTTGCCCATAGAGTGCATTAATTGAGTATATTTGAAAAAAATAAATGTCCTCTCATTATGAGATGATGAAATGAGACCAAGAAATAGGTAATTTAATTCTTAATGTTTTAATGCCTATTCTATGGAGTTGATTTCATGATGGTGACGTAAGTATATCCTAAAAGTTGGAAACTTGGGTTATAAAAGATAAAAGGTTCCTGGACAAAGAATTTTGAAGTTAGGCATTCAATTTTTTTTCATGATAAAGACATGATATAGAGCTAGATATCATTAGAGTTTTCAGATATGTGCTTGAAAAATAATTACTCATGAATGACCTTTTTAAAAGGGATATACTTACGTCACAGATTACGTCACAAAAAGTTGGAAAAATATGGAAGGCCATTGAGAGTTGTGTTGAGATGTTAATAAGTTTGAACTAATGATTTATAGATACTTCAGACCTAGCTGACATAGAAAAAATCTAATTCGTATGCACATCGAGGCCCATTTCTATGTTAACACCAGTATGATCCATTGGTTTCATGTTTTTTCTGAGAAAAAGGAAGGTAAAATAACAGTTTTTCTCATTTTTAGATACTAAATATTGGTTTGAGGTAAAGAAAAGTGCATGTGGAATGAAAGAGCTCGCCGAGAGGAATTGAATGATATGAAAATTAGTAACATTCAATCAATATGATTCAAAATAATCCGGAAAATATGTTCATTATGCAAAACAGCACACTTGAAAAATCTGACCCACTTATGTCGCCTAACATCAGCACTTTGAATTTAATGTGATGTAATTCTTAGAAAAATGAAGAATAGCAATGGAATATAGATATAGAATAATAAAATACTGGACATTTAACCTACAAACACCAACTAATGTATCGGTAGGGGTTGTCATGGAATTCTAGCTAAAAAAGTACACAGCACCAAATGGGGGTCGGAAGGGTGGGGGTTGGGGTTGGGGGGGGGGGGGGGGGGGGGGCTGTCGCCTAACATCAGGAAGATTAATGACCCTAGAAGGCAGATTTAAAATAAATTTACCTTATAGCTGAGTTCTGTCATTTATTTTGGTTATTTATATTCTATTATTTAGGAACGTGTTGGGAAAAATTCTCAATTTTTTGGTGAGTTAGTCCAAAATGTTCAGTCCAAACGTCCAAACCACTGCCGATATTGCCCTCTGATGAACACCACAGGCACATTTTGGGTCAGAACCCTGCAACGGAACGTGCCCAGTCACAAGCATGTCAATTGCAGAACTAACAATCTGATCTACATTATCACCTGTAAAACCTGCCAAATACAATATGTCGGTCAGACCAAGAACAATATTGTATCTAGATTTGGCGCACATCTCTTTGACATTGAGAAAAACAATGATACCATGGTTGCCAGGCATCAAAACCAAGCACACCCGGACATAGGAGAGAAAGGAAACAACATCTCTATTTCTATACTCACTTTCAAGGCAGAAGTGTCAAGCGATGCTGCCAGAGAAGTAAGAAATCGGGAAGAAAAGAGATGGATTTCCAGACTCAAAACTCTGGTACCTACGGGACTGAACATTTTGGACTAACTCACCAAAAAATTGAGAATTTTTCCCAACACGTTCCTAATTGATTATCCCAGAAAAGTCAGTAAACAAGGTTACAACTAGAGCTTTTCTAGTTTGGACCAAGGTCCTACCACACTTCTTTCTACCTTCCCCAATAAATGACACTCCCACATCAACCTTGTACTTGTACTTGTTTAGACACCTGAAAGCCCAGAACATCAACCTTGTCTTGAAAAAATTTACATTTACTCTTTTTGATGGTAATACCATGTTCGGATAAAGTGTCAAAAATGATTTTGAGATGTTTTTTGTGCTCTTCCCGTGTTTTAGAGTAAATCACCAGGTCATCGATGAATATACCAAGAAATTTCCCAATATATTCGGCGAATATCCGGTTCATTGCCCTTTGAAACACAGCCGGGGCATTAGTTAATCCGAAAGGCATTCTACGCCATTGAAATAAACCTCTATGGCAGACAAAGGCCGTTTTCTCTATGCTTTCAGGGTGCATTTGGACTTGCAAATACCCAGATTTGAGATCTAGAGTGGAAAAGATCGCTGCTCCTGTTAGACTATCAAAGATATCTTGTATATTTGGTAGGGGGTGGGCATCTTTCTTGGTCACAGAATTTAATTTTCTAAAATCTGAACAGAACCTGGTTTCCCCATCTTTCTTAGGTACTAAAGTTATGGGACTAGCCCATGGTGACGAGCTTGGTTCAATCACACCTAACTCAAGCATTTCGTCAATCTCCTTATCTACTATCAGCTTTTTGTTTAAGGGAAGGCGATAAGATCTCTGATTAATAGGGCGGGCATTCCCCGTGTCAATTTCCATGTATACATCTTTTACTATGCCTAATTTACCATTTTTGCCAAAAACTTCTGGGTATCTTTCCTCCCAGATTTCTTCCTCTGTTTGGAGGGAAGCAAATTCAGAATCTATTTCTTCTTCTACCGCTTGACTTTTATATTCTCTACCTCCTAGACGTATGATTCTTTTTCTGTGCCAGATTACCGAATCCAAAATGTCCAGAGCATCGTCCCCTAGTAGGAGATCGTGTTGGAGGTTTTTAACGACGTATACAGGAAGATGACTACCCCCAGCCTTAATTATCGCCCTACCTTCTGACTGCAAAGCATGACCACTCAGTGACCGTAACTGTTCACCTTGTTCCAAAATTAACGGTCGGTGGTTTACCTTATTGAAATGTTTCCACAAATCATACTTAACTAAACTTCTAGTGGCGCCGGTGTCGATAAGTGCTTGTGCTTTCCTTCCCGCCACAGGAAGGGCCACACGAAACCGCTTATCCGGCGAATTTATTCCCCCGAAGGGAGAACAAAGGGGTTTGTGGGAACTCTGGGCGTTATGGCTTGTATAGCCGCTATAATGGGTTGCATTTTGGTATCCATTACTTCTTCTATGTCTGGCCGTACAGCCGCTCTCATTTGTGCGAATCGCTTAGGGCATTCTCTAGCAAAATGTCCCTCCAATCCACATTCATAGCAAGTATTCTTACCTCTAAACCTTTTTCCCCCCTTCTGTGCCCCTCCCTTCCTTTTCTGACCCTGTTGTGACTCTACCTGATTAGAATTGGCAACCGGGGCAGGGTTTGGAGCGCTATAAGGCGGAAATGTAGGCAAATAGGATGGTTGTACAAAGGGAAACTGAGTCTGGTTCTGAACTGGTGGTGCATGAACTGTTACTGATGAAGGTTGAGATCTTTCCCTCCCTAAGAGTTCTACCATATTTCTTAATGCTTTTAATTTGTCCATCATAGCTTTTGTTCCAACATCGGTCTCCCCAGTAGAGGTCGGTGGAGTCAGAGTTTGGGTTGGCGTCCGAGGTTTTTGGAGTAAGGCGCCTATTTCCATAGGTTCCTCTCTCCTTGCACCTCTGGCTGGAGCATCGGCTAACGTATGGGTATACGCTGCCGTTGTCGCCAGGTCAATTGCTTCGCCCAAAGTCTCTGGTCTGGTTGAGAATACCTCACACCGTACCTGTCTATCGGTGAGCCCACGTATAAAATCTCGAGCTAATTGTGACTGAATTACAGGCAAGGCCAAAATGCCTGGTTCATAAGCCCTTAGAGCTGTTTCCTGGTATTTACGGCCATAAATTCGTATGTCTTCGTATGGGAGTTGATGGATCCCCTTCAACTTCTCTCTAAGTTGAGTGGTCTCCTCTTCTCCCATAAACAAGCGAATTATTTCCTGTTTTACACCCTCCCATATGCGTTCCGCTCCCTGTGCTTCTACATAAGATTCAATGGAACGTGCTAATGATCCCTGAGCTAACAATATAACTGCCTCTATGGCTATGTTATCATGTGCCCCTACTGTGATTCTAACTCTGTCCAACCCATCTAACCACTCTCTGAGTGATTCTTTGTTGGTCCCATCGTTAGGACCCAGCAAGGTTGCATGTCTCTCCATACGCCTTCTAACTACTTCTATTGACGCATAGTGCGCTTTACGATCAGCATCATTGAGTGCATTTACCTCTTTGGCGGTGATTTCCCAGTTAATGGGTGTTGTCAACGCCATTTCGGAGGTAAATGAATTAGCTGATTATATGTAAAGATGAATTACTATTACCTGCTTGATTTGGAATATTCTATTTCTATATAGAGAATTTGGAATATTAATTTTTGCCTAGATCCAACGTAACAATTTTTGTGCAGGTATTTCCAAAAACAAAAATTTTGATCTCTTTAGTCCCTATTCTTACCCATTACATTTTATCCCAGTGGTAAGACATAGTGTCTAGCTGTTCACTGCTGAACTGAATCACACTTTCAGAGGTGCCTACGCAGTCGTTCCAATCCTCTGGTTCTGCGATCGGTGGATAACCATCATTGAATATCTCCTCTAGGAAAATATCCTCAGCTTCGAGGTATTGTGGGAACTCTTCCACATACTCAATTCTTTCCGCCGGTGGCATGTCTAAAATCTCTACAGGATAAAGCAAGATAATACTTGTGTGATCAGCTAATGCACCTTCCAATAAAAGCCCAGCTCAGAGTCCCAAAAACACAACACCAATAAATACAATGGCAGTTTTGAATAAGGCACACTCACCTGACTCCTTTTGCTTGCTTCCAAGGTCGGATACTGATCTGACCAACTAACTAGTCCCTAATCATGGTCGCCAATGAAGAAATGCGGGCCATTCTTCGTAATAATTCAGGGTCAGTAGTTGGGCGAGACATTAATCAACGCAACACACAGAGATGTATGCTTCAAATCAGTACGATCCTTAGAAGAGGTCAAACTAATGCTGCTGTTTATTCTTATACTAGACAGATTAGAACGAATACACTGGTCCTGCGCTGATTGGCTTAGGTCTCGTTGGTCCAATTAATTGACAGGTTAGATTAGAGATCCAATCAGCCACAGGATAACAATGACAGACAAATTATTAAAACGAGGCTCAGAGTGACCACTGCCACTCTGACCAATCTCTTTGGGTGGTGACCAGGTCACGGGGTTATCTCCCCTCCCCTCTCCCTCCCACTCTTTAATCAGTATTCCCCCCTCCCCTGACCTGGCGGTCAGCCCCTCCCCTCCTTTCCCATGTGATCGACTTTGAGATAACGGTCAGACCTGGACCTCACCTGTACCTTTGGACTTTGGGATGATAAGAAATCCGCGAGCGTTGTGTGGGTAGCCTTCTGGCCGGTAGGGGCGCGACGAATGTCTGGCTGAATGAGACAACTTTAACTCAAAATTAGACAATTTAGGCTTGTCAATTTTACAATATGACATAGGCTAACAAGGGGGAAATCCCTGTGAAATCTCTGGTTGAGAGACGACCTAATGGATGTCCATTCGGTGCGCACTGATTGAATAATGCACCACTTCTTTTGTTATTTACATGCTTTCAATGGGTTCGGAATTCTTAGAAATTCAGGGATATGTGTGGGTTTATCATATACTCGGTGTATGTGGCAAAAGGAAAAATTGCGCAGATTTGCGCATGCATAGTTGAGAGTGCATTTTTAAGGAAATAGTAAAAGTAAAAGTGACTAAAAGTAAAACAGACACTAAGCTGTTAGTAGTCAATGTCGGACCCAGCAAAGGTAACATTAACCCAGCAAAGATAACACGTACAGTACAGGTACATCAGGAGTAGAGGCAACTCTAATACACATCAAATACATTTGTAGGAAATGGTAAAAGTAAAAGGAGCTAAAAGTAAAACAGACACCAAGCTGTTAGTAGTCAATGTCGGATCCAGCAAAGGTAACATTAACCAAGCAAAGATAATTAACACAGTATAAAGGTACATCAGGAGTAGAGGCAACTCTGGTACACATCAAATCATCGGGGGGCCTAACACCAGAGGGCTTAAAGGTAAATACCAGTGTTCACTTAAAAAATTAATGAATCATGGAATTTTCTTTAAACTTTGGATTTAGAAAGAACATGGTTCGGGAAACCCAAAAAGCCCAAAAAAATCATATGTCATTGGATTAGTTTTTATTTCAGGGACCACTGAAATTTATTACTGTTCACTATAGAAGTCTATGGAAAAACGGGTATTTTCTGCATTTTCCCCAATAGCATATGATTGAATCATATGATTTTCTTTAAAATCTGCATATACATTGCTGACATGTTATTCTACCCTCCCAATTAAAAAAAATAAGGTGTCATTGAACTAAAAAAAAAGTTATTCAGCTAAACTTGTATCACAATGAGGTTCCCCCATTGAAAACAATAGTGAAGGGAAGTAAACTTCACTCATCCCTAAAACACAAAATAATATGATAATATCCAGTTTGTTTGGCATTTTGCATTCCCCCAACCATGTTCTTTCTCAATACAAAGTTTGAACAAAATATATTGAATTCTATTGTTTCATGCATTAGTTCCTTGAATTCCCGCCTGCTGCAGTGCTGACAACACTGGTATTTATCTTTAAGTCAGGGGGGCTTAAGACCGGGGGGGGGGGGGGCGGGTGCAATTGGCCTGACACCGTAATATACAAATAGAAGGACTAGTGTGGTAACAGGTGATTAACCCTCTTATAAAACGGCATTGGAGATTGAGGTCAGCCTCCGTGATCTAGGCCTCGTTTTGGTAGCAGGCTTTGCCCAAAACTACCATAGTTGAGATCACTGTACTTTTTTTTATTCTTCTTATGAAAGTTATTGATACTGTAATGGTTAACCAGAGTGATGTACAGGATTTATTAATTATTAAAAGGATTTATTCTGTTTCTACCTACTTTCCTACTCGGCTGTTTCCACCATAGCCGCATCCCGATGTGCATGATTACATTACTGACCTTGTTGTGACCTGGAAATGTTGACCTGATTTTGACCTGGTGCTTTACTGGTGGAAATCGTAAACAATTTTGAGGGTCAAACTTGATTTTACAATGCTCTATGGACCCGATTTATGAATACACTTCTAATGCTCTCAGAAATGCACAATTAACCAGGTTATAAAATGCACTTTTGAAGCACTCAACGATGCACTACTGACCAGGCTATAAAAATCAGTTCTGTTGCACTCAGTGAGAGCAGTTTCATACCTCTGAATCTCAACAGTATTAAGGCTGGTAAATTCACCACAGAAATATATTCCCCTTTATAATACAAAGAGTATATATATATCAAGGTGTGTTACCTTGTCTTTGTATGGAAATACATCAATTATTTCATCATTATTTCCATCCTGTTATACATCCCCACAGACCTCTGTGTATGAATCATATTGGTGGTTTGTGAACTTAGACACTCCCAGCTGACTAGGCACAATCATATGTACAGTTATATGGGTGTTTTGATCAGATTGATTCCCAACATCATACATATACATTATACATATAAACCCTAGAAGAATATCACTTATGATGTTCATAAGTATTTGTTGGACAATATCAATGCACTCAATAGTGTATTATTAGCGGTACTTTTATTGTTAAAGAAATTATGTTATATAATGATATAGATGATATATGGAATCACTGAAGTCTTCAGACTACGGATATTGATAAATATTATATTGTAGATTCTTAAATTGTACCATTTCTTTTCACTCGATAACTTGAAACGTACCACCTGTGTGGAATTGTTTATCGAAATAAAATGTTTAAAAAAAATAAAATAATACAATGCAGTGACCTGTCATGCCACCTAGTGAAAAACAAGTAGGCCTACCGCCACCTGGTGAGATCAAGTCGCACAGTAGAGAGCCTATGTATGTAAGAAGTACCATGTATTGAGAATGATTGGTTGTATTATATTTAAGCCTACCAGCATGCAAGCTGCATAAATTATTCATAGTTTCATAATGTTATATATAATTATATCTATCTGAGACATACTGAGGTGCATGTTCGGCCATGCTATTCCTTATTATTCTCCAGCAAAAGAAATAAATGATTATCTTTGGTAACTACTCTATCATATTAAATATTGTCTAATATGCACACACTTTATATCTACAGAAAGCTGAGGAAATAAGGCACCTAGCCATATGCATCATTCCGATCTCACTAGTAGCAGGCATGCGTTACCGCCACGCGTAATCGTTACGCATCTTCATATATTTCGCCAAACTATTTTAAGCAAGGTCATCTTACAATATAATAATTACAATATACTTATATATAGGTCTGAGTAAGCTGGATATTTGGATAATATGGAGGCAGCATTACATCGTTTAGTTTAGTGGAGAGGGGTTTCCTATGAATGGGTGTCAGAGACTGAGTCTGAGTGTAAGAGAATGGAGTGTCAGATATATGTGCGACATTAGGTGTGAATGCCATGCAGGTGAGTGAGCAGTGGCAAGTATTAAGGCCTGTTGTAGCTTCATTGTGTTGTAGAATTTTATGGTAGTTGTGGGTGCGGATTTGGTTTGAACTATTATTTGTTATAGAAGTGTTAAGAATGTTTAGGTTATACAGATGAATATATGAGATTCTCAAATAAATACAATATGCTCCATGGACCTATATACATATAAATGTGGTTCTGATGCTCCCAACGATGTGCTACTGACCAGGTGTAAAAGACACAGTAATAATGCACTCAGTGAAGCACTTTCATTGTTATTGCTATGTGAGGGAGAGGGGGGGGGGGAGATAATTACTTAGTAAAAGTTATTCCTCCATTCATCACTATTCATACAAATAAAAAGTACATTTATGTAGAGGCTTAATTTATAAGTATTTTATTCTTTATAGGGCTTTAACTGTTACATTGAAAAAAACGCTGTATTCACCATGAATGTTATCATACGTTGCCTTATGAAATATAATTATATTTTTGAGACAGAATTATGATGGAGTGGAATTGTCCACACAGCATTCAGACCTATAGCCCAGAGATAAGTCACACCAGGTCAATGGGAGTTATATATACAGATAGGGGAGGGGCTATGCATACTCAGGAATACATTGTAAACTGGACTCCACCTCTTCATCTGTGCACATGATCTATGATGATTCTATATGATATATATAGGGGCTAGTCCCAATAAAAGAACAGAACCACTATTGAATTGAACTAGTTGTCTTGTCATTGATAGTTACAGTTTAGACTTAGAATATACACATCTACCTATAGCAACATAGAAGGAATCACTATACTGATCTTCAGACTCAGACATCACTTATTCATTCTCCAATATAAGATTCGACACATATATATTATTATAACACAGCAATCGAGCTAATATCAGAATAAAATACTATACTTTACGAATTGTATAAATTCCTCTAGACTGACTGACATCCATTAATTCCACTGTATGTAGCTAGTGCATTGATACCCGATTTATATACATAAATCTGATACACATTTTTGGAGTGCATCTCATGATGCACATTGCATCAGGTGTAAAATCAGGTGCAAAACTGCTTTTTTGAGAGGATTGCACTTTTGTGACTGGTCAGTGGCACTTTTACATACACTGGTGGATTTCCCAATGCACATCGGGATCTTCCCCATGTCCCCACATTGTTTGTTTACATGTATGCATGTGTTACGTAATACCTTCGGGAAGCTAATGTTTTGTATACCAAGTTCATGGGTGATATATTGAGAGGTGTTGATAGTGTAGAAATTTAAGTTATATTAGCAGATGCAGCGTGAATAGGGCTTTCAGGGGAAGTGTAGTTTTGTGTGTAGACAAGTGTCTTCGGCACTTGGATTGTAGAGGCAGTTTATTGTACTTCTTGTAGGAATTATATATATATTCATTTTTATATCCATAGAAATATGGCAAGCACCATCTGGAAACCAGATCTTCCGGGTGAGCCCGAAGAAGTTACATTACAATACCGACCAATTCGACCATTTACTAAACGTTTACTATAAAGTTTCATATTTTTAGCACATTTTTTTTATCTGAAGTTCAACTTTATTCATATATATTATAGATATGGTCAATACTAGTACATTATTGACGTCCTAGACCCAGAAAACCTAGGTGTAGACACAAAAATCAAGTTTCTAGCACCAATAATAAGGAAGTTATGGGGTATTGATGATCAACTACCTGGAAGACCAGCAGCCATTTTGTTTTTGGCCCATAACAAATTTTCCCCAAGATACAAAGCAGCACCTGGATGATTTTTGCTCAGGACATGTTATATTACAAGAATCAACAATAAAACTTCATCCATACCGCGAAACATGCTTGACCCCCAAATCCCAGTTTGGCAACTGGACTGTATCTGCAATTTAGGGACAAAACTGCCCCCTGGTGGCTGGTAGTTGATCACAGAATACAATACAAGGTTCAGGATTGAAGAACTCCATGAGTCGAACAAAAAAGTTAATGAACTCTAAGCTGTCAGATGAGCCATTCTTGTAGAATAATGAAAATCTTGCCTCGGCCGGCACTCGGCCGCAACCTACACGACTGGACAAATTTATTTTTTGAAAAATCATAACTCCATTTGTTATAAACCTAGAGGCATGTTTCATATATCAAATTAAAGCTCATTGTACACACTTTAAGAGCATCACAACTCCTTGTTATTATATGGATAAAACAAATTTCAGACTGTAAGTGAACTCAAGTGTATTAAAAAAATACAGAAAAAAACACAGAAAAGCGCCCTCGGTGGTTGTTCATGTTGGTTATGCAAAAAATAATTATTGTAAAAAATTGACATGTCTAAAGGCTATAATCTCACAAAGTTTTATTGGAATAGTTCTAATCTTTCATTTTCAAATACTCAATCAAAATATTTAGGGCTAATCCATAGCTATCAAACTTCAATTGCGATTTCCTAACTTATGCCCATGATTCAGGACTGTCACCCTCAATTTTATTTCATCCCAGGATACCCTCTAAAAGATTCTGGAGAGAAACTTAGTACATTCAGACTTGCACACGGAACCACCCCCAGACAATGGACTAGTAGAATGAGAGCATCTACGCGACCCAGAGAAAAAAAAAGACAATCAGCGAATTTACAATATACTCTCTAAATTGATTACTTGTGGGTTTTTTCACTGCCCTTTTTTAATAATGTCATTATACCCTAGTTAAACTTTTTATATTTACATATTTTTTTAAATATTTTTTTTTGGAACTTCAAGTTACCATTGGGAACTTCAAGTTACCATGTATCACTGAACCTGCTACGGCTGACTGTTGGGAAAGGCTGACTGACGACTAGGAACAGGCTAGTTGACAACTGGGAAAGACTAGCGACACCGGGAGAGACTGGATTCAAATTGTGCAGCTTTTGCCGGTGGGCTCTGCGGGCATGAAACATGGTCCGGAACACCCATGGGGCTGCACAGGAGGTTAAGTTGTGGAATGCAGTCCAGAAACGGATGTGAGACAGAATAGGAGACAAGCCCGGACACACACCAAAGTGCTTACAGCCTATACCACAACTTCGAAAGAATGACATTGCCTTGGATAACATCTGGAATGGCCTTGACTGTAGGTGGAAGGGGGTCCACATATGGCGCTGCCCCTGGAAACCTGCAGTTGCTAAGTGGAGCCTGATCAGCTCTGCTGGGGCACCTCTTGAACAACACCAGGTACAGTCTAAGCCCCGAAACCTGGCAAGAGGAAGACTGCTGAAGAAGCGGTTAAAGGCAATGAGAAGCATGCGCAGCATGTATTGCAATCACTTATATATATATATGTAGTGGTCGTGTATTTTACGGTTCCGCAATAGTACAGTCCGGGAGTCCGAGACTGTCCACTGGTTGATTCCAGTCCTTTCGGACTGACACCAGGGGGCGGTCGAGGGCTCTCGGATCTATCCGAAGCACAGACCTTGGAAGAGTGGTCTTGTGGCTTATTACTATTATTTGTATTTATCTCTTTATATTGTGTCTTCTCCTTGTATATTGCCATTTTATATTATTCAAATGTCCCTTTATGTGTTCTTACCCGATCTCTGGTTTTACTTATCTTTAACTTTGCTCTTATGAGAATATGTGATATGTGAATATTCTCCACACCCTGTTTTATACTGTTTTACAGCATATATGTTCCCTTTGTGGCTGGTCCACAAAGGTTGGTCTGTTGGGTTGTGTGGCAATAAAACCAGAGTACGAGAGTAATCCTTGTTCCGTTTTATTCCTAAGCTAAGAGTCCCGAACCGAGTTCACTACAATTGGTGCCGTGACCAGTTCTTAGCCGCAACCAGAAGTTAGCTTTTCAAAAAGCCTGAAAAGTGTTTGGATCCATCCAGGTAGAATTCTATGAAATAAAATAAAGAAAGAGGTCAGTAGAAATGGCAGACCTAGATAGAGCGAGTCAGACGGAACAACCGGTCGGGGCAACTGGAGGTGCTATACAGAAAGTCCGAACCACAGTGCCCAGACCGAGTCCAGGCACGAAGAAGATCGTGCAAGATGTCTGGGCATTCCGCGATCCTCGCGAAAGATTTTGTTCGGACGATACGGATGAGGGTTTCCCACAGAAACAGGGAAAAGAGTCTACTCCACCTCTGCAGTCTCAGGTGGATGCTTGGCGCAAAGCCTATGAGCGGGCGCACAAGTTTAACTTGGGCCAGAGGAACCAAGTGGTTATGCTAGAAGATCAAAATGCAGAGCTCCAGAGAACTCTACCAAAGTCTCTAGGGTCGATGATCTGTCTAGATTATTAAATCAGCCAGATCAGACGGCGGAATCTCCGAAAGCGGAGCCAACTTTGGAGCAGGTGGCTGCTATTTTCGGATTGGGGGTGGGTGCTAGACCCGAATCCCCGATAGTTGACCCAACACCCGAAAAGGCTGGCAGCGTGAGGAATGAAGGACAAGGGGAATCTTATGTACTTAGGACTCCTGCTTCCTTCGTTCGGGGATCCGAAAAGAAGGTCCAGATTATGACCCCGGAAATTCCCCAAACTTCCTCACCAAACCAGGGAGTAGTCACTCCACCCACTGGTACAGCGGGTAGACTGGGCATAGGCGCTGGCATCTCCACCATTAAGAAACTTTCGGATGTTACCATATAGGTTATCCGGGTGGACATGTCACGGACGGGACCTATGTCCGACATGATGTTGTGGGGACTACAGGTGCGTATTCCCCTCGGAGTTACGCTCCTGTGGCTCACACCACAACAATGAGGAGAGAAACCCCCTCATTCAAAGATAAATCCTTGACTTAAGGATTAAGATATGACGGGCCTGAACCAGCAGCAAGCTCATTTCATTATGAGTATATGCGGGATGCGGCTAGTCATGTCCCGAAGATGTCTTTCCTGAAACAATGGGATTCTTCCAAAGACAGTTGGAGCATCCATTTGGGAGAAATGAGGGTGATGGCAGAGGCTCAGAATTGGTCGGATGATATTTTCCTGATGTTTCTGAAGTGTACCTGCCGCCTCCAAGTTCAGGAGCTAGGGGAGCTACCCCCTGGACTGAAACTCCCAGAGTTTGTCCAGCATATGGAGGCAAATTTTGGGGAACACAACTCCTGGAAAAAAGAGGCCATCTTTTATGCTTCGAGACAGACTATGAACCAGACCAGCCGCAACTTCGCAAATGAAGTTGTGAAGAAAGCCCGAATTGCTTTCGGCAATGTCATAGATTACACCGGACGCACATTGTGTTTGAAGGTATATCTAGATGGCCTGTCCAACGCCAAGGAAGCCTGGTGGATACGACTCCAGGAACCTTATGATCTTGAACAGGCCGTCCATTGGTCCGAGGTATTCGAGGGAGCTGATTTGGATGCTGTAAATACTGTATCCATACAGAACACTACCGCTAGCTCAGCGCCGGACATTTTCGGACCCCCTGAAGCTAGTGGAGGGCACAAGAGTAAGACCCCGAAGAAGTCTGTCATTGCCCAGATTACTGAGGCATTGCACGCCAGTGATAAAGTGGAGTCAGAAGAAGAAGACTCTGACATTGGCGCGATAGTACAGGCCATTCAGTCATGGCAGGCTCATAAGAAACCAACCCCCACGGATGCCCCGAAAACATCTTATTATGAGAAATCTGGGTATAGGGGACAGAAACAATTTCCGAAGACTAAACCCTGCTACTTCTGTGGTGAATTTGGACATAGGGTCTCTAAATGTTCAAAGAAGAAGGGGCTGTTCAAACTCCTTGCAATATCCGAAGCAAGGGCAGCTGCAGCAGAGAGTCCGGAAAACTAGAAGGGGCCCTCACAAGAAGCGTAGTGAGGGTCGGCGGCAAGGCGCTTCATAATACCGCAATCCAAGAGAAGTATGAGAGTAGTGTAGAGATTGGGAGTAAAGCCCAGGCACCGCTTAGTATGCTCGGACGAATCCCAAGTGTGGACAAATCCGAGTCGAAATGGGGAGAATCTAGATCGTTGCCGGACGGTAAAACTCTTTCAAAGGTCTGTACTCCTTTGAGAAATCCGGAGGATGACCCTAATATACGATGGGGGGAATCCGGATTCCAAGCTGAAGAAGGGCAGATTTTAATGGTCAAGAAGAACCGTAATAAACCTGTCAAGATTCAGAAGGCTTCTGTGCTACGAAAGGAAACTCTGGAGATCCCATCTAAGTTATTAGTTCGGGAAAGATGGTATGCCCCAGTACTAGTAGGTGGGATGAATGGATTCTTTTTGGTTGATCCTGGTGTTACTACCAGTTTGATCACTAAGAAGTTCTATGACTCCCTTCCACATCCACCACCAATGGTTTCGGTCCGAACGGTGTGTGCGATGGGAGATGGAACACCTATTAATACTTACGGTAGCGTGCTATGTCCGTGGAATATAGGTGGACGGACCTATATGATTACATGTCTCGTTGTCAGTGGTCTACAAGGCCCTGAGGATGGGATACTCGGTGCAGATTTTTATTATGTGCATCGATGTAGTCTTGATTGGTCAGGATTATTTTACCTGGATAACTACAGTCATTCCGTGAGTTGTAAACTCTGGAAGAGACAAGGTAGTAGTAAAGAAAAATCCTCTGTGAAGGCAGTGCAGGTCGGAAATTCACTTGCAGGTATAGAGGTGACACTCAAAAGAGGTGTAACCCTTGTACCCGGCAAAGTGACTCTGGCCGAATTAAACATTCACAGTGGCTCAGACACATCGGATGGATTGATGTTCCAGCCAGACCAACAATTACTAAGTGACTATGCCTTGGGAAGCTTGAATACGTATGTATCAGGTGACGGGAAACCGGCTGTGGTAGCATTTAGTAATCCGTCCGGGCGAGCTATTAAGCTCGGAAAGAGAAGAATGGTAGGCAGATTGTATAGTGTGACTACTTTCACAAGATTCAGTCATGTCTGGGGAGGAGGATGACGGTGTGATCGAAGAGGCCATCATCAATTCAATACAGGTTATGGAATCATGGATGATTTGATCTCACCTGAAATGCCCGAGAAAATGCCCCCCACTGTGTGTCCGCTGGCTAAGTTAATAGCGGACTCAGATCTACGGGACCAAAAAGAAATAAAAAGTGCAACAGATCTACTAAAAGAATATCAGGACTGTTTCTCCATTCCAGGGTCCGGGAAACTAATGGGGTGTACACATAAAGTCCGACACGCTATTAATACGGGTGATGCAGCCCCTATTAAACAAGCGTATCGTCGGATACCAGTGGCGAAGAGAGACAAGGCCGAAGCAGAGATCTGGAAAATGTACAAGGAAGGCCGGATTGAACATAGTAGCAGTCCTTGGGGTGCTCCTATAGTCATGGTGGCCAAGAAAGATGGAACCCAGAGGTTTTGTGTCGACTATCGTCAGCTAAATGCAGTGACCAGAAAAGATAGCTTTCCATTACCCCGGATAGATGAGTGTGTAGAAGCCCTTGGAGGAAACAAGTGGTTCTGCACCCTAGATCTAGAGAGTGGATATTGGCAGGTAGCCATGGATGAGGAAAGTAAACACAAAACTGCTTTTCTGTCCACTGTGGGCTTATTTCAATTCAAAGTCATGGCTTTTGGATTGTGTAATGCCCCAGCTACTTTCCAACGTATGATGGATCAGATGTTAGATGGACTCAGATGGAAGTCCTGTCTGGTCTATTTGGACGACATCGTGGTTTTCAGAGAGACTTATGATCAGTGTCAAAGTAACCTCAGACTCGTCCTAGACCGAATCCGAGACTATGGTCTAAAACTAAAACCGAAGAAATGCGATTTCTTTCGGGAAAGGGTGGAATATTTGGGAAGAATTGTATCTCCGGATGGCATTCAAGCCGATCCGCATAAGCATAATTTCTGTCATCCCAAAAAAGACCTAGACCATCGTTACATAAAAAATTGGCGTCCAATAACCTTGTTAAATGTTGATTACAAGATAATATCCAAAACTATAGCACGGAGAATAGACTCTGTATTACAACTTATTGTGGAGGATGACCAGTTTGGTTTTATAAAGGGGCAATATATTGGCTCGGCCATACGAGAAATTGATGATTTGTTACAGTTTGCTCATCTGGAGCAGGCGAAGGGTGCTGTCATATCACTAGATTTTAGAAAAGCCTATGATACTGTCGACTGGAAATACATGAATCAAACGTTAAGGGCCTTCAATTTCGGTGACAACATTATCTCTTGGGTTAACATACTCTATAAAAATTCACAAGCGGCCTTCATTAACAACGGTTTCACCTCCCACTGGTTCCCTGTTAGGAGAGGAATGAAACAGGGAGATCCCATTTCATCTTCCCTCTTCACTTTGGTGGTGGAAACCATGGCTGTACGCATTCTCCAAAACACCCTTATCGAAGCCTTCCCAATTGGTACCAACCCTAGGAAGCTAGTCCAATTTGCGGACGACACAACCATCTTATGTAAAGATGACTCTTCTATTTGTGAAGCTTTTAAGACTATCTCCTCTTTCGGCGAAGAATCTGGTTTGAAGCTAAATGTCGACAAAACAAAAGGCTTTAACGTCAATAACATTCACTTGACCTCAGAGTTAGCAACCAGCATAACATGGGTAGAACAGATTAAAATGCTGGGTGTCACTTTGCTTTCCCCTCCTAATCAAAAGGAGCTAAACAGGGTTAACTTAGAAGGTTTAATCTCGGCTATCAAAAGCATAGCAACCCAATGGGGCAAGAGAAGCTTATCGTTGAAAGGTAAAGTCCTCATTTCTAATATATTAATGCTTCCAAAAATTCAACATATCTTATCATGCATATCACTTGAAAAGGAGGTCATTAGGGATATTAACAAAGCAGTTAGACAGTTTATTTGGAATAGCAAGCATAATCATATAAGCCTTGACTACTTGAAACAACCCATTGACGAGGGTGGCCTTAAGCTAAGAGCCATCAAAGAAATTATATTCACCAATAGGGTGATGTGGGTGAAATGCTTTCTCGAAAACCAGGGTCAGGGTTGGACCAAAACTCTCGAAACATGGCACGGGAAAAGTGTTTCCGAGCTATTTCTCTCTAGAATAGCCCCCAGAAAATATATCAGCCCCTTTTATAGGGACGTATTTAGGGTGTGGAATAAAACTTTCTTCTCGCGCGTCCCAACCTCTGGTGAGGAAGTCAGGCTTGAGCGAATTTGGAATAACAAGCATATCCTTATTAAGAGAAAAAGAATCCACTTCCCCCAATGGGAAAAGGCGGGCGTAGTAGTCATTGGGGACTTAATTAATGACCAAGGGTTGTTTATGATGTCGTCGCAAATTCAAAGAGATTTTGGTATACAGTGTAACTCTAAAATAAGACTACAGCTCAAAAGGGCCTTCCCTCAGCCGTGGTTGCAGCTCCTCAGGGGGGAAATTAATGTCAACCAAAATAATGTCCAAAAGACATACTTTTATATTGGCCAAAAAAAATTGAATATTTATGATGTAAATGCTTCCATAGTGTACGAGGCAGTCATCGCATCCCAGAAAACTGGGGATGAAAATTCCAGAAATGGAATATGGTGCTCAGGGACGAAGATCCCTTACTAGCGTCAATTAATTGAAGCAACAGGTTTCGGATACCTTATGAGTGTACAGACGATGTCAGACTTCAGTCCCTCCAATTCAAAATACTTCATACATACAACATGCAATGTTTATCTCCTACAAATACGAGTTAAAACATTTGACATCTGTAGTTACTGTGACGAAAGAGACTCCATAGACCACTTCTTTTTCACTTGTAACAAGGTACGAGACCTGTGGGTCAATATCAGGGACAAGCTACTCGCGATTGGGGTCACACCAGATCTCTTGCGAGACTTCCTTACAAAGACCACAGTCCTATTAGGAATGCCTAACACAAACCTGGTGGCCAATTTTGTGAACTTTGTTATCATATGTTCCAAGGCCTACATTCACAGAATGAGGCTTTTTAATAACAATAATGTGTCCTTTCAAAACCTGTACAATGAGATTAAAAGAAGATTCTATGTGCTATTAAAAGCTGGGAAGTATAATTCGCGGTCCCAGCGAAAATGTAGAGGGTGGAGTAAGCTCATAGACAAGTGGTAGATATATCAATATAATTACATTTAATGTTTTACTTTAGTAGACCCTTAGGGAAATCTGTGTTGATTAGGAAATCTCGAATCATTTATGTAACAGGTTCTAACCTAAACATCGAAGCTAGAGGCTCTTTGTGATTACAATACGAGTGGCATCCTCGCCTGTCATCCATCCACAGGTTCTTTCGTATAATATTGTACTTGGTTATTAGTAATTGTTCCACAGAAACAACAATAATTATTCTGTCTTCATTGCCTTTATTTTTCAGTGCTCACAGATGAGAAGGGCCTTTGTACATTACTGAAGGCTAAAAATGTATGTCATCAAATAGGACATCATTCATGTGGGAAATATTCATCAAACCACATGGAATGATTATAAATTGATGGGAAACATATTTTCAGATGTTTTTAACACCAGAAAACCATTAATAGAAAAATCATTTATCTTGACTTGACATGATAAATTGGGGCAAACAATTGTCATATTTGAGTGAACTTTCAAATCTTGACCTCAAAAACATAAACAGAATTATGTCCAATCATATTCAAACAAGCGTCTCCACAAATCCATACATTTTTCCTTTAAAAAACCCACCGACATTCAATATCAAACCCAATAGAAAGATACAGACCACTCAGTGTTATCCCTATATGAGGACCATAGTATGATGCGCCATACAGGCAAGAGTCTATTTTAGTTAACTAATACAGCTTTTTTATTATGAATTCAATAAAGTAAATACTTCAAACCACAAATCAGGCAGTTATGTGTGAGAAATCGAGAAAAAATAAAAAAAAATTCCAGTCTGGCGCGTCCAGAGCCAAGCGAGAGAGTGCCTGGACGCGGCGGGAACCCCCTAGCAACAGTAAACAATAATTCAGGTGTGGGGACAGTAATATATATACATTATATATCAGTGAGAACATATAAGAGTAAATATAGTAAGCCAACACAAATCAAACTCAAACACGAGATTGGCACAAGATGTGACAGTCGAGTGACCGCCCAAAAAACCCAATCAAATCATTGCCAGACCACAGGACACTTTCTTATCAACCTCCACCAGTTGGTTCAAGGGGGTAGATAAGTAAACGAGCACGGCTAAACTTCTCCAATGTCCCATATATATTATGTCCTGCAAAGAGACTCCAAGGTCTTGCAGGAACATAGCGCCGCTCCGACGTAAGGAACGCAAGCCTGTATATCTACTAGACAAGCCAATTGAAGAAAGCAGTAACTTGAAAGCCTTAAGAAGCTCTGAGTAAGTAACCGGCACCAGACCAGCTGAAGACGGTTTCAAAAGTAGTGGCATATGAGGTGGAGCAGGATTATTGTGTAGGTAAACACGTAACCTCGCGAAGACATCAAACACATGGTTCTCACAGGCATGAACAGGCAAGTAGAGTATTGAAGAATCTTGCCCATGGGTTTTGGACGAGCGAACTTTAAACAGAGCATGATCAGAAAACAACTCCACATCTGAACGCAGTAAGACATGAGAGTCATTCTTCCCACTGGACACTATATTGCTCTTACGCAGCAACGTCCTGAAGCAGTTTATAATGGCAAGCCATTAAATCTCGTGAATAGGGTCCTTCAGCATGTGGTGGTAAATCGACGAAAGTTGCGAAGGAGTGAGATACAGTCTATGAACATGACCTGGAGCGAGAAGCTTCTTTAGACCCAAAAGCACAACCTTGATAAGGTATACTTCCCTAAAGGGGGTCGAATGTCCGAGCATGTGATGCAAAGAAATAATGGCACTCAAATAATTCTTGATAGTTGAGAAGGTGCATGTGTAGGACAGGTGAACCATGAAGCGGGCGACAGACAAAGAATCAGCTGGGCATGAGGTCAGTCCATAATCCACACAGAATTGAGTGTACCTCCTCCATTGAGAACCCTTGGTGGCCAAGCCCAGGCAGTGCAAATAACCTCAGTCACCTTCTTATCAATCACTGAGAGATGATCCGCTGCAACATAATGAGAAAAGGCTTAAGAAACTGAAATCATCATGGAGAGTCACTCTGGAGAGCAAGTCAGCACAACAACACAACAATTATCTAAACCTTTGATATGTCTAGCAGTGACATAAATATTATGCATCACCGAAATCCAAAAAATGAGTCGAATGATTCGCATGCAAGAGTTGTTTGAACTCCTTCCTTTATTCAGCATAGAGAGCACTTGAGTATTGTCTGTATACAGTACGAGGTGTTGGCCCCCCAGCTGAGTGGCAAAAATAGACAGTCCAATCCACACTGGAATAAGTTCCCAGAGATTAATATTGTCGTCAGATTCACATAAGGCTGGAACAGGGTGGTTGAGCCAATGTCCGTGTAAGTCGTGTTCGAGAATGAAATCAGGGACTTCATGAGATTGGAAGAAACCAGCAACCCACTGGTTGTTCATCACGAAGCCAAAACCCGATTTGCTGGCATCAGAGTAGCACATGGGACCGGACCCAAAGTTGTAGCGTATGATAGTGGCCACACCATTGAATACTGCAGAAAACTTAAGCCACCAGTCCAAGTCCTCTTTGAAGCCTACAGAAAGTCTAACCCTTCCTCTGTCAGGTAGACCCTTAAGCAGGGCGATTATGCGATGAGAAGAACGGCCCCCGCGCACAATGCGGGAACAGTGTGCCAAGATACCAGCTAAGCGTTGAAGTTGAATCTTGGTTGCTCTCTCTTTGCACTTGAAGAACTGAATCTCTTTATGAAAACGGGTAAGCTTATCAGCAGGCAGGCGAAGAACCATATCCGTAGAATCTAGCATGACGCCGAGGTATTTAGTGCAGGTAGAGGGTGAAGAGCACTTCTTCCATGATATTAAGAAGCCTAGAGACTTTAGGAGGTTGATTAGAACCATCTGAGTGGCCTGGCATTTCTCATAACTATCTTCAACACAGAGAAAATCATCGATATAATTGACAATCTTAAGATAACCCCTTCTGTACATACATTGAACAACAAAATTGGTTATGGTGTTAAAGATGTATGGCACACATTTTAAACCAAAACATAATCTGGTATCCAGTAACAAGGTAGGCTTTCCATCAAGCAGCCATGTTATACCTTGTAATTGTCTATGCACAGGGTTAACAGCAATACTACGGTAAGCAGCAGATATATCGATCGAAGCACTATAAACACCTGGTTCTAGCAGAGATGAGACATAGTCTAGTGTAGTAAATCTGAAAGTCTTAGCAGTGTCTACCATATGGTTGTTTATGGACAGACCTAAAGGCCTGCGACAGTCTGTTATAGGGCGAAATGAACCGTCCGGTTTGCTTACAGCGCCAAGGGCGTGAACACACATAGGTTTATCATGTACAACAATGTATTTCTCATCATCAACCTCCTGACGAATTAATTTATCCACAAACGCAAAAGCATCACCAATGAGCACTGAATTATAATTTGTACAGAAGTAAGGAGTTACTTTACCGATATCATCAACGATGTCAAAACCATGCACTATACCACTTGAGATGAAGTTTCGTAAGCAAAGATCATTTTCATAATGTAGTTTGTGCAACCAAACATCAGGGTTCATCTGATTGACAATACCATCAATTAAGCTATCATTACACATCAGACCTCTAAATAGAGGAAGATCAGTACATAATGTAGTAGGGGCAAAATCAATGTGAGATTCAGCAATACAACGATCCGCACACACACTATAACCAAGATTAGATTCAAGGCTGTACATATCATCAAGAGAACAAAAACCTGGGTCAAATAATTCTTCACTAAGATAAGTGTCGGCTTCAGGGCCAATAGCAGAATCGTCAAATATAACCTCAGCATAATCACTAACATCGTCACAGATGTGGGAATCACAGTTCTCCATAATGACACCTTCAGGGGTTTCGTGACAGCTACTCGACGAAGTGTAAACACGGCGTGGAGTTGTGGTGCAGGACAACCTTACCAGAGAGAAATGAATCTGTCCAGAGAGTATAATGGCACCAGGTGGGCGCTGGGGGCGCAACTTTTTTTTTTGTCATTTGTTAATTCTTTGTCCTTTATTTTATTCTTTATTATAAGGTATCGAAAATGACTTCCAAAATTGGGCGGAAGTCTGTGGGTTTTTTTTTTTTTTTTTTTTTGGGGGGTGGGGGGTGGGGGTGGGGGGGGGGGGGGGGTGGCGTGCCGGTTGGTCGTTTTTAAATAAAGTGTAGTGTAAACCATATGCGTTGATTGGGGAAAAGTTATGGCTAAAACACATGATTGTTACTTGTGTGATTTCTTCCATCTGTGTTGATACTGATAGCGTATTTGTTACTCACTGGTTAATGTTATCCGTACAGGGTTGAATATTATTTCCTTCCTTGTATGACACATAAGTTAGGTGCAGCAGCCGGTAAATAGATGTGGTAATACCTTTATTTGTGGGACGTGACTTACTGGCACAGGCGGCAATTTGTAACTAATGTGTTTCAGGCCATCTATCGGCGTGCAATGGATCTACTCTAGGTTTCCTACTCGTTAGGTGCCATATATGCCGCTTACTCGTCAGGTGGCGTGTTAGGTCAGTTATTGCATCAATCGATCAAGTTTGTGCTCCGGTGGTAGCACACGTTAGACTTTCAACTTTCAACTTTCAACTTTTCTTCGCCACCTTCACAGTAAGTAATCATTGCAATTATGGGAATAGTTGTGTGCATGTTAGTCGGGCTGTGTGCATGTTAGCCGAGACAAATGTGTTTCATAATCTTGAATAAATTACAGGCGAACCTCGTGACACAACGTAGCCAGACTATATATATGTTATTGGCTTGTAGGCCTATCGACTGCCTTGTCGCAATTCTGTGCAGGAGAACAATGTTTGTATAAAAATGGATGTAATCATTTAATGTACAATGGTTTCATTTGGAAAGGGTGTTTCTTATGAGGCCAGCCATGTTTAATACATAACGTCGTGATAATGATTATTGAACTGGTGTTGCTGAATGATGTACGGTATATTTTGGTGAGGGAGGTGCAATGTATGCGTATATATTGATTGCAGCACGTTTTAGGTAAACAAACAAATAACTATGTTAGTGTTTTCCAATATGGTGTCGATTAAAGCATCCTGTCGACGTGAACCCAACCAGTAAACTTGATAATTAAGAATATTGTGTATGTGTACAGCAGTCACATATTCGTTAATGGTTGTTGATGGGGTCAAACGGATCACTTATTCCATACGACACGTGTCGCCAAAATAATAGTAATGGTGTGACCAACTTACTCAATTTCACTCTTGTTATATGTGAATTGAACGCAAGTCTGTGTTTATTTACAGGTGATGGGCTCCAAAGTAAACGAACTGTTGTGTAAGGGGGACTTCAAGGCCGCTCGGGAGTATGTGATGCGGGCTGCGTGCACGCTACTGTCCTTGAGCGAAGTAACCTCAGAAGATGATGCCGACAACACCTTTCTAATAGGGCAAATTCTGAAGATCAAAAAGGCATCGCCTAGGAGAATGCAGAGGGGGAATGACCGTAGTAAAATGGTGAAAGTTGATGTTGGTTACAACCGCCTCTTTCTACTCAGGTAAGAGTACACCACTATTTGTGATGGCCTTTATTTTTCATCTGACCTTAAACTCTAGTGGTACTGTAGCCTACAAATGATTGTTGGCCTTTATGATAAGTTACAAATATTCGTGAACTTGTTCATTGAAATTTATACGTTCCTTTTATTCCCATTTGATTATAAACGTCTTAAATTTATATTTTTAAATACTTGTATTACTCACGACTTTGTACTGAATATTGAATTTTCGTATGTGTAATACTACGTAATTATCTAATAATTTTTAGTTTTATATTGTGTCAACGGTATGTTGAGTAATGTTGGCCTGTTACTAATGTATTCAGTGAACGTTATTCATTACTCGTCAAAAGGAATCAGTTTATATTTCTATTCAATCAGGTTTGGAATGTTATATATTTCAGAGACCTGGGTTCAGGAAAATTATTTAACATGAAGTCCACGTGCCAAGATGAAACCTTCAACTTACTGAGAGTCACGGGATTCACGTGGTTAGGGGCTACGGTTTTGGTGTACGAACCAGCTTTCTATGATCGCGCACCGATGTTCTCGCTGCCGACTTTAGAAACAGACAGTCCGTTTGTACCGGTCACAACCCCCACGCTACCACCAGTTGCACCTTATCTCCCCGAGAAGGCAGTGGAGGGGAACTTCTATCCTTTCGGGGGAAAAGTCAAAGACCTGAGCATCAGTCATGCTGACATCAAGTACAAGTGCTCGTCCGAAGCATGTGACGGGAGCCATGGCGAGGAGCAAATTTGTTATGGCACCGATGGCAACGCTGTTGCCCACACTTCGTTGGCCTTCAACCTAAGCAGTAAATCCCTCAACGTCCGCAATGTAAAAGTGTGCTCTCGTCGTCTGGCCAGACTGTTCCTGAACCCAGTACTGATTTGTGTAAGTACTCACTTATCAGCATTAGATATAGACATTTATGCACCAACCTGTGAACTCCCTTTTTTTTGACATGTTTCAAGCTTTGTATGTATGAATAGGATATATCTATTTTGGGTAACATTTTGTTAACTTTTTTGTTATTTTAGCCCAAGGAAAGTGCTCCTCCCTTAGATGTCGATGATTTGAGGGCCCATATCAAGACAGTGATGACGGCCTACAGCACAGCAAACGTGGAATGGATACTGGCGGGCTGGTATAAGTCGGCAGTTTCCGAAGGCAGTGAGGCCGCAATTGCCAAGAAATTTCACGTTACATATGTTTACCCTGAGAAATTGCTTGCGGCCCCCGCTAAATTGAGGCCTACAGGTGCTGGTGTACCCGCTACCGTCCCACCATGCAATGATGTTATTGATAGAACACAGGATTAAGTGTTATGCCATTGTCCTGGATATCGACTGCATATATGTTTCCATTTAAACGTATATATTGTTATTTTTCTAGGGCCCCTACATGATTGCTATTTTTATATCTTTAAACGAGTGATGTGTGGCCACTTTAATATTTTGAGCCCACATACCTGTGCCTGATTATTTGAAATACGCATTTTACTATTTGTATTCCTTTAAAGGAACATTTTTTCATCTATGTATAGCATTTCGTCCGGTGCTCATATTTTTGATACTCAACTGGAGGTGCTATAACCAGTCATTAAGTGGTGATCTTACTGTATAACTCAGGTAATGAAGCCGTGATCTGTACTAGTTAGCTAAGTAATTTATATTACTTGTAGATCTTATATACTCCAACACTACATCTTGTTATCCATATTTAATCTAGCTATTGCAAGTAGCACTTATATTAGTTACTAAAGTTGTAGACATTTATATAGAGATTTGGTAAAGACTTGCAGGTGCTACATTCCATTATAAACATATCTAAGTCCGGTAGTCAACCGAATATCTGTGTTAAGTGATGGAATGTCTCTGGTATAACATCAAATTGTTTTGATTATTTAATTTTGTTTTGGAATAAATTTGATATTTGAAGCTGCTATAAACTTGTAAACTGCCATATATGAGTTGCCAGATTGATTGTCTTACCTTGTTTTATCACTAATTGGGGCATAACATATTTGTATGGAAAGCCATATGCAACTACCGACAAATCGAATGAAAAGTTGGTAAAAACTCCCGACAAATCGGTAACAGAGAGAGTGTAAATCCGACTATGTTGGTAATTTTCCGATAGTCGGTATTATGCCCCGACATGTCGGCAATTTTATTTTTACATTTGCAAATATTTCTAAAGTTTCTCCAAATTGGCCCGATCATCGGCCGATTTGTTGGCCGATTTATCGGTAAATAAAAAATGTGTCGGCCGCTATGTCGGCCGATTTTGGGTCCAATTTTTATTTTAAAAAATTCAGCCAAATAGTTGGCTAAATGACGACCAATTGGTGGAATTGCTCATACTTCTCTCTCTCCCTCTCTCTCTACCCCCTCTTCCTTATACATGTTAATCACCATGGTTACCCTTCCACCCACCTGCCCACACATAAGAAGCAATTCATATGATTAATGATATTAGAATGAGCCATTATGGTTGACCACCAGTATGTTCTTTTTTTTTCTTCATAAATTCACATAAATTCCATTTTCTAGAATACCTTAAAACAACCAAGTGGATGATGTAGGAGACATTAAAAGCTAACTTTTTAGACACAACGATTTCTGAGTTAGGCCCTGATTAATTTATGAAAAAACTTATAAAAACTTATTTATAAATAATCCTATATTCAAGCAATTGTGAATCTTCTGTATGTCCACCTATAACTTCCCTGTCCATGGCCCCACTCACACCCTCCTCCCTCATACCCACCTTCTCCCTTATACCCGCCTTTATACCCTCCTCCCTCACACCCTTCTCCCTCACAACCACTTCCCTCATACCCTCCGCCCTTATACCCTCCCTCCTCATACCCTCTGCCCTTATACCCTCCTCCCTCACCCCCTTCTCTCTCATACTCACCTCCCTCATACCCCCCACCCTCATACCCCCCGCCCTCACACCCTTCTCCCTCATACCCTCTGCCCTTTTACTCTCCTCCCTCACATCCTTCTCCCACCATACCCTCCGCCCTTATACCCTCCTCCCTCAATCCCTCCTCCCACACACCCTCCTCCCGCAGATTGGCCCCCTCAGACCACAGATTGGCCCCCTCCTCCCTCAGTCACCCTTCCCTCAGGCCCTCCCTCGGACTTTGACGGCCGCCATGTCGGCCGCCATGTCGGCAAATTGTAGTTTAAGTCACCGACATATCGGCCGACTTATCACCGATTTATCGGCCAACAAAGTTCATTATGCGCTAAGTGGAAGAGCAATTTAAACTGGAGAAAGCAATGTCGGTAATGACAGCCGATATTTTTGGAAATTTACCGATTTTTTTTTAGAACTCATTTTGTGCCCCCGAAAAATCAGCCGATATTTTGTAAAAGTCGGCCGATGCGTCGGAAAGCTTGCCGACGTACTACCCGACATTTGTAAATGTCGCTATAGTAAGTCTATGGAGATCCTCCGACTTCTCTTCCGATTTGTCGGTAGTTGCATATGGCTTTCCATATATTTGTGTACTGTTTTAGTCAGGAAACCGGTTTGTGTGTTGCTGAAAATTAATTTTTGATCCGTCACACGCACAGAAGTGATGTCAGTCTTTAATTTTAGTTGTTCTTGTTTCCTTCACGTTTTGGAAAATGTAAATTTGTGACATAACATGGAAGCATTGTACTTGCGTTCACTCCCATTTTTCCAGTCTAAATGACCCGTCAAGAACTCAGTTAGGTTATCTTTTGTGTTGCCCTTACTATAATGTCTATAACTGTCACATATGGTTGACACTATTGGTCGTTATCTGAAGTAGCTGCTATTGTTTGTGACGATTTTTACCAACATATGTCCTGTTGGTTCTATTGATGCCTTTTAGTTGAATGTTTATTTTTGAATATTAGTAGAGCATTTGTAACACGTAACCATGTTATTACTCGGCAACAGAAGGTGAATGTATTCTGTTTTATAGTTAAAATTCCGCCTGCATACGTGGGGCCCCCAAACCCCTCGTTATGCAGACACTGAGATTTGACTAAGTAATTTCGGCCATGAAGGTGTCATTGGTGATGGGCAATGATCGCTACAGCTGTGTTTTTTGCTCATACATTGGTATTTCTTAATATTGTCCGTCTACATATGTTTCTGAGTCAGAAAGTACGTTAATTACTTGTTCCTGTTTGTAGTTATCGTGTGAAATAAAGTTGATTTATTGCATACCATTTTTACTTGTCTATAAATTTTGTTAACTGCTGAGAGCTTGTTAAGGTTCTGAACATGCGGGGATGTAATCGTCGGTAGTAATTACGCCAAGTTGAATTTTAGTTGATGATTGGCTAATTTAATTGATAAATGGGGACGGGTTCAAATCAATATATCATTCGTATGATGCGTTACTATATTATTGATTTACTCGTATATACGATGAATTGAAAGTAGGTTCCCCCCACCTCTATATATCAATGAAATATAACTTTAATAGTCCAAAGTTCAACTGTGCGATAGGTACGTGTAATATCTAATTGATTTCCTTGGGGAAGGTTGTCGTGTTCGTATAGAACTAAACAATGTAATTAAAAAATATATTTCTTTATTCAGTTGACATTGCTCTTGAACGTGTTAAACGCCAACTTTTCTTTGCCTTTTTTAATAGGAATGACAGCATCCTTACTATATGCAATATTACGAAAAAATGTATTAAGAAAACCGACATCTGGTAGACAGTTACTTCATTGTTTCTCCTTAATTGTCGCCCTGCTGTGTGTCTGAATGACATTATATTTTCAACAGCTATTTTCTTTTTATGACAAATCTCTAATTATTAACACTAATTTGCCGCATACTTTGCAGCGCCATTCAATAATGATGGATGAACTATTTTATACAATGAACTAATCGTTAATGAAATTTAGATACATATTCAGTATAATATAATGATTTCTTGCTCATAACAACATTCCTTTACTCGATTAAGACATATTGAGGCAGTGTCAGCCTGACGTCAATAAATTATACTTGAAACACAAAGTTGTTAACTGATCAATTGAATTATTCATCAATTTTCAGTGCAATCAATTACTAATTGGCCTCCCATGCAAGATGATAAATTGGATGGATCATTTACATCAGGTGCAATGCAAAGGTCATTCAATTAAGCAACATGTTATTGGCTACCCCTGCGTTACGACAGTATACCCTTATAAATGAGCGATTTTCACTGAGATTAAATTTATGGGGTTTCAATGTTTGTATCTCAGTGTTTATATTTCCGTCGGCGCTCAATAGGTAATATGTTAGTTCTCCGCAATGATTTTTAGAGCATCAATTGTATTTGAACATAGTAGGGTCCAGATGTGTGAGTGTGTAAACAGGTAACATGACATATTGTACGTGCGTTGGTCTCACAGTAGTTGGGTTTATACTACATTTTACTGTATTTCTTCAATACGGGCTCTAGGACTGTCTGACTCTGTTGGTATTGGTTGTGTTCTCGTCACCATTTGGCCGCACTGTATCAGTTGTAGGTTCCAGTGTGGCTTCTCTTCCTTGTAAGTTTGGAAAAGGGTGCGGCCGGCTGCAGCGACAGTTATGGTATTTCGTTCATTAAATGGGATCCGTGACACAGCCGAGTGCCATAGATGTTCCAAATGTTTCCTGCCATTGGAGTTCATTTGGTCCTTGCCAGTTCCGGGGAAGCCATTTATGATCATATACAGGCACCATGGTCGCAGTCTTAGGTGTTTGGTAAAAAGTGCGCCATGTCCGCTGTTGTGTTGTGTCAGTCGACGTCTTATATTGCTGGTTTCTCCGATGTAGCACTGTTGTGGCCTTTTTGTGCTTGCCAGCATGTAAACCCAACCCATATCGTAGTCGGGGATGTCGTGGTGGATTTGGATGAAGTCATTCACTACTTCTCTTGGCGTGTCATGTAGTATGTCCAGCTGACGTAGTGTTCTTTCTATTTTTGCTTGGGTGGGTGACAACCTCCGAATCATATCGGCTATGGCTGCTAGTGTTTCTGTGATGGATCCTATGAAGTACATGTGGTTAATGTTTCGCACGCGGCTCAGCAGTACCAATAACATGCCCTTTTCCCATATCTGGTACATGAACCCTGTTGTGCTGATCTGTGTTGCCAACTGGTTGCAAGTCTCTCCTATAATTTTATGGATGGTTGACACTACGTGTAGCTGCAAGGGCCATTGGAGTCGTCGTGCCTTCACATTTGATCTACCAACAATAACTGGCAGTGTTATGCGTGGTTGTATTGAGAATGTTTGCCATTCATCGGGGATGAGGTTAATTGACATGACGCGATGTCCTGGTGGAATCAAGGTTATTCTCATGCGCATGTCCAATGTTGTTGCAGTTTCCACATTTGTTGTTTGTATGTCGCGTACTACACAAAGTTGACCTTGGGAGAATCTTGGGATATGGCCCTGCTGGATGTTATTGTTGTACGTTAGACGCATGATGGCACCTTGGTAAACTAAAAGTGACTCGTGTTCCGCACACTTTTTGTTCAATGAGGTCACTACTGTTCTGTCCCCTACAACCCAATGTCCAGCGCTAGACTCTACCTCATCAGTCAACTTATATGACCGTGTGCAGATGTTGCGGTCGCGTTTTTTCTCCGTGATGTGTTTCAGAACTGCATCCTCAACCGCTTTTCTAGTTGGTAACACTCGGAGGACATCAAGTGGGACCATCGTCCAGTCTGGGTAGAAATTTGTGTTAGCTGATCTTTGTCTGATTATGTTTATAACTTGTTCCACTTCTTCCTCCGTCGCAACATTTTGCCTCATGATGTTTAATATTGTCTGCAGGTCAGGATCTGTGGCACTTCGTACATAACTGGTCATGTTGATCACCGAGAAGGTCGTTATGAAATGACTGCTTGTCCAAATAGTTTGACCTATGACCGGCTGTAGCTGGACGTGATCACCCATTGCCATTATCACTACGCCACCAAATGGGACTGGTGAATCTCTAAGGCGTCGTAGGATGAGGTCCATGGTTGCGAAAGTTTCGGACGAGATCAATCCAATTTCTTCAATAGCTAACACCTGTATCCGGCGCAGATACTCCATGCGGACGTTCTGTTTTGCTAATTTCGCTAATGCCATCTCTGCCATGTTATGAACTGATTGAATACCCATTTGAAAGTCTGGTAGAGCAAACAATAGATGCACATGTTCTCCGCCTAGTACCTGTGCTCGTTCGGCAGTTAACGCTGTTAGTGTGGTCTTCAATCCTTGTGCAATGGCATAGGTCATTGCTACCATGAGAAGGAAGGTTTTGCCCAATCCTGGTGGCCCTATGAGAATGGGGAACTTAATAACGAGTGGTTTGGGACGAGGATTGCGTCGATCGTTATCTTTAGTTTGTGCAAAGCCCTTTTTTGCTTGATGTATGAGTTATCAGTCTGCCCTGGCGCTTGTGTGATTGTTGGAATGTAGGTACTTATGCGAGTGTTTGTTGTTGGATCGATTTCCGGGAAGTTGGGTATACCTTGCTGCGATAAGGCCTGGATGGAATGTCTGCACATAGTTTCTTCACGGCGAATGAGATCCTGACTGGCTTTGATGGATATGGCTAGATCGGTCGCTAGTGGCATTGACTCAAACTGTAGTTCATTTTCATGCATCAAAGAATATAGAGATTGTGGGAGGAATCGTAATATTCTCTTAAATTGCCGATTGCCCATGGGCAGCCACATGAGTTGTTCTAGCATGTAATACTTTACCACGGACATGATTTCTTTCCTTGTTGGTTTCATGTTCGAGAACACTTGGCGGTTGACTAATGCAGTGGCAAGGTTTGGGACTTCGTACAGGTCTACTTCGGTATCAAAAATCGCCGACGATAGCATGAGGTGTATGACGAATTTTGGTAGCTGGAAAGGGGTGACGGCCGGGAAAACTACGACGTTTCGCTTTGTTTTTGAGGTGTCTATGAACCGTTCATACAGCTGTGGGTCATTTTCATCTGCATTATTTTCCATTAGTGGGTTGATGATGTTGTTCCTCACTAGGGTGGCCATCTCATGGTGTGGGTGGTCCTCCTTGCCACTTGCCTCCTCAGTGTAATTTGCGACTTCCTGTAGATAGCGAGTGCGTATCTTCACCTGTTTTCCTGTTCCATCAAGCCAGGGCGACTCCTCCATCTGCTGCTCCAACCCCATATTTCGTTTTGCTGGTATGCGGACGAAATATTTTGCATACGTTTCGAGATGTTGTACATATAGCAGCTCGGGCGGTCTGAGTGAAAAGGCCCATGTACTGTCCATGTAATACTCGCTCTGATAGTATTGATTGATGACAAGTTCTTGTGATGTTGTGAATCGTCGATTGTTATCCATGGCAAGTCGTATCTCAATGGGGGTGGTATTTCTGCGCCGCCTTGTTGTTCTTCCCGTGATTGTTTCTTTGTTACCGCACCGCGGTACTCTGGTGCAAAAGTAGAGACATGTGTGTATTCGGTCTCGGTGAGGATGAACGGTAGCTCGAGGGAATACCACATGATTTCCGGCAGTCCGATTTCTCTGGCTAGTTTCTCTTTGGTGGTTTTATCGGCGAGTAGCTTCTGGCTAGTAATTTTGATATTTTTGTACTCTTCAAATGTGACTTCAACTGATTTCTTGTCCTTATGCTTGTTGAAGTTTGCCTCTCTATGCTCCTCCACTCCCGCAGCATATTTGCACACATAGCTCACCTGAAACTTAGTGTCCACAAGTTGGACATTGGAGCACGATTTCAGGGCGATGAGTATGTGCGGTACCGTCGGGATGTAGATTTTGTCCTTGTTAGCCGGATATGTGTACCTTCCTCCTGTAAATCGTTCATCGAGTTTCTCTTGCCCCTGTGGTGTTGTAGAAGTGAAGCCCATTTCGGGAAACAGATCCATGACATCCTCCTCATACATGTTGTTGTTGCCCGAGAACCCATACTCTTGTGAAGGTGGGTGCCTTTGGACACGACATACCAGCTCACCCTGGCGATTTATTTTGTGACAACGGTTAGAGGCATGTTCGCAGTCGTGCACTTGCAATGTAGATGCGATTTTCCTTAGTTCATCGAAATCGTCTTCATTCCGGATAACGCCAGATGACAATAGGCTATCAAAGTCAGTGTGTGTCTCTTTATCGAACATGGCCACCGCGGTGCATCTTATCCGGCTGATTTTTTTGAAGTGTGTCTCATTTCGGACTTTAATAAACCCATGTACATGCGGTTTGTTGCCCAAGGCACCGTGGGATTGAAACTCATATCGACTCCAGATAGTCTCGACGTCGCCGACTGGTTGCTCTGGCCCATATTGAATCCAATTTAAAAAATGTCTCACTGTACGTTCCCACGCTCGGCATAATAGGGCGCAATGGTCTGTTATGCCTTTTATGATGTTTGTTCTGTCCGGCCCGTACACTTGTTCTATTGCTGCCACTATTGGTTGGACGCCGAAAGTGAGTCGGTCGTTACATGTCAGGGTGATGAAGTAATCGAATCCATCAAGGTCCCTCATCAAAGCGGCTAGTCTGTGAACCTGACGGCGTGAGTCGATTTCGTCGAACGCCAACATTCCCTCTCGTTGATTCATCAATGAACCATCGTGCGGCCTCCGGAGATGTTCTAAGCCTTTGTTTACTACAACTGCGGGACTGTTATAATTTAGGGCCTGGTTGACTTTGACATCGAACACCCACAGCAGCGTTTCATCCAAGATTCTCACTGTCATGTGGTCGTTCAATGAGGCCAATCCTCCTTTCCTGGGCTTCATATATCCACTTGTATACATTGATGCCGGTAGTGCGCCAATCATTGTGTTGTTGTGCTGGTCCCAGAAGATGTGAGGGAAGAGGGATGCTTCTGGGTATATGAGTGGTACCGTGTTTTGTTCATTTTGGGAGCATATGTTTTGCAAGATTCATTGGGTTTTGATCGATGGTGGTCGATAGAACGCTCTCCGTACCATGGTTCGAAGATGGTCGTTCAAAATGAAGTGGCCCGCCAGCGCTTCACTAGTGTCTGATAAGAAGGTACCTTCATATGTGTTGTTTGCTGCCATAGGGATGTTGGGATCTTCATCATCAGTTGGTAGGGAGATGGGTCCCATTACAATGTCGTCGTATTCATCCGTCTCTGAGTCGCTGTCGTCCTCCCGGCAGGGTATGTGGTCTAATTCGGTTGTTGTCAATTCTAAGTGGACCGGTGGGTCATCTTCTTCGTCACTCTCCTCTGGATGTTGTTGTGGTTCATGTTCGTTTTGGAGTGGTGCGTTCTCCACACTCCCTTTGAACATTGAAAAATACCCAAGCCCTGTGGGCAACGCCACTTCATTTTATTCTTGCAGTTCGGCAAGGAGCATTTCCGTGTTGTGCTTAAAGACTCTCTTATTAGCCATTTTTCCTGATGATCATTGCATTTAATTTTGTTTTGGCCGCCGCACCAAAGCATCACTTGGTCTCTGTCAATGTGCTGTGGTTGTACCTTGCGAACATATATAGTAAAAGCCGATGTGCATTTGTGTTCATTAGTCGTTCATTATCGCCACTATGCTGCCAATGCCAATCTTCCACCCATCGAAATGACATTGCGAGACTATATTTCATCATTGGATTGTCGACTGCAGTTATACCCAGCATTAGGTTCCATTGTCCATCGGGCATACTGAGTAAGGTGTCATTTGGCCGCAGGTATCTGATCTGTGTAAGTCTCGGTGTAGGCTACGGATTCACATAACGTGCTGAGGTATGTACCTGCGACTGTTTCATACTTGTACTTGTTGGGTCGTGCAGCTGGATGATTCTCCATGATCTTCTCATCTTCCTCTGCCAGCGGTCCTCTTTTTACCCGGCTGAAGGGAGTGTCTAACTGGGCATCTGTACAGTAGCTATATATATTGATGGCAGTCTGCGTCACGTTTTGTCCCGATAGGTATTTCATGAATGACTGACGTATGTGCATTGAATGTGCTAGGACGTGTGCTATTAGAGTGATGGAGCATCCTGATGAGAGATCCTGGTCTTCACTTGTGCTAGTGACGTGATGTACTCTGAATGGTAAATGTCCATAGCCATCGGCGGGATGTATCACTGGGTGGTATTGGTGTTTTGTTGTAGTTTGACTGTTATCGAGTGGTTGATTGTCTTCCTCCGTACGTGCATGTCGACTATTTAGGGCTGTGGTGAGGTACACTGCTTCCTGGGCGGTGACAAGGGTGGCCGATTGTGCGGCATGGGCTAAAACATTTGGTGTATAAGTTTTTTTCGCTGTTTCCCAAAAAGACAGTGCACGTCTCACGTAGGTGGTACCCAACAATTCCCAGTTCAGGGCATAGTGTCTGATGTCTGGTCGCTGTTTCAGCACTAGTGCGTCCATGGCATATTCTCTGGCAGTGAGTATTCTTTTGTGTGGCCTCATGGCCAACCGGAAAGTGGACAATCCTGATGACCCGCCTCCTTGCTTAAGTACCGTAAACGATGTGTTGTATTGTCCTCCTCTGCCGGGCCTGACAAAGTTTGGGCACATTTGTGTTGGTGTCAACTGTGTTGGTTGTGATGTTGGTGTTGCATGTAGTATTGGGTTGTGGGCGACATGTATGTAGTTTTGTGTAGGCGGTGCATGTTTGTTTGAGGCGCAGCAGATGAAAACCAAACCCTGTGTGTCGCTGATCATCAAGGCTGGTTTTATGTCCCATATGATGGTTCGCTTAACGGTCATCCAGTCTGGTCGTGCTCCTATCATGCAGTTTTTGTTTGCTCCAAAGGTACAGAATTGATGCATTTTGGTTGCTAGGTAGTGATGTACTGGTATTGTTTCCGCACGTGAGAATAGTAGATCATCTACAAAGATGCAGCAGCCCATTGGACACCTGATATGTGGGAAACAATTGCGGTTTACTATGTCCTGAACTTCTCTGAGGGTGCCATTTTGCTGTACAGCTCTGAAATGTTCGATCTCTGTGGTGACATCAGTTACGATTGGTGTTTGTTCCCAGTACTGCCTAAAGGATAGTCGTATTTCGTCGAGGTCGTGTTCCCACATTGATTTTATTGACGTTGGTAGTATGGGTACTATATCTTTTGGGTTGCAAGCTACTTTACCCGAGAGTATAGACCAAATAAATGCGGGCCATCCGCATGACCATGTTGTTAGTTTGTTGATGTCTGTTCCTCGTGTAAGGTACGTAAAGCACAGTTGACATATCAGCTGTTGTTGGCCTGCGTGAACTGGTGCATCACCGTATGCCCGGTTCACATATCTTTCTGGTGGGAGTGTCCAGGTGATGGTATGTTCTGTGGTCGAGTTTCTGTGGCATGTTGCACAAGTTCGCTGTACATTCTTGTTTAAATGGCCGTCCATTGTGTTGTCCTATAAGGGCTGATAAACTGATAGATATTACCTCAATCGTCATACCCATTAGAGTACCAACTTAAACCAAAGTAACTGTTCAACACTAAAGAACTAATAGTATACATTCGTAGCAGGGGCAACCAATTTATATTGCTCAATCATACCAACACACCAAATAGTACCTAGGGAAATCACGCACACTATTCTTATATCAAGCACCTGACCTAAGGTAAGAAAAAAATTACCAATGAAACCAATTAAGCAATTTTTTGACAATCAAATACCACCGGACACTATAGACATTGCATCAAATAATTGGAGAAAAAAGGTATTCTTCCTATTAACGTTTGGTCTGTGGTGGTTTTTCTGCCATTGTGGTACAGCCTTGTCTTGTGGTTTTCATCTGTGCACGTGACATGGTTTGGGTTCCTGCCTCGGTAGGTTCGCGCTGTTACCTGTGGACATATAAGCGATAGTCATATGTTTAATGTGTATCTCAAAATTAATTTCCTGGTTTACATATAGGCTTAAATGATAGAAATGAGTGAGACGTTCTAATAATTGGCATGTGACTAGTAAAAAACAACACAGGACTGTACAGACTCATTGACGATATTGCACATGATTGTATCGATTTAATTCAAATAATTTGATGTAACAGTAGTTTTTTTGAAATGTTCTGAAATTTTACTTACATTTGGTGTTTGAATATATGTTGTCCTTTAATTACCCGGCTGATTGTACATGTTGACGTTGAGTCGTTGTTATGTGGCATCACTTGTGTACTTTCCCTGTACGATCACTGACAGTTTTGTCTACGTTTTGTTATGGGACTTGTATTGAAGTTGCACTGTACTGAAATAAATGAAATTACAATTGCAATTTTCAATTGTGAATGAACGTGTATGGCAAGGTGGCTAATGATATACGTTTGCTTAGTGTGTGCTAATTCTATATGACCTTTTTTTTGGACTGACTGCGAATGTGTTGTTTGCGTTTGCAATTTATTATTAAAATAGTCTAATATTATGATAAAAGTAGTGTGTGTTCAGTATATCTTACCTGTGTGTGATTTGTGGTACGGTTGAATTGACAGTTGTTGCTGGTACCAGTCGATTTTGGTGTGTGTTGTTACCAAGTATAGTAGTTATCTGTCCCTACAGGTGCAGCTGTTTCTGGTTTACTGTTGTTACCGCCTGTCCTCGTTTCTATCGTTGCGTTCTTTCATTGTACTGGCAGGTACATCTGTGTTCTGTAAATGAGAATGATTTAAATATAATGTGTTATCAAACGTAGTGTTTAAATGATTTTTGTTTGTGTTTTTCCTTTCGGCCTCTAATTTGTTTATTGTTTAAATGACTCTTTTTTTTTCTTTTTTACTCTATTGTTGACTTTTGCTTTAAATCGTGCCTGGTTTTATTGTTCATGGGCGTGTGTACTCGGCCCTCATAGCAGTGTAGGTTCCCTAGCTTGTATGTTAGCTAGCGTTGTATGTTGGTGCCGCCACCTGGTGTGAATTTTGTGCAGGAACGTCAGCACTTGGTTTTGTATGAGCGTTTTCGGAAATTATTCCTTACGTTATATGTGAGAACAACTTCAATATGACACCAATGTTAGACATTTTTAGGAACCCTGTATTATTGCCCTGAACATGTCATGGAAATACAAGGTGTGACAGTGTACGTTCCCTAGCCTTGTATGTTTGTGGCGCCACCTGGTGTGAATTTTGTGAAGTAACGTCAGCACTTGGCTTTGTATGAGACTTTTCTTAAATTGTTCGTAAATGATTCGTTACGTTACATGTGAGAACACCTTAAATCCTTAAATGTGACACCATTGTTAGACATTTTTAGGAACCCTGCTTATTTACCTGACCGTTTTGTGGAAAGGCAATGTGTGACAACTGAACTTCGACTCACGTTATGGTTCTATTAAAACGTTGACTTTGCTTAGCCTTTGACATTGGTAAATAATGCTATGATGCTTCCGACCAAACTACGGTAAAGTATAACTCACATTGACCTATCGGTAGTGTACTGACTGATTCAGAATTGGTGCATAATGAATTCCGTACCTTGAATTGAAGTTGTCTGTCTACAGCTGTTTCGGACGTTGGTGGTTGTTGCGAGCTGAGCTGGACTTGTATCAAGTGACCACTTATTTCTGTTCGCTGTGTGAGTCTGTTTACACTGAGGCCATGATGTTTACGTAGTGCACCCAACGATGGTATACGAAACGTTCTGTGATTGGTCCTGGTCCTGGTCCTGGTCCTGTCGGTTTTTGGCTGCACGGATGTTAACGTGGCTGTGATTGGACGCGTATCGTGTGTGCCCGAAGGGGGCCGAGGTGTGACGGAGACGGCCGAGTGTACGATAGTGAAGTGGACGATATCGGATTTCTAGGTCTTCGTGGAGATGAAGCGTCAACGCGAGTGGTCTGTCACGCCGTAATTATACCAGTAAGAGCTAAAAAATCTTGGTCCAATCTCTCCCTAATTGTCTAACATAGGCACTCATGTAACTTTTGGGTGTTGGACAATGAGAAATAGAGGGGGTTTCCCGATCATGGAGGAAGCTGTATAGTGTATTTGGCATCTCCGAAGGAGTGATGGCGAATGTTCTTGCTTTGGGTATGTTATTACATAATTAAAATTATGCCATTGTCGCCCGCTAGTCCAGCAGGTATAACTACATCGGTAGAAGTGGAATAGTTTCCATCCACGGAAACCAACTCGGTAGATGAGGAGAAATCATGAGTATCTGGCGGAGAATAAAGGAAAGCGCTAGCTGAAGAAGGAGTAACCGGAAGCTGCCATCCGCCATGACAGCTTGGATCACTAGGGCTTCCCTGGAATGCATAACGTCACTGCCGGGAATCCCCCTTCTCCCGGGACACCCGATAGCCTTGTGTTTCTGCTTACAAAACCGGCAGGTATGGCTCTTTGGGCAATTCTCGGTGTTGCAGTTCCGATAGTTGACGAGGAAAATAAAGTAAATGCTTTTCTTTAATTAAATATGAGTTCTTTAGGGAATCTGTGCTTCAAATTTGATTATAATATTATAATATATATATTCATTCTAAATATGGAAATTATTTGCTTCCACATCAATGTAGATTATGATTAATGATCCTACTTGTATTATCATAGGACTGGTAGGGGCTTGAAGGCGGGACATAAATACCGACTTTTTAAGCATACCACGATCCAACAAAGCCCTCCAAGGACTATTATTTTGCCTATCATATAAAGAACTATCTGCTTTTTGGTAACTATAATGCTCTTTGGTCATTAACCCATATATGCCCAGATGATTATGATTAATGATTAGGAAATGTGTGGGAAGTATAGCTTCTCCCCATCACGTAAATAGTGTTGGCATTGACAACGCACTATTTTAGGTCACATGACCATCACTGCCATCTGCTTGCTGCAAATGAAAGATGTCTAAGTCAGCTGGACCTTTCTTAAGGTCCGATTCCACTGGTACGCTTATATATGTGCTCATGGCTCGCTCTTGCTGCGCTTGTTTATAGTGCGCTTGTCATTCGCTCTGGCGGAATTTTTGCTGGAATTTTAGCAAAACATAGGTTTTTGGGGTTACATTACTACACTTTTAACAGGAATGTGACCAAACCTGGTATTATTGATGGTGCACATGAAAGCTATCTATAGTCTCTAAGTCAATGATCTTGACTAAGGTGGATGTCACCAAATATGACCTTGAAACACAAAAACAGCAGAATTGTGGAATGTGAAAACCCATTTAAATAAAGTGGATTTTTCAAAGAAATTTGGCACAAACGTTCCTAAGGGGTAAAAAAAGTCCATGGGCCTCTTGAAATTTCAAATGACCGCCATTTTTTCAAGATGGCCGCCATTTGAGACCTTAAAATGCTATTTTAGAATTGGCTTGAATAGTCCGATTTGAATGATCTTAATGTTGAACCATATGTTTATAATAATCTGAAAGACGTACTTGTTTTCCTAGCTGGGCCAATTGAAATATCAATATGGCTGTTATTTTCCAAGATGGCCGCTTTTATGGCCTAAAAAAGTTATTTTTGCTATATAATTGGCTAGAACAGCCCGATTTGAATGATCTTGAGATTGGATCACAGTTTTTACCAATGTAGATGTCAGTTTTGTATTCCGGGGCCACTTGAAATTTCAAGATAGCCGCCATTTTCAAAGATGGCCGCTTTTATGTCCTGAAAATGTTATTTTTGCCAAAGAAAAAGATGAAATAGTACGGCTTGAATGATTTGAAAAATTCAGCCCAAAATTCGACATTTGACTTTGAAACTGGTGTCCTTGACCTTTGCAAGGTCATTAACTGGGCAAGGGAGAGTGGTTGGGGAAGCAAATATAGCCCTCATATATATACCATCAATATTCCCAGGTTTGGTGCCATTCCTGACAAAAGTGTAGAAATGGGACAATAAAGGGCCATTTATCTTACTCCTTTGGCTGCCCTTTTGGTTGTCATAGCAACCAAATACTATACATGAAAATATTAAACAAATGAATTTCCATCTTTTAACTACATTTCAAGTGGATATGAATATTTGACAAAGATTCCACCCTTCATATCCTACTGTATACATGTACATTAAACTAAATAGCCTAAAGCAGTTTTAATACCTGATACAATGATTCGTTGCCATGGAAACCACTTTCATATTTTACTATGTGGCCCCCATCTAAAATGATAGAGGAAGAACAAATTTACCTCTGTACCGAATTCCGTGGAATTGTCTCAAAATTAACCTTTTGGGGGCCTAGACTAACTACAGCAATGTGTTTTATTATTATATCATATGCCTCCACTGGGTTTCCATATTTGCCCACATATTTGCCCCAATATTTGCCCAGTTTTTCGACCCACCCTATATTTCAGAACTGATTTAAGCAAATGTCACCCAATTTCTTCCATGTACTCGCAGTACCTTTCTAATGATTCTATTCAAGTTTTAGGATGATTGAACAATTTTTGCAACCTTTGGTTTAAATGGGTTGTATTGTATTGTATTGTAAACATTTATTAATTGACCGTGGTCACATCAAGGAGGCATTTCTCCAGCAAAGGGAGGTGTGCCAGCCCTCTTTGAGATCTTACAGTATGTCTAGCTGCGAACAGTTCCACTTTCGTCATGGACGAAAGTGGTACGCAGCATACTAAGTTTAATACTTTACGGTTGTTGATAGGTAATTAATGATGGTAATGTCAGTTTACTGATAGAAAGTCAGGTTAAAGTACAATCAAATAATTATAGGGTAATGTAAGTCGTCCATATAAATTGAATATGATATGAAGTATCGAATATAAACTACAGAGCACAAAGTACAAGTATCACAAGTATCACAAGTTTACAATCTTATTAGTATTAAATAATAATACCAACAGTGCTAACGATTTGTCCTATCGAATCAATCGATAAAATTTTGATATCTTCCCAGATGGGATTGTTTCTAACATGTATCTTGAATGCTTTGGAGTCAAGTAGTTTGTGAGCCGTCATCTGCAGTCTATTCCAAGAGAACGTAATTCTATTCAATACAGATTTTCGTAATTGTTCGTTTTTTTGCGTAATTTGTTTAAGAACTTTTCTTCCTTCAGCGAAGTTTCTTGTATTTAAAAGTTTTAAGTCAATATTTTTTGGGTGTTTTGCAAGTCGGTGTCCTGCTTGCAATAGGTGCAGACGGCGGCGGTGTTTCAAAGGCAACAGTCTATTATCAATATGAAGTTGATCAACATTGGCTCTGGGTGGGAGGCGGAATATGATTCGTAGTATTTTGTTTTGAATAATTTGAAGGCGGCTAGTGCCAGAGGTGGTATGGTAATCATGAAGTAAATCTGTTTGGTCAATAAGAGGCAGCACCATGACCTTATAGATAAGCATTAAAGTTTTTATGGGTAATTTATCCTTAAGTTTTGCTAGTTGCCAGCTTTTATAATTCATTTTGTAGACTAGATTTTGCACTAGTCCCTTAAATTTTAAAGCTTTGTCGATTGTGATTCCGAGATATTTGTACTCATCAACCTCCTCGAGGTCAATCCCATCCAGAGCCAGCACATTTTCTGGTTTCAAGTAAGTTTTATCTTTGTCCCACTTCGACCTCAGAACCCCCTGACTGAAGAAAGTCTGAACTTTTGTCTTCCCTAGATTGAGCGAAATTTTGTTAATTTTACACCAGTGGTTTAATGCATCTAGATCTGATTGTAATTTTGTATTTTTTTCATTAATCGAATTTCCTATTGTATAAATTATGGTATCGTCTGCGAACATTTGTATATTGGAGTGAAAGATAAATTTTGGTAAGTCATTAATATAGAGATTAAACAGGAGTGCGAGCAGTTTTTTCCATTGATTAAAGGAAATAAAGGAGAGTAGTACCCTGTGGTACACCACAAAGTACAGGTAGACTGTCTGATCGACATTTGTTCACCGTCACTGACTGGTATCTGTTCGTTAAGTAGTTTTTAAACCAGTCTAATTCCTTCCCTCTAATCCCTGATTTTGCTAATTTTGCAATTAAATTATCATGATTGACCGTATCAAAAGCTTTTCTGAGGTCGAGGTAGGCTGACCTAACCACAAGTCCACTATTAAGTGCTAGATATATTGTATTCAAGTAATTCAACAAAGTGTCCTGAGTTGAGTGGTTTGATCGAAAACCGAACTGTGAGTTGTATAAAATACTGTTGTTCTCTAAATAACTTGTAACTTGTTTATGGAATATTTTCTCCATTATCTTGGCCGGCAATAATATGGAAGAAATGGGCCTTGAAATGGGGTTTGTTGTGCAACCGGCTTTAAATAAAGGAGTTACAGCAGCGGTTTTCCAGCTGGTGGGGATAGTCCCACTAATATATGTCATGTTTATTATCTTTAAGAACTGAGGTGCTAATATCTTTAACGCAACCTTAAGCAACCAGGCCGGCAGATCTTTAATACCAGAAGATTTACTTGATGGTATACTGTCAATTATTTTTATACAGTCATTTGTTGAAATAGGTTCATAGATGAACTGACTTTTAAAGGAGATAATTTAGACCAGAGTTTTCTAGGATTGTTTTTGTTTTCTTCAATTTCATTTTTTATAAAGTTGTTTTTTATTTTCCTGGACAAATGATTTACTCTCCTCCTTAGTTGTTTAGCTTTTTCCAAGAGTCCAGTGTTTTTGAGTTTTCGCGAAGCTCTAAACAACTGGTCTCTGGATTTCATTAAATCTAGAAGCTCTGCAGTAATCCATGGCTTTTTCGCCCTCACGTTCGTTTTTTCAAAACTAGGACACAGTCTGTTAAGTGTTGACAAAATAACATTATGCATGTTGTCCCAAGATAACTCTGGATTGTTGGACTCTAACAACTTATCCCAGTTTTCAGACTGTAGGTCTCTCGACAGGGTCACTTCACTATATCGCCTATAGGATCTACATTTAAAGCTAATTTTTGGATAAGTTTCCTTTTCTTTTTTAATAATAGCAAATATCAGTTTGTGGTCACTTATATTAGCATTGATTGTGCCACATTTTAATATAAATTTAAAGTTTGAGAAAAGTAGATCCAGGATTGTGTGGGTTGTAGCAGTAATCCTCGTATGGAGGGTTATAAATTGCTTCAGTGAGGTATTGTTTACGATAGAAAGTAATTGAGATTTTGCTCCTGACGAGGGACCATAGTCAACATTGAAGTCACCAACCATGATCAGAACATCCTTAGGGTCAACTTTATCTAGGATATTCATAATGATTTCAAGAGCATTAGACAGATTACCACTAGGGCTCCTGTATGTATTTTTTTTTTTTGGACGTGTTTATTTTCAAACAGAAAAAAAATGGGAAAATTAGCAGAAATAACCGCCGCAAACAGTTAGCGTTTTTATAGGTTATCTGCTGTCAATTCTATTGATATTTCATAGAGATATACAAAATGAATGTATTATAGTAAAGGGTTCTATACAATATATATGAAGGAATTATATAAACACATAATGGACATATGAAATTAGAAATGATGAGTGATGATGTAGATAATCTATATTAGCATTTTAATTAAAGGTGAGGAGTGAGAGTGAGAGCAAACTGGGTGATAGGCCCATTTAGCCTTTATCCAGGTAGAACTTTTTAATTTGGTTTCTAAACATGATATCGTCTTGAATATTTTTCAGCTTAATTGGAAGGTGATTCCAGGTATAAGCTACCTGATTTTGTAGTGACCATTTATCAGATTCTTTTTTTGGAATGAATTGGAACAATATAGGTGCATCATACTGGCGAGTTGCTCTAGCTCTGGGTACATCTTCATTTGCTCTTAATTTAGAAACAGCAGTATAGCCCAGTTTGGAGAGAAGGAAACCTATACGATGATCAAGAGTCATGGTTCTCGTTTGTCTATGTATATCAATGGTGGGAGTCATTTGTGGACATCTAAGGGCTATCTTTAAAGCTTTATTTTCCTAGATAGGTATAATGTTTAACACATTCGATATTGGTGTTATTTATCATTAGTGATAAGGGGCTATTTTTCTTTTTCTTCTCTCCAAAGAGAACTGATTTTGTTTTATTTGCATTGATCAAAATTTTATTCGAGGCTGACCATTCAAAGAACTTATTTAGATCAGAATTCATACATTTTTCGATTTCTTTGGTATTTTCCCCAGTTGTATATAAAACAGTGTCATCTGCATAGAGTATAAATTTACATGAAAGTTTTTTAATGTCATTTGAGAAAATCAAATAGATTATTGGACCTAATATGGAACCCTGAGGGACACCACAATTGATGCTAAGATTTTTAGAATAAGTATCGCCTAACCTTACAGTTTGAGTACTGTCTTTCAGGTAGGATTTGAGCCAATTTAGTGCAGAGTCGATAAAGCCTATTTTTTCAAGTTTTTTGGTTATAATATTATTGTTTACACTATCGAACGCCTTACTGAAATCAATAAATGTGGCAGCTGTTAATAGATTATTATTATTATTACTATTGATCAAAGTTATTAATTCGTATAGGGCTTCGTGAGTCGATCTGTTTTTTCTAAATCCATATTGGTGTTGGGTTAAAATATCATTGGTATCAAGGTGGTTCCATATCTGGGTTGCAATAAATTTCTCTAATAGTTTGCCAGCTAGGTGAGTTAAAGCAATTGGCCTGGTATCTTCAGGTAATTTAGTATTCGTTTATTGGGGGATAGCCTTGATGAGAGCTGTTTTCCATGCATTGGGAAAAACACCTTGGGTGATGGACATATTCATTAAATATACAAGTTGTTCAGAGAGGCATAGAAACATTTCTTTGTACAATTTAGCAGTGATCTGCTTACAACCAGAGGATTTGTTGGTATCTATTTCACTAATCATTGTACACAGGTATTCGTTTGTCATCACATCGAAAGTCGAGCAATTTTCTCTTAATTCTTCGTCATGTATAGTCAGTGGTAAATATTTAATTTTGTCTTGTATTTCTTCTCCAATAGAGCAGTAATGTTGGTTAAGGTAATTTGCAGATTTCTCAGTGTTAAGTTCAGTATTACTATTGTCATAAATATTTGTTATTTCTTTTTTCTTTTTAGAGATAATTTCATCAATTGTTCGCCATAATTTTTTACTATCTTGTGAATTGTTATCTAATAAGTTGGTATAATATTGAGATTTTGCTCGACGGAATAACGTGTTGACGAAGTTTCTCTGATTCTTTGCTGCCTGAATATCATTTTGGTCCTTTGAAATATTAGCAGATTTAAATAGTTCGTCCCTGGTCTTACAGGCTACAACAATTTCATTTGTATACCATTTGGGTCTACCACAATGAAAGTGTATTTTTTTCCACGGGGCTACTTCATCGGCTACATTTATCACGATATTGTGGTTATTGGGTTTAGGTGGCCGCTGAGGGTCAGTTCATCTGAATCTCCCCAGTGGTCACTACTGGTCTGCGGGACTTTTTAGTCTTATGATATGTTTTGCCTGTTACCTTTTATATATTTAACAGCAGCCAGCTGTTGGTCGATAGTAACTACGACCCGGGTTTCTACCATTTTATGTGAGCTGTAGAGGCCTTGATAAACCTCTCAGTGTGGATAGTGTTACTTACATCTCTGAATGTGGAATGTTGATTGCTATTATGTAGGTCTGATAGACACCTTTGGATGAGGGTTACCTGGCTGGCCAGGTGATCCGAAATCCCCAGTCTAAATCAGGTCTGGAAGCGAACTGATGCTCAGTTCCGAACACCTCATGAATAAAACCCAAGTGAACAGGTAGCGCCTGCCTTTGTTCCTTTTGTTCTATATAAACTCTCGATTAATAAGCTTCGGATACACCAAGGGAAACGATCCTGCGACTCAGAATCACTACAACTGGTGCCGTGACCAAACTTGGCTTTCTGTCTTATCGATTGAGCGTTTGGGCTTATAGTTTAAACTTTGCTAGAGATTTTGGTAAATCTTTAAGATGGCTACCAATGCAAATGGACTCCAGGTGGCGGATGCAGCGGCCCAAGTTGGCCTGCGCATTTCACCAGCTGGTATGAAGGGTTACCGCAAACCTACTCCTGGCTCTGGTGCAAAGAAAACAAATCCGAAGGTAAAAGTGACCAGTCCAAAGTTGACTCTACAGCCGGTTGCCGCTGCTGGAGGTCAATGGACTGAATTTCGAAGGAATCCAGTGATGGCGGATTCCTTTGAGGAGGAAGAAAAGGATCAGCTGAGGACTGAAGTGGCCTCCTGGCGCCATGCCTATTCTGTGCAAGGACAGTCGATGCACGATGCCCATGGAACTATTGATCAGCTCATAGAGCAGAATCAAGAACTCCAGAGCACGTTGGTTCAGGTAACTGATGACTGCCATGCCACTACACATTTGCTACGTGTGGAGAATGAAAAATTACGGAATGAGGTAGCCAGGGTGGATGATATGTCACGAATGAAAAACATGTTGGATGATTCTTCGGAGGACGAGGATGCGGATCTATATGGTTCACCTCCTAGGATACTTGGAGTTTCTCCGCCACGGGGCGTAGAGAGGCCTACATATCCTAAGGAAGGTGGTGGATCATACATCCTCCTCACTCCGGGGCATTTTTCTGCAGAAAAGACTGCTCGGACACCCGTGCCCGAGCATCTAAAGATGTCCGAAGCGGCTGGCGGACAGGCTGTAGGTGAACCTGTGACACATGCTACTTCCAGCGGAGAGCGTGTAACAGGCTCTAAGCAGCCTAACCAAACCCAGCAAGCTTCTCCTCCACGTGGAGGATCCAGGACACCTAGACAAAAAGATACGGTGACATTCACTGCCTCGTCTCCTCTTCACGGAGGGGGAGGGGGTAGGCCTTATGTTGGAGCGCACTCCAGCATTAAAAGACCAGCTGCTTCCACAACGTATGTGCGTGGTCATGTTGATAATAGCCAATATGTGAGGAATACTGGTCGGCAATGGACTACAGTCGGAGGGTTGCCAGATACTTCTGGAATCCAAATACCTGGCGTCCATGCGATCGATAATTCTCCCATGCGACATATGACCAACCAAGTGTCAAACTACTTTCGGGATAAGTCAGTGGTGCAGGGCCTGAAGTATGAGGGCGCTATAGGCGCCAAACTCACCTTCAGGTATCAGTTTGTGGCAACGAATGTTAATCATGCCCCTAAACCGTCGATTATAAGGAACTGGGATCCTAAGGATTCCTGGCGGACACATCTCGGAGAGATGAAAGTGCTAGCCGAAGCGCATAATTGGACACCTGAACAATTCCTTATGCAGCTTAAGTGCAGCTGCCGCCGTCAGCTAGGCAAAATGGGAGATTTGCCCCCAGGTTTGGATCTTATTGGTTTTGTAGACCATATGGATGCTAACTTCGGTGAGCATTCTCTTGAAAAGAAGCAGTCCGAATTCTATAACTGCAGACAAACCCCTAAGCAGCCGAGCCGTATGTTTGCCAATGAGGTAGCCAAACGTGCTAGACATGCTTTCGGAATTAATCTGGACAATACTCTGCATACCCTCTGCTTGAGAGTCTTCTTGAAAGGCTTGATCAACCAGGAGAAAGCTGCATGGGTGAAGCTCAAACAGCCGTTTGACCTTCTCCAAGCAATTCACTGGGCCGAGGTATGGGAGAGTTGTCATATGGACTTCGCGAACGCTGCTGTCTTGCAAGCTGCTGCTGTAGGTCCGTTGGCTGTTGCTATCCCATTGGAGGGAGCTGCGGCCGAAGGTTCCCAGTAGGGAAAGAGCAAGAAAGCAAGTGCCAAAGAAAAGGCCATGGTACAGGTTAGCCAGGCACTGGCATTGCAGGAGTCCGACGATGATGATCAGTCCGACGATCCCGGCAATGCGATAGTGCAGGCTTTCCAAGCTTGGCAAGAAAAGCAAGGAAAGACGAGTTTCTCAACTCAGCAGTATAAGAAGTCTGCTGGGGGAAGGGAAAGGAGAACCTGGCAAGTTCGGAAATGCTATTTTTGTAGTGAGGAGGGGCATTTCGCCTCGGCTTGCCCCACTAAAAAAGCTCTACTCGAACTTGTGAAGAAGCAAGGCGCTCCAGGAGGGAAGCCGGCTTCGGAAAACTAGGTTCGGCTCCTGTAGTAAGCGATACGGGAGCCTCGGACAACACGCTTCTTAGTACCACAGTCTGCGAGGATCTTGGTAGTAGTATAGGAACTGGGAAATCAGCCCAGGCACCGGTGTGTAAGATAGGGTTAAAGCTTAGCGACAAGAAGCTACCCGATCTGATAGCTGGAGGTCCTAGGCCGTTGCCGGACGGTGATTTTCTCCCTGAAAAGATTCAGGGATGCTCGGACAAGAGCCCTGGCGTGCGTTGGGGACAGGCCGAGTACCAAGCTGAGTTAGGTCAGGTTGTCTTGGTAGAAAAAGGCCAAGAGAAGTCTGCTCGGATTCAGAAAGTTTCTGTTCAACAGCTGGAAACTCTGGAGATCCCTTCTAAATTATTAGTGAGGGAGAGATGGTATGCCCCTGTAGGCATAGGTGGGAAGAGTGGATATTTCTTGGTAGATCCAGGCGCAACGACAAGTTTGATTACCAAGGATTTCTATGATTCCCTTCCACATGCGCCGCCTATGATTTCGGTGCGTATGGCGTGCTCGATGGGTAATGGAACGCCTATAACTACATATGGGAGTGTGCTCTGTCCATATGAAGTGTCAGGTCGGACATACATGATGACATGTCTGGTAGTCAGCGGTCTGAAGGGCCCTGAAGACGGGATATTAGGTGCAGATTTTTACTATGTGCACCGTTGTTGTTTAGATTGGTCAGGACTTTTTTATTTGGAAAACTTCGGACATTCTGTTGTATGTAAACAGTGGAAGAAGAAGTCCGAAGGTGAAGAAGTTACCTCTATAAAGACTATGACTGTGAGCGAGGTAGATACTGGAATACCTGTGACACTTAGGAAAGCGGTGATCATGGAGCCCAAATCTATTACACTTGCAGAATTAGACTTTGATAGTGGCTCAGACGCATCGGATGCTTGGATGTTCGAGCCAGACCAAGGATTGCTAGAAGACTTCGCCTTAGGGAGCCTGAATACATATGTTTCAGGTGGAGGTTCAACCGCTTTGGTAGCCTTCAGCAATCCGTCCGGCAGTCCAATGAAAATTGGCAAACGGAGAGTGGTGGGCAGATTAAGTAGAGTTACTCTTGTGGCAGAGGATTCCGCTTTGTCTGGAGATGACGGTAGCAATATTATCAGAGAGGCAATCATTAATTCTATACAGGTTACAGAATCGCCTGTGGCGGATGATGATCTGATAGCTCCCGACATCTTAGTACCACCGAGTGCAGAGTGCCCGCTGAAGAAGCTGGTCAATGATTCGGATTTGTCCGAGAAAAACGAGAAGGACGTTGCTCTGTCTTTGCTGGAGGAATTCCGAGATTGTTTCTCTCTTCCAGGTGGCAAAACCCTTGGTTGTACTGATAAAGTTTGCCATGTGATAGACACTGGAGATGCTTGCCCGATCAAACAAGCATACCGGCGTATTACTGTGGCGAAGAGAGACAAGGCAGAGGCAGAGATTTGGAAAATGTACAGGGAGGGTCGGATTGAACATAGCAGTAGCCCATGGGGTGCTCCTATTGTCATGGTGGCCAAGAAAGATGGCACACAGCGTTTTTGCGTTGACTATCGTCAGCTAAACTCTGTCACTATAAAAGATAGCTTTCCACTACCTCGGATCGATGAGTGCATAGAGTCACTTGGTGGAAACCAGTGGTTCTGTACTTTAGATCTTGAAAGTGGGTACTGGCAGGTGGCGATGGATGAAGATAGCAAGTCAAAGACTGCATTCTTATCCAGTGTAGGGTTATTTCAATTCAAGGTTATGGCCTTCGGATTGTGTAATGCCCCCGCTACCTTCCAACGCATGATGGATCAGATGTTGGATGGCCTTCGCTGGAAATCATGTCTGGTCTATCTGGATGATATCGTGGTTTTTGGGAAAACTCTTGAAGAGTGCCTAGACAACCTGAGACTCGTCCTTGAGCGTATACGGGATTATGGTCTTCGCTTGAAACCCAAGAAATGTGAATTTTTCCGCAAGAAAGTGGAATACTTGGGTCGGATTGTGTCAGGCCATGGCATTTCAGCGGATCCGAAGAAGATCCAGAAAGTCAAGGACTGGCCAATCCCCACAAATGCTAGGGAAGTAAGGCAATTCATTGGATTCGCCTCCTATTACCGAGATTTTATGAAAGATTTTGGTAAACTAGTGATTCCCTTGCAGGAAGTTGTAACTGCGGCAGGCAAGGATAAACGATATGCTAAACCCATAGAGTGGACTCCTCGTTGCCAAGATGCATTCGATACATGCAAAAATTTGCTAATCTCTTCACCTACTCTCGGATATCCTCAACCCTCGGGTAAGTTTATCCTTGATACAGATGCAAGTAGTTTTGGCATGGCGGGAATCCTGTCTCAGGTCCAGGAAGGAAGGGAGGTGGTTCGGTGTTTTGCAAGCCATAGTTTATCTAAGCCACAGAGGAACTATTGTGCGACAAAACGTGAGCTGCTTGCCGTTCTGACCTACCTGCAAAAATTCCGACATTACTTGCTGGGTAATAAGGATTTTATTGTTCGGACAGATCACGCCTCCTTGCGTTGGCTGCTCAATTTCAAGGATCCAACCGATATGTTAGCTCGCTGGCTACTCACCTTACAGGAATTCGGACTGGATCAGAGCATGATTTTGCATCAGGCTGGTAAACAGCATGAAAATGCTGATGCGCTGTCGCGCTTGCCAACCAGAAAATGTGGGAGACCAGACTGCCTAGATTGCGGTGCGCATGATGCTGTTATTGCCACTAACAAAGTTTCCTTAGGGACTCAGCGGAACGTGTTGCAAGAAGCTCAGCAAGCCGACCCACTTGTAAAAAGGTTGCTGGAAATGTTAGATGGAACTATACCGATTCCTAGCAAGGAAAATCTTGCTGGTGAGTCTGATGAGTTTCGGGCATTTGTCAGACATCTTGGTAGTATGGAGGTCAGAGAAGGTGTGCTATGTCTGGGGTGGACAAGACTAGCCACCGAAAAGAAATACTGGAGGAAAATTGTCCCTGTTTCCATGAGGAAAGAGATCTTCCAGGGCATACATGGTGCCAAAACTGTGGGTCATTTCGGAACCTTCAAGAATGTCTGGTCAGCAAAGATGAGATATTTTTGGCCTGGTATGAGTTATGATCTGAAGCGGTGGGTATGAGCTTGCCCGGAGTGTAATATGAGGAAGACTAGAGGTGGTGGTGGGATTTCTTACCTTAAGAAAGAAAAACATGGTGGTAGATGGAACCGAATATCGTTGGATATTCTAGGGCCTCTTCGGAGTACCCCTAGAGGCAACAGCTATATTATGGTTGTAGTAGACCATTTCTCTAAATGGGCCGAAGCCTACCCCATGGCCGATCACACCGCTGAGAGCTGTGCAGAAGTTCTTTTTCGAGAATGGATCTTGAGATTCGGATGTCCTGTGTCGTTGCAGACAGATGGAGCTCCTGAATTTCGGTCTCAACTCTTGAAATGTCTACTTGACATGCTGGGAATCGAGAAGCTAATTACTCTCCCGTACAGGCCTATGAGTAATGGGCAGTCCGAGAGACTGAATAGAGTTCTTGTGGAACAGCTATCTTGTATGACTGATTCGGACGAAGTAGATTGGGATATGCTGACCCCTTGCATTGCTCATGCATACAGAGGGACAGTACATGCTGCTACTTTGTGCACACCTAACTCAGTAGTCTTCGGAGAAGTGTTGGTAACGCCCATGGATATAGTTCATGGAGTTGAAAGAGGAAGTCTTGATTTCCCTTGCAAGGTTGCTTTTGTCGAGAACCTGAAACAGTGGATGAGAAAGGGACACCAGTACGTGCGGGATAATCTCGGAATATCTGCGGTTCACCAGATTAGAGATTATAACAAACATTCTAGGCCCCCCAGTTTTGAGGTGGGGGAGGTGGTATACCGATTCTGTCCCCCCAAGGCGAATAAGAAGCTCGGACCCAAGTGGGAAGGGCCTTATAAAATCAGAAGGTTCATAGGAGGTACCACCTGTGAACTGGAGACAGCCGAAGGTCTAATGCGATACCATATCGACTATCTGAAGCCGGCTTTTGATGAAAATGGGCCGATTCAAGCAGTTAACTTGGATCGGGCTCCAGAATTCCAAAAGCAGGAACAGGCTGGTATGGAAATCTTTAGACTGGAAGCTGGGAGAGTGGTGCCAGGGAAAGATTGTCCAAAGTTGGTTGAGAAAGAGAAGATTACTGTAGGCGTCAAGCCGAGAGGTAGACCTAGGAAGATCCGAAAGGGTAGTTCAAAGGAAACCTCCAGTAAATCTCGGCCTCTAAAGAAAAGAGGGGGTAAAAAAGGAAAATCTGTTGCCAAACCTGACAGTTCCTTAGCAGACTCGGCACTTACGGCTAACCCGCCTGGGCTTTTGGGTCCGGGAAAGACTTTATCTAGAAAAGAGAAGTCTAAGGTAGCTACGGTCTGTCCGAAGAAACGCGGGAGGCCGAAGGTTCGCACAGATACGTCCGACCAGCCGGTGGCGCCCCCGGTCGTTTTGAATAGGAAGCGCGGAAGGCCTAGGAAACAGCTGGTCCAAGCTGCTCCTGTACCTCCAGTGCAGCCGAAGAAACGACCAGGTAGACCAAGAAAAGGAGCTGTGGTCAATGCAAAACCACCAGATCCTTCTTCTCCTGGCATAGCAAGGGCTAAACGTGTACGAAAGGCCCCAGTTCGGTTGAAGATGAGCTAATTATGGTACTGGACCGAGGGTAGGAATCTCCGAACTGATTTCTACCCGAACTAAAAAATCACACAACGAGAAGTCAGACGGGTGGTGGACCGAACTAAGAGCCGCCCTGTCCCCTATTGATAAGCAGTAAAAATGGACTTTATTTAGTTAATTCCATTTGTGACTGGGAGACGAACATGAGTCTCGGAAAGTACTTAACCTTGCCTTGGGTACCGCTTGTATGTTAAACTGGAAATCCAAAACGTCTTCAGTGGCCACGGACTTCAGTGTCAGCATCGGAATCTATTTATGGACAAATAGAGTGTTGCCTACGCCCGGGGTGAGTTTGAGGAAATCTGGGAATGATTACACCTCTGCATCGTCTCAGCAGAGACCCAAATAGCTGAGTGGGAACACGCGCCCAAAGCTATTTTCAGGCTCAGAAGGTGAGCGCGGGAAGAAACTGGCGCTGCAGTAGTGCGGCGACTGAATGCAACTCTGGCGTTGCAGTGGTTAAATACGCTGGTGTTTTACCGTTTCAGTCAGTCTACTTCCTGCTTCGGCGAAGCAAAGCACCGAGACTACCTCTTAGAAAGAGAACTGTGCAGTAAGTTTTATCAAGTGATGATCCTTGTGAAATATATTGCCCTGTGTTTGTAGTCCCTTTGCTCGAGTAGTCAAGTTGCATGAATGCTGTGGGTCGTATATTAACTGTGTTTGGGGCACATTGATAATGCGCGGGCTGGCGTGGGACCTATAGCGGCCATGTTGTTTTCGCCATTGGTGTAGGAATGAATGAACGTTGCTATCCGAAGGTGTTAAACTAAACTTGAACAGCGTATCCACTGCTGATATACCAATAAACGTTCAATCTTTGTGTTTTGGAAGTAATCAACCAACTCACTGTGCCTCAAGCGTGGGTATATTCGTGTAGTGAAGGTTTGGATTTCTCGATACCACTACGCTCTATGTGTGTAGTAGCTGTCAGCCACAGCCAAAGCGTGTCCGAGAGGAGTCCGAACGTCCATCTGCAGCAAATAACAGGTATTTTCTGTACTTATTACTACCCATACCATCATTATACTTTCAGGTACCGATTGACTAGTGATGTCTACCTCTGGCGAATACGAGAACATGACCGAGGACCAGTTGGCTGACTCCCTCAACGCCAAGCTGTCCGAGTCCGATCTAGAAATGGATCTGGATGGTTCGGACTGCGAGGTATTGTCGGACGAGGAGGCCAAGGTCATGGAAGGATCTCGGATCCTTGTAGGCATGGGTCAGGCTGACGCAGATGGCTCTGGGTCCGGCACCGTAACTTGCTGAGGTGCAATTATGGAGGCCGAGGATGCTAGGATGCCGGCGTCGGTAGTAGACATGGCTGAGGTTGAGTCCGAGACTCCCGAAGCCAAGTCTGTACCTTCGGCCGGTACCTCTAAGCAGAAACCTAGATCCCCCAGAAAACAGGACAAGCCGAAGATGAAGGATGGAGAGATGGACGAGTCCCGCGGACTCTATCTCCAGATCCTGCTGATTCTTCGGCGGCAGCGACTGAGGAGCTCATGGGTTCACCGGCCAAGAGCACCCGGTCTTCTGCCTGTCAGGTTCTCAAACCCCGGAGCTCGGACCCCAAGTCGAGCTCGAAAGGCAAGGCACCTGCCCCAGCGACTGGAACTACTAAGTTGAAGTTCCGGAAGCTGAAAAAGGTCCATGTGCATCGTGCTAAGGTGAGGGAGGATCAGTTGGCGCACTTGGGCTCGCTGACCAAGTTCAATGCCGAGTTGGACAAGGCCTCTGATATTGTCCCGCTGAACCCTAGGCACGATCGACCAGGCTCACGTCATCTGATGGCCACAGAGTCCGACTCTGAAGATGACCATGGACTCATGCTCCGGTATGAATCCTGTCTCTACCCAGGGTTGTGTAAGGCAGGTAAAATGGAACCTGGTACCAGTGAGAAGCTCCGACTGGTACCAACTCTGTGGGAGCCTGGGTTTCGTTGTCCATACCTGGTGTGTAGGCGAGTGAAGCTCAATGCTTCAGGTGTCCGAATTTTCTCCACCCGAGAAAGGTTCTTCAGGCACCTGTGCGAGGTTCACACCCCTCAAACAGAAGTGTGGGTCTGTCCATATGAGAACTGTCGGCAGCAGCTTGACAGAAAATCAGAATTGGTCAGCCACATCATGAATGGGGAGGAGCTGCTACACAACCAGGGAAGGCCGAAGGCAATGGAGAAGGCGGCGAAAGTGAAGCCTGAGTGGAAGCCCTTCGGAGCTTTCATTCGGACTACCCATCTTTCGATGGCCCATCTTCGGACCCTTCGAAAGGCTGGTGAGGTGGATGTTTCCAGAGCTGGTACTGGAAAATCCAAACCAACTCAGACCCCGGTAAAGTCTAGCACAGTGGCTTCGGACAAGCCAAGTGCTAGTACTAGCTCGAAGGCCGCAGCCTCCAAGCGTCTGAGGACTGAGAGCCAGTCGAAGGCAGCTGAGTTGACTGCTCCTCCTGCCAAGAGGAGCAGACGTTCGAGGAAGGCCCAGAAATGGGTGGACACAACTCTGGCCGAACTGCCTTGTGCTTTGGAGACCGCTGCTCTGGTGGAAACATCAGAGACCGGCGTGAACCAGGCGTTGAAAGCCCTGCAAGTAGCTGCAGAGGATGCCAAGAGGCAGGTCAAAGTGACCGTGGCCGCTCTTGTGACTCCTCTGAAAAAGCTTCAGGCGGTGAGGGTGAAGGTGGATGAGGTAGGGACGCTGAAAGAAACGATCAGTCAGCAGGCTCTCCTCATCCGGACTCTGAAGGCATCTAATCAGGAGAAAGAACAACGTATCCTGAAGCTCTTGGAGGAGAATACCAGACTCCAAGGCTTGCTTTTAGATGATTCGGACGAGTCCAATCAAGGTGTGAGCAGGTCGGAAAGTTCCCTGGGTGGAAAGCCGACCTCTCTCCCTGCCAAACCAGTTGAGGAAGCTCAAGCCTTGCCTTCTTCAGGCTCGGGCGAGACTCCTGGTTTGACCGTGGTGTCCAGTCGAGCTGGTGGGACGTTGGAGGTTAACGACCAACAAATCCATTTCCTCACCAATCTCCTGGACCAGATGAAGTCCCAACGTGAGCCACCCCAGCCTCAGAGAACTGTGGCTTCGGCTGCGTTGGGCCGGGCGCCTCCCGAGCAAGGTATGTTTGGCAGTATGTTCGATACTCCAGACAGACCTTCTGCAAAGGACACGCCCGATGGAAAGAAAGACGACGACGGCAAGGATGACTGAACGGAGGAAATGCATGGACGCTGATGACTGGACCGCCCTTCGACCCGATTGAACCACCTCGGATGCTGTTCGGACGCCCTGGATCCTCGGATCATGACCTTGGTGTGTGGCGCCGACATTTACGTGTAGTCTACAATAATGAAAGTGATTGCCTTTTTCATAAATAAGTTCTGTAGAACAGATTGTTTGCTTGTTAGTGAGGACACTGTATGCTCCTGCTCATGCTCAAACATGAAAAGGTTTTTTCATAAATTTTCTTTCTTACTTCGGATAATTGTTCACATTAGTTAGGACACAAAATGCTCCTATTTGTCGATTCCTGAAGTTTTCATAAGATGATTTATTTATTCATTGTAGAGAGGACACACTATATGCTCCTACTTGTAGACTGTACTTTTCTTATACCCTGTCGAGTTTTCAAGATTTTTCTTTTCAAACTCTTAAAAGAAAAAAGGGGGTATTGTGGTGTTATTGGGTTTAGGTGGCCGCTGAGGGTCAGTTCATCTGAACCTCCCCAGTGGTCACTACTGGTCCGCGGGACTTTTTAGTCTTATGATATGTTTTGCCTGTTACCTTTTATATATTTAACAGCAGCCAGCTGTTGGTCGATAGTAACTACGACCCGGGTTTCTACCATTTTATGTGAGCTGTAGAGGCCGTGATAAACCTCTCAGTGTGGATAGTGTTACTTACATCTCTGAATGTGGAATGTTGATTGCTATTATGTAGGTCTGATAGACACCTTTGGATGAGGGTTACCTGGCTGGCCAGGTGATCCGAAATCCCCAGTCTAAATCAGGTCAGGAAGCGAACTGATGCTCAGTTCCGAACACCTCATGAATAAAACCCAAGTGAACAGGTAGCGCCTGCCTTTGTTCCTTTTGTTCTATATAAACTCTCGATTAATAAGCTTCGGATACGCCAAGGGAAACGAACCTGCGACTCAGAATCACTACAATATTAAATAAGAAATCCCATGCTTTATTAACATCTTGAAGGTCATAATATAAATCCCAATCAGTTTCATCTAGTAAAAGTCTCATGGTCTCTTGGTTGAAGTTTTTCATTGATCTCATTTTGACTTTGGATCCTGGGATTTTGGTGGGTCTTTTGTGTTTTAATATTAAGTATATGGCTTGATGGTCTGAAATATTATAATTTATCATACCTGCAGTCGCAGCTTTATTACTTTTATACATGAAGTAGTCTAAAATACTATCTTTTTTAAGACCAAATTGCGTGGTAAATTTCTTATTAACCTTTAAATCGTATTCTTGACTAAATTCCATAACCATTTTATATTTGGGGTCCTTACTGTCACTCATGTCAATATTAAAATCTCCAACCAAGACCAGAGACCCTGTATGCATTTGCTTTTCAAAATGTAGTACCGATTCCCGAAGTTGGGTAAAACAATGCTTGACATTTGATTGCGGAGGTCTATATATTAGTAGCAGGGTTATAGGTTTCATATACTCTTTTTTGATGGTTACATACAATAGCTCTAGATACTTTCATTGCTTATAGACAAATTCCAATTGATTTCATATTGGTACTGATCCTTAATGTAAATACACAGTCCTCCACCATGTTTGTTACTGTCTCTGATTAAATTCATAAGATTATAGTTTTGATACGTTAATAAGTCAATAGCAGCATCGTTTCTTATCCACGTCTCTGTGAAACATATTACATCAATGTCAAGATTCAGGATATCGTTTCCAACATGTTCTATTTTGGGAATCAGGGACCTAATATTTAAATGTACAATTTTTATACCATTTTTCTGGTTCAAGCTATTCCAGTCTTTCAAGTTTTCTTCAGTCAACATTGGGATATTGTATAAGAATCAACCAGGAAAGTATGTACAGTTTCTTACCAATATGCTTCACCCATTGGCATGTATATAAGCCATTATAGGTTGCATGAACTACAGCAGACAATGTCAAATAAGAATGCATGGACTCACCAATTTGGGTAATCTCGTCTTTTGTTCTTGAATTCAACACTTATGGGAAGAAACCTCATGATACCAACTTTAAATGCCTCGTACATAACTCCATATGCCTCAGTTTGAGTGGGAAGCTAGTCCACGTCTGATGATTATCGTCGTCACGTTTCATTACCTTCCCCTTCAAACAGAAACACATAATAATGTATAGGATTGTATTCCCAAATATAACAATGAAATAAACATAGTTTGGATAATATTTTGAGTTGAGCGACTGGGTTGACGCCTGATGATTATCATCGTTGAGTCTAGCCAGTCACTTTCCTCAGAGTTAGTTCTATACATATTCTATTTTTATTGAAAACATTGGATACATTTCCGTGCTGAAGACTTTCCTCGTCAGTGAGGTATAAATGTGTGTGATTGGTAACGTTTCGTGATTGCTATTTATATTGGGATCATACATGTGTACGGTGCAAAACCATTCCACAGTGGCACCATCTGTTTTTACTGCTTGGACCGGACTATTGATAAATTTGTATTGCCGCTTCTAACATATTGTTTTCTGAACGTGAAATCTTTTTTTTGGACCGTACCATTGTAGTTTAATATAGGAAGTAGAAATTGATTGCTATTATCAAGTTTCAATCTTATCATCCAGTTTTTTTGGACCGTACAGTGCTGTTTAACATAGGAAGTAGAGGTTAATTGCTATTATCAAGTTCATTCTTATCGTACCTCAGGAGAAGTGCCATTGCACGATCAGTAAAACATGATATATCTTATCAAGGAACATATATAAACAGACAAAAAATTTAAGTAGTTTAAGTAGTTTATTACTGTTATAATTCTATTTTTGTTTTGTCTGATTCTGGTTGTTTGTAATTCTACATCCTCAGAACAATAGTGCATTTCATCGCCAACTGGTATCAGTTCCAAATGATAAGACACATACGTGATTAAACCTCCCCCAGTTTTTTTGACGGTTCGACGATCATTTCTGACCAGATTGTAACCTACAAGGTTAATCATACCATTATGAATTTTTTTATCAAGCCAAGTTTCATCGATACATATCACTTGAGAACGAAATTGATCAAACAGGACTTCTACTTCGTCAAACTTATTCAGTAGACTTCTCACATTCAAACTAACTATTTTAAAACCTTTAGTTTCATTAAAAACTATGCTATCACTTAGTGATAGTTCAACATTACCATCATTTCTTTTTGTGGCTGTTGGTGCTAACATAACTAAGACTAGGATGACAGAAGGTCCCAGTTCCACCACATAGTCATATTATTTGCTTCAGCAGAATTGTGAAGAAAATAAATTACTTGATTTATACGTTGATAAATTGTTGTTTAGGATGTGACAATATAGAAGCTTCGGAGAAGCAACTATTTAGTGCGTTAATAAGTGAAAAAATGTTTTACATACAGATAACTACGTGTAACTTTAAACCCAGTCGATAGAGATCGACAACATGACACACCAACTGATGTAGGGGACGGAGCAGTATGTAACTATCTCTGGTGTTTTCTTAAAACAACAAACAGCACCAGGATTTAATAAAGGCTTTCTACTCATGTCCCAAGGAATGATACTTAGAAGTTGTATAGTATGGTGCGCTCGTGCATTGCGATGTCTAGGCGGTCGACCATATTGGCGATCTGCTTAGACCAGTGGGCATATCCGCGAGGAGTGAGGTGACATCTGTCAATGTCAAGGCGGCAATAGTAGTTTTGCTTCGTTCCTTTGCAGTTGTGGTGCACCAAATCAGCCAGGTAGGGGGTGGGGTAGCCTCTGACTTCATTGCGGCGGCGAATAGCTAAGTTTACGGCAGAAACTGTTAGGTTTAGAAGAATTTGTTGAGGGTTGTAGAACTGGTTGTTGTACACTGCCAGGTCCATACCTGTCACTGGTGCAAACATAATGTTCGGTTGACAGGGGTAGAGTGCCATTTTCGTGCGATGCTCCACCGTTTCCATATCAGCTTTGTATATCTCTACAGCCTTGTTTGTTGTCGGATGGGCTACTCTAACGAAGCCATCCCTTTTCCTCATAATGGTACAGAGACCGGCGGTATAGGTGATAGTGCCGGGTCTGCCTGAACTAATACGGTCTTCGGCCATGTGGGAGGCAAGCTTCATCGAAGCCCCCGAGTAAGACAATACCAGAAGGTGCTCGTAGTGAGAGGCCCAGGTAGGGTTTAAGAAATGGCTTGATGTCTCGGATACGCGAGTCTCCGATCAGGTAGATAGTCGCCATCTTATTGGTAGAGAAATAAAAGTAAGTTCATTATTAGAGTGCGTCGGTATGCCATGTGTTAATCATGTATCAAGGGTTAAGAGAGAATATATGAGTGTTATTTCAGTTCAAGCTTCAGCTCAGCCAGAATCTTACCAAACTCGTTCCCAGATACACATGCGGGGTCGAAATGTTTATCGCCGAGGCGAAAACCAGTGCCCCATTTTTTGTCTTGTGTCATTTCGAAAAACTGAGTTTGCTTGGTATTTTTAAGCTTTTGTCTCAATTCATGCAACTGTTGAAACTTCAAACGCACAATACCTTTCAGCACTTCTCTTTCATGTGCACGCCAATTCACACCTAGGGTTATACTCGCGGCCTTCTGTTTAATTACATACAGGTCATCCGTGTGGTTCATTTCGCTCGCGAGTTTCGCATTTTCCGGGGTTGGGTTGTCGAGGGCTTTAGCTACTTGGAAAGCCTGTTCGGCCAAGCTATAGATTACTCCATTATACCAAAAATCTGCATTATAAAAATTAGACAGATAGACATGGTCTCCCTGAAACCCCAGAGCATTTTGAGTGGGAAAAATTTGTGTTTTCAGGTCGTAGGGCGTAGCTCCGCTTGGGAGAAGGTGAAGGTCGTCATAAAGTACTTTCGGTCATTGTGAAACAGATGATTACTGGTTTCTCTTCTATCTTCAAGGTAGTCAGAGCCTTACCGCATTGATGGATAAGGGTGCTTCTTCTATTAGTTTCGTCCGGGACGTCTTTATTTATCCAGAGATCTTTCATTTTGACAAAATCTTTGATTTCTTTAGCCTGTTTGAGGATTTGGTCCCTCATGCTTACGGTTCTAAGTGTTAATACAATCGGCCTGGTAAATTTTTGGTTAAATTTTCCGCGCCTATATGCATAATCAATATGGCTTGGGTCAAAGTTGTTGACCGTCGGGGAGATTAGATTAAAGAAATAATCGTCGAAGTTTTCTCCTTTGTTTTCAGGTACTCCTTGAATGACTAGGTTCTTATTCCTTAGTTTTATGTCGAGAAGCTCATTCTTGTTACTTGCTTCAAGCAGCTGGGCTTTTAATTTTGTGTTAGTCCTGGATGATTGGGCCAAAAGGCCTTCAAACCCAGTTTGTTTCGTTCCATACTCCCCGAGTTTTCTATTAGCTTCAGCTATGTCAGTGCGCAGTACATTACTGTCTTCTTGCTTCAATACGGTAGAGGCTGTGGTTTTTAAGTCGTCTTTGATAAGCTGGATGTGGTTATCCCAAACCTGTTTCTTCTGCTTTACTCCTTCATTCAGGACATCAATGTGTGCATCGAGTTGTTTCTTAATCAAGGAATTTAAGTTTTTTTCCTCTGTGCGTGAATTTAATTCCCCTCAGCTTTGTTCGACTTCAACTAGGCGTTTTTCGTACTTCTCCTGGTTTACAATCATTTCTGCAGAGGCTGCGTTTATTTTTTCTTCAATTTTTGTAGTGTGAGCAGTGAGGGTTTCCTCATTATGCCTTTTTAATTCTACGAGAGAATCTTCATTGTGTTTCTTTAAATCCTTAACCAGGCGATCAAGATATGCTTTAAAGGAATCATTTGGGTCTGAGGCAGGAGTGTTACCAACATCAGTTTCAACGGGGGAGTCCATTGAATTTATAGTCGGCGAGACTGGCAATGGCAAGATGAGAGGATCAGCCGGTTCAGCATTGTCCTGAACTGACTCTAGCTGCGGGCGATCAGCTGTTTCGTGACTCAAGTGTTTGGTTAGGTCGGCTGTCGGTGACGCCGTTTGAGAAGCTGATAAATCAAGTTTATCATCAGTTTGTAATGTACTAATTCTATCTGATGTGCGTCTTTCTGAGCCCATTTTCGTTGGTGATCTTAAGTAATGTTTTAACGTTTTGGGATCAGTTTGATCAGTTATGAGAGGATCAGCCGGTTCAGCATTGTCCTGAACTGACTCCGCCTGCGGGCGATCAGCTGTTTCGTGACTCAAGTGTTTTGTTAGGTCGGCTGTCGGTGACGCCGTTTGAGAAGCTGATAAATCAAGTTTAACGTATATAATGTCCAATATTCAATTAGTGGTGGAAATTAGGGATCTGCCCTCCCAATTCCTAGCCTACGTCCGCACCGTTGGACGCCATGTTACCAACACGGGTTAAAAGAGGTGTAAATAAGTTAAAATGATTTTATTATATTATTGGGGTAAAAGGTAAGAGTGATCCAGAAAAGTATACCGCTGCAAGTGATTATTATTTTAGTAAATTGGTTATATTTCACAAGGTCTGTACGCCTCTTATTGTTTTTATATTTAGCTGAATAAAGGATCGTCCCAAAAACGGCCCTAGCTCGCAAACCCAGTACAGCCTCCCTCCCACCATGCCACTTGCCGAAGCCTTGAAGGCAGGCTCCGGCCTTTTTCGTGCGCAGACGTTTTGCTTTGAGGTGTCTGCTGAGGTCGTAAGGGTTCAACCAACCCAACGACCAGTAGACATTAAGATTTTAGCAGAAGAATTACTAAATGTTACCTTTTTAATGGATTAAAGGATAATCCCGGAGTTTCTACCTGCAAAAAAAGCCTATGAACTTTGTTTTTCTGATCGGAGGACTTCCCCGACCTGCCGCTACATATGATGTCATTGTACACATGGTCATGTGATCGCTTCTGATGATCTGATTGGCTTAGAGCTGCAGTGGCTTCTTCCCATCTACTTCTTGTTTTGTTATGGTATTGATTTGTATATGCGGTTAGCGATAACTTTTTAATTATTCAGTAAATGACACATGTTTCCATTTGAACTTGGCTGCCCTTGGGTCAGTCTAGCTTCTGGGATCAGTTAGAAAGTTCCAGAAAAAAAAAAGAGCACTAAAACAGGCCTTCGGAAGACAGTATTATAGTATTATATTATAGTATAGTTTTCCCTTTCGGGCTGTCCACCGGCCACTAGACTTGAGTATCATAGCAAAGCTATTCCTGCTAGGAATAGCGGTAGGTGGTGCTCGTCCACCAAAGAACATGATTTGTAGATAAGAACATTTGTGTTGAATAAATAAATAAATGAATAGTATCACATTGTCGATACAGGTAGCTGGATTGTCTTTTGATATTAAAATAAGGAGGTGTAAAATAAGTGGGATAGTTTTGATGAAATGTTTTGTTGAAAGATTTAGAGCGGAGGGTGGGCACTTTCAGTCCTATAAGATTGCGACCGAGAGTCCAAGTGAGAAGGGACTGGCATGTGACATTAGTCCGTGATAGTCTGTGAAGGTGGCAGCACCCATTTCAATGCCCTGAGCGGGTTTTCCACTATACTTGTCCTCACTAACTTCCTCTTCCACATCTATGACTATAGGGCTGGTACAACCTCCCATCCTGCAAATGAATTGAGCAAGGCCTACTTGGACTCACCCTTTACCTCTGACCGGCCCTGAACGTACCTTTTATGTGCTTTATATATTGACATCTAGGCATTGTCACAATTGAAGTTGGGGTAGAATGAGGCCTCCAGTGTTTGGCCTCAGGAAGTATAAATTTGGCCTCATGAAAACCCCCCTGGCCCTGGCGGGCTTGGAGGTTTTGTGCAATAACTCCCTTTGGCCATACACTGTTGGGAGATTAATACTTCAATAATATATTATGTTGCGTAGTTGGAGGAAATATCGCTTGTATAGTGGGGATCCCAATAGTTATAGTTGAGGTGGTTTTAATAGTGAGGAAAAATCCCAAAAGTATTGGTTTTTTGGGTAATCTTTATTATCACTAGCTTTCGAGCATTATTTGCTCTTCATCAGGTGATATTATGTGATATTATTACATATATTATGTAGAAAGGGAATTCTCATCCAATAAATTTTCAATTACTGTTGGCTTGTACAGATGGTTTGAAAAAGAAAAAGAAAAAAGAGTCGATCTATAGTTTTTAGCCAAGGTTGTCCAATAGTGCAGCTTTAACTTAGAGTACACTTTTAAAGATAGTGCAGTTTAAACTATGAGTGCAGCCTTAACTAAGATCTGCACCCAGCAACAGAGGTTGGCTCTGAGCTACTGATATGGACTTTGTTTGATATTCATTAATTTGTTTATTTATAATTTACCAATAAATGTCAATCTTTAACTATATTATCACCCTGGACAGAATGTTTTGCCCTCTTAGCTATGGTAAACTATCATATGCATGCCATGTCATGATAATAATATTATGCACTTGTCAATTGTAAACCCCACCCCACCACCCCTGGGTTCGGGATAATGGTAGGGGAATGTCTGGGAAACCATTCCCCTACTCAGGTGGGGTATTTCCCTTTACTTAGTTTACAGCTATATCAAATAGAGGTAACACAGGGTGGGGGAAAGTACAGTCAGAAACAGAATCTTTGAAAATTTCAAGGCCATTTAAAAACAATAAACCACAAGGATTCAAGGGCCATGAGAGCAATCCCACCAATTGGTTGACATATGACTATAATAATTTATGATGAGAAATCTTGGTCTGGAGTTATTTTAAGGTAAGCCATCATTATTGCTAAAACATATAACTTTAAAGTTATGTGACTGAATAACTTGTTTTCGTCGCTATTAGTAAATTAATGAAAATGAGTAGAGAACTTCTTTCATGATTCAGTTGTTAACTTAAAATTGTATATACCTTTGTAGGAGATGAGACCTACCACATTGTGGAAATCTTAAGATAAGATAAGATAAGATGTTTTTTATTCATCAGACAGGTACTACAGGGGTACAGTAATATAAAGATGATGAATAGGTCCACATGCCTATGATACGTCTTGGTACCATTTCTTCCGGCCGTTACCCAATTTGGAAGACTAATTACAATTATAAGTAATATAGAGAGGACGAGATAACGAGTTAAAAATACATTAAATGCCACTTTAGTTTCTGTATTACTGAAACAGGCAGAAGATATATCATTATTATTACAGGTCGACAAGCCTTGGTTGAATTGAACCAGGGTTTGGTGGACTAAGACAATATATATTCAATCCAGATATATAACCGCTGCGAGATAGATTTGTATGATTTGTATGATTTGTATAGTTGGCTATGGTTACGTTAGGAAAGAAAAACAGTTGCCGATGAACTACCCTCCACCCAGCCGCCCCATTCTCCCCCCCACCCTACCCGGGCCTAGGCGCTGTTCACTGTCATTGAACAGCGCCCCGGGTGTCAGTTGATGGAATGACGGAAGTGTTGCCGACGGTAGCGCCGGAGCGGATTGTCTTGGAACTAACGCTGCCCCGAACATGCTGTGAACGATGGCGGAATGACCATGCCACCTAGAAAATTAGCTCCTATATTTAAGGACACTGTTTATCGTGTGAGAGCGATGGGCTTAATCCGCCTGAACTCAAGTGTACAGAACTGGTATGTAGGACGATTTCAATAGCTGAAAAAGTTTGTGACCGGGAAAAATAATGAGAATGAGCCAAGAATGATGAGTGTGTCTAGACGCTAAGCGTACAATTTTTATGGGGGTTGCAACGGGTATTGAGATCGATAAGAAGTCTTTGACTTTTTCCCCTGGGAAAAAGTGGAAAGGTTGCCGTTCGTCAAGGACGAAAGAAATAAAAAACATATCTTCCTAATAAAAATGTTTTAAAAAAAAAAATATTGCCCCAGGTGTAATGGGTGACCCCGGCCCATGGTGCTCGTACCTCCCGTCAACAACTCATCCAAGTCAGGACATCTCCCGACGGCGAAGGAGCCTACATACACATCTTTGTGCCCCGGCTTTGTGCTTACTTATACGGCTCACACAAGCCATCCTTGCAATGCAATGTTACCTTCCCCTTCTCTGCACAATACTAGGCTTAATCAGAGCAAAATATCCGAAGAAAAAATGACAAAAATTATGGAAAGCGGGATGACCCAGTCCACAATAACGGCCGTAATTCCAGGCTCTCCATAGGATTACTATGGGAAATTATTATTTTTTGCCGTGAAAACGGCCGTAAGTCCGTCATGGTACCGCGGAAAAAAGGTGCGGCCGAATTTCACCAATTTCCGGCCGCTAATTCGGAGGGTACTGCCGCAATTTCGGCCCCTCAGTATCAATTTTATTTTCCATACCGAAAATGCGGCAAGGTCAAGGACAAATTGCGCAGAACTTTGGCCGTCTTCGGCCCGCTTCCTCATCAAAGTTGCCGTCACTTTTAACGGCTGTCACATCGGAACCGGTGGGGGGGTAGGGGGGATCCTTCCCATTGCCCCCCTCCCCATCACCTTCCATCCCTCGACCCAACCCCTTCTTTCCATCTCTTCATTGTAGCATTAATTTGTACTCTACTTCTATATGAGTAATTCTCCCAAACGGGGAGCATTCAGGGTGCTATTTTTTTAGAAAAAATAAAATTCGTTGAATGTCTACAATCTTTCGCGTACATATAACTGGTAATATCAGCATTATGCAGACGGAGTTTGGGAAGGCTAGGGCAAATATTTCTATTCCTCCACATGTGTTTCAGTTGTCTCCATTTTGCCTATTTTTTGCCTTATTTCGGCCATATTAATGCAGATTTGTAAGATGATATTGTGTAAATCTAGGGTGAACTACCCTGTAATTATGACAGCAAAAATAAATGACAAATTCAGAGCTAGGGAATCGATGTTGGCCACCAAAATAAGGCCTGGTTGTAACCAGAAGATTTAATACCTTTTTGTCAAAATATCAGTTTTATTTTAATCAATAACTGTGCTGATATAGCACATACATTTCCCAGCCAGATGCATAGATATCACAATGCATGTTTATCTCTTTATTTCTATTGATTATGACGTAACAGCCACGCTATAGTCGTAACGGCGACATTATAACCAATGCTCACTGCAATACAACAGCATCTGTATTTATTCATATCAATATGTTTCACCAAATTCAGGCAGGCTTAAACAATTATTAGGAAAGTCGAAATTTTATGAAAATGGTTTTTTTAAAAAAAATATTGGAGATATATCACATGTCGTAACGCAACATTAAATATTCCCATAACAGTGCAAGGAATTTTATGTGAGGTATTTTAAAGGTTCAGGGATGTTGTGGGCTAATAACTTTTGTTTTTATCTACATACATATACATCTTCCCCACACAACAAACTAAATGCAGTTTGATATATTTAGTTACTCTTGGGTTATTTTATTGTTTTGAAGTCAATACATATTGTAACGGCGACACAAATATTCCAAAACAAATATTTTCCATGTCTAGATCAGTCTATATCAGTGATTACATAAATAGTGTGTTTTTTCATAATAACGAACATGTGTGCATGTGTAGAAACCATTTTTCCTAGCAGAAGTAATATATTTTCCAAATGCATCAGTGTATTACATTCAAATTCCATAACTATTAACTATTTTCTAGCCTGAAATAGCACTTTTATTACAATAGTGGCGAGGATTTTGATATAAGAACTTTGAAAGGGGGGTTCCCACAGCCTTATTTTTCCCAAGAAATTCAAATAAAATGGCTATGAAGATGTGTGATCATCCTAAATACAAGTTGTAGATACCCTAGGCTGGAAACCAAATGATGCCCGATTGGGAGAATTACTCATTTATGAACAATTCTCACGAAATGGGGACAATTGGACCCAAAGGGCGGTGATTGACAAAGTGTAATACTAGGCTACAGGTTGATATTTAGGTGAGAATAAGTACTGAGAAGGGTGTGAGGGAGGAGGGTAGGAGGGAGAAGGGTGTGAGGGAGGAGGGTAGGAGGGAGAAGGGTGTGATGGAGGGAGAAGGGTGTGAGGGAGGAAGGTAGAAGGGAGAAGGGTGTGAGGGAGGAGGGTAGGAGGGAGAAAGGCTGACTGAGGGAGGAGGGTAGGAGGGAGAAGGGTGTGATGGAGGGGGTAGGAGGGGAGAAGGGTGTGAGGGAGGAAGGTAGAAGGGAGAAGGGTGTGAGGGAGGAGGGTAGGAGGGAGAAAGGCTGACTGAGGGAGGAGGGTAGGAGAGAGAAGGGTGTGAGGGAGGAGGGTAGGAGGGAGAAAGGCTGACTGAGGGAGGAGGGTAGGAGGGAGAAAGGCTGACTGAGGGAGGAGGGTAGGAGGGAGAAAGGCTGACTGAGGGAGGAGGGTAGGAGGGAGAAAGGCTGACTGAGGGAGGAGGGTAGGAGGGAGAAAGGCTGACTGAGGGAGGAGGGTAGGAGGGAGAAAGGCTGACTGAGGGAGGAGGGTAGGAGGGAGAAAGGCTGACTGAGGGAGGAGGGTAGGAGGGAGAAGGGTGTGAGGGAGGAGGGTAGGAGGGAGGAGGGGCCAATGGAGAAGGCAACTTGGCAATGTGTCAAAGAAAATAAAACAAAAAGGAGGGAAAATAGGGCTGGAAAACAAGCAAAAAAGAAGGCAAAAAAGAAGGCAAAAAACGGCCGAAAAAATATGGAAATCGGAGAGAGAGAGAGAGAGGAGAGAGGAGAGAGAGGGGAGAGAAAGGAGAGAGGAGAGGGAGGAGAGAGAGGAGAGGGAAGAGAGAGAGGAGAGGGAGGAGATAGAGGAGAGAGAGGAGAGAGAGGAGAGAGAGGAGAGAGAGGAGAGAGATAGGGTGCAAGAGAGGGAGAGGAGAGAGTAAAAAAGGCCGAAAAGATGGCCGAAAAGACGGCCGAAAAAACGGCCGAAAAAACGGCCGAAAAAACGGCCGAAAAAACGGCCGAAAAAATAGAGATAGGGTGCAAGAGAGGGAGAGGAGAGAGAAAAAAATTTTTGCACCTCTATATCCAATCGTTGGTAAAATAGCTATAAAATATACCCTATAGGATGAGGTATTCGCCGAAATAATTTCTAAAATTATGTCCGAATACATATATAATTATATGCTCATTACTCAAAAACTATTTAAGCATTTTACACAATTCAAATTGTATTAAATACCCCGACATATTTATTCGACTATCCTAATACCATATGATTATTAATCCATTAATTTTACCTCTATTTGCAATAATTGGTAAAAAAGCTAAATATTATACTCTGCCGGATGAGCTTCAAAGTACATAGATATATTTAATACATGATCTGGTCAGATCAGATTTGGTACATGTATTCATATTTGATATTAATATTTTATTTTACTTGTAACAGTTTATATTATGGTATTCTAGTATGATAGAGGAGATTATATAATGAGTTTTAAATGCCAGCATTTCAATCGACGACGACGTTCGTTGAATATTTAAAGATCAGTATTTTCAGTTGATAGCAACGATTAAGAACATCGGCTGTAACAATTCTTATGTAATCCTAAAATACAAATAGAAATACAGAGTATTGCGTAAGGAATTGATACATACCATTTGTAGATGTATACAATTAAAATTGACAAAGATATTGCATGAAAAGAAACTGTGAAGCAATCTAGATGTATGCTGAGAACATTTCTTAAAAGAGATCTTGTGGACAAAATACTTTGAACAATATTATTTTTTGCGACATGTGACTCATTTTCATGTAACACATCACACAATGATTTTATCTTAATATATTTTGAATATATCTATGCAAACACACTTACATACATGTATATCTATACACGCACATGTATACATACTTATAAGTATATGTTAGTGTCTGTAGAGCGTGGACACTACAATAAGGGATTACTGCTATTGGAACGCCACATTTTAAGCCAGTACATAAACAAGCAAGATTGCTGAATGCAACCAATACATTATATCATCTTCTCTGGCATGCCTATTATGATCGACAATGGAGTTATTTCAAGCTCTCAAGAGACAGAATTCCTCCAGTACCTTTATTCTATTCAACACTCCCCTCAGCACAGCACAGGTACTGGAGGAGGTACTGGAGCGGAACACTTGCAATTGTACTAATTAGTTCCTTTAATATATTTTTAAGTCTAGGAAGTAAAAGATTAGGGTGGAGAGTAATATCCAATATTTCATTTAGTAATGCGTCAATTATTTTTTTAACCAGTAAGTGAGGGAAAATTTCATCTCTAGATATATCCTAATTAGGACACATTATTACAGTATAGTATAGACCTCTATAACCCCACACCCTCCTTTCCTTTCTCTCCAGGTCTTACACTAGATATGTATTCATCCATATAAAATATATATATCAACCATCAACCCATCATAAAATACAATAAAAAGGAAGGGAAAATGGGGCCGGAAAACAAGCAAAAATGAAGGCAAAAAAACGGTCGAAAAAACGGCCGCAAACGGCAACACACGGCCCGTAATCTATGTGCGGCCGAAATTTTCTGACGGCCAACAAATGGACGGACAAATGACGGTAAAATGCGGATCATGTGCCATTTGCGGCCGTTATTGCGGACTGGGTCATCCCGCTTTCCATAAAAAATTAAAGCTGTTTATGGTCGATTCTAATGAACTGTCCGCTTTGGGTGTTCAAAGCTATAACTCGGTCAATATAAGAGATATAGGCATACAACTAATGTCAACGGATCCGCCTCGTCGAGACCTTTCGGGGGATACCTATATTCGTATACCTGTGATGGGAACATTCATTTCTACAGGCCAAAAACATGTCATTTTTCACCATTTTTAGAAATAATCTCCTCAGTTGTTTTGGATAACATGCAGTTTAAAAATGGGAGAAGCTCCTTTGAATGATCTATATGTCTGAATATATCACCAACGATCTACCACTTACTAGGATTCGTTTTTAAAAAGTCAATTCTGATTTTTAAATATTCTGTGTATGTTTTTCTGATTGTGTAATTAGGTGTCACCGTGATTATGACAAAATTACTGACCCTATACTCAACAATTAATATAATCAGAAAAATACCTGACTGTGCCCAAAATGATTAATAAACCTTTTATGACTCATTACAATGAAACAAATAGCAGTCGGATATCTGGCATTCACCCATTTCCATCATTTTGTAAAATAAACCAGGTTTTGTGTAGTTTTTAGGTCACCGTGATTATGGGATTATCTCAAGTATTGCATAAAAACAAAAAAAGAATAAGGTGTCCCCTTTCACGTATAAACACCTTTATCCTTCGTCTAAACACATGCCCAATCTTAGCTTCACTAGTACAATTGTCTTGATGCCACATCATATTTAATGAACATGTCACCGTGATTATTGTAATAATAAGGCCTTTAAATTGTCTATATTAAAATCAGTTCAACCTGTGAGAGTACAGGGATAGCTCTTGCACAAACCACTCAAACAGACTAATATGTGATCTATTCGGATTAATGATTTAACTAATTATAATGGCAAAGGTAAATATCAATATCAAATAATAATGGAGATCAATCAAGGAACAATATAAGGAAAGTCTCACAAATAAATCCAGTTGATGACAGTAGTACAAGAGCCTGTATAGCCCAAATGCAAAATCCTAGGTTGCCCAAATGAGTAGAGTCTGTTGAATATTATATATAACAGCAAAGTGTGGCTGGCTGTAGAGATGGGTCTGGGTACCTGCTGTTCCAGTCATACCTCCTGTTCTCTTTCTGTCCCCGTCTCCTCGCCCTATATGTACCAGACTCCCTCCCCTTAATTATTAACTAACTTGTGGGTGGGCAACCCCTTTTGCACCCGGGCTAAAGCCTTTGTCTTAGCTTTATTTCAGTATACCAAACAAAGGAAACAAAGAAATGTCCAGACATATGTTACAGGCCGTGTGCACATACAAACTAACTCTGAAACAAAGAGAAACATGGCTGGGCATGTTTAAACTACAAGCCTTTGTTCTAAAATTCTAAAATGGCTGCTTCATTGAAACATTACAAATATCATGGAAAACTCTATAACCAATAATAAAGAATATTGTGAATGTTAAATGATAGCCTGGCGGTGAGAAGTCATGAGAAAGTGTCATATAAATCAGGTATTTTTATTGTATTACTTTAACATGCTTCCACGCATACAGGTTGTGTCTCCACTCACAATTAAAAGGTAAAAAGCATCTATATAAATGTGGTAAAACAATAAAAATTAAGTAAACCCTGTCATCTAAGAATATCACGGGTAAAGTCTATTCCCTGGAACATATATACAATAGTTAATGCTCTATCAAAAATGCAAATCGTGAATAAAACATCTACTTTAATCTATTCCAGAAAACACCTTAACCTTCACTTAATCCTATCGTTTCACACATACAACCCTCTAGTTTTAAACATTTTCAAGGTAAGAAGAAGACATGGAAATTCACTCAGTTCCATGAACACACAAACATCATGCCATATACATAGCTAAACCCGATATCAAATTGTATATAACCTAACCATGAAATCTTGAAAGGTCCCGATTCAAATAATTACAGCAAGGGAATCGTTGCCCTACACCTATATTCACAATACACATTGTGGCAGGTTCTAAACTGGTAACCCTCTGCGCGAAATACTTCAAATGTCGCCTCTCACACCTCTATGGCTTTCTCATAGCCTTAACTACTGTACCCACACATGATTAACGCTACCCACTCAGGGTGTCAAAACAACAACACAATTACAATCGAGAATGGCATATATATATGTTAGCCCCCTCATATATGGACTCCTATTTCGCAGGCTCCTTGTCACGCGAAAATACACCAATATATCAATACAAGTATAGGTAATGTATCATGCACCACTTGATCTGCAAATATGACTCTAAAATAATTCCATAATTATTGCTCATCATAACGATTCACCACTCTCTGGCCTGGGCTACTGGGTCTTCTACCATTCTTATATCTTCAGAGAACAAAGACAAGATTAGTACTAGCTTTCTAAACATCTTATAACAAATATGATTTCGCCAAAAACTCGAGTAACAAAACATATCTCTTAAACCTCCTCTTGCTATGGAATTCCTCGGATTTTAATCCCAATAGCAACGACCAAGGGATACATGTAATGATAATACGTATAGGTTTGGGAGAAACCCTCTCCTCGTTGACTGATGCAAGGGACAAGCTTCTGATATCTCATAATCGGGTAAAACTCTTCTTCAACACAGTATAGACTGCATATTCAGGCGTCCCCAAACTGCTAGTTATAATTATGGTTCGAAATGAGTAAAAGTAATAATATCAATTGAAATCGTTTCTTTTCCGCACCATATTCTCCTGTGATAGAATATATAAAAGTTTACCAAGGGATAGGCCTTACACCGAGGAGTTAAGCACCGGTTCCCCAGGGGAATATGATAAAAAGATGACAAGAAATCGACTTCTATACGTATATAGACATAGCATGATAAAAGAAAAATGGGATGTATCCCTTATCCCTTTAGATAGTGAAAAAAATATATATAGTCATTCAATCTGTAGTCAGATTATTGGGACAATTATCCTCGCTACTAGCTGGTAGTATAACACTAGATAGCAAGAGATAAAAATAATAGTCATATAAGCTGACTGGGTCGTCAGGTTAATTGGGAATGAGATATTCTTATACATTCCTGGAAATTTTGGACACTCTACCATCCATTAGCAGATAACAGGAGATCACAATATACCTAGGAAAGATAAACTAATAACTCTGCATGTATATACCGGTAAAAGAAACAATAACAACTGATAATGAGAAAAGTAGTCAACCAGCTACAACCTATATATAAGCGTCCGTCCTACCTTATCATTAGCTCATGTTACTCTGTTTAGACCAACTGGGAACAATATAATAATCATCTACCTCAACTACATGTTAATACATTCGATTCAATACATTTTTTTCTGTGAAATACAACTTAACAATATCAGGTGAACCATAACTTACACCAAGGAATCGTCTGACATACACATTACCAAATACATAATTGTCAATACCTAACGATTCATTTCACCATCCATTATCCCCACCATACCTATTCCAATATATATCTTACATATCATGACGCAGGTCCATCATAAAAACACTACAAAATCATCTCAAATCACATGTATCTTGAATATTAATTAGCATTACATATGGCGAGGAATCGTCTCCCTGGTTTGGAGGAATAGTTTATCCGACCAATCCACTTTCTCTGGTGCTTGAGGGGTTCTCTTCATCCTTGCTATCTGGTTAAACAGTTTATCAGTCATACTCACAGATGGGGTGGGTACTGTAGAATGGAGATGTCGAGTCACAATTCCCTCCATCCTCTGATTTCGCCCTGGGTTTCTGAGTGGACAAACATCTAGCAGATGATCTTTTGATGTGCAGAAGTGACAGCTTTTCGGCAAGGGACCATGGGGGCATTCAGGGGCAATATGGTACCCATAATCACCACAATTATAGCATCTAACTTTACTATATTTCCTCCTTGATAATGGGCGCCGTTCAGCTCCTTTGCAGTCGGAATTCCCAGGTCCAGATACATATGTTGCCTGGAATCCCTTACTGGACCACTTGAAGTTAAATTCCACCTTTTCTCCTGCACCCAGTGATCGAAATCCTGTCTTCTTGATAGCAGAATGGTGCACGAAGATGTCTTGGTCTCCATTCTCAGGGATGATGAAGCCAAATCCTTTCATAACATCAAACCACTTGCATTTACCTTGGAGGCGGCCGATAGTTTCACTTCTTACCGATTGAATAGATGTGGCCTGTGAGGAATCTATCTTCAGATCTTTAAAAACTAATGATTTTACCAAGCTAGAAAGCTCACCAAATCGTTCTTCTATAGAGTCAATGGCCGATTCATTTCGAATCAGGGTTGTTTGACATGCAAATTTTGCTGCCAGGACTGCATCAGTGAAAGTATGGTGTTCAGTTCTCATGACAACCTCCTGAATACTAGGGAGCAGAGCACAAATAAAATATCTTACTTTTTCTTCTTCATTGTACTCCAAAATACGATAAGCCCTTGAAGCTCTACTGATAAAACTATCAATGGATTCTCCCTCAGCCTGCTCTGTAAACATTAGTTTGGAACGTTGATGTGCATCCAATGCAACGAAATATTTTATGAATGTTTCTCTCACCTCATTCCAGTTATAAAGATTTGCAACATGATGGTCATAATACCACTCTAGAGCCCCACGTTTGAGATATATAGGTAGAGCATTTCTAGCCGCATTTTCTCCGTTTGGCTGAGTATAATTAATGAATGACTCATAAGCCTGTATCCATATTATTGGGTCTTGGTCCTTCCTACCCTCGAAAGGAACAGGCCCATTCTCATGACAATTCATGGTGGCTGAAGACTCACATTATTGGTATCAAGGAATCTGATAATATCCTAGTAATAATACAATAATCTCACCCATATTCCCGACATACAGAGGTGATTCTGAATCGAATAGATATGTCCATCTTGCAGCATTCATTCTAACTGATCCAATTAATCTCCTTTACCTTCCATCATGCACACAAGCTCAGCACAATTTTCCGCCATTTTTCCAAATATTATACCAAAATACTTCCGAATTATTCACATAAAATTTCTGTGCGGGTTCTCGGCTCCACCAGTGTAATAATAATGTCTTTAAATTGTCTATATTAAAATCAGTTCAACCTGTGAGAGTACGGGGATAGCTCTTGCACAAACAGACTAATATGTGATCTATTCGGATTAATGATTTAACTAATTATAATGGCAAAGGTAAATATCAATATCAAATAATAATGGAGATCAATCAAGGAACAATATAAGGAAAGTCTCACAAATAAATCCAGTTGATGACAGTAGTACAAGAGCCTGTATAGCCCAAATGCAAAATCCTAGGTTGCCCAAATGAGTAGAGTCTGTTGAATATTATATATAACAGCAAAGTGTGGCTGGCTGTAGAGATGGGTCTGGGTACCTGCTGTTCCAGTCATACCTCCTGTTCTCTTTCTGTCCCCGTCTCCTCGCCCTATATGTACCAGACTCCCTCCCCTTAATTATTAACTAACTTGTGGGTGGGCAACCCCTTTTGCATCCGGGCTAAAGCCTTTGTCTTAGCTTTATTTCAGTATACCAAACAAAGGAAACAAAGAAATGTCCAGACATATGTTACAGGCCGTGTGCACATACAAACTAACTCTGAAACAAAGAGAAACATGGCTGGGCATGTTTAAACTACAAGCCTTTGTTCTAAAATTCTAAAATGGCTGCTTCATTGAAACATTACAAATATCATGGAAAACTCTATAACCAATAATAAAGAATATTGTGAATGTTAAATGATAGCCTGGCGGTGAGAAGTCATGAGAAAGTGTCATATAAATCAGGTATTTTTATTGTATTACTTTAACATTATGCTGTCACCGTGATTATGACAATTATCTACTGGGTTGCTTTAAGGGAATGCAGCCTACAGGTTTATTTGACATGCTACCAACAGATATCATTACGTCCAGAAGAGATGGTATAACCTATCAGCATAATTTGGGAACTTATGTTAGATTTCTAAATATTTTTATTTCACATTTTCATATAACATCAAATATAAAGAGTATGCTGACATCATAATGAAGCTGCAGGAAATATTTAAATTCATGAGATAAACCTCAAATCACTTTGGCAAACATAAACAACAAACTACCATACCAGATAGATGCTCCTGTGACACCCAAGTGTTAATTGTTAAGTCATAATTACCAGTTATAGTCATATTGACTGCAAAAGCATAGTCACGGTGACATAGGTCACCGTGACTATGCTTTGATATTAAGACATCTTTTAGGTCCAGTAAGATGAATTTCATATCAGTGCTTAAACTGCTATGTCTGCAGCTTGTGTACCTGAACATTTTAAGCGCATTAATGTTAATTATCATCATTAATATTTACAATTGTGTGAGGTAGATTTCTTTTTTTTTAAATGTGATATATTGTCATATTAGTTTTTACACAAATATAGACAATTTCAAAGAAGCTATTTTGCTCATATTTTTACTGCACACACCATATCAGTGAAATGGAATAAAAAATATTTTAGGGCAAATTTGAAACCCTATCCAAAATGTTTACATGTGTCACCGTGATTATGCATCTGTTATACATATCTCCCTGAATCTATTTTGCTCTGATTTTCTAACTGCTAAGTCCACAACATGTCAGTCTGGATATTTTAGGTGCATCAATCCATCCCATTATTGTTAATAATTATTCTGTGTGGTTAAAAAATAAAAGAATTGGGTGTAAAATATGTGATGTGTCAGAAGTCATAATGAGTAAGAAGTCACAAAAAATGGATTTTGAAATACAATCATATTGGAAAAGATGAGATCAAGTGGATTCCAATGATGGTAAACATTAGAATATTTAATAAGTATCTCTATTTTTTAAATTTGATATTTTTATTTTGAAAAAAAGGTTTGCAATATTTCTGGGTGGACGACTACTAGTAAAGTAGCTAAATATACTCTATATGATGACCATAGTAATGCAAAAATATATTCAATACACTGTCTTGAAATTTGGTTAATGCGTTCATACAACTTTAAACGGTACATACTCCAAAGATGATAACATTCCTACAAAGCCATCTTGTGAACAAATGACATTGAAAAAAAATCAAATTTCCAACTTGTAACTCATTATCCTGCAACACATCATAGATTGTTGGATTGATATTAATGACTACATAAATCCTGAAGAAAACGTAATCTGTGGCTGCACCAACTTTCTAATATTTAATACCTCACAAAAACCTACAGAGTTCATAGCTGTAAAATATGTCTGATCAAAGCATCAACAGATTTTCTCACATTTATTACCCTGAATAACCCAAAATGCTATAAGCTTTTCAATCAATGACTGCTTCTAATTAGTGTAGTTTTGGATTTGTTAATGTACACATCCCCTTCCCCACTTGTGCCCTATCACTTGGTCAGATTTTCAGAAAATGCACAATCTACAGTTCTACTCATCTATCAAATTCTGATAAATACTAGACTTGTATATGTGTGTATATTCTGTATTATATCCGTTTAATAAATCTGTTTGGTTATGTTGAACTGTATTATGAACCTAATTGTCCTCTTAAATTTGAGTTATTTGAGAGGATTGGTGATGGTCAATTGTACATTTTCTGGCGATTTGACACTCCTACGCCTGAAAACATGCCTGTCAGATAAAGCACATTTTCCTATAAATATATTTAAATTATTACATATATATCTCTCTTCCCCTGCCATCCCCCCGCTGCCCCCCCCCCCCCCCACCATACCTCTCACTCTTCCACTCCCCACCCATCCCCTACCACTCTCTCCCTTCCACCCCACCCTCTATTATGACAATCTGGATAATTATCTGGAGATTACTTTCATCATTTTCGTGGTGCATGCATTTTGCATGCATGCATGTGGTGGAGGGCCGGAAAATAAGTATTTTATTGGCCTCATGATTAAAAAAAATAAAAGTAACATCATGAGATACCTTCCCTCTACGCAAGTTTTCTTCCCTGAATCCATGATTCCCAAAGAAAATTACCACCAATAAATAAATTTCGGATGAGCTTTTATTTATCAACCCAAATGATACATTTTGGGCGGAATTGCTCATATGTGTCATCATGAATATATTAACATGTCACCCTGACTATGCATGTCACCGTGATTATGCACAATCATTTATAGAAAGTTATATAATAAGCTGCATCCATAATGACTGATACATGAATGTGGTATAATAGGTAGTATACTAACGTAGATTTAACAGGTTATTGAGGTATATTAGGAGGTTGGGATGGGGAAATCTTTGGGGGAATACCATTTAAATGATAGCTAAATCTTTCATTAAGCATGACAGACTCAGGTATCATGATGATAAAGTGAAAGAAATCTTGGTATGAACATCTACAACTGTGGTGCAAGATAGTTAAAAGGGTCACTGAAGAAATGAAAGCATTTTATACATAGTAATAAGCCAAGAGATCAATATGGTATTTTGGGAGATCATGTCACGGTGACTATGCAATTTATGTTTGGGCTCCTGCTTATATGAAAAAAAACAAAAACATATTATAAGGAATGCCATTGGAATGACTGCAATCCCCACCGACTGAATCAGTAATATGGAAGTATAGGATCTTCTGCTAAAGAAATTACAGGAGTTGACAGTGAGTGATGTCTAAAATGATTAGGTTTCTTAAAATGTTCAATAATCTTCAACCGCATAAAATAATATATTTACTCACCAGTAAAACTTTATTTTGTAGTTACATATTTTAGGATACATAGTCTGTCTATGAAAAAAGGGTTGATTCATAGATATAATGTTTCCAATAGATTCTAAATCATCAAACCCAAAATTACATACATTGCATAATCACGGTGACAGGTACAAGCTACTTTAATTTTCAAGTATACACTGCAGGCTGAGTTTGAGAGATTAGTGTTCCCAACTTTCAGTAATAATTGCTCAAGGTGTTTAGTTTAACATATCAACAGGATTGGAATATGAATCCATTCTGAAATTTGACCTCCAAAAACACCCAAAGCGGACAGTTCATTAGAATCGACCTTATATGTTGCTTCTACCGCGGCCCAGTGCTTAGTGGTCAGTCTAACCCCTTTGACCCCGTGAGCATCACAGACCCACGCGCGTTGCCATGGCAACCACGGTCGATCTGCGGTACTTGGAAATAGGTTATTGAAGCCCAATGACTTCCCTTTATTTCCTTTTCATATAACACTTCATGTGCTTTACAATACATTTTTTATTCATTCTTTTTTCTTTGCATCTCATTTTGTTATTGATTTCTAAGGAGCATTCATGGCTTTATGGTAGTCCATTGTTTGTGGTTCACTTATCATTCAACTTTTTAGATAAGGTTTGATAGAGCACCAATGACAAACAGAAAAAGAAGAAGAGAGAGAAGTTTATAAATGCTGATTAGTTTAGTCATGGATTACACTTACATGATGGTCTGATACCACTCGCTCTAACATTGTTAACATTAAGTGAATTATCTGATACCCCTCCGTCCAATTTACATCCCTGCTTATAGCATTGACTGAATGGGCTGATAACCTGATTTGCATAAATTTATACATTCAATTCACAGTCTTGAAATTTGCTGTATGTATTCATGCTACAAGCAGTGCTAAATACCAAAAATGTAAACATTCTGACCAAGGGTTCCTGTCAAAAAACATTTAAGAAATGCGATTTCACATACACCATTTAGTGAACTTTCTGATAATTGCAACTATGCAGCATTACATACTCTTCCCCACGAGCCAGGAAATGTCTTGACTGTTCACTGACTGCAACCAAGACACCATCATCTTCCTTTTTGGCGACAGTTGTCCCTTTATTCTCAGACGTTGCACAACACTCTGTCAGGAATACAGTCAGGTTCAGAAGGCAGATTTGGACCCCTGAGTCTCAGGGGGTCATTAACACTTTAGCCTTAGCCTTAGCCTTGTGGTTAAGCTTATTGCTGGATGTGGAATGGAGGAATGTGGGTGTCTGGATAGGACTGAATAGAAAATGACACAACTGATTAATTTTGAAGGTACATCATTGTCGTCACTGTTTAGAGAATTCCTGGTATGAGTGATAGCGATAGGGATGTAGTGGATACCATTGATATTTGTTTCAGTAGGCATTCAATTGTTTGGTTATTTTCAATTTGTTTAAAATGACTATATGGTAAAATACACGACAGTGTTTTGATGTATTGTTATTAGTAGAATTGTGTTGTAGCAGCGCAGCGCGTGAAAACACCCTTGAAGGATACTGCTTTATATTAGACTTATTCAAATATTATTATTAAATATCATTATTATTTAAATAGTATTTAAATATTATTATTGGCCTGAAATAAAATATAACAAAATAAATAAATCATGGCCTTGAGAATTCTAAATGATACATTGGTTTGAGGCAGTTCGTGAGCCCCGTTTTTTATTACTTGAAAGGATAAATCAATATGTTAGCTATAGCTATAGAGTATTTTAGGAAAAAGTTATTTTCAATTTTGTCATACTGAAAATTTCAGTTTTTGACCCTGTTGAACAGTGGTGTATCTATTTTTGTTTCATATCGATAGTTTTTCATGATTGTGCCTTATATATTCTGAAGTATTTCGATGTACCTGTGTGATTGCCTCAATTGCCTGGCTGACTTGAGTAGGATAAATGCAAATCTGGGTCCACCTTCCCTCCCTCCTGCCTGTAATGAAATAACCCAGGAGGAGGAGAGAGGAGCAGCCTATAAGGGCTGAGAGGGGACGGGCCCGGGGTGAGTCAGACCAGCATATAAGCCAGGGTTTGATTGGAATTAAACACCTTTGAATTAAACACCTTTTAAATAGCCAAAGTTTCTCCACGTTCTTGCCTAGAACTCTACAATATGATGCTATACAATGAGAATGACACTTCAATGTTTAAATGCAGTGCAATAATGATAAAATAGGCAACCTACCTATACATGCAGCAAGACACCTAAGAAATACTGAACATCCAAGAAGGATAAAGAAAACGATCAAGATGGCTTCCATGATTCACCAGTTTTATTTGATGCCTGCAATAAGGTAGAAGGAGAAATGCTGCTGACATACATAACCAGTCTAGGCTCAGACCCTCTCAAGTATTATAAGAATGCCTCTCAGTCTTATAAATACCAGTGCTTGGACACCTACTGCGTTACATGTTTCCTAGGCCTGGAGCAGGCATCCTCATGGGATTATAAGGGATTTTTCAGTTTGGAGCAGGAGGCTTTTCAATCCTTTCTGTCACAATATGACTAAATTTGGTAACATAAATTCGTGTTGTTCGTAATAGCTGAAAAAGTATTAACTATAACTGACATCTTTGAAATATGGGTCTGGTAGAGGTATATTATTTATAGGGGCTCATTGCACTATGCTATAATATACGATTAAATCAATTAAAAAGCACTTAATTAATGATACAATACTATGATAAAAGAGTACAATATTTCTTGTTTTAATTTCCATTAATCAACAAAACCAAATAAATAAATGCCCTAGATATGTTTAACTATGTTATTCAAACCAGTACAAATGTCATACCTTTTGGTGTTGTCTGGAGGTTAATTAGTTCTCTATTCTCTATTAATCCTTTTGAACAAATGAAAACCTGCTAATCTGTCCTATAAATGACGTCTCTGTGTGGCCTGTCTCAACATTAACCTTAAGAAATGACGAAGCTCAATGGTCGATATGACTGTCATCAGGGAGGGGTGTGGAGTGTGTGATTGGATCGAGGTGCGACAATGGAAATAACATTAAAACAAAACTCCCCAGTTAATGCTGTGCTAATGTAATTGCACTGACTATACACTGTATACATGTATTATACAAGACATAAGCAAAGGGAAGTATCTTGTGACAACTGGTCCGGCCCATATTGATACATGCATGTGGGATAGGTCATAAGAATATGTACAATCGGCAGCTCTACACATTATAGTAAATTGTGCTAAATAAGGATGAAAAACTAGATAATTATGTCTGAGTGTCTTTGGTATTGTGTTGGTTCTAATAATCTGTTCTGTTATGTTGAACGGTATTTTGAACCTGCTTTTGGTCTTAAATTTGTGTTATTTGAGAGGATTGGTGCAGGAAAATTGTACATTTTACTGACAACTTCACCCACATTGCATACGCGTAAATTCAGCCCCTATACATTTGTACTTGATCCATCCTCCATCCATTTAGTTTGGTCAACAGAGGGAGGGTTTTCCCATTATGGTAATATTACTTCCTCGATCAACAATCCAGTTTTTACTTATATTTTCTTGTTTTATAAACTCTTCACCTATGCTAGACTAGATGAATTTGAATATGATTCTGAATTGTTTATAAAATGCCATTGTTTTTATTGTGGTGGTTTTTACAGTGGTGCTGTGATATTTTGAATACAGTGACTGACAGAAATGTGGATTTGTGCTTGTATATTTGTGATGTGTAATACTTCAATTCATCTCAAATTTGCGAGAATGTATGTACCAATAGCCAATACACCTATTAAAATACAAAAAAATATTATATCATCATTTGCGAGAAATCAAATATGTGTTATTATATTATCTGTTATATTATCTGATTGGTCGATGTACCATTAGTCCTATTCTGAAGCTGATTAATTACTGATCATGTATGCATTTACTATATGCTGAAATGTCTATCACCTGTCTTTTGTATGCAAGCCAGATATTTCCAAGTTGGGGGACAATTTTGGTGTTTGACCTTTTCCCTCAGATCTATGTATACTTAAACAAAAGACAAAGAGTCATTGATACGTTGGGACACGAGGTGGATGAAATGGACGTTTTTCTATTACGGACCAGATATTCCTATTTCTGGAACAAATAGTTTCATGGCACCGACTATTTCTTCATTACTGACATCTTTTCTCCCATTACCAAACACCACAAAGCTATTTCAAGCAGTCTTTTTACTATTACCACTCCCCTATTACCTATGTTCGGTGTCATCGGCTGTTATGACAGATCTCAGCTGCTCCTTTCCAACTATTACGATTAGGACTGGCTTCTTTTTCGCTTCTTTCTTAATTATAATGGATAGACTTGCACACCTTGATTATTTTCATAATTTAAAAGGTATCACTATTATACAAAGAAATGCAATTTATCCACACACAAGCACTATTTCTTAGGGCATTACCTATACAAAACAATTGTTAAACTAATTATTCTTTTACAGAAATTAAATGTATCAGTTAATAAGGTATCCGAAACAAGAAAATAATGTCTCTCTATTGGTGTTGGTAGGCAATCTGTCTTGAAAAGGAACGTCATGTTCGAAAAAGAAAAGCGTTGGATATTTACTATTACACATTGATATCCTTACCGATTGCAATGGGGACAAAACATTCTAGGTTGATTTGGGCTGGAATGAAACTCCAGCTGTCCCTCGGCCCACCGCCCAAGTCGGCATTGACGGCCTATTGAGGTCATTAATCCTTTTAAGATCCAGTGATACAGTCCACTAGCTGCCCCTCAATGTCAGTCATTAATCTTTCAATAAGGCCCTGAATGAACTATAAATACCCTGCATTTGCAGTTTGTTATATATATCTATATAATATAATGTAGTGAACTACAATAACAAATGGTAATTCTACAGTAAGTTGTGCTATTTCCCGTGTGCTATTTATTATACAACCCAGGTTTGTTCACGATCTTCTTGACGAACGGTGGCAAAACCGCTTATTTTAATAAGCGAATGCTATTCACCTAAACATTGCGAACGCCACGCCATAACTGTACAATGATTATTAGAGAGGGGGCCCCGGGTCTGCAAAGGCTTTCTCGCACTTATTTTCCTACAAACAGTTGAAACTTAGGCATCCAGTACAATGAACGGCCAGCAAAATAATACACCTAGCCATTAGTAAAGTCGATTTAACCGAAATGCACACCAGTAAATGACAACCTTCGTTCAACTTTCGTTAACGTTAGCGTGAATGGCGATTCCATATCGGCCGATCGACCGATCACACAGCGTGGTGACTACGTAATGTTCCATGCAGCTTTACATACTTTCCCAGACTGCCCCAGCTTGAGCCTTCCTGTGAGACACTTCCGGTGTGAAGCAACACATGTTTACATACACACACAGACTTTCAGTGTTGTCCTCAGGGATGTACAGTATTGCTGTCGTATTCAAGGTAGAAACTCCGCGATTATTCCATTAAAAAGCTAACGAAATATAGATTCTTCTGCTAAAATGTAAATGTCTGATCCTAAATCAAAGTGTCTGGAGTCGATCTAGACGATTGGCTGCAGAGTCGTCAACACTGAGTCCAGACAACCCTCGTTTCTGTGGCCAAGTTTAGCCGGGCTAAACTGGTTTGCAAGGGCCGTTTTTCCGACGATCATTTATTCTCACGGGACGGCTGGGCGGAGGGGAGTTCGTCAGCTAACTGTTTTTCTTTATTCATATAACCTAACACTAACCATAACAAACCCTATACAAATCGTAATATCGATCCCACGGTTATACTCTGGACTAAGGGAAAGTAAAACCAGACAACGTGCTCTGTTTCTGTAGCTTTATTTCCTCCTCAGCACTTCTGACTCAGGTGCAAGGTTAGACACGGACGGACCTATGCTCAGACATAGTCACAAATATCTTCCGTAACAATTCTTAAGACATGGTGTGTGATAGTGAAGTCAAAATACACAAAGTACATGATAGAAGTGGTACTGGTGATTACCAAGTGAAGACATCATGCACATTCAGGTGTGGAGCAATAGTTAAGTGATAACCTGTAAATAGTCCCATATATATATATGTGATGTGTTTCAGAAAGATGAGTCACATATCGCAAAAATGAAATTTTTCAAAGTTATATTCAAAAGATCTCTTTGAGGGAATGTTCCCAATTTTGGGGTCCTAGGCGCTGGTGATAGCATCAATAAAAGTACCAAATTTCAAGACTGTGTATTGAATATAGCTATGCATATCTGAGGCCATTCTATAGAGTATATATTAAGCCACTTTACTAGTAATTTCCAACCAGTAATATAGCAAACTTTGTTTTTTAAAACTTGTGACTCATTTTGCCATGGCACATCACATATGAAGCATCCATTCCTTCATTTTCTCAAGCAGTGTTTTGTATTCGCCGTTCATCATAGGTCCATTCCCATTACCACGACTAAGTCGGCCGTTGTAGTGTGCATGGGCTTTTACCGAGTACACACAACGCATACAAGCTCTTTATAATTTTCATATTGAGGGCATGGTAACGATCCACATCTTGCTTCCACCGGCCACAAGTCAGCTCCTCCATCCGTCTTGTATCCTTTCGGGTCCGCCTCCGCCTCCCAATCCACACAGATGTGGTTCTTGTTACTTTTATCAGTATATTTAGAGGACATGAGTATACCGTGGTATTCCATGGTCCAACCGGGAACGCATTCTTTTTGGCCGGGTATCATAATCTGGCAGATAAGAGAATAATGAGTTTGTATTAAAATTAGACCTTGTTCAAATGAAAATGGATGTCTGATGAATAACGGTACACTTATGCACTTTACCCCCGGGGGTTATGGGGGGAGGGGGGAGGGGGACATTTGGGGAAATATATGGGCTCCAGACGTTAGGGTCCAACGACGATAGGGCCCAGTAACCTCGGACGTTAGGGCCCAAAGTTCACACGTTAGATCCCACCCACTTTCGTCTGAAGGTAGGTGGGCCCTAATTACGTCCGATGGGGGATGGGCCCTAACGTCTGGACCAATTGCACCAATCCGCCTTTTGTATATGCAAAAACGCAGCTTCTTACAAAACATTACGAATGGCGCCCCATACCCAAATTCCAACGCCCTATAGACCAGGTACCGCCTAAATTCAACTTTTCTTTTTTTCCCCCTGGTTTGTCTGCCCCCACCCGCCATAACCCACATCTTTTAAATAGCTATACCGATCCAGCAATTCAAAATAAGAAAACAGGCCATGAAAAATTACGATCATCGATACGGTGAAAGTTGGGCCACATGGAAATCCCCCGAAATGCATGGGAATGGTTCGTAAGGCTTCTCATACGCCTCACCTAGCGCGGCCAAGGTCAAGGCCGCGCACACAGCCTCTCAGCCAATGACGATGCTTGCAAGCAGTCACATGGTCATGAGACTGGAATTAGGTCATAGCTTCAATCTCATCAATGGCGTCAAAAACAAACGTAAAGAATCTAGGATTATCACATTAAAAAAGGTAACAAAATATATAATCTAACTGTCTGCGTCGTCTTATATGGCTCTGCCATAGATCGGCAGCAGACATGGCCAGGCAAAACACTTGACAACCCTTCTTTCTGAATAGCAACACAACGGCCGGGTCTCCCGGGTTGTAATGGCGGTGGGACGGTGGGCACATATCGATGCTGTCATTCAACAATTTATAAGATTAACTATAAGCAACTAATTTATCACAGGAAACAGTTGCAATTGGCATTAGGTCATTTCTCAAAGTCTTCCCTTAAGCGCTCCGGCCACTGTTGACAAAATCGTTGGCAATGCTTTGGCAATGAGGTAGTTGATAAGATTTTTGTGAAATTTATTGCATCGTCTTTGCATTGACGTGCCATTGCTATGCCTTCGGCAATAGCCAGCGAGGACCGGTGATGAGTGGGCGATGTAAAAATTGCATTGGTAAGGGTAGTGGCGATGAGAAGTTGATGAGAAGTCAATGAGATTCCACATATAAAAGCATGAAAATTAGTTCTATAGTTGCCAAGCTTTTTTTCCTTGTCGATGCCACCACCGATAACCCTCCTCATCAACGTGCATCGCCAACAATTCCATCGTCTTTGCATCATCTTTGCATTGACACCATTTTGTCGACAGTGGCCAGACCGCTCAAAGCACACTCTCAGCTAATTTTGCTAAAAACAACATGTTTTCTACATTTTCTTCCATTCTTTTCCAAACCATCCAAAAGTCATAATTATCACTAATTTTGGAGGATTCTATCTTATCTGTTTCTTTTTGCTACAGGGCTTCTAAAACGTTATTATTTGAATTTGGAGGACCCATCCATATCCTTCACTATGATGACTTTACTTATTCTCGCTCACCGGGGGCTGTTTTTGCTCGACCGATTCTACTTCGAATTTTTGTATAATCATATAACAGCAGCAGAAGATTTATGAATCCAACCTTATATGTCATATTCTGAGTGAATTAATTCGGTACGATTGACTTTGTCATAATAGCTGAGAATGTAGCTTTAAAGATACTATACCTCAAGGAAGGAAAGGAGGGAAACAGAAAGGTATTCACTTATCAAGCGTCTGGGCGCCTCTTATCGATATTATTCTTAATTTAGCTGGTCAAAAAAATTATGGTTTATCGTTATCCTACTTTGTGAAATTAATTTAGTGTTGTAATTTAGATGAATTTATGCTACTTTTTCAAAATCAGGCATGTCTGAGAAAAGCATCCAACTTGATGTAATGTCATTTTTGCAATAAAAAATATTTCAATCGATAACGAGAGAACCTAGGAAGAGGCCTTTGAGTCATGATCTAAGTTATTAGGTCGCACTCAGGCAACAATTATCCCTATAATTCTAGAACTTAAGTTTTCATGTCCGGTTTGAAATGTTTCAGGAAAACGAGTCACAAGTTAATTTTGAGATACCGTCATATCTGAGGAGATGGGATCAAGCCGATTCCAATGGTGGTAAACAGAAATACTTTTTATATTTGTTAAAAAGAAAGTTAGTGATACTTTGTATGGTCACTCACTATATTAAAGTAGTTAAATTTAGTCAAATATACTCCATAGGTTAACCTCAGATATGCATAGATATATCAAATATACAGTCTCCACATTTTGGTCATATATCTATATTTCCCAGAGTGCTGAGCACCCCAAAATTGAAAACATTCTGAGCAAGGGTTCTTGTGAATAGAATGCTTTGAAAAACATCATTTTGTGACATGTGACTCATTTTCCCGAAACACATCACTATGATTTTATTTTTGAAATTTTGAGTTATCCTTTCTAGTTGTAATATATAACACATTACCATCGAATTTCGTATGCTGAGGCATGCCGCACAGTTGCCATCGTGGTTAGTAAAAGTTTGCAGATTCTTCAGGTTGAAAAGGTCTGCATGTGCTTTAAATTCTGCTCCATAAAGGAGGGAATAAGAGTTCCCACCAGCTATAAACGAGTCCTGGTTTGGGACGTCCGTTATGCATATGTAGTCACTACTTCCTCCTGTATGTGTCGAGTGACCCCCGGCAATAGTTCCTTATAAAACAAAAATGACTGAGTTAAGTGACGAACATATACAATCGATCTCTATATAAATTATAAAATGTTCACTCTTCATAGTCTTACTGAGGTAAGACAAATGCATCCCGTATCCAAGGAAGAGCGAATGTAATTTCGATGTGATAAGCTCTTGGGAGGAACTTTTATATATATATTGAAACTTTATTTTCATTTTGCTGCACATAAGGTCTACATGAAAATAGGGCTCTCGGCTCTGTCTCTCATCAGAGACAGTTCTTCCGCCGGGACCTTCTACATCTAACTCGTAAATACACATAGCAAAATAAAACACATAGCAAAATAGAACAAAATAAAACAATGAGTAAAATATACTTGAGTTGTTTTCACCAACATGGTGGGGGCTAGTAAGCCTTGTAATAAGTATTGGAGTAAGACTTACATGCTTACATAAGTATAAGTGCTTATCATAATGATATTATTACATTAACATACCTAGGAGGAAGGGAAGTGACTCAGGGAAGTTGTCCTCTCTATTCCCTCAGCATATATAGTCTCTAAGGAATGTTCTAAACTGTCTAAGGTCATAATTCTTAGGGTGGTTTGGGATGCTGTTCCAAAGAACTGGTCCTTGGTATATGAGGGATCTTTTTATTTTTTCAGTTTTAGGGTTTGGTACTAGAAGTGATTTTCCTGATGCAAATTGGTCCGATTCCACTGGATCTCTTGTATATGTGCTCATGGCTCGCTCTTGCTGCGCTCATTTAAAGGGCGCTTGTCATTCGCTCTTCATCCGCTAATATTTTCAGCGCAATACAAGCGCAGAGCGGTTCTACTGCTCCGCTTGTTTCCTATATGAAATCAATAGCAAACGTGTTTGTGCGCTCTCACTGCGCTCTTGGTCCGCTAGTTTGACAGGTAGAAAGAGCATAGTGTTGCTGCGCTCAAATCAAACACGTCAGATATGAGCGCAATGTCAAAAAGAAGCGCCAACGTCAAATTTTAAAAGCGCATGCAAAGCGCAGTAACCAATTCTATTGGACCGCTCTGGCATCGCTCTGTCTTCGCTAGTTATGCGCTTGGGGAAATAAAAAGAGCGGGCCATGAGCGAAGAAAAGAGCGAGCCAGTGGAATCGCAGCCTTAAGGTGGGATCCCACTGGCTCGCTTGTATCTGTGCTCATTGCTCGCTCGTGATGCGCTTGTTTATAGGGCGCCTGTCATTCGCTCTTCATCCGCTAATATTTTTAGCGCAATACAAGCGCAGAGTGATTCTACTAGGATTCTACTGCTGCGCTTGTTTCTTATATGATATCAATAGCAAATGCGTTTGTGAACTCTCACTGCGCTCTTGGTCCGCTTCTTTAACAGGTAGAAAGAGCGTTGTGTTGCTGCGCTCAAATCAAACACGTCAGATATTAGCACAACGTCCTGCGCTCTTCTAAAGAAGCACACATAGCCACTTTTTAGAGCGTACATAGAGCGCAGTAACCGATTCCATTAGACCGCTCTGGTTTCGCTCAACCTTTGCTTGTTATGCGCTCAAGACAATTAAAAAGAGCGGGCCATGAGCGGGCCAAAAGAGCGAGCCAGTGGAAACGCAGCCTTAGGGAAATTTTCCATTATCAATATTATCTTCATTTTGACTTAATTTGAAAGCGTATTCTAATAAATGTGCTTCTCTTTTCTTATGAAGAAATGGTATTTGCAGATCTTTATGTAATTTTTGTACATTAGTTCTTTTATCTAGACCCTCATGCAGATATCCTCAGAGCTGTGTTTTGGAGTACTTGTAGTTTGTCTAAAATCTTCTTTGAAGCAGCATTATACAAAGTGTCTCCATATTCTAGTATGGGGCTTATAGTGACCTTATATAACATTCTTATGGTATTTGGTGTAGCGATTCTTTTCAATTTTGATAGATAATAAATTTTGTTTTTAGCTTTTGTTATTTTGTCTTGTTTTGTATTTTGTTGATATATTGAATAAAGATCCAATGTTGATTACTCAGATAATTATCTCCTACAGCTGCAACGTTATATACAGGTCTTGTATTGACGGCGCTTAGATAAGAGCGATTTTATTGACTAGAGCATATATGTGATGTTTTACAGGAAAATGAGTCACAAGTCGCAATATATGGATTTTCAGATATCATCATATTTGAACAAATGAGATCAAGCCGATTCTAATGATAGCCAACATTAAGACATCTTATAAATATAATGTCATATTTTTTTGTGCATGAAAAAGAAGTTAGCTATATTTCTTAATGTTCAAATAAAACGTAAAGTAAAGTACTAGTAAAGTATAGTTGAATATACTCCTTATAGTATATCCTCAGATGTATACATATATTCAATACACAGTATTGAAATTTATTACATTTACTCATGTCACTAGCAGTGCTAAACATACACAAAATTCTGAGTTCTTGTGTAATAACATCTGAAAAATGTCGTTTTTTTGCGAGTTGTGACTCATTTTCACCTCACATATGAACAGATGTGTCCTTTAAAGAAATAACTCATCACACCATGCCTATTCACCTTTGTAAATCTTCTGTGCCTCGCCTGTGCATGTAGTCCTACCCCAGCGTATGTACACAGCTCCATCTGCAAGGTAAATTCATACAATGTACGTGTTATATGAAGATTTTTCTATCTTTGATTTTTCTATCTTTGATTTTGGTTTAGGATATTCGTAGAATTATTGTGGAAAATAAGAGTAGTAAAGAAAGAGTCTAGAGGCTGTGATCCCAAGATCTAGAATGAATATTTATTGTGTATATATGCATGGTGAACCTGTAGGTAAATGGTTGTTCCATGTGGCTATTCGTCATTGGAGGAATAGTAATCATAGGTGAGGGTGCTACCTGAGCCTTCACATGCTACCGTAATTATGTTACATCATGTTACGCAATAATGGCGTAACAGTGGGTAACGACTTTATGATCATTAATTAACATTAATGAGGGATATGTTATGCGTTATGGTAATTAATATTTAATATAAGAACCTATTGGGTATCAGGACCCAGGAATTTATTGCATTGAATACGGTAGTTAGGGGAACCACAGGTAGCACTCTCAACTCATTATATATTCCTCCAATCAACAATAGCCACATGGACCAAGCTCTCACCTGTATGCCAAGACGACAATAAACACTATTCTAGATCTTAGGATCAAAGCCTTAGGACTTCTTCTTTACACCTCTTATACTCTATACAATATTTCTACAACTATTCAATAGCCAAGATAGACAAACCTTCATATAACAATTACAGGAATAAATTCCTGGTTAATGTAACCGTATCAAATATGAATATGTTACTAATTTAGAATATTAAAAATAATAATAATAATTAATGCTAATTAATAGTCATGAAGTGATTACACACTGTTATGTAATCATTACGTTACATGATGTAACACACGCATTATGGTCTCATATAGGCTTATTAACCTACTATATGTATAAACTAAGATTATCTCATATATACACATTTGAATTATATATGTTTACCTATCATAGAAATGTGGTAAGTTAATAGATATTACCATGGTGAATATTATCCCATGTTGTCTTTTATAAGGCAATTTATAATGATAATAAGGTCAAGAACAACTGATCCACATGTCCGAACGAGTTGTTTATGCCCTTTAAAGTGCATAAATTATTAATAGGTAACGAGGTTGAATGTGTAAGCAATTTGATTTTTTTTGCGGAGTGAAACGTATCGCATTTGTGAAATCTTCAGTCAACAAAATTTGTTTTAAAAAAATGCTTAAAAAAATTACATGTCAGGGACTTCCAACTGATTGTCGAAATAAAAGCTAAACATTTTATATGCAACTAATTATAGTGAAAAATGGAGTACATAACAAATAAGTACATCATTAAGAAATGAGGGAGGAAGTGGCCAGTTGGAGAGTGGTTCGTAAATCGTCCTCTAGGTGTCAGGGAGCGTAAATAGTCCACGGCGATTTTTTGAGTCGGGCAACTGCAGCAGTTTGATGATGTGTTGTGGACATGTGCAAACCTCCCATAGGCTCAGCATTGAGGAGATAAGTATTCTCTGTTCCTCCGTCATTTTAAACAATCTGAAGAATTCTGAACACCAGAACTTTTCACTTATGTCCACCAAAATCTTTAAACCCCTAATGGAACCATGCATTGAGGGAAGCTGCAATGCTACGTCTATGGGGATATTGTTTATTTCTGGTCCACACATTAGTACAAGTGGGCGACTAATTTAGGCCTAGAACTATTTGCCCACTGCCACCATGCATGACACTTACTCGTCCCATCTACCATTCGGCCGAAGCTTCATGCCCAGACCATTAGTGATGTGTTCCAGATAATTGAGTCACAAGTCGCAAAAATGATATTTTTCGGAGAGTTTTATTCACAACATTTTTTTATTGAAATCTTCTGATATTTGGAGGATTTAGTACTTTTAGTTATATGAATACATGTACCAGGACATTGTATTAAATATATCCAAGGTTGCGTTTTGAAGGTCTTCGTATGGAGTATATTTATAGTTACTTCACTGGTAAGTGCCCACCCAGAAATATTGCAAACCTTTCTTTTTCAAAAATAAAAATATCAGACTTAAAATATTGAAATACTCATTAGATGTCCTACTGTTTATTATCGTCGGAATTGGCTTGATCGCATCTTTTCAAATATTATATCTCAAAATCCATTTTTTGCGACTTGTGACTCATTTTCCAGTAACACATCATTAGATCTATGCCACTACCAATCATTTACCATGTGTTCAGAATGAATTATGTTTAGAGATTAACTGACTTGGTTGGGGTGTGGTAGTTCTTGCATCTCGATTGTTCCTCGTTGTTCCATGGTCTACGGTGATTGCACGTTTGTTGACTGAATGCCCTTTCAGGTGGTCCAATTCCGCTTCTAGTGGTTCATCTTCATCCTTCACCTTTGGTAAATAAATGCATAACCAGATCATCAGAAAATGTACAATTAACCAATCCTCTCAAATAACCCACATTCAAGACAGAAATGAGCTTCACAATAAAGTTTAAAGCAAGGCAATGCCAATTATAATCAAATATACCCGGCATTAATCATTTTCAGCCTAATTTAGCAAGATTTCCTAAATGTGTAGAGCTGCCAATTGTATATTTTCTGGCGATCTGTCCCAATATATGGAAGAATAAGAATAAGAAAATGTACAATTCGCCTTCACCAATCCTCTCAAATAACCTCAATATCAGACATAAATGATGTTCAAAATGTCAGTTAAACATAACCAAACAGATTCTCTGAATCAAGGCAATACCAAATATACTCAGATATATCCAGTATTTATCATTTATGGGCCTAATTTAACATAACTTCATAAATCTGTAAACAAAATTCATATATTGTTTATCATATCTGAGGATATGCAATCTGAGCATAACATGTAGGTGAAAACTGAAGATTATGACGCAGCCAAAAAGAGAAGAATTTAGTTGTTTTCCGGGCAACCCACGTTCCCATTTCCCAAATGTTTATAAATAAAATAAGTGTTACAGACAAATGAGTCACAAGTCGCCAAAAAATAATGAATTTTGAGATATCATCATATTTGAACATTAGCAAATCTGATAAACACTTCTATAATATTCTCTGCATGGAAAAATGCTTGGATATTTCTTGATGGTCAATCACTAAAGTAGAGTGGTTAAATACACTCCCAAATGTACAATCCGTCTTCAACTATCCTCTCAAATAAATCAGATTTAAGACAAATATGAGGTTTAAAATACAGTTCGACATAACCAAACATATTGTCTGAGTCTACACAATACCAACTATACTCAGATACACCTGGTATTGACCATTTTCAGTCTAATTTAGCAGAATTGACTAAATGTGTATAGAGCTGTACATTGTACATTTTTAGGCGATCTGACCCATATCATAATTATATATATCCTACCTGCGAATATCTGGAGTTGGCGAATGTTCCCAGAAAGAATGCAAAGCCCAGGAGACACACAAGCCCAGCAATCTTCAGAAGGCGAATGCGATCTATCTTTGGTGCAACCATTGTGCCTGTGTCAACTCCTGAACCTCTAATACTATATGTTACATTGATCAACACTCCTGTCGGTCTGTAGTAGAGCAAGGATGTGCGCCTATTATATAGCTCCCTAGATATAAGGTGGTTAACACGGATGTTGATGGAAGGAATATGTCTTAACCCTGCCGCCTGCAGACGTTCATTATACCATCACATGGAACACTGTTCCTATCTCTCTATTAGGGTAAAAGAAAAATAGGTTTGTTTTTTTTGCCCCCCCCCCGCCCCACTACCGTGCTAGCCATGATAGAAAACCTACCCCATCCACGAAAATGTGATGTGTTTAAAAATATCATTTTCGCGACGTGTGTCCCATTTTCCCGTTGATCTTGCCTAATTTAGGGGAGTGAACTTATTTACCTAATAAAGCATCCGAAAACCCTTAAAAGGTGGATTCATTTTCTTTAAACCAAATACTGATACGAAATAAAGATTTGTATTAGTTTCTGAAATAATGGTTTCCTAATGGAAATTACCCCCCACCTAGTTTTCAGCTATATGAATAGGAAGCACACTTATATTTTTGTTTGGCCTGGCTTGCTAAACAAATTAGATCGTACCCTTAACCCTTATACCCGTAACATCTCTTTAGAGGAGAAATATACCAAAGCCAAAATCAGGCCGTTAGAGATAAGAAGAAAAATTTCTATGCTAAAACTAATCCATTCAAAAAGGGTAGATTACCCAAAGAAACCCACAACTAAGAAATTGTAATGAACCAAAATGGGCTAATCCACTTTGTATTCTTGTATTTATATTTATATATGAACATATAACAGCAGCAGATTATTGATAAATCCAGTCGTATAAGTCATAATATGAGTTAATTTGTTAAGATTTGTGTTGTCACAATAGCTGAGAATGCAGCTTTAATGTGCACTGTAGAGTGTAGTGGAAGAACACATGTTCAATTTCTATAGAAATTGGATCTGTTTTAAACCTTTACTTTGATATGAATCTATGAGCAGGGAGAAAAACATGAATCTATATAGAGGCACGTGCGCTATGGTGGTGCGTTTTTCTTATTTTTATTGAATATTGAAAAATATGTTATTTATCAATATTATAAAATAGCAGTTACATAGAAAAAAATGACAAGCAGGTCGACAGACTTCTGGGATAATCCCAGTTTTTCCAGACGTTCCCTATTTTTTGAAGATCAACTAAGGATAGTGAGTATTGTTTCGTCTTTTTTCTAGTATTTGATCGCTAAACGGTTGAATCTGTCATTAGCTATGATTATAGTCACTAAGTGTTACATGTCCTTGAATGTAAAAAAAAACTCATCTTGAAATCCGATATAGGACCCAGACGGGCGAACCATGTCGCAATCAGGATATGGGCGTCGTTACCGTGTTTAGGAGGTTGTGAAACTCATAAATCCATATATGGGTCAGATCGCCTAGAAATGTACAATCTGCAGCTGTACACATTTTTGAAATTCTGGCAAATTAGGCTGAGAAATGATAAATACTAGGTATATTTGGGTATTATTTCATATTGCCCTGACTCAGACAATCCGTTGGGCTACGTTTGGCTGTATTCTAAACCTCATTTCTGTCTTAAATTTGGCTTATTTTGAGAGGATTAGTGAAGGCGGATTGTCTGACGATTTCACCCATATACGTTATAACAAGAAGATCGAAACATGGGAATTTCCATTCGACCTCGATCAGATATCATGGATGAGGACTAGCTTATATTACAGAAAGTCCTTGAATCATTAGAAAGTTGTGCACATTTGGAAAATTCTGATAGCCCAGAATCATTTCTATTCCTCATCATTTCGACCTTCCATGTTCAAAATATTATTCACTAAAATCTAATATTGGCAAAGATATGAGGATTTCACTGAAAACTATATTATGTGTAATGCTATATGGGTCGGGGGGGGGGGTGTCTGTGTGTGTGTGTGTGGGGGGGGGGGGGGGGGGTCATAAAAACTGTACGACTCAATCTTTTTTTCCCTACACCGGATCTTTATTCAATATAATTATCAACAAAGCTCTCGTTGGCGGGACTGATAACACCAGGTTATTACATCAAGTCCTCTGTTGCCTCATCACATTTTTTCGGCTTACTTTTGTAAGGCATGTGTTTATAGATTCGTACACGCAGATTTTTTTGTGAAATACACAAGTAGGATTATCATATATCCAGACACAAGTTAACCTTTTCTTACTGTGTTATATTATGGAGAATAGAAAAAGGCTTCCCCTCTCTATATATTCTTGTGCTATCCATTAGCGTTTTTAATTAAAACCAATTTCTTCAGGGCGTTTTACAATTCTAAGACAAGACTCAAGGATTATTAAGAAGAGAAAGGCGATTAAAACATAAGCACAAATATGAGGAGACTGAAGCGATTAAACAATTAGACACCATAAGGACAGTAATATCTGTTTGATCAGGTCTAAGGCACATAGTATTATGAGGAGCTGCGTGAAAGAGTAGGGTACACGGATACACACATTCGCTTTCAAAAACACTGCCCGGATTTGGCGTTTTCACGGTGATTTGAGGATCTGAACATCTCGGGCATATTCAACTTAAAATCAGTCTTGCTGCTAATACATAATGTGATGGTAAGATGACCACTATAGAGCAGAAATAACAATTAAACGACACAAGATCCCTGACAAAAGTATGACAGAAATTCTTATTTTAGCCCCTCAAGTTACTGTATCATTAATTCATCTACCAATTGTCTATTAAATAGCGTATCCACTTACACGTCCAATTGATACGACCGTCGACCGTCGACCGCCGGCCCTCGGCCACCGTCCGACGGTGGCCACAGCCGACGGTGGCTGTGGACGGTCCTTGGTATCTACTTACACGTCCAAATATATGCCAGATGTGGACCGTCGAGCAGTATTACTTTCATTAAGCCTTGAATCAAGGTCGATTTCAAAGTATTTTCATAACCAAAGAAAATCAGATTTTGATAATTTTAATTCTTGAAAATGTGAAAGACGAAATGTGGCCAATAATAACATTTTTTTTTTTTTTTTTTTAGTAATATTCCAGTTCTCAGCACGCTCTGTGACAGTAATAATTATATATGATCAAATTTAAGCATATACATTTCTTGTGGCCTTTCTATGTACATCGAATAAAATCAAGGCAAATTTGATGAAAATTATGAATTTATTCCCTCTTCATATTGATATTTCTATATACTGCATGACATTAGGCGATATGCGATATGCTATTTTTGAACATTTTTGCATTTATCTGAACCTATTTTTCATCTCACATGTACTGCAATTGGTTATAATTTTTGATTGGTTTATAATTGGTTATTTTGTACTACAAAATAACCAGGTGAGGGGGGGGGGGGGGCACAGCGGCATCAACAAGGGGTGCTCTTGTTGCCTGGATATTGCATCCAGGCTATATTAACCTCATAAGGCTTACTACGACCCCGATAAGAAGATATGTCCATCTGAACCTTTTCATCAAAAAGTAAATCAGCCTACAGGCAGCATCATTTTACGTGATTTTAAATAGACTGTGAACTTGTTTGAATATTTTTCATGACATAAATGTATAGCCCGACTATCTGATCTTCTATTACCCTAAACAACTTAAAGAATTTCGCCCATGTAACTTAATATTTGCAAAAATGTATAGCCTATTGAAACTATTAAGTGTGTCTGAATATATTTGGTATTGCCTTGCAGAGAACAGTCTGTTCGATTATGTTGAAATGTATTTTGAACTTTTTATTTTGATTATTTGAGAGGATTTGTGAAGGCAAATTGAACATTGCCTGGCTAAGGAAAATACTTGAATACTCTCAAAAGTTAATCCTAATGTTTAAAATACAATTTCTGGCAAACTATTCTGCACAGAACGATATATTGATTTGGGATAGTGTTAAATAACAGTCATTTTGAGCAATAAATACTTATAATATTATAGTGAATTACTGGTACCTCCTTATTTCTTAGCTAGATTTGGCCTGTTCGTATCTCCAAAGCATAGTTCATGATAGTTGGAATTCATAAGACAATACGCATTTGTTGGTTATACTTTGGCTTTGACTCTCCTCAAAATCACCAGAATGGCCTGAAATAGCTGTCATTTTTCTAAAATTTTCACTTCCTTCGGCAGCCACCGTACTTGGTCACAACAAACCTCAGGCTTTTGGGCCTTCCAAACGTTGGCAGTCCTGGGTGGGTGGGGGGGGGGGGGTGTATTTGGGGGTGGGGCTAGCCCCCAACGATTTTTCACCTATTAACCCATTTGCTATCGATTGTATTTAAAAAAATTGTAAAAAAAAAAAGATTTAACTAATAATCCTGGTGAAGGTAAATATCAATATTGAATAATAATTATGGAGATCATTTAAAAAACAATAGCAGCAATATAAGAAAAGTCTCACAAATAAATCCTGTTTCCTCGCAGAAGTACAAGAGCCTGTATGGCCCTAATGCAAAAGTATGAGGTTATACAATGAGTAGAGTTTAAATCATTCCCAATTAATCTATATCAACTTTAATAGAAAACTCATTGAACTAAGGTACTCCCAGACGTCTAGACAATGTATTCAGGCCATGAGAACACTTTTTATATTATAAAAAAACAAAAGCAAAAAAATATTTTTTGGGTGGGGTACCGTCGGATGGTGACCCTCCCGTCCAAATCTAAATTTTTAGATATGGACGGGATGGGGGACCGTCGAGGGACCGTCGGACGGGAGCACCCGACCGCTCGACGGTGGCTGCGGTATCCACTTGCACGTCGAGCGGTCGCTAGGGTAACCGTCCGACGGTGACCGCTCAGCGGACGGTCGACGTGTATGTGGATATCGTGCTTTTCCTTGCTCCACTCTTTACATTTTCGCTGGGCTTGTGGGTTAATCTTAAATATAGAATAGAATAGAATAGAAAGTCTTTTATTTGTCAAAATTAGTTACAGTGAAAGTGACAAATGGGTCGACATGCTTATGAGCTGAAATTGATCAACACATTTCTTCCTGCTGCTACCCCGAGAGCGTCGTATATAAGAGCGTCGTATTTACATATGTTTAAGATATTGTAAACAGTTACAAGAAATCTTAAATTTAAGATCGTTAATATGTTACTATTTACGATGGTCTTTATAAAATTGTTAACTACAGTCTGAATCGGTTATTAAATGCATAAAGATATATTGTACCTTTGTTATAATTACGTGAACAATACTGATCGTGACATAAGTACAAGTCTAGTATTTCATTGGATGCAGCATCCTTTACTGTTTTCATCCGCCGCAGCAGCACTGTGGGTCTTGGGCCCTCCTTCATTGTCCTGAGGAAAAACAGAAAACATTTCAGTTATAACCATGTATGTGCCATACTCGCATGGTAGTTGGAAAGTTATTTTATCGATAAGTGATGCATTTAAAAGAAGACACTACTGTACAACATCTCTAAGATAAATTTCTATTTCTTTAAGAAATAGAAATTTATGAAATAGTGGGTCAAGATTATATCGAAGTTACAGGAAGGACTTGCAATATAATTAACAAAGTAGCACTGGAATAGTTAGCACCAGATTCCTGAACAGTAATCATGTGTAGAAAGTCCTTCTCAGTGTCATGATGTGAGCCATCATTCCAATGTATATGGTAAAACATTCCAAGGTATACGGTAAATGAGTGTGCCAGGTCATTGACTAAAGGTGGAGCTTGGATATTGGATCCATGCCATAGGTACTGCGATACAGTAATGTATGCAGGAGGGGAGGACCCAGGTTTCTCCCTAGAAGCGGGAAATATTGTAAATGTACAGAGAATAAAGAAATACATTCAGTTGGCATTCTGCATGGAACTAGCATACAGCTAGGGAACTATTGAGTCTAGTGTTGGCTTGTCATTTATATATAAGTGCATTGAGGATATGTCTGGAATACCTGGAACATAATGCTATCTCCAATATATCTACCTATAAGGCTATAAGATCTACAGTGAACAATGATCTAAAGACTAATATGTGGTGGAGAATCCGGAGCCTAGGATAAGAAGCATAAATGTCTAAGGATTCTTCAGACGTGGAGCTGTCTGAATTAGAGCAGCGCATGGCGGACGCAACTGCGGCATTCATTGCAACAGCGCACAGGGCGCGCACAGGTAACAATGCCCTGAAACAGGCAGCTAAATTTGATAAGTTCATTGGCAAAATCTCTAATAAAATCAAGTCAGCCGCAAGCAAGATGAGTAAGAAAAAGGTAGGAGTCTTTGTGCGGGATGCCTCGGAAATGAATGGTACTTCTATGTCAGATATCTCAAGTTTGCATGCACGCTAAGAAAAGTCCCTAGATCCAGTAATTAATAGCGTATAGTGAGTCATGTGTATCGCGTAATTAAATATAATATAATTCTACGCAGTAGCAGGCATTGGGATAACGCAATGCGGGGATTAGGAAATCAGTCAAGCACGCACAAAAGTGAAGGCTTACCTAGCCATTGTCTTAACTAACACCTCCCATAAGGCTTCCTCTACATAGCTATATATATAACTAGGTGCGAATATGAATCCATATTCCCTTGTAGCATTGTAACATGAAATAGAGGTGTATGGGGAGGAAGAATATTCTACCAGAAATTAAATCAAATTATTTCATTATTCTAAATTCCATAATTGATATATTTATGTTTGCAATACATCTCTCGGTGGACAATTACTAATAAAGTAACTAAATGTACTCTATGCGACAACCTTCAAAACGCAAGGATATATTCAATGCAATGTCTTGAGATTTGGTATGCATATCTATATTACTAAAAGGAATAAACCCTAAAAAAATTGGAACATTCCAACAAAGAGATCTTGTGAATAAATTACTTTGAAAATATCAATATATAATTATTCTATTTTCCTGTAACACATCCCACATATACCTGGATATATTCAATATATATTCCTGGCTGACTGGCTGTATCTCCATGGGGCAATAGGATTTGTAGACAACCAGAATCGAAAGGCAAATAAAGAGAACCTATGATTTGTACAAAAAAAACCCCAAAAATTCAACATTCAGATTGATTAGTTGAGGCCATGTTGATAGCTGTTTCAGTAGTGTAATGGTTAGCACACTGGCTTGTTAATCACAAGGTTGTTAGATCGAACCCAAGCTTGTTCAGGTTTTTTTTCTCTGCTTTCTCACACCGTCATGGGTGAGTGCACACGCCTTCACGCACTGCCGCCCACGGCTGGTCGCGCCACCGCTTCATGCTCTGTCGCACAGCCAGGGGATTAGGGAATTTATTAGCTTTGTCTGGGATTCCAATTACGCGATTGAGTACTACGGGATACGGAATTTTGGAGGGATATTTCCAATATATCCCCCTTTATTTACGCGATCAGCGTTTAGAGTGTGACTTTGAACTAGCAGTAGATCACAGGCCCAAGGACGAAATAAGAACATATCCAGGTGTGCCACAAGACACTAAACCATGTGCCCCCCCCTAGAGAGCGATTTGTACAACAATACGAACCCTTTTGGTCCCGGGTCTAAGCAAAACATACAAAAATACATTCAAAATATAGACTTTAGTGAATTTGGGGATAAAAACAGGGAAATCAGGGACCTGAAACAGGCGCTGTGGAAGGCAGAAAGAGACAATGAGGCCCGAACGGCAGACAGTGATCGGCAACTGGCCCATTTATATGCTGAACTAAAAATGCTGCTGCACTGGTTAAACCTAACATGCAGGGGGAAGTCCCAGTCACTATATTCAATGTGGGAACAGAGCCCTTAGAACTGGGCACAGGATACATAGTAGCAATATATAGCATAAAGGACGAGAGTGACTTTCATGAGCTGCACCCTGGGAGGTGGGCTAAGTAGTGAGCAAAAGGAGCAGATGAGACAGGTACTGGAAAAATATCCGCATGCGTTCGCATCCAAAGATACGCAGATCGTACAAACAAATGTTTATAAGCACCGGATAGACCTGAAAGAGGGCTACATACCTATAAACAGGAATCCGTACCGCACAAATCCGCAAATGGCAAAGGTATTGGACGAGATCCTAGATGACCAAATTCGTTTGGGGATAATCGAATGTGCAAGCAGGGAGTCCGAGTTCGCTTCACCGTGCTTTCTGGTAGAGAAGTCAAAGCCAGGGGCAGACGGCAAGCAACAATTTCGTCTCGTCGTGGACTACAGGCACCTGAATAAAATGGTCGTCGAACAAGCCCGAATCTTTCCAAGGGCCGACGAGACATTAGAAAATGTCGGTCGGCTAGGCGGGTGGTTCTTCTCGAAACTGGACTGCCTGTCTGGTTTTCATCAAGTCGGTATCCTGGATCAGGATCGCGAAAAAACGGCGTTCTCAACGTCAAGGGGCGTGTTCCAATATAAGGTAATCCCCATGGGACTTAAAACGGCCCCAAAGGCGTTCCATGCGGTCATTGAGGGCGTGCTTAAGCACGTACCCAATGCCCTACCGTATTGCGACGACATAGTGATCGCCTCACCCACGTGGGAGGGACATTTGAACGATGTACGGGCAGTATTGGCCGCATTCACGAAGGCCAGGATCCGTTTTAAGGCCGAGAAGTGTGCCTTTGGGTACAAGACAATTCAGTTTTTAGGATTCATAATAACGAAAGGAAGGGCTCAAACCCAATCCGGAAAAGGTAGAGGCAATCAAGACGTACCCTAGGCCATCAACGCTAAAAGAGCTTAGGGCCTTCAATGGATTGGCCAACTACTATAGAACGTTCATACCAAACTTTGCAGGTCGTATGCATCCCTTGTATCAATTAACCAAGGGTGCCGGTCAAAAGTCCAGGTCAGAAATAGAATGGGGTGAAGAGGAGGAGTTCGCCTTCAGAGGGGTTAAAAAAGCGCTCTGCGAGGAGGCCCTTCTGCGGTATCCCAACTATGAAAAGTCATTCACCATCTGGTGTGACGCCAGTCCTGTGGGCCTCGGGGCCAGTCTGACGCAGGATGACGACCAAGGGTTTGAGAGACCGGTGGCGTTCGCAGGAAGAAGCCTAACAGAAACGGAAAAGGCGTACAGCGCCACGGAGAGAGAATTACTAGCGGTAAGATATGCAATCGAGAAGTTCCAACACTACGTAATGGAAAGCAAGTTTGTGGTATACACGGATCATGCGGCTCTCCTAGCAATCAATTCAAAGCAAGATCTGTCGGGAAGAATGGCAAGATGGCTGGATTGGTTCGGGGGCTTTGAATTCGAACTAAAACATGTGAAAGGCGTGGCGAATTTAGTCCCAGATGCGTTATCAAGACGACCCTATCCCATAGGGGAAGGGGAGAAAGAACATAGGGATGCCTCTACAACGCACCGTATGATTTCGAGAAGTGGTCACCATGCGGTACTTCCCGGAGGATGAGGAGGTGGGAAGAACACCTATTAGCAAGTACCGACGCGCGTCCATACTAAAGAACGGGAAAAAGAGAAACAAGAGACAGGACGAGGACACAACCTCGATAGAGCCCCTAGTGCTCAGTCGCAGGGACTCACCGGAAGAAAAAGCAGAAGACGTCAAGGTAGAAGAAGAGATGGGGCAGGCCATGGCCGACAGTGAAGGAGAAGATGGAGGTTATCAAGGAGAAAAGATGGTGCAGGAAGTAATGGCAGCCATCACAACTAGAAGAAATAGGAATCCAACGCTCAAAATGAGGGAGAGCAGCTTAGAATTACGACAGAAAAAGGTGCCTCAGGAGGAGAAGGTCAAGGAGCCGGTCGAAAGCCCAAAACCCCAGAGAGAGCAGGTGTTGCGAAAGGCGAGACAACAAGCCCAAGGCTCGGTAGGGACAACAGCGGAGCCAGCCGCGAAGCTGGTTCCTTCAACGCAATCCCTGTCCACAAAAGCCACAAAGGGACGCAAAAAGCCTTTGCTACGGGTGAATGGAGCACTGGGAAAGTACACCAAGGAACGGAGGCGAAAAGGAGTGCGGTCAGCAGACCCACCCCCGGAGATAGAATTCTATAAAAAAATTGAAGGCTACTACAGGACTCTTGGAGACCAGGAGGCGCTGAAGAAAGCGCAGGAGGTGGACGATTTCTGCAGCACCATGATGGCCTATATTCAGCTGGACCGGCTGCCTAAAAATAACTTCATGGCGCGGCGGATACTGTTGCAACATGACTGCTTTTTGATCAATGCGGGCATCCTGTATAGGATACCGCAGAAGACAAAAAAAGAAGAGCAGGGTGTAAAAGCACAGCTTGTAATTCAGGATACACTAATAACGAAGCTGTTGGAACAGGCGCACAACGCTCCTCTGGCAGGACACTTGGGTATGCAAAAGGTCCTGGGGAGCTTGGGTCCAAAGTTCTACTGGCCAACCATGTCAAGAGACGTGGCCCAGTATGTGGGAACATGCAGGTTGTGCCTGGCAAATAAGCCAAATAAGCACCCATTCAAGCTGCCGATGACGGTCCGTCAGGCATCCCCGGGTCCATGGGCGTCAGTAATGATCGACACGCTTGGTCCACTGCCAGAAACAGATGGTTGACAAAAGTATGTTCAGGTGGTGATAGACGTATACTCGAGGTTCTGCGTGGGTTGGTCAACAAATGATATAAGGTCGGAAACGTTGATCGAAGAATTTTTTGCTAATGTTATCTCTGTGATGGGGACACCAGCGGAGCTTTATAGTGACAACGGAAGCTCATTTACATCAGCCATGTTCAGAAGGTTTTGTAAGACGATGGGGATGCGGCAAATCTTCTCATCCCCGTACAAGCCATCGACAAACGGGCTGGTGGAGCGCCGGAACAGCGTGATCGTACAGGCCCTCAGGAGTTTTACAGCCAAAAGACAGAACGATTGGGATAAGTACCTGGCGCCGATTATTTTCGCCATGAACTCCACAGACTCCGAGTCGTTAGGGTATTGTCCGTTTCTACTGGTCTATGGCAGGGTGCCCCGGCTCCCTGCGGAAAACAGTCTAGAAGACTATCCGGTGGAATTAAAACCGGTAATTGACCATCTAGAGACGGTACTGAAGAAGCAGGAGTTTTACGGAGAAGTGGCACAAAAGCAGCTGGAGGAAAGTAAGTTGAAGATGAAAAACCGACACGACGCAAAGGCAAGAGCCCACAGTCTGTCGATAGGATCACTCGTATACTTACGAATACAGAGACTCCTGGAAAAGGGGACCTCGGTCAAATTGCAGCCGCTATTCAGTGGTCCATATCTAGTGGTCGGACTGCCCTCGCCTTACACGGTCAAACTACAAAGGGTGGACACCGGAGCCAGTTTACCAAGGCCAGTGCACGTCATGCACCTGAAACCAGTGACAGTGGGGTACACTTCAGGGTTCATAAAGCGACTGCTGAGCCCGGAGCTTATTCCAGTGTCCGAGTACGCACGCCTGGAACGCGCGCCTGACGACGTCTGGGCGAACATGGACGACAGGGCTGAGGAGTCAGACAAGGAATGGGCCTCGGATGAAGAAGAGACCTAATGTCAGTAGCAAGAGCATGCGCCAGCAACATGCCAGGGAAGAGGGAGGGGGGAAGGGGAGGCATCAATAGCGTTGGTAAGGCGAAAGTGGGGTCACAAGCAACAAGCCAAGCTGGAAGCCGCTGCGGTGGAACAGATATGGAGGGCATAGAGTAGGTCTTCTCAGCAAAGATATGAAAATAAAGGAAGTATAGTTTCCTAACCAGGTAAAAAGACCTGTTACCCGGCGACGGGAGAAAATGGGTGGTTTAGGCAGCCTAATTACATCAAGGGGCCCTCAGATAACCTTTCCCAATCAGGGGTGGTATCAGCCACCAGGAGGACGCTGGCAGAAAAAAAGGTAAGACCACTTCAGACCAGTTTGTAAGGTATGGCAGCAGGAGGCATCAAGCAACGTGACTCAAACGTTAGTAGGTGAGTGAATCAAGCAATATGGAACGTATGGTAGGAAGGCGCGGTGCTATTTTTAGAACAGGAGAGAGAGTGCAAGTTGGGACGGCGACTGGCCAGCCCCGACCTGTATGAAAGGAGGGCACACAAGATAGGTATACGCGTTGACCTCGTGACTTATAGAGGTCGCCAAGTGATGTAAGTTTTGTGAGTAGAAGAGATAGCTCAGTTAAGAACCCTATGGGAATATTGAGATTGAGGAAACAACCTAAGACAGAGGGCGGAAGTGTTGGGGAATTCAAGCAAAAATAAAAATCTGTGAATTCAACTCTCATCCGCTGGAAGAGGGGTAAGAAACTAGTGGGATAATAGGTATAGACGGGAAAAAGATGGAGAGTGGTGGAAGGTCGATGATCAATGAGAGTTTAGTAAATAGATACCCAAGTGTGATATAAGGACAGACAAAAGAAATTCTAACAAGTAATTAATTCTCGTCTGGTAGGATAATTGATTCTCGTGCAAAGTAAATGGAGTAGAAAAAATGGATAGAGAAGTATTAGGAAAACTGAGTGGTGAGAATGAGTGGAGAAAGAATAAATCAGAAACAGTAATGGAAGGAATGTAGCGAGTACAAGGTGTAGGCAACAAGTGGACATGATGTAAATAGGGATGTCTCAGGAAGCGAGAGTTCACACATAGGTCAAGTAACAGAATTAGGTAATACAAGGAATCAGATGGACGCATGAAAAGGGGAGGGGGAGGGGGAGGGGGCAGCAGCCCAATGAGGGGATCACCCTTAGAGACTAAAAAGGGGGGAGCATAACCTAATCAGCTGAGTAAATACAGGAGCAAAACAAAACTACAAAAAAAAATAATAAACACAAGAAAATAAAAGTTAATATCAATATAGGTATAGGGTAGATAAAAAAAAATAATAAAAAGAAGCACCACATATTTTTGGGAAGAATGGTGTGCATGGAGGGGCAGCAGGTTAATAGGAATACTTTGCCAGGTTTGGTAATGTGAAAACTGGCGTCTCATGATATTTGCCATTAGTGGCGGGTGTTCGTAGAATTGAAGAAAGGATCAGCTAAGCTTAAGCGGGCGGGTCAAGAATGAGTGACGTAACTATGTATTGGTATTTTTGGGCTGTCTGCAAAGGAGTATAAGAGGATTGATATTTTTGGCAGAAAGAAACAGGAAAGGTCACCAGACGTTCAAGTGATTGGAAAAACTTGGGCTCAATACAAGCCAATAATTCCAGACAAATGAATCAGGATTAAACTTTAAAAAGTTCAGGTGGTTCAATAGTTCAGTAGTTCAACCTAAGTGTGGGCATAATAGGCGGAGGCCGAGTCGACGGTCACCTTGGGGAATTAAAACAACATGACTATGGTAAAGGGGATTAGCTTGGAATTGTAGCAACATAGACGAACTTGCACGTGGCTGTAGAGAAGTCTGTAGATATTTCCAGAAGTAAAAATAGTCAAGCTAAAATGGCGACTAATGGAAACAGTTACATCCACTATAACCCGGTGTGGAAAATGATCGCAGAGGCCATTACTTCGGCCCATCAATGGAGAGCTGAGGCTTTGAGAGAACCGGCCCTGAGGGAGCTATTAGCACAAGCAAGAGGCAACCGGATAACGGGTAACACACACAGTCCACGGACATATGGAGATAAGGCCCGTGCGGGGAAAAGCCAATCATTAGATCATGAGAATATGGATGATTGCTGGATGCTGGAAACAACTCCAGAACCTGTTTGGCTAACTAATTGGGTGAAGGAGGATTGGGATGCAGAATTAGAGGCAGAAAAATGATGTGAGTGCGGAGAGAGAAAAGATGAATGCCGCGACTGTTGGACTTTAGAGTCGATACCAGAACCATCTTGGCTCCCAGAATCAGCAATCGAGAATTGGGAGGAGGAGATAGAACAGAAGAAGGGCCGTTGTTATGTGCTGAAGGATTTGTCAGAAGACAGTAAACTTTTAAAGGACTTATATCGTTTTAAACTCATGTAGGATGATGTGGAGCCTTGCTTGTAAAAAAAATTGACTTGAGACGAAGGTATTTTATGCCGTATAATGAATATAGAACAAGGTAGATTTTACTAGAGGAAAGAGAAAAAAATTAACCAATAACCAGTTGCGGTGTTTGGTTTTGGATCTTATAGGATCTTTTTCATAATCATTGGCTTCTGTCAAAATTATAACCATTAAAAACTTGCATTGGCTCGCTTTGATAAATAAATATCGTCTTTGATCCTTTGGGTCTTTAGGTCTTATAGAAACTTTGCACAATCATTGGCATCTGTCAAAATTATAGCCACTAAAAACTTTCATTGACTTTTCACGATCGAATTATTATTCAAAAGCGTTTCGCAATCACTGATTTCTTTCAAATAACAACCATTATTTTAGAAGGTCTTTCGTGGCTCTCTGTTAATATGCGCGCAGTAATGCGAAGTATAATCTTGGGCGATCAATGAAGCTCCTGGAAGGTGCGCCCAAGTGAATGAGCTATAGCTGAGAATACTGCCTCTTGGCTCATGGTGAAGTATAATTGAGTCAGGTGTGGTGTAGCCTTGAGGATGCATTATAAATAAATAAAACCTCGAAAATTAAAATGCCGTAGACAGGGGGCCCTTGTAAAGAAGATCTCTTCAAGCGAAAGATTTCAGTCTGCGCTGGCTTTGAAGCTTTTAAATTCCCAGCCCATGATCTGTGTTATGTAACATTACGTAACATTGTGTAACCTCATTATCTATCTAATTATCACCCATTAATTATATTATCTCATTACTAAAATCGCTAATTATACTTAGCTACCCAGTACTGTGCAAGTCTACTTATTCATGCCATAGGTATTACGTAAGGGCTCCGCCCCCTACTCTTTACCCACATCCTGAAGGAACATATGTACAGATGCTAGATCATTAAATCAGTTGCTTCGCTCTTCTCACGAAGACCACACGTTCATTAGTATTCTTCCATCATACCTTAACACTGGCGGAGTTAACCCAGCTCTTTTCAGAGTATTTCTCACATCCAGAATAATTTAAGGACAATTATTCAAGAGTGCATTGTAAGATACCAAAATGTAGGCTTTCCTAGTACAGGCTTAGGGCTTTGTGGGCGCTCTAAAGCCTTAGAAAAACGAAAGTCCCACAAGCTTGATGGACTTATATTGGACAATCCCAGAAAGGACAAGAACAACAATCATGCCCTATTCGGTGGAATACATGATAGTATTAATAGTTGCTGCATATCAAATGTCTTTGCCATCGATATCAGGAGCTTTGTATTCTTCCATCATACCTTAACATCTATAGGTATGACTACAATTAGAATTAAAACCACAAATCAGTGCTCAGAGCGACTGCATCCATTTGATTAAAATACATATGACAAACAGACTCGGCTGTGAAGTGTATTACACGATGGTTGGGTAGTCTATTGAAGAATCCAAAGAGACAGGAAATTGATGGACTTGTTTTAGAAAAGAATCTGCATTTCACCCTGTACTGGGATAAAAAAGATTGAAATAAATTAATCTGGAAAAGCGCGGTGCGAGAGGTAAGTAAAATGGCATGCTTCATTAGAAGGCATGAGAAAGTAGATTTTGATGACACAGGAATGTGGGGACATTATTTGTCCCCGGTGACCGATCTGAAGGAACAGAACAGGTAGGTGAATGATATAATACCTCTAGCACCGGGTGTAATTAGCATCAAGTGCACTCTACGAGGGCAAGTGGCGCGATGAGATTGATAAATGGCGTAACAAGCGGCCTGGCGGACAAACAGCGAGGCGCGTATCACTGAGTCAGGGGAGTTATAATAAGAAGCGACAGGTGGCAGCTGTGTAGCCAGGGGTGTGGATGCGTTAATGTATGTACAGAATAAACAGACGCGAGAATTTGAAAGGCGCTTGGGGATATTAGTCAGTGAATCAGCGGCGAGTTAATGGACATTAATATATGGACACTGGTATGGAGTAAATAATTACACCACTTGAAAGAGGGAGTGACAGAGGCATGAGGCGAAGAGGGAAATCCCCGCTCAGCTGATTGTTTAAGTAAAATAAGGAAATGCGCATTCGTGTGACAGGAATAAATTCTTATATAGAATAAAAATGAAGATACATAGGGGTGGGGGCATATGAAGGGAACTGATTGCAAGTTGCTGACGTGGGTGAATAGAAATTAAGACCAAGAGTGAGACAAAGTAGACAAGACTGTATTTAAAACTTTAGCGCCTTCATAGGAAGGGGTAGGGTTTATTATGTACAGGCTTAAAAGCTTTCGATGCTAGCAGGGCTCTACTCGGCCCGGTCCTCGGGCCCAAGTTGGCATGGTGGCAGGATCGTGGGGGCTAGAAAAGACAGAAAAAGAGAAGTCGGTGAGATGAAATATATATAAAAACGGGGCATATAGAAAGCTATGCATCACTAAGAAAATGTAAATTAAACGAATATACAGCACTAATACGTGTGGTGTGAAATAACACTTGTCAAGGAGTTAGTTCTAACTTGCTAAGGTCTGAAACGATTCGTTGAAAAATGCCTAACCTATAATGAATTTTCTAAGAGCCAATAATGATTATTACTGTAAAGGGTTGTGAATTAAGGGGAAATAAATTCTACTCGTGGCAATGTCTAGCACTAAAACATACCGCTAGCATCTATATTGAGTAGACAACACATAAATAGGCAGGCTATGGCTATGTCTTAATATAGGGGGGAAGGGTGTCATCTGTATAGGAAAATAACCAAATGGTGAACTATAACAATAGTCGTCATGTAAGACTTTATCATGGGGGCTGGAGGTCTGGCGCAAAAAGAGCTTGTGTAATTCATGAGCCACAGAGGTGACATTTCTTGTATGAGCATGACCGATGGAAGAGGGAGGGGTGTGGCCGGGGTAACAGAAGCATGATTTATTTTTTTGCAAGGTGGGGGGAGGTCCCAGTATTTGACCTATTAGCAGGGGTCAGCTGGAAGGAGCCCAATAGGCATGCCCCAATCATATTCACGAATGGCAGTGGGTTGGGCCCAATCTAGAAACTGACCTTGTTAGGCATGCGTCCATAGCAACAAGAAATGGAGGATGAAGGCGGCCCTTATATGGCCCGGTGGGAGGACCTCTGAGAATATGACAGGTTGCAAAGTAGCAACAGACCTTTGTTAGGTGTTAGTGGGATGTGGCTACCTAGTCACCAATAGAAACGCTACCATGGGAGACCAGGGGAGGGTGCATTCGTATTAACATGCACCTATAACTGGATGGAGGTAGTGCTGGATGACATTCTTCAGCTAGTCGATGGAGAGCGGCAACAGGTAAAAGAGCTTGCTGATCACAAGCCTTTCAGGACAAGACGCTCAGGGGACTGATACTTATACTCAAGTCCTTGCAACATCGCAGTTGAAGATGAACATGCTGGCTCTATGGTAAGTGTCACCCTTTTATAAAGGCACCTAAAAATACCCGGATAAGGTGCTTCTACTATTGAGAGTTCATAGGTGGGCTTGGAGAATTCCACTCTCACTTCTAAAGAGAGATTAAAAATAGAATTATACTCGCCTCCAAATATACATGGAGGAGGCGCTGTATAACTTATAAGGCTTATAGGACTGTCTTAGGTATATCTCGCTTACATTGTTGCATAAAAATATTCACTACAGCTCTCGAAAACTAGGAGATATGTCATGTGGAATCTAGATGTTTATTATTCAGTTGCATGTCTATGAAAAGTTGCATGTATCTTAATCAGGTAGAGATATTGATTTAATATATTCTCAATTAATATAGACATTGGTTGTGCTTATAGGGTGGTCTTTATGACGGGAGTTGCACATGCATGCGCCACAGAAGAAGGGCCCCTGGTGAGGCATAATTTTGGAACTGTGTTCAGGCCAAAAGGAAGAATTAACACAAGTATATTTCGGTACACGTTGGGGTTCGTGACCAGCATGGACACTTGGCCCCAAACCAAGGGTTCTCATTAAGATTCAGCCAGAACAAGTAGAATATAAGACACTGGTTAACAAATTAATGGTGTGACTGAGAGATATGAAGAATGAGATGAAAACTACGCTGGAGAGAGTAAATATTATAAAAAGGGGACTACAAATAAGGTCTCTAAACAGGAGGAAAAGAAGCCTAATTCCTCCCTTCGGCAAATATTTCCGCGCAACTTTTGGGACCGCGACTGAGCGCCAGCTGGCGGTGATTTATAAAAATGTAGGGATCATTTTAGATACAGAAAAACGTGAGTCGGTAACAACTGGAATGAGGGACGCGGCGCTACGCACACTAGCTAACAATACTAACATACTGTTCAATGCCATGGAGCTACATACTAAAGCAAGTGTGAGGGTAGTGGCCAGCATGCAGGACAAATGGCGCAATTTCGCCAATATAACAGCGGCAGCAACTGATAAATTTCATATTGACATGCATGAGGCGGTTGAGGTTGGGGATTTTCTACATCAGGCGATCCTAAATTACCTGACAGCCAACAACTACCTGGAAAGGGTGACAGGCCTGGAAGAAAATCTAATAGAGCTACTAAGGGGAAGAGTGCCTGTAGCAATGGGGAGGGTGTTTAGGGACAGTGATTGGAGGGAAAAAGTGTATCAAGACCTGGGGGGCAGAGAAGAAGTTGAAATTATAGAATCAGCTATTAATTGGGATAAGGCAGTGGGGGTAAGTGGAGCCAACGAACAGTTGGAGGTAGATATAGAAATCATACTGGGAAGGAGGTCTATCAATTATCAATTGTACTATGTTGAGGCGCTGGGAGTGCCACTCCATGTACACACTCCCAATAGCATGGGGTACACTCGCCTGGTGACTGAAGACAGGTATTTGGCTCGAGACCAGCAGGGTAATATGAGAGGGGTGGAAAGGTACGCCGTGGAACATTGCTCCACGGCGGAAGTATGTTTGTGTGAATTTCATCTAATACCCACTGACAATAGGTTTGACCAATGCATGATGGCACTGTATAATGATGAGATTGAAAAAGTAAACAAGAGTTGTGACTTTCAAGTCTTCCCAGAAGGAAGAGCGGAGGAATTCATAACAAATGTTATTGGGTCATTATATTTAATAATTAACGTAGGGGGGTTGGGTGTTCTGACATGTAATCAAACTAACAATACCATCTATCTAGCCGCCCTAACTGTGTTTCAAGTAGATTGGGCATGCATGTTAAAAATACAGCAGTACAAGCTTTATGCGGATGAAGGATCTTGTGTAGAAACACAAGGGTCAACCGTCCATGTAGCCAATGGATTAAACTTGCCATATGCCTTGGAGTTTAGGGTCCCAGTTCATAATTTCATTGGGAGAAGTCTAACAAACTATCTAATTCAGCTGCATGTGCCAACAGGAGAGGAGATAGTGGCAAAACTGAAGAAGAATATGCCAAGCGAATTGATTAAGTCTGGATTCAGATTAAAGAATTTAGTAAGCATGATAGACCATAGAGACCAGGTAGATAACTCAGCACTAAAAACAGCATGGGAATGGGTACAGACTGCAGCAGAAGTACCACATTTTACAGTAGGAGGATGGATCGTACAAGTAATTCACTTTCTAATTACGTTAATGCTTTGTTATAGGGTTTGGAGATTAGGAGCGCTTGCTGCCCTAGTGCGACCGGTGTATGCGGCTGAATGGAGCGGGGAGGGAGAGGAGAAGGCCCTAGAAAATTTTCAAAGGGTCTTGCTCTTCCCACCAGTAGAGGAGGAAGCAACAGGACCAACATTTATTCCCTCAGAACCTGACCTAAGTGGGTTCAAGTTTGAATATGTCAACCTAGCAGCGATGGTCTTTGTGATATGGGCTTGTGCGAAAATAGGGGTGTACTTGTGCACTAAGAAATGCACAGGTGGAGTCAAAGCCATCCAGCGAAATGGCTGCACAAACTTAGTCCTCAGAATACAACACAAGACGCGCCTGGGTGAGATACCACTAGGAAAGCTGCTATACCCGGTGGAAATGCTGAGACATGCATCCACGCCCCAGGTTGTGGGCCTACGTGCTGACAGAAGCTGCGCATCTCCAAAAATCACTGTGTCAGTTCAATGGTCGTGACCACTGGTAGTCCGGGTAAACCAAGTAATGGAGGGTGCGGACCTGCCTACCTCGGCCACTATCTATGCTCTAAGAGCCAAGCGAATGATTGACCTAATAAATGAAGAGAAAGTCAGCAAGCACTTGGTTGGAATAGACTGGAGAAGAATGTGCCATAGGATTTGGCAGACAATGCAGGCAAGAAAAGGTGAAGCGCAAGGGCTATGAGATGGTATGAGTTGGCAAGAGTAACAAATAAAGAACTGGCCGGCAATGAAAACTAACTATAACCAGCGGGCCCAGTACCACTCAGGTCCAAGTGTGGAGTGCATTCGTGTGAAAGTGGACAAAACTAGTTCAACATAATCAAAATAGGTATATCACTATAGTAATACTAGTGTGCTTATATTTAGAGCTTTGAGTCCTAGCGTGTGTTTATCTGTTGTATGTATAAAGTGTGTCTCAAATGATTGATCATTGAGAGCGACGTCAGGGATGTATTTACAAGATAGCTGTGTGTATTCTGTGTGTGTTCTAACGAAGGAATTTGATTCTGAATAAAAATAAAAACTAGTATCAGAGATATTAACTGTGTGTACTCGTAGACCTAATCTCACTTAACACCTTGGTGTATCGTATATGAGTGGGTTGTCACTGACAAAGATTAGCTCGAAACAAATTTAGAAAGTTTAGATCACCCTTAGAACGACATCGGCGGCCCCCTTGGGACTAGACCGCAAGGTGATCGCCTTGTGTGCTAGTAGCCACAGGCCACAAGAATGTAAACACTCATTCAGAAGCAATAACTTACATGAAATCGTGGTAATAAGTGTAACAAGTGACCGGGAGTAATCTGTCTGGCATGAGGTAATGGGTCAGGGAAGGTGTAACTAATCTAAACAAGTCTGAGGACAAGGCCTTGTGGCGTAAGAGTATTAAGAATAATGTTGCGCAAGAAGGTCACACGTGCCTAAGGCTGAGACTACGGGTGTTAGGTATTAAGCAGGGGAACTGGGTAGCATGCTCGCACGATCGGCCGATATAGATCGTAACAAGGGATAAAAATAATATAAACAAGAAGTAGCTCATTATAACAACAATAGGGGGGATATATATGGGGTAGTACTGCCCCAGAAATTGGCAAATCCAATCCCACCCACATGGAGGCCCAGGGACAAGTTAGTTAAGAACGCAGCAGCTAGCCCCACGTGCTAGCTAGCGTCTGTAATAATCCGGGTATGAAACACTGAATCCATGAGGGTAATCCGAGAAGATCCAGGGGGTAATCCAGCTTGATCATAGAAGTAAAAATCATAAGTCAACTCACCATCGTATGATGGCAGGGGGAGGCGGGCCTGTCTCTCCCGCTCCGCTGGTTAGCCAAGCTGTAATCAGAAGGGAAAAAATCGGCTTAGATAAAAGAATTTTAGCAGTTTTAATTAGGTAAAGGGATCTAAAACAAGTTCATAAAACATAAGGGTTCGTAATAACATTGTACTCACCCACACTTCTGGTTATAATGTGTCGGTGGACGCAGCCCCGCGAACACAGATACTTTATAAGAAAAGTCGCCTGAGGGTAGGGAACGGTGGTGGAGCCCAGAACCCTGATCTCTACCGGGCCGCGATCCATGGTGATGTGAGGAGTTGACACTCAGATGAAGCAGAACGGCCTACCTGCCTGCCCCCTCGGAGCATAGGCAAGCAGGGCTTGGTTCTCACCAGAAGTTCGACTGGATTTTGTAAAGATATCAATTGTATTACTATACAATTACTGTGTTTAAATAGGAGGGTCTCTTTATCTTTAATAATTATGGCGTAATAGGGGAACTCCACTATGGAAAAAAGTGTGAAAACCTGCTGCGACGAATTTTTTGTTGCCAACAAAAGACCGGTCATTTTATGTCGGCAACAAAAATGCAAGTGGAGGAGGACTACATTTGTTGCCGCATTCTCTGGGAATTGTTGTATGTGCCTTGGGATTTGCTGTGGTGCCACTCTTCCACACCATGGAAATTGTGTTGGCGATGCAAATGAAATTGTTGGGAATGCTCCTCCACTAGTGCCATGAAAGTGTTGCCCACATTTTTCCTGACTCATAATTTATGATCCCCTTTTATCTAGAGTAATTATCATTGATATAACTAATTACTATTAATTCTATCTTGACCATCACAGAAACCAAATGGTCATCAGGTACATATGAAAAGGAAAATCCTACCCAATTCTAGAGTGAATAACAAAGGTTTTGGCACATAATTTTATAAACAATCAACATATTATTTTGGCCTCATGATCAGCCAAGACCTGTCCCCCACTGGAGTTAATGACCCCTCAGACCAGATTTCTTTTTTAAATAGATATTGTTCAAATAATAGATTTTATCTCACATTAGTGATAACATTACATTTCAATGAAACGATACATTTCCTGTTATAAATATTAAATGCAAGAATGATTGGAGGGAGGGGAATAAGGCAGAGAGAGGGTCGGAAAATCGGAAAGGGGGAGGGAGGGAGAAGAAGGTGAGAGGGGTTGGGGAGGGAGACAAAAATGAAGGAATCTATTTACCCTATCAGTCCCGCCGCAAGAAAATTTGAGTAAAACTTTTTGAGTCAGCAATCTTAATTCAACTCGCCATAACTGACTCAATCAACATGCTAGACAAAAAAGCTTTTATATGTGACACAACACGGGTATGGATAATCATATAATGTCTCTAAATTTGTTGGAATCTGCTATGAGTAGACTTTATATGGCAGCTAAACGAATCACAGGCGCACCTCAGGACCTATGCGTAGTTTTTATATAATAGCTAATGGGTGGGGTGGGGGGGGGGGGGGGGGGGGTGAATGTTATAGCCTATGTCTTTCTGTACATATTCATGGTAAATATTATACTACTCTTCTAAGCCCTGAATGTTTTGTTTCCATGTGTAGCCCGGTGTGAGTTAGTGTGTCTCTCATTGAAACTAGCTGGTACACACTGGAGCGCGCCGGGAGTGAGTTTCACCGGTGACGTCACAGGGTAATCAACACCTCCACCAGCTGGACTCAGAGTCCCGAGCTGACTGGGGACACAAATCGCACCCATACTCACTTACTTTTAGGAATTTTCAAAAATCAACTGTGGGTCACTTTTCATATATCAAATATCAATTCATTTCAATAAAGTTGTGTTCTATGTGTCAGTGGGTCTTTAATTACCTATCTGATCTAGGACTACATCTCATAGGGGATTTGCATAACCGCCATTTTGAATCTTGATTCGCATGGAAATATGGGACTAATGGAACCGTGTAAAATCTATTAAAATATTCAGCATGGACTATCTATCAATGCTCTAATATCAATATCCATGTGTCATACATGTTTCCCTGACACAAGTCCCCATCATTCCCATCATGCACTTGGTTTTGATAGATTATCTATACAAGCTATGATAATGGTGAAAACATTCTTGCAATTTTCGATAAAAAAGTTGCTACATATTTGTATGTCACATTTCAACAGAATCCATCCCAGGATGCACTGTAATAGCATGAGCATGTAATAACATGAGCAGTGTATGCAAATCCTCTATTAAACTATCAATCTGGAATATTCAAAACTTACTTTATTGTCCTCTTTATCCTTCCTCGCTGTTCCTCCTTGTGCTCGCTGTCCACTTGTTAGATTAGTTTTGTCAGCATACTTCTTCACTCTTACCAGGAACTTGGGAAGGAGGTAATCAGCATTCAATATCACACAACAACCATTGAGAAACGATACCTGATACTTTGCACCAAAATCCGAGTCCTCTGGTGCAGCAATTGAATCAAATCCACAGTTTGCTAGAAAGTCTGCATCGGGTGCCTCATCCCCGGATTCATATTGATATTGATGTCCAATCAGAACATCACATATAACAAAAGCCTCTTCATCTGTAGGGATAGCAGATTCCTTTCTCTCCATGTGTTTTTGAGTGAACCCAAATCTTACTATTTCCAATGCACTGCGGTGGTCAGTTTTATAAGGCAAGTTTTCACCAATCAATGAAGGGTCATGCATCAACATCTGTGCCTGAAGCCAGCGCTTTTCAACTTCACTGTTCACCACCCTGTGCATAGATGTGACATACAACCGCATGTGTGGGAGGTTAAGGAAAGCTTCCACATATAGCCTGTTCTCATCGGTTACAGCTACAGATTCTAGGTGTTGAGTAGGTCCTTTAAGGCTAAGTTCCTGCACCCTTAGAGTGCATTGTTGAACTATGTCCAAATCATCATCATCATCACCATCATCATCATCATCTTCCAGAACCTCCCCAGCTTCACTCCCACCTTCTGAAGAGCATTCCTGCAAGATGTCATGTGTATTAATTTGGAAAGGAACATCAGCCTGGCTTGTATATGATTTTGGACTTCTTAACATTTGTTTGCTTTTTTCGTCATCTGTTTCCAGTTTGCGGTCAGGTCTGTCACCTGTATTACTTTGGGAAGGAACATCAGCCTGGCTTGTATATGATTTTAGACTTGTAAATCTTTGTTTACTTTTCTCATCATCTGTTTCCCATTTGTGGTCAGGTCTGCCACTACTGGTTGTTTTGGGGTCTGCTGCAGTGATTCCTCTACCATGGGGAAGGTATGTTGGTTTGTTCAACAATGACACATTGGAAGTTTGACCTTTTGTGTCAGGAAATACTGATATTCTCTTCCCATTGAGACTGTTATCTGTGGTACCTACGATTTTATATTCAACATCTCTTCTTTCCTCCATTGATCTTGTCTTGCAAGGAAATATAAGGTCTTGCTGTCTGTCCTCATTCTTTGAAGTACTTATCTGTACTCTACTGTGAGAGATGCCTTTCTTCATTTTAGAATCTTTTTGATATTCATCTTCACTGGTCTTTTCCAAATTTCTGCGGATGAATATGTTGCTCTCTGTTGGGGACGATGGTAGCTGTGTCTTTTTTGATGTTGGTGTCACAGTTTGTTCATTGCAATCTCTAGCCTTGATATAATCTTGATTATCCATCACTTTGATTCCTTGTTTCTGAACATTCCTTCCCTTTAGGTCTCCATCGTACCTCAGTGTCATTGGTTCTATGGTACTTAAACATGGCATGTGGTTGATATCTTCAGTAGAGCAGCTGCTACACTTTGCAGGACAGGGGTCTGAACATTTGCGCTCACATTGATGACCACATGCAAGTGCTTCATTACATGGTTTCTTACATCCAACTGAACTCATACGTCCTTGGTCCAAAAACCCTATATGTCCACAGTTAGGTTGAATATATGGCAGCCTTTTCTTGCCACCCCACACAACATCAGTGTCAGAGGCAGAGGGAAGTCCGTGTAGACCTTGCACCAAGAGAAAGACAACTCTTGGCTTATGTGTGGCTGTGATATTTATGTTGGTGCCTACCAGATCTTTCCCTGTGAATAGGACATTTGTGTTTTGTTTCTATGGGTGAGGTAGCCTTCTATCAGGTCTTATATATCCGGTAGATCTGTCAAGTGATACTATTGTACCATATAGGAGACCTTTTATGTCTTTAGAGTTGTAGTACTCATTTTTAATGCCTTGCCCAGTTTTCCACTTTTGATTGCTGGGAACATTCTTGCCATAAATTACTGGGCTACCCTTAACCTCTTTCATCTTCGTGTTGAGGGCAGGTTTCCTTGTCTCTTCTTGAAAACGCTCAGGGTAGTTGGGCTGCACTACACTTTGTTGAAAGATATTGTTTGATGGGTTTTTCATATACGTTTTCATCAGAGGTTCTATCTGCTGGACAGAGGATTTCTCAATATTTTCCATCTCCTCCTCACTCCTCTGTCTACAGATGTTCGGAACAGATTTACCTCTTCTAGTTTGGGAAAGCTCTGTGTTAGTGGGCTGCAATGGACCTTTCTGACTGACCTTCTTTGATGGGTTGTCCATGTAAGGATCTTTCTCCTTGACACTGAATCTCTGGATATCTTCTACCTCCTTTTCACTCCTTATTCTGTAGTTAAACACATGGGTGACCAAGATTAAGTCTGGGTTATACACTCCAAATCGTCCAAGTACATAGAGCTCACCTGGTATTCGTACAATCTTCTTAGTGAAAAACAGTGAGTCATAGTGTTCCTCCTTGAGCTGCTCTTGAGAGAGAATGACCTGCTCCTCTGTCACTGTGTAAGGCCTCCCTGGCAGCACCTCACACTGAAGTAACATCTTTTCAGTTAAGCCAGTAGGTTTTGGTCCAGAGTGTCTGAATCCCACTCTAAAACCAAAGCGTAAGATGCTCATTGCAGTTGGTACTTCAACATCCAAAAGACGGGTCTGGATATTCAGTGGTTCATTCATCTCCATTCTGGCTTTCAACCACTGCCATCTCAACATTGAGTTCTCTACCCTGTTTACAGATGTACACAGTATTTGAACCTCTTCACTGAGTTAGTGAGCTTACTGACTTCACCTTGGTCTGTGATTTCAATAAACTGGACCTTTTCTGACAAGTTTCCACTCTCCATTATATCAATTTGAGTCTGAATAGTCTGCAGAAGCTTTGTTCTGTTTTCACCTTTCTCCATTTGCTGTTCTTTCTTCTGTCTTCTGGTGGACTTGATACAAGCTGGACAGTCTGCTGGAAGTATGCTACATGGTTGACTGCATAATCTTTTACATGGGTGGCCACATTTTAGAGATTTGTTGCAAATACTTCTACATGACAAATTTCTGATATCCTGTGTGGAAGTCCTTGTTCCTGAATGGCTACAATCAGGATATGTAAATTTTATGACCTGAGGTAGCACATGGGTGTTTGATGCGAGAGAAATTTGGTGATTCTTCTTGACATATCTGACTGAGGCTTGTTCGATGAGGTTCAAGTCAAGGAGAAAAAACACCTGATCGCCAACCTGTAGCCTCTTACCAATGACTTGCTGGGATGTGTATGTGATATCATTACTCTTGTCATAGGGATCGGGTAGTAATTTATCAGGTAGAATTAAACCAGCTCTTCCTCGAATATTAGTGATCTTACCAGGAAGTTCCCCTCTTATTTCAATCTGACTATAAGAAGTAGAAGTGGTTGTTTTCCGTTGCTCAGTCAAGTCTTTAGACAATGAGAGATCATTCTGAGATTTGCTTTTCTCCCTTCCATCTGTCTTTCCAGGCCTCTTGCTGTTGCACCTGCGCCGTCGTCTCTTTGCTATCAGATCCAGGAGCACTTTGCTCAGAACTTTGATCAGAATCTGTGTCTGAAGTTCTGGAACAACTTGCTGCATCTGAGGTCCTTCTCGGATCGGTACATTGTAGTTGCCTGGGTTGAATGGCTGGAGCTTTTCAAATAATAGAAAGAAAAAGACTTTAGAAATCAGGTTAACAAGAATAGGGGTAAAGGGGATGTCTCACTGCGCATGTCTATGACAGTGCATGCTGGGATGGATTCAGTTCAAATCTGACATTTTATGGAAAATTGCAAGAATGTTTTCAACAATATCATAGACTGTGTAAATGATCTATAAAGACCAAATGCATGATGGGACAGATGAAGTTGTGTGTTATAGAAAAATCTAAAACACATGGATATTGATATTGGACCACTGATAAATATTCCAAGCTAAAAATAACATGTTTTTTTATAGATTGTATACTGTACCATTACTCCCATAACTCCATGCGAATCAAGATTCAAAATGGCAGCTATGCAACTCCCCTATTGCATGTATACAAGGGGAAACCTACCTGGGACAGAAGTAGGTGGTGCCATGCCAGCATTGTGGTGTTGAACGTTGATGACAGTGTAGCTGACGCCATCTTGTTCTGAGAGGCCGTTGATCATGTGACTGATATCCCGGGGAAATGCCATAGTGGGCCTTTCTACATATCTGGAATAGGTCAATTATTGAAGGATACATTATAAGTGGCTTGAGAAGAAAGTTAAAGGCCCTAGTCCACAAGACACCTCTCATGTGATTTTGCGCCAAAGAGGACTCTTTTCCACTAAATTCTGTGAGAATCGCAAGAGAATCGGCTTAGCGGACTGGGGCCTTTTATACAGAGCAATAATGCAATATAGGTAAAATGATGCGTATACAAATCTGTAAAATCTAATTCTGTAAAATACAAATCTGTAAAATCTAATTCAAGGACTTTGTACACACAGCGCATGCTGGAAGTTTTGAACGTCTCTCAGCCTAAAAGACATTTTTTAATCAAATGATAACTCCCCAATATACCCGTCAATGGAAAAGAGTTCGACCATTGTAGATGTCAGTCATAATAATGCCAACTTAGTCTAGGGATATGTGGCACCAGGCAGAGTAGGTCTATCGGCACAATTTGATGGGAAAGACGGGGCTATTTACGTTCATACATAGCCTATGGAATGTTTTTGTACTAGGTTGACATTGCCCACATCCCGCCCATCATCCTCCAACCTCCAAAATCGTTTAATTTTAGTGTTAAGTCAACGCACAAAACGATCATTGATGTTTTGCGCATCTTACGGTAGCCCCATTGGTGAGAGAGTGAGAAACCATCTCCAAACTTACCCGACGTACGGCCAAGTGCGAGGGAGAAGGGTTAAGGCTTAAGCATTGGAAGCTGGTAGACATGCGTTGGGAAATCAGGGTATGTGCATTACGAGTACAATATAGACAGTATGAACCCCAACGTTTTCCTTCTTAAAAATGTTGAGGATGGCAAATCTGGCATTGGTTTTTGACCTGGATGACGGAAACATAGGATATCGGGTGAGCGAGGCAACTTTTCTAGACACTATTCGCAGCCTCCAAGATGTTGGTGGCGCGCCCTATTGCCAATGATGGGGAGAATCAGGCTCCCTTGGAAGCCACTAGTGCCAAAACGTCTAGCAAACAATCATAGAGGAACATTAGTACAACATCTGGTATTGTTTGCCAATTCGATATTAATTGATAATAGACGGCAGGGCCGATGTTAGTGGGAGGCGGAGATGTGGGTCGTTCTATAGACCAGGTTTAAATTAATAGACAGTCGAGAAGATAGAACGAAATAGCACAAACCGCACATGTGATGCGTCACAGGAAAATGAGTCACACGTCGCAAAATGTATACTTTGAAAAGTGTTTTATTCACAAGATATCTTTGACGAAATATTCTCATTTTTGGAGTGCTTAAGGTTTTTGTAGCATGAATACATTTACCAAATTCTTTTGTGTTTGTTTCAACAATAAAAATATCAAACTTAAAAGACACCAACAAAGTCTTAAAAATAAACAAAGATAATCCATTCAAATACTGTTTTATATTCATACATTGATGGAATTGCCGATATACCTCTTTCTATTTTTTAAATCAATTCTATTTCTCATTTAAAATTCTATTTCAGATTTAAAAAAAAATAGTATTACACTATATTCTCAGGAGATCCAATACAAAATTCATGAAAACATGTCAGTATTATAGATTCAACATTACACATTAGGACATTCAACACAATACACCATGAATGTGATACGTCTCATTCTTCGAAATATAACCTGAAAATAGCTTTAGATACTACTATTCATTATTCTATGTGTCTATGCTACTTATATACCCTAACCCGACAATACATTCTAACCCATTTTCATATTCCATCCACTTTATTCAAAGTTGTTTGTAGCCTCCTTAAAAATAATGACCGATAGTTCGCATATAAAACCAACTAAAAACATCACCTGAGGTGGTGACACACATTGCCACACTGGTAGTTAGCCCAGGAGGTGATTATATTAATTAATCAATTTTTTCTACCATATCTACAAAGAATTTCCTCCCTTCCTCTGGTCAACTTGATTTCTCGGATGTCGAGATGGCAATATTAAATAATTTAGCATAGACACATTATGTATCTTTATTATACACGCATTCAATACTGAGGCCCCGACAGCCGCACATTACTTGTAACGTGGTATTGGACTAGTTCATTACCGGCCCGTTGTCATGGCGACGCAAGTTTGGTGGCGCAAGATTGCCGACGCAAGGTTGCCGACGCAAGTTTGCCGTGTGCGAGGGCTTTCTTTCTCCAACATTTCAACTGTTTCTAGTTATATTCCTCTTGTACGAACACCAGATATGGCAAATTATGTTAATGTATCTTTAATTAAGCATTTTTTGCATGCAAAACTAGGCATGTATAATAATCAACTTATAGGACTCGTTGCCGCACGGAGCGTAAATAAAGGACGAGACCGCAGGTCGAGTCCTTTATTTACGCTCCGTGCGGCAACGAGTCCTATAAGTGCTAAGTAATGTAGCCTATACAAGTTTTTCCCTCTTAATTCCAAACGTATTTTATCGAGAGACCGACCAGATTAACTGTAGGCCTACATTGTATACATGTACATGCAAATCTAGACCAGACGGACGATCGAGAGTCCTGAGGCTATACGTGATCATTCTAATCTAGTAGATCTATGTGTCATGAGCTACAATAAGCTATAATTTAATTAAGTACAATACCTCCCCGTCCCTACACAGGTTATACACACATACACTTCAATATAAGTTCTGATCTGCACAATGTGAAACTAAATAAAGTTTACAGCGAGTAAAATAACTGTTTCACCTACCTCGAGTATAGATCTAAGCGTGCCGGGGACTGGCAGTTTAAGCCTCTTGTGATATCTATCTACTGATCGTTCCACCGAGTTATAGTCTCTTGTTAGAACAATACCGCTGAGTTGGCACACCTAACCCTATTAATAATCTATTGCAACGCTCTCGATCTATATACGGGGGACCGTTTATCGGTAGGCCTATCTTGGTCTACAGGCTGGTGACGGATAATAGATCAATCATATAAAAAAGGAGACTCTAAATTGAAAGAATTTCTAATAGAAATACTCAATGGAATGTACCGTATGCTATATGAATACATAGAACAGTCAAGGCCCAAAAGGGACCGTCCATAAATTACGTAACGCCCGAGGGGTGGGGTGGTAGGGTGGGGGTCAGACCATGTTACGGGCCCGTTGGTATAACATAGCGTTACGCAGCCCAAGGGGTGGGGGTGAGGGTTTCAAAGGAGGCAAAAAAGCATTACGTAATATATGGATGGTCCCAAAGCTTAGATCGGATAAAAATGGTATGTCAGTGATTGCACGCCTACTTCGCTAAATCGGTTTCCTGGCCTAGGACTAGGCGTCTTAATTACAATTAACACACACATTTTAGAGTCTGCGCAAAAAAAGGTGGCTCCCTCCCCCACTTCAGAGTCTGCAAAAATAGATGTCCCCTCTTCGGAGTCTGCATACATAAAGGTTGCCCCCTGAAAGTTATCCCCTCCTCACCCCTAGTGGTTAAAAATGAACAGTCCCTTAGTAGAATACGTAGGGAAATTCATGTGAATTAAAATCTCAGGTAAGTTAAGCTAACTTTACAGACCGTCCTCATTATGATATAGCTGGGTATAGCGCGGTCATATGACCGAAAACGAAACTAAAAAGTTATACATATAAGACTAGCGCAGCAGTTTCGCCCACAGTTTCGTACGCGACTGAGGTATAATGGACTCTCTGTAGGTGCCAGAAGTAGGTGCCATGGGGAGTATTCACAGAATTATTCTCTTCAATCATAGTTTGTGGAGAGCGGTGATCACCCTAAACATCAATGCATGGGTGTCGTGGAAGAATCACAGCAGTAGAGGAAGAAGTAATAATAGTAGTAGCTTAGTATGTAGCTTAATTAATGTTGTGGATATATATTTAGCACTACCTAAAACAAAGATCGAGATGTGAGTAGTATAGGAAATATTACACATTTGTAGTGGGTCCGCCACCCGAAATACAGCGAGGCTGTCGACCATCTCCGAACACCAACCAGGCTACGACAGCGGGGGCACTTCTACCGGAGCCGGAGACGACTACCACCAGTTCCGGCCAGTTCCGTCAGGGGGCGACATTCACCACCGTGCAGACGACACTGCAGATACCCTCCGACGGACGGTAGGCAGAGGATACTACTACCTCCGCAAGGGGATCCAGGCTTCGCTTAACACTACGGACTCGAGCCGCGCCGCGGACCGAGATACTTCTGTTGTTCAAATTAAGCACCCTTGCTTCAGTGACAATACCTTTGTAACTGTATACCTTTGGGAAATAAACCAGGTTCAAACGAATCTCCTCGTATTCGTGATTTTTTCCGGAATTTCGTAAACTCGTGCCCACGAATCTGCGGTTCACTACACATTGTCCTGGTAGTATGAACGTATGAATCATGAATAGATCAGAATTCTTTGCATGCTTCAGAAAAACAAATGCATTGTGGTAGTTGTATGGTAGCTGTTTTTACAGTTGCAAGTCTGTTCCCTTTTGACCGTTTCTGGAGGGAACTGAGCCGGGACTGTGCATGAGTAGTTGCATGGAAACTAATGTGTGTGTGTGGGGGGGAGGGGGGGGGGCTACTAAAGAACGGACGTTGGGAGCCAGGAATCGGCAGTGCCTTATTGGGAAATGACGCCAAGGGTGGAATTAAGGTGCGGGTATCATTAACTGTATTATAAGGAATGGAGGGCGTCACAGGAGGCCTTTGCATGGACCTCTTTCCAGCGCGAATCCATTGAGGCACACGTCACAGGGGGCCTTTGCATGGACCTCTTTCCAGCGCGAATCCATTGAGGCACAGAGTCGGACCCAAAGGCCTTTGCGTGCGTTATAGTAAGGGGGCATAAAACTTAATTGATTGCTGGTAGGCAGGTGTGCAGTAGGCCTAAGTGCAGCATGCAGGTGAGTGCTTTACATGAGCGCGATCAGCTATGGAACCCTGCCTCAACTTAAGTAGAGAATATTATAAAGTTCAGCTTGTGATACACATTAACAGTTTTGTCTCCAACTAATGCATCTTTTATAGACTATTGTAAAAGCCTAGGCTCGTCTTTGACTTGCCTTGACTTTTTGATTTAAGTTTTATTTAAAAACGCATCCGCCACACCCCCTACTGGCTCGAGGGCCTAACTACCGTTCCTACCGCCGCCACTCATGAACTTCTTTTCATTACAAATTTCTGTCCTGACTGCTGACCCTAAATTTATAACGAAGAACGGCATGGTATTCTTCACTATATAGCAAGATGCCCAGCTAATAGTCCAGTCAATCTAAGTGAAATTTGGGCAAAGGTAGGAACAAATTGCAAGAAATCATTTTTTTGCTGGATCATGTAGGGATAGTAGAGGACATTTACCAAAAAAAGGTCCCGTGCCCTGGGCCTCTGCGAAGGTTCCTGAAATGGCCACTAGGGGAACCCTCTTTCACTTTTTATTTTATAACCGCCGGAATATGAGATCTAGAGCTTAGGTCATATTAAACCATCTTTAGAGGACTTAATACTCTTTCGTTTCATATATAACATGTGTCTCTGGCCTTAATAGTCACTGAGATATGATACCTCAAAAATTAAGGTTTTTTTCGAAATATTTTTTTATCAACAATCAACTGGAAATATTTCATAGATGACGAATAGTAGCAGCCTAGGACTTATTAAATTGTTTGTAGGGAATAAAGTCACCTTTCATATGAGCTATAATTTATGTTTTTATCAGGAGAATTTGATTTTCTAGAAATTTTTTCCCCAAAAAACTGTTGATCGATTATCTTGGATTTTGGTGGGAAATGGAGAAATTCCATATATATCAGCTATAATTTTCATAATATTCAATTGAAGGCATCAATCTTTCTGTTTTGAGTGCCCAATAACCTATTGATGAGCTTCATTCTTTATTGAGACCAGAGATGCCCAAAATCCAAAATGGCGGCCACCCGAATGTTGAAATTTTCGATTTTTGAGGTGAAATCTTGGGGAAAACATGAATGTATCATTTCTAATATGGATTTTTTCTGAACACAATCCACTTAGAAAACTTTTAATATGTGTAGACACTCTTAATTATTCCATTTCAGTTAAAAAATCTACAGTCATATGAACACACTGTGTGTTTTAAGCATGATCGGGCAGTAATTCCGCTAAATCAGTAAATATTTAAGATTAACCACAACTTTCATTTACACTGTATTTTATAATCAGAACTGTCATTATATGCTGTGTTATCAATGATTATATCTCATATCATATTAGAAATAATATCCATTGTCATTCAATGACCCAAATGGCAGCCATCTTGGATTTTAATGCAAAAATGCAAAAATACAACATATATTCATTCAAAATTGTTTCTTTCAAGTTCATATCTTATGTGAAGTTATAGTAGCTATATTCTGTTATTATGTACAACCTTTGCTTAGATGTGAAGCATAATATAGAATAGAAATAATTAAATGTCATTAAATTCAAGCTCATCCTCTTCATTCTCTTCAATCTGCACAAGGGCCTTACTGTTTTGGCAAGCATATCCTTGGCAGCTCTTGCACATTGGAGAGCAGTTAAGGCCATGTTTCCTGCATGTACACTTGGCCCCAGCACAATCAGATGTTGTGTAGTAACATTTGACTGATTTGAGCAGTTCTGGAGGTCCCACAGGCATATCTGTAGGTATGGGCTCATATTGTCGTTTTCTGTCTATTCCTGAACCTGACAATACACTCTTTCTGAATGCCTGGACATGGCAGCTTTGGTAGGGGGCAAGTCCTTAGGGTGTATGAATGTACTGGTTTTCTTTTTCTCCTTGTACTTCTTGTAGCATAGTTTATTAAGGTCATCTCCTTTCCTGCCTTTATGAACCTTGACCATTAACACCTGTTAATATGTGTCTTTAGCTAGTCTCTCTGTTAGTATAGATGTCTTTTCTACTATGAGGTGACGGCTGGAAGACCTGGATTTTATCCAGAAGCCTGGTCACCTATTTGTCTATCCTGTACCTGTATAACCTCAGACAAATAAAGTATTTTTCAATTCAATTCAATATCAATGCTGGCATTGTGTACTTCCTCTTTGGAACTGTCTGTACTTGTAAAAGTGGCTTTATCTGATTGAGAGTTCTTCTTGGTGTGCTTGTGTGTGCACATCATGCTATACTGTACCTGCTTCTGGTAATGGCTTAATGGTAACGAGACCCAATCAGAGCCTTGAGGTTAATGCTAATGAGTTTGGAAACGACAACACTAACAATGGGTATTGTGGTTACTGTTGCGTATGCAACTGTCCTGACTTCCCCTTGGACACTACCTGTTGAACTTGTGCTATCCGAGCTGGTGGTGTGCTTTCGTAATAAATTGGAATCCAACCATTCCACCACTTTCTTCATATTGGCTCTGTGAGAGAGCTGGCTATCTTCTGCAGACAGAGAGGGGGAGGGGGTCCTCAGTCCACACAGCCCTTGTGCTGCTAGAGTTACATCACTATCCGGAGCTGCAATTGTGGTTTCTTGATAAACCGTCTCAGTGGTGAGCAAAGGTGTCTGATTGGTGGGAGCTGGTATTCCCAGCTGCATTTTCTCGCCATCTACACATGTCTTAATGTCCTTGTGAACTACTCTTACCTCTCCCCTCACAATCTCAGGTACCATTGCATCTGATCCAACTCCTCCTGGAGACAATGCCTCTGTCTTTGGCTGGTAGCACCTGCGCCTTATCTTAGCTGGAGGAGGTGTAAAAGGAGGAGCCGGAATGGCGTCAGCTGCTGTGGGTGGTGCATTCCTGAAACCAATTCTAGACAGGTGTTGCTCCTCTGGGGTAGCAACCCTCCCTCTCCGACAGGTTATGACCAACACATCAGACATGGCTACGTCCTCTTCCATGCTATCTTCATGTGCTGTCCTCCTATGATTTCTCATATCCTGTTGGCGGCCAGTCCTAAAAATCTTTGCACAGTCTCCACACTTTTTCCCCATTGTAAGGTTCTGATGTGTCCTCACGTGTTCAGCTAGTTTGCTGGCGCTGGGAAAAGTCCTGAGACACCCTTCATAATAGCAGGCATAGACCTGCTTCTTTCCCATGTCTCTTGAATATTCTCCCATGACCTCAGGTCTATGCACTTGAGACTGGCCTTCACAAGATCTGCGTGCTGTTGTTCTTTGCTCCTGGTGTCTGTTCTCTTTTAGGGGTCAAGAGGTGGTGGTGTAACAGGGCGCCCGTACTGGTCTTCACTTGGTTTTATGGTATCTGGGACCACCCTGGCTCCAACATGAGCTGGTTTAATGATGTCACCGTGGACAACCTTTTTTCTCCTTCCTCTCTCCACCCTGTAAACCACATCACCAAGTCTCTCTATCACCCGCCATGGGCCTGTCCAAAACATCGTAAACTTTGGTGACCTGCCAACACGTTTTATTGGCTGGAATATCCACACACTTTGGCCTTCACTATACTGGACTTCCCGCACATTCATATCACAGTATTCCTTTTGTCTAGCCCTGGTTGTTTGCATGGCTTCAAAGGCTGTTACATGTGCCTTCTCTAACCTCTCCAGCAGGTGGAGGGCATATCCGCTGGTGGTCTCTGCTCGCTGGCCTGGGGGGTTTCCATAAGCCACATCCCAGGGCATGTTCATCTCTCGACCTAGGGCTAAGAAGTCTGGGCTGAAACCTGTGGTTTTGTGTGCTGTTGCACGGTAAGCACTGGTGACAAAGTTGATGTAATTATCTCAATCTGTGTGTGTTTCATTTACTAGCCCCGACATCATGGTTCCAAGAGTTCTATTAAGCCGCTCGACAACCCTGTTTGGAGTGGTATGGAGTGGAGTGGGTGCACCAAACCTCCAACAATTTGGCTACTTCATTGAATAGGTTGGATTCAAAATTTTGCCCCTGGTCTGTATGCCAGATAAGTAGTGTTCCATATCTGCATACAACCTCTGTGACTACCACCTCAGCCACTGTTTTAGCTGTGAAGTCAGGTATGGCAAACGTTTCCACCCATCGTGTGAACAGGTCACACACTACCAGCACATATCGATTTCCTCAAGGAGTCTTTGGAAAAGGGCCAGTTATGTCCATCGCCATCTTATCTCCTCCCAGGGCCCTCTCAATGGTCTCTCTGCCTGTGGCATCCTCCTGCCTCTGGTTGGAGGTGTCCTCCTCTGACAGCCTGTGCAGGTAGCCACATACAGCCCCATGTCTGTAGAGAGGGCGGGCGAATATGCTGACCTCCTGACCTTATCCAATGTCTTATCTCCCCCGAGATGGCCTCCTAAAGGCCTCTCATGCATTTCGACGAGATACTGTGCTGATGGTGGAACGTATGCTCTCCACTCCCTATGACCTCCTGGCGTCCACCTCAGAACTCCTAGCACACCTTCCTGATCCAAAGTTCTGTTTGAGCCACAGCCAATCTTTCCCTGGTACTCCCAGGTGGCAGCAAGAAAATATCTTCCTTTTTTGGTGGCTGTCTGTTGTATGTCTAATTATCACTCTTAAATGAATGCATATTGGTTTTGTCATATATATGAAGGTTTCTAATGACATTTTATCGATATAGAATATAAGGGGGACACATGGATGTTTTTAAAAAAAATATCATAAAAGGGAAAAATAATTGATCAACATTTTTTCAGGAAATAATTTCTAGAAAATCGAATTCTCCTGATTAAAGCATGGATTATCGCTCATATGAAAGCTCCCGTTATTCCCTACAAACCATTTAATAAGTCCTAGGCTGCTACTATTCGTCATCTATGAAATATTTCCAGTTGATTGTTGATAAAAAAATATTTCGAAAAAAAACCTTAATTTTTGAGGTATCATATCTCAGTGACTATTAAGGCCAGAGACACATGTTATATATGAAACGAAAGAGTATTAAGTCCTCTAAAGATGGTTTAATATGACCTAAGCTCTAGATCTCATATTCCGGCGGTTATAAAATAAAAAGTGAAAGAGGGTTCCCCTAGTGGCCATTTCAGGAACCTTCGCAGAGGCCCAGGGCACGGGACTTTTTTTTGGTAAATGTCCTCTACTATCCCTACATGATCCAGCAAAAAAATGATTTCTTGCAATTTGTTCCTTGCAAAATTTTAGTTTGACTGGACTATAAGTACAAACATGTGAGTATATCAATCCAAACACTAACTCACCACTTACGTCAACAGATATGATAATAATTTACTAGTCAGGAAACTTCATATCCCAATCTTCTCATTTATATCACTTAACATAAGTTAATTTTCTATGAAATTTATAAAAAATGAACTAGTATTGTGTTCCAGTAAAGGTAATTGATACTGTAACCCCATATTACCCAAAAGCATCTTAATCTCAGGACACAACGAAATCCACATGTGAGCGTGGAACTGTTGATTATTACCTGATTAGAATCGATCTGATGAGATTCTGGGAGGTTTTTTTTCTCTATAGATTCCCTGAAACCACTTCCGTCCCCATAGATCAGTCCCTATAGATCAGTATCAAGCCATAGATCAGTCCCTATAGATCAGTATGACTATCAGTCCCTATAGATCAGTATCAAGACTTCCGTCTCCATAGATCAAGACTTCCGTCTCCATAGATCAAGACTTCCGTCTCCATAGATCAAGACTTCCATCTCCATAGATCAAGACAGAGACAGTACAATAATTGTACTGTCTCTGATCAAGACTTCCGTCTCCATAGATCAACCCAACCCTGTCTAGTATAGAATGAAAAAAAAAGCTAAAGGACCTGACGAGGCTCGAACCCTCAACGTTCTCCGCAGAAGTCGAGCAGTCTAACCACTACACTACAGAGCTGGTGAAGTTGTAGCGGCTGAATTTTGCTACCGTACTGGTCCCGCGCACCCGGACCGCTTAGAGTTCAAGGAGACTTTCGAATGAAATCCCCCGTGAGCTATATAGACTACCGTACACAATGCAACGCCAAGTGAACGTGCACATGAGTGGGTATGCCGAAGGGTCTCCACATCTCTTCCGGTCTACGAAACGTAAGCACGTATAGCTTCTGAACTGGCCATTCATTTATTACTCGATTCCCGTCGACTAAATCTTCGCTATCGGGCTCAAACACTATTTAAAACATTTCTACCGATTCAAATCGTTTATTTATTTCTTTTTTAAGTCCCTAGACACACGGACACGGCATTAAGAACCGGAAGTCTGATGCTTCATTTGTTGATGTGCGGGTCACTTTCGAATAAAATCCTCTGTGCGCTATATAGACTACCGTACACAATGCAACGCCAAGTGAATGTGCACATGAGTGGCTATGCCGAAGGATCTCCACATCTCTTCCGGTCGCACGTATAGCTTCTGAACTCGCCATTCATTTATTGCTTGATTCCCGTCGACTAAATCTTCGCTATCGGGCTCAAACACTATTTAAAACATTTCTACCGATTCAAATCGTTTATTTATTTCTTTTTTAAGTCCCTAGACACACGCAACACGGCATTCGAGAACCGGAAGTGTCCGATGCTTGCCGCGTTAGTCGGAAACTGTATGATACCACGACGGCTGGCCAAGTGAAGTGGGCGGGGCTTAGCGGAGAAACAGCCAATCAGAGGTGCGTATTTGCTAATGTTTACGTTCAGCCAGCCGGCGTGTTTTCACAAGGTTCCGCTGCTTGCTATCCAAAGCATCGTTTTCAGTAAAATAGGGAAATCACTTCCGGTCTCATAGAAAGGCTGACGACTCGCATGGCTTTGCATGATATTTTGGATGTTTTTGGATGTTTTTGGACGGAATAAAGAAGGTTTGTCTGTCTTTTTTGCTCTAACATTAAGGGAATCTCATCAATTCTCTTCTAAAAGCAATAATTTTCTCGGATTTTTCTGGTCGCGGTCTCTATAGCGTCAGGGAATTCTCGGGCTTCGCCCTCGAACTCCCTGACGCTATAGAGACCGCGACCAGAAAAAACCTCGAAAATTATTCCTTAAATAAATATATTTAAAGAAATAGGAAAAGTACTGAAAAAAGTCAGACTGAAAAAAGTGAGATTATGGAAATTTTACACCATAGCCAACCAGTCAAAATCCTTTAATACTCTATCTGGATGACCTTTTGGAGGGTCTTTATTGATGTATAATTAGTCTTGAAAAAAGGTACCGTACCGTATATTTCTAACAATCCATTGGTCGAAGATTTAATCTTATCTTTACCTTTTAACAATCTCTAACAAATAAAAAATATGAGAACATGGACCATCAACACATATTACTAAAAATTGTCCTCTTCAAGAATGCGCAGAAACTTGCACATTCTAAATATAACACGTTATCTGGCCTAGCATGATATAAAGTTACACATAGGAAAACCATTTGTCACTTAAGAACTGTCATGGTCTTCACACACCGCCAATGATGGTTTTAACATTCTTGCTGTCTATTTTCCTTGATATGTATTGTCTCTATAAGGAAAAGTTGACTATTGTTACTTTTTATAAATAATTTCAAATAGATAAATATAATTATATGGTAACAAATTATCAGCATTTACTGAGAATATTGTACTTTTGTACTATTGTTACATAATCTAGTAGCTGAATAAGAATATTAAAATACTCAAAAACACTCAAAAGATCGAAGAAACCTATTGGTTCTGCAACCCACATCAACTAAAATCACAAACTTGGTATTATAAAAATGTCAATTAAACTCGTTGGAATAACCTTCGAATAGAAGCACATACAACATATGGGATGTGTTATAGAAAATGAGTCTCAAGTCGCAAACAATGGATTTTGAGATACCATTATATTTGAAATAATGAGATCAGGCTGATTCTAATGTTAGGAAACAGTAGTGATTAGAACATTAAGTATTTGTATATTTTATGATTGATATTTTTATTTTTGAACAAACAGTTTACTTGAAAAACCAGTTTCACCAGGAAGTTTATAGCTATAAAACTATTAGTCCAGGAGATCGGGGGTTTGACCTAGGACAAATTGCAACAGAAGGTTTCTCAACGGTTTTGGGTAGTATGAGTGCCCCTTATTAACATACTAAAAGTCCCGGAAAATCTAGGTGGGGGAACATGCCCAAAATCGCAAAAAAAACAAAATGGCCACCCTAAACCTTTGAAACCCCATAACTTGGGGTAAAATTAACATACAATCAAGTGTGAATATATTTTTCCTATGTTTTGAGGCATGGAGAATCCATTCAAATATGAATAAAATCAGTATAATCAATATTTAGAAAGTTATTCTACTGATACAGCAAAAAAATGAACAAAAAAACTCCATCAAATGCATGCGGTAAAACATCTAATTTAGGTTGTGTAAATTCATTCATGACCAAGGCCATTTGATAACATATTTTTGTATTCCAAACTATAATGCAAACATGTTCAATACTAATGATTGTCGCAGTCATAAATGGAATAAAGACCAGTGCTGTAAAAAGATATCAATTTGCCCATCATCTAATGCAACTGTCATGTCTTTTTATTGTCATTGTTAGCACCTGAGCTCTTTGTATATTCACCATTGCACATTTTTCCACAAGTTGGACTTTACTCCAAGCTTTTCTTTCTGGAAGAATGTCTCAAACTGTTGTATTCACTCTAACAGTTGCAGTGAATAGTTGTGTAATAGTTGTTCATGGGCAGGAGACAATGTTGTTAGATACAGGTAAAAATTGTCCATCTGTGAAGTTCCTTCCCCAGTCTGTACTGGAAGAAGGTGAATAAGATTCAAGTAGTTGGTAGGATATGTGATATGTAGATTGACAGTGAGTAGTTGTATGACTGGTGTAACATACAAAATAATTAAGTACTTTTCACAAATTTTCTTATACCAAAGTTGATGCAACTTTGATTGTACCAATGCCAATACAATCTTCTCCAGATTTGGCTATATCCTTTTTGAATGTCCTGTCACTGGAAAACATTTAAACTTTCTTTGTAGTACAGCTATCTTATTAAAGAATGCCTTTCCATGCCAAATGTTATGTCATGATCTGCTGTCACATGGATAAAGAACATTCTGCAGACTTGAACTCCTAGATATTTCTTTCCATCATTCCAAATTCTTTACCCTCTTTGTTGCTAAGAAATTCATAAATACACCACTGAATGCTGAAGGGAACATGGTTGAGGAAAAGGCCAATTCAACAGAATATAAGGCCCCACCTCACTGATCTAACTCCTATGTTCATATGTGATACTCTGAAAACACCCATTCCAATGATCTATGAGCAGCAAGATAATGAGGACCTCTGCCTAAATTGTCCTTGATTACACCCACAGTCATGTGAAAGCAATAATATCATACTCATACATGAACCCTACAACCAATTCATTGACAGATCCATCACAGCAGAATTATTCTGATGTTCTGAGGCACTTCTTGTAGCCAAGAAAGAGAAGTTTGTTTTCAAACTTTAAAGATCTTGTTATAGTATGATAATATATTTAGTATGCTTAGCAGATTTCTCAAAGAGAACAGGGCTTGCAGTCCAAATCAGAAATATTTCCTGTACCATTCAGTGAATGAAGAAGGATCCATTTGCATCTCCAGAACACAAGTGAGTTCAAATGAAGGAATGAGTTTCATATACATGTATGTGCATGGTAAGTTCCATGTTCGATAAAGTATTCAGTCATGGTTGGTACTCTCAACTGTTGCTGTAGTTGAGTAAGCACTAAGTCTGTTCATTGAAATCAATGGATGCATGATAAAGTATTCAGCATGGTCTGTACTCTCAATTGTTGCTTCAGTTGAGCAAGCACTAAATCTGTTCATTGAAATCAATGGATGCATGACAAGAGGAAAAAGTATGACTGAAAACTGTATAGCCCATACCCTTTAAATGTTGATATGGACAATTCCATTCAGGAACTGGACAATTCAGGATATGGACAATTCCATTCAAGAACACTGCTCAATAGTAATAATCCAGGTGAGTAATTTAAGAAATGATCACAATCAAGAGTAAAATGAGGCCACCCTCATGTCTGAAGAGACTTTAGGTCAAGACCACACCCAATATCTCTATATTAATAAGGTTGTATTTAAAATACGAAATAATATTGAGAGAACTCTTGAAATATAATATATTTTTCATTTGGGTAATACCAAACTAAACCCTGGTATAAAATCTCCTAACTCTACTCATCAGGAGGGTAGCATAGCAACACTTTGATGTCACAATTGCGATATCCACACAAATCCTAGCAACAACTAGCAACAATTGCTGTCAGATGAGTTTAGATCCAATCTCAGTTGTGGTAGTGCATCAAGGCATACAGCCTATACATTAAATTCACACACAAGAGTAAAGAGAGAACATGAAGAGAATATTATTTTTCATGGACAGGATCCCCTTCAGCAATGACCAAACCTTGAGAAATATTGCCACTGGTGTAACAGCACACATTGGTCATCAATATTGATGAGGCAAAGTTAATAAAAAAAAAAAAAGGGATATTCTGGATGGGAAAACTGTTCCAGACTTTTTATCAGAGACAATGGGAAAAGCACCTATGGAGGGCATAAGGATTGAAGGTCACTCAGTATTGAATGAACCCTAATTTGTTTCAATACCTCAGGATCACAAGTAAATTTAAGATTTTGTGGCAACATTGGATTTTGAGCTAAAGTACTAACCTCATGCACTGTTTCAGGAAGCAAATTACTTTAGCATGCCAGAGGCCCTTTGGACATCTACTAGGGGTTGGGGCGAAAGATAAACAGGCAATTTTCATTTAGGTCCTAGATAAGAGATTCTTTGATTTAGATATCCCCTTAGCAACAAGACAAGCACAAGTTCATTGCAGGCTAATAAAACAATGGTAACTTACTGTGAGGGTTATGGCAATCCAAGGGTATGCAATAACCAGTTGAGACACATTAAGTATTTTCCGTCAGCAGAAAAGTATAGTTTTTAAGCTGTTTACCAACATGCCTAGATTACACAAGAATGCCTAGGTGTTTTCCAATAATGCAACTTCCACAAGAATGTAAAAACAAATGAATAATGAAAATGTCAATCAAATCTGGATCAACTCAGAAGTAAGACATACTAGAGAAACACTTGTTCTTTGTGATACACACACTTGCTGTCTCCAACGTATGTACTTGCAACAAATCCACTTATAACATATCCTACCACCTACTGCTAATAAGGACCACAGCCATAGAGTATATCACCAAATTCACTTAGAATGTTGTTCACCTTCTTCCAGTACAGACTGGGGAAGGAACTTCACAGATGGACAATTTTTACCTGTATCTAACAACATTGTCTCCTGCCCATGAACAACTATTACACAACTATTCACTGCAACTGTTAGAGTGAATACAACAGTTTGAGACATTCTTCCAGAAAGAAAAGCTTGGAGTAAACTCCAACTTGTGGACAAATGTGCAATGGTGAATATACAAAGAGCTCAGGTGCTAACAATGAAATTAAAAAGACATCACAGATGCATAAGACAATGGGCAAATTGATATTTTTCATAGCACTGGTCTTTATTCCATTTCTGACTGTGACAATTATAAGTATTGAACATGTTTACATTACAGTTTGGATTACAAAAATATGTTATCCAATGGCCTTGGTCATGAATGAATTTACACAATTTGAATTAGATGTTTTTACTCCACAGCATGCATTTGATGGAGGTTTTTTGTTCATTTTTTTGCTGTATCTGTAGAATAACTTTCTAAATATTGGTTATATTGATTTTATTCATATTTGAATGGATTCTCCATGCCTCAAAACATAGGAAAAATGTATTCACACTTGATTGTATGTTAATTTTACCCCAAGTTATGGTATTCCAAAGTTTTAGGGCGGCCATTTTGTTTATTTGCGATTTTGTTCCCCCACCTAGATTTTCCGGGACTTTTAGTATGTTAATAAGGGGCACTCATACTACCCAAAACCGTTGAGAAACCTTCTGTTGCAATTTGTCCTAGGTTCAGCCCTTTTTTTGCTCCCATCTCCTGGACTATATCTGATCTAGTCCGGGATCTAGTGACCTACATCTCAATTATTCCCTCATCGTGCTTATTTTTTCAAGCCACCTTTGCTCCCCGCAGCTTATTCGGGGCATGCGCTTTTTGAAATACAGCAATAGATACACATGCAGAACTACATTTTTTATGAAAATAATAATGTCTTTTGTCTTCTTATGAATTTTATATATCTTTAAATCGTGATCGTTTCTCTCCTGTCTTGCATCGTCTGGTCATCCATTCATGTACATACTTTGTACTAAAGGACTGCTATTGTGGCCTGTTAGGGAAAACAATGAACAAAATATAAATTGATCATTGAGTTTCATGACACTGTCCTCAGAAAGACCATAGTTGGGTGAAAACAAACAAAACAGGATGTCACTATTTTATTTCATAATTTCAAGAACCATTGGAGTTGCTCACAGTGTACTTTTTTCTTTGTTTATAGAATAGGTGACACAAAAAGAACCCACTTAAATGATGAATTTTGCTCGAAACTATATTCCAATATTGTATTGGCCTTCAACTGAATACAAAAATGATCTATGGCAAAATCCTCTCAAATGACTGATTAAATACAAATATAATGGTTCAACATAAACAAACAGAACTTAACAACACATTACTGAGCACATTCAAATATACCTGGTATTTACTCAATGTATGTACCACATGCTATTTGTACCTGCAGGAGTAGTGTGGTAATTTGCACCAGTTCAACGTGTGTGGTATGACTTCCTTTATACCACGTTCTCCTCAGGTTCTATCTATATATCAATTGAAAACCTAATCCAGAGAAGCATGCAAACCTAGACAGTCCTTCATTTGCATATTGTGGAAATAAATTGCAGATGCAAGATATACTTTTATGATAATTTGAATCATTAAATCACCTGCAGCTAACCCAGGAACTTCATAGATAATTTAGTTTCCCCATTCTCTTCAATCACCATGAGGAGCTAACATGTGATGGATCAATGGGTATGCCTAGTGTTTATAATATTATATGAATGTTCTCCAATGCCCCCTATAGTCAAGTGCTGCCACCGTGACCAACACAGACATCACATTAGCAAGTGGTTAATTTGGACATTGCGATGTCGAGTCCCAGAGCAGGCGGCCTTTTTACATTTGTCTCATATTCGAGTCATTTTTATCTGTCTTTACGTCTGGGGTTTCCTTTTGTTATTAAACTCACACATTTGGTTATTATTGATGTCAGCTGTCAGAGAAGGTAAGATCAAATTAAGCCAGAAAAGTGAGGTAAATGGGGCTGAAACATTTTAAAATTGCTTCTATTGATTTATTATTTTTCGTTCATAAACTAGACATAATATTATATGCTGATAATATAGGCGAAATTGGGAATGTTAATGATGAATATTGTACTCAGGGCAGCTTGGTAGCATCTGCGACGAGAATGCTGATGGTACATGTTTCTACATAAATGAGGATTTAAATAAGAAATGAATAAAACAAATATGCATATAAATGTTTTGAATTATGTGTAAATCATTGATCTCCACATATAAGGGTCATAACACTTTTTATATTGTGAAAATATTTTAACTAGAAGAAAAGTGACAGCCAAAAAACCGATTCAGTAATGGTAATGGTAATCGCAGCAGCAAGGGTCACAGGGCATTGACCCCCTGTCAATATACACATAATTATAATCTATTATTTTCAGAATTTATGCAAACATATCATATTGTTCCCCTCGTTATTCTGTTAAGATGACTTGTATAATTGTATTGGTTGTTTATGAAGGTAAATATAAATTCTGTTTAAGTATTTACAGACAAAATTATTTGAAAAAAGCTTCTCTGTATGTCCAGACAATACATGCATATAAATAATGTGACATAATTATTATGTGACATAATTAATGTCACCGTAACGTATCGGCACGTTACGATGACATCATGTTTTTATACTCTTGAAGTGCAATGATGCACAGCAGGGAGGTAATGTGACTGTTTATGTTTGAGCTATATGATGGCTTACCATCAGCAATACTTTAATTTTTTCAACTCTAAATGTTGTATTTGGTATTAACTAAAATGTCTGACACGTTACGGTGACATAAAACCTTCCCAAATATATATGCTCTAATTTAAAGAAATATAAAATAATCAACTACATTCAGAGTACATGGGGAGTACATTGGAAACAATCTAAAACATCTCCAATGACCTATCTTGGAATAGTCCTATCTATTTTTATTCTAGCTTTAAATAGGCATGTTATGGTGACATAGACAGACTTCCCTAGACATTTTTGCATTGCACATCGACCAATGGATTGTTAAGAAATATATTTTTTTCAAATTATTCGGTACCTTAGGTCATGATATGAAATTTGAACAAACATACATGTGACCTGCCGAGGGGAAAAGAGGCTCCGCGTGGGAGTTACAGTTCCTGGTATTCCCGCTAGGAGTCACATCAAATTCATGACGTCACTGTCAGAAATGTTTATATTAGTAATTCTGAGAGGGAGGTAACTTTGAAAGTCTGTAACTTCATTAATTTTTGGAGTACCAACAAAATTCTTTCATTTTTATGATGCGCATTTTCCCTTCTGTACATCCCTGTCATTTAAAAAAATATTTTTAGTATTTATTTTTTTGTACATGTGATGTTCACAGGAAAATGACTCACTCCCCCAACCTATTTGAGGTCATCTACTGACAACTGACATAACTTTACAAAAAAAGCCATATCTTGGCAAATTCTGGGAATTTCCAACTATTTTTTTCGGTTATTGACTCGAAAATATTAAATTCGAAAATTTGGCCCTGGAGTCCCCTTTCTGCTTGGCTGGTCACACATGAGTCCATGAGTGGACATATTTTGTTTCTCTTTTATACACCTTTTTTCATATAAGCAATATTTCCTTTAATTTTTAGGCAATAAAATAGTTTTTTTTCCTCTAGAATTTAAAATGTTGATGCTAGACACGCAAAAGTAGGATATTTCTGATATATTTCCCATTGGGGAAGCAAACTGAATTGATTGAAATAACTCCAGACCAAGATTTCTCATCATAAGTTTTAAAATCCATTTTACAGTCATATGTCAACCAATTGGTGGAATTGCTCATATAGGTTCTAGGGAATAGAGGCATGGGTCGAAGTATACTAAGCGTGTGCTTATTTTTGGTGAAAATGGTTTTTGCATGATAAATTCTATACATGTACATCTGAGTACATTTGGTATTGCATGGATTAGAATTATATGTTGAATTATGTTGAGTTGTATTTTGTACCTAGTTTTTAATTTGGGTTCTTTGAGAGGATTGGTGAAGGCAAGTTGCTAGTTTTCCGATGATTCATCCCCTGGCCTGAGAGCCAGACTGTTACCCAGAGATGATTGGACTGATTTTAATAATTCCTGATTCTAGAGTTGCTACAAGGCTTAGGGCCTTGGAAAGTATAATTTACACTTGTGATACATTTGACTGAAGTTTTATACAGTACATAGTTGCGCATACAGTCAGTTCATACTTACATTGACATCGGTAAATCTACTATCGGCAGTGAAAACCTTTGATTCCAGGTCAGTAAAAGCTACAACATAGCCACCAGAACCCCAGGTGCAGACTTTAGTGACATGATTATAGTTGTATACTTCACAGTCATCTGTGAGGCACTGTAACATACACTCAATTATGTTCCTCACTGTTGTCATTCTTCTTAAGGTTGGTGCAACAAATTCTACCCGGTAGTTTTTCCATCCTCTCATATCTCTATTCACTCCAACAAGGTTCCTCTTGTCTGCCAATGTCTCCCACAGCCCGAACTCTAAGAAATGATATTGGTTTAAACATGATACAGCTGTATACAACAACTTATTGTGGTCATGTAAAAAACTCTATCAGGCAATATTATGCCTCCTTTTTTAATCAACCTTATATAGGGCATAAAAGGTTTTGGTGGAATGAGATGAGATGGAAGTTCAAAAAGATTATGAATATTATGATCTAAATTAGAGAATTCTGAAAAGTAAGATTTGTTTACAGTATACATAACTTTAGTCAACCAATTGATGTTGTTGTTCTAACACATGGTTTCTTAAATATAAAGAATTGTTAGCCTCCTCTTGAAGGCTAAGGCATCTGGTTCATGTCTTATGTTTAAGGGTAGATTATTCCAAAGACCAGCTCCATGATATATGAATAATTTCTTAAATAATTTGCTTTTAGGCAATTCATGTTACTATGCCATTATACATTCTCAAGTCCTTGTGTCTATCGTTAAACATGGAAACCATTCATTAAGTAATCAAAATCAAGTAGTGTTACCTAAGATCAACTATTATCCCTTCCATACACTAAAGAAAGATCACTTAAAATGTTCAGAAAAATATAGGAAAAACAAACCAGTTGGAATGGTCTCATATCATCAAATCAAATAATGCATCATGTATTATCATGGAGGTATTATTTCATTTTGAAATGAAAAAAACAACAGGATAGTGCCCATAAACAATCTATTACCTGTATCAATTAGGTATGAGCCTGAAGCAGTAGCATATGATGCCAATGATAGATACTTTATTACAAAGGGATCACTATCCAACCAGTCCATGAACAGGTTCTGAGACACAACACTCCCTCTACCAACTTTGATGTTACCACCAGTCCAGCTGATCCAGAAATAGCGCATTTCTGAGTCACTCACATATGGTCCACTTTCGACTTCAACCTCATTTGCACATTCTGTACATTTCCTGATTGCTGATTTAGCATTGACCCAACCACCTGTAAATCAATCAAAACGCACTTAGAAAATTTAACTGCATGGCAAGCACTTGACTCAGTGAGTGACTGTCTCTGCATGCCAGGGTTGGTGCCTTTGTTACATCATGCTACGTAATGATGACGTAACAGGGTGTAATCACTTCATGGCTATCAATTAATATTAATTATCATTAATATATCTAATATTCTAAATTAGTAACATGTTTATACTTGGTACTGTAACATTAACCAGGAATTTATTGTGGTAATTACGATAGCATGTGAAGGCTAAGTTAGCAGTCTCATACATAATTAGTATTCCTTCAATGATGAATAAGCAGATGGATCAACCACACACCTGTGGGTCAGATTTTCAGAAAATGTACAATCAGCACATCCACATATTTAGTAAATTCTGCTAAATTAGACTGAAAAATGGTCAATACTACATATATCTCAGTATATTTGAGATTGCCTTGATTCAAGCAAACTGTTTGGTTATGTTGAATTACATTATTAACCTCATTTCTCTGTTATATTTGCATTATTTGAGAGGATAGATAAGGGCAAATCTTACATTTTCTGAGGATCTGATCCCTGTGCTTCTTTTACACAATAAATATCATTCTAGATCTTAGGATCATAGCCTCTAGACCCGTCCATTTTAGCAACTGCACCAGATCAGATAGTTTAGCAGAGCCAATTTCTAACATTTGGTGGGTGTTACACTTTGGTTATTTGTTGTGTGGCAAATGCCTGAGAATCTATCTGTAAGCATATTAGCAGAACTCCACTAGTATAGAGGAAAAACGGCGGCAACTGTTTTTTCTTCTTCTTAAATTCAACATATTCTGCCTTCTGGGCGTATACAGTGCTAATAAATGTTATTCTATTCATTTTTAATGAACTTTTTTTTTTTTTTTTTTTTTTTTTAGGGTTTCTTATTTTTAGCATACTTCAATATTCGCACCTTGGTAAAAAATAAACTGCTTACAATAGACACTTCCATTTGCGTTATCATTTAATACCTTTTTACTTAGAACCTCTGGTGATCAATAACCGATATAATCATCAAATATTCTACTATAAAAAGAAATTGAGATAGAATCTCCATCGTTTTGACCTGAAAGAAAGTTATTTTAAGATATTTTATCCCAAAATGTTCCTTATTTTATTGGGCACAGGCAGATGAGTGTCCTGCATGTCAATAGCAATGTGGAAAGCAATGAGTTAACAATTCTCACTTGGCTTCATATTGAGGGCAATCCTCAATATGAAGCTACAACACATAGAAATAAAAACCTGTTAATAACAATAATGATGCTCACTCACCAATAATTATTTCGTAAGCCAGGCTTGTTGTGTCCACATTGGTGCTAAGTGCAATATGGGCATCCCTTGGGGTCTGCACTTGAAAGACGATGCTATCTTTACCAGTCAAGTCCACTTCACTGACATGATTATAGACATAGTCATAAGTTGATGCTGTTATTTGCACCACTGAAACATAGCAGACTCATCTTCAATCTTAGGTGTATGTGTGTACACTCATTGGTACACTTCCAATATGTGGCGTGTCACAGAAAAATAATTCTTAAGTCAAAAAGAAAATTTGATTTTGAGATACCATCATATCTGAAAACGTGAGATAAAGTGGCTTCCATCAATGTTAATGTTTAGGAAATCTAAAAATGTTTTATTCAAATAATTATTTAGTTATCATTCTTATTCCAAGTTAAACCGTTCTAAGATATTCCCCTAGCCCCTTCAAAATCAGTCTTGAACTACATTTCTTAACGTGGGAAAAAATGGTTGTCAAGGACGCAGAAAACAATGCATGTAACTAACATTGAACAAATTAGTTATGTTATTGCAAATGTAAATGCACACAAATGAATAGTTGAATCCATCGTAAAGAAACATGCTTTTAGAGCTCCTTTTCCCAGCTTTCTGGATTTTGACCGAATTTTTATATTCCAGTTTGAAATAGCTATTTCACCCGATTTCTGCCAATTCATTCAGCTGACGTCAATCCCCACTAGCACAAACTTATTGAAATTCCTCCTCACCTCCTCACCTCCTCACCTCGGCATTTCCCTTGTCATTAAGAATATTCTACTATTCATTGAAGTAAAACTACAGAATGTATAGGGGTAGAAATTGCTGCTCTTTTGGATTCCCACCTTTATTATACTATAATTGGAGGCAAAATACCTGTTCCCGTAAATTTCAAAACTTTTGGTAAAGGAGTTCCGCATTTTCTTTGATATTTTTGTCATGAAAATCAATTTTGATTGATTAATAAATAACACTGTTTTTTGTTCAGATTTCAAACGGATTTAGTTTTGTGAATAACTTCTGTAGTTATCAGTTTTTTAACAACTTGTGAAATGAGAAAATATGCTTTACATTAGACGACACCACGTGGAGTGGAGGTTATGAAGATTTTATTCAGCAGAATGAGAGTTGGCTGAAATATAATCTTACGCATGTGATATAGAAATGCAATTGACATGTGTAGTATACATGGTATATATAATTTTATAAAGTATAAGGTTTTGAGAAGGTATACACATTGTTTTTGAGTCATATAAACACTGAGCAAGCTCGCTTGGGAGGTTGTGATGCAGAAGTGTTTGTATAGGCGTGGGTGGGTGGGTTCACCGATCTAACCTCCACGGTGTGTGCTGCTGGAGTGGACGAATGCTGCCGTGCAGCGTGTGTGTGTCCAGTGCTGCCTCCAGCGCCGCGTCCAATGCGCCCCCATTCGTCAAATGAGGGAACCATGATTTTAGAGCTCCTTTTTTTTAGCTTTTTAGAATTTCTACCATATTTTGATGTATTTTATATGGAAATCTGCCAATCGGCTCAGTTGGAGAAGGTCTCAATTTGCCAGGCCAAACTGTCAATTTCAATCTCGCTGAAAATTCTGTGCTTTCTCAGATTTCTCAATTTACAAAATTAATAGATATCCTTCACATATTGAAATATGTATGAAATATTTGTGTGAATGAGCTGTGACCGATTAAAGGTGATCGTAATTACGTGTAGGTGGCGCATAGGCCTAACTCAATTTGAGCGCACCCATGTACAAGGATTGTTTGATTGACAACTTGCTACCTTCCCTGCAGTAAATCCATGAAGCTTTCCCACCACCTGGATGGCCAGCACCCCTCCCACCACCACCATTCTCAGCCTCTCATTGGTTAGCCACCCTGCTATGTTTATGGCCAGCACCCTTTCCCACCATCTAGATGGCCAGCACCCCTCCCACCACCACCTCTTGCTGAGGTTCCTGCATGCTTCCACCTGTCAATCAAATCTCACCCTGCCCCCTGGCCCTTCTTCTAACCCTGTCTCAGGCCTGTCAACCTCTCTCCTATTGGTCAAACTGAGCCACTATTGGTGAGGAGGTGAAGGACTATGACAGAATATATATACATTAAGTTAAACTTATTATAAAGTTAAATAAAAAAGAGTTGATTAATTTGCGCACAAATAATAGAAATGGAGAATAGGAAACGCAGAATATATACATTAAAGGTATACGCGGGTGTTCAATGGAAAAAAGATTGGTCGGTGACTTTTTCATGAAACGTTCAGGGATCATTCCTGACTACATAAGAAAGCAAGAAATGAAAAAAAAAGTATATCTCAACGACTTATTTTTTTTTCTACAGCCGCCTGAAAATAACATTGCTTTAGCATTGTAGTCTATGGAAAAATGTGTTTTTTTTTCACGTTTTACTATATAAAAAAAAATTGATCGGTGACTTTTCATCAAAACTTTCTACACATATATTTGGTGTATCATGCTACTGATTTATAAAAAAAAAACTGTACGTTGACGGGTTTAAAAAAAAGTTATGGTCATTTGAAGTATGAAATAACCAATAAAACCCAATAAACATAAGCATAACTAATAAAAATGAATCTTAGAAACATGACTTAAAACTGCTGTAATGAAAATAAACCATGTCGATATTGGGAATCGTGTACAAATATATCTCAACTTATCATGGTAACGAAATATTTCAAAGAAAAAAAGGAGCCGCTAGGTGGCGTGTGCGTTGACACCCGCGTATACCTTTAAGTTAAACTGATTGTAAAGTTAAACAGAAAAATAGTTGATTAAATCATTGATTAACTTAATAAACTTATAACTTGTTCATTGATGTTTCATCATCAAAATCAAATTTGATCAGTTAATAATTAACAAAGTTTTTAGTTCATGTTTAAAACGGATTTAGTTCACTCTATAACTTCCGTAGTTATCACTTTTTTTAACAACTCAATGACAAGTATTATGGTCTTAAAAAACAAGGAAACCGCTGTAAGATCTTTCCTTAACACCTTCAACCTCAGCCTCCACTATTAATTCAAAATGGATCTATATCTTAATAAAAACCGACTTCCTAAGCATGAATCAAGCAACTGTAGAAACACAACTTCTTGATGACATTTTGCATGTTACTGGTTTCCGATTTCACAATGTGCACAGTCTCTTTTAATCTCCACATGTATGCCATTTATTTGACTCTACCTCAGCCTGGGAAAAAGAGGAAGTGTGCATAGTCCTGAAAATAGTTCTAGCAAGCATGCTATGTTAGTTCTGGTTTATTTTGTCAAAAAGGTTTGCTAGTGTTTTCAGTTTCAACCAACTAGATTAACAAAATAAACATGGCGAACCATTCCGACCTGCATGAACTAAGCCAAATTTGGGGAGAAAGAGCTCTTTATTTTTATTGATATTTTGTTATCAAAACCAAAATATCCTGTGATCATTAAATCTCAGGAATATATCTTTTAAAATGTAAGATTATATTACACTTCGTTTGTCACTGAAACCTTAAAGAATATGGGAAAACACGAAAAATAAACTGTATTTAACTTTGTTCATTTCGATGGTATTAAATTAACCCAAACACAACTTTAAACAGGTTAGCAGATTCTACATCCAACATTTAACAAATTAAGTCTTAATTCTTCAGTATCTATGGCTGGGCAATATCACAACACAATAACTTTGACTAAGAGGGCGCATTTGAAATAATGTTAACTGTTTTTGATCCGGTTTAGGATGGAATTCAGCTGAACTCCAAATACCTTGCTCATTTGTACCAATGTTAAATGATTTCTGGTGAAAATGAAAAATAACCAAAGACGTACCATTTGCAACAGTTGGGACAATGCTGGCAAACAATAGCAAGACGTTATACCATCCCATGTTGACTAGATCTTTGCAGTCCAAGAATCTCAAGACTACATACACAGGTCTTTAACAGGAATCATCAGTTGTTGAAAGGCGATATATTGTATACCACTCGCAGAAAGTGCATTAACCGTTGTGACTTCATTAATTATTTTGTACTAGCAACAGATATGAATGGGGATATCACAATGGGAATTTACGTCCTACATATATAATGCTATGAATATTGATCAATTTATAGTATATGCAGTGCAATGCACCTACACCCATCCTCTCAAATAACTCATGATTTAGAAAAAAATGTGAGGTTCAAAATACAGTTCAACATAACAGAACTGATCTTTTAAATCTATGCAACACCAAATATATACTCAGATGTAGCTAGTGGTTACTATTTTCAGACTAATCTAGGAGTATGTTATTTTTAGGGGAAAAAAATAGTATTTCAATCATCTAATGCATTCAATTGGATGATATTATTTACATTTTGAACAGACCACAAAGTTTAAACTTATATAGTACATGCTCTCTACCCAGGCATGTTGGGTTAGATGTGATGTATTTCAGAAAAATGAGTCACAAGTCGCAAATAAAATTTATTGTAGAGAGATACACACTTTGAAAAAAGTGAATATAGGCAACGTCATTTGGGTCATTTTTACACAAATCCTGCCTAAACGAATTATTGTCAGGCCCGAAATGGAGGTTATTAATCTATTTCCCGATGTGCAATAGAGCAGTTCTAACATGATTTTTACCTGGACATTTGCACCTGATTCTGACCTGGTGCTTTACAAGTGGAAATCGTAAACGATTTTGAGGCTCAAACTTAATTTTACAATGCTCTATGGACCCGATTTATAAATGCAGTTCTCATGCACTCAACAATGCACTTTTTACCTGGTTATAAGATTCAGTTCTGAAGCTCTCAAAGATACACTACTGACCAGGTTACAAAAATCAGTTCTAATGCACTCAGCAAGAGCAGTTTCACCCCACAGTATTAAAGCAAATAAATTTTCACAAAAAAACAAATTCCCCGATATGATTCAGAGAGTATATCAACGTATGTTATCATGCCTCTGCATGGTAATACATCAATTAATACATCATTATTTTCATCCTCTTAGACAGCCACATTACTGAGCAGCATCCTTGGAAGGGTTATTCAAGTTATGACAAGATTGGGGTGGCACAGTCTATATCAGCTAATGAAGTATGCAATGACCAGGGGTGTTTTGACCAAAACATTTTTCCACATCAAACAACTCAATAACACAAATAAACTATAGAAGTATATCACTTATAACATTTCTATGTACATGATGTGGAATATCTATACAGGTATAAATTCCATATAAGTGTATTAGCAGCACTTTCATTGTAAAAACAATTGTAAATGCACACCAGTTACCAGTTGTGCCACCTGGTGAAATCAGTACCGCCGCCTGGTGAGTATAAGTGGCATTAGAGATGCAAATAGGATATTTTTTAAATATTTGCATAACAACAATCATCAATTCACAACCCACCCTATTGGTATAAGCAATACAATCCTATATGACGTGTTCCAGGAAAATGAGTCACAAGTCGCAAAATTGATATTTTACAAAGGGATTTATTCACAAGATCTATTTGTTGGAATGTTCTCATTTTTGTGGAGTGTAACACTTTACGTCGTATACATTGATGTACTAAATTCAGGACAGTTTATTAAATATTATATTATTTCTTATGTATAAGAAATTTCAATATTATAAGATAAGAAAGATCCACATGAGAGGAGCTAGATATTTCTTGATGTGATCAGTCCCATAAGAAGTTTGCTTGTTGATATATTGAATAAAGAAACCTTGTGAATAAATCCCTTTTGAATTTTTTTTTACGACCTGTGACTTATTTACCTGAAACACATCACATATATGAGTAATTCTCCCAAACGGGCAGCATTTGATTTCAGGAGGCCATTTTTTTTAGAAAAAATAAAATTCAGGGAATCTCTATGTCTTTTGGCGTACGTATAGCAGGGAATATCAGCATTTAAACGTCTTCTAATTTATGCAACATTTGTAATCCACATTGATGACTGGAGTCCCTGACAACGCTTTTTCCACATTGAGGGGGTAGACGAGTGGGGATCGATTGTTGGTGGGGAAGGCGGAGGGGTCTTTTTGGTTTTAGACTAGGCCTATGAGGGGATTCGGGGGAACCGTTGGTTCCTTGGTCACCGCCAAAATTTCTTGTTAAAGTTGGTGCTTAAGTAGTTACTGTCGGTCATAGTCTTTCATTGTGTTGAGTAAGTATATAGCACCTCAGTTTTCTTTTATGTTTGAAATGTCTTTTTCTCATGCAACCTCTCTGGATTACAATTAAAATATTTTCCTGTACTTTTCAATGAACCTTTTGTGTTAAAAACGTTTTGAAATCGCCTATAGTCAGTCATGATATCCCCTCTTTGGGACCTCATTCCAAAGTTTTGGTAGTAGGTAATATATAGATTTCCTTATTTTCTCAGTTCACGGTTGTGGTAGTAACATTTATTTTCCCATCTTATCAGATCTTAGATTCAATTCTCTATTGTCCACCAGGGCATGGTCCATTTTTATTTCATATGATAGTTCCATCATATCTTGTTTTCCTCTGGTAAGATTTAAATCATGGTTTGTTTCTCTCATGAAAATGCATTATAGTGTCTTGCATCGTCTGGTCATCCCTTCAGGTGTGTAGTCTGTTCAAAGGACTGCTATTGTGGCCTGTCAGGGAAAGCAATGAAGGAAATGGTAATTATTGATTGAGTTGCATGACGAAAACTGTAGGCATACACCTGCATCATAGGCACTGTACTGCTGGAGGTGAGAGTGTAAGGAGCCAATGCATGGACAAAAAAGGAGTCACAGTTTGTCCTGCGAAAGATCATAGTTGGGTAAAAACAAACAACAACAAAAAAGGATGACACTATTTTCATCTCATAATTTAGGAACCATAGGATAAGGACTTTGTTTAGAAAAGGTGATGGATGAAAACATTCACGAATTTGCATTATTTGTCGTAACTATTGAAATGTTGTATTGGCCTTCAACTGAATAAAATCAAATCTATGGGGATAATCCTCTCAAATATCTAAGATTAAATACAAAGTATGCTTCAACATAAACATACAGAGCTTTTGAAACAACACATTCCCTATGGGCACTGAGTGCAATGGAGTGCAATGGCGAATGCAATACGAGTGCAATGGAGTGCAATGGGGTGCAATGGAGTGCAATGCAATATGAATGCAATAGCATTGCACTTCTATTGCAGTCAAGTCTCTAGTTGAGTGCAATGGCAGTGCAATACCATTGCACTGGCATTGCATTATCTTATTCCTTTGCTACATTACATTCTACAACAATCATAAAGTTACATTTATTATTTAGATTGCTAAAGGATCTTTTTCTATTAAATCATGGACGATTTCTTTTATAAAAGAATTTCGACTGCAATGTCAGTGTATTTTTATTGCGCTACCATTGCGCAATGGTCATTGCATATCTATTGCAGTAATGAAGTGATCATAGGTATAATATATCCAACTTGAACATCAGGGAACGTCCGCCATTGATTTAAAAGCAAAAATCGGCAGAAATCGGCAACTAATTTATATTGACACAACTCAATACTAGACTAGTTCCTAGACCCATATATATGCAATTCTGCAATAGAATTCCTTTGGAAAATTCCTCAGTTGATGCTCCATTGGTTCCTGACAGATTATAATCAATGTTGTCTGCTTGGCTTTCCACTAGACACTAGAAAGGTGGCAAGAGTTTGCTCGCGCTTTTATACCTTGTGAAAGTGTCTTTTTGAGGTGTACTATTGCCCCGCCCACTCTGCCAATGGTCATTGCATATCTATTGCAGTAATGTAGTGACCATCCATTGTCTAAATCATTGGAATTAGCGTTTTTGAAAATATATGACCCCCTTGCTCCGTAAAACAGCCAAAATTTTGAAAATTTGGAAATCTAAATTTTCGCCCGCCATATATTTGCATTGAAATTCATATGACAACTTTAAAAACACTAAACATTGGAATATTTTAAAAATCTTTTCATCTATACAACAGAAATATGTTCCTGAACTACAAAACCAGTGAAAGAATTATTAATCGACCAATATATCTTCCTTTAAAACACCTTTTTAAACCTCCCTAACAATTACTATTCAAGTATTGCTTATTTATGATTGTTCTAAATAAGACCTTGTAAAAATCGTGGCGATTTCTGAATACACAATTACATCTGTTTCACATTAGCTTTCAAATGTGTGAAAATGATGCCACACATCCATGAGTATGGGTGTGCAAAATGCGGCATTGCCAAGTGTTAAAACTTAAATGTGTGACATTGCTTCTATACTTTAAGTGTATTCACAGAGGCCATCGTTGGCACACATAAATATTGTAATAACAAGACAGAATCAGGCCGGAATAGGCCTACACATCCCTCCTCATGTTTCAGAACATGCAAGAAATAACATAAAGTGAGGTATTGATATATCATTGAATAACGCAGAAAATGATGACAGAATTGGATATTCTGTTGCGTTTATCCTGTGTTAATACACTATAGTTGATTATGGATGATATTACATAAGGATTTATCACTGAATAACTAATAAACATATTTAGCCTAATGAATCAGAGCAGTATTTGCCCACAATCGCGTTAGTCTTGGCTGACCTAGAAGCTAGATTTATTTTAGAAGTGGACTACGGTCTCATGAGCTTAAAGTTGTTGGAATAAAGACTAAACTTAAGCTCTATACATCCACAACACAGAAATGATGATTAAAACTGCAATTGAATCAATGAATAGTCACCGCCCGGAAAGAAAACAACTAGCCTACATGTATCAGTCAAAAAGGTATAAACACGGTATATATTTACTTTAGGCTTCATCTGAATCATTTCCTATAACTCAGTTAATATCCAGAGATAACTTTGCCAATTTACGTACAAAGACTCTTCAAAACATCTAGTTTCATGGTAGACCTAGGCCTATAACAAACTAGGCTAATTTGAATCAGACCTGTTTGAAAAAAATTGACCTTTTTTCACCCCACTGAACGCCAAATAAATAGAATTGACCATATAGGCTATATATAAGGTTGTAATCTAGCCTAGCTTGCATATAATAGATCTACAATTTTCATGAACTTTATCGATCATCAATAGGCCTAGACCATACATAGGACTAACGTTAAACCCGTTATCCACTTGTACGACAAAATGACCACCGACAAACTGGCCACAGGTGACCGACAATCGGTCACCTGCCATTGTCGGTGGGTGCCGTCGGTGGCTGCTGTCGGTCGGTATTTAGTTGTACGACAAAAAGTGGCTTTTTGGTCACCGACAATCGGTCACCTAGGGGTGACTGATGCTATATTTTTTTGTTTTTAAGGGGTTTTTAGGCTACTACCTTATAAACGACCCAGGTTTCTTATAATCTATATAACTGGTCTACCTTGTTAATATATATTTCTATCGCCGATCATATTTTTTAAAGTAATATATAGCGGATTTGCCTGTATTTTGTATTTAAAGATTTTTATTCAGTCAAAAGCATTGTGTAACAGGTACATTATTCTCAGAATTTTTGTTTGTTTTTGGAACATCTTTATTAAAACATTTCCTGCCATCTCGGCCTCTACATTTCTAAGACATCAACATAATTAAGAAATTTATTATCAACTTTTATGCGAATACTCCTACAAAAGGTGGAGATTGCTTAATGGTAATCAAGATATTAGTACCCGATGGGCAAATGTGCGCAATATATGCGCAAAAAAACGGGTGCAACTGAATGCGCAATAATTCTGAGATGAGAGTTTACATTTTTTGCGCAATTTTAATTGCAGTGAAAAACGCATAAATTGCGTATACTTTTTGCATATATATTGCGCAATTATTGGGTGCATTTTATGATACATATAAGGCAGAATTATTGCGAATTTTGAGCGCAATTCTATGGTATATATATGTGCGCACTTTTTGCACCTATAAATTGCATATATTATCTGGTTGGGCATGGGGTAATATATTGGTGCATTATGCATCAATTCATCTTTATTGAATATTCATTTATTTTCATTGCATTCATCTTTTTCATTCATCGTTTTTCCTTTTTTCTTGGTTGCATGTGATGGAAGCACAGTTCTTCAGGTGTTTGAACAGAGTCTGGTTTGGTGGACATAACTTGTCACCTATATGAATGATGATTATGTATTATAAAGCCACCAAATGGTGTGACCATCAAAGTGATATTTTAGGTATTCCAGCGAAAAAGCTTTGAAAAACACCTAATCCTTGGTCTACTAGGCCTAATTCTTACAACAGACAGCAGAAATCCGTTATAGGATCTCCTTGTTTCTTGTGTTAACAGCAGTGTCCTGTAATCTGCAGGGGAGAAATAACTAATGGCTGGTTGAAACAAAACCCTTCGGCCTTCAATGTCTTATAGTCGTCCTGTAACAATGGCCATTGGAAGTGCTTGGACTTTTCTCTATACCTGATCATTTAAGAATTCGAGATATTTGTGAAGTCCTCCAGGAAAAAAGACTCCCTTTTCTGGGTCTTAATGTACCTATGAAGCTCCACACGAAAGACTCCTTTTTCCACGAAAATAATAACAAGCCTGCATACCACTATATGTAAGGAGTGTAGGGGCCGGGTATTTCAGTCCTTACTTCTTCATCTCCTAAAAGAACAAAAGTTTGACAATGTTAAGTAAGTATATGTAATGAAATTGAAAAATGAGAGGAAAAGATATTTTATTTACCTGTGTGATGCAGACACATATCATAATCGCCCGGAGTCATACCTGAAATAAGAAAATATAATATAAAACCTAAGTTCATCAGAGAACAAATGCATGTATCAAGAAAATATGATGTTCATAATTAATCAAATGAATCTCAATGGCACAGACTTTGCACAGCTTACCAAGTATGCTTCTATATATACAATACGCAGCATATAAGACACCTACCCTCTGTGACTGCAAAATTGCATCTGATGTATCCACGCCATCAATTCCCGCCAAAAACCATGAGTCCTTTGTTTCTAGGATGGCTGTTGCTTGTATTTCCGCCCTATCCTGCATGGTTTGTTTGCTTAAGGATTAGTGGGGACTTTCCCTGGTTGGATTACTGGTGGTATCTTATGACAGATGTTTAAATCCCTTACAGTGAGAAAAACGGCCGGGTGAAAATCTAGTCTTTGGTAAATTACAACTCTCATATTAACATTGTTTGTTATGACATGTCTTGATCAGGGAAAAAAATATATGAATCGTCCAATTTTCTCTCGCATGTAGAATCGTGGCTACTGAGCCGATCCCATCCACCCTGGTGCCGTTCGAAAGGCCGTGAAGAGAGCTTTAAGACCCTTTCTCCGTTTCTTTCTATCGTTATTTGCCGCCGATCCAGAGACCATATATGATATTTCTAAATAAAATGAATACTCTGAAAGCTAGGTACACGTTTGTGTGACAATTGTTGGCTGAAATCTGCATGTTTTAATGATGTTTTGTAACTGATAAGTAATATTACACCAAAGTTCATGATTGCATATATATAGGTAGTTTTCTAACTGTGGGGAAGAGGGATTTTCCATGAACAACAAATCTATGATTTAAGAGGACCAAAAGATGGGTGGAATAAGAATAAGAATGACAATTTTTAATAGATTAGATGTATTTTATTAACAGGAGGCAATAGATTTATGTTCTGCTGAAAAAGTGTTTTTCCCAGCAGTTATGTAACCGTTAATATTAAACTTCTCTCTATGATATATAGGGCAATAAAACAGCAAAGATCAAAACGCAAAAGTTGCGCTCAAATTATGCAGATATTTTGCAGTTATTTTCCCTTCAGAAGAAAACAGGACAGTGTGTTTAAAGGTGCAAAAGATTCGCAAATTATTTTGCAGTAATTTACTTCTCAGGTTGATGTAATGGTGTCTATTATAGTGCAATGAATCAGCAAAGATCATTGCGCAAAACTTGCACTCAAAATATACAGATATTTTGCAGTATTGTGACTTGGGCATTGATACAAGCAGGCCGGATCTTAATTTGTAGGAAGTTAAGAGTATGAATCATATATCATTCTTTCAGTCCTTATTTTCTCCAAAAATAAAAAAGTGCAAAAGATTTTGCAAATAATTTTGCAGTCATTTTTTCTCATGTCTGCAATGGATCCGCAATACATGTGCAACAGATTTTGCATTGCAGTCTATTGCGGTTGCATTGCAGATATATTGCAGGCAGCATTGCACATCTTGCCCATCGGGTACACAGGTTTATGTCTTCCTCAACAACATAATGAAATCATAGGCTTTCAATCGACTCCTTCAGCCTTGTAGGCTTGATATTTCAGAGAAGTCAACTCTAAGTCTTCTCCATGGAAGATCTTTCCTCTTCTTAATGGGGTTAATTTGTATCGATCGTATAGTAATATTCAACCTACTTTTCAACTCATTAATGAGGTGGACAAATATCAATTCATTGTTATAAAACAACTTTTGCCTATGAATAAAGGACTTAGTGTGTATTATTAACCAATTGATCACTCTAGTGTTGTCATTACCGACAGGAATACCCAATAGAATTAACACTGGGTTCACAAGTATGGTACCATTATTTTTTCTATTATTTGTCACCATTTTGGTGTCTATTGACATAGCCGATATTGTAGATCCACCTGAACAATTCTCGCCAAAGTTATTCTCAGAATTTGATGACTCTTATTTTAACAAGTATTTATACAAAATATTTTAGTGAAGATGTTGGTCACAAAAAGGATTATTTATAAGTAAAGATGGAAAATAAAAATAAAATATAATAGATCGATGTATAAAAGCCAACACCAGCGCGTTGTTCAACATCATGACAGTCATATAAATATTTCATCCGATTCTTTCTGTATATATGTGTACTATATGTGTGCATATAGGAATATATGTGGTGGTACCTGAATAGCTTCCCGCCAGTGAATATCACCTGACTATTCTGGTCATTCCTCACTACAACTCTGAACTGACCAGCAACAATATAAGAAAAGTCTCATGAATAAATCCAGTTTCGTCACAGAATTATAAGAGCCTGTATAGCCCGAATGCAAAAGAGTTATAGCAGATATGAATAAAAATGACATTAATAAAATATGCATATTTCCACAGTGAGAATTAACCAAGTTAAATAAAGAAAGGCAAATCCGCTCTATTACTTTAACATTATACATAAAGAACATGTATGGAAATATAGTAAAACTATATTCGGCATATTTAATTAAAGAAATATTAAGTTAAATAAGTATGCTACAATGTGGTGTAACATACTGTACGATTGGGAGACTTTTGATGTAGAAATAGTCGAAATAATCACCAAAAAATACCAATAAATAATTATAAATCACTAGAAATGATACAGAATAAATGTACAAATTAATGTCAAACTATTCACCAAAATTAGGGACCCGTAAACCAGGCACAAATCGAAATATTCAGTAAAAATGACTATAATTATACATAAATCGATAGAAATGAACAAAATAAAATTAATTTAAAGGTACAAATGTACTCCAAATTATTCACATATGTCCACCGAAGGTATCCAAGGTCATAACGACACTCAGTATGACCATAAGTACATGTTAGGAAAAAAAATAAAATTGGTAGGTGACCGACAATCGGTCACCCTCCCGACAATAATGTAAATTTACATTATTGTCGGGAGGGGGTCACGACAACCCACCGATGAAATGAAGAGGGTGACCGATTGTCGGTCACCTGGTGACCGATTGTCGGTCGCCCGGTATCCACTTGACCGATTGTCGGTGACCCCTAGTGACCGATTGTCGGTGACCGTTTGTCGTACAAGTGGATAACGGCCTTTACACTGATTTAGGCCTATAGGCACCTACAGCGCCGCCCACAGTGCCACCTAGTGTACAAGTTGTTCTAAGCATTGTTTCGCCGACCAGCGCTCATAAGGTTAGGCCTACCTGCAGCTTCAACTCAAAATTTCTCACCAAAAGTCACCAGGTAAGTACTATTATCGTATTACCACCTACCATGACATGACAGGGATCATGCTCATTAGAATCATTCATTAACATCTGTTCTAATTTATTGCTTAATTAGGCCTACTTACGCAACCGTCCAAGTTGCTTTTATTCCAATATGGCCGCCAAACAAACAATCGGTGAGCGAAAATAGCGGGGGCAGTCGGTCATGGACCGGCGGTCATGGGGAGGGGTGGTCATGAAATGTATTGACAGGAAATCGTACATTTGTAGTGCAATTACGCGAATATATAATGTTTTAGAGCTTCCCCCATGTCCTTATTTTTATTAATGATAATCGGGGAAGTATTAATGATAATGTCTAGGATTCCAAATGATCAGGAGAAACGCTCGGTAAACAACAGAATAATTAATACAATTATTAATCATGCCTTGATGTTATAAAGGATTAGGCTACCCCAGGGGCGGTAGGGGTAATGCCGCCAACCTCTCCCGTCCCTCCCCCTTCAGGGGCGGCAGGGGTAACGCCGCCAACCTCTGCCGTCCCTCTCCCTTCAGGGGCGGCAGGGGTAACGCCACCAACACCCCCCACCACATCAGGTGTGTCAGTTGGTATTTGATATAGTAGTAGGGGGAATAAGGGAATAATCGTGCACTTTTGGTTAAAAGCATCAAACTTCTCACGATTGGTCATTGACCCCTAGTGATTAAAATCTGATATGGAACACTAGGGGGCGTTTTTGTACGATCTTCCGCGCGTTTCTTGTTATAACGGCTAAAATATTAATCTGAGTTATATTAAACCATAAATAGAGGAGATCATGAGCTTTCATTTGATGTAAGGAACATTATTCTACCATAAATACTCGCGACGTTATGAATTTTTGAAATTTTCACATAATTCAACATTTTCTCAAACCTAATATTCCTGTAGCTACAGACTGGAAACTGTTCAGTTTAGACGGTAGTGATCATTAAAAGAGTTAAAGAGCTTTTCAAGAGCTTTCATTTGAGACCAATAGCAAACAGATCGGACAAATATCTGTCCTTTACCACCTGATTTAATTAAAAACAAAAAAAGTGAATTTTTTAGATTAATTAATATGACATAAGGAGAGTTGATAATTTGCTAAAACTTACTGCCTTTTCCAATGTTGTACATTTTTCATGCCATGAAATGATAATAGGATTGAAATGCACTAACATTACATGTTATTTATCAAATAAATCAGAAAAAATTGTATCTATATATCTTTATAAGCCCAATTGGCAACACAAGCCTACATTTGCACAAATCATATGCTTTGGTATTAAGGGAAAACAAAACAAAGTAAAAAGATGAGGTAAACATGGCCCAAACTGTTAACTGTTGGTACTAACAAATCAAAATCTGATGAGAAACACTGATTATGGTTACTAAGTTAGTCCTGCCAACATGAGCCTTCACACAGGCAAAGCACTGTACATTTGAGGGTGGCCTTGTAGCACTTGCATAGTCCTTGACATGCCTTTTTACAATTACAATGGAGCAGTTCATAACAGTTCTGACGAGTCCTAGTGTGCACCAAGGTGGCATTATTTTCTTTTTCGCAACCCCATTCAGCCGGATGTGGGAAGACCATTTACCATTTACATGAAGAAAGCTCTGCCAATTAGGAGAAAGACTGACCCATCTCATCTGCCCTTTTTTCCCCTGCTTATCCCTTGTCGAAGCCCTGAGGCTATCTTCAAAATACCTGTCCCACATACCTGTCTATTCAATTGACCCTGGACCTTGTGTGTTAATTTGATATGTAAGGCAGGAAGATACTATCCACATAGTCTTGGTATTGATGTATTGCATTGTGGAGATCTTGGAGGCATCATCTGCACAATCACTAATGTTATTGCCTCCAGGATTAATGCAGTCACATTTGGAACCTGTGAAGCTGATTCCAATAATGTCTAAAGCTCAGCCAGGAGGTAAGCTTTGTTTCCACTCCACATGTCACCTAACTTGGCCTAACCTGCCCCAGGTCCCCTGTCCTTGTCGGACAGGCAATGTACAGCCTAGAAAAAAGGTTGCAGTCCTCTTTAGGTGCTCCCATGGCCTTCTGGCTTGGCTCTCATTTATCCTTCACAATCATCAGTGAGAAGGTTTATCCATATTGGTTCTGTCACAGGTTTTGATCTGTTGATCAAGCACTCTGCTGTGAAACCTTGGAACTGTTTCAGTCCAGTATCACAAGTGCTTTAGACAGATTTTCTTACGTCAGCATCCATGATATCCTTTACATTCAGTGTGAGCAAATCGCTGCTGTCTTCTTGGAAAGGATTTCCTAGCTCATTTATTGTTGCAACACCATATACCAGAATTGTGGTGCTGATATTCAACTGGATTCTATGCCTCCTCATTCTCACAATCCTGAATCAGTCTATATTTCTGGCCCAGAAATCAACCATCGATTCAGATTGATTATCAGTGATACCTACAAAACCCTCTTTAAAGAATTCAGAATTCAAGACTGATCGTGTCTCTGATGAGGACAAAGAGCCATCTGGCATAGTTTACATGATCTAGTGCAAACATCCAAAAGACAATGGCCATCAATGGCTTTAAGTGAGCATGAAACTTGGTACCTCTAAAAGCTGCAACTAGACTTGAACAGCAAGGTTAAGATTGAGCACTTGATTCCAATAATGGAACTATGGTTGCTGCTCAGCCATCCTTTTCCACCAAGCTATAAAATCTATGGCCTCTGCAAAATGATTTTCACTGGACTTAGAGTATGCCTCTTTTTTGAGGATATGGAGAGATGCTGCAGTTATTTGTTAAACATGGTGGTTCTTGTAAGAAGGGATGCTTTTATCAATAAATCAGCAATACCACTGCTTGCAATCCCAGCTGAAACCAATGCAGTGGTCCAGCCACTACCCTCTAATCACTTTCCTATAACCTTCATCCCAGCCAGTCTATATGGAGTCCTCCTAAAATGACCACATACTTTTGGGGGGGAACAATTTTTTTTAATGGATGGCCAGAACCCTCTCACAAGAGGAGTGATTTTTGTAAGGCTCTTGACCATGTCTTTACAATACTTATCTTCACCATGTGTTTCCTTGAAGTTGCATTGAAGTTTTTTTTGCGATTGCAAACAGTTGTTTCTCCATAACAATAGCTGGGACTTGGATTGGACACTACCCTAGTAGCTGCCTTAACCATATGTACATAGCTTGCTTTATCATGGATGGAAAGTGAACAATGGCAAGAGTGCAGTATTGGATACTTTTTGCATCTGAATGGAAGCACAGTCAGATGACCATGACAAAGAATTTTCTTTATCAGAATCATCTTGCTCTAGAGCCATTGCTACATGATTTAGCCATTCCAATTAGCTTTCATTCACATGAATTGGAATTTCAAACCTCAAGCCCTCTTGATATGGGACTATTGGGTTCTTGTTTAGTAGCAGAGTTGGAGGATCATTGGTGTATGATACTGGAATGGCAGGCTTCTGCTGACTATTAGTATCAATGATACCAAATCCTGGTTTAGGAGGGAGGTCAGTCTGAGGATCCTTCATACGTTTGTATGATATACATAAGCCCATACTATGCAGGGTATCAACTAGAGCCTTTTCCTTGTTGTTGAATCAATTTTTAGTGCCAAGTAGATGGGTGGGTAATGGGGTTTCTCTATCCTTATTGTGACAAATGGTAGATGTGGCAGTAGTCTTTTTCTTATTCTTTACGCTGTTATATGTTATGATTTGTAAAATGGCTTTGCATACATCTGATTGCTTTCTGCACAGTTGGTATCTGGTATCAGGTATATGTATGCATATTCTAAAGGAAATTGTATGATTCAATTGTCTGAAAAATGGAGAAAATACCCGTTTTTCCCATAGACACCTGTAGTGAAAAGTAGTAAATTTCAGTGGTCCCTGAAATAAAAATTAATCATATAAGATATGCTTTTTGGGGCTTTTGGGGTTCCCCCACACACGTTCTTTCTAAATCCAAAGTTTGAAATGATTCAATGGTTCCTTCTTTTTTGATCGATCGCTGGCAAAACCTACAAAATTCACAATTTTATGTTTTTTATTCAAATTAATTGTCAAAGGACAAATATTTGTCTGATCCTTTTGGTATTGATCTCAAATGAGAGCTCTTGAAGGGTTCTTTAATTATTTTAATGGTCACTAACATCTAAACTGAACAGTTACTATACTGTAGCTAAAAATATATTTGGTTTGGGAAAATTTTGAATTATGGGAAAATTTCAAAAAATCATAGCGTCACTAATATTTATGGTAGAATAATACAATCTACATCAAATAAAAGCTCAGAATCTCCTCTATTTATGGTTTAATATAACCAAATACCTCAGATTAATACTCTAGCCATTATAAGAAGAAATGTCTGGAAGGTCATACACAAACGCCCCCTAGTGGCAGGATCCGGCTCAAATTTCAGTGTTCCATATCAGATTTTGATCACCAGGGGTCAATGACCAATTGTGAGAAGTTTGATGCTTTTAACCAAAAGTGCACGATTGTGGCCATTTTGATGCCTTATTCCCCCTACTATAGGCACATAAACAAGCATGATGACGACGCACATATTTCCCATAGGTTTTCCCCTCTAGCTAAGAGAGAAATATTGAACTTGTATATGGGCACTTCTCATGAAACGTCGACAGAGTTCCTAGACCTCTATTTCATAATAATTGGGCAGGAATTGTTGCTATCAACAATTCCCACTCATTAAACGCAGACCGGAATGAACTGCCATCCTACGTCCCGGAAGCCTGGAGGGCTACCCACAACACCACTGACCCCTCCAGACCACTTCCTCCTGCGCACTGGCACGCACATCTGCCCACTTGACCAACATCTACACCAGAGTGAAGGCGTGTTTTAAATCTCTCCCCCCGGACACGTGCAGCAGGGCCCTCATGAACACCCGAGACGGCCCTCGCATGAACTATAAGAAGCTGGCAGAAGGGGACGCCCAAGAAACACCCAAGTGTGTAAAGAAAAAATCCAGGACAAGGAAAGGACAGCACAAAATTGATCTCGAACTCCTCCCACCAACGATGGAGGACGGCTCCTCCAACGAGGAACGCGACAAATCCCCTCCCAAGCAGGAGAAGAAGACAGCCCCGGAGAATCGCCCAAAGACTCCTGCAAAGAACAAAAGCAAGAAAACGACAGACAAACAAGGATTAACGGGAGTAGTTTCCACGCTTGCTGAAGCTCTTGTCGAAGCGGCAAAGTACGGTGCCACACCGCAGAAGCTCTCCCGGCCACGTGTGGAACATAAGGCCTCCTCCTCCCGCCACCGCAAGCGAACAAAGGCCTTCAAGCGTCCACTCGCTTCCAGCTCCACCTCCTCGTCCAGTGACTCTTCTTCGTCCTCGAGCTCCTCATCTTCATCTTCTTCGGAGAGCTCCCCGGTGAGGAAACTATCTAAAAGGAAAAGGAATAAGAGGAAGAAGGCAAAAAAGGCTAAACGATCAGCCTCCAGCAAGCTACATCCCTTCAGGAACCCCCCCCAGTCTTCCTCCTCCTCCTCAAGCGACGACTCCTCTCTTCCCTCCCCGAAACACCTAAAGCGATCATACCAGCACCATAAATTGGCAGAGAGGGCACTACACAAACAATATGGAGCCAAAGGACACACAAAAGGTAAAAAGAAATTAACATCTACCCCTGAAAACTCACTTCCCCCCGACCTGCTCGCCCTAGTGAAAGCAGAAAAGAGGGAAATATCTATTGTTGAGTATCTGTGCGGTCTGTCTGTGATGGCATCTCGTCAGGCCAAATGTGACTCTCCCCTTCAACTCCTGCTCCAACACTCCGCTGAGGTGGCCGAGGACGCAGTTGCACGCTCACCGGAGAATGCTATCTTCTGGTCCCAAACTATCATTGACCACATGGTTGCAGGAAGGATAGATTGGTTGGATTCCAACTATATCCAACAGCAGAGGGCTAGGCTTAGCTGGAACAACTGTGTTAAGCCTATCACGACCAAGAAAAAGAAAAGTGCTTCAGTTTCTCTGTGTGTTCCTTTCAACTCGGAGGAGTGCACCAAGTCGGAATCTCATACGGACGGTACTGTTACTCTCCTCCATTGCTGCGGCTGGTGTTACTTCCAGACAAAGCACAAAGAGTTTAATCATAACGCCAAGTCATGCAATAATCGCAAGAGTCGTGATGGTAGTAATAATAACACCAAGCCTGACCAGAAGCCAAAGCGAGAGTGGTCTCGCTCCGGTACAGTTGACAACAGGTCAAACTCATCCAAAGGTGATTAAAAAAACTCATAGTGTGTCCCAATTCAACCAGGGACACACACCAAAACATCAGGTATTTAACAAACATCCACTCTTACCACCTTTTATTACTGCACGAACCTCCGATTTAAACATCACCTCAAGCACGTTAAACATGGCGCCATTAACAGGAACCGGAAGGCCTAATACCGGGGAGCGGAAGGTAAACAACAAAGATGGCCGCCCTACTTCCGGGGATGCAGTTTCTGACATCTATGACAACACTAATTCAGAGATTGTGGCCCCTGCGGTTGGTTCTGAACCAACCAATTGTAAACACCAGGAAACAAAACTAATACGCAACGAACAAGACCAAGAAGAAGTAAATATGATGAACACGCAACAAGCTAGCACCGTCTCTGCCGACCGCCTGGAAGGAGAGCGTGCGACACTACAGCAGGCCAAAGCTGTGGAACGGCATATGCCGCACAGCACGACATGGCCCGTTGACAAAACTACTACAACTGACAGTGAAACAGACAACCTCCAGGGTGAGTGTGTAATTGAATTTAACAGTGATACTATGCTAGGCTCCGATGTAACACTCCCAACAAATCCTAAAGGGGGAATCCGAGCCCGGCTGGACGCGTTGGCCCAGGTCAATGACAAAATTACACACGATAAACCACCACCAAACATAGATTTTGACAACTATTCAACAGACAGAGTTCGGACAAGACAGACAGAGTCGACAGAGTTCGACAGAGTCGACAGAGTTCCTAGACCTCTATTTCATAATAATTAGTCATTTAGAAAAAGAAATAGCTTGGTATCCGACTGAATTCAGTTTTACTTAATGCACGGAATGAAGGCAAAAACAAACATAATTTATTCTTATTTGGCCCGAAATGCAGGGAAATGTGTCTTTGTGTGTACAGAAAGAGTGATCATAGGCTGTCACTAGCTGCACATACAGCCCATTTAAGTGACTGGGCTGTAGAGCTCCCTATGCAATAATTTCCGAAATCGCCACTTACTGTATTAAATGTTCAGAATATCACTAGTAAATAGACTCCTGCCTATGTCAAAGTCGGTACATTGGTAAAATACATATTGCGCTATATTTATATTATACAATCTGACTGACTGGCGATAAAATCAACTCAGGACAACCATTGAAACAGACTATAGTCATTGGTGAAACAGACAATAAGCGCGGCGCTGATAGCACATAGAATGCATGCATGCCAGTAGGTTTACCGTAAGTGGCAGCGGAGGCTGGCAAACTTTGAAAGTGTTTTAAAGCACCATTTCTACTTAGTATATAGCAAGATATCACTCACATTCACCATGTTTAAAATAAGAGAGAACTAAGAGTCAGTTTACAGCTTATTGTGGGCATTTGTAGTCAAAGTTTCAGCAGTGGTGAAATCGGTCATATATACATAAACCCCCACTTCATTTTTAAGTACTCATTTCGCCACAAGAAAAACATCAGTGTCATGATTCTTATGAACCAATACAAAGTATTTTAATGACGTCATCAGATAATTAACATACAAAACCAACTTAATAATGTCAATCGTTTTAAAGCATGATATAGATGGTAGATGAAGACTTCATGATATACTTGTAACCCCGTCTATCTTAAGCATTTACTTACCCAACATTAATTATTTTCACTTGCCCAAATCCACTTACAGAATTATGACTACGGTACTTAACATACAAATTACACTGATCTCTATGTGACTTGATTTTAAAAAGACTTATTTCTTATTGGTCGTGAAACCAATAGAAATGATTGAAAATATCGTTTTATGAGAGATATTTTGTTTTTGCCACTATATCAACATTGATATTTATTGCGCCAAACTGATTTCCCATTCGTCATTGGAAAGAGGGGGAGGTTTATATTCACAAATTCTAATTATTAATGTTCTAATATTATGTTGGCATCCCAGGAACTATTATATCGTTGCGGTATTATGGGTGGGCGTAACATACCCTATATAAGGCAAATATGTTTCACCATGAATAAAATATTTTTTCTTTCATTTAGCAGTGGTGTAAGAAAAGGGGGGACATGGACCCTACAACCAACAGATAGGGAGGGTAGATTATGTTTTGGCCCCCTCCCCCAATATCAAGGGGCCAATAATTCACCTTACATAAGTCTAACCAATCCTGAATCTCATGGGGTTAATTAATCCTGAGAATATTGTCAAGAGAATTAAATAGCCTATACACACAATTAATTTTGTTATTCCTAGGGTAGGAATGTCTCACTGATGTTTGGGAGGAAAGGATAGGAATTCACACACATAATCTTCCTTTATTTAACTTAACGCCCAAGATAGTCCCCATATACTGCATTCACAGCATGTGATTATTATTAAGTTGTTCTTTAAAGAAATATTTTTGTTCTAAACTATGTGCACTAAAAGATAGGCAATGTTCATTCCATGACACCGTGCATAGTCCGAATATTCCATGTATGTACTTGCCATATTAAAGAATATAATACGATATAATTTCGTTCACTTTCTTACGATTTCAGGAACTTTGACGCTAGAGAACAATAGGATTCATGATGTCTAGGGATGGTTTCATCATAAAGCAAAGTTATATCATTCCACAACGCACCTGCCATGCTGAAGATTGACCCCTGAATGGTCCAAAGTCCAGTAAAGGAGAATGACACTAGCAACTAGATGGTACCTCGTATCACTAGAAGCAGCCCACTGCACCTTTAATTTATATATTAATCGCAAGGTTATTGATGTATATATGAAATGGTGATTAGTTCTTACAAATATGTAGGAATGCATGTAGAATAATGCTATGATATTAGCATAATAAGCGATCTTGGAAATGTGATAATAATGGTAATAGTAATGAGTGTTAACTCTTTAGATTTAAAGTAATATATTCAAATTAACAGCATTGCACTTTGAATGGCCGGAGAGAGAAATTAGATATGTTATGCATCAGTGTGTATTAGATTATTGTATTAATGCTCTACAATGTAATTTTGATGTGGTTAAGAGAGGTACTGATGTAGTGATATATTTAAGTGCTCTGTATGCCAATAGTTTCATCTATTGATGTAGTTGAGACGTTAATTATTAATATTATAATTATTGTTATAAGCTAGTGATGTAAAAGATACAGAATCAGGGAATAAAGGGAGTAAGTGTAATATAATTCCAGTCATTACTATCACATAAATCCCCTCCTCTCCTCACCACATCTATCACAATCACCTCATCTCATCCCCTCACCCCCACCCCTATCTCGCCCCTCTCCTACTATGCTGATCCCATCTCATCCACTAACCCCATCTCATAACCTCCCCCTCTCACTTAGCCTCTTCCCCTCACCCCTCTCTTAACCTCTCACCCTACTCTACTTACCCAATCTCACCCTACTCCATTCACCCCCACTTACCCAATCTCACCCTACTCCATTCACCCCAACTTACCCAATCTCACCCTACTCCATTCACCCCATCTTACCCAATCTCACCCTACTCCACTCCACTAGTCCCTCACCTCCTCTCAAACCCTCACCCCTCCCTCATCTCCTCTCATATCCCTACCCCTCCCTCACCTCCTCTCATAGACTCTCCCTTCCCTCACCTCCTCTAATACCCTCACCCCTCCCTCACCTCCTCTCATACACTCACCCTTCCCTCACCTCCTCTAATACCCTCTACCCTCCCTCACCTCCTCTAATACCCTCACCCCTCCCTCACCTCCTCTCATACACTCACCCCTCCCTCACCTCCTCTAATACACTCACCCCTCCCTCACCTCCTCTAATATCCTCACCCTTGACCTCACCTCCTCTAATACCCCCACCCCTCCCTCAATCCCTCTAATACCCTCAGCCAATCTCACCCCTCCCTCACCTCCTCTAATACCCTCACCCCTCCCTCACCTCATCGTATACCCTCACCCCTCCCTCACCTCATCGTATACCCTCACCCCTCCCTCACCTCATCGTATACCCTCGTCCCCCACCCTACACCACATCTCACCCTACTCCACTCACCCCCATCTCACCCTATTCCACTCAACCCCCCTCATAGCCTCACCCCATCTCACCCTACTCTACTCACCCCCCTTCCCCCATCTCAGCCTACTCCACTCATCCCCACTCACCCCATCTCGACCTACTTCACTTACCCTATCCCACCTACTCACCCCATCTAACCATACACCTTTCACCCCTTCTCACCCACTGACCCCGTCTCAGCCTACTTCACTCTCCCCCCTCACTCCATCTCAGCCTACTCCACTCCCCCTCCCCCCACCTCATGCCTTCTCTCCCCTCACTCCATCTCCTCTCATACCCTCACCGCATCTCACTCCTCCCTCACCTCCTCTCAAACCCTCACCCCTCCCTCACCTTCTCTCATTGATCGAGTTGTGTCCGATATGTGTAGTGCAATTTTAGCATAACAAACATTTGCAGGTGACATCTTAGCAATCCTGCGTGATGTGGTGGTGGAAGTGTGGGGCCTTGGAATAATTAGACTGTTTTAGCAACCCTACCTATCCCGCCGATGCTAACCTAACCCTATCTTTTGAGCGTACTACGTCATGACGTTGTGTGCAGCTGCTTAGGTAATGAGCTAGATGCGTAAGTCAGGGCCCTATCAAAGCATGTTTGTACGTCGGCGACCTACGCATCGTTCTCAGCAACATTTTATATAACTTTAGTGAACTAAAAATAATCTGGATGCATGTGCAAAATAGTGTTTTCCTCTTAGTAGTGAAATTGAGAGTCAAAGCCCGTTTATTCAGCCCCAAACATGTGATTGTAATGGGCAATACCAGACTTGCTATGAGATCGTCAGGCCGACGGGACTGGCTGATCTGACATCCTGGGGTTGAGGCGTGGAGCGCTAAAACAGTCTATTGATCATTGATCTCACTTATCATTTCTAACATATGGTGTTTTCTTCTAATTTTTAGTAGTTCAATATTATGTTCTTCTTGTAATTCAAATGTCATTGAATTACAAGAAGCCCTGAGATACCAAAAAAGGGAAGAATTGTCCCTCGAAAGAAGTTTTTAATTTATTGCCAAAAGTATATATTAAAATACAAGTCGAAAATGTTACTCAGGAATGATACAATTGTAGTAGTTCTGGTAATTAACACTTGGCATCTGACCATAAAGGTCAAGCCTACTATTTAACTACTCTAACAATAGAGGCGCCCTGCGCTTGGGTGAGGTGTATCTTTATACACCATCTCTATCTCTTGTATATTACCCTTTTACCATGTCTTATGTAAACCCTTTATATTACTCTTATAGAGAACTCTGTCTGTTTATTCTATCAAATACTACTCTTATCTGTGTATGTTGTTCTATACACTTGGTTCCTTATGTTACAAGTAGTACTACCCGTTGTGTCACGGACTAGAGTAAGCTACTCTATCCAGATAGACAGACGCAAGGGCCGTTTCCACGGACTGTCAGGTGTGAATAAACAGAGATACAGAGATTGCCTTTGTTAAGTTGTTTATATCGAGAGCGAATCACTACAATTGGTGCCGTGACCAGTTCTTGATCAGTCCTGGAGACTAAGCGCGACAGATTTGGAATAAATCCGGATTTGGTTCTCTTTTTTGGTTCTCTTTCAGAGATGGCAGCAGCACGTGGAGCGGAAGGCGGACCCCCACTGGACCCTGTACGGACGGACAAGCAACTTGTACAGCCGGGCCAACTGATTGCCACTGGGACTACATTGGCAGAGATGAAGTTCGAGAGACAGTTCAGACAGATCATTTTGTCTGATGTTGGTTCTGAATCTGAGGAGTACAGAACTAGCCGGGAGGACCGTGCAGCCTTCACGGATTACAGATCCCCTGTGAGCGATATGGAGTCAGACGAGGAAAGCTTGTTGAAAGCAACTCGCCTCCAGTTGTTGAGTTTGCAGAGAAATTTGGCTGCAGAGAAAAGGAAGAACCTAGAGTTTGTTGCAGAAATGAAACAACTCCTGTTCCAAAACCGAGAGATCCAGGAAACACTGGAAGTGGTGACAGACAGGGATTCTGCCTACATTAAGAGATTGCAGGTAGAAAATGAGAGATTGAAATGCGAGATGTCTCAGGTAGACGATTATTCTCGTCTCCAGAATGTCTCTGAAGATCAGTCAGCTTCAACACAGACTGATTTTGTGTCGTCCCCTTTCTGGAATACACTTGCAGCAGATACACGTCGGAGGAGTATGGCTCCTGTAAATACAAGTAGGTCTGCTCCTGTGTGTTCAACTTTTGCTGATCCACAGCCTTGATTAGAGGCTGGAGAAGTTAGAATGGATTTCTTTGGATCTCCAGTTGGCATGTCTGAGGATACGACGAAGAGAGTAACATTTCGGGACCATAAAAGTTCTGGCATGTCTACTTCTTCCCCTGCTAGTGGGTCGTTCAGTGAAAGGAAGGAAACACCCTCTCAGAAAAGCCCTCAGACCAGTTTCTCTGTAACAAGTAGGAGTTTTAGTACTCAAACTCCGTGTGAATCTGATACGGTGCAGATGAGTGATTTGTCTGCAGTTCTGTAGTATTTGTTCTGTAGTATTGGCACTCAGACGGAAAAGACTCCTGTGGGGAAAGGGAAGAAGGATGGTGCTGCAAGTACAGGTAAGAAAAGCGGTACTGCAGGGACGGATGCTGATTTCGAGAGAGGTCAGGTAAAAGGAGATGTTTACAGGCCAAAGATACGGGTTGTGGCTGGCTCTCCTGGTGATCCGTCAGATCCGAGCGATTCATCCTCTTCCTCGTCCTCTGACTCTGAATCTCCTGCCCCCAAGAAGAAAGGAAAGAAATCAAAAGAAGTGAAGTCGCGGAAAACCAGAGAGCGATCTCGTATTGCTAAGAAAGATCGATCCCTCGTCCAGGGATTAAGTTATGACGGGTCGGATGACTCTGACTTTGGTGAGTTTGAATACTCCCAGGGCCCAGGGAAGAGTAAATACACCATGCGCCCGCCTGTTATAAAGATGTGGACCAAAAGGACCCTTGGCGTGTCTACCTAGCTGAGATGCGGGTGATGGCGGTTGCATGCAACTGGTCAGAGGAAGAGTTCCTGCTTCAGTTGCAGTGGGGATGCAAGCGGCAGTTGGCGGATATGGGTGATCTGCCTTCAGGCCTGACTCTGAAAAAATTTGTGGAGCATATGGACGCGAATTTTGGCGAGGTTTCTCGTATAAAGAGACAAGCTGAGTTTCATGCTTGTCGCCAGACTCCCGGACAGGCTGTCCGGCAGTTTGGTAATGAGGTAGCTCGCAGAGCCAGGTACGCCTTTGGGAAGAAGATGAATAGTACCATAGTCACTATGGCTCTTCATACTTACCTGAAGGGGTTGACAAACTGGAAGCAGGCTAATTGGGCTCGCCTGAAGGAACCCGTGGACCTACAAGAGGCCATTCATTGGTCAGAGGTTTATGAGGGATGCCTGATGGACACTGAATCCAGTGTGGTAGTCCAAGAACTTGCCACGCTGCCAGCTCCTGAACCAGTTCAGGAACGCGCTTTGGCTGTGAAGAAAAGAAGGTCCCGCCGCAAGTCCGGTGCTGCTGTAGCCCAGGTGATTGAGCCCCTGGATGATGATGATGTTACCTCCTCTGGTTCGGAGACTTTGGACGTGACAACCGTTATCTGTCAGGCCTTGCAAGCCTATAGGGACTTCAAGAAGAAGCCTGGTGATGGCAAGACTGGACAACCCTGGAAGAAAACATTTTCTGGGCAATTCTCCAGTCGGAGAAGGGACGGACCCAAGAAATGTTACTTCTGTGGGAAGGAAGGACACATCTCTCCTGATTGTCCGACCACGAAGATGTTGAAGGAGTTGGCCGAGTCTACGAAATCTAAGGCTCCGGAAAACCCTTCACGGCCCTTATAGGAAGCGATATGGGGGTCGAAGGGACGCCGCTTCATAGTACTACAGCTCGGACGGATTTGGCTAGTAGTATAGGAACTGGGGGTGTTGCTCAGGCACTTGTTAGTAAGGAGTTAGCTTCGACACAAGGTCAGGCGCTCCCAGACGCAAGAGATCCTAGGTCGTTGCCGGAAAAGAACACCTGTCTAGGTGAAGATATCTCCCCGGATATCTCCCAGGATAGTCCGGATACTGTTTTTTTTTTTTAAAGATTTTATTTATACTGGGCGTCGAAGGTCCCCTAACGGGGTTTTTCGCCTGCCCCAGTCTTTCATAAAACGACTGAGCAGGGAAAATAGATAGCAGACAGAAAAAAACAGTAGTTATAGCAACAAATATACAAGGTTCACTTTGCCACTCAGATCTTCAGTGATGGAGTGTTAGTGGTCTTTTTTATCTAAGGTAGGATTTTTAGACTTTATGGTGTTTATATTAGTATTTATGCATAGTTTGGTAATTGGGAAATTTTATCAAGAAGGGTGGATACACTTTGCCACTCGGATCATGTGAGATGGGGACAGGACGGGTACCAAGCTGTTGAAGGTCAGATCGTTGTGGTTGGACAGAACCCCAACAGGTCGGCACGGATACAGAAAGTTTCTGTACAGCGGCCAAAGACGCTGAGGATCACGGATAATTTAATTGTCCATGAGAGATGGTATGCCCCAGTGGGGTTAGACAGTGAGAATGGAGATTTTCTGGTGGACCCTGGTGCTACCACTAGCCTGGTTACCAAGAGATTCTATGATTCTCTTTCTTCCAAACCACCTTTGGTTCCGGTCCAAATGGTGTGTGCAATGGGGAATGGGCTGCCTATAACCACTCATGGGAGCGTGCTTTGTCCTTTGAAGATAGGGGATCGGACATGATTACATGTCTGGTGGTTTCCGGCCAGAAAGGTCCGGAAGATGGACTTATTGGGGCGGATTTTTATTACGTCCATAAATGTAATCTCAACTGGTCTGGATTGCTATTCCTTGAGAATCAAGCAGTATCTGTATTGTGCAAGCAATGGAAGCACATGAAGAGAAGTTCAGGCTGTTGAGGTGAGAGAGTTCGTGGACGGGGGAGAAGTCAGGTTGAAAGAACCTGTGGTCCTCCAACCCCGGTCCGTGACCCTTGCTAAGATAGACCTGGGTAGAGGCTCTGACACGTCAGATGGGCTGATGTTCGAGCCTGATCAGGGATTGTTAAAAGACTTTGCCTTGGGAAGCCTTAATACATACGTATCGGGTAACGTTAATTCGTCCATGGTAACTTTTTCCAATCCGTCCGGTTCCACCGTACGACTGAATTGTGACATGATAGTAGGGAGAGTGAGTGTTGTGACTTTAGTGTCCGATGCTTCCCTACCAGAGGAAGAGGATAATGAATTGATTAAGACGGCTATTATCAATTCCATACAGGTAATGGACTCGCCTATTGTGGATGATGAGCTCTTTGCTCCTGATATAGTTGTCCCTCCTGGTCCCGAAGATCCGTTAGAAAAGTTGATGAATGATGCTCATCTGTCTAAAAAAGAAGAAAAAGAGTTAGTTAGGAAACTGCTCTATGATTACCAAGACTGTTTTTCCTTACCTGGTACCAAAGTTGGTTGTACTCACTTGGTTAGCCATGTGATTGACACTGGGGATGCAATCCCTGTAAAGCAAGCCTATCGTAGGATGCCAGTGGCTAGGCGAGAAGGAGCAGAGGCGGAAATCTGGAAAATGTATAAAGCAGGCAGAATAGAGCATAGCAGTAGTCCGTGGGGGGCTCCCATAGTGATGGTTGCTAAAAAGGATGGAACACAGAGATTCTGTGTAGACTATCTGAACTGACCAACTGAATTCGGTGACTAAGAAGGATAGTTTTCCTCTGCCTCGAATTGATGAGTGTGTTGAAGCCTTGGGTGGAAATCAATGGTTTTGCACACTAGACTTGGAGTCCGGATATTGGCAGGTTGCAATGGATGAAGACAGTAAACACAAAACTGCTTTTCTATCCAGTGTGGGTCTGTTCCAGTTTAACCCATTGAGGGCGGGCTGATGCCTCAAGGCATCAACATCAAAATGGCTTAGTGGACGGGCTGATGCCTCAAGGCATCACACATAATTTGGCCCAGGGGACGGGGTGATGCCTCAAGGCATCAATTTTGTATATAAATTGAAGGGGGCATAACTTAATAAAAAATGAACGGATGTTGATGAAATTTGAAATATATGTATACAAACACATTAGAAATATTTTTATAGGTGTGTTGTCATGGAGACAATGATGATGACGTCATAACTAACATATGTAAATGCTGGAAAGTGAATTTGGAGCAAGGTTGCCCCCATATTGCACCCAATTGAGACCCATTATTTTAATTATTGAAGACCAAATTCTAGAAATTATGAAAAAATATGATCAATAACTGTTTACATCTATTAAGCGATGTACATATGACACATATTATTTGAAGAAAATATTCCTAAAGTGTTTTTAAACCCTAAACCTCAGGTTTCCCTACCTTATATGTTGTACTTATATGTCATATTTTGAAGAAACTATTTTAATTTTAGAAGCAAATATTCAGTCTAACAGTATAACAAGTTACCATAATGTCTTTTATATTTCCTTTTGCAATATCATGGATCTGAATTTCATTTAGTACACAAGGAAGTTTTTTTCCCATGCAGTTGACGAAAATATGATTTTCTTCCTCCGTTTTTCACTGTCTATATTCCTTGTCGGAGGTCTGTAAAATAAATAGGTTTAAACAAGTAGGACATGGTGATTCATTTCCAGTTCAAGGAAGTTGTTTTCCTTAAAAAAATTATAATAATATAAATGTGAACCTACCCTGAAATAGTTTTTAGTTACTATAAATTTGAAACACACCAACAATTCTTTTGGCCTAAACACTACTTGAATTATGACATCGCATAGGCATGGCTGAAAGTATAGTCATTTTGAGAAGGAATTTATTGGAGCTTAAATGCAAATGAATGAATACATATGACCCTCAAGTACTAAAAACACATTTCAAGTTTCATGTAAGCATAATACTTTTCATTTTAAAATGATTTTCTTTTTGTAAATTATGTTAAACCTGATCTTACTTACCCTTGGCCTTGGAAGATAAAATCTCCATTTGCAAAATCAGAATGTAGGTCTAACTCATTTTGATATTTGCCGTTTATTTCTGGCTATATATAATCGTTTGAAATGATTTTTTCAGTGCCTACCTTCAGTCCTATATGTCCTCTAAGGAAGCCTGTAGTTTGAACACTATATATATACGCATTAATAAATCCAGGAGATGAGAAACAAAAATTAATGTTATTTTTATGTGAGGCCGACGTCACCACCTCCCGTTTTTATAGGACGTGACGTTATCAATGACGTCGTCACATGACGTCAATCATAACGACGCAATAACGTTTGTTAGACCCACACACTTTGTGACGTTCAGTTGCGAATGGGTTAAGACAGCTAAGACTTTATTAACTTCAGCCCCAGTTCTTGGGTATCCTAGAAAGGAAGGTTATTTCATCTTGGATACTGATGCCAGTGGCTTTGCAATGGCCGGAGTTTTGTCGCAGATGCAAGACGGCAAAGAAGTCGTATTGGGATAAGCTAGTAATAGCCTCACCAAGCCGCAGAAAAATTACTGTGCTACCAAACGTGAGCTATTGGCAGTGCTGTCCTACTTGAAGAAGTTCAGACATTATCTCCTTGGCAATCGTAATTTTTACGTAAGAACTGATGTTAAGGTATGAATGGAAGAACTGCCTCTCCCCTGATTTTGATATCCTCTAGGGCTCTGCTGGTTAATATTTGGTTGCTGGGGAGCTTGGTAACCAACTTGTTGCTGAAGAGGAACATTATTCTGTGGCTGTTGCTGAATATCGTTTCGTTGCTGGTGATTAACGATATTCTGGGCCTGCTGCTGTGGAATCGCATTTTGCACAGGAGCAAAATATTGGTTATTTCCTCAAATATTCTCACCATTTTGAGGAAAATATTGGTGATTCTGGGGAGGCAAACCGTACTGATTTGCCTGCATGCCTCCTATCTGTCCTTGTTGATGATTCATATCCCACTGGTGTTGATAGGGGTCTCGTCTAGGCGACTGAGGTTGTTGCCTAGGCGACTGAGGCGGCTGTTGATTTACGTGTTGAGGGGTGGTATTGGTAAACACAGGAGGTCTGGGTCCATTCACATTGAACACTGGAGCCTGGGGAAAGTTTCTGAGAATAGGCTTCTGTGCTTGTAAAGGAATGAACTGATTAACTACTGGTTTTGCTGGAGTCTGTAAAGGTGTCACAAAATTATCATTTAATCCTGGTGTTTCAAATGGATAATATGGTCCCTGATTAACTACAGGAGGCTGTTCAACGACAGCTTGGGGTGTTAACACTCTTTCACGTTGATTCTGGTCATTTTCCTCCAGAACTTCCCCTTCATTTACCACGTTTTCATTGACATTGTTCTCAACATTTAAACCAACCTGTGGCTGCTGTTCATCGTCGATAGCCTGACCTTGGTGATCTATCGCTGGATCATTCACCGCGTCGTCGGGGTTGGGCGCTAAATGTTCCTCTAGCGCTTGGTCGCCGGCTCTCTCCTCGTCGACTGGATTGTCTTCAACTAATCGTTCCTGACCAATATTATTCCCAGCTAGTTGCTGCACATTTCTGTTCATAATATCGTCTAACCAATGATTATACACTACTCCTTCCTGTTGAACTTGTTCTGGCTCTTCTATCTGTTCACGTACTGGAGGAGGGGGTAGCGGAATTGCTTGTGGATTTATCTCTTGTCTTTCCTGCTCATCTTCCAAAGCATGAGGCACTTCATAGGGATGTTCCTCGAAAACAAGTTGTTTAGGCTGTTGATTTAATATTTTACCACGATTTTCTCTCAATTGTCTTCTCGTCACAATCGCTTGAGGGATGGCCGCCAATCGTTCCACCGATTTCTTTAGTCTGTCGAACAATGCCAACTCAGGCGAATTCGGAGCATCTTCCATGCTTATTATCTGATGAAATGTTCAAATAATCTCTCCATATTCCAGGAAAGAACTCGCTTGTTCATGTGAGATTTTATAAGTCCAAGATCGAGCGGGTTGTCCGCCAGTGTTAAGGTATGAATGGAAGAATAGCAAACGAACGTGTGGTCTTCGTGAGAAGAACTAAGCAACTGATTTAATGATCTAGCATCTGTACATATGTCCCTACAGGATGTGGGAAAGAGTAGGGGGCGGAGCCCTTACGTAATACCTATGGCTTAGCATGAATAAGTAGACTTGCACAGTACTGGATAGCTATGTATAATTAGCGAATTTAATAATGAGATATTATAATTAATGGGTGATAATTAGAAAGATAATGAGGTTACACAATGTTACGTAATGTTACATAACACTGACCATGCTTCCCTTAGGTGGCTCCTGAATTTTAAAGATCCAACGGATATGCTTGCTAGATGGTTAGCCACTATGCAGGAATATGGCTTGGAGCAGAGTATGATACTTCACCGGGCGGGCAAGAAACATACCAATGCGGACGGATTGTCTCGAATCCCCACCAGGAAATGTGGGAACCCTGGCTGTCCCGATTGTGGTGTCCATGATGCTGTAATTGCGGAAGCTGTGGTGGTCCTAGGTTCCTTGGAGGATGAAATCCGGGATGCTCAGCAGGCTGATCCCCTCTTGATGAAAGTTATGGCTGTGTTGGACAGATCCAGTCCAGTTCCCAGCAAGGAACAATTGTCTGGTGAGCCACAGGAATTCTGTACATACACCCGTAACAGAGAAAATTTGGAGATGGTCCAGGATGTCTTATGTCTGCGGTGGCTGCGTAAGAATACTGGACACACGTATGTCAGGAAGATAATCCCTGCCTCTATGAGAAGGAATATTTTTCGTTGCTTGCATGGTTCTCAGTTGCAAGGTCATTATGGCGACTTCAAGACTAGCTGGAAGGCAAAAATGAAATATTTTTGGCCTGGTATGCGCTATGATTTGAAGAGATGGCTAAAGGCTTGCCCTGAGTGCAGCATGAGAAAGTCTAGAGGCGGACGAGGTATTACACCTTTAAAGAAGGAGATCCATGGTGAACAATGGAGTAGGATAGCGTTGGATATTATAGGTCCATTTAAGACTACCCCTAGAGGTAACAACTACGTGATGGTGATTACAGACCATTTCTCAAAATGGGCAGAAGCATTTCCTATGCCAGACCACACGGCAGAAAGATTTTCTGAAGTTTTGTTTAGAGAGTGGGTACTGAGGTTTGGCTGTCCTGTTTCGTTGCAGACGAACGGAGCACCGGAATTCAGATCTCAGCTGTTGCGGAGTTTGTTGGACATGTTGGAAGTGGAAAAGCTGATCACTCTCCCGTACAGGCCTCAGTCAAACGGTGGAGAGATTTAATCGTGTTCTTGTTGATCAGCTCTCTTGCCTGACGGACTACTCAGATTCGGATTGGGACTTGCTCGCTCCATGTATAGCACATGCTTACCGGGGTATGGTGCATGCCAGTACGTTGTGTACGCCCAATTCAGTAGTTTTTGGGACTGAACTTGTAACTCCAGTTGATTTAATTCACGGAGTTGATACAGGAGGATTGGATTTCCCTTGTCGGTTGGCATACGTGGAAAATCTAAGACAGTCGATGAGAACTGGACATCAGTTTTTCAGATAAAATCTGGGAGTCGCTGCAGTGCACCAAAAGAAAGACTTTGACAGACGGGCTTGTCCTAGGCGCTTTGAAGAAGGGGCTATTGTGTATAGGTACTGTCCCCCTAAGGCTAACAAGAAATATGGTCCCAAATGGGACGGGCCTTTCAAGGTGGGAAGATTCATAGGGGGTACTACCTATGAATTGGAAACAACTGAGGGAATCGTCAGATATCATGTAGATTATCTGAAACCCGCCTTTGACGAGAACGGTCCTATACAGGCGATAAATTTGCATAGAGCTCCGGAATTCCGTAAACTAGAGAAGGCAGGGCGAGAAATCCTGAAGTTTGAAGGTGGGAAAGTTTTAGCTGGTGCTGAATGTCCTAAGCTGAAGGAAAAAGAAAAGGTTACTATTGGGGTTAAACCCAGGGGTAGGCCGAGGAAAAATCAGATGTCTGGAGCTGATCTTCCTCCTGCTCGCACTAAACAGTCCGTTGACAAGAGTCCGGCTGTTGTTTGTGTAGACAGGAAGAAATCTAAGAAAAAGAAGAAATTAAAAATTTCTCCAGTAGTCGTTCCTTCTAAGAAGAAGGTTGGTAGACCTAGAAAAACTAAGGCGGATTTGGTTGTGAAAAATCAGCCAGTCCCGGTAGTTTTGACGGATTCTACTAATCCTGTGAAAAAGAAGAGGGGGAGGCCGAGGAAAAATTTGGACATTGTTCAAAATGTTCCTGTTTCTCCTGTTCAAAAGACGGACAGTTCCCCACCAGTGATTGCAAGAGCTAAACGCACGCAGAAAGCTCCATCTCGATTGCAATATGGAACTTAGAATAAAGTACGGGTAGAACTTTCTTGGTGGTTCTACAAGTTAAACACAATGAGAAGTCGGTGGCTGATATATCGGATAATCATGCTGCCCTTTCACGACATTTGAGAAATTCTTTATTGAATTAATTAAGTGGCTGGGAAAGAACCATTACATCTGTAGGGTTTGTTGGACACTGCACTGAGAATGGCTTGGCTTGGCTTGGGATAACCCTTGAGTTCTAACTGAACTAAGACTCCCCGGGAAGCCTGAATCAGCTCAGAAATTGGGCTGAAATCGCAATTGAATCGGCTAAGTGGACACTAGGCTTTATGGATAATGTTTCCGCATTTGTCTCTGCAGAAGATCAGAACAGGCTGCATGTTTTAACATCAACTGTACGACCTGTAGTAGGGAGCTAGTATAGCTGAGCGTCAGTAGAAGTCCGAGCGGGAAAAGTTGGCGCTGAGAGGGGTGGTGGTTGTTAGAACTACGCTTACCACGCTGGTTGTGGCGCTATGGTGTTGCACCCTTTCTCAGTATACTTCCGGGACGCCTACTGACAACAAGCCGAGCTAGCAAGCACACCAAAACGCCGGTATTCCTTTGAGAAAGAAGTGAGTTGAATTGGGTTAAGACTTACTTGTCATGAACTGAAGCGATATCAATGTGATAGCTAAAAGTTGTCTTGTACTAGGCACGGTGTGTTTAGAATTTTTGAATTTGTTGTTCACCCGAGATCACTGGTTTAATTTCAGTGAAATGTTATGTGGTGTCCGCCATGACACCGGTGCATAGGCTTCACTGTATGTTGAATGTATAGCGTTGTGGTGGCTTTCTACACCACTATGTCGAATAATTTGACTATTTCTCAACCTATACAGCTCTTTTAAAGGGTTCACTAGAAAGTGGAAGCTTTGTATAGCATGAAATGCAATAATATTGTCTGTGATATTGGTTTTATTGTTCACCCTCTACTGCCCTATGTAATAGGCTATAGAGGGATGGAGAATGAATGAATGAAAAACGCATGTTTGAGTGAGTGCAAACACTAAAATAGTGCGATTTTTCCACCAGGACTGAGTGTTATTCTTTTTCTTGAGATCTGAGATTTTTGTCAGTCCTACCGTGCCCCTGTTTCGCTTTGTCACCATGAGTGAGACGGAGGAAGTCCAGATGACTCAAGCTGAGGAAGATCAGTTGTTGAGCGGCGCTCATGATCTGATGGCGTTGGATCCGGCGAATCTCCGGAAGCCGGATGATGGCCCGGACGATCCGGATCATGAGACGAGACCCTTGGGGAATGAAATCCGTCCGTTGCAGGAACGGGTTGATGATGAATCCGCGATGGATACTGCTTCAGAGCACAGCCATAGTCCCTTGAGGAGGTCCGCCCGTACTTCTCCAAAGAAGACTGTTTCCAGCTCCGCTTCCTCTGTCAGACGAGAAGAGCGTCGCCGACTTGAAGCAGAAAAGAAAGCTGCCGGGAAAAAAGCAGCTGAGAAGAAGTCAGCCGAGAAAAAGGCTGTAGAAAAGTCTGGGGTCCGTCAGACTGCCAGTGGACCGCTGAAGATCTCCACCAGTGGGTTCGGATCCGGGAAAGGTTCCTCTACTAGCACCAAGTCTTCCTCCAAGTCTAAGATAAAGAAGCGCCATATACATCGGGCAGAGTGGAGGAGAGTACAACTCTCTAAGCGTGGCAACATGGATCAATTCAGCAGGGAACTGGATTCCGCGACTGAGGTAGTCCCCCTGGATCCTCGGTCTGATCAACCCGGATCCGGGGTGGTTACCTGTCCAGAATTGGATCATGAGGATGTTGAGATCAAAGATCAGCAGATGTCATGCTATGAGACGCGTATTTGGCCTGAGTTAACAAGGAAGGATGCCATGGATCCGGGTACGCATCAGAAGGTGGTGGAAGCTTACCGCTTATGGCAGCCAGGACATAGGTGTCCGTTTTTACCTACGTAGATACCTACCCCTGAACGAGAATGGAGTCCGTACATATGCGTCCGGAGATTGGCTATTTCGTCACTTTTGTGAAGAACATGCCCCGTTCTGTGAGGTGTGGATATGTCCACTCGCCAGTTGTCTTCAAGTGTTGGACCGGCGGGTGGAGCTTGTTCAGCATCTCATGAACGGGGAGGTAGTCCAGCACCACCTCACTCGTAAGGAAGCTGTGGACAAAGCCAAGAAGCTGCTACCATCAACCTAATCATGTGTTCACTCGGACCACTTATATGGCGGGTCAACACCTTAGAGTGATGAGGCACGCCAAGAAGTCTACTGACGATACAGCTAATGCTGGAACTGAACCCAGAGGCAGAGGAAGATCCACTAGAGCTGCTAGTGCCGCTGGAAGCAGCAGATCTGCCGCTCTGGATTCTTCCCGGAATTCTTCTGTTGATTCTGAGGAGAAGAAGAGATTCCGTGATTTTTCGACAGAAAGGAACCCTGAATCCGGCCCTCCCCAGCCTAAACGGGTATGTAGACGTGCCCAGGTCTGGGCGGACACGGTTTTGAAAGATCTGCCTACTGTGTTGGAGACGGAAGAGTTCCTTGAGCAGGCTGAAACAGTCGTCGCTGATGCTTTAGGAAGAATTTGCTCTGCCGCGGACTTTGCGCAGTCTGAGTTGAATGGTCTTTTTCAGAACATGACCAAGCCTTTGAGAAACTTAGGGGAGATTAAGTTGTCCGTTGTTGAGCTTGGAGACCTGAGGGAACATTCTAAAAAGCAGGACGTTGTGGTGGAAGGCCTGCGTCGTTCACTCTCCAAGAGTGATGCCAGAGTTCGTGAACTTGAAGAGGAGAACTTCAGGTTGCAGTCGATGGTGGATGGTGAATCCCGGAATTCTTCTCCCACGGATGGTACCAATCAAGTGGAACACTCTGTCCCTCCTCCGTCCGCTCCTCCTGTCGCTGTTCCTGCTCCAGTTCTTCCAAACCCTGCTATACCTGCTTTGGATCCCGCCCAGTTACCACACCTTATGATGTTAAGCAACCTGTTGCGCACGTTGCAAACAGCTCCAGTACAGACACCCATTCCAGTAACGCCTGTGAGAAACGCCAGTAATCCGTACGAGATGATCATCCCTCAATGGTTGTTTAGCCCTACTACCCTGGTGCAACCTAGGAGTGAAGGGGCTTCTGTTGTTACAAATGAGCAGAATGCCCCCGCGGTTCCGCCTTCCACAGATGTCGTGATCGACATGAACGGACAGCAATAGGACACCTTATCCTCTTTTATACACCAAAGAGACATTGATTGACTGATGATTATATCCTTCCAAAATCGTGAGTTTCAATTGTGTTTACACTTGTGTGTCTCTACTTGTATTTTTGTTAGCCATGGATACTGCCGGATTTTGTACTTATTCTTGTTATGTTATGATGGAATTGTATACGCGCTGCAGTGGGACTCCATAAGCTCCTATCTTGTACTTGAAAGGTTTACTGTTTGTTTGTTTTTCTCTGTGCTGGGAAATGGTTTAACTTTTCATGTGTGTTTTGTATATAGAGAGGACACCCAATGCTCCTTCATGTACCTTTTTATATATTTGAAATGTCTTACTTTTTGACATTATGGTTATGGATTATTTTAATTACTAGAGATGTTGCGACCTGACATTGTTTATTTTGTAGTTAGGACACCTTATGCTCCTTGTTGTTAGCCATGAGACCTACCAATTTTCCATTCAGGTTCGCGTTGATAATTCTCTTTATTTTTATTTTTCCATTTAACCTTTGACTGTATACTCTTATTACGTTTTTTTAACGTGGTTTAAAAATCTAAAATAAAGGGGGGGTATTGTAGTAGTTTTGGTAATTAACACTTGGCGTCTGACCATAAAGGTCAAGCCTACTATTTAACTACTCTAACAATAGAGGCGCCCTGCGCTTGGGTGAGGTGTATCTTTATACACCATCTCTATCTCTTGTATATTACCCTTTTACCATGTCTTATGTAAACCCTTTATATTACTCTTATAGAAAACTCTGTCTGTTTATTCTATCAAATACTACTCTTATCTGTGTATGTTCAAAGATGGTCCAACTTAAGATGGTCGTCTCCACTACTCACAGTGGTAAGCGCACCAGCGCAGCGCCACCACACACTGGGGAGTATAGACTCATGTCATACATAGAGTCAAATAGGGTCTAACCATACTGTGAAGGGCAAAATCGGGTCTTTGTAAGAGATATGGATACATGGTTCTTATCAGAGAGTGGGATTGGTTTCAGAAAACAATCTCTTGTTGGTTTAAGGCCACACATAGTGTACAATTGTAATTTCATTCTTTTCATTTCCCCTCTAATCCTGCCATCCTTCATATAGAAGTATACTATGTCATTTTATAAGATCAGTCGATTGGAAGAGAAGAGAAAACCATTATTATTGATGAATGAAATAGTTTATTTACTCACAATTCAAACAAATTTGTTCATAATACTATTTGAAAGTCATTAATTGTACATTTTCTAATGACCAGACCCATAATTATACAACACACACACAATGATAAAATGGATAAATCTGCTGCTGGGTGTACAATCACTAGTAAAATACTGCTAAATATAAGAAAACAACAGATCGATGAAACACATATATAGACCTTTGAAACTGAAAATATGCCATAGATACCAAAAATACCATTAGATTACACTTTTCCCTCAAATGAAATATATGGCACAAAGAAGATACAGTATATGCTTAGATATAATAGTAGATACATATCATTAGGCAAAAAAACAAAAATATATTATTTGTGTAAAACGATGTATAATGAAATGTATTTCTATCTCTGGGCTAAATATATTGTTATTTTCCTTTGAAAGCCTATGTTAAAATTAACTGTTAAAATGGTAAAAATGTACATACAATGTCAGCATAATTTTCGACTGGGTTTCCATGAGATTACTGTTGTACCACACAATGGAATTGGACTCAATAAAATTTCTTAAAAAAAATATCATGAAGATCTGAAGAAAAGAAATATTACTGATGACTGAATTTGAGCGTTTTCCTATTTCTTCTTTGGCCCCCAACAGATAGCGATCTGTTTGTCAATTTGAGGGAAAAGTGTAATCTAATGGTTACAAATAATGTGATAACTATTCTATCAAGTGAGCACTTCTCTTCCGTATTATTTATGCAAGAAAGAGTTAAAACAGATGGTAATTTGCTCAATGCATTGACTATCTTGAAGCACACCTTATCTTGGTGAATGACATTTTCAATACACTTTCGGAACTCATCTTCAAGTTTACAAACTACCTCAAAAAAATTGTCACTTGGTATGATAAGGTTGGCACTTTCAGAATACTTTTTATGAATTATGAAAGTGTGCTTGATATTCGATTTGTCTAGTGACCCAGTGACTTTTAGAAAACAACCAGGACAAACTTTTCCTTGAACTTTTCTGCAAATATATCCAGATATATATGTGAGAATATTTTGCTCCTGTGTTGAAAAAGGATTGACATCCTCATCTTCTGGCAAGGTCATAATTGAAAGCACAGACTTTACAGCAACTGGTAGATCTAATAGTGACACAAGTTCGGGTTCCGAATTATTTGATGAGTTGCCTTTCTCCTGGGATTTAAATTCTGCTTTGCTCACAGTGAGGAGGAAATTGTCTACATCTTCTTGGCAATTTGATGTGGCACTCTTGAGCAACAATGCATCTACCATCACTTGTCTAAAAGCAGTGCGGAACTGTAGTGGATCTGGGTTATCTCGTTGACCACCTTTACCTCTGATTATGGAAAATAGGTTTTCCAAAGCATCCTGGTTCAATCTATTTGTTAACAAGAACTTAAACCCAAAGTCTGCCTTCAAGTGCTCCCAGAGTTGCAGCAAACAATTAATGGCCATTTTCCAACCTTCTAGGCATGGTAGTTTGCGGCCATTACCTGGGACTATGCTACCCAACCAGTGTTGGCATTCTTGTAAAAAGGCAAAATGTGTAGAGCCATCTTTTATAGCACCTCGCATGGGGGCTGAGCTGGACAGAGTTTGGCTGTTGAAACAATTAAAAAGTTTGTCCATTTTTGAGATGAAGTCGGCAGTATGTTGGGCATCCTCTGGAAGAGCCTTCAGTTTGACCATGGTTGTTATGCCAGCCGCAACTGAATGGCTGAGCACTTGTGTTGCATACTTCACTCTTAAGCTGGCAAAAGGGGGGAGTTGTATGTGCTTTGTGGTGAGCTTTGGGGCCATTCTTATTGGCAGACTACTATCCATATCATGGAAGTCTATGATGTACTTCCACTTGATCTTGTACCCATTTGAAACGAATCCATTTTTCTTTAGATTATTTCTTATATTTTTTATTAAGTGGGGCGGATCATAAAGGCAAAATATTTTGTGGTCATTATACATGAAATATGGCTCATGTACTGTGGCTTTGAGACAGGTTTCAAACATATTCCGATTATTTGATCCCTGGTCTCCAATGACAACACGGACCAGTAGTCCAGCCTCCTCAACCTTTGCAATGGCTTCTTTGAGAAGTGAGGACATAACTGTGCCATTCATGGGCCCACTTGTCAAGAAATAACCAATTGGTTGCTTCCATTTACCTCGAAGGCTCCTCACCATGAAAACAATAGCATGATTAGCCACAAATTTTGTACGACCATTCAGACCAAAATCTTCAAATCCTTCCACTTCATCTTTCTCTGTGTTGAGATTCATTCCCTCTTTGATTGACATCTCATCAAGCAGTATCCCACATATCTTGGAGCTCTGATCCATATGCTTGACCTTCAGCTTAAGTGCAGCTAGAATATTGCCATTAAATCCAGGATATATTTGGATCTGCCGCATTTCCTTAGACAAAGTGCTCACAGAAGGAAGCGTAAACAATTTACAGAGCATCCGGTAAGTCTTAGGGCTTGAATGAAGTAGGGATAGTGCTAATGATTTGTCATATGGACTCCATCTTCTTCCTTTGGGTTTCCTTTTTCCCTGTTTAATTTGGCACATGACAAAGCGGAGGGTCTTTTCAGAAATATACTCGGACAAATCTTCTTTCAGTTTAGCCAATTTCCGCTGGTGAGAGAGGACCTGTAAATGAAATGTAATGGAAAATAATACTATATCACTATTACTATATCAGGAATATACATTTTGAGCATGAATTCATATAAAAAAATATTAACACATAAATTACTATGATAAATAATCATACTTACAACTTTCCTGGGCTCCGATTTTGTTTCTCTCTTCTCCAATTTATTTCTCAGCCTACATCGCGCGACTCTCAGCTTTGAAACCTCACGGAGGAGTTTTTTCTTGCCTGGAGAAAGTTCTTTCTTTGCACAGGGTGTCTCACATATAACAGAAGTATCTTGAGCTGAAGATAAATCATATCATGTAATATTAATATTATTTTTTTTAATAAAGGTTTATTATGAGTATACATATAATTTGACTGTTTATAAATAGATCCCTCGTTGCTTGGAGGATGATCTTTGACAATATAAATTGTACACAAATATTTAAAATACTCACAAGAGGCATGGTGCATTATAATAATAACAGTGGGAAACGATAATGTTCATTGATATAACTGGAATATTGTAGCCAGATATTTTTCACTTAGAGTATAGATGTAAATAATGACACATACCATCAGTTTTTGGTCTCTTTGCTGGAGTCAATATCCTAGGTCTTGGGGATGGCCTGTTATTATCAATTTTCTTGGGGGGGTTTGGAACCCCAGAAAAAATTGTTGGCACTGCATTCCAGATTAGACTATTCTTCACTGATACATTCATGAATTGTGATAACTCAAAATGGGAAGAACAAAGCCGGCAATTTTTGTAGAGATAATCTGCTTTCTGGCTATGTAGATCATCGCGTCGGCAGTTGATAACCCATCGTTTGGATCTACAATATTAAGATAAAAATGATGTGGGATTTCAATGGGACAACTGATCGATGTGGGAAGTCACATAATAATACTAAAGGAAGTAAAGTCAGCTTTGGGTGAAAGTTCAAATAAAATAAAAACTCACCTCTCAAGATCTTTAGGAAATCGGAAGAAGGACAAATCTGGTTGTTTCAGTTTAGAATTGGAGCATCCAAATGCAGAGCAATAATGAGAGAATCCCATGCTGAATGACTGTCCAAGGCCAACTGCCCCAAGAATGCGGTAGAAACATCTTTTCTGGGCAGATCATATTAGGCCATAACAAATATTTTCCTATGTAGCCCCCCCCCACCAGCATATACATACACCCACACATACCCTACCTAAAAAAAGACTACCCCACCTAAAATGATTTTGACCATTCCTAATTTTTCTGGTGATTTTTTTTTTTTAATTAATAAAATCTTTTAAAAAGTTTCCATCCCCCTAGTTTCCTTGTATATAAATAAGAAACACACTTTCTTTTATTTGGCCTTAAACTGATGTCAACACAGTGTCACAACAAAAACCATTCCAGAATGACAGGGAGAAAATACTTAAAGCATGACTGTTTGGTCTATGAAAACACTTATGTTCATTTATCTTGTCACACTATACCCATGGGTAAACTAAAACCATGGTGTCTGTGGCCATTAATGACCAATACAGCTGTTGTTTTAATTTGGTGCTGACAGATATATGATTTCAGGGGAGACCTAATGTTGTTCCTTATACATCCATAGAGCCAACACACCATTTGTACTCCCCGCTGTGTGGTGGCGCTACCCGTCGCAGTGATTACACATTCTCCATAGACGCATGCCATAGTTCAGTATCTTAACCTCCACCATCTTTGGTATGTTGTTCTATACACTTGGTTCCTTATGTTACAAGTAGTACTACCCGTTTGTGTCACAGACTAGAGTAAGCTACTCTATCCAGATAGATGGACGCAAGGGCCGTTTCCATGGACTGTCAGGTGTGAATAAACAGAGATACAGAGATTGGCTTTGTTAAGTTGTTTATATCGAGAGCGAATCACTACACATTCTTATATATTATCATGTGACAAATTTGTCAAAAGAACCATCGGACGGTATGTAAATCTGTCAGTAGTAAGTTGAAATGATTAAGTATTGCTGATGAATTAATAAGGATGCAAAAGATGCAAATGAAGATTGTAACTGTAAAAATGTTGACTTTATATGGTAATGCCATATATCCTTCTATCTCTGATAAGAGAATTTGTGTACTTTTCTATTCCAGTAAAAGTATGTAGTGTAAATGATAATATTCCCTAACTCACCTGTACGAGTTAGGTACAACACAGTAACAAGATTTATCATCCCTCTGACGAATATAGGGAGACTAGGAAAACCTGTGCTAGCACAGATAGTTTTGAACACATTATTTGTCTTTACCCCTTTTTCCTGAAATTGCATTTTATATATATGTAAATGTAACATCGGAAATAAAGTTATTATATACATACATCTTGCTACACAGTTGGGAATTGGGTTGCAAATTCACATGAGATTTTTTTTTTTTTTTTTATTACAAATATGGCCGTACAATTATGAATGGTTAACAAAAAACGCCTGTCCACCATGTGGATGTGTTCTTGCGTCACCTCTACCCTTTACTCATCCAATTTTACCATTATCAATATTTAGAATTTCAATAAATTTCCAATACATGAAGAAGTTATTATCGATTATTACAGCCTTTACATATAATATACTACAACATATCAAGCTAATACTTAGAAAACAATGAACTTCAGTACAATTGCAATAAATGCACAGTATCATCAAGTGATCTACATTTGTATCCAAATGCTACAATTCCATAGTCTATGTTATACATGTATACACAATCGCCGAGCCCTGATAAGGACTTCATATCTAAAATTTGGGGACAATTAATAACTACAGATACCGTAGTAGCTAGAAATCCATTGATTCAATGAGTCTTGACCAGTACCAGTCCTTTACCTGTTTACCAAACCATACAATATCATCAGAATTCCTGAATGTTTCAGGAAGATTATTCCACAAACCAATACCCCTATAATAGGCGCTCTTCCGCATCCTCTCTGACTTTGGGATGAAACTTTTAAAAATTAAACCCCCCCTTCCCCTAAGTAATATCCCTGTATTGCTCAGATCAAGATATTTCTCTTTTTTTCTATAAAGAGTCTTGATTAGAGATATTTCTCGACGATCTTCTAGAGATAAAATTCTTCCTTTTATTAATAATTCTTTCTTTGATAATTCCCAACCAAAAGCCAGACGTAGAGCTTGGAAGACTACCTTTTGCAATTTCCGTTGCGAGCATAGTTTGCTATTCATTATTATTGGACTTGCGTATTCCACCAAAGGGAGTAAATACATCTTACACAGAAGCCAGCAGAGGTCACGATTTAAATATTTTCTTCTTTTACAAATTCCTGATAGAGTCCTGATAGAGATTGTGTCCCTGGAATCGTAGAGCATGTGCAATTTGGACAAACGTAATGTGATACAATATACTTGTATATGTTTGTGTGTACATGTGTATATATACAGGTGTGTGTATGTATACAAACATGTATGGACATACATATGTATGTATATGTATGTATGTATGTATGTATGCAAGCATATGCATATATGCATATATGAATGTGTGTGTCAATACTATGTATATCAGAATATATTCGATATTGCCTTGATTTGAACAATCTGTTTGGTTATGTTGAACTGAATTTTGAACCACATATTGGTCTATTAATTTGGGTTATTTGAGAGAATTGCTGAAGGCAAATTGTACATTTTTTTAATTTCGAAATTGTAGTGTCCGATCGACGGCCTTAAGCGACTATGAGACTTAATCTATCAAGTAAAGACAACGACAACAACAGGATCTAATGGACCTCGCCAGCTTCTGTATTTAATATCAATCTCTCCACACCTGGGTTGCTCACAGGAGAACAACGATAGAAATGGTTCATCATATCAAATGGACATCATTCAAGTGTGCACACACACTAGGTGTATAAGATAGTAATAACAGCAAACACATAGAATAAGCAGTATCACACAGCAATAAAAAGTTTAAAATGTAGACCATCGAAACACCACGACCTCTACCGGTCGAACCCACCACAGCCGCGACCAGCGCGGCTACTACACACTTACACTTGCGGGACTCAGATGACAGCTGCGTAGCCCCGGCTCTGGTTTAGCAAATGCCAATCCAGAGCCGCGCACCACAATGCCCCTCCCGCTTTTTTGAAAGGAGGGCACAACCGCTTTAGATCTTTCACAACAAGAGTCTATACCATAAGATTTACAAGCAAGTTTTAACGTAAGCAATAATAGTAAGTACATTTGCCAATCCAACAATATAAGAATCATCACAGAGTAAAAATATAAAAACATAGGAATCCATACCGGCTTGCAGAATACACGAACAATGTTGAAGTATAAACACACATGGAATTTTACTGCAGTGTATAGATGTATCCACTTCAATCCATTAGATAGTTTAGTCCGTATATATAGTATTCACAGTGTTCCAAATCGCAAGGTATTGTCCGTAGGTTGGTAAACACAGCACAAATGTCCGGTAATATCCTAGTTCAGAGAGTTCGTTTGAGGTACAAGTAGGTAGGTCGTAATAATCCATTGCTGGTATTTGAAGTAAAATATAGTGTCCACACTGGCTATATCCCGACCAAGGCGACTGGTAGTAATGGCAGGTCATCCCGGGTCAACTCGGATCACCACAGCTGGGCTGTCCACTACCGCATCCGGCTCGAGTCCATTACGTCCCACGTATCCAAAATAGCAACAAATCTCAAGAACAACTTAGACCAACTTTAAGGCGAGATTTTCAAACCGTCGGGTATGCTTCATCAGCATCTCCCTTCAACAGTTCATCCTCATCTTGTTGTTGTTGTTGAAACTTTTATTATGCCTACTGGCAATGTCGATGGGTCTAAACTCCCTGTCATAGGGAGGGTTTCAAGCCCTATCGGACACTACAGGTTTAAATTTATGTAAGGGTAACAATACACCTTTGCGTCGACGACACGCAGGTGGCCCTTACTTATGTTGGTTTCAGACAACAAACTAAACAATCAAGATATAGCTCATAAGGAGAACAAAAACACACCGACGCGAAGGGGACTCAGTTAAGTCTGACTGAGTTTGTTGTTATTTTAACAAAGGTTTGTATAAGATAAGTTCATGTATACATATATATACCCATATATATACATATATACATGTATAAGATAAGCATAATTCGCATCGGGTGGTTTTAGAATATCACAATGTTGATGATCACAAAGTGTGTCATCGATAAGGAAAGTATCTACAAAATACATACATATAATTCGCATAAATATTTGAGGAGGAACGAGACGAGACGATTCCATTTGTCGATTGAGACAAATTAATGAGATTCTAGGTACTTACACTCATACTGGAAATAGTTGATTTTTTAATTTAGTTATTTGATTTTGTGAGTCACTACTTGGGAAGGCAGTGGTTAGTGCTCAAACTAGTTTAGTAGAGGAATTTATTATCAGTCCAGATTATATTCGGTTTGATTTTGTTTGAGAATGATTTGTTAGTATCAGTTGTTTGAGCATCTGGATCAAGAGAATTCCAGTAGAGTGGAAGTTTATAATAAATAGATCTTCTTAATAGCTCAAGTCGTGGGGTCGGGCATTTGAACGATAACCTATCTGGATTGTGTTGACGCGTATTTCTGGAGTTGGATTTTAACATATTCTCATTATGCCTACACCTGAAGGCTTGCTGCATAATATGGAGTCTTCTTCGCTGTTTAAGAGGGAGCAGGCCAAATTGTCTGTGGAACTCATCCATATTTTGGAATCTATTGGATCTTGTTATAATTCTAAGTGATCTATTTTGAAGTACTTGAAGGAATTGTAATTTAGATTTTGGTGCCGAATCGTAAAATATGTCAGATTGGTCTAAAAGGGGTAAAATGGTAGATTTGTAGACTTGGGTACTAAGATGGACATTTAGCCTGCTCCGCAGATGTTTGAAGAGCCAAAGCTTATGAGATACTTTTTTCCGTACACTAGAAAGATGTTTATTAAAGGAAAGGGCACCGTCGACGACAGTCCCTAAGTATTTATACTCGTTGACTTCTTCAAGCTGGTTATCTCCAATATACAGTGGGTGGTTAGAGGATTTGCTCAACCAATTGGACCTCCGCAAGGGCTTATCAAGAAATGTCATAACCTTCGACTTCCCTTCGTTAAGTGAAATTTTGTTTGCTCGACACCAGAGCATAATATTGTTTAAATCATTCTGTAAATGTAGGGAGATGGTATTTAGATTTTTTCCTGAGGCACAAATAATAGTGTCATCAGCAAATAATTGCAAATGGGAATGTTTCGCTTGTTGGGGGATGTCGTTGATGTATATAGAGAACAGGATAGGTCCCAATGTGGTGCCCTGAGGGACGCCACAAGCTATAATGTTACTAGAGGATTGAAGGTTATTAACTGTTACTTTTTGTTGTCTATTATCTAAATAATCCTTAAACCAATTCAATTCTGTTCCCTTTAGACCAATATCACCCAATTTCTGAATTAAGATTGAATGATTAACTGTGTCGAATGCCTTGCGGAAGTCCAAATATACCGCCCTGCATATGAGTTTTGAGTTGATAGCTTCATATACAGTGTTGAGAAAAGATAAAACCGCATCATTTGTGGAATAATCTGGGCGAAAGCCATACTGGTGTTTATAAAGTATATTATGATTTTCAAGATGAGTCATTAATTGTTTCTGAACTACTTTCTCCAAAATCTTCGCTGGCAAGCAAATACTGGTAATGGGGCGATAATTACCGGGGTTGGTCTTGTCTCCAGTTTTGAAGAGTGGAGAGACTTTCCCTATTTTCCATTTGGATGGGATTATACTTGTTGTTAAGGATAGCTCAATTAGGTATTTGAACTGGGATATCAATGCCCTTAGTATGGATTTAAGAAGGGGGGTTTTTAAATGTACAAGGCCAGAAGACTTGTATTGAGGGCATTTATTTATCAAGTGTAATAAATTTTGTGTGGTGACTATGCTGAACTGAAAGTTTGGTCGGATTGGTTTTTGTCCCATGTTCTCATTAAATTTTGTCGATTCAGTGGGGGAGAGAGGAGTTATATTATCTGCTAATTTAGCCCCAATGGTGGCAAAGTAATTATTGAAGTTATTTGGGATCTCTTCAGAGTCAATTTTAATATCATCTATAGTAAGTTGTATTTCCTCATTATTATTAGTCTTATCTGGATTAATCAAAGGTTTCACTTTATCCCAAAATTTGTGCGGATTGTCGGAACATTCCTCAATAGAATTTTTTATATACTCATTTTTAAGGGATTTCGCGAGCTTATTTACCCGTCTCCTAAGGGACTTAGCTTGGTCAAATAATGAGGTTGATTTGTATTTCCTTGCCAGCTTGAAGTATTTATCTCTCTGTTTCATTAAGTCAAATAGCTCCCCGTTAATCCACTCACACCTGGTACGCACGTTCTTGAACTCCCGGACAGGACACATTCTATCAAGGACTGTAGTAATTTGGTTAATCATTAATTCCCAACATTCGTTAGGATCACGAGAAGAGTAAAATTTAGTCCAATCGTGGTCTCTAAGAATTTGTAGGAAAATATCTTCATTGAAGTTCTTAAAGCTTCTAGTTTTGAAGGAAGTTTTGGTGTATTTCAATTTGATCTTTTTTCGTACGACATAGGTTGGCTTATGGTCGGAAATATTTAAATTCAATACTCCTGCTTTGAGAATAAATTTTGAATTGGTATAAATATGGTCTAGGATAGTGGCTGTTGAGGAGGTGACTCTAGTGGGAGATTCTATTTGCTGAGTTAGCTGATTTAATTGAGCAAATTTGGAGAGTTCCTTAGAGGGAACCGACTCTTCATTGTGGTTTATATTGAAATCGCCTAGAATATATATCTCATGGTTAGTGTTTAGTTGGTTCATTAGCTGTTGGAGAGATTCAATAGCAGCAGCATATTGTCCACTAGGTGGACGATAAATATTGAGAATCACTTTTGTCTTATGATTGACTTCTTCTATTAGAAGTACTTGAACCTCGATATTGGTATTGCTAATATTTAGGTTTTCGAGTTTATTATAATCCAGATGTAAGTTCTCTTTAAAGTATGCTGCCACACCTCCTCCCCTAGATTTGCCACTTCTCCTATCTAATCTAGCCAACCTATAATTGTCAATGTTAAGTTGATTTGTGCTAATCCTGTCCGAGAGCCAAGTTTCGTTCAACAATAGAATGTCAACCCCAGACTTGAGCAACAGTGTCTCGACCTCCTCAAAGTTCCTTAATAAACTGCGAATATTTAAAGAAATAATCCTAAATCCCTTTGTACATGAAAGTGAGTGTAACTGAGTTAATGAGTTGTCGTCCAAAATGGCGACAAATCATATCAAAAAGGAGTACCAGAGCTACCCGGGTATAATACTAAATATCCACACAAAGTACTACACATATACATTATTGTATTAATGCATATGTATTTACTATATATAAAGTAGTGGTGTTTGTATATACATGTAATAATGATTGGTTTTTATCCCGGGGAGATAGTAATGAGGATCCAATCCTGATTTAACAATAAATTCCAAGAGTTCTTGGAATTTCCTAAGGTGTTATAAATAATTAGAATATAAAGTAAAGTTCCAGCGGATGGGGGTAATGTAGTAAAGATTTCAGATAGATTATTGGTATCTTTCAACAATGAATAAAGCTGATCGACATAGAACAATGATTTAATAGGCAAATATCATAACTATATCATTTTAAGGTAACAACAACCGAGGAAGCAAAAGATGGATAATCAATCAATACAGGCAGACAGTTTGCACCAGAACGCAGTATGAGGTAGTGTTTACCGAGAGAAGTTACATATATATATACATTCAGTAACACTAGGCAGTTCAATATATGGAACAACTAAAGGGAGGTAGGAAATAGGACAATAGTCAACGCACGTTCAATGCCACACTGTCAATAAACCATGGTGGTCCCTGGACGGTATTGTTGTATATATATAGCCTATAGTAAGTATATATATAGCCAGAGAGGAACCATTCAGACGATAAGATGAGGCAATAGGGTGTACGAGTTGCTGTTATTTGTTTCACTTTATATCATCATAAATAGTTTCTGTTCCGTCGACGACAGTAACAGGTATTAGATGAGATATAGAGTTAGAGTTAGTTCATTTGGCAAGATAGAGTGATGTTTACCCACCTCATCATCTGGTAGAATGGATGTGAAATACCTGAGTCGTTAGGATCATAGAATCGTAGAGGCAGTAAAGTGGAGAGTTTATATATTGTTGAGTGTAGTTGGTGCAGACAAACGATGATTCAGTCCCGTCGACGACAGTGAGTGAACGAAGGTAGCAATTTGTGGGTGTAATAACTTTTGGTTAAGTAATCCTAATGCAGAATATGGTTATCTCATCATATTTATCTCGATTCCGTCGACGACAGCAATCGAATGAAGATGATTTACATATTAGTTGGCTTGTAGACGTCTGCATACTTGGGTGAGCTTCCAAGCCCACTCGTCCACTCCTTTAGGGGGAAGGTGGCAGCCGTCTGGGAGTCGGTAATAGAGATTTTTGTGCGTTGTTTTAAAGTTGGGATGGATAAAAGTGTTAGTGAATGGAGTGGGGAGTAGTAGGGCTTCATTGCGGGCGAATATAGCTTTATTTACCTCCACTATGGTGCTATCCAATCTGGTTTGGTCGGGATGGACAGAGGTCTGAGAATTATACACCGCCAGGTCCATTCCCACGATAGGGCAGAAGATAATAGTGGTAGTATATGGGTGGATGGCTTGAGTTATCTGGTCTTCAACATAGGCCATGTCGTCTGTGTAAGCTTCTACTGATTCATTTATAGTGGGGTGAGCCAGTGCGACCAACTTAGAGGTGGCATTCTTCCGAGTGACGGTGCATAATCCAGAGAGAATGAATGTATACCGTGGTTTATACCTGATAATGGCGTCTTGGGCCAGGTATGCTGTGATTCGGAGAGAAGCACCTGCAAATGTATGGGTGGTGAACGTACTGGGATCCATATAACTATCCAACCTCTGCTCTAATTGGCGGATACGAGAATCTCCAATGAAGCAGTATTCTTGTCTGTTAGAAGCCATTTTAGTATGCGTACCGGTGCGAACTGTAGAGAGAGAAAGTAGTTGTGTGTAGCTAGTTGGATGCGGCGAGCTCAGTTTTGATATCGGCGAGGAGGTTACCCTGGTGGTTGTCCCCGTCAAAGGTGTCGGGGTCAAAATCTGGGTCCCCCAAGCGATGACCGGTGCCCCAGTACTTGCTGGTGGTCATCTCATAGTATTCAGTGTAGGGGGCGGTCAATAGTTTATCTTTCAGACTGGGGTTTTGCTTGAATTTTTGCATCATTTGTGCTTTCAATTCCGCCAACCTTTTGTCGTCCCACTCAGGGTTTGATTGGACATTATCTCCTGTTTTCTTAATCTTATATGGGTCGTCTGTGAGTAAGACGGAGGCTGCGATATCGGTTTCCTTTAGAAACATCAGTTTAGTGTGTTGATATGATTGTTCAACTGATGTATAAAGATAATTGCCATACCAGAATTTACTAGGGAAGAAGTTTGATGGATATGTGCACTCTCCCTGGTATCCTAAGGCCAATCCATTCTTATACTCTTCGAATTTGAAATCAGCTGGTCTGTAACCTACCGGTAGGTTTCCCAGGTCGGACCAGAAATATCTTTTATTGTCATAGACAAGATAGTTCGAGCTGAGAGTAACTGAATTTGGTTTGTCTGCTTTCAGTTTTTTGTGGCATTTTCGCAGTAGGGCAGCCTTCCTCCTCGCCTCTTCACCCAGATCCTTGTTAATCCAAATATTTTCATTTGGATTGCTGATTTTAATCTGCTTGGATAACTGTATTACTAGATCTTTTGTTCTGGTAGAGATAAATGAGACCAAGACCGATCTAGTTTTCGCATCTTTATATCTGCCCAATCTATAAGCATTATCGATGCTGTCGGGGTTAATATGTTGAATTGTCGGGCCTATGAGGTCTAGTACTCTGTGTAAGACATTCTCACCTTGTTGTTCGGATAGCCCATCAATAACTATATTATTATTTCTTACTTTGGTGTCCAGAGACTCCAGTTTTTGCGATGCGGATGAGAGATTGTTGTCAGTTTTAGAGATACTAATGGTGTTTTGGGAGGCAATGGCTAACGTATGAGTTTGCCAAGCCCTGGCAGTTTCAAGTGATGCCTCTAGAGCGGTAATTCTGAGTTTTAGTGCATCAATTGTGGCGCTATGACCTGCCATGGTTTGGTCTATTTGAATATTGGTTGTATCGGTCCAGGAATCAATTTTATTATTAGTAGCAAGCGTGAGTCCATCAATTTTTTGCTGGACCTCGGTGTCGGTTTTTGCTGAAAGTTCAGTCAATTTCAGATTTAATTGGTCGTTGGTGGTATGAGAATCTTCAATAGATTTTACCCTGACATCCAATGCTGCCAACGATTGTTTGAATTCAGTGCTCAACTGGGATATACTTGTATTTAACTTATCAACTTTCGTAGCAACTTTTGTCGTGGCTGTCTGTTGTTGTTGGTGCAGGCCAGAGTAGAATAATTTCAATTCAGTTGCAAGTTCATAGTTTGACATATTATTGGTCGAATTTGGAGTAAGAGGTTGCTCAAGTCCATGATTTAGGTTATCGTTGGTCACTGAAGTGTCAAGAGGTTGAGATTGTAATTGATTTTCACCTACCAGTGGCGAGCAAAGTTTTGGCGCCATAGCGTCGTCGGGGACGCTAGCTGTTTGTTTGGAGGCCATGGGCGATATTTGGGGGGAATTCATTGATTCCATTCGTCCGAAAAAGGAAACACACAGATCTGGTGTAGAACTAATAATTCAAGTCCAATTATTGATCACAATATGTTCCAGTAGGTTTGATTTAGGTACTGTCCGAGTAAATTAGCCCGCTGGGGATTGGATCCTATTGATACTCCGATTTTTGTTCTTAGTGCGTTGTGGTGTGTGTTGCACCTACGGGCGCCATCTTGATCAATATCCATGTTCTTATCATCCTCTTCAACACTCCTTTCCCAAGTATCACTGCCATGGGGAGAACTCGAAATATCTTGTTTCTCATTACCCACTGAGATGGTACCTGGGTCTGACTGTGTTTCAAATACACCTTCCTTGGTCGGTGTGGGTTGTTCTTCCACCACCGAACCAAAAGTCATAGCCCTAGCAATCATATCGCCAATCTTTCTCACGGGGGAGGCGAAAACGGTTGACAGTGGAACTGACCCCTTTTCACCCGCACCCACAGGAGTAACACCAACAAATCCAGGCGGTGCAATAGGAGCGCCACTCTCATCCAAAATACCAGCGGCTGTCTGACCATGAACACGCGCAGGAGAGCCCTGCAAAGCCGGGTTTTCCCCCATCTGCCGCTGTACTCCACCAAACTGGGACATCGACAGAGGCACAAATCCCTGCATCATAAAAGGACTATACTGAGGCGGCAAAGACAACTGCGTCTGCTGCAACTGCTGGCTTTGCTGTTGTTGCAAAGTTTGCTGCAACTATTGTTGTTGCTGCAACTGCTGCTGCTGCAACTGCTGTTGCTGTTGCAGAGACTGTTGCAACATCTGTTGTTGCAATGGCGACTGGGCAGGCAACTGTGCAGAAGTCTGACTCCACCTGACATCACAACGCTGCGGAGAAACCAAATCAACAGACGGATTCATTACTGACTTCCAATTATCCAGACCAGGAGCCCCTTCCAATATTTCTTTAATAATAATAGGCTTGACAGGAGTCACAGCCGGAGCTGTAGATACAGCTGGCAACCTTTGCAATGTCAATTTCTGTAGAGGCGGGTGAGGTTGCGTAACAACTCGCTGCGGCCGAGGCGAAACTTTCACTATCCCCTCAGCAGGCGGCTGTGTCTGCACCTCCCGCTTCCTCTGGGGAGAAACCGGCAACTTAAACAGAGAAGCAGCATGTTGTTGTAGCAAGTCAGACATGATCTTCTCCAGATCAGACTTCCTTACCACATCAGAATCTGCTACTTCCTCCTTCTTCTCAGTTCTCTTTCTCTTCATCTCCGGCTCACCAGTCTCATAAGCAGAAATCCGACACCTTAAATCCAGTATGGTTTCCCTAGAAAGGTGGTCCTCCCGCTTATAATAATCCAACTGTCTAGTCAGATCCGCAATCCTCGCACGCATAGCCGGAATCTCTGCTGCCGCAGCTCTCACCTCACTTATATCCACCAGAGGGGCTAGAGCAACTTGTACAGCTACCCTCACCGCATCCAATGATCTAGTGACAGCTTGGTTGATACACACCGCGCCATAAGTTCTATCAATATCAGTAGCGGCGGTACACAAAGTCTCATCAGTAGGCAAGTAAGGAAGCACAGAAGCGATTGGCTGAGTACTTTCCTCACCTGCATCCACTGCATCCACAGTTACGTCCACCTGGCCAACTACCCGCTTATCAGTCGCCTGATCCCCAGGAGCACCAGCGGCAGCCGCAGGCATATTTAATGCAGCTACTGTAGATGAGTTCTTCGGCCGAGCACCAGTCAACACGGCAGCAATAGTTGCTTGGGAAGGGCCTTTAGTAGCCCACACATTCTTGGCAGGCAAAGGAGCATCAGCGAAATTTCTATTCACAGTTCTCCTAGCCTCAGTAGCACTGTGACGGGCTTCAACTTGGGCTCGATGACGGCCGATGGTCATAACACGATCAAGATTGTACCTTCCCATCCTAGAGAATCTAACACAGCCGAGGTTAGCCGCCTCTTGCTCGACCACCCTGAAACTAGCCGACATCTCACGTGCCCATTCAGGTCCATTCCTATGTCCACTAGGACCCTTCATCAAATGTCTGACTAAGTCAGAACGTCTGTCCAATCTCACTCCACATGAATGCGCATGTGGGCAAGTATAGAGGTGCACAGCCGGGCAGTGCTCCTCACACATATGGCGATAGAATCATTCTTTTGTGCGATGGACCTTAATCCCAGAAGGATTAATCTCCTCGCCCAAATAACGACACCAAGTAAATGGACACCTATACCCTGGTTTCCATAGCAAGGGGGCGCCATTTAACTTATCCATAACCAAATCAATAATCTGCTGATGTCCATCAGCTTTCCCAGTACGAGACTTTAGATGGTGAAATTTATCTTCATACCGGGGCATTATTGGTGCGTCTTTCCAATAAGTTCCCAGAACCTCATCTTCATCGTCTGACTCAGGAGCAATGGTAACTCCATCATTCTTCTTTGGGATTATGTTGGCCATATTTGTTGGAGTTAACTCAATTCCCTCAAGTTTCTCCTTCAACCACCAACGTGCTTGGTTGCGCACGGGAATAGAGCTGTCAGTCAGCTTCTTCGCCGCACCCTTCCAAGCCGGTTTTGCCAAGGCCTTAACAACATCTTCAACTGTATTCAAGCCAAGACCACCTGTGTGACTGGCACGCGACTGATCATTACCATCCGCAGAGGAGCCACGCGAGCTACTGCTTGCATTCCTCTGCCTATCACAGGCTTTCCGAGTCTCTCTTGGCGCACCTTTCGGGGAATTAAATTGATTCTTCTTGGTCTTTGATTTACCACTGTCAGATTTTGCATCATTTGACACGGTACCAGAGTCTACATTCTTGTCCGTCTTCTCGTCCGATTTCTTGTCTTTCTTATCGTCAGACTTCTTGTCCTTCTTCTTGGATTTAGGCAAGGAAGCGGCTTTGGCAGTCTCCTCACCATCACTATCACCTGACTCAGCGGCTTTGGAAGCAGAACTGCCAATCAGCTGCAGCTTTGCGCTCCTTAGCCTTCTCCAACTCCAACCTTTTCTTCTCCACTTTCTCATAGTCTGATCAAATCTCAGCCTCCATTTCCCTAGCCCAACTGTCACTAGGCGGCTGTTCCTGCGGGCGAGTTTCAGTAGCCACAGGCGCCGCGTCTCCGGCTGTGGACTGACTCCCGCTAGCTGTTGCTTCCTCGCCAACCGCTTCATTCTTCTGATTATCGCCCGCGACTCAACTTCCATGGCTGACTCCTCCTTGTCAGCCATCCTAGCTACTTGAAAACTCCAGCTGGAGTTTCAAGGTTAGGGACACAGACAAATTCAAACTCTGCCAACCAACTTAACAACAGTCTAGAAATACAATGCTTTATTGGGGGGATAAACCAAGCAAACCAAGTCACATACAACTGGAAGCGAAACACGTGTCGTGTTCACTACCCGAGCGTACTCTGCAGATGCACGCTCATGCCAGCTCTTGTGACCTAGTCTCGCGACACCTCTGCCAATCAGAGGTCTTTCTTCCTTCTAAATATAGCATCACAAACCTGTTGCCGCGCCGTTCACGCCAGAGTACACACAACCTGGATACTGCTGCCTGCACCGCTCCCCATAGCAAGCATACACACAGTACCAGAAACCTGGACTCCCGAGCAAAGTCCATTAACCTTCTATTCACAGCAACCAATACCATTAGAAAAGAGAACCAAGCAGATTCTCCCTACTTTCCGTGGGGTGTATTGCTTCGGCCCAGTCACATTTCCCAGTAGGTGTCAGGACAATGAGAGGCTACATGCCCTACCAGTCAGTTCCTTTTTCCAAATCAATTAAATTACTGAACCACGTACAGTCGTTATGATGTTTTCCAATGATATGATTCCCACACCAGGAGTAACTTCACTCCCGCCATGCCTGTGTAAGATATAATTAAATCAGTACTTCTCGTTGTGTCATTTTTTATTTTTGGACCTTACAACCAATTTCTCACCCGTAGCCTAGCCGGTCAGGGGCCTGCCTTTGACGCTTAGGCCGCTCTTCTAAGTAACCCGACCGCAACAAATCATTCATAGTCTTGGCTAGGGGTGAACCTTCTACCTTTTCCTCCACTTCTGAGTCCCGCACCCAGGCCCGGCGGTTGGTCTGACAACGAAACTGGTTTATTAGGTGGGCGGCCGCGCCTTTTCACATGTCTAACTATCTTATCTGCAGGTTGCATGGCAGGAGCATGCCGCCCGGGTATGACACGACCTTGAGGATTAATCCTCAAGTAGTCTTTACCCGCTACCTGCTGCTTTTGATATTCTGGTGCCCTATGCAAGTTAGTAACCTGCACTGGAGTCCCGTCTGCATCAAAAGCCAGTTTAAGCAAATCTCCATTCCACCTGAGAATTCCTTCCTCAGTCCTGAGCTCATAGGTAGAACCCTGCACTCGCCGTACAACTTCAAAAGGGCCATCCCATTTAGGGCCATATTTCTTTTGAGCCATAGGCGTTGCATACCTCCATACAACATCCCCAGATTTGAAAACTTTGGGTCTCGCCTGCCTATCAAAATATCGCTTCTGATACATGGCCGAATGCCCCAGACGCTCTCTGACAAATTTATGCCCCTTCAGCAACAGCGTTCTTATCTCCTCCACAAAGACACTGCGACAAGGGAAATCAACGTCTCCAGTCAGAGTACCATATATAATATCAGCCGGAACTGTTAATTCCGTACCGAATACCACCAAATTTGGCGTGCACATAGTACTCTTGTGCACCGCTCCCCTGTAAGCATGTGCAATACAGGGCACCAATAAATCCCAATTCAAATCCTCAAATTGTGTCAAACATGACAATTGCTCGACAAGGACACAAATCCAGCGTTCTACCTGCCCATTTGCCTGAGGCCTATAGGGTAGAGACATCAATTGCTCTATGTCTAGCAAGAGTAATAACTCCTTCAAAAGAGCTGAACGAAATTCTTGTGCCCCATCTGTCTGGAGGGAGACCGGTGGGCCGTACCTTAGTACCCACTCAGTGAACAAGGCCATCGCACAGGTAGCGGCTGTGTGATTGGGAAGCGGGTAAGCTTCAGCCCACTTAGAAAAATAATCTGTGACAACCATCACACAGCTATTTCCCCTTGGGGTCCTTCTAAATGGACCAATGATATTCAAAGCAATGCGGCTCCAGCGCACACCATGGACTTCCTTCTTCAACGGGGTTATACCTTTAACACCTCTGCTCTTACAAGAAGCGCAAACTTCACAGCCGCGCACCCAATCGGCGATATCCCTCTTCATCCGGGGCCAAACAAACTTTTGCCTCGCCGCCTGATAAGTTTTGAACTCGCCAAAGTGAGCTGCAAGCTTACTCCCGTGCAAAGTACGGAATAACTCCTTTCTCAGAGACAAAGGTACCAGCACACGTGTATATAGAACACTGGTGTCACTTTCCCAATCCAAGCAAAGCAATTCTTTTTTCACTTTTAAAAAATTCTATCCTATTCATATAGTAACAGAACTCCCCCCCCCCCCCCCCCTCAGCCAACAAAGCTTTATTGTCTGGCTTCTGAGTAAGGCCCTGTAATATTGATTTAATTCTCGAGAGAACATTATCTTCATCCTGCGCCACTTTCAGCCGATCACCCGCCAATGATGAAAATATATGGTAGTCAACAGTCATTGTAGCTACTATGGTGTCATGCACACCACAATCCAAACAATCTTCTCTGGGACACCTTCTCACCGGCAGCCGTGAAAGCGCATCCGCATTTATGTGTTTGAGGCCCGGCCTATGAACAATTTGATCTTCCCGCAATCCATAATGCTGCAAAGTGGTTAACCATCTTGCTAACATACCAGAAGGGTCTTTAAAGTTTATTAACCAGCGCAACGAAGCATGATCAGTTCTCAACATAAAATCATGTTGCCCAATTATATAATGTTGAAACTTAGATAAATAAGTCAAAACAGCTAGCAACTCTCTTTTTGTAGCACAGTAATTCTGTTGCGCCTTAGTCAACGTATTACTGGCATAGCTTAAAACCACCTCTCTAGAGTTTTGCATCTGAGAGAGGACGCCCGACATACCGAATCCACTTGCGTCAGTATCCAGAATGATAGTTCCGGACGGCTGTGGGTAGCCTAACACAGGAGGAGATGTCAATAAATCTTTCAGATCTGCAAAAGCCTTATTTCTGATCTTGTATCACCGACCTTAACCAAGTCTCCTCTTGTCTTGATACAGCCAAATCCGATTCGGCCTTAGCCGCTTTCTCCTGGGCATTTATCCCTTTCCTAATCACTCATCAAGTCCAAGGAACTCATCTGGTTCGCGATGAGCCTATCCATCTTGTCATAGGTCATGCGCCTATTTCTTACACGATCTTGTGTCCGTTCAGACTGCAAATTACCAATATCTGCAGCGTTAACTGTCATAGGCGGCAATTTCCCATGTACAAACTCATCGTCTAAATCTTCATCTATATCTACACCAATATCTTCTATACGTGGTGCTTTTTTCATGGCACTATGGGGAAGCGTGGCTGTCTTTCTCCTCAAAGTAACCTTCAGACCGGCATGATTCTGATTCTTTGCCATTTTCCAAGAATCATCATCACCGCTTAATTGAGGTATCAGCTTCTATGCTCGCTCTTACCTTTACTGTTGGTTCAACATGAGTCTGGTCTGAGCGATCTACTTCATCTAAATTCAATTTCCAATGTTCCAAATCTTGAATTGTTTGATTCATCTGTTCCAAAAACTGGTCAACCACCAACAGGTTACCCGGCCCCCCAGTGGAGAACCGAGCTCCAGGCCCTTCTGGCTCCATTGGCTTTCCCCGTTAGAGGCAACCAATGGTTCCAGACAGGTCTCACTTTGCTAGCAAAAATCCAATTTGTCACGGCACCAAATTGTAGTGTCCGATCGACAGCCTTAAGCGACTATGAGACTTAATCTATCAAGTAAAGACAACGACAACAACAGGATCTAATGGACCTTGCCAGCTTCTGTATTTAATATCAATCTCTCCACACCCGGGTTGCTCACAGGAGAACAACGATAGAAATGGTTCATCATATCAAATGGACATCATTCAAGTGTGCACACACACTAGGTGTATAAGATAGTAATAACAGCAAACACATAAAATAAGCAGTATCACACAGCAATAAAAAGTTTAAAATGTAGACCACCGAAACACCACAACCTCCACCGGTCAAACCCACCACAGCCGCGACCAGCGCGGCTACTACACACTTACACTTGCGGGACTCAGATGACAGCCGCGTAGCCCCGGCTCTGGTTTAGCAAATGCCAATCCAGAGCTGTGCACCACAAATTGAATAATAAAGGACTAAATTGTATATATAATGTAACCACTGTCTTGTCTTCTCTTGCTTCAATTTCGCCGATAATTACTCATCTCTTTTTCATACAGCATAGTACAGTACAGTACAGTAATTGCAATATTATTTTGTATATAAACGAACCATAATTAAAGCTAATATTTTCAGTTTTCACCCCCAGCGAAATTGACCATCCCTGTCCCCCCCCCGCGAAATTGACCACCACCGTCCCCCCCTGAAGCCTGGACCACGACGCTCCCGCTGTGCTAAAAATAGATTTCTGAGTGCAAAAAAAGCCTGTTCTATTGCAGTCACATAGCGTTTTCATTGCGCAATGGCTATTGTGGTCACATAGTGCAATAAGTGGTTACACCCATTGCGGTCACATTGCACAATCATTGCGTTATGTGAACGCAATAGTGAGTGCAATGATTGCACTCAAATGCCCATAGGGTTACCAAGTATATTCAAATATACCAGCTATTTATCAAATTAAAACCTAATCTAATATAATTTACTCAATGTGTAGAATTGCCAATTGTTCATTTACTAACTAACTGGCCCATAGAAAGATGTTCATGACCACAGCACTCTATCTAGGGTCAAAATTTCAGAACCACACTTATATTCAGAAAAAGAATATCTGGTATATACGGTAATCTGGTATACCTGTTCTATATGGGCCATTACATAGGCAGAATATTATGTATCTGACCTATGTAATATTTTAGAACATATTATTGGAAAAACAAAAAAATCTGAACAATTTTGGCTTTTTATTTATCTTTTTCATACATTCATTTCGTATATATATGTATCACTTCTCCTGCAGAATAATAAGAGAACAAGGTATGCGACTATGTGGCAGCCTTGACCGCCCTTTATTGAAAAACAACAAAAGAAAAATTTTGCTATCATATTGTCCGGAGACACTATGCTATGGTGTTTCCGCTTCCGGTGATCGATATATCCCTATAGGCCTTCGTCATATAGGTAGACATATCACTTCTCCTGCAGAATAATAAGAGAACAAGGTATGCGACTATGTGGCAGCCTTGACCGCCAAACTCCAAAGGAAAAAAAAAAAAAGAAAAAGAAGAAAAATAAAGAAACAAAATGTCAGTCTATGAAGAAGCGAACTGCTGAATCAAAGTCCCACTCAATACATGAGCGAACTGCTGACGTAGAGTCACACTTGGTACATGAGGAAGTTATGGCGCTAACCGACAGCCACAATCAGTACATGCATCAATAATACACGATGTGAGGAAGATGCTGCCCTGCAGTCACACGTCGTACATGGAGCGATTGAATCTAGCACGATGCTGCTCGACAGTCACACGCCGTACATGAACCGCTAGAGATCAGGATGTAGGCGGAAGAGATTGATGAATAAATATCCTCGTCACTAATTACAACACCACAGCATGCTTTTGGGAAACGAATTCCCAGACTTGGAAGGGTTGGTGAGTAATATTTTGATTAAATTTGAGACAATTTAGAAGCAGCAAAACTGTCCAACTCAAATTTCCTTGAAGATGACATGGACAGGTACGAGAGCACAGCTAAGCTCACCCAATCCCCCATCCTCTGAATGTCTTCTTAGGGGGTACCTATCGAGTGTAAATATTGAGCTCCAGATCTTCTTAAGGAATGGAAGCCGACAGCTTGACGGTCCAAACCGATTTTCGAAACCAAATCCTTCAGGAAGTCCAGCACATCTCTATACATCACAGGCTTTCCATGAACAATGAATAAAGGATCAGAATCGATGCCAGGCGATGACCGAAGATGGTGGCTCAGTAGATAAACAGCACACAGACGATAATTTGCTGTTAAACGAGCAATAGGGATATCCCTACTCCTGTTCTTGAGTGTCTTGGTTGAACGTACATGTAGTGTCATGCCAGAAGAATGAAATTCTATATCACCCCTGGCTAAAACATGAACACAATCTGAGGTAGAGGTAGGAATTATGTTTGACTTCCGTAATAAGGAACGAAAGGACAAAATTATGGAGGCCCACATAGCAAATTGTTTTTGGTCACTAAACTGAACGTGACTAGACATCTGTTTCAGTTGCAACGGAAGAAGGGGAATCTTCTGATCTGGTCTCGTTCCTAGAATATGCTTGAGGCCTTCTAAAACCATCTTGATGATGTATGAATCACGAAAAGAAGCATCATAACCATAATATTTGTGTAGAGTCACGATGGCCGACATGTAATTGTTAATAGTAGAGAATTTTGAAGACCTGGCCTTGAAGACCAGAAATCTGGCGACTGTATGCACATCTGAGGGGAGATATGGCAGGTCGAATTCATGACAAAATCGTTGAAAAATCAACCACTGGGATGAACGAACAGACTTGGTGTTAGCTGCCCACGCAGAGGAAATAATCGCTGCCATCTCAGTGTCCAACGCCTCGATCTCTATTTCAACAAAATTTGAAATTGTCAGTAAAGATGAAACCAGAATATTTCACATGAGAAATATGGTCAGGAAACACATTCATTTCACCGGGAACGTGAAGGGATGTTAAATGGAAATTATATGCCACACTAATCCAGAAGAGCTCACGGATTTCCATGCAGTACTCGTTCGAACTACAACCCTTATTAATAAGAGCAGTAGCCTGAGAGTTATCACAAAATACGATGACATGCTTATTATTCCAGAGCTCCTTATACCGTAGAGCAGCCAGAAAAATTGGGATAGTCTCTAACACATTTATGTTTGAACGATGGACCTCTGGGACATCTACATTGGCCCATTGCGTGTGAGAAGGATCACACAAAGCAATATCATCGGGGGTGGCATCCGAGGAGAAGAATCCACCAACCCAGTCATCATAATGTACAATTCCATACCCGGCTAGGGAGGCATCGGTAGCAAATGATAAAGAGGAATTGTCTGATCTGTCTATGATGCAAGAAGTACCATTGAAAAAAGCAGAGAATTTCTCCCACCAAACTAGATCAAGTTTGAATTCTTTTGTGAGGTAAATTCTGACATTTCTCTCAGGAAGGCCACGAAGTAGATTCACAACCCTATGAGAAAAGGTCCTTCCACCACGTACTACCTTGCTGCAGTGACATAGGATCCCACATTACCTCTGAATTTGCCTTTTGGTAGCTCGTTGACGATCCTTGAAAAAGGACAACTCCATGTGAAGCTTATTCAATTTTTCCTCAGGCAGAGAAAGAGTCATCGCATCCGAATCAATCTTAATGCCCAAGTACACACAAGATTTGCTGGGGCTGGAGCACTTATTCCAGCTGACTTCGAAGCCTAGATTTCCCAGCAAGGTAATGAGTTCAGTCTGTATGGCTTGGCTTGACACTCCTTGAAGGATGAACCCACAATTAAAAAATCATCAAGGTACGCTGCTATGAAGAAACCACGACGAGTCATTATTCTCACTACAAATTCACTAACAGAAGAGAATAAATGGCGCACAAGAAGCCCAAAACATAGGCGAGTGTCATACAGGAGTCTGGTATGGCCATCACAAGGCCAGTTAATGCTTTGAAAAGTCCAGTGTTGTGGAGAGATGCTCACCGATCTATAAGCCGATTTAATGTCCACACTTGCCATGAAACAGTTGGAGAAAATCAAGTCACACACATCGTCCATCGTTCTGAATCAAAATGGTTGGGTGGTTGTAGACATGAAATTATTAATCGACCTGCCAGGAGGGCGACTACAATCTGAAAGAGCCTCCTTTCTTGGGTACAGCGCCCACAGCATGAATGCAGGTAGGAAATTTGTTTGCTGAAATATATTTCCCTGATTTCTTAGGACATGAGTCTATCAACAAAATTAAAGGTGTCGGCCTCCATAACGCTGCTGTAGTTATGCATGTAATAAGAAGCGATGTCAGCATCACGATCAACGATTGGGAATCCGTGCAAAATGCCATGATGAAGATAATTACGAAAGGAAAGGTTGGGCTCCAAGCATAGTTCATTCTCCCAACCACGAAGCTTCATCTGGGAAGGGCAACCTCCGATGACATTATGATCCGCGATGCGATCAGCTAAACCCCACCGCTGGTGAGAAACACAGTCTAGCCAACCGACCTCTGGGTCGCAAAAATCAGGAAAATCAGGCAATGGAAACAGATACGGCTTCAAATTTTCCACAGAAGATGTGTCGAATGGATAGGGTTCATCTCTGATAAATGCCGGCATAACTGAATCCACAAGATCCAAGCAATGGGACGAGAAGTCATAGTCACAAACAGGAAAAGAGCTGTTTACGTTCAACTGGTGGCCATCTTGGTTTGACCTATCGTCTGAAGTCTCGTTACACGAGGAGTCAGTTTTTCCATCTTTGTGATCCTTGAAGCGGCAATTCTTGACCGAATGACGATATTTGCAATTACTACAAATATGTAACCTAGTGCACTTGCGGAAACAGCCAGATGAATTAAATTTATAACATATATCCGATGGCCAGTCGGCGGGCATGGGAGCGGAAACAGCCGAAGACTCATCCCGAGCAGGCTGGAAGCGGCCGGAAGTACCACGTCGGTTTGTTGACTTCCCGCTGTCAGATTTATCGGAATTCTTATTTTCATCTTGCTTCTAACGGTTGTAAAACCCGCTGAGGTATATACCTGCGCCAAACTGATCCGGGGGACCGAAGGTGTCAGTGCCAGCGATAAAATTATCAGCCACATGTCTATCGTACAATATACAACCGGCCGTGGAGAAATTCGAATCGACAACATGGCGACTCACATACAGCATATGTTTCAAATAGCCCTCGGCGGTATCAACATCTTCAGAAAGAAAATTATTATACACCTTCAACATTCCAAACTGAAGCTCAGTACAAGACAATTTATTGTGATCCATTTCCTTAATAGTCTGGTGGTATGACATGACTTGACACTGATATTCAGGCCTATACTCGATACCTTTTTTGGACGGAGCTCCCTGATTGACTGACAGCGAAAGCTGCTCGATGCACCCAGTCAAGCCAACGATGTCTCCGGCAGACGGTTGTTGTACGTGGCCGCCATTAGAGCCCGAGGAGCCCGATGATCCTGAGTCATTCTTCGGAGGAGGTTTCGGAGGAGGTTGCAGGAGGTTTCTCCTTCTTTAAAGCCTCACCGCCGATTTTCTCAAGGTATTCCAGGTACTTTGGATCGGACTTGTCCGTGCACCCCGCCGCGTCAAGGAGAGACATGGTAGAAGAATCAGAGGTAAGTTTAGCTATAATGATATCACGATCACCCGTATACTTGCATCTAGAACCGTGAGGACCGTAGTGAAGAAAACTGCATTTAGAACATTTACCTAGTTTAGGCATTGAAAAGCAAAAATTTTGCTATCATATTGTCCGGAGACGCTATGCACGTCTGCAGCGCCAGAGCAATATGAAAGAACTGTTGTTTGCCGTCGCCTGGGTGATTACCCAAGGTCAGGTGTTTCCGCTTCCGGTGATTGATATATCCCTATAGGCCTTCGTCATATAGGTAGACATATCATCTGAAGGGTACATGTGATAACAAGTGATTTTATAAACTCCAGTATTCTGACACACAAAAAGGGGGAAAACAATGGAAGTTGACTGACAATCAGTGTGTTACTAGGTCCGTTTATACTTACATTGACATCAGTAAATCTGCTGTCAGCGGTGAAAACCTTTGATTCCAGGTCAGCAAAAGCTACAACATAGCCACCAGATCCCCATGTGCAGACTTTAGTGGCACGATTATAGTTGTAGACCTCACAGTCATCTGTGAGGCACTGCAACGCACACTCAATTGTGTTCCGCACTGTTGTCATTCTTCTTAATGTGGGTGCAACAAATTCTACCCGGTAGCTTGTCCATCCTCTCATCGCCCAATCAACTCCAACCAGATTTCTCTTGTCCTCCATTGACTACAGGCTACTGCTCTAAGAAATAATCGTATAGTTTAAATGAGATCATTTTTGGAGTTGTTATCAAATTTGTTATCAAATTTCAAGACTGTATTGAAAATATTCATGAATATATGACATTATTCTAAGGAGTTTATTTAACTACTTTACTAGAGTCTTCCACCATGCATACACATTATAGAAGTACTTATTAGATGTCCTAATGTTTACCATCATTGGTATCATCTTCATCTCATCTTTTCAAATATGATGATATCTAAACATCCATCTTTTACAACCTGTGACTCATTTTTGAAATGTGTGTTGAACATATGACGTACTTAGCACCCTAGCTAAAAATGAAGACAATGACGGTCAAACGATTAAAATATATCTCAATCACAATCTTTTACCTGTATCAAATACATACGAGCCTGAAGCTGCATTATATGATGACACTGATAAGTGCTTTATTACAAACGGATCACTATCAAACCATATTCCATGAACAAGTTCTGAGACACAACACTCCCTCTACCAAGTCTGATGTTACCGCCAGTCCAGCTGATCCAGAAATAGAGCATCTCTGTGTCACTCACATAGGGTCCAATGCTATCTAAAGTCTTATGTGAACATAACTTACATTTCCTAATAGCTGATTCACCATTAAGGTTTCCACCTGCAAATGAACCAAGAAAGGTCTTTTTTTACAATAAACACACTAAATGAAATTGATTCCCTCGATCTTGTTATTCATATATTGTTGTGCCAGTGGTATTAATGAAATTAAAATCTAATCTGACACTGGTTGGATATAATCACAAGGTACTTGGGAAACCAAGCCCTATGCAAAAGAAAATCAGAAGAGTTAGACAAAAATAATAAAATACAGCATATGGTAACAACGTCCAAATGGACAAGATCTTGGTAAGATTCTCTCAACACCAATTTAATTTGTAGAAGCGCAGAGGGCAGGCAAACTGAAATAAAGATTATGTTAAAAAAAATACAAACAAAAATATTGAATAAACATTTCAATTACCATTATTTGGGGTTAATGGCGTGTGTGTGGTGAATGACCATGCTTACCCAGTATTATTTATATTATACAGGATAAGTCACTAGCGGGTATGAAGGATTTATTTGATTTATTATATAATGCTTTATATAAGATACAACAATGTAAATGTTGTATTATTATCAATTTTTTTATTAGAAACGTTTATTAATTGATACACAAATGAATATGACATTATATAATTTTTATCATGTGAGTACAGCAACAGTTTGATCATGTTTTTGTGTGAGTAGGCCTATTAATGTGAACCATACTGAGAAAAAGAGCACACATTTCCGGATCAATTTCTGGCCCTTTCACAGCTTTAAATCTTTTTAGAATAAAGTAATGTTTTAACAAAGGTTAAACGTCAATACAGATGAAAGGATTTTAGTTTATTAATTCATTTGAAAGACATATTAAACCTACATGCGATCTGCAGATCATTTTGTTGTCAGTTGGCCGCTGAAGGAAAATCGCTCACGTTTTTTTAATCAATTTACAAACTTTTCACAACTATGAATAGTTTTAAAACCACAGTAATGCTTTAACAAAAGGTAGACTTAATAAAGGATGAAAGTATTTAAGTTTCCTTCATTTGATCATTATTTCACCGTTCTGCCTGTGGTGATTAGGCTAATCAGCTTAAAGGCGTGATTCCCCTCAGGCCTACTTTTGGTAGCACGTCCTGAGAATATTGTCATTGTTACATAATGTTATATTGCTGAATAAAAATCGTTAAATACAAAATACGCTGCCATAGGCACCATCGGAGTGTGGTTAAACTAACGTAAAGTATCAAGTTGGTATTTAATTCAGATTTATTTAAAATAACTCTAAAGATTCCTCTATGAACATGGTTTGCTTGGTAATATAATTTGTGTTCCTCTTGGACACTAATAAAAGGCCTACAACAGCACTTCAGAACTGATGTTTGACAGTGTTGTAGCTAGGTCTTCTAATTGCCGCACATTGGCCCCTCAGAGCGTGGATTTATATATATACAGACACAACTCAGAGCGTGGGGTTGTACATACGGACACAATGTATAAAACTCTACAATACGTTGTTTCAGCACCAATGCGTATATATAATGAATACTAATACAACAGATGTAATGTGTTTCTGGAAAGTGAGTTAAAGGTAACTGCCAGTGTCGTCAGCACCGCTCCAAACATAGCTGACATAATATTTTGTCCTCCCGAATAAAAAAACAGGGTTAAACATACTTCGAAAAAATATTAATCAGCTTTGAAGATGACACATGTGCCCGTTTTTTTTAACTCATCATGAGTTCAGCTGTTCATGAGTATCAACAATTTTTACTTCGATTTTTTCACTTTTATAATGCTCACTACTCATTCTGTACATGTCCACATTTGGTTTCTTATAGTTCTTTTTTGTTTTAAATCATTTATTCAGGTCAAAAAATAATTGTAGACACTATTCGCAGCTTAAATCGTGGATGTGTCCAGCCTGTCACTCATGATGTGGAGTTTTATCCAAATCAGCAGCCAAACCATGAAAGTCTGCAGACAAAATCCAAGGTGATATCAGCTAAAATCTCAATCCAGGATTTGTTGTAGAAAACAAAATTGTATGATCTGCACAATCGACAATGTGTGTTGGCTGCTTTAGTGAAGAGATCACATCAGTTACCAGACTATTATAAGAAAGTTAATAAGTACTATGTAGTGGCCGCTCTTATTTTGGTTGTCAATGCAAAGACCAATAATGCCAGCTACCGATAACTTCAACTATTGCATTGTCCATGCATCATCAAAGTTCTGCGTCAAGAAGATGGCAAGGCACTAGAACAACCCTTGGCTATGCATTATTTGTATCGTATTAGATCGAGTACCTTAGGCCAATTAAAAGTATTTAGAAACAAACTTTACTCTCTCATCCTTCCGATTTACATATTTATGTTGTGAACCTGGCTTCATATTGGAGCCAGGTTCACAACAGATAGAAATAAAAACCTGTTAACAACAATAATGATGCTCACTCACCAATAACTATTTCATAAGCCAGGCTTGTTGTGTCCACATTGGTGCAATATGGGCAAGTGCAATATGGGCATCCCTTGGGGTCTGCACTTGGAAGACGATCCTATCTTTACCAGTCAAGTCCACTTCACTGACATGATTATAGACATAGTCATAAGTTGATGCTGATATTTGGGTGTGATATTTGGGTGAAATTGTTTCAGAAACTCCTTACATAATTACATACTTCTCCCGCTACTACTCCCGCTTCTTGATGAAAGAAGCGGGAGCAGAAGCTGGAGAGTAATGCGGATGGGTGCTATTAGGCCTCACAACAAAGCCATGTTACTTCCAGCTTCTTTTGGAGTGTTTTCGAAGCGTAGAGTGCTCCCGCTTCTATCAAACATGTTTGATTTGAAGCAGTGGCTACTTTGTAGCGGGAGGTAGCAGGAAATAGAGAGGACTGAAGTGAGCATATATATCACCACTTTATGCTACTTCTCATGCTACTTGATGTGTTCATTTCTATGCGAAAATAAAATTCATCTGCTTACATTTCTGAGTAGCGTTAGAAGTAGCGGTGGAAGTAGCGGGGCAATAGCACTTATTCCGGCATACCTTCAGTTGTTTGCTCCCACTTCTTTAGAAGCGGGAGCAATAGGCTGTCAAAGAAACAAGAGGAGTAGTGGGAGTAGTAGCTGGCCAGTGGAACCCAGCCTTAAGCGGTCTGGCCACTGTCGACAAAACAGTGTCAATGCAAAGACGATGCAACGATGATGTAATTGCCGGTGATGAGGAGGGCTATCGGTGACTTCATCGTCTTTGCATTGACAAGGGGGAAAAGTTTGGCAACTATAGAACCAATTTTCATGCTTTTACATATACAATCTTATCGACTAGTCATTGCCAATGCATCGCCACGGCCCTTACCTCCATGGACAATGCACTGATGCAAAATCTCATCACTGGAAAATATCAAACATGTTTGATGTTCATCACTACACTTACCGATGCAATTTTCACATCGCCCACTCGTCGCTTGTCATCGCTGGCTATTGGCAAAGGCATAGCGATGGATAGATGATGCAAAGATGATGCATTCAATTTCACAAAATTCCTCAACTAGCTCATCGCCAAAGCATCGCCAACAATTTTGTCGACAGTGGCCGGACCGCTTTAATATGCCACACCCCAGCTTGATATTGCACAGTTTTTAAACTGTACTGCTGTCAATGGATGTCTGATGTTGTCTTTTCATCTACCTTATTCTTTGAGCTATTGCTTTATTTCTGAGTCACATGTCCTCTTCTTGTACCTTGACAAACTTGAATACAATTTCTATACATATAATAATTGTTAATATGTATGTATTTGTGGATATCGATTAGGCTTTGCCTTGGGATTATGCACCAAACAAACAAATTCTTTAACACATGTTCGTTACCAGAGTCACAATCAGGAGTGCCTTCAGATTTTCATAATAGCACACATGTGCTCTTCAGATCGGTGACATGTGACAAACTGTATTTCACGAAAAACAACACCTGGACTCTTAGCATTTCAAGCCACCCTTGCCGCTAGCCAGCAATACAGGGATAAATACATTGCCACAGCCCTTGATAGGCCACTTGTAGTACCACACTCAGTTCTAAACATTGATGTACAAATTGTTAGTATTACTCGTATTTACTGAAGGGAGGGTGCCTTTAGAGTGGTTATCTGAAAGTAAGTAATTAGTATTATTATATTGTAGCTATGTACCCATCTGATAATCCATCATTAATATCTCTTGTTATGCATAATCATTTTACATTCAGTTCATCTTGAGTATTTTCCATTTTTTAACCTCATTTAAACTGACGATGTTTTTGTGTGATAAAAATTGCAACCACTAACGATGCTGGTTTTTTTTTCTTTTCTTTTCCCTTCTGTTTGCTTTTAGAGAAGTTATTTTGTCTGCTTCCCAGACGGACACAATCTTTTCATTAATATATGCTAAATATAGCTCGTTTTCAAGCAAAGATTTGTTCAGTTTCCAGAATCTTTCTGTTTAAGATTAAGTTTTAAGTTTCTATGGATGTACATTATCATAAAACAATGAGTTCTGATAAGAGGACATCTTTGGAAGAGTTTGGTTTGGTTTAGGATTGAACGCAGCTCAAATCCAAATTAGTCAGCATCATAAACAGCTACTTTGTACCAATGATAAAATGAGTCACAAGTCGAAAGTAAATGAAATTCTTCAAATGTTTTTCACAGCAAACCGTGGTCAGAATGTGTTCATTCATGTGGTGTTTAGCGCTGTCAGTAGCATAAACAGCCTACATGTCGCAAGTATCAAGACGGTGTACTAAATATACAGGTCTGGTCGATTCTCACGAAATCGGTACACAAATGGTCATTTCTCAATTATCCTAATAAAATCGTCATTTTGATGACTAGGCTTATGAAACTTTGTACATATATGAGGGGTTGTGTGGCAATTGAGTATCCAAAATCTTAACCACTCAGCATTAAAACTTTTTATGATATTGACAATATAAAAAAACGTGATGATACAAAACACATTGCTTATTAATGCCTCTGAATACCAAGATATACATATATGACATCAAGTCTCTATATTATCAATAACCTTAGTCTGTTATATATATGTCTAAACCTCAAAATTCATACTACAACCAATCATTAGGAAAAGAAGTCACATTCATATGACCTAAGTAGGGGGTACAGAAACAAAAAACGTGATGATACAAAAGCCATGTTTTCCCCTGTAGTTTTTTTTCATATTAACATTAGTGGGAGATATTTGGTATATGAATGCCTTGCTATGTTAATCATTATAACCCAGAGTTTCATTCAAATCCAATCATAAACATGCCCAATATCCCTTTGCAATCTCAGGACTGTTAAAAAATGTTAGCATGATGATACAAAATGCATTTATGTTTGGGCCAAAATGAAAGCAGGAGAGCCCTCCTGTGTCACTCTTTGGAACCTAAACATCAATACTATCCACCTCCTGAGCCAACACACACTTTTTCCTGCCTTAAATCTGAGAATTGTTCTTTTTTATCATCTTCTCTACAAAATCCAATGCTACAAAATCCAAGACTTTTATTTTTATGTTTAACTTTTTGATTTCTTGGAAACTATAGTCTTCAATATCATAGATTTCCTTTCATGTTGCTTGTGTTATACCCCATATTCAGTTTCAAGTCTGAAAGTTTGTAAACTTTGCTGTTTTCATGTGATTTTGTATCATCACTATGTGTTTTGTATCATCACTATGTGTTTTGTATCATCACTATGTGTTTTGTATCATCACTCTTATATCTTTAATCACTAACTCTGTGTCACTCTAAGTATGTAATATCATCACATGGGTCAACCCTGATAGTCAAATAGAATATACATAACAGACATGTGTGCCAGAAATGCATTAGCAGCAAGGAGGTGACAAGAATATGACAAACATGAAGTAGTAAAGTTCACTATGTAATTTTAGTGGAATGTTTTGGAAATCAGTAAAACTATACATTTTTGGAAACTAGAGAACCTTGATAATCATACAATGTCAAAAAATGAATGATGTCAGAAACCTATATTCCAAATTATCTTATTTAAGTAAAAGTGAAAAAAAAAATTGTAATTAAGAAAAAAATATAAATCATGCAACAAAACTATACATCTTTACAGATACAGCCTGTAAATATACAGTAATATATATACTATACTATTAATTCTTGGTGGGTAATTGCTTGGCTTCAACTCAGGATTATGCACAGTCTGTCAGCCAGCCTGAACAAATATTCACAAATACACAAATAACTGAGAGCTATTACCCTACAATGATGGGCATTTTGTCTGTGCCTGTCCAGTCTACTCACCCTATTGCAGTCCTGTCAAGGTTAACCCCATTACTTGAGTCAAGGAACAAATGGATGCCAGTACTCCTGTCAAGATTAACCCCATCACTTGAGTCAAGGAACAAATGGATGCCAGTACTCCTGTCAAGGTTAACCCCATCGATTCAGTTAAGGAACCAATGGGTGTCAGTATAGTACTAGTACTCTTGTCAAGGTCAACCCCATGGCTTGAGCCAAGGAACAAATGGATGCCAGTACTCCTGTCAAGATTAACCCCATCGCTTGAGTCTAGGAACCAATGGATGTCAGTGCTCCTGTCAAGGTTAACCCCAATACCCAAGCTAAGGACCAAATGGATGCCAGTAACCCCATCAAGGTTAACCCCAATAGATGTACTGTTATGGTTGGCCCCATTGCTCTGGGAACCAATTTTAGATTTAGAAAATATCCCAAACTCACCTCGCAAAAACTCAGAATATGGAAATAGGTTAAGGAGGGATCAGATGAGGATGCCATCTACTGTCTCTCTTTATATCACTTACCCTCCAAAAGGAAAGGAAGGAAGAGCAAGGTTGAAATAAAATTTCTGATATCCAAGGATATGGAGGTGATATTTAGTGTATAAATTGTTTTAATAGTGAAAGAATTTTGCTAGATCATTGTTTTTTCTTTTTCATATATTGATGAAAAAGGAAAGCAAAATGTTAAATAAAGGGGAAGATAAAGGTCCTTTGACAGCTAAAATGTAAAGTATGTCATCAGGTGTCTCATTTATTATCAAGAAATTCAGTAATGATGCAAACACAGTGATGATACAAAACACAGTGATGATACAAAAAACACAGATATTTCAATCTCCCCACCCCCCCCCTGGGAAGTGTAGGACTTTCTTCTTTTGATGTTAGATTTGTCATAGGGGCATAGAGTGGTGGAAAAGGTCAAGTGGAAAAGTACCACCCACTTTTTGAATCACCTGTAATTAATCTCAACTTGATTTGCATGAAAACAATATAGCTGGGGTCCATTGGGCATAAGCACAAATGACAGACTTAGATAACACAGAGTCTTCTGGAGAGGGCAAGGACCACTAGAGCTGGAAATATGTTAAGAACACAAGAATTAGACCATGTATGGCCAACTTAGAGGGGCCAGGCTGTGCCCAAATGGCCTATACAGTGATGATACAAAACACAGTGATGATACAAAACTCTTAGATATTTCAATCACCACACCCCTAGAGAATGTGGGCCTTTGTTATTTTGATATTATTTCTTTCTCAGGGGTGTATTGGGGTGAAGAAAATCATAAAATGGGTAATTACCACCCACTTGTTTTGAACCTCCTGCAATCAATCTCAACATGCATTGTATGAAAAAGCCTGGGGTCCAATGGGCATAGGCACAAATGACAGACTTAGTGGATGAAGGGCCTTCTGGAGGGGGCAAGGACCACTAGAGCTGGACATAGGTTAAGAACAAAAGAATCAGACCATGTATGGCCAACTCAGAGGGGCCAGGCTGTGCCCAAATGGCCTATACAGTGATGATACAAAACACAGTGATGATACAAAACAATAGTTGGTTTGATCCACTGGACAAAGGAAGTTATTAGTTTGCATTTGATTGAATGAATTACATTTACCTATAGCATAGAATTCTAATTGAATGGGAAAAAACAATTGTCAAACCAGTTTAGATTTTTTTCCATTAGATTTACATTGTAGTTAAATAAATGAAAGTCAACATATGATGAATTCTAAGAAAATTGCCGTTTAGCATCAAAATGATGGTCATTGTGTGAGGAGACCATTAAGATTGAAGAATAAAGAGAAATTGTTATTTCAAGTTAGTTCAAATATGTACATGAAGGGAAAAATAGTTCTTGGCTTTATTGGCCAAGTGTGATTTATAAGTGATGATACAAAACGCATTTTTGAAGGGTCATAACTCAAGAAGTGTTTGCATGGGGTACATGTGACTTGTGATTTTGAATGAAATACTATATAGGCTTCACAATCAAGGGATAACAACATTCTCTATAGCTGTTTTAGAGAACACATACAAAGTGACAGAAGATGATGCCATTTTCCTTTGTAATATAATGTGTATTTATTTCTTTTCATGGGTGGAAAATATAAGAAATTAATGCCATGGATCTCCTTTTTCATATTAGTCAGATTACCTAAGTTGGTCTTCCTCATAGAAAGATGTAGATTTACATATCAAAGAACTTTACAGTGGAAAAAAGATAAATATTCTGATGTGTTTTGTATCATCATGCAGACCCAAATTATATAATTTCAAACTTCTCTGCACGTCTGGGTATTCATAGTTAGTGGCTGAAATGTCAGATTTGGATTGTCCAGTGTGTTACCTTGACACATGCAAAACTTCAGGATTATTAGAACATGTTGCAAAAATACACTTGTGTACCTATTTTGTGAGAATCGACCACCGTGGTCTATGCATATTCGAAAATATAAAAGTACTTATTAGATTTCCTTATGTTTACCACAATTTGAATCCAAGTGACCACATCTCATTAAATAATGGTATTTCAAATTTTTTTTGCGACTTATAACTTATTTGTCTGTAACACAACACAAATAATTTCTGAAACAAAATGGAAAATCGACAAAGTCTTACCGTTTGCAAGAGTTGGCAAAATGCAGGCACACAGGGACAGAAAAGCAAACACTCCCATGTTGAGCAGATTACTATTTGCAGACCAAGAATCTAAAGCATTATATATGCACAGCTCTATGAAAAATGCATCAGTCTTGAAATGCCATTTGTTGTGTGACACAGGCAGAAAGTGCATCAACAATTGCCAATCCATTAATTATTTTGTACTCGAACAGCTCTGGTTATCACATTGGAAATTCATTTCTATCATATGCAATGAATATAGATCAATTCATAACCCAACTATACAATTTGATTTCACCAAACCTCTCAAATAAACTACATTTAAAACAAGAAATTAGAGTTCAGATAATGCTCATCAGTTTCCGACTAATTTAAAAGAATATTACATGTGTACATTATTGTATAGGGCAGAATAATGATCTAGCATTCAAGGACAATATTACCTGGATTTTGCAACAATCTATATGTTTATATCTATATTTAGTACGTGCACTACCGATCCATGATATATCTTTGATGATGATGCGTAATATAATTGGCAAAAAGCAGTGATATTGCTTAACTACAGTCCTGTAGTTCACTATACGCATTTACAATAAAAGATGTATAAGAAATATAGCCTACATATGATATCAAAAATTAAATTATAATCAGATATGTTAAGGAATTTATAAGGGTGGTCTAATACAATATGCGACTTGTTACAGGAAAGAGAATCAGATGTCTGAAATCTTGTTTCTTGCATACAAAATGTAGAATTATTTATTACATATCCTAATGTTTACCATCATTGGAATCCACTTAAGTTATGTTTTTAATTATGATGATATCTCAAAATCCGTATTTTTCCGTAACCACATTATAAGTAACTGAGTGGCAAGCAGATCAGATCCTTCACACACCTTTTTTAATACTTTATTTATCTAGGTTGTATAAAGTGGGTAAGGCAATTATACATACTCAATATGATCATGAATTGTATTTGTGTAGATCTGAACTATAATTAATGAATCTGTAAATTTGATATTTTATGTCTACTGGGCCATGTAAAAATAACCTGAAATGGGTACTTTTAATATGCACCCTAACAGCACTGCTGTGATCTGGAGCTGCCTTAAGCCTGGGTTCCACTTACCCGCTACTTCTCCCACTTCTTGATTTAGCTGGGAAGGAATTCGAGAAAATCATGCACTTGGTGACAAGTTTTTTAGATTTGGCGTGGTGTTAGGTATGGGTATTAGGTTTTAAAAACCCTGTGCAAACAGGATGTGGTGTCCCCCTGGTGGCCGTTATGCGCAAAAAATAAAATGGCTGCCACTGGGACATAACAATGTCATATCTCAGCTCCCTTTAGCACTAAATCCATGTGTCATACCACTTTAACCATGTTTTATATGGGGAATCTATTTCCGACATTATTCTTTTGTTTCAAGGTAAATTTCAAGGTCGAAATCTAAAATGGCTGCCCCTGGAAAGAGTAAATATCATATCTCAGCCCCTGTTTGTACTAGATCTATGTATAATACCACTTTTTATATGTTTTAAGGTATGAGGAATTCATTTCTGAGGTCACCTTTCTGTTTCAAGGTCAATATATAAATACAATGAAATACAAAAAGGTTTGAGAGGTAGCTTCCGACATATCAATCAATGCTCACCTCTACTATCCACGATTCATCTTCCAATATCATTATCATGGAATCTTTCATCATAAGAGAATATTATATCCTAAAAGCACACCACCACCACAGCGCACATGAACAGAATTCACCGTAGCATTCATTCCATTAATTCATCGCGTCCTAATACAACCTATTTTTCTCTGACGGGCCCATACAATGCCGTGCTGACACTAATTTAGTTAGACAGATCGATAAGTTTATTTGCATTTATCTATAACTTACTCTCTACTATATGTGTATATTCCACAAATTCAACAACTTGTGTTTATCTGTGCGTATCTGGGTAACCCTAGCCATATCTCCGACGGCTGACTCATTTAATAATACGCACTACTGGTGGTGTCCTGTTATCAATATCTTATCTGCGTATTATGTAAGCGGCTTCACATGGGTCTCACGCGTCAGATCGTCTGAAAATGTACAATTGGCACCTCGATACACATAAATTGTGATGTGTTAAAAAATAATGAGTCATAAGTTGCAAAAACGGATTTTTAGATATGATCATACTTGAAAAGATCAAACCAAGAGGATTCCAATGATGGTAAACATAAGGATATCTAACAAAAACCTTTATATTTTTTCATGTATATTTACTGATATTTTTGGATCGACAATTATTTGTAGAGTAGTGATATATACTTATTTAGGATGACCTAAGATATCCAAAGACATGTGTTGATACGACTAAGGTTCCCAAAATCAAAACATCCGATTTGAAAAATATCATTTTTGCGACATATGACTCATTTCTCTGTAACAAATCACATTAAATAAATCCTTCTAAATGAGGCCGAAAAATAATAAATGCTAGCTATTATCTGGATATATTCTGTAGTGCATTGATTCAAAATCTGGTGAGTATATAATGTGGAACTGTATTTTTAACCTCATTAACCCTTGGTTATTTGGGACGATTGGTTAAGGCGGATCGTACATTTTTTGGAGACTTTCTCCTATAAATGGATAAAAGAATGAGTCATTCTGGCGACCTGACGTGACGTACATATGTAATACATGCCTGATAGCATGATATTTCGTCACATGATAATATCTAACTGTGGAAGGTGGGGAATAGGATATGGAGTGAGTTTGTGGGTTCGGGTGCGGTGGGGGGGGGGGGGGGGGGGGGGGGGGGGTCAAAGCTACATTCTCAGCTATTAAGACAATGACAGTGACATTTCCTCACCTAATGACTGAACTCATGAATATGCGGTTGCTGTTATATATGTTTATACACAAAACAGCCGAGAGAAAATGGACAGCGGTGTAAAACCATAAGAGGAAAAGTGTCAACTGGTCTCCGAAATATACAAAATATGTACTTTTATGGAGGCCTGTATAACTGAAACAAATAGGCAAAATCTTTCTGAATTTTGATCAAAATACTCTTAGATAGGTAGAAAAGAACAGAACAAAAAAGTTGTTGACCGATATTAAATAACAATGGAGCTTTAACAAAAACATGCTATTTCACAGAAAGGGCCCATTATTTACTCCGAGGGATGGGCAGGTCAGACGCTAGGGCCCAACGATGCCAGGGCCCAACGACGCTAGGGCCCTCTTACGCATATTTTCACATTGATTATATTGGTTTTCTGCGACCAAATTAATTCTTTGAGTCATGAGCATTTTTTTTTATCAGAGTTTGGAATATCTGTGAAGGTCGCACCAAGGTCATTCAGGGGTGAGTATGGAGACCACCCTATAAATAGTCCGTAGGACCATTTTCAAAATTAACTGCTGTAAAAAGTTGTAAAAATAGATAAAATGGTATGAAAAACAATCATAAACCAATAGAATAGATTCTTAACTAAGAAAAATGAAGAATTCTTTTCTTAAGAATTATGCCCACATCAATTGTCCGTCAATTTTATGGCCCGATACGCGACGACGGCCTTTAGGTGACATGTGGGCAGTATTTAGTTATATGTATTCATAACAAATATGGAAATTAATTGCCCCCGCATCAATGTACTCTTATGAAAACATGAAATGATCCTCCTTGTATTATCATAGGACTGGCAGGGGATTGAAGGCGGGACACAGATACCGATTTTTTAAAGCATGTCATGATACGCGACGGCCCTCCAGGGTTTATGATTAAAAATGGAAATGTTTGAATTGTGTAATATATATTGTAGTTAATGTGCTGTCTTGAAATTAGAAATTTGGTTCAGATATTGCTATGATAAATAGCGCTAACCACTCCAAAAATGATAATATTCCAACAATGAAATCTGATGATTCAATCACTTTAAACATATTACTTTTGTGACTTGTGACACATTTCCTGTAACACATCATGTATGACTCTACTGCATGAAAACTTCACCATCCTTGAGTGGATAATGGCATGAATGACACATTTAAAAAAGATAATGGTCTAAAATGGTGTCAGTCAAAACATCAAAAATGATAATCAAGCTTTATATAATGACTAAATTTGACATAGATTGTCAAATTTGAAGCCTATAATTTGGATAATTACCAAAAATCTGGGTAACTAATCATACTCGGGTGTAATCGTACTCAGGGGCCTCCGCCGCCTTCATACATTAGGACCCATCGCACATTGGACGCTCTATAGGGCCAACCCAGAATCAGCTGTGGGCCGTAGCGCTCAATATGCGATGGGCCCTAATGTATGAAGTTGGGGGGAGTCCTAGCATCTAAACTCGGTTCTGGCATCCAAGTTTTCTGGGCCCTGAGAACGATGGGCAATTCTGTGAGTGGGGCAATCTTATGGCAATAGGACAATTGCATGTATCCCATTTCAATCTTTATTTCCATTTGGAATTATGGGATACTATTGGGATGTTTAGCGCTGTTACTAAATGTTACTGTTATTACATGTACTAAATATAAAGACTGTACATATAATATATATGCATATCTAAGGTCATCCTAAGAAGTATATTTAACTACTTTACTATTAATTGATGACAAGGAAGTATCGCTAATTTTTTTTATGTATAAAAATGATATAGAAGTACTTATTAGATGCCCTTGCATTGACCATCATTGCAATCCGCTTCATCTCAACCTTTGAAATATGATGACATCTTAAAATTATTAAAACAACCAAATATATTTGATGTGTGAGAATCTTGAATTTGACCCAAATGGTTGTTTTATCGGAGAAATATACATACCTATAGCAGTACATTATATCATTTTTTCAGAAGCAAAACCAGAGAATCCACAATGTACATATTAGTAGATTCCTTATCTCTCTCTCAACACAAGCTCAGAGTCCAGCGGTTGACCAATGTATTAATCCCCCACCACACCACAGCACTCCATAGATAACTGAGCTGTGTTAAGGGACACAACATTCACTATTTGACATAGACACAACACCCTCAGTTGAGTTATTCTAGTAATATCTTAAATAAATTTTTACAACGATTTCTAAATTGATTTTTGGATTTTTGGATCTCAGACGGAGGAAAAAGGACCGTAATTACTTAGGTCATCTGACCATCTTAGGTCATCTGACTCCTTACCATTGAGTTCTTATATTGGAAAGTGGACATTCTCACTCAAGGGAATACCTCTTAAGTGAAGATGGATAGAAAGAAACATTTATCATTGACATTAGTAGTGTTATGCCTCTGTATTTCCCTGGGCACAGCATCAGTCCAGATGTCAGTTGCAATGTTTAAGAGAGCAGCACATGTTCTAGGTGAAAGCACCAACAACCGTTTGGACAGATTTGAAACATTTGCTAGCTCAAATGTGACTGACACTTGTACAAAAGCTGCCAAACTATTTGAGGCTGCTGCTAGACTTGGAACAGAAGAATGGGCGTCAATAAGTAAGTAAATATTAAATATTACAGGAAAATGAGTCATAAGTCGCCAAACAATTATTTTGAGATACCATCATATTAGAAAAGATGAGATTAAGTAGACTTAAAGATTGTTAAGGTTAGGTAAATAGATTTAAATGAAATTTAAAATATTATACTAGTACAACGTGGCTAAAGATACTCCATAAATGACCATAGATGATAAATTCAAGGATATATTATATATTTAATAGACTGTCTTGCAATTTGGTAAATATAGTCACACTACCCCCATGTGCAATACCCCCAAAATGAGGACATTTCTACAAAGAGATCTTGTGAAAATCTAGCAACTTATGATTAATTTTACTATCATAAATGTCTCTGACAAAATAAATGCTTTTCTTTTCCCACCCGCTCTGATTTTCATTTGATATTTGAAAATGTTTTCTGATAACAGAAATTCTTTTTCTGGCATCACACAAAGAATATAAGTAAAAGAACCTCGCCTGCAGTGAAGTGAAAAACCAACGAAAAACCAACGAAAAACCAACGAAAAACCTGCCTTCAATACTCTAAAAAACATAAGATCTAATTAGCAATATAATAAAATCGCATGTATAAGTTCAGAAAGTTCACACATGATTTATATAAAACCAAGAGAATCAAGAATTATATGTTATTTCATGCGAGCTGACAATCAAAATTTTACTCTTTTTTGTTTTCCACATTATATTCCTACGGTTACGATCATCTAGGTTGACACAAAGTGAATATACCCTCCCTTTTAAGATGATGCAACAGAGTGGAATTATGCTTTTATTTATAGCAAGAATCTCGATTCTATTATACTAAGGAGGAGGGTAATGCACAGTCATCCTCCATTTCCCCCCCCCCCCCCCCCCAAAAAAAACAAAAAAACGTTTGCTCCCCATCTGTTCCGCCGCGCCTGTAATACCCTTGGTTTCTCCCTGTCCTCAATGTCAGTCATGAAAAAAATGTTTCATATAAAATAGATTCAAAGGGAGGGAATTTAATCCCAATATTTTGTATAAAAAACGTATATTTACACCAAATGGCTTGATGGAGGTGTGTCAAACGGGTCAAAACAAGTTTGAAGAATAGTAACGAGAGCCAATAACTTTCATTGGTCGAAACTGTAGGGAGATTAATCCTTCAACAGAATGCCATTTGGTATATTTCATACTGATGTGTTGATGTATTTGATATTTACCTTATCAATAGTATAGTTAGTATTGAAACATGTCTGAAAACATGTCTGAAAACATTCTGAGCTGGCAAGATAAAGTAATCCCTGCAACAAGTGTAACGTCTTGAACAAAAGAAATTGCATTGTTTTAGGTCATATTGCCATTACAAGAATAGGCCTAGACGGTGGTAACAAGATTATTGATGTACATTTGAATTAAAAGATTTATTCTTATTACTGTGGAATCTCACTACTATAATATATAGTGTTACTGTGACTGTTTTATGCTGCTTTGTCTGGACCTACCATTATTGATGTTTCTTACTGTTGTATTATGTTTTATTCTTTGTTTCTACTACCGATGAAAGTATTAAAATGTATTAGATAGATCATATTAACTGTTAGCTAGATAAATGAGTCGCTGATGTTTTTTGTTTTTGTTACTATAAACTACTTCACCCTTTAACCCATTCAGGACAGCACTGCCAACGTTGCGTTTTGCTTGACGACCACGCGCGGGAAAAGAACATTCATTTGATGACGTCTGTGTGAAATATACACGTCACATGAGGACGACGCTCCACCGCGTCCACTTTTCTCCGGATGACGCACATTCTAATAACGTCATGTAACTTAAGGACGGCCTGTTACGTTGCCACCATTGAATAACGTTGTTATTATGATGCTTTTTGGCAATACGCGTCCTTTCCCACGGAGTGCTTTATCGCATTACGCGTCCTGTGCGTGGGAGTGCTTTTACGCATTACGCGTCCTACGCATGGGAGTGCTTAAAGGCAATACGCGGCCAAGTGCGTGGGAGTGCGTTAAGGCAATACGCGGCCACACGCGTGGGAATGCTTTAAAGCAATACGCTGCCTGAATGGGTTAACCAAACACCCCTAGTTTAGACATCGAGCAAAATAGCCCGCAAATTTATTTTTGGCATAATGATGTAAAATAAAAATTATTCTATCAGGACTGACTAGTCCGGAACTGACTGGAAGACATGGAATTTACTTTCAGATGTGTGTCTGATTTTGTGCACTTCTCTTGTATGAATGAAAAATGCATTGAAATTAATTAAATGTAATAAAACCAATAATACTATCTCTCTCTACAGTGAAGGAATCAGATGGTAAGCTGGATGGTTTATCTGGGTTTTTGTCAGGTAATCTACATGCGGTGGGAGCCTATGACCAATGCCTTCGGGTAAAGGCAACCAACAACCTCATATTTGACGGTAACATGGATCTGATTGGAAAGCATGATTTTGATGCTCAATACTGTCGACTCCGATGGAACAAAGGTGTGATCTATGACGTGAGTAACACAATAATTGTATTTAACTACTTTACTAGTGTTTAACTAAAGAAACATTACTAAATCATGCATAAAACAAATATAGAAGTACCTATTAGATGTCCTTAAGTTTACCATCATTGGAATCAACTTGATCTTATCTTTTTCTGTGCTCTCCTTGCTCTCTCCCCGCTTCCTCTCTCCCCCACCTCTCCCTCCAAACCTTTTCTCTCCCCCTCCCCACTTCTCTCCCTATCCCTCGGATCCTCTCTTCTTTTCCCTCTCCCTCTCTGATTCCTCACACCTTTTCCCTCCCCTCTTCTTTGCTCTCCCCTCCCCCTCTGATTTCTCTTTCCCTCTCTCTACCTCTCCTCTTTTTCCATCTTCATCCTACCCCTCCCCTCACCAAAGGCATTATGTCATTATGACAGTTTTGACAGTCATGTGATGGATCATGTGCTCCCTACTTTTGATAATTGTCCATAAAACAGGCTATAAATATAGAGTGTGGATATCCCAATCAAAAAGAACTAAAAAAGCACACTTTCTCCGCATATAACTTCACAAACTCAATATATTCTGGTAGATAAGTGTTGACAACAAACTTTGAAAGCATCCATGACAAAAATTTGACTATTGCCTTTTATATATTAAATACCATTATTGAATATGGACGAAAACAACATTCTGACCAAGGGATCGTGTGCAAAGACATTAGAAAAATATTATTTTTTTGTGAGTTGTGACTCATGTAACACCTCTCAATTGTACCCAGATTCTTATACTAAATGCATGATGGGGGTTTGTAATCAGGTTAGGGCATGCTGGGAGAACTGTAACGAAACCAAAGTTTTGGTCTGAGTTCTCCAGTGTGTCAAGACCCAACTACAAACTGTACAAAATGCCATTTGGTATTTATTACATACTGGTTTGTTGATTCATTTAGTAAACACCTTAACAATGCTGCAATTATTTGTGATTTTATTAACAATCTGCAAACTTTTGTGCAGGCACAACAACACAGCAAAGAGTGCAACATCTTTGACCCACAGAATTGTTTGCTAGAAAACCATGATGGCACTCATGACATGTGCAATTATAAGAAGCTAAGGGCAACCCCAAATTGCATGGGGGTAACTGATCAAGAATGTAATAATAGAAAAAAAGAATTTTACACTTGCAGGCTGGCATTGGACAGGGTGTGTGTGTTCCAGCCACATGCAGTGAATCAGAAGTCCAGAAACTATATCAACCAGGTCAGTTATAGAGTCACCAAATCTTGAAATAGTAGTAAGGATTAAGGACCAGGATTTCTGGTCTGCTGGTGCACTGAAGGTGCATATAACCCCGAGGCCAAGCTGAACAAGTATGTGCCATTAGTGCACCAGCAGTTCATTTCATAATCAACACACTGTGCTTTTGTTTACTTGATTTAACATTATGTTTTTTAACCATATTTTTTAGCACAGGTTCATACAGACTGTTTTATGAATATACAACTGCATGAAAGGGTCAATAAAGGTGTTAGTGGTCACTTTTGGGGTAAAAAGTTTACGGGTCCATAAGTACAACTCAGGTTTTAAGAGTTAGATAACAAGCTCTGTTTAACATTAGAGGACTTGTAGGTCCTCTGTGACGTCAGAAGGTTGCTCCAGAAATGTACACAATACCCCTCCCGACTTGTAAATTGCATATTCATTTTCAAATTTAGCCACAAAATGACACATGATAACAGTGGCGCACTGAGTATTGAGCTGTGGAACTACCTTTTACCTAATCTAAATGGGTAAAGATAGATCTGTAAATTCCATTAAATACCGGTGGGGGCATTATATTTGAATAATAGCAGATGAGTCATTTGAACATTGAAATCAATTGACCATTGGAGTTATTCGAACATAGGAATTGGTTGCTCGTTTGAGTCAGTTGACCAATGGTTGTTCATTGGAGTCAGTTGACCATTGAAGTCAGTTGACCATTGAAGTCCATTGGAGCATGTTACAATTATATTCATTGACATGCATCCTCTAACCTGTTCACCCATTTTATGCTTTTCCCGTCCTTTAATTTCAGAAATTCATGTGGAACCTTTGAAGAATCGGTTTGTAAACTGTGGGGCCAAGCCAGACTTAAAGACAAATACAGGTGCTATTGTATCAATGTGAGTATGGTGTTTAGTATCTTTTGTCTGTGATAAGCATTTTTGGCAAATGTTCTTTAGGTTTGGTGATTTGGTTGTACATTTATTTGTAATGAGTCAGAGGGAAATGAGTCATATGTCACAAAAATGTGATTTTTCACATGTGTTTCCCACCGCATATCTATACAGGAATGTTTTCATATTAGGGATTGCTTAGGGATTTCAGTTGTATAAATACTTCAAGACAATGTATTAGCCATCGTTGCATTTCTAAGGTTGTTCAATGCAGTATATTTAACTATTTTACTACTGATTGTACTTATTAGGCTTTCTTAAGGTTCACATTGTTGAAATTCGCTCCATCTTATCTTCGGTAATGATAGTATCTGAATGGAATAGTATTGTTATTAGTAAAATACTATGCCCCTGGAGAAAATTTGCGCATATATTGCGAAAAATGGAATGAAAGCAAAACTTGTCTATACATTAACAGGATGACCCCGGTGTCTTGAATGGTTCTCTATACATCGTGACAAGAAGGGCATGAATGACAGGGATATGTGCCTGGGATATCAATTACCGAGCCATTGATAGGTGGGGGTAATGATATAATTGGGCTTAATGGGGTGTGAAATGGCATAGGCGCCAACTTTAGAAAGATTGGCGTGATTTCAGATTTATATGTGGAAGAAAAGAAATGCCAAAATAGGAGAAAATACACTTCATTAACAAATGTTTCAAACCTGTAATAAAAGAATGTTAAATGTTAATTAAATGTTAATATTAAAAAAGAAAAACCAGGCACATTGCAGGTTCTACTATAAATACTTTCTTTCACAGATCCAAAAGGATAGAAGTTCACTAAATTATTTGTGTGTATTCGATCAGCAAAATTAGAAAGAATTAATCTTTCCAGAACTTCAATTACAACGAAATAAAGCAGAGGTAAACATTACAAGAGTAACCTGACCCATAGTTGTCAATGAAATATGTGAAATATGTTTTAAAAGACATTCCAGGTCATGAATGTACAGGTCCAAACTGTATAATATTAGTATTAAATTGTCACTTTAACAAGTAAAATAGATTCAGACAGCTAACATGCATACATTAATATTATTATAGTTTTATTTCAAAGTACGTACATCAAAATCGGAATACAATATCTGCAACCTGCAGATCTTCCAATTGACCCTCGTAGCATACTCAGACTTTAAAATATGGTATCTAACAACAACGTAACCAACTTTGCATATGAGATACACAGTGAGGATTTGACTCTTGAATCCTGCATTCTTGACTTTTGAATCAAGGTAATGATAGAAGAATGGCAAGAAAATAGGTAGAACAAGTTCTTTAAGGACATGGGAAATGCCCAATATAGTCAAAAAGAATAAGCTAATATTTGAGACCATGGGGCAGTAATTAGATAAAGGAAAAGATAAGGCTACACTGCTTGACAGATAAGCTATTCCAGCCTGGGTATCAGCTGGGACCGCGACATACTCTTATAATTGCCCACGTCATGAGTGCCGTCATGGTTTTCTAGCAAACAATTCTGTGGGTCAAAGATGTTGGACTTTTTGCCGTGTTGTTGTGCCTGCACAAAAGTTTGCTGATTGTTACAGTCATATCACAAATATCACATGATAAACTAATTAAAGAATGTGCAGGTATTGGTAGGCGTGAATTGACCACTTAATAAGACCACTACTATTGGTGTGGTCTTATTGTGGTCAATCAACGCCGCCTCACCCTTCCTATTCTTCATTCGTTAAATCACATTTAGTATGATTATCCGGTCCCAATGAAAACCGTTCTTCTTCAGAAGAGTACTTTGGTAAATATGTACGTGAACAGACATAATGTTTAAAAACTAATAATAATTCAACTATTTACTCCAGTGTAGTTTTGAGCTTGTTTGGCCTGTGGGTCCTCCTTGCAACTTGCTATGACCTCATCAAAATGGTGGTGGAGGAAGTAAAACAATGGGATAAAGATACCACTGAAATTCCTACCATAAACCCAACAGCAGAAACTCCAGTAACAGAGGCCGAAATTCCTACCATAAATAAAACAGTAGAAACTCCAGTAGCAGAGACAAATGGCGCCAATGGATCTGTAGCCATGGTAACAGAACCTGAGGAAAAGGTGAACCTTGGGGCCACAGATTTTGAGCCAGTGATGAATGGGGGGAAAGGGGACATAGAGATGACAGACACCTCTGCTATTTCAAGCACCAAGAATCTTGTACCAAGTGTCATACCAAGTCCACACCAAGAAAAGAAAAAACCTTGTAAGTCAAAAGGATTGAAATAAAATTGTATGTATTTTTTATTTCTTTTCAAAATTGGTTTAATATTTCTTATTCTGATCATAGGAGAATGATTACTGGCTTCTTTTTCATTTCATTTCTTCTTGTAATGTTTAAATTTATAACAGTCTGCGTTCAATTGAGATTGAGAATAACAATGTTCCATTATAATATTGCAGCTACTCTTCTCACTGTTTTCCGAGCATTTTCCCTAGTACAGAACATACAGGATTTACTATCAACCAGAAGTCCCCGGGGAGCATACAAGTGCATGAATGGACTCCGTACAATTGCCATGACATGGATTGTGCTGGGACATACTTACAAAATGGGGACATACATTAACATGGATCCAAAAGAGATTGTTGTATGTAAGTACCACAATTCTAGCAGGAAACAATAAAGTCTATACTATATAGCTATTTATAGCTGAGAAAACATATGAGTCACTATGAAATGTGCCAATCACTGATACTGGATCTACATCTGATAATATTCTTTAGCTGTCTGTGAGGTGTTTAAGGATGCCTTATCTAATCCTTTCGATCAGGTCCTATATTTCACACTTCACTGATTCAATCAGTCATAGATTTCACACCTAGATGTTATTGAAGGCTGATTGACAGCCTTTCTAGGTTTAGCCAAGGGAGTTGATTGGCTGTTAGTTAGATGCTTCTCCAACCATGATAGGTCTGCAGAAGGCCCTCCCACCTCCCACACCATCCCTCTGCCCACCACCCCCCCCTCACCTGCCCAGGTGCTCAAATGGACACTGCTGCCCAACACATTTTCTAAATTTTAAAAGTAAGTTACCAACTATTTAGCCTAGCCTAGCTTACTACTTTTTTATACAACCAACTTTTTTTTTTACAACCAACTTTTTTTTTACGACCAACTTTTTTTTATGACCATTTTTTTTTACGACCAACTTTTTTTTACGACCAACTTTTTTTAACGACCAACTTTTTTTAACGACAATTTTTTTAACGACCAACTATTTTTTAACGACAATTTTTTCCCCCGACCAACTATTTTTTAACGACAATTTTTTTTCAACCAACTTTTTTTAACGACCAACCTTTTTTTTTTAAACGACAACTTTTTTCCCGACCAACTATTTTTTAACGACAATTTTTTTTCAACCAACTTTTTTTACAGCCCTGGCTAATGCGTTGCACACTGTTTCCCTCTTCAAGAATCAAACTACTGTATAACTATATATCAGGCACAAATGATTGTGGCTGAGAAAATCGTTTCCAGTGGAAACGCCAAGTATATGAATTAAGTTTTTTTTTTTTTTTTTATTTAGGATGTTTATACAGCAAGTCAAACAATACAGTGAAACATAATTGTGACATAGGCTCACGGGTTTAATTCATATAAGAATTGCCGTGGTTATTCTGCCTACTGCTGTGTCTAGGTATTCACTAATGCTACCGCTAGTATTTTTTAATACTTACTCTTATGCTAATGAGTATAAGGGTATACATAAATGCGTTATATAAAATTTTGTGAGGGTAGGGATGTGGAAAAGGGGTGAGATGAGCGGTTATGATGGTTATGTTGGGTGGAAAGTTTCATCGGTCAGGAAGAACTTACCGCATGTGTTGTTTTAGTAGTGCAATTTAAGCGTTCACGGTCCAGCGGGAAGTTTCTGCATGGGCTGAGTTTGCTCTGTGTGACTGTAGGTGGTTGTGAGTGCAATTTTAGCAATCTTGGGTCAGCGGGAAGTTTCTGCATGGCCCACAATTATTCAATGTGTCTCTTGTTCTTGAGTGCAGTTTTGAAGGTTTCAAATGTTGGTATGTCTTTTTGGGACTGGGCAAGATTGTTCCAGTTTTTGGCTCCAAGGTAGCATGGGGCATTCTTTAGTGTTTCTGTTTTCGGTTTCTGGGAGGTTGTATTTATGTTGTGATCGTGTGAGTCTGGTGTTGGTTTCTGGTAGGGTAGGTTGGACTCTTGATCGTTTGTACATGAGGCATAGTAAGTGCCTGTCTCTTCGGTCTTTGAGTGTTTCCAGACCTAGTGTAGTGAGTTTGTGTGAGGCTGGCTCATGTTTTTTTGTGCGGGTAATGATTCTGATTGTTGATTGTTGATTCTGAAGTTGACACTGATTACAAAGTTAAATATGTTAACAGTTGATCAAATCGGTGCATAACTTGATAATTAGTTAACTTAGTACTTGTTTATTCATTATTCCTCATACTTTTCTTTTTATGTCTTTTCCCTTTGATTTAAAAAAATACCAGGCACAACGTTTTAGCAGATTAAGGACTCTATAAATAAATACAGTTCTAGCTATGATGAGAACCTTTAGCCTTTACCATAAAGTATGAGAGATCATATAAATAAGTATGAGAGATCAACTTATCAATCAAATCTTGCACAGGGCCAACCACTATATATAGGTGCCACACTGGTATACAATTCCCCCTAATTTAATGCCTTTAAAGCTGCATGGTCAGCTATTATGCATAATTGCAACCCCCAGCCCCACCCCCAGCGGAAATTGGGGAATGGTTGGGGGTGTCAGAGACAATATGCCACCACCCAGACGGGGATTTCACAGTGGGGGCATGTCCTTCAGGGTTTTTATTCCATGATTTGGCCGTGAGCGGACAATATAATCGATATACTTGCCACTCACAAGGTGTACAATATAAACTCCCTCTACAGTGAAATCACAATTGTTTGAGCCAATCTTTGAGTTGTGCGGACAACACAGTTTGATGGAATAGATTAAAATAAACTAAGAATAAGGTAAGAATCATGGAATAAAAGCAAGAATAGCACAGTCTCATGTATGAGGTGGGCTGTATTCATCGAGTATGGCCGAAAACAATCAGACCTATGGCCTCATTGTTTTCGGCCATACATGTTCTTGCTATAATATTTTTTATTTGCAAATATAATGTGAAACATGTGTCCCATATGGGGTCAGGGATTTTACACAAATTTCTTGCTCTGATGTGTTGGGTATTTCATCATATTTCCCCAAATGCCCAGGACATTCCCCCATACCCTCAGAGGTGGGAGTGGTGGTAGGGGTTAAAATAATGGCCTAGATAAAACTGCCACTAGTGAGCGATAATATATCAAGTCACTGGAGGATTGGATTTTGGCAAGTCCCTAATTATAAATGTGCTGTAGCAAAGACCACCCAGACGATATCCTCCACAGCTGTTGTAAAATGACACAGATCTAAATGTTGGTCAAAAGAGTTTCAGATTGGAAAAGAATGAAAACCCTCAATTTGGATCCCCTCGCAAATATTTAGGCTACAAAAATATGGCACTATGCTATAATTCTTGACTGATGTTAACTTAGAGTGCAGCTTTAATGCATTAGTTGAATAAAGAGTATATATAACTCTCTTCCCCATTAAACAAACATCAAGTGTTGGGGGAAGAGGTGAGCACTGCCAATTAAAGGTTGGTTTTCCCAGGCTACCCAAAGTGATTTTAATGTTATTACCAGTTTACTTTTATCAGTGTATTCTACTCTTTCAGCAAACTTTTTCACCCAACAGAATTATGAAAGCAGGTTTTTACACTACGTTATTAGGCACATGGACCTTAGTGTGGAAATATTCTTTGTTCTTGGTGCATCTCTAGCAATGGTATCATTTATGAAAACAATGGTCAAACTACAGGACAAGTTGGAAGGTGAGATTTGCTTTAAAGGTTGTCCGTCATTTAGATTAAAATATCAATGGTAATCTCAGTATTGTGAATTCTACTATATAAATTTAATTAAAGTTAAATTATTGTTCATGAAATATATGCAGTGAGCCTACTTCTTAAAAGTACATTCAAGATTCCTTACACATCACTGACATTAATATTACTAATTTGGTGCTTAAGGTGACTCAGTAGTGATTTTGATTATTGATGAATTTTTCTAAAATTTTTACCAATGATACTTGACATGAAATAATCATTATTGAGTGAAAAAAAAACATAGGTCACCGGGCTAGTTTTCATGCTATGGCAGTATGGAGATAGAAATAATGAATCATATTTGAGTATATTTACTACATTTGAATGATATATTAACATAATTCGTTTAAAATGGTTCTGACATGAATTCAGACATCAAATTTCACCCAGACATTCAACATATATATATACTTATCATCAGATAATGTTTTTTTCCTCAGATCCTGAGTTAGCCCCCTGGAAGCCCCCTAGTGGCAGTATGGGGCACTAGCAAAATTGACTTTGGCTGATGACAATCAGCATTTTTTAAAAAAAATGTTTGATGAATATTTTTTAAATTTAATATGAATGTAGATACAGTATTTGCCAACTCATACACAAAAAATCAGGATGGCTTTCCAGGCTAAATTTTTCTATATTACGACTTTTTTATGAGAAAAATTGGGAAAAAAATTAAATTCCTGATTAATATTTTTAATTAATAGTGATTTGAACAAAAATGGCTTCATAAATCTTGATGAAATTCTATATGGATACAGCTATCATAGTTACTAACTCGCACACCAAAAATCAGCATGAATTTCCAAGCCGAATTTTTTATGTTACAACTTAATTATGAGAACATTGGCTAAAAATGAGAAAATTCTTGATAAATATTTGATTTACACACATATGGCTCCATAAATTTTAATAAAATTTAATATGGATGTATAGGGATTGTAGATACTAACTCCCACACCAAAAATCAGCATAAATTTTCTATCTGAAATGTTTATATCAAAACATAACATACATACTTTGTCTGCATAATGCTGATATTCCCTGCTATATGTATTGAATACACATTGCTTGAAAAATGGCAAAAGTTGTAACCCACTACTCACGCTAGGCGTTGCCACACACCCCGTTACATAATCACTACTGAGTCACCTTAACTTAAAATATCAGAAAAACTTTAAAGTATTTCATAGTCTCTAGTCATCTAAGATTTCTTTTTTCATTATCAGATGAGGGAAGGTGCAGAAAGGTCCTTGTGATTCTTAAGGAATATGGACTATATGTTCTTAATAGATATTGGAGGTAAGCAAGATGGGTCATAACAGATCAATTACACTACACCAAGCTGGTTGGTATGTCACATTTTTCCTAGGCTACATATGCTTAGTACTATCATTTTCCATATAAAATGTTAGATATCACGGTCCCTGCTTAAGGCTCTGTGGAGGATAGAGGGTACTAGCGTACTCAGCGTACTAGATGGTGTCACTGCGCCAGCCGCAGCAGAATGCCAATAGTAGATTTCTGCGCAGTAAGCAAATCCAATATGCCCAGGGAACTTTCACATCATCTAACTTCCTGTAACGCATCACACATAAGAAATCACAGTAGTCTATATGAGGAAGAATGGCCATTTTTTGTATTTGTCATCTTTTGTTTTAAGTGTTAAGGATTGACTTTCGTTATAGAGCAATCTGATATTTTGACTGCCAGTGTTTATAATCATGTGGCTTAAAAGAGAGTAAATTGGCAAAAGTTACTTACTCTTGGAGGATACTCAGGAAAATCGAGCTCTTGGAGACCAGTTTTTGAAATTTGGTATGGTGTTAGGTATGGGCATAAGGTTTTCAAAAACCACCGGATACAGATTGGGGTAGCCCCCTGGTGGCTGGTATGCACAAAAACTAATATGGCTGCCACCAGGTAATAGGAATGTCATATCTCAGCTTCTAATAGCACTAAATTCATGTGTAATATCTCTTTGTCTATATTTTAAGGCACTAGGTATCCATTTCTGATCAACTATTTTGTTTTAAGGTCAAATTCAGGGTCCAAATCCAAATCCAACATCCAAATCTGAGATATTTATATTCAACTACTTCCTCTAATTTTGAGGGGCCAAGTTTTAAGGGGCCCAGTCGGAAACTCATGACACAACATTTATTGGCATTTTACTGACATTATATCTTAAAAAATATTTTTTTAAAATGACAGGGATGTACAGAAGGGGAAATGAGCATCATAAAAATGAAAGAACTTTGTTGATACTCCAAAAATTGGTGAAGTTACAGACTTTCAAAGTTACCTCCCTCTCAGAATTACTAATATAAACATTTCTGACAGTGACGTCATGAATATGATGTGACTCCTAGCGGGAATACCAGGAACTATAACTCCCGCGCGGAGCCTCCTTTCCCCTCGGCGGGTGGTCACATATTTCTACTTTTTGCAGACATAATAAGCCACATACACTAGTTAACTTATCGTGTTTGTTCTACATGTGAAATGTCTCCTAGCAATGAATGATACTACACCCACAATTATTCTGGTTTGTTTTGTATCACTGTGCCTTCAAACTCATCCTTTGTACTGTGCTAAAAAGTGCTACAAAGCTGTAATATTACATTTTTCTCAGATTAACTCCTGTTGTGGCGATTCTGGCTATGATCTGGACCAACCTGTTTTACTACTTTGGAAATGGTCCTCTGTTTCCAACAAATTACATACCATCTGACAATTGCAAAAAGACTTGGTGGATCCTCTTGACCTACCTTCAGAACTTCCTTGGACTACCTAATGCTGTGAGTAGTACAAATCAACCAATCTGTATGATATTTTTTTCAATCATTTACCGTTGGAGAGAAATAGAAATATACTTTTTCCAAAGACTTTGAAAGACATACTCATCATGGTTTCAAAGAATATTTTTATTGGCCATCATTTAATAGTTACAACAAAAACGTATAACCAAATAATTGATTTTGCTCATATGTTGCCATTGAAATCATATGAAGTACTAGTATATACCTCACAATATCTGATACACTCACGGTCTTAGTCGTTTGCTATATGAAACCAAAATCAGAACGTATAGATCTGACATCAAAATATGCTAGTTATATTCAGACTACTATAAACATATTCAATCCAATACAAGTCGTCAGTGTTTATTTCATTCAGCATTCACATTTTATTAATTAATGATTATTATGATGTATCATGCTATCATTGTTTGGGTATCTACCACCACTCAAAGTGCTAGGTACCCTACAAAGACATCTATCAATATCTTTTTTGCGACATGTGACTCATTTTCTGTAACACATAACAACTTATGGAGATTATTAATCCGTGTACTCTCTGTCTCAGGTGGTTACCAAATTCCCTATTCATTACTTATTCTATTATGTATTCTTATACCTAGTGCATTGGATGGTGCTGGTATCTGGCCAACGACTTCCAGTTCTATCTTTTGGTGCCTATTTTCGCTGCACTTTTCACTAAGTAAGTCCATCCAATCTACTTGAAGCACTACATGTATGTCTTTGATTAGGTGAATGCCATATTACACTAATCATTTATAACCACCTTTATTCTATAAGGTGTAAGCAAAGGTGCTTAAGAAGAGAAAAACTTCATATATCCACCCATGTATGAAAGAAAAAATACCATACCTGACCGTCAACTCGTTGATCTAGTCAACGCAAAAACAGAGAGAAATGTGCTATTATATTTGTATATTATACACTTCTATTATGTTCAGCCCAGCTGATCCTACCATGTGATTATGTTAATTTAATTTAGAGCAGTAGGGACTCCCTGGAAGACCTATGATTGTCATAGAAGTGGGGATGCCCATTTCCAGGTATAACAGTATTTGGTTAAATGAATATCATGTAAAATGTGGAAATAAACAATATACACAATACACTATAACATGCTTACTATCTGGCAAGTAATATTGACAATTTAGACCTAAGAAATCTCAGAACAAGGAGCCACACAAAGGGTAAAAGAAATGGGAAGGTTCAGCTTCCCAGATCAGCAAAGATCACAAATTCTATTGTATACAGATGTTAAGTTTGGTGGAATAAACTATCTACCGAAGCGCACACATTTGAAGAGAAGTTGAGCTTTGCAAACTACAGTGGTAACTTGTCTGCCACCTATCTGTATTAGTATTTTATTGTAATGTCATTTTCAAGTCTGTCATCAAATAGGAAATATCTTTATCTCACCATTGTATTATCTTGTACTTAGTTAGTTTCTATATTTCCTACTAGGTTTGTGGTATAGTATGCATGGGAAGACTAGATTCTTAAATCTGAAGAGCATAACTCAATGTGTACCTCTTCTTGAAAATAAATAATTTATTATTATTACTATTACATAAATAAGGAGGTAGGTGTGTGGACACTCATAATCAATCCTTCGATTTGCAGGCCTGCAATTACATATTACGTAAATATGTTATGAATATAATATTTATTTTTTAGAGTGATGTTTAATATATTAGGTAGTGTCATAATATGAATGTTTGTGATGTTGAGTTGTATGATGTAGCAGTACTCATAACACTTTCGACGATTGGTAGTAAAGGAAAAGTGAGTGATGAGAGATGGAGAAGAAAGTGCTTCTGTACACGTGTGTGTGTGTGTGGGGGGGGGGGGGGGGGGACTTCAGACATGAGGTGAGGGGACTTCAGAGTAGTGCTGGATTCTTCCTCCAGTCGGCAGCATCATTTGTCACCCCATGTCTTAACGACATGCCTATAACATGTTGGAGAATTGAAATGAAAATGTTTGTAATCTGTTATTGTTTTCTTTATTTTTCATGACAGGTCAGCAAAACTGGGCGGAGCATTTGCTGGTGTGGTTTGGGCTATAATCTATGCTATTAGATTCACATTGATTTTGTAAGTATTTCAATGACTTGATGCCCTGATGATATATAGGCCTATTTATGATGAGTTAAAGAAAAATAAGTCATAAGTCCAAAATTGATATTTGGTGTTTTATTTAAGATATCTTGGTACGAATATTTGCATATTCTCGCTATGTAGCAGTTTAAGTTTTATGAATACATGTACCAAATTCTAAAATAGTATATTAAACCTATTCTTATGTTTCTAAGGTCATCCTAAGGAGTATATTTAGCTGCTTTACTATTAAATATCGACTCAGAAATTGGAGACAGAAATATAATTGTATGTCGAAATCCATTTTTTTGACTTATGACTCATTTTCCTGTGGCAAAGGCTCCTACCCTTCTGGGATTATATAGCCTACTGACTCACTTACTTACTTTTTATCTAGCACATTTCAGGCCAATAATTTTCTTAAAAATCATTTATACCTACCACGAATACATTCTCTCACCATGCTGTCTAACTTATACATTTGAACTAGAACTTGGCAAAGAACTAAGGTAATATAGAAATATCAATCAATTAAGAATATAGATTTATATCAAATCATTCTAACCATAAATATATCTTTCAGTTTCTCACTTGTACCATTATCATAAATGAATCATGAAAATCAGGCAAAACAGTCAACCTGGGGAGCAAAAAGAAATACCAGAATATAAATACAAAGAACCAGGATTGATCAATGAAGCATTTGGCTCATATTCACTGTGTATATACAGGGTGTTCGCGCTGTGTGTCGCATACATCACAAAGATTGCAGATGTTCCATTGGTTAATTATTTTACTTTGTTTCTCTGGATTTCGAGCATTGGTAGTCTTTCCAAACTCTAATAGATTTATTGCATTGCCTAAGCTTAGTATTGGTTTTATAGTGTACGCTGCAAATCTATTTTGTCTTCCAAAACAAAAATCACAGATGTCTGTGCTAAGACACCTGTTGTAGCACCTGCACGTGCAAACCTGCACGTACATCCCACTACACATTTATTTAGGAGTTTTCTTTAAAATGAGACAGAACTATGACTATATTATTTTGTAATCAAGACCACATATAGGGTTACTAAAGGTGTATGAGATCGTGCACAGTAATAGGTGGTGTAGAAAAGGAGATCTAAGTGTGTTTACTGTGATATTGACATGCAACAGACAAACAATTTTTTCTACAACAACCTGAAGAGACCAATGAGTCCACAAACGGGTTCTTAATTTAATCAAAATTATTTAAAGTTAAAAAAACAATACCTAGCTTCTGGACATCAGAATTTGCCACTGTACTGTCAAATAACCTAAATTTATGAAAGAAATGGGATTTAGACCAGGATTTAGACTATTCGAATTATACTGCTAAAATCAACAAAATACAGAATCAAGGCCTGATTCTTGTCCGATTACTTCATGTTCATTATTCCTATAACAACTCCTTCTTTAATGTAAAGCTGTTTCTCAAAAATGCTTACAGCAAACTGGGAGACTGGCAGCTGGACTATTACCAGGCTATATATGTGAAGCCATACACCCGGTATGGGCCTTATATCACAGGCATGGTACTGGGGTACCTCTTGTACAGGACTAAGTGCAAGGTTAAAATACACAAGGTTAGTCTATTTATGTTCTTCTTATTAAAAGCAATTTGAATAATTATAGTAAAGACTTGAGTTAATTTAATGACGAATGCAAGGAAGGCAAGTCAAAGACATAATAAAGGAATATACAAATTTGAAGATGCAAACTATCGTTTGTGCAGGGCTAAAATATTTATTCATCAAAACACTTCTTCATTGAAAATCGTCAGAAAAAATATCCAAGTCCCAATGTAATCTGTTCAGTCCATGAGCTATCGTATATTTCTAACCACAGTGAGAATATTATATCGCCAGAAGGCAGCATTGTAGTTGACCACAGAGGGTCACATAAATGTGTCCGGTCACATAAATACCCTGACAGAGGCTCCACTTGCCCACTTCTGCCTAAACTCTTACACAAAAAACTTAGACGCATAGACTCTGTTACGTAATTAGAGAATAGTAATTAGTCACAGTACTAATATTGAATAAGTCTACAGGATAACTCAGGTATCAACTCTGAGTGCGGGACTAAGATTTTTTATTCATCAATACCCAGCCAGCATGTATTAAGGCATGAAATATTAAAGTCATGAAGAATTAAGTAGCGGAGTAAGACAAGAGAAATGATGCAACTATTTTCCCCACCATGATCCATAGGAGGCACAACATATTCAAGAGCAGCCATTGAAACCCAGTCAGCCGTTTTATTTGCTCTGGTCAAACTCCTTGCAAGTGCAAAAAAGCTGCAGCCCTCACTTTAGAGAATGGATTACCACATCCTTAATGATACCTGCCTTTTTTGGACAAGACTTTGCAAAGGCCAAGGCAAAAGTAGAGGGCACATATTAATGCAGCTGCTGGCTCTCCAGGGCTTTTTTAGAAATAATTTCTTGGCTGGTAGAGTTGTATGCTGTGTCAGATATTAGTAGGTCTTAGTTTTGCCAGCTTGGTTGATCTACTTGGAATTTGGGACTTCTTTGTGGATGACTATCAAAGATGAGATGTACAAAGTACTTTTGAAGAGACTGCTTGAGAGTAAAGCTGGTGGAACTCCCCAATAACTCATATATAAGAAGCTCTTTAATGCTAATATTGTGGGACTGTTGAAGTCTGATAAGACTGGTGTAGTTGAGTATCATAGCCAGGTTTTCTATCAATCTTGATAGATTTTGGTTTGTGGCAGTTCTGATAACACTCAGGGATCCATTAAAGCTAGTTGGCCATCCTTATTCAAACTCCTTCATCTGCTGTTGTCAGATTTCTAGTGTATTATTGTCTACATGTATGCAGATTGTTGGCAGACACCAAATCACTAGCAATGTTCACTACACCAACTGAATGATTGCTTGAGTCTAAGGGAACAATGAAGGTGCTAAGTGTGGTTTTCTCTCTGTTCACAGCTTCACTACTTTATTATGGATTTGGTCTCCTCTTTGTGTGTTATCATCACCTTGTTGCTCTGACCATCATCTGTCCTTGATGATAGGTTTACACAGGGCTGACTAAATACATGGAAGACTCAGGGCCAATCTGGTGATAGCAGATTGTAGCAGTGTCAATTCCATTAGACCACCAGCTTTGTGTCCATGGTGCATGCATATCTGACCAGGTACCATACCACAGTCCTCATGCTGCAGGAGATAGTTGCCCACCTCTCTTAGCATCTTATCTGGTAGGGCCTCCATAGATTAATGTTTTAATAAAGGTAACGGCTGGAAGAGCTGGGACCTTCCCAGAGGCCTGTAGACCTGTTTGTCAATCTCTTGTATTACTTAGACAAATAAAAGATTATTCAATTCAATCTCAGGTAGTTTAACTCTGGATAGGCCCACAGTACATTAACAGCAACAGTACAATTGCTGGCCAACAGTGAACAATGTTATTAACTGGTAAGACTTTTGTGTAATTCCCTAGGAGTCTACCATGGCAGTCAATAGACAAATAGACAGTGTTGTAATCATGCCTTTAGCAGGTGACTTCCTATCAATGAGGGTAGTATAGATGGATTTGGTTGAAGGTTTGATTGGATATCACTATGCAGTAGCCATCTCTGTGTTAAGACCACTATATATTTAGGTGTGGCCTCACCATGATTGCATGATCCTACAAAGGAACATGTAGTTGGTGTCCTGGGATTTGACTTTGTTATGACCTCAGCAGTAAACTTGTATTTGCAATGGAAGGATGTGATGCTGGGCACAGGCCCCTACATTGCTGGTTTCCGAGCACCATTGTAGTGTTGTATAGTTACAAATACACAGTAGATAGCAGTTGCCACATTTAATTACCTTATTCAACATGATATAACTATAGTAATCATTTTATATAGGTGTTAATTGTTTGGCTGCAATAGCATTAAGCTATTAGTAGCTATTATACTTGCCTAGTGATTTTAAACACCCTTTGACCCCAAAATCCCAGTTTGGTAACTGGACTAAAAGACCCCAGTGCCGATCCCTAGGGTTGGACAGACCAAACCAAACAATGCAGATTGGGTCACTTATACATGAAACTCATGCTCTATACTAGATTACAGACATCGGCCCTCATTGAACTAAATCATAAACTCCTCCCGTGGACCTCTCTCTTAATCACGTGCAGGCACTCACAACATCCTAAAGTAGCTTTTAGATGTATTATCATATAAATTGTCTGACATCTGTACAATGATAATATTATTTTGTTATAATTTTGTCAGCAGAATCAAGCCTCACTCTCTATGTGATGCACAATCCCACTTTCCAATGAATCAAGCTTTGACTGCACAGAGCCATGGGGGGGGGGGGGGGGGGAGGGATGGGACAGATAAGGTACAGCTGATATACAATGACAACAGAAACGGTCTAGGAGGCATAGAACTCACATATCTCACTGGTGTCTGCACGCTTTTCTAGACTATGACCACTCATGGAAACATAAAGGCTGTTTTTTCTCCAACAACTCACTGACCCACCATACAATCATTATTATGAAAAAGACTGTTTAAGGTCTGGCCTGCTGGTGCACTGTTTGTGTATAATCCCTCAGTGAAGCTAGGGGATTATACACCAAGCAGTGTATTAATGTCTTAATATTGCCTCAGTATTATCCGCTAGTGCACTGCCTTACAAATTACCATTGCTTTCCTTTATGTGCAGGGTTTGGTAGCTCTTGGATGGATACTGGCCACACTGGCTGCATTGACAGCTGTGTTTGGTGACTACAAGAGAGACTGTGGTGTGCCTAACTGTACACCCTGGCCTAGTAACATCCTCTATTCACTGTACCAGACCAGCCACAGGGACCTGTTCGCTCTGGCAGTGGCCTGGGTCATATTTGCCTGTTGCACCGGATATGGAGGTATGTATGTTATCACCACTTTAATCTTTATTTTTTACCCAGCTGTACAGGAGGTGGAATAATGGGGATGAAATGTACTAGTAACAGAATGTGTATTATACGTCCATGCTGTATGATGTGTGCAACAATTTAACAGATATTATAGGGTCTGACTAAAAGACGCACAGCACCGAAAACCCACACAGCATCCGCACAGCACCCGCACAGCACTGCCACTACTTGTGCGACTTATATCAGACACACCACGTTGCCATTTTGTACATGAAATATTTTTCTGATCACCATGCTATTTGAGGATACAACTTATTGAATGCGGATCTCAAAAGCCTGTAAATATGAGTTTTATAACTAGAGTAGTCTTACTGTAAATAGCTGTCAAAGTTTGTGATATTTAGATTACTCATTTAATCACTGAACCCTGGTCATATATTGCAATATTTGTGGATATTACTGGTTGTTTAGTTTGAATTTATGCTTGCGAGAATGGGCAACTTTATTAAATACTCTGAATAGAAGGAGAATCAACACAATGTCTTATAACATGATTATTCCCTTAATAAAAGCCAGTCAGAGAAAGCCATATTTACTGGCCTTTGCGTTCTACCCATCATTATTGATACCCTAAAATTTCTCGGTTATATATTGAACATTTTATGTGACAAAATGTGAACTGGTGCGTCTAATATTAGTCACGCAAGTAGCGGCGGTGCTGTGCGGGTGCCGTGCGGATGCTGTGCGGGTTTTCGGTGCTGTGCGTCTTTTAGTCATACCGGATATTATATGCCCATTCTGTATTTTTTTGGACATGGTTTTTTATTCAGGCTCCTTACTTACAATATTGCACTCTCACCCCAGGGGTGATTTTCCTAGTGCCCTGTTGTCAGTCTACATCGAGGTAGTTCGGAATTTTTTTTTAATATAACAGTGGTGAGATTTAATATGTTGAGTAGTGTGGATAGTGAGATAGTATGGGTTTGTGATATATGATGTGATAGATCCACAGTCTAAAGTTATATCGACTTTTACAATGGGTGGTGAGATGGTTATTACAATCGTTTTGTTCTATACAATGCGAGTAAGTTATCAGGAGTCATTCTGTCAACAATTTTTCATCTGCAAACATCGCAGTAAACAACAAGTTTCACTGACGTTTTACATATGGGTCGACCTGCGTAGTTATTATCGTGTAATCCAACATAAGTAAAAACATAGGGTTATCAAGGAGTATCTTAGCCCTACATTCTAGGCAAAAATAATAGTAACTCTTATTTACATGTGTTGTACACTGTTAAAACTCTGCGTACATAGACTAGGATTGTCGCGGGTATGTTGGCGATTTGTCGCGTTCTGTGTGCTTGTTGCATTAAACATTCATGGCTCGAGAAAGCTGCATTTAAGAGTGCATGTGTCGCGTTTACTCAAACTATACCCATGTGCAGTCAAGCATGGTGTCAATAAAGCTTCTCGGCAGCAACTTATACAATGTAGACTCAGCGCATAAAGTGTTACCAATAATAGTAACATATTTGTTTTGGTATCTACATATGTTGTATGAGTGGTGCAATACCAGAACTTGCATTTTTTTCATAATAAATGTTCTGTCTTTGCCACCATTTTCCAGGCTTCATGAATAGGTTTTTCTCCCTGAACCTCTGGGTTCCACTCACAAAACTGTGCTACACAGCCTACTTGGTGCATATCATGATAATCACGGTCGCTTTGTTTAACAGAAGGAAGCTACTCTATGTGCAGGATATAACCATGGTATGTAATCAGAAATTATTTACTGCTATATTCCCAGCTATTACACACAAACAAATATTCCCAAATGTCCTCAAACGTTGGCTTTTTTGACTGAAGTTGTGAATATTCTGCTGCTGTTATATCTGTATACGATCATTATATGTCAAAACAACCGATAGAAAACCAGTGCCTGTGATTGATAATAAGTGAACCAAAACAGCTAATGATTTTGGCAGGTCATTTGTGATGTGTCACAGGAAAGTGAAGAACAACTCCCCAAAATGTAGCTAGGGTTTTTGTTAAAACTTCATTTACAAAGTATCATTATGGTTCTGTAACAGATCATAGATATGAATCTTGATTCGCATGGAATTATGGCACTAATGTTTATGGGTAAAGGAGCTTTAAAAGAATTATGACCCTTATATGTCACAATTATTGAGCGACTGATTGTGAACCGATCCATATTTTGAATGCTGCTGTTGATATGTAAGGAAATTGCTTTATGTGAATCTTATGAGTACAGGATGGTACCATTTGCATTTAATAAATAACATCATGTCAACATTCCTTTTTTCAGCTTTACCTCTACTTCGGTAACATGGCACTCACCATTCTCGTCTCTTTTGGTGTATCACTTGTGTTTGAAATGCCTTTCGCTATCATAGGAAAAGCTATACTGCCAAGACGGTTATGAGTTATAAGGGGAAATAAACGAAAATACTCACATAGATTGCAACCAAACCATCATTCAATATCTTGAATACTATCAATAAACAAAACAAATGTCAACAACAAACCATTTGTAGCTCCATTGCAATGGATAGTTTCGTATTTTGAAAAGAATATTATTGTATTGAATTTTTTTCAATTTTTTGAAATTTGAAATTTGTTTTGATTGAATCTTCGGTCAAAATGATGCGCAAATGATTGTATGTATTAAACCGTTCAAGAAAGTTTGTATGTAAAGTATTGTTTTTCAAGTCTTATAGTTATTTAATTTACACTCTGTATGGAGGTGCAAAAATGTATAAAATTGCAAAGGTGATTGAAACCGAAATCCTTTTTTAATCATGTATTGCAATGTTTCATTATCCAATCATCATTTTAACCCTATCAGACCTATCAGCCGTGGCGCGAATGTATCAGGCCCGCCACAGCTCCGATGGTTGCTAACGTCATGAATGAACATTGTCAGGGCGTTGCTAACAGTGCGCTAGTGACGACGTCGTCGACGACGTCATGACCTATTAATGCCGGAGACCTTTTTTATCCTGACGTTGAAAAACGGACGGGCTGAGGTTAATTGCTGACGATTCATTTATTATTTAATATTTATTCAGGTCCTTTGATTAAGTAGTAGAGGAGACATATATGTTGATCAATGTGTTCGAAAAGAGATCGCAAAACGATTAATTTTCAGAGGGTTAATGTTCAAAGTTTCAAGTACAAGAATAATGTGGAGTTCAGCTGTCATGCCTTCTATGGAGTGGAGGTAAATAGGCCTTCTGAGCCCGCTTCTGAGGCGATGTACAAATAATATCTTTTGCCTACATAAAAAGCCTAAAACTATGTACCATTATGAATTAACATATTGCATCAAACCAGATTTTTTTTTACATTTACCATTGATTTAAATGCGATCCTCCCCATGCAACTAGGCCTAGCTCAAGTCGAAGTGCTTGTTGACAGGTGCCCCCGTCGCCGGTGACCATGCCTTCCACGGGGATTGTTCATTACAAATAACACAGAATTAGTTTTTAAGATGTTTAATACACACTGTTGGCTTTTACATCATAATCCTTGATTCTGTAAGAAGACATGATGAGATATTTGACATCGATATAGTAGAAGTTGGATTAAGATAATACATATATATAAAGATGAATGTTATATATAGTATAAAAATGCCCCTTAGAGAGAATATAAATTGAAGATTGAATTTAAGGGGGGGACGGTGGGCAACTTTACATGCCAAACCGGGACCTGTCTGGTCTGCGAGGAAAATCGAACGCCCGGAGACGGGACATTCCTGACGTCACCTCCGGAGCCGGAAGATACGTCATTCTTTCATGTAATGCCGAGGACTTCCGACAACTTGCAAGCCTTGAGCATTACAAATAACACAGAATTAGTTTTTAAGATGTTTAATACACACTGTTGGCTTTTACATCATAATCCTTGATTCTGTAAGAAGACATGATGAGATATTTGACATCGATATAGTAGAAGTTGGATTAAGATAAGAATACATATATATAAAGATGAATGTTATATATAGTATAAAAAGCCCAAACCGGAGGATATTATATATGATTATTTAAATCTTGGAGGGCCCTGTGGACCGAGTTCGAGGGACCTGGCTGAGGTCTGAGATAAGCAAGGACAGAGTCCGAGGCCCAGGTGCCATGGGCGCGAACGTCATTGAGGGCAGCACCACCTTTAAAATACGTATAAGAAGCACCGCCTCTACGGAGACTGTGAAGTGAGTACTGTTTTGAGTCAAGTCTGAGGACGGTTAGCGCATTAGCCCATCTCTGAGAAATAATGCTCACCGGTATCGGGCCACCATCAGGGAAGGTGAGAAGTGGCGATGAAGGCAAGCCTTCCACATTTGTCAGAAGTTCAGAGAGGGCGAGAAGGGGGGCACACAATGCTGTCTTGTATGGCTGGTAAGAAGATGCGGGCAGAGTTGGTGCCTGCCTGAAGGGACTTGGTCCACTTGACGGTGACTTCGACGCCTTGAGATGATAGGGAGATGTCGCGTCTTGTCAGCTGCCTGGTGGGGTCGAATGTAGACACTGTCTTCGGGCAGAGGTTGCTCTGGCGGAGGAAACCCTCAAACATTAGAATGAGGGCAGCATGGAGCTGAAGAAATAGGTGATCGTGCTGCAAGATCGAGATGACACACGCCAGAAGCTCTGGCGTCGCCGGGAGTTTCTGTGCGGGCACATGCCTATGGGAGAGATCCAGGGCACGTAGGGCTGTAGCGATGAGCTGTGAGTAGAATGATTCACAGGGTAGAAGAGATATTCTGTAGTAGGTTCTAAGGCTTGAAACTATATTTCTTATTGTGGTTGAGGCTCTGTTATGCTGGGCCAGGTATTCGACGAACCAACATATGTCAGATGGCGATGGGGAGTAGAATTCCAAAGACACTAGGTCGCAGAAACCCCTGTATAGCACTATTGCAGATCTCCTGTTTGAGTCAGTGCCAGGCCGGAATGCCAGTCTTTGGTGGGAGGTGGCTGCCTCTGCTAGGGACGCTTGCACTGGGCCTACACAAAAGAAGAAACATCGTACAGTTTAGCCGGCATATCGATTGATGTGAGGTTATTTTGGGTTATGATTTCAGAAGCTTTTAGCTTAGCAGTGTCGTCAGAGAACGCTCGAGAAAGAGCGTCTGGGAGGGTCATGAACATCCCGGGAACATGGACAAATACGAAGTGAATATCAAGTCTTGCAGAAAGGAACCAGAAGGCCCTACAACACGCTGCAAGTATATTGTCCTTCGCTTTGCCCCCTGATAGTGATTGTACAGATGCTGTATTATCGCAGCAGATTCGAACTATTGATCCACTGTCTTGATTTGAACAGAGAAGTCTGGCTGCTGCCAGGCAGTTGGAGGCCTCTAACACATTTATGTCGTCACAGATATACTCCTTGGTGTATTGGTGAGCAAACCACTTTTTTCCGTCAGTGCCTCCTGCGGCTCTAATGGTAGAGTCAACCCATATTGTCTTGGAGATGACTCTTGAGGGAAAGATTGCTTTGCCATTGAAGTCCACTAGGAATCGGTCAAACCAGGCCAAGTCCGCCTTAATCTGAGGTGTTATAGCGACATTTCTTCCTTTGGCCGCCCGGAGGGCAGTGAGGAGTCTATTAATGAATACACGAGCAGGGGGAACCACCTTGGCTAAGTGGTTGATCTTGCCAATCCCGCTCTGCATTTGCTTTGTAGTAATGATTTTTGAGGAGGCAAGGGTGGCCATCCATCCTCTAGCTGTTACTCCCATCAAATTCCCCATAACATAAGGCATGATTCCTGCTGTCATTAAAGTAATAAATTTAACTTTGAGTTTTGGTGTTTTAAGGACCTTGAAAGTCAGTAATTTTCCATGTGTATCAGTAAAATCTGAGTAAATGTGCATCAGTAAAATCTGAGTAAATGAAATAACAAAAAATAACAAATATTATTTCACTCCTCCCCCCCCCCCCCCCCCACACACACACCCTCCTCCTTCAGTTGATAAGTGTAATAATGAACAGTCCCTATGAATATCCTCATTGTGGGGCATGCACAGGGACGTGCTAACTTGTTTACAACGTTACATTGTGAGTCTGGCTAATCCTCTGCGCCCGTCTCTGCGGAACATTTCTCTCATCTCCTTGCTATATTATCAAAAACTAAACTTGAAAAAGTATGTTGATTTTCAAACTCATTTAATGGGAGATCAGAGATTTAGAAGCTGACTCTCTTCCCTCTCAGGCCCCTTGCCCCGAGTGCAGAAAGGATCTACCTCTGCATGCAGTGAGTAGCGTGAGTGTCGTCTGCTACAAATTTGATACATTTCAGATTTGTCCCGCGCTATGTTTCTTACATTTAGAATGTATAGTTTGGGCCAATTTTTCGTATAAATATGCTCTTATACAGCCGCATATCTCCTAAAACCGTCCAGAAATTCAAAATTATTAAAAAATAATTTGTATTCCAAAAATAGACCCCCTTAACCGAGTCACATGTTCATGATTCATTTATGCAATACGCCGGCACCCCCATGGGAGTGCATAAATGCAATACGGCGGTCTCTGCATAGGGAGTGCATGTATGCAATACATCGGTACATATCACGGGAGTGCATATATGCAATACGTAGGTCTAATAGGGTTAAAAAAGTGTCCGAAATGAAGATATTATTCAACTAGATTAGCCTCCATTTTGAATAAAGGAATAAGTAAAATGTCCCGATTTACTCCAGAATGCGTTTTTCATCAAAGTATTTATGGGGTATTCGCAAGAATACAGCTATAAATTCAACATTTCTTAGCAACGCACAACATTTGCTAGATAACCTCTGCATTTTGTGACGTCTGAAGAAAAGTATGCAAAGCTGTGTAATGCACAATTGACTGGCTCGAGAGCAAAAAATGACTATCCCTAAAATTTCGTAGTGGAGCTTGAACTCTCATCATACTCAGCTATGAAGAAAGAAACCTAATCATCTCATAGTAAACATGTCCTAATCCAACGAGAGTTGCAGCCTTGGTCTTGTTCCGTGGACCTGTAGACCGGCCTCAGCAACAACACCTCATGATCCAAATGCCCAAAGGCCCAGAGCCCAGAGCCTACTATATACAGTCTAGATGCGATTTCAGGCCCACCCAACATCCGACACTAGGTCCAACCCCTCTTCAGATGCTAAAGCCCACATCTGATTGTGGGTGGGGCCCTAGTGTCTGATGACACAGGTTAGAGATTCGATAGAACAATAACATACGATTAAACAGTACGTTTTTTTTATATTATCCACAGTCGAAACTTTCCGTACATAAAATACAATTGAACAAGAAATTTTCCATGAATAATTGTAGACAAATGTCTCCGCTATTATTTACAAGAAAATGAATACCATGAAAATTTAGAATGCGAATGATGATAAGATCTCTAACGCCTGGAAATATGAGGTCGATATGAGGTCGATATGCAGCAAACTGCTTGGGATAGGCAAGACTACTTTTGACATGACTTGACTAGTGTATTTAGAGGCACAGTGTATTTTATAGTATTATACTGAACGCTGTATGTACAGTAGTAGTATTGTTTTTAATGGGGAAAAAAATATAATACCATTTTATTGATGTTTTTAATATGAGGAATTCATTTCTGAAGGTCATTTTATGTTCCAAGGTCATTTTCAAGGTCAAAATCTAATATGGCCCCTACTGAGTAACAAGAATGTTATCTCAGCACTTGTTGTAAGCCTCTATGCATTCCATTGGTGTACACATTCATTAATAAGAACAATTTTCTTAGGGTCAAGGGTGTGAGGAATCTCTTTTTTATGTCACTTTTTTCTTTGTAGGTCATCTTGAAGGTCATGATTCAATATGGCTGCTGCTAGGAACCAGAATATCATATATCTTATTGCTAGATCCAAGTAAAATACCATTTTTTCTATGTTTTGAGCTCTAGATCGATGTATAAGAGCAGTTATTCAATGTTTGTAGGTGTAATGAATCCATTTCTGGAATCATTTTCTGCTTCAAGGTCATTATAGATCCTTTTCAAGGTCAAAATTTAATCTGGCTTCCAGATCAGTTGTTGTTGAGTAAGATTTCAGTCTTTGATGAGAAATGACTTGGAGACAGATCCCTCACAGCTTAAAACATAGAAAAACTGGTACTATACATTGATTTAGTGGTAATGGCAGCCAAAATATATGACATTCTGATTCCTGACAGCAGCCATATTGAATCATGACCTTCAAGATGACCTACAAAGAAAAAAGTGAAAAAAAATATGGATTCCTCACACCCTTGATCCTAAAAGAAATGTTCTTATTCATCAATATGTACACCAATTGAATGCATATAGGCCTACAACAAGTGCTGAGATAACATTTGTGTTACTGAGTAGGGGCCATATTAGATTTTGACCTTGAAAATGACCTTGGAACATAAAATGACCTTCAGAAATGAATTCCTCATACTTGAAAACATCAATAAAATGGTATTATAGTTGAAGATCTACCAAATAGAAGCCAAGATATGCCATATTTACTGTTTTGGGTGGCCATCTTGAATTTTGCAGCTACTGGCCACCAGGGGTGTCTACCAACTTGTAGCTGGTACTTTTTGAAAATTTCAGGCCTTATTTAACAACATGCCAAATTTAAAAAATGTGTCACAACATGCACAATGTAGACAATTAGGTCCCCAAATATTATGACCTGATCTAAAAAAATGCTTTTTTCACCAAAATCTGACCGTTGCCATGGCAACAAAATTTAAAAAAAAGATATTTTGTTGAAATATATATTTTTGGAATCTCCATACGTCCATGTTTACTATGGTACCTCAACCTGTACAGTATATTTTATATATGTTATATTCCCGGCAAATAACAATGCTAAATATTCTTAATGTTGGCAATAATAAAAGTGTAGCCATATGCATTGCATTGAAGATGGAAGCAATTTTGCGCCTAAAAGCACACCAGAAACAGGTTTTGGGATGTTATCCTTGATTTCGTCTGCAGTCGAATGGGGTAAATAAACCCTCTCAACACATATGATGATAAAAAGCAAAATAAGCCTGGTAGTTCTACATAGATATGTGTCAAAGTAGGTTTAATCACTCGGTAAGATATCTGGTAAAGTTTGTGGTCATAGACATTCCTAAAAATATTCATAGATTAATTAAAAATATTTCCTCTATGCATAATATAGTACTACAGGCTATAATAAATTTGACTTCCATGCATTAAGATACTTTCCATGCCGCTACTTTTACATAAACCCCCTTCCTTCTCATCCTATAGAGCTTTTTTAAAAGGGCCATAGGGCCAAAGTCATGCTCACATATTTCCATTAAATTTATATTCTTTTAGTGTCGGAATGACACTAAAATGTAAAAGAAAACCTGACAGTATAAAGTCAATATGGCCAGATACCAGAATCCGAAGTTTTTTTCATTTGGACCATAAATGACCTTTTAATTGCATAAAGACCTATATTTCTATTAAAACTAATATGATAACAGAGGATACAGAGGTCCCAAAAATTAATTTTCGACACATGTTTTTAAATGCTGGAATCAATTTAGGTACAAGTAAAACATCTTATGTTGAAATTTGGTGGCATTTGATACATTTGTTCACTGTCTAATTACAAAAAAAATACAAAAATCATTGAATTATGTCCCATCATTGATTTTAATAATGTCATTTTTCCAAGGTTAAATTAAATATTATTTAAAGATAATGTAAAATTCAAGAAGAGAATACTTATACATAAATAATCACCGAAATTTTAGTTAAAGAGTGGAAACTAGCCATGCAATGAGGGCATAGAGGAATTCAACTAATGTCCCAACAGTGATCCCCATAATTACCTTAATTGCATTAGTTTCATTTCTAAAAATTATGATTTGATAAGACTTTCACATTATCACGACTGTTTATGAGTATCTATTATAATAACAACCATTATCTTCTATGGGTTTTTTCCCAGTAAAGAGATTGTGTGAATATCAGTAAAAGGGCCTTTATATGAATATCAACAAATGAGTATCAAGTTTATCAATTGTTGCAATTAACACCCACCTTCTACCGTCAGCAACATCTGGAATACACTAACCACTATTTCAGGGTTGCATTTAGCTTTAAAAGGGTATCAAACTGAGCCCACACTGCCATTGTATGGGTGATCGAATTGAGTTGTGAAAGCAAAGTGTCAAATGAAGGTGTGTGCGACATTGAGGCTGTACTGTCTTCCTGAATTCACAGAGGCCTAATTTTTTGCACAGAGAACGGCTATTATATCTTGAGATTAAATAACAAAAAGTTAGCCACTTCTATGAAAGTTTAACCACTTGTTATGTCCTTATTATCGTTTTTGGCCCTGTGTCCACACAGTGATAATATTTATAGAAAACCTCCTAAGCCTGAGACAAATTCGCACAAACCTCCCGTTTTTTAATAATTATTTAGGCTAGACCTAAGCGTTGTTACTGGTCCTTTAACATTATTTTATTTCAGCCCAAAATAGTTAAGAACATCTCTTATTGAAATGTTATTGGAAGTAACGAATTACTCAGACTTTAATATTGTTTCTGTAATAAAAAGTCAGGATTCATGGATCGAAATTGGAAGCAATTGTACATTTCTAGGCGACCTGACCCATATACACATTCATTAGATTTGATTTCATGGTATACTATGTTTACTAATTTCAGTTCACCACGGCATTCGCACTGGTAGATTATTATATGCATTCATTTTCTAAATCATATGTGTGATTGCTGTGTTCCTGACAAATTGTGTATTACCATTGTGTCCCACCCAACTTCTACAATGTAAGACTAATTCTATCTATAGAATGTAGCCTTCACCTCACATAACTCAGCCCATTTCATTATCATCGCAATCATAAATTATCTTGATTGTTGAAATCTATAATCTTGAATTATAGTCCGGGGCATCATCAAACTTTGTATTCATGCAATTCTTTATTAAAAAGATCGACATCAGGACACAACGAAAAATACTTTTTAAGTGAGAGTGTAGGCTAACTGTTCTTTGTTTAACCTGAATAAAAATATGCAGAATCGACACGTCGGTGACTATATTTGGGGTGACGCAACAATGACTATTATGACACATCTCTCATGCGTGCGTCCTGTGAACCAATCAACGCACGCCCTTTCCCCCCTCTCATCGTTCCACCTGGAGGAAACCTTACTTTCCCCCCATCTCTCGACACATATAGAGGTGTTTACACGAGAAATTTTGATTTTTAAAAATTTTCTTACAATTTCTGAGAAATTCCTTTTATATATTTTGTTGTCTGTGTATGTCTGTATATATTTATTGACATATATTTTGCTTATATATATTGTGATATGTATAGGGTAAAAATAAACCTTAGCTCCACTGGGGTTCATGGCCACTCCTTGTTACGTTATCTATTGTTCCAGTATTTAGATTCTCCAGAAGCCCCAACATATATCTAAAATAACAACTCAATACTGTACATTATTAAGTTCATATTGATCTCAACTTTTCAAATATGATGATATTTCACAATTATTATATAACTAATTATATTTGATGTGTAAGAATCTACTACATCATTTTTTCAGAAACAAAACTTCAAGAATTCACAATTAATGTACACCTTTTATCTCATTCCTTATCACTCAACACCAGCTCAGAGTCCATCGGCCAACCAATGTATTACTCATTCATAACACCACAACGCTTCATAACTGATCTGGATTAAGAGATACATCTATCACTTTTTGACATATATACACAACACCCATCGACCAGTCAACCTCATATAGTCATATAGTCAACCTCATAAATTCATTAGTAACAGTACCTACCAGAATTGGATTCTATATACCTGACTCCCATACTGACTTACTCTTTTAGTGAATACTCGAAAAGGGAATCGCTTTCACAAGGATTTTAATCATTGGATTTTTTTATGTCAGACGGAAAAAAAGGCCATCTAACCATTGAATCAGCTTTATATCATTGACTGCTTACTCAAGGAAAATAAGTGAAGATGGATAGAAAGAAACATTTATCATTGACATTAGTAGTGTTATGCCTCTGTATTTCCCCGGGCACAGCATCAGTCCAGATGTCAGTTACAATGTTTAAGAGAGCAGCACATGTTCTAGGTGAAAGCGCCAACAACCGTTTGGACAGATTTGAAACATTTGCTAGCTCAAATGTGACTGAGACTTGTACAAAAGCTGCCAAACTATTTGAGGCTGCTGCTAGACTTGGAACAGAAGAATGGGCGTCAATAAGTAAGTAAATGTGATGCGTGAAATATAAGTATTTTTCAAATGTGTTTTTTTCACAGGAACCCTTGATCAGAATTGTTTCGGGATGTTTACCGCAGCTAGTAGCATAAAAACATGTACCAAATTTCAAGCCTGACTATTGACTAGAGTTATATGCATATCTGATTATCTGAAGTTATCCGCAAGAGGACAATTATCTTCTTTACTATAGTGAGTGAATTTTTTTTTCACGCAAATAATATATAAAAGTGCTTATGAGATTTCCTAATGTTTGGACCACCGCAAAGTCGTTGATTTTGTGGTTGATTGTTTCCCTTATTATTCAGTGTGAAGATTTGTTTTTCAGTAGGGCTTGAAACCCTCCTGAATATGGGAGCTTAGACCCACCAGAGAACGACCCACCGATATTTTACCCCTACATAATAAACGTATCAACAACAACTGTTTACCATCTTTGTAATGCGTTTGGTCTCTTCTTTTAAAATATTATCTAATTTTTGCGACTTATGACTCATTTTCTGAACAAAAAATCCCACAAAATTAATGTCTCTTACAAATACATAGCTTTTCCTTTGAGTCCTGCTCTCATTATCCTTTGATATTGGAAAATAGTTTCCAGTAATATAGGGATGAAATAGGAAAAAGATGTTAAGCTGTAAACAAGAGCCATATATTCTGGTCTCATACAGACGAAAGGAAGAAGGTTTTTTCCTACCCCTATATGTGCATGCACTATTAACTAACAAGCATTTTTATCTATACTATGCACCATTATGCAGCAGTATTTGGTAGGCTACATCTAAGGCTGCAATTCCACTGGCTCGCTTTTTTGCTCCGCTTATGGCCCGCTCTTTTTATTTCCCCGAGCACTTAACAAGCGAATTTAGAGCGAACTCAGAGCAGTGCAATAGAATCGGTAACTGCGCTTTCTATACGCTCTTAAAAACAGCTATGTGCGCTACTTTGGGAGAGCGCAGGACGTTCCTCTAATGTCTGACGTGTTTGATTTTAGCGCAACTACACAGCGCTCTTTCTACGTATTTTAGTAGTGGTCCAAGAGCGCAGTAAGAGCGCACCAAGTGATTTACCTTTGATTTCATGAGGAAAGAAGCGTACCAGTAGAATCGTCCTGCGCTTGTACTGCGCTAAAAATAAAAGCAGACATAGAGCGAATGAAAACCACACTATAAAGAAGCGAGGCAAGAGCGAGCTATGAGCGCAGATACGAGCACTCCAGTGGAATCGCACCTTAAGTGACTGAAGGTACTATTCCACTGGCTCGCTTGTATATGTGCTCATGGCTCGCTCTTGCTGCGCTTGTTCATAGTGCGCTTGTGATTCGCTTTTCATTCGCTAATATTCTTAGCGCAATACAAGCGCAGAGCGATTCTACCGAGATTCTACTGCTGCGCTTGTTTCCTATATGAAAGCAATAGCAAATGCGTTTGTGTGCTTTCAATGCGCTCTTGGTCTGCTTGTTTAAGAGGCAGAAGAGCGTTGTGTTGCTGCGCTCAAATCAAACACGGCAGATATTAGCGCAACGTCAAAAAGAAGCGCCAACGTCAAGTTTTAAGAGCGTATAGAAAGCGCAGTAACCTATCCTATTAGACCGCTCTGGTCTCGCTCAAACTTCGCTTCTTAGTCGCTCTGGGAAAATAAAAGAGCGTATGAAGAGCGGGCCAAAAGAGCGAGCCAGTGGAAACGCAGCCTTAAATTAGAATTCCCTGTTTTAAATTGTTGATCACTCCATTATTTCTTATCATCAAATCAGTGGTAAATGATCAAGTATGTAATAAACAAGTAATACTATCTCTCTCTACAGTGACAGAATCAGATGGTAAGCTTGATGGGTTATCCGGGTTCATGTCGGGTAAATTACATGCGGTGGGAGCCTATGACCAATGCCTTCGGGTAAAGGCAACCAACAACATCATAGTTGATGGTAACAACAATCCGATTGGAAAGCATGATTTTGATGCTCAATATTGTCGACTCCGATGGAACAATGGTGGGTTATATGATGTGAGTAACCCAATATTTTTATAATAAAAATGTCATTTTTAGGTGAGTATGCACCAATAATATGGTGAAATCAATTTCCCCAGTCCTTTTAAATAATCTAAATGGGTCAATTCCTAATAACCATTTTCTAACTTTTAAAATTAGATTAGTCACTCCCTTTTTTAACAACCTGGATATGATAAAAATTTAATGAGCTGAAGAGAAAGGCCTTTAGAAATAGAACTATGATAAATATATACTAGCAAACCAACCCCAAGAACATTTGCATTAACACATAAGTGGATTTTTAAAAAACTAATAACACATGAGTGGATATTATATGATAACCACATAAGCCAGTCCAACCCCCACATGTAGACACACATGTTGAAAGGCTGTATAGTTTGAAGGTCCTGTATACACATTTAGATGTTATACTGTTTACCTTTTCCTATATTTATAAAGCATATACCGGTAACCTGGCACATCAGATAACTAACCCAGTAGTCTCAGTTACTTAAAATATTCACGCCCCTTCAACCATCTCGTCAGTTGCCCTATGTAATGGTTGATTCTCATTTTCTTTTCCAACTAAAGACGAAATTAAATAGTTGAAGCTCCGATTAAATAAGAAATTACTAACCTATACTGTAATGATAAACATTCTGGACTGAAAATACCTTGTGCTGCCAAAAACGAGAATCAACCATAATACTACTAATCTTTGAATATGGAGGAGAGAAATAAAAGTGAGTCCAACTATTGAGTGAGAAATGCAGACTAAGATTGATTCATTATTTTCCACGAAGGGTTACTGAGTGACCAGCTCTGATTGTTTGTTGTATACCTGTCTATTAATACAGACATGGATATCTAGAGATATGGATGTTAAAATAATGACCCGCAAGGGCCTAGCGCACTAATCAGATTACCATGCAATTCTCACAGAGTATAGTGTAAAAGAGTCCTCTGCATGTGAAATTGCATGAGAATCGGCTGAGTGGACTAGGACCTTAAGGGGTATTCATTAGGGGAATAAGGACTTGAAATATACACTTACTGATAGTAATTATGATTAGTTTAGATGATAATATGTAATGTCACATAACACTATTGCATGCAAGGTGACATCACACTTGCTCCACCTCTAGATCTCACAAACAAAATAATTATTAGCTTAATCATTCATACTTCGCCTATATATCTCAGAATTCTCAATTTTATACTCAAATCAAATCAATGTTATTCATGAATAAGTCAGTTATACAAACGTCTTATCATCAAACATCTTTATGCCATCAAATATATTACTATTCAAACATTTATCCTCAAACTTTATAGTTCAAATATTCAATAAATGAATAAAATATTTATTCCCAAGACCAAGGCAATATTGGTGATATAGTAAGATGACACATATTCAAAGGGCATTCATCAAACAATAACGATCAAGGATGGTCTTGTTTCGTATTTCAGCCAGGTTAAAAAAGAAAATTTTATAATTATGAAGACATTGTAAAAACATAAAGAAAAAAGTCATTGTCATTATTGATACCATATTTGTTAAGTTATGAATTATTTCATAAATAAAGAATCAAATTCTTATACTAAATGGCAACCAACAAAATCATTTACATCACATGTTATTTAGAAAACCATAACGGTTCGCATCTGTAATTATTAGACGCTGATGGCACCCCCAAATTGCATGGTATAACTGATCAAGAATGTAGTAAGAAAAAAAAGAAATAATAGTAGAAGTCTAACTTGATTTGTGATTTTTCACTTGCAGGCTGGCATTGGACAGGGTGTGTGTGTTCCCGCCACATGCAGTGAATCAGAAATCCGGGAACTATATCAACCAGGTCAGTTATATAGAGGTAGTAATGAGGTGGTTCCAGGCTGTTTCTGTGCTGCATTGTTAAGATCGTTTTGCGCAGACACTAAACTTGGTGGCACCTGTATTTGGCCAATTATGTAGAGGGTACCAAGTGAGTACCATGCCCTAATAATTTGTTATTATCACCATGTCAGGATATTACTTATTGGAATACAGGAAAGACCTAATACTTTGGTTCCTAAAGCATCCTAAGGGTTATAAGTCTGTGTGATATTGAAAATAAAGGATTGCAAACTGAATGAGATCTCTTCTTTTTATTTGAAATCTCGTTCCTACACTTTCAAATTCTTCACTAATTTTGCATTTGATAGGCATTGGATTTTGTGAGATCTCATCTAATTTGAGTTTCATTCCTAAACTTTCAACTTTTTACTCATTTTCGATTTTGTTTTTTTTATTACAGATATACTTTTGCATATTTTTTTCTACCATTTTAAAAAAATATTCAGCGACAATTCTGAGCTTCGGTACATCTGAGTGTTTTGGTATATGGCGTTGATTCAAAATTTGGAGTGACAGCCAGTAATAAAGGGTTGTAATGCGCTGAAGGGGGAGTTACAAACACAGAAAAACATGAGAAATAGATGCCAGTCAGTTCTAAATGGGTTAGTGGACTCAGTTGCGTCGGAACTGGACGCCTATGGCATTTTAGATGGCTTTGGCTTTACCTCGGCCATCTAAAGGTGCATAGGCTAATGGGACTAGATGGAGTTGTCTTAGTTACAAATATATTTGTTGATGCATTTGCTAACATGTTATTTTACTTTAATGTTTTGTTCAAATCTCACTGTGTTTTAATTCTAGAAATTGCTTCAGAAGCTTTGCAGAATCGGTTTGTAAACTGTGGGGCAAAGCCAGACTTAAAGACAAACACAGGTGCTATTGTATCGATGTGAGTATGGTGTTAAGTATTGTTTGTGTGTGTCTTTTGAGGTTTGGTAATAATACTGTTACACTGTGCTGTAGCATACATATTTATGTTACCACAACTGTAACAATAAATAGAATTTGGTATTAATTAATTGAATAACTTTAATTTCTATAACCACACTCAGTATTCACCAATAACACTTCAACAATGCTAAAAGAATTAAACTGTAAGTTAAGGTATGTGACTCCCTAGACACACAAACTTTAAGGTGCTGGGTTCATAAATTAATCCATACTAACGTGTGAAAGGTGGATTTGTATCCTAAATATTGGAACAATGGCTGGATTTGTATATTAGAACTATTAGAATGTATGATGACTATCCTTCCTTGTTTTGGGGCTGGTCAATAATATATCGACTCTAACGTCCTTCTGAGGTGCCCATTATTTATCTATAAAACCTTGATTGAACTTTTAATTTGCTAGTGCTAATCTTGTTCTAAAGTAGTTAGTGCTCCTCCAGAATGTTTGGTGCTAGTTGTGTTAGCTTCACCTCATTGTTACCCACTGGCTTGCACAGTCCATGGACTATTACAACCTAAGGCAGAGACAACAGGATTCTCAAGTCAATAAACAGTGCACCAGCAGCCCGTTAATGTCATTCACTGATCCAGTATTGGACCCAAGCACCGAGCTATGTTACTAACTATCATATGGGAAGGTACACTATCTGTTTAGATCTATACATGTGTACATATTTCTGTCCTTAGTTTACAAGGTTGCCTATTAGTAAACTTTGTAAATGTAGTATGATTATCAGGACACATAGAATACCGTCCTCAAGAACAAGAGTGCTTTTGATAAATTAATGTCTACCTGAACCAACAAATTGTTTGCATACAAAAATATTCATTTATTTATTCCAGCGCAGTTTTGAGCTTCTTTGGCCTATGGGTTCTCCTTGCAACTTGCTATGATCTCATCAAAATGGCAGTTGAGGAAGTAAAACAATGGAATAAAGATACCACTGAAATTCCTACAGCAGAAATTACTACAGCAGAAATTCCTACAGTGGAAACTCCAGTAGCAGAGACAAATGGTGCCAATGGATCTGTAGCCATGGTAACAGAACCTGAAGGTAAGGTGAACCTTGGGGCCACAGATTTTGAGCCGGTGATGAACGGGGCAAAAGGGGACATAGAGATGACAGACACCTCTACCATTTCAAGCACCAAGAATCTTGTACCAAGTGTCATTCCAAGTCCACACCAAGAAGAGAAAAAACCTTGTAAGTCAAAATAATTCACTTGAATGCATTGTTAATTGTGTTTTTCTCGAAATTTGTTGTGCATTTCTGATTGCTCAGATCTTTCAATGAACACCAGATGCAATATATAGAGGAGCAAGTAAAGATCTCCAAACAATAGATATTAAAAACACAGCTTTAACAACTTAGTATAGGATAAAATATCAAAACTACGGACCTTCATTAGCCAAGTTACATTACTCTAGTTACATGATTATTCTAATTGTGATTCCCTGTGCTGGATAATGTATTTCCAAAGACCAGTTCCTATGCTGACTTTTAGTATATCACTAAAAATGCATCGATCCACTATTACAGATAGTATAAATATTTCAACCGATAAGATGAACATGTAGCAGATACTGGGTGTCACTTTACATAGTCAGTCGATCCATTATTATAGGTAGTACAGGCATCCTTAATATACAGTCAACCGATCCATTATTACAGATAGTACAGATATTAGGTAAACAATGAGAGGTTCACAGATCCAGTGTAGTATAAACCCAGAAGAGGGTATACTACAGTGGTTAGAATGGAGTTTGCGTCCGGAATTAAAATGGTGCTAGAAGCTGGTGAGTGTATTTTTTAAAAGTAGCTGAATTGTCAATTCTATGAGCTTCAACTTTTAATGAGTTCCATCAAACTCGACATTTATAGGTGGCAGAGCCAATGATTTTATTAATTTTTGTGGGCATAACAGTAAGGTTTTTCCTTCCCTCGGCATGACTCCGGGTCGACAGTTTCTTTGTGTCTAGATGTGACTGATTTTGGGCTAGGTAGTGCGAGACGTCTAAGATGTTTGTCTCTTCTTAATTGTAGAGGCCAAACATTTAAAATTTCATGTTCATAATCTACGTCATCAAATTTGGATTTATTAAAAATGATTCTCAACGCAAGATTCTGTTGAGATTGTAGTTTACGTAATAGAGCTTTAGGAGCGGAGTCATATAAGAAATCACAATAGTCCAGGTTAGGGAGAATAGCCAATTTAAACAGATCACTTTTAGCTTTAAAAGTCAGGGAGTTCCTGGCTTTATAGAGCAACCTGATCTTTGAAGTAACAAGTTTTAGTGCATTATTTACATGTGGTTTAAAGGTGAGTAGATCATCTAAGAGAAACCCGAGATATTTGTATTCATCCACAGAGTCTAACTTGGAGGAGCCGAGGGAAAGGGTAAGGTTGCTATTATGCATCTTTGACCTGGCTGAATAGCTGAGAGAAAAAGACATGGCTTTACATTTGGAGATATTTAAAGACAGTTTGTTTTTAGCACACCAAATAGATATATTGTCTAGGTCAGCCTGAAGATTGCGGTGAAGCAAATCAACTTCAGCGTTATGATAATAGAAAACGGTATCATCCGCATAATGTTGGATGCTGGCATGTTTTACAATAGAACAGAGATCATTGATATAGATTGTGAACAGTAGTGGTCCCAGTATAGTCCCCTGCGGGATGCCATAAGTAATAGTACCTTCGTCGGATTTTAATCCGTTAACAGTGACGAACTGCTTTCTACAGTTTAGATAATTTGTGAACCATAGAAGTTCCATGCCGGTTATGCCATAAGACTGTAATTTATTTAAAAGAATTTGATGATGAACGGTGTCGAAAGCTTTACTGAAATCAAGAAAGACTGTTTTATTTAGCAGCTTGTTATTTAAATTGGAATAAACATTATCTAGAAAAACAATTTGGGCTTGTTGTATCGAATGATGCTTTCGAAAACCATATTGGTTATTATTGAATAATTTGTTTTGTTCGAAACGGTCCGTGAGCTGATGCTGCACAGCAGCTTCCAGAATTTTGGCAGGCATGGAGATGCATGAAATAGGTCTATAGTTTGATGTGCTCAATTTGCTGTTCGCCTTAAAAAGTGGCGTAACACGAGCTGATTTAAAAGAACTGGGAATCTTACCTAATAATAGAGAAACGTTTATGATATGAGTCATTTGATCGGTCAGAGCTAGCAAACACAACTTCAACTTCCTGTGAGGATAGCTCGGAAAAATTAAATTTTGGTGATTGTGATTTGACATCTGTTTTTGCAGAGTCATTGGTTTGGTCATGGTCAGTATCGGCTGGTGGGGTGATCTTCCCAGCAAGTGTGGGACCCACGTTCAAGAAATAGTTATTGAATTCATTCGGAATGTCAGATGGATTTAGCATTAGCCCGTTTTTCTCAATATGAATCGTGTTATTCCCCTTCAGTTTACCCGGATTAATAATCGGCCTTAAGAACTCCCAATATTTTTTTGGATTTTTGTCATGAAACTCTAAACTAGATTTGATAAATTGAGCCTTTGCTGCTTTACATTTAGAGTTTGCTTGCCTTCTTAGGGACTTAGCCTCTTCTAGAATGAGGGGGTCCTTAGTTTTGTTGGCAATTCTAAATAGGCGGTCTCTTTTGTTCATAATTTGTAAAAGCTTGTCAGTTATCCATTTGGGTTTTGTGCGAACGTTTCTAAATTTCTTTAGGGGACACATTTTATCTAGGTAATGTTCTATGTTTTTCAAAAGGGCATTCCAGCAAGATTCTGGGTCAGGATTACTATAGAAAGCACTCCAGTCTAGGTTCCGTAGAATCTCATTGAGGGTTTTTTGGTCCAGATGTTTGGTGCATCTGGCCCAAAAAGTATCAACATTATAAGTGGTTCGAGCTTTTTTCCTCACAAGGAAGATAGGAAAATGGTCAGAAAGATTTAAATCTATTACACCGGCAGCACTAACAAGGGAAGAGTCTGAATAAAAACGATCTATGGTAGTCTGCGATTTCAGAGTTGGCCTTGTTTAGGTTTTTTGATATATTGTACTAATGAGAAATCATTTATCAGGCTTTTAATTTCAGAAGAGAGACTAGTCTTAGCAGAGCAGATTGTATTAAAGTCCAAATTAAAATCGCCCATGAGAAAGAGTTCATGAGAGCGATTTAGCTTGGAGAGAGTGTCTCTTAATTGTACTAGTAAAGATTTTGTGCAGCCGCTGGGAGGCCGATAGATATTGACCACAGTGCAGCTTTTATTCATGCCTTTTTTGATTGAGGCGATTTGAATTTCTAGGTCTTTGGTTGAGATATTGAGGATATTCGGTGTCGACTACCAGATCATTTTTATAATACATACATAACCCTCCCCGCCTCTTCTTGGTGGCTCTGTCCAGCCGGTGTAAGGAATAATTTGGGAGTTGAATCATATTATCATGTGTACTGGCATTAAGCCAGGTTTCATTAAAACCTAAAACATCAATATCATTACCAGAGGTTAGACACTCGATCTGGTTAAAATGTTTATACAAGCTATGTATGTTCCATGAAACAAATTTTATACCTTTAAGGGCTTTCAACTCGTTAAAGGAGTGAAGCAACAAGTCACTAGTGTCAGCAACCATGACAGAACTTGTTGTGGCATAGGATTTCCTTTGACGAACCAACAGTAACAATAACTTCCTTTGATGCAGTGAATAATAGGTGTCTGGTGAAGACGGCCCGCTGTGATGTCGGACCGGGCCGCTTAGTGGAGTCGGACCCGGGGGTTAGTGGAGTCGGACCACTGGGTTAGTGGAGTCAGACCACTGGGTTAGTGGACTCGGACCACTGTAAACTCGGACCACTCTGAACTCGGGCCACGGTAAACTCGGACCACTGTAATTTGTAAATGGACCAGATATTAAAAGATAGATTTGTGTAGCCTAATGATGAATTTTGATGTTTATGGATGGATGGTATGCCTACGTTAGCGTTATAGTTATACGGTGTTTCAAGGGCCAAAGTAAATAAAGCCTCAGATCAACTATGTCCAATCGCCGTGGCCGATTTTCCCGTTTTAATGAAGTTAAACGATGGTTAACGATTAATTTGATCAGGCTACATTAAAGATAAAGGTGATATTATTAACATATGTTCGTAAGAAGGTATTTAATTCTGTAGAATTGCTTCACCAATGCTGAACATGTTCAGGGATTGAGAGAAGAACGAAGGGTAGCCATTTTTAATTCTTACGACTGAGAAGTCAGCTGGTTCATTAAAAATTAATTCTTACAGATTATTTATAATCTCTTATTGTTTTAAATCTAGCTGGTACGATGTAAAACGAGCCTGACGATCTGGATATGAAGTCTCATTGTGAAATTATTGTTGTTTGTCGGAATTTGGATTTTGAGTTTGCTTCGAAATTATGTTTTATTACGAAAATTGGTGATATGTAGACAAAATCAATTCTGCGCCTGTAAGTACTTGTAGAAAAGCTCATAGAAATTAATATAAACTGACATTTGTTAATGAGTACACAGGACGTCTTTGGTCCGAGTTTACCTCGGTCCGAGCTCCGCCCGGTCCGACTCCACTAACCCCTTGGTCCGAGTCCACTAACCCCCTGGTCCGACCTTACCCGGTCCGAGTATACGGCGGTCCGAGTATACAACGGTCCGACATCAGAGTGGCCCGACCTCTCTAGGAACCGAATAATACAAGCAGCGGCTAGGGGAACTAACAAGTTGTAAATAACAAATTCAATGTGTGAAACAACATTGAGGGTAGTAACCGGGAGTAACCGGGACACAGAGAATAGAAAACTTATTTATAACAGTTCTTACGCCTCCGCACTATGAGCGGAAGGTTGTTTGGTGATTAGAAAAGAGGTTGAAGTTACATTAAACTACGAGCTTATAGTGACTTAAAATTATCACAGAAATAATATCAAAATTATTATTGTTATTAATAATATCGATATCAGCACTGTTGAGGGATGAGACTTCCCTTAACCGATTGTAAGAATAATACTATAGTCTCTCCAATTATAATCAGAGATTCCACAATGTTTGTGCAATGACGCACATGATGCATAATAACCCCTATAACAAATACATAACCTACATAGTGTGCTTTAGTAGTAGTGAGCATCATTAACACTACAAAACTTTATATAAATTTAAGTCGAGAGTAGGGACGGACTCATACCAATCACCAGGAGAAGCACTAAAACAAGTTACTTCTCACCCAGACAGTGAATGAGCCCTCCCCCGCTCCAACCGGTAAATAATATGTCAACCCGAATTATAAGAGAATATTAAATCACCTAGTACATAGAGTGACAAGTCAGTTATAACATAGTGACATAAAATACATTTTAAGGCTGAACACTCGATTGTGTCAGGCAGATACATACAATAATTAAGTATAGAAGTTTTGTGAGAGGTAAAACTACACACAACCATAAGCAGGTGAGGCACTAATGGAGGTAGCATCCATGGCATACAGATCAGACTTGAGAGTATACTGGGGGTTTGGGGGTTTACAAATTCCACATCATATTTTCCAACTGGTAGGAGCACTTAAAGAGACATTCATGACACCATTCAGTCGGAGCGACATTTCACAGAGGGAAATATTACAGCCTATAAAATTGAGTAAGCTGAAATCAGTAAGATTATCCATTAAACAACAAGTAGTCGGTGAGATTATCAATTACACAAGAGGTAATAATTCAAAGTGTAGGGAACAGCTCGTTCATAAAGATCGACAATACTAACATATGCATTTGACATTACAAATTGAATTTAACATTACCATTGATCTAATTTTTATTTAGAATCGATCTGATGAGATTCTGGGAGTTTTTTTTTCTCTATAGATTCCCTCAAACCACTTCCGTCCCCATAGATCAGTCCCTATAGATCAGTATCAGTCCCTATAGATCAGGCATAGATCAGTATCAAGACTTCCGTCTCCATAGATCAAGACTTCCGTCTCCATAGATCAAGACTTCCGTCTCCATAGATCAAGACTTCCGTCTCCATAGATCAAGACTTCCCCATAGATCAACCCAACGCTGCCAAGTATAGAATGAAAAACAAGCTAAAGGACCTGACGAGGCTCGAACCCTCAACGTTCTCCGCCGAAGTCGAACAATATAACCACTACGCCATGGAGCTGGTGGATCATCGCGGCTGAATTTTGCTAGCGTACTGATACCATACACAGTCACAGGCTTCTGAACTCGCCATACATTTATTACTTGATTCCCGTCGACTAAATCTTCGCTATCGGGCTCAAACACTATTTAAAACATTTCTACCGATTCAAATCTTTTATTTATTTCTTTTTTAAGTCCCTAGACACACGGACACGGCATTCGTAAATCGGAAGTCTGATGCTTCGTTTGTTGATGTGCGGGTCACTTTCGAATGAAATCCTCCGTGCGCTATATAGGCCACCGTACACAATGCAACGCCAAGTGAACGTGCACATGAGTGGGTATGACGAAGGGTCTCCACATCTCTTCCGGTCGCACATATAGCTTCTGAACTCGCCATTCATTTATTGCTTGATTCCCGTCGACTAAATCTTCGCTATCGGGCTCAAACACTATTTAAATCATTTCTACCGATTCAAATCTTTTATTTATTTCTTTTTTAAGTCCCTAGACACACGCAACACGGCATTCGAGAACCGGAAGTGTCCTATGCTTTGGATAGCAAGCAGCGGTCCCTTGCGAAAACAGGCCGGCTGGCTGAACATAAACATTAGCGAATACGCTCCTCTGATTGGCTGTTGTGGCTGAAGCTTCATTCAGTCAGCCGTCGCGGTATTATATAGGTTCCGATTAAAGCAGTGCAATCACTTCCGGTCTCATAGAAAGGCTGACGACTCGCATGGCTTTGCATGATATTTTGGATGTTTTTGGGTGTTTTTGGACGGAATAAAGAAGGTTTGTCTATCTTTTTTGCTCTAACATTAATGGAATCTCATCAATTCTCTTCTAAAAGCAATAATTTCCTCGGATTTTTCTGCTCGAAGTGTCTATAGCGTCAGGGAAGTTCTCGGGCTTCGCCCTCGAACTTCCCTGACGCTATAGACACCTCGAGCAGAAAAAACCTCGGAAATTATTCCTTAAATAGATTTTAGACTCAATTCAATATGTTACGCCCCCTGTTAATTTCACAATTTAACATAGCTCAGTTCATTATGTACTTATATCAGGCAAGAACAGATGCACCAAGTGGGGGAGGGAGGCACTAAAGCAAGTTGCCCCTCTCTGACAACATCCACCTGTTCGGGACTGATACAACAGTTGACTGAGAGTAAGGGGTTATTAACAATAGTTATCATCTGTCTCAATGTATAGGCATAACAATTAGAACAGAGCTTAGTATCTTCCATATTTAATTCATTTGTCCCTTATTTTTGTGTAAGCCTTAAATATGGCTTTAGCCCAATATGATTGAAGATGATCGGATAGGTGACAACCATCAGTTGCTAGGTGAGAATAATTATGAGTGTACGTCAGATTATTCGGGTGGTACCTATGAGTCCAAGGGGTGTCGATTTTGTTGGAAATATTAAATTCTTTGATTAAACGGATGGCAGACTCTACTTGCTGGTTTAGTGTCTCTTGCAACGGGTGGAGGGTGATTTCTTCATGTTGTAAGTTTCCACTCTGCACTTCCCTTCTCTGATTATATAGATTAAGGTGCATGCCTGTAATAGGTGCAAAGCTTATATGGTTAGGACGAGGGGAGTGGTGCTGGACACATGCATAGGAGTCTTCCAGTTCCCTATGGAGATTGGATTCCATTTCTGATATGTTGGTATAATGTAGGGTGACCGATTTGTCGATACTGTCTTTTAAGGTTAGGTTACATAACCCAGAGATGACAAAGGTAAAATTCGGAGAGAAATGATGAATGTTATTGGTGGCATATCTTACCGATTGGAGGATACTTGCTCCCGGCTTACATGAGATGTCTAGTAGAGTCCCCATCTCAAGGTGTTGAGAGAGGGGAGGCCCGATGGAGCGGGCACAAGAGTCACCTATAACAAGTATCGAGTTCATGTTTATGTTTACATGGGCGATAAATAGGAAGTGTATAGGAATAATTACTTTCAGGTTGTATCAATCGAGGGAAGGGTCTCAGTTCATTCGTGGATGAACCATCGCGGTTCGCGGTTGCCCATTTCCGGTCTGACGTCATTTCAAAGAATACCGAGTGAGGAAGATCAGTTAACTTTTTCTTTAGGTCAACATGCTGATCAAATTTCCGCCTTATCATGTCTTCTAGAATCTTACTTTCCTTTTTCTTCCACTCTGGCGAAGAACGTAACTTCAACTTGGCTTTTCGCTTGATATCATAGGGATACGTTAAACTTCGGATTTCTTCGGCCACTTCCGGTTGGTCTAATTCTTCTGCTTTGGTGACCTGGAATGCATGTTCTACTGACTTATAATTTGTGCTATTGTAGTGTACAGTGGTGGGATAAAAATTAGAGAGAAAAGAGAATTCACTCTTAAAACCCAGTCCGTTGCCGTTGTCAATGGTGACCGACCTGGCATTCTCCGAACAGCGACCAGTGGGCAACTTATCCAGATCTCTTTTGGTGAACGTCTCGGTCTCGTGGTCATGGAATACCACAATATGACTACCTCTGTGCTCGGAATTGTGACCATTCAATCGGAGGAACTGATGACAATCAGAAAGGATGTTGTATTCGTGTGATGGGACTACAAGTCCCTGATCATTAATTTCAAGGCGGGCAAAGCAAGTGTCAGTTTTACGAATCTGTGCAATATTCTTCTCCAGCTTAGTGAGGATATCCCCTGTTTTCGACCTCACTAGGACAGGCCTCATTATTTGGATTTCAGGAATACCAATCCTATACGCCTGAGTGATATCACTAACATCAAAGTTCTGATCAATCCACGGCAAAGGTCATGTACTGTTTGAACTATATCATCATTTCCAAGTTCAGTAATGTTCTGCAGAATGAGAAACTTACGGTTACCCGGGCGAGTACGACAAGGCTGTCTCATTGATTGCAGGACATCTCGCCGGGAGGGCGGTGGACCAGGGAGTGGGTGGCCCCATCCACGTGGAGGTTGTCTGTTCCTCATTTGGTCACCTACAGGTCCATTTCTCATAGGCTGAGGAGGAAAATCATCACTATTGGATTTATTGATAAGAGAGGTGAGTTTTCTGTCCGTGAGAGACATTAGACTGTCAAGAGATGTTGTCACTTTCAGTGCCTTGGTTAAGCCATCCGCACGAAGCGACTGCAACTCATCTCGGAGTGTGTTTTGTGACAGTGCGCTACTAGAAGTCAACTCGATGTCAGTGATGCGATTTTCTAATTTTGAGAGACGTTTATCAATGGTGTTTTCCATCTTATCTACAGTAGATCTTAAGTTCTCGATGTTGGAGTTAATCGAGTTAACAGAATCCATAATGCTACGCTTGGCTTCTGTTAGCCCTAGTTTGACAGCGGCCTGTATAATGGGTGACAACTGCGAGGCCATCATCGTTAGAGAGCTGTCAGTGGAGATTTTATGTGAAGAATCCAGTTGTGAGACATTTGAATCGACCTTAACATTTACATCGTCAGAGTTAGACAATATGTTTTTCATCTCACTAAGATTTTGTGATCGATGGTGCAAGAAATCATCAAAATTATCATAGCCACGATATGACTTCGCCAGAGGTGTAACTGGCGGTTGGATTTGTGACTGTTGGATTTGTGACTGAGACTGTGAATGTGACATTTCTTCTGACTCAATAGGGATAGTATCCGAACCTCCCTTGGGACCCGCTGTGGATACATACAAGTCATCACTAATAGATTTGTCATGGCTTGAAGGTATGTTATCTCCTTTTAAATCTTCATTTAGCGTGTCTAGCTTAAAATTAATTTCGTCTCCAATCGAAGAGTGAGGCTGAGAGTTGGGGGGCTGCACTGAGCCATGCCCAACGAGCGGCGTAGAGGTCATTATTTTGTCGCCAGTATTTACTAGGGCCATTTGATAAGTATGATCTTCATTAATGATTTAAAAGCATATATTCCAAATTGTAAATTATCTCTTTATGCTGACGATACTATTTTATATATACATGGCAAAAATCTTGATCTTATCTATTCTGAAATGCAGAAAGCAATCGACAATCTACAACTATGGTGTACCAACAACTTATTTTTAGTAAATTCAAAAAAATCCAATACCATGTTCCTATCAAGATCTAGAAATATTTTAACAAAAATTGGAAATAAAAGCATAAAATATCCTTTGGGGCATACAAGCACATATAAGTACCTAGGATTCCTAATAGATCACAAATTAAATTTCCAAGCGCAATTACAACATTCTATCAAAACTATTTCTCACAAAATTTATCAACTTCACAAGATCAGAAAATACATAAATATGAACACAGCCACAAGAATATACAAAACAAAAATACTACCCTTTTTTGACTATGGGGATATAATAATACACAACACACATAGACCCTCCATTGACAAACTACAGAAACTTCAAAATAGAGCCTTAAGATTAATCCTAAATATGCCATATGATACTCAGATAAATCAATTACATAATACAGCCAAAATTCCACTACTTTTTAATAGAAGAATAACACACCTAAGATTTCTAGCTTTTAAAAGAAAATCAAATCCTTTCTATACAAATACACAAAATAGGGATACCAGACAAAATGATGGACCAATCCTTAAAATTCCTAGGTACAAATCAAAATTGGGTGGAAACTCTGTGCAGGTAAAATGTGCAACTGCATGGAATGAATTAACGCCCAGACAAAGAAATATTGGCACTATGGAAACACTAAAATCTAACCAAAAAGATTGGCTAAATAGCCTATTTCTAGAATAAACTAAAAATTAAAAATCACTGTTAAATTATCACTATACAAAATACAATTTAGAAAATAATTTATAAAAATCTACTTACTTCTCCAGTATATCTTTATGGCCAAATCCTTCTTTTCGATATTCACTTACCCCAAGATACCACATTGTATATAGTCTTTTATCCTCTAAACAGAAACAGAAGCATAACACTCCACCATAATGAGTTTGAGTGGCAAATGTTTATCTGTCTTTTATATCCTGAAACACATCAATTTTGATCACTAACACTCCACATTTCAATGTCTGAGTGGCACAGTGAAAGGGAATTATCAATCGATTTCATTTTGAGGGTTCCGGTCAGCCATTGGTCAAGAAGAAAGTGTGTGAGGGCTTGGTCCCAGTTTATACCTTTTTCTTTCAGATCCAGCGAGCGGAGCACCTCATAAGTGAGCAGGAAAAAAGATATAAGCATATCGAAAAGCGGACAGTCAGTTTTATGGTGAAAAAAACCAGCTTAGTGACAATACAAGTGGAATTAAGATTCTCGATCGACAACCACGAGGAGCGGCCGCCATAGCATCGGCCCTGGAGGCTTTATCGCTCACTCGGAGATTATCGAAGCAGGATTAACGCTAAAGAAATCAAGTGTGGGATTGTAAAGTAGAAGTAAGAACAATATCAAAGCTAAAGAAAATAAGGTCTGTTCTTCAAAAGAAAAGGCTTTACGTGGGAAAAAAGACCCAGGGTGGATTATATACTCATGCTAGGAGGCGAGGAGGTATATTAGACAGTTGACCCAAATAGCGCGGCCGGTCAGTCTGACCGCCGACCCCCTGCAGTGACTCGCTAGACACAAGCTACGCTCATCGGCCGCCATCGCCAGGCTAGGCGAGGATCGGTCCAAAAGTTTGCAGTGTGAGTAAGAAGACCAAACCAGGCAGAAAATTATGCAAATTTAAGACATTAAAGGAAAGTAGTAAAATAGATCTGTGCTCTGGTAGGAAGGCCAAGGAGGCGTTCATTAAACAGATAAAAGAGTTTTGAGAATAACAACAAGCCCGGAGAAGGCTAACCGGAAGAGAATGTCCACCATCTTGGAAAGCGGGGAAAACGGAGAAAACTCTAGTATAAACAGTGAGGAGAGGCGCGCGCACCCAGGTGCAACGCCAGCTCCCGCCGCAGAGTCAATTGAATCGAGTATGGACTTCGATACAGTAGGAAAGACAGAAAATAGTGGCACTTCTTCCCCAGCTAACACAAAAAAAAGGTCCCATCCTAACTCGCCCCCTGAGCCAGAGGGCAGTAAGCAAAGTATCCAAAGCAAGTTTAAAATTAAAAAGAACCTGGAGCTGGAAAGATTAAATATCGAGAATCAACATAACCATAAAACCGATATGGTGAACACAGCTGCTTCTGACCTAACCTTGATGGTCAAAGCTATGGCCGAAGACGCCAAGAAATCAGTTAAGGCACAGAAACTGGTGGCAGAAGAAGCTGCCAGGGCAGCAGCCGAAGCAAAAGATAACTTCGATAAGCTGTTTGAGTCTATGAAAAAGTTTGATGAAATTCGATCGATCGCTTTGTCAGCTGAAGCTAAAGCAGACTTGAGCATTAGAAAGGTGGATACCCTCGTCGAGGACAACGTGAAAAGGGATGAAGATATAGGAGAGATGAAAAGCACTATATTCGACATGAAGCAGAAGCTAGAGGGGCAAGAAGAAGCCCTTAAAATACTTCACCAGAAGACACCGACGAGTAAAGACATCTCAAAGGTGGAAGAAGTACAAATCAGAATAGCTAAAGAAAATGAAATTATCCTCGCAGAGGAAAAGAAGCTTGAAAAAAATCTGCTCTTCATGGGAGTCAGGAAGTTAGCAATCGACGAAACCTCAAAAAGATGGTTAATACACTTATGAAGCTTTCTGACATCGAAATAAAGAAAAGTTACAGAGTGAGCTCCACGCCCGGATGTCCAATAAAAGTAGAATTCGCCACATCCGTAGGTGCTGCTACTGTCCTGAAAGAAAGAAACAGGATGAGAAACTATGACACGGACCCAGAGGTAGGAAAAATAGGGATCAAAAGGGACACACCCTTAGTTCTTAGGCAAAGGTACGCCAAAGCCAAAAAAATCCAAGAAGCTAGCAAGAAGTTGGAAGGATACAATGTGGAATTATTGAGAGGAAATATCAGAGTAAATGGGAACTTCTATAGGCATGACCAGCTAGCCACCCTGCCCACTGAGCTGGTTCTCTCAAAAATCTCAAAGAGGGAGGATGATGAAACCTTCATCTTCTTCTCTGAAGACAACCCGTTGTCTAATCACTACTCTGCCCCGTTTGTGGTGGACGGTCACAAATTCAATAATGTTGAGCAATTTATTCTCTACCACAAAGCTTTCTACGGAAAAGACGTCGAGAAAATGGAGTACGCACTAAATACAACAGATCCCAAAAGTTGCAAGCGGAATTTCAGGGCCATTACACAAAATCAAGATGAGTGGGCCATACACAGATCAGAGCTAGTGCTTAGAGCTCTCAAAGCAAAAGCAGCCAAAAATGAAAAAGTAAGGCACTATCGCTTGATGACAGGAGATAAGAAGATCGGGGAAGCGTCGTGCAATAGGTTATGGGGCATAGGGATGGACTTGGAACATCTCGAAGCCCTGGATTCATCAAAATGGCCCAATAATGGAAACCTCCTAGGCGAACTCTGGATGAAAACCAGAAGTTTTCTGGTCGAACAAGACCAGAAAAAGCAGGAAGAGCAGAGAAAATAAAGACTGCATCATAGGACTGGGGTAATACCAGAAGGTTGCCCAATCTCACCAAAATGGAGGGAAACAGTCAGCACGAACAGACTAAAATTATCTCTTTAAATGTAAATGGGCTGTCGGGTGTTGTTAAAAGAACAGCTATTTTTAATGATTTTAAAGCAAATAGAAGCTGTGTCATAGCCCTTCAAGAAACACATTCAGTGGTAGACAAGGAAGCCATATGGTCTTCCCAATGGCCAGGCAAGGTATATTTTTCTAACGGTTCCTCGACATCCAAAGGTGTAATGTTCCTTGTATCCAAAGATGTAAATGGAAGAATTATAAAATCAGGTAAAGATCAAGATGGTAGATGGATATATATCATTGTCAAAAATCGAGATTCTAAGAGGTGTATTATTAATGTGTATGCTCCCACAGCGAATTTCATAAAAGAGCAAGAAACATGTTTGAATGCTATCAGGTTAGAGCTCGACCAGCAGTCCTTTGATGAGCTGGTAGTTGTTGGCGATTTTAATACTGATTTAACTAATAGAGCTACCTCTCCATCGAGCAAATTGCTTTTAGACTTCGCCCAAGAGTACGATCTAGGCGACATTATAGCCGCAAAAAGTAATGGTATCCCGGTAAATACTTGGGAAAGGACAGGAACTGGTCAAGAGTCAAGGTTAGATTATATTTTTGTGTCAAATAACATGTCGAATCTAATCACAGAGACGGAGGTATCTTCCTCCGCTCACTCGGATCATAAGGTAATCTCAGCATCCGTGTTACAGAAGGAGGTCAGGAGAGGTAAAGGATTCTGGAAATTTAATTCATCCCTGCTAGAAAATGATTTATTTAAAGCAAGGGTGGAGGAGATCTCTTTATCAGTAAAGGAAAACAACCTGTCGGACAAAACTAGATGGGAGTTTTTCAAATTACAAATTAGAGAACTGGCCATGTCAATAGGTAAGAACCAGGCGATCGAGAGAAGGAGAAAAAATAACGAGTGCTCCAAAAGGGTGGATGAGTTGGACAAAATTAACAGATTAAGCATTGAGCAGAAAAGAGAAAAAGAAAGGTTGCTATTAGAAATAAGAAACCAAGAGTTAAAGAGAGCAGAGGGAGCCCTAGTTCGTTCTAGGGCAAAGTGGGCAGTCGAGGGCGAAAAGCCCACCAGATATTTCTGTAACCTGGAAAAGTATAAGGCCAGTAAGAAGAGCATAACTCAGCTTAATGTAGAAGGTACCATGATTTCGGACCAAAAAAATATACTATCCGAAGGTGAAAAGTTTTATACCAATTTATATTCTAAAGAAATATTAAATCAGGATATTGCGGAGGAATTTGTAGATCCCAACATATCGGTTCACCTGGATAAGAGTGAAAATAATATGCTGATACGTCCCATATCCAAACAAGAGGTCGAAAAGGTTATGAAGTCGTTTAAAAAAAATAAAGCACCTGGCTGCGACGGATTTACTATTGAGTTTTATATGGCTTTCTGGCCCTTGATAAGTGAAATGTTTATGAAAATGTTATTATGTTGTTTAGAAGAAGGTGAGATGACAAGCGAACAAAAAAGAGGTTTAATCAATGTAATTCCAAAGAAAGAGTCGGATAGTGCCTATTTGGCAAATTGGCGTCCAATAACTCTGCTTAATGTGGACTACAAGATTGTTGCAAAAGTTCTAGCTGAAAGGCTAAATAGTGTTCTTCCTAAACTAATAGGGGAGGATCAGTATGGTTTTGTTAGAGGCAGGTATATCGGCTCTGCCATCAGGAGGGTCGATGATGTGATTTCTCTATTAGAAAAAAGAAAACAGCAAGGCCTGGTAGTAGCCCTCGATTTTTCCAAGGCATATGATTCTATTTGTTGGGAATTTCTGCAAAATACTCTATTGGGGTATGGTATCGATTTTATTTATGTGTCATGGATAAGAGCCTTATTTACAAATTCAGTCGCAGCCTTCTGTAACAATGGTTTTACATCAAACTGGTTTCAGGTTGAAAAGGGAATGAAGCAGGGGGACCCTATATCCTCTTCCCTGTTCATCCTATGTGTAGAGAGACTCGCTGAGCAGATGAGAGGAAGCTTGGATATCGAGGGTATTGTGCTGGAGGGAGGAGAGTCAAAGCTGGTACAGTTTGCCGATGATCTGACGGTCACAGTAAAAAATGAATTTTCTTTGCATAAAACTATCCAAATGTTAGATAGATTCGCTGAAGCCTCAGGGCTTAAGTTGAACACAAAGAAATCGAAAGGTTTCAATATAGGAGGAATAAAGCTAACAAATAGAGAAATATTAAAAATTGACTGGACGGACAAGATGCGGGTGCTGGGGGTGACTCTCCTCTCTCCAAGAAACGAGTCAAAAATGGCCACAATAAACAGTGAGAAGTTGTTAGAAAGAGTGAAAGAAACAATTAACCAATGGAAAAAGAGAAGCCTGACTATAAAGGGCAAAGTACTTGTGTGTAATATTTTTCTTCTGCCTATCTTTCAGCATGTCTTAGCAACAATACCCCTTACGGATAAAATACAACAAGAAATTCACAAAGAAATGATGAACTTTGTGTGGTCAAACAAGGGACACAAAATCAGCACTGCTTTTTTAGCCCAAAAAGCGGAAAACGGGGGCCTAGGTCTCAGAACCATCAAAGAGGTTATAACAACAAATAGGCTCAAATGGGTGCAGAGAATTCTGGCCTCTAATAACGAAAGTGACTTTAGAAGTATGGCGGAATTTTCTGCTCCTGGTAGAAAAGCACGGGAAATTATGTTAAGCAGGTCTAAGCCTAAGAAAATTCTAAATGGTTTCTATCAAGAAGTTTTCAAAGTATGGGACAAGTACTACTACAGTAAGTCACCAGAAACTAGAAACGAAATTCTTAAAGAAAGGTTGTGGGCGAATAGGCTGATTAAAAGTAAAAAGAGACAAATGTTTTATTATCAGAGCTGGGAAAAAAATGGGCTCCTATGTGTAGGAGACATTGTTGACCAGCACGGAAGAGTTATGTCTATTGTAGAATTAAATAAGCAATACGGTATATACCCAGATTTTTATCTGAAAAAAGATTTACAGCATGCTATACCCAAAGAATGGTTGCACGTGATAAAAAATTCCTCCCCCTCCGAGGACAAAGGGAATATAGACATACAAATCAACAGTAAAATATTAGATATTCGATCATGTTCTAGTAAAGCTATATACAATGCGCTGGTTGAAGGCATGAAAGTAAAGAGGGAGAAACTATACAAATGGAGAGAGTATTTGGGTTTAAGTGAGGTAGAGTTTTCTAACCTTTCTTGGAACGAGGTATTTAGTAACCCATACAGAACAACGTGTGAAACAAGGTTACAGGTTCTCCAGTATAGGATTCTCCACAGAACGGTAACGTGTAACTTATATTTAAAAAATGCCTCATTCAGAGATCACCCAGGGTGCTCTTTTTGTGACGAGAGAGATGATATAATACATTTTTTTATTTCCTGTCCAAATACTGAAAGGCTTTGGAAAAAGATTTTCAACCTAATAGATTCGGTGGGTTACCTCAACGAAGACACAGGAGGTAGGAGAATAGTTGAAAGAAACACAAATGGTGAATGGAACATACAGAAAATAAATATTATGTTCGGCGTTAATAAGAAAGGCCCAAATGTGAAAATAATTAACTGGGTAATCCTTAACACAAAAGCATTTATTCATCGGCAGAAGCTGTTTCACCAAGGAGAAATGGAGTGGATGTTCTATATTCACGAGTTAAGATCAAAACTATCGATTATACTGTACCAAAATAAGTTGAGCATAATAAGTAAGGAGGAAAATACCTCCTGGAAAAAGTTCTTTGCGGACATAACAGATACTCTTAGAGAAAACAATGGTTAGCTGTGTTTCTGTCGCCTAGGCGAAACCCAAAATGTCCTAATAGGTTTTTTCTCTCTTAATGCTACATGCATGGTTCGAAAACAGGCAAAACAAATATTATATGTTACATCGGAAGAGGAAGGGCATATGTAGATCTCGATGTTTATATGCTCGGATGGAAGATAGCTTTGTTGACAGATTGAATAAAGAAGATGATGTAAAAACAAAAACAAAATCGATTTCATTTTATCCTTTATCTAATATCTTTTATATATAAACATATATTCTATTTTATTCTATTTTACCACCTCTGTATAAAATTAAAGACTCGAGATATTGAAAAAATCTGACATAAAGCAGCTCATTAGAAATGTATAATAATTTTTCATCAACTGGACACAGAATTCACTGTAAAATACATCTCGCCAACTTGGCCCAACAGAACTAACCCCGAAAAGGGGAGTTGTGAAACCAAGTGTAAATAAAATCTTTAAAAAAAAAAATGTTCAGGCCAAAGAATTCTGAGATCATACTAGTTACTGATGATCTCCAGGCCATTTAGCACTAATTCTACGATTTGTTTTTGATGGGCTACCAAATGTTCTTAATAATATAGAGTTGGTAAAATGTTTGAGGGTGAGCGATATTAGGCCACAGCTCTGCCAAGGGCGACGTCTCAACTTCCCTGTGCGACGTGGTCGATTCAAAATATTGTAAGTCTATATCTTACTATTTGCGATCAGCGAAGGCATATTGACTCGATTTCAATTGTCCCTGTAGGTTGAACATTTCAGACCATTTCTGTGGATATGAACTCGTTTCTCCCTCAGCACGCACTGAGAATGATTGTAGATACTATTTACAAAATGTCGTAGCTGAATAAAAATCTTAAAACAAACAAATCGACGAAATTAATCTAGAACGGTCATGACAACGTGATAGTGCGTCAGAGGCCGCTTCATATTATATTCTATTCTGGGCAAGTTGCATGTGTCGGGTGTGCTGAGGTTGACCACATTTGGTCTCTATGAAGAGGAGATTATAGATACACATAAAACTTGTAAATACAGTCATGATAATTATGTATACGGTAGGCCTACTGAGGGAGCTAGAGTCTAGTTAAGCATGTGTTGCTAAGCAAATAAACAGTTAGAATGGCTGTAGCTAATCAACCAACTGCCCTAGCAACAAACAAATTAGTCCTTGAACCAGGACCCTCGCTCCGCAGAGAGTCCATATGCCAGCACCCGGCTGTAGTAGTGTGACATCACGCTGATGTCACGGGCCAGGAATTATCTATTTTTAGACATGGGCGTGCCTAGTGTGGCGGCCATTTTGCCGTAATGCATGATGGGAATAACTATCAGGTATTCATGCTTCCGGCTTCCTGTCAGTGGACAGACCCACCCTGTGGATAGTGGGTCTGTGTCTTTTTTTTCCATCCATTTACAATGCATCTTAAGATCATTTCACCACCATTTCTTTAGGACTTTGTCAAGTTCTTTTTGCTACAGGGCTTTTAACCCATTCAGGACAGCGCCACCAATGTTGCGTTATGCTTGATGACCGAGCACAGGAAAAAGAACATTCAATTTATGACGTCCTGAGTGAAATATACACATCACATGAGGATGACGCTTCACCACATCAACTTTTCTTTGGATGACACACATTCTAATAACGTCATATAACTTAAGGACGGCCTGTTACGTCACCACCACTAAATAACGTTGTTATTATGATGCTTTTTGGCAAAACGCATCCTTTCACATGGAGTCCTTTATGGCACTATGTGTCCTACGCATGGGAGTGCTTTTACGCACTACGTGACCTATGCTGTGCTTTAAGGCAATACACGGCCAAACGTGTGGGAATGACTTAAGGCAATACACATCCATAGGTGTGGGAATGCTTCCCATATTATCGCTCACTGGTGACTGTTAACATGAAGGAATTTTGTATGATTTGCAGCTAGAATGTTCAACAGCATTGGAATCCACTCGATTTCTTTTGAATATCATATTACTTTTTGCAACTCATTTCTCTTAACACATTAAGCTTATGTATTCATTGCAGCTACTCTTCTCACTGTTTTCCGAGCATTTTCCCTAGTACAGAACGTACAGGATTTACTATCAACCAGAAGTCCCAGGGGAGCCTACAAGTGCATGAATGGACTCCGTACAATGGCCATGACATGGATTGTGCTGGGACATACTTACAAAATCTGGACGTATGAAATCCCTGATCCGAAAGAGATTGTTGTATGTAAGTACACAATTCTATAGTCCTCTACCTAAAGTAAGGGACGTTGTTTTATTACCATTAATTCCTTGAAAACTAGCAAGTTTTAATGCAGTAGTTGATGAATAAAGATTAACTAACTTTATTTCCAATTATGCATGTACATCTAGTCGTGGGGGAAATGTGAGCACTGTCAACTAAAGATTGGTCTTCCCAGGATAAGAGCTTTTAATATGTTGTCATCAGTATACTTTTACCCTTTCAGCAAACCTCTTTACCCAAAGGAATTATGAAAGAAGGTTTTTACACTACGTTATTAGGCACATGGACCTTAGTGTGGAAATATTCTTTATTCTTGGTGCTTCTCTAGCAATGGTATCATTTATGAAAACCATGGTCAAGCTACAGGACAAGTTAGAAGGTGAGATTTGCTTTAAAGATAAATCATCATTCAGAATAAAATATGATTGATATGCTTGTATGAATACTGAATACCAGAAAAGCAATATGATTTAATTAAATGATCCAATAAGTAGTTCTATATATTTGCGGATGAAGAGAAAGGTTAGCCATATTACCGGATGGTCAGTAACCAGTAGAGTAGTTAAATATACTCCTTAGGATAACCTCAGGTAACCATGAATACATTCTATAAAACATACAGCCTTGAAATGTGGTATTATATATAATGTATCATGCTACTAGCAGCGTTGACATCCCCCAAAATGAGATCATTCTGAAGAAGGGCTCCTGTGAAAAAACTATCAGAAAAAAGTATCATTTTCATATCATAGCGACTTGTGACTGTTTTTTTCTGAAACACATCCAATATGTTCTGTCAGCATGATTCAAGATCCACGCCAGCAACACTAACACTAGCAATTTGGTGCTTCAATTAAGGTAATATAAGAGAAAGTATTTCATAGTCTTTGATCGTCTAGGATATGTTTTTTTCTCATTTTCAGATCAGGGACGGTGCAGGAAAGTTCTTGTAATTCTAAAGGAATATGGATTATATGTTATTCATAGATATTGGAGGTAAGCAAGATTGGTCATGATTTCAATGCCACTATACTCAGCTCTATGTCTTTGGTATCTCTTATCTATTCCTAGGTTGTTTATGCTTGATGCCATTATTTTCCATTATAGCAATAGACAACGAGGATTTTAGCGTGAGAACTGTCTGTACTCCCATAGACGTCCCTCGGCCTTTGGCCTTGGGACGTCTATGGGAGTACAGACGGTTCAAACGCTAAATCCGAGTTGTATATTGATTTTAGTCCGTGATGGAACACCATGGTGGCGCCACTAGACCAACGCGGTCTGTAGTATAATAAGTGCACGCGAAATCTTACCCAAAATGGACTAAATACTAGTTAACACGGCTGCTGCTTATAACTCTGTGCTTGATAAATACATTCAAATACATGTAAAAGAAAAATATTACGGGCATAACACCAGCATATACGAACGGCAAGTTAATTGGAGTGGTTTGTGGGCGTGCCCAAATGTAAAGGCCTTGGGTGGAGGTTGGCAGAGAGACTCTCCCCAAGTTTGGTGACTTTGGGATTTTCAAGAACTCCCAACAACCTGATCTTGAGTCTACGCGCTACCACCTTTGCCACAGAGACCGACGCAACATCGTCAAAGTATTATCTTTTAACTGACAACATGAATAATTAGGCATATGTAATAATCATGCTTATAACAATTGCAAGACAAAAAATTGATGCACAAGCGGAGTACAACCTAAGAGGTGGCCTCCTAACTTGTACTCCTCTTGTACATCAATTTTTTCATCGTAACACAAACACAGGGCTCTGATCTCTCTCCTAAATTTCAGTGCTAGAAGGTGATAAGTCTGATGTGATTCTGAGAGACTAGTATTACGTTTTTGTTTTATTTCTTAATCATGTTACACCATGTGCAGGCTCCAAAATCAAACTTTCATTGGCAGTCGCTTCCCTTCATTCCACTTGTAATATTCAGTACACATGAACAATGAAAACGTATGAAAACAGAAAGAGGACACTCAAATCTTTTTAATTCACGGGTGTAGATTAAATATTTCCGCATATTCTGGGGATTGTTTACATGGTTACATGAGAACACCTAGGCTAAAGCTACAAGTAGGTCTGTGGTGTCTAATCTCATGGCATAGTCAGCTTACAAGCACATTTCAGAATTAAAACTTCAAAATAAAACTATTTACTTTTTACAGACAAATAAGGCACTTGTACTAATAAATTTACGGTACTCGTTCTACAAATTAAATGAACAATTTCTTTCCATTCTTGATATTACACAAATGTATTGTTTATTTCGGAACCAGTACAAAAATTTCCTTTACATAATGATAACAAATTATGCTGGAAAAGGGGACAATCCCCTTTTATGGCAGCAGCCAAAACTTTCGTATTTGTCTTGTATCACTACACCTCTGCACTCATTCTTTGAGCCGTGCGCTGAACCTTGTGCCATAAGTGGTTAATAATATTACATTGTGAGAACAATTTTGGTAAGATATTTAAGTAATAGTTGGGAATGCAGCTATAATGTTATATTATTTTAGATTAACTCCGGTTGTGGCGATTCTGTCTATGTTCACGGCTAACCTCTTTCACTACTGTGGAAACGGTCCTCTGTTTCCAAAATCTCTATTACCATCTGACAATTGCAAGACAAATTGGTGGGTCAACTTGCTCTACCTTCAGAACTTCATCAGCGTAGATAATGGGGTGAGTAGTACAAATCTACCAATCTACACATATATATTCCCAATTCTTGACAGTTGGGGAGAAAAATATATATCTTTACCAAAGACATTGACAGCCCTGTTTACCATAGTCGGGTCGGGTTGGGGTGCCTACGTCAGGGGTGGGGTACCTAGATTGGGGATGGAGTGCTTACATTGGGGCATTTTCTTTATGTTTTTCACATCTCTACACATTACAGACCCTAATTAAATATGTCATCCAATATGTTGGGATGGGTAGAAACCCATTCTAATTCGGCACTAATCCAATGCTTAATATTCTTATTGTTGCGCAACAATGGCCTGAGCCAGGTGCTTTTTCCCATAGAGACCAATGCTATTTTGTGGAAAATGACACAAAAACGTCAAAATCTCAAAAAGCACATAGTCTTTAGGTGGGACTTTACAGGGAATGATCCCCCATGTGTCCCTCATCATATATCCAAAAATCAGCTTTACATTATTTTATTCCGGGTTTGGCCTTAAATCTACCTAAAATGCCTGTACTACTATTCATTAATTATTCTATTATGTATTCTTGTACCTAGTGCCTTAGTTGGATCTGGTATCTGGCCAATGACTTCCAGTTCTATCTCTTGGTGCCTGTTTATGCTGCTCTTTTCACTAAGTAAGTATATCGAAAGGGAGCATAAGTAGTCCACATCAAAATGAGCTACAATCTAGACTTACTTCCCTAGAAAGCACATTGGAAGAATATAGAAAAGTAGATACTGACCAATTCCCATACCTTACCCATGCAAGTCAAGCAAATACAAAGGGGAAAAAATCAAATCAAACTAAACCAAATGGAAATCCCACAAAACAGGGACAAAAAATGCAAAAGCCAAGAAATTTAAATGTAACAACAACACAAAACCAAACCTCAAAACCAGGTACAAGTTCAAATTCAAATGCAAACGCAACCACAAAAAGAAATAGCTCTGAAATCAAGGGCACCTACCTATTTATAGAAGGGGTCCAAGAGCCATGGCTCGACTCAGAAGGAAAATTACCCGCCCATATATCAAAACAGGAGCACATCAAAAACTGCCACACCCAAGAGGATCCCAAATCTAAAATCATGGAAATCCTGAAACTGGCCCACCCCACTATAGGGGAAAATGATGTAAAAACCGTGTATAGGATAGGTAGAGCCCACATCCACTCCACCCGTACGATGTTCATTGAGCTCCAGAAAACGGATAACAAAATCTCGGTAATCCGTGGCTGGAGATCAGTGAGATCAAAAAACAAGTTCCAAGCAGTCTGGCTAAATAAATACCCTATACCAGGTGGCCGCAAGAACAAGTTTCTGCTCAAGAATTGTCATACGCTAGTTCAGCACCAGAGGCCTGAGGCGAAACTAATCCTAAACCACATAGCCATAGGAGAGGAGACTTTCGGCGTAAGAGACCTGATACACCTCCTGGCGGGGTGCACACCAACTGATGCCCAACAAATAAAAGTGGGTGAAAAGGGTCTAGGATTTCAGGGAGAAGCCCACTTCTGCTCTAATTTTTATCCAGCAACCTTCGAACACAAGGGACGCAAATTCACTTCGGTGGAACATGGATTTCAGATCCTAAAAGCAGAGGCGGCAGGCAAGACAAACCTCGCCACTAAAATTAGGTCAACAAGCTCGCCGAGTGTCGTAAAATGGCTCACCAAATCAATCAATACCAAAAAGATTGACAATTGGAAAGATCAAGAAGAAGCTTTGCTTGAAGAACTGGTAACACACAAATTCAAGCAGAATGACGACATAAGAGGTAAACTCTTAGATACCGGAGCCGAAACCCTGTATGAAATAACGCCATCTAAGAAGTGGGGAGCCGGTTTATGGCTGCCCCCAACTTCCTTCATCAACAACGAACGAAACGCACTCAAGGTGACAGATTGTATCGGGGAAAACAGGTTCGGAGTAATCCTGACCAGGATAAAGTCAGCACTGAAAAGATAGTGATAACAAGCGGATCGAGCGCATACTTCCAAACCATTCATATTTTAATGCTTACACCAAACCATGGCTCAACGACTAGACGCACTCGTGCTGGCGGACTCACGGGGAGCCCCTACGCAGCAACTGCTACGGGAAAACCACCCAGAACTCCAGGCAAAAGTTGTAGTGATTAGAGGGGGACAAATCGCCGACCTAGCAAACGCAGCGGAACCCATAGTTCGCCTGAGGCGCCCCAAGATTATATATTTCACAGCAGGAATATGTAATATCACCAAACGTGACAGATCAAACCTAGGCAAACAAATAGTATTGAGATATAACTCAATCGCCACCTTTGAGGACGAGATAACTGAAATCCTGTCAACAGCAGCCAATTCCCTCAGGAATGCGGTCGTAATAGAGCAGGAACGGCCCAAAGTAGGTTTTGCCACCATACCTGGAGTAAATATTAACATGTACAACGAACATTTAGCTGCAGGTTGGGGCGAACAGGCCAAATTCAAGAGCACCCCGTATACCACCCAGGGGATGCTGAACGACCTAGTCATCTCGTACAACAACGTGGCAGCATTTCTTAACGCCACTGAAGGCCTACCAACACCTAGGATAGGAGAGATAATCCATAAGAGGAAATCAACAAGGAAGTCTAAAGCTACGGGCAAAACGAAAATGATGCATTCGTACTCCAAATTATCCCCTGATGGCTGTCATTACACACATGAACTACATCAGGCAGCAACAACAAAACTACACGGATGTATCGCAAGGGCACTGGCAAATTAGCACACAACCAGAAACAAAACCAACACACCCAACCAGCGGTTTTGAAGGACGGTGTTCTGAGAATGCACCTGAAAAATCCGCTGGAAAGGTGACAGGTACCTGTAACTGTTTGTTTGTTTACTAACATAGGACTAGTGATATCTATATCTATACCTATACATATATACATAATGCAACCCAGGAAATACCCAATCTATCTCATCCACCGAGGTGTACCAGGGAATGTGAAATGTGACTACCAAAAGTTCATACATAAAATAGAGCAAATTGGATCTGGGCCTGTGTTAGTTATAATGCAACCCAGGATGCCAAGCCTATAGTGAAATGGACCTGTGTTAATTATAATGCAACCCACAAAAATATCCAACCATCCAAATCGGATATACGAAGAAATGGACCTGTGTTAGTTATAATGCATCCAAAAGCAAAAGCAAAAGCTAAATAAACAAATAAATATGTAAAGATATGGAACTGTGTTAGTTATAATGCAATCCAAACCAAATCAATTCAAATGTGAAGTGCCCAAATGCTGTGATAAGCAGTTATGATATGATAAGATATGTGAGTGTAAAAATTATGTGAAAAGTGTGAAATCTGCAAATCAGCAATCAGCATGAAAATTTATATAGCTATGTGATATGAAAAATCAGTGATAAATATAACGAAAACAAGAAGAGGAAAAGAAGTACAGCAGGACTGTATCCAAAACCCAAAACCCAAAACGTGAAGTGACTAAGAACTAACAAACGATCACCAACTTTATATATGATGATACAACAAGTAAAACAAGGACAGTATAATAATAATATAGACCAATACAGACTGATAGTTAACAAAGTTAACAAAGTTGAGTAACCACGACTAAATTAACCTAGTCCAATCCGATAAATATAGCGATATCTGACTCAAAATACCAGAGAAACAAGAAAACAGTATATAACAGAGAAATCTATATTACTGTATATAAGTGTATATGAGAAGAAAAGAGAAAATACAAAGTTGTATAAGCTTAGCTCAGTTTAGCTTAGCCTAGAAGCATCTTGCCACCCCCACTGTATATGTCTGGGAGTATAGAGATAGATGCAGAAGATCTGGGGAGAAAAAAGGGGGTTACCCTTATATCATGGAACATTCGTAGTGTCCTCCCCAAAATAATTTATGTAAGAGATATGCTGGATGTAGCAAAGCCAGACATATTAGCATTACAAGAAACATGGCTGGGTGACAGTGTCACAGATGGCCAGATACGGGTACCCCAGTACAAACAATATAGAGTAGACAGGAAAACTAAACGAAAAGGAGGAGGGTTACTCCTCTATCTGAAAGACGGGTATGAGGTAGATGATCAAACTATGGCTCATTTGAATTTACAAACTAAAGATCTAGAAATACAAGTGATCACCTGCGCGAAACAAAAGGCAAAACACCTTACGATTGTAAACACATACCGCCCCCCAAGCGGTAGCCTACCAGTAGCACAGGACATGTTGAAACACTTATTAAATGGCCTAAACTTCAAATCTGAAATTTACGTGGTAGGGGATTTCAATCACGAGACCGATCAAGAGAGCTGTAAAATCACACCAATATTTAGGCAAAACGGGCTCACCCCAAAAATCAAAATGCCCACCAGAATCACCCACAAATCAGCAAAAACAATTGATCAAATTTACACAAACGCAATGTACATTAGTGATACAGGAGTATTAAATGAAAACTCGAGCGATCATCTGCCTATAATCGTTACAAAGAAAAAGGGAAGAAATAAATATGAGTGCACACCATTAACCAGACAGTCTTGGAAAAACCTAGACACGAACGGTTTGTGTGCGAACATTGTAAACAATGATTGGACAACACTCTACCACAGCGAAAATGTAGATCAATGCTGGGAAGAGATATCCAAGAAAATCGATCATTCCCTAAATGAAATGTGTCCTGTCAAGCATATAGCTAACGCAAGGGTGAAGCCACCCTGGTATGTAGATGAACTGAGACGTTTGGCGAAGGAGAGAGACAGAGCTTTTAAGAAAGCCAAAAAAACAAACAAAGTTACACATTGGTCTTTAGCCAAGATAATCCGGAACAGGATGAATTCAAAGCTTCTGAAAGCCAAAAATGAATATATATCCGCTCAGCTAGCTGAACATTCCAAAAACCCTGGAAAATTCTGGGATATCCTCAAACCCTTGATAACTCCGAATAAAGCGAAAATAGAGGAGAAAATTAAATTGAAAAACAGTAACGGAAAATTTGTAGAAAAAGAGGAAATCCCAACAGAGTTCAACCACTTTTTTACTAGTATTGGACCCAGCTTGGCTGACCGGATAAAACCACTGGCAGACGAAGAAAAGGATATGTTCTCCTGTACAGAGATTGTAGATCCCGAGACCGAAAGAACCACCCGAGAGACCCCAAAACTCAGGTTCCCGATGATATCCCATCAAACAGTCTTTAACATAATAAGAAAGACGCAAATCTCAAAATCTTCTGGTATACCGCTACTTCCTACAAAAGTGCTCAAACCGGTACTTCTAGCCGTTTCACACCAATTTACCCACCTTTGTAACGTGTCGACACGGACCTCGAGAGTCCCTGAGAAATTCAAAGAAGCAATAATTACGCCAATCTATAAATCTGGCGCGCGTTCTGATCCCTCGAACTACAGGCCTATTAGCTTAGTGAAACTACCGGCGAAAATCCTTGAAAGGGTAATACATGGCGTGATATACCCACACTTGGAGGAAAATAACCTCCTATACCAGTATCAATATGGTTTTGGAGAGGGCCAATCCCTGGAGCAGGCCCATAAGAGATTGTTTGAATATATCTACGGGAACAAAAACAAAAATAACCAAGTTTCACTCATATATTTGGACTTCAAGAAGGCGTTCGACACGGTCGATCATAACATCCTTCTTGAAAAATTATCAAAATTTCATCTATCGAAGCCAATAATCAACTGGGTTGGGCACTATCTCTCGGGAAGATTCCAACAGGTAAGGGTAAATGGAAAAACCTCAGGAAGGGAAAAGATAACATGTGGGGTCCCCCAAGGTACGGTGCTGGGCCCCCTACTCTTCCTCCTGTATGTGGATGATCTGCATGTGGCCGTCCGCGAATCGCAGGTGCAGCTATTCGCGGACGACACCATCTTATACCACTCGAAGAAAGACGAAACCTCCCTAAAAAACGAACTTCAGCAAGATCTAAACCTGATAGGTCTGTGGTGTAGGAAAAATCAAATTTCGATTAACGTGTCAAAAAGCAAGGTTATGGACATTTGTCTGAAAACCACCAAAAACAAAGCCACACCACATATCCTAACCCTAAACTCGGCCAGCTTGGAACAAGTGTCCGAGTATTGTTACCTTGGCCTGAAGATAGACCAAGCCCTAACATTTAACGGCCATGTTCAGGGGAAGATCGAGCAAGTGACAAAAAGGCTGAAAGCCACATCCAAAATTCGAAAGGCATTAACGGCAAAAAACACCATCCTGGTGTATACCACAATGGTCCGACCTGTCCTAGACTTTTGCGATATATTTTATGCACCAGCACAGAAGAGACTGCTGGAGAAGTTTCAGACTATCCAAAACTCTTTCATTAAATTAGCCTATAATCTAGGTAAAAGAGATAGCGTGAAACAACACCATATCCGACTGAAACTCCCTTTCGTCGAGGAGCGAAGAGAATCTTGCCTCCTACAGCTGGCACACGAAATGAGTTGCGACACAAAATACCTCGATGATAGGAAACTTAACTTAAGAAACCTGACCAGTGGTAGACTGTTAAAGATCCCAAAGGTCAAAACAGAGAGGATAAGAAGATCCTTCTACATACAGGCCCCCACCATATACAATAAGCTACCACCAAAAGGGAGAAATTGACAGGCAAATCCTCGTGAGACTCCATTAGTGTTCGTGAGAATGCAACCGACTCACCCGAGGACCATGGATGAATAGGCTATAAACATAGCCAAGTCCAAATTGGATAAATGTATACTGTATAAAAGTACACCTATGTGAAACTAGAAAAAGTAAATAGTTGGGGTATATTAACCCGCAAGAAGACTACACATTTTAAAAAGTCTTATTTCTCACCCTACACCAGATCAATAACCTGGCGTAGAATATAACCACTGCCAAAGAACCAAATGTAACCCCTAAGGCTAATCTTGTATTATAATATAATGTGTTCACAAATGTATATCATAGTGTAGCAGGACTCTCTGGAAGAGCTATGGCTAGCATAGATGCAAGCACCTATCTCCAGACAAATTTCGTATACTTTATATTTATGTAACTGTTCATGTTCTGGAAATAAACGATATCAATCAATCAATCCTCTAAAAGAATACGCCTAAATTCACGCATGGTATAGCTGTGACGCTATACAATGGTCAGATTTCACTGTTCCAGGTCGTACAACCCCCGATCGTGATATAAAGTATTGATGTTTTTAATTATTCTTATTATTTTGGTGTTATCTGTGTTGTGTGATGCATCAGTACACATAACACTTCCAAAAATAGAGGATTTGCATGAGCCACTGCGCATGTCTGTTACAGTGCATCATGGGATGGATTCTGTTGAAATCTGACGTGCAAATATTTAGCAACATTTTTATCAAAAATTACAAGTATAATTTCACCAATATCATGGCTTGTGTAAATGATCTATGGAAAGCAAATGCATGATGGAAAAGATGGAGACATGCGTTATGGAAACATGTATTTAAACATGGATATTGATATTATAGCGTTGATAAATTTTCCATGCTGAACATGGCATGTTTTCTAAAGATTTTATCTGTACCATTAGTCCCATAATTCCATGCGAATATAGATTCAAAATACAAATCGTCTATTGGGAGTAAATGAACAGAGGGTGCTGAGAATCGGAAGAGCAAGGCGAAAGTGAAGAGAAGTGAGAGGTGAATATAATGTGAGGGGGACACTAGAATAGTGCTGGATTCTTCCTCCAGAGGACAACACTATTTGACACCCCATATCTTAACTACATGCCTATACAATGTTTTAGAATTGAAATGAAAATGTTTGTAATCAGTTATTGTTTTCTTTTATTTTTCACAACAGGTCAGCAAAACTGGGCGGAGCAGTTTCTGGTGTAGTCTGGGCTATAATATATGCTATTAGATTCACATTGATTTTGTAAGTATTTCAATGATTTGGCGTCCTCATGTGATGTGTTACATAAAATGTGACAGTCACAGAAAAAATGACATATCGTCAGATTTGAAAAGATAAGATCAAGGGTATTCCCATGATGGTAAACATTAAGGCAGCTAATAAGTATTTTGATAATATGTTACAGAATTTGATTTTTCAAAAACATGTAATACACAGTCTTGAAATATGGTACATGTATTCACATGATCTCAAGGATGGAAATATGCCAACTAGGGGATCTTGTGATTAAATCACTTTGAGAAATGTCAATTTTGCGACTTGTGCCAGATCTTCCAGTAACGCATTACATTTCCTCATAATGACATGCAGTTTACAGTTTCTAAAGGGTGTTGAAATCATCCCAAAATAGTATAACCAGATTAATGACCAACATTGAGGACAGGGAGAGGGTTCTGGTTGTTAATAATGCTCAAGGCTAAGACAAGGGTACTATCAAAACCATTGCCTGATTCCTTCATTATTTCATGTTCGTTATACCTATAACAACCCCACCTTTAATGTCAATGCAATTCCCAAAAATGATTGCAGCAAATCTTCGGAGTGGAAGTTGAATTATCATCTGTCCATATACACGAAGCCATATGCCCGATATGGGCCTTATGTCATAGGCATGGTACTGGGGTACCTCTTGTACAGGACTAAATGCAAGGTTAAACTACACAAGGTAAGTCCGTTATTCTAGGTTATTATTAAAGCATTAATACACTGGCTTCACCAAGGGATTTCTTGGCCATTTTGGCCTCCTGTACTAGCTGACCTCTTGGTAGCAACCAGTTGGTCCAGACTGGTGTCCTAGCTGTCTTTTTCTGAAACAAGGAACTGCAGCAGTGTAGTTTGAGTCATGAGAGATTTGAGCCTCAATTTCCTTGTTGGATTCACTTATTTGTGCTCACCGGTAGCCATTTTCACTCTTGTAGAAACATAAAAGCAGCAGAATATATTGATAGGATAGTTTTTGTTAACTGGGAAGAGAATTTATTTAGGTTAGAAAATCTTAAATCTAAAGATAAATCTGTTGTGTACTCAAAATGTTTTCACTATAAAGAACATACATTATCCAGTAGCACAATGCCTTACAAATTGACATTGTCTCTCCTTGTGCAGGGCTTGGTAGCTCTTGGATGGATACTGGCCACACTGGCAGCACTGACAGCTGTGTTTGGGGACTACAAGAGAGACTGTAGTCTGGAGGGCTGTACACCCTGGCCTAGTAACGTTGTCTCTACACTGTACCAGGCCAGCCACAGGGACTTGTTCGCTCTGGCAATTTCCTGGGTCATATTCGCCTGTTGCACTGGATATGGAGGTATGTATATGGAGTATGAATTATTTTACTTAAGTAATCATATAGCAGTATATATGTAGTTTGCTCATAAAGAGTGGTTTTCCTTGTGTCCTGAAAATCAAATCTAAAGGCTGTTATTCTATTGGCATGTTACTGTTATGTACTAACACTATGACAAATGTATGACTTCTGTCTAAATCAAATTTTAAGATATGTATAGAGAACTCAATGAAGTCTGTATAAAGATTAATACCTCAGATAATATATATCACATTATATTTGATGAATTGATTGAAATGTATCACATCATGTGAAATCTTGTCGAATAAACATTTTAAAAAAAATATATATATACATGTATATATACATTTAGTTGTATGTTGATGTCTAACGCTACCACATCTTGTATAAATGATGATAACTTTTTAAAAGGACCCAATCTTATGTTATGCGACGGAAAGTATCAATAGTTAAGATTCACAAAGGTCTTCGAAAAGACAAATAAAAAACTTCTTATCTTATCTTATCTTATACAATCGAAAATAGATGGCAACATCACAATGTACCTAATAGATCAATAAAATTGTTACAACAACAACTCCTCCAGTTGCTCCTCCCCCCAGGTTGCGCGGATGCACTTAGGATGTGCAGCCCTTGCATGGCCACGGACTACATCCAGATTCAGGGAAAAGTGCAGCCAGTGTAAGCCAGCCTTGCACATCCGGCTGCACTTTGGCTGCACTTTGGCTTGGCTGCACTTTGGTTGTGCTATACAGCCAAGTTCATCCTAGCCCCTCCCTCCATGACTCACACCTGCCTGTCATATTACCTTGGGCCTATCATGGATAGAGCCCCTCCCACCTCCAGGAGTAGCACGTGAGCTGCTCCTGTGAGGGTTGCTTGTTAATAAACTATACAATCAGTTGGTAACGGAATCTGTACGTGTCTGGTCATCCTTTCTCCTTATCTCCGATTCAACATTAGATTATAGAAGTATACACGATCTCGACTTTATAATACTGGTGGCGAATTCGAGCAAAATTTTTTCTACAGTGCTTTAACATCAACCAACTCTATAGGACTACATATGTTTCGTTTTTGGATTATTTATGGAGAAGAAATCAAAACTACAAAGGCTCAAGGAGGGTGTTGACTATTTTACATCTTTCATAGACACGAGGACACGTGAGAGTCAGGAAACCAGGCAAGCAGAGGTGTTTGGTAGAGTAAGAGAAAATTCAGATTTTTCTTCGGATCTCTTTGATTCTGACGATTCAGAACCAGATTTTAAATCTGTTATTAATACCCCCAGGAAGGGAGAACATTATAGTGTTAACATGTACAATCAGGAGGAAGAGGAATTGCCTCTACCTCCAACTCCAGTGACTGGAATTTCGCCTCCAAAAGGCTACTGTGACGATGGTGTGTATAGACCTCGAAGCTATCTCGAGGAGAGCGACGTCGACAGGATTTTGGGTTGGCCGGAGGTGAACCGAAGCTTATTCGGTACCGGCCAGGCTGCTGAGGGGAGACCGCCGGCAACACGAGAGAGGTCGGTGGGTCCGCCTGTTGCGCCCAAGCGTGCCGGCAGCAGGATGAGCGAGATGGGCTCTTTCTTCCACCCTGGAGGAGCTCCTCAACAGCGGTTCCCTACTCAAAAGCCTGTCATTCAGCAAGTACCAATCCTACACTCCTCAAAATTTGTTCAACGATCCTCAAAATATGCAAAATTTCCAAAATTCTCCTCAAGAGGTGAAGCCTTTTACCTCTCAGCAAAATTACCAAACTTCTCCACAAGAGGTGAAGCCTTTTGTCTCTCAGCAGGAGCCTATGCTGGCTATGCTCCAGGAGATGAAACAGATGAGAGTGGATACGTTTGACTTCATGAAAAGTTTCATAGATAGTCAATCTGAGAGAAGGAATAAGGGTAGTTTCAATAATGGTACAAGTGACCATGTCATGAAAAAGTTTCTTAAAGCCCCCCAGATTTTTAAAGAACCAACTGTATTATACAGTTGCGAATTCTTCATGGAAGAATTCGAGATTTATGCAGAGAGGAGTGGGCTCCCAAAGGAAATGTGGGTAGTGGGCATAAAACCCTATATTTCGGATGAGGCCCTTGTTTTTTACAATAGTTTTACAAAACAATATGGAACTAGAGTTCCCTACCCTACATTCAAAAGGGATTTCTTAGATAAATTTGATGACCTGACACTGGATGAGAGAATGATGGACTACCCCTTCAGAACTCAAACAGAGGGTCAGGACACCAAAGCTTTTTGCAAAATTATGAGCCAATTGTTGTCTAGATCTGGCCTTCCCGAAAGGGAAAGGGCAAATATCCTCCTGGGAAAGCTGAGGGAGGATATTAGGGTGTGTGTGGCAGCAGAAAATCCTAAAACGGTAACAGCTGTCACAGATTCTGCTGCTAAATTCGAAGCAGTTATTGGGGCAAGAGCAGAGAAAAAGGAGGTGGCTGAAAAGGTACCAGAGGTAGCATACATAGGCAGACAACAGGATGATAGGTCCAGGAGAGACCAATACCTGAATGGGAATCAGAGAAGTGCCAGTAGAAATAGATTCCAACAGGGGAGGAGCAGGGATAGGCAATTCAATCCTAACCCTAACTACTATCAGAACTCCAACCCTAACTACAATCCCAACAGCCACAACCCCAACTACAGCTACAACCCCAACTACAACTACAACCCCAACTACCGTCCCAATAACAATTCTTATCCCTACCAAAATCAGCAAAACTATAGGGGTAGGAGCAGAGAGAGAGGCAATTTCCAGCCTCCCAGCCAGCAACCTTATTATGCTCCTCCACCCTCTTATCAACAATATAACAATAATTTTTCTGGCCAGCCAAGGTCGCAAAGCCAGGAAAAAAGAAGTTTTCCTCCCAACAGAAGTGGCAGCCAAGATAGAAGGGGCTGGAATAATTCTCCATGGCCACAGAACAATGTTAGGTTTGGCTCCAAGGACAGGAGTCAACCCAGAAGCCAGAGCCAGGAGAACAGGGGAGGACAGGCCTTTCATGTGAATGAAGTCTCAGGAGAAATAAACAATAGTGAACAAATCGATTCAAAAAACGGGGGAGAAGGTCAGGAAGCCTTCCTGACCTGTCCAGAAATTCCACAAGAACAACTTTACCATTACTACCCAGAACAAAACTAGGGGTAAGTGAGACAAATTCCTCAAATTATTCGAATCCCAGCAATAAAAATAAGATCATGTACACCATGTTGGAATTAACTTCTCTTTCTAAGACCAGGGGAAGAATTTTCAATGTGGTAAAATTATCAGATGCCAGAGTAGAGGTTAAGGTAGGAAAATATATTGTTCCTACCCTTGTAGATACTGGGGCCAGTGTCTCTTGTGTCTGATCAAAGTTCAGTAAAGTTTATTGTAGTTGAAACGTATTTAAAGCTGTACATGGCAAATGGAGATTATAAAATAGCCAGAAAGGCTATTAGAGCGGTGTTTGAAATAGGAGGTGAAACTTATGTCGAATGGTTACATGTTGTTCCAGGCCTGAGAAGGGCTATGATTATTGGTGTCGATTTTCTTGACAGGTACAAGGCAAACATCAGGTTTGGTGATCCCAACCAAGGTTTATTTGTGTTGAGAACAGACAAAGACATTGTGTTGAAACCAAGAGCTGAGAATGTTTTTTCTATTCGTATTTCTGGCTTGCAAAACCTCAATGGGAAGGTAGGAATAACAGAAAATTTAAACAGGAGTAGACCCGTTCCGTTTATTGCTTCTATTTAAAAGGTGCCTGGTAAGAGCTAATGAAAACAATTCAATTCCAGTTGTCATTGCTAATTTATCAGAAACCGAATGTAAGGTAAGAAAGGGAAATATTTTAGGCCTTTTTAGAGTAAGAAATGAAAACAATTTCTTCCCTTTGCTTCAAGCAAGCCCCCACAGTGTGATAAACGAGCTAGGCACGTGTCAGACAAGTACTGAGGCGTCGACAGCTGTGGACGATAAGCGATATGAGCCACTCATGGCCGACAAAATACAGACGGTGGGGGGCTCATATCAAATGTCAGAGAAACTCACAAGGGAACAACAGACTCAGCTACTTGATATTCTGCTAAAATTCAATCAGGTTTTCCACAAGGAAGGGGTACCAATAATACATGCAGAGAATTATGAACATCGAATTGATCTAAAGGAAAATTTTAGACCTGTTAATAAAATGCCTTATAGACTCAATCCCCAAATGACAACGATTTTGAGAAAACTAGTGAAAGAACAGCTAGATGCTGGTATTATCGAAAAAACAGATGGTAAAGGTTTGTTTTCTAGCCCATGTTTTTTAGTAGAGAAACCAGGTTCAAGAAGATCAGGAAATGTCAAGCATAGGCTCGTCGTGGACTTTCGTTTTGTCAACACAGAAGTTTTACCTCAGGCTATACCCTTTCCAAGAGCTGATGAGGTGATATCTAGGGTTGGAGAAATGCGTGGAAAGTATTTTTTCCAAGGTCGATTGTTATAATGGTTTTTATCAATGTAAGTTGAGAAAAGAAGATCGCCATATAACAGCTTTTTCCATGTGTGATGGTATATTCCAGTACAGGAGTATGCCAATGGGTTTGAAAACAAGCCCTAAAAGCTTCAACACTATGATGACTCAGATCTTGGAGGGGATACCTAATGTTAGTTGCTATATTGATGACATAATTTTGGCTTCAGATAGCTGGGAGGAACACCGCCTGAGTATAGACAATTTGTTTTCTACTCTTGTTAAAGCTGGCATTAGGTTAAAGAAGGAAAAATGTTTCTTTGGTCTTGAATCTGTTTCATTTTTAGGCTATGTAATTAACAGGCGAGGTCTCCAACCTGAGCATTGTAAGGTGGATGCTATCAGGAGTTTCCCCAGACCTAGGAAAGCCAAAGATGTGAAGGCTTTCTGTGGCCTGTGTAATTATTATAGAAATTTCATTCCAAATTTTAGTGAACTTATGATACCACTGTACCGAATTACCAGCAAGAAGAGAGAGTTCAAATGGGACCCTGAAAGTGAGAGAAGTTTTGAGCTCGTCAAGAGGTCCATTTGTAAAAATGCCTTGCTACCACATCCAGATTATTCCAAGGAATTTTTTATCACAAGTGATGCAAGTAATTTTTCTCTTGGCTGTTCTTTAAATCAAAAGGATGGAAATGGGTTTCTTAGACCCATAGAATTTGCGGGAAGGGCCCTCACGAAATGTGAGAGAAACTATAGCGGTTCTGACAGGGAACTAACTGGCTGGTTTGAAGTTTGCTATGGAATAGTTCAAACATTATATCTGGGGGAGGCCCTTCACCATATACACAGATCACCAAGCATTGCTTGCTTTAAATAGCAAGAAAAATCTTACTGGTAGGATGGCTAGATGGCTCGATTTTTTCAGTAACTTTGAGTACACTATCCTTTATCTCAAGGGCTCCCTGAACACGGTTGCTGATATTCTCAGCAGGCGAGATTACAGCCTTGAAGGGAAGGAGAGCCACGTGCCTCAGAGCAGGGGTCATAGTAAAGCTGTGGCTTTCTCTGAAGTACATGCCATTAAATATTTTAGACCGGAAGATGTGGTACAAAATTACCCTGTAAGAATGTTTAGGCCACTTCCTATAATTTCCATGAAGGAGGACCTCACAGTCAACGACCAAGAATGTGAGGAGGAAGCTCCTAGAATTCCTGTAGTGAGTGGGGAGAAAGCCATTATGGCTATTGAAACTAGATCCTCCACACGCCAGGATAGGACAGATCTAAGGAAAAAGCCCTCCAAAGATCAAGGGATCAGGAGAGGAAGAGGAAGCAAAGGGCAATAAAGAATAAGCAGGCTAGGGTAAGCAGTAAATTGCCACATTTTTCTAGGTCTAAGATCAGTGAAAATGCCGACAGAAGAAAGGCTATAGCATCAGCCACCCCCCGTCTGTCAGGTGATTTATTTTCAGAGGAATTGACAGAAGGTGAGGCTGTGGGAGTTAAGGATCTCATTTCAGGACAGATGTCTGATCCTTCCTGTAGATCAATGATCAACTACATCAAGTCTGGAATGCTTCCCCCAGAGAATGAGGAAGCGAGGCGGATATTGCTGTCCCAGGAACAGTTCTTTATGAGAAATGGCCTCCTGTGTCGAATTCCTGGGAAGCTGAGGTATAGACTGATACCACAGGTGTACCAGATTGTGATACCCAAGGATCTGATTAATAAATTCCTGGAGAGGATCCATGATGGGGTAGTCGGTGCACATGTGGGGATCACTAAGATGCTTCATTTGATCTCCAGCAGGTTTTTCTGGCCAACTATGGTGGCAGATGTGGAGAAATATGTTTCAATTTGCCACGAATGCTTAAGTTCAAAGAAAATGAATAGAACTATCCGCCTGCGTATGGAGGTTAGGGATCCCACCCCACACCCCTTCTCATGTTTTATGGTTGACTCTATAGGCACCATCACAAAGACCGAATCAGGAAATTGCTATATTCAAACCTGTATCGATATGTCTACAAAATTCTTATTTGCTTGGGCTACTGATTCGATCAGTAGTGCAAGTTTTAGGAATGAATTCTTTGAAAAAGTTATCTGTTCTGTAGGTTGTCCAAGTAAGATTTACAGCGACAACGGGATGACATTTACAGGGAAAGATTTCACCTTATTCTGTAAAAAATTCGGAATAGAACAGATTTTCTCCTCTCCCTGGAAGCCATCTTCAAATGGGCTCATTGAAAGACAAAATAAATCGATGGGAGAGAGGCTGCGTACCTTCTGCTTGGCAAATGCTGAGAACTGGGATCTCTATGTTCCAGGAATTGTCATGGCTCTAAATGCCACAGATAGTTTCAGTGCTGGAATAGCCCCTTATACACTAGTATATGGGCGTGAATGTCAAATTCCTTCTCAGGCATGTCTGATAGATGTGAAAGATACGATCAAACCAATTCTGGAACATCTGTTGGACGCGGATGAGAACAGGGAAAAATTGACCCAGCTAGTAGAAAAGAACATTGAAAGATCTAATGTTAATATGAAGCAAAGGTATGACAAAAAGATTCATTTAGACAATATCGAACCTGGTTGTGTGGTGTATGCCAAAGTTCATTTCTTCAAGAAAGGTTTGAGTGCTAAAATACAAAGCCAGTATTCTGGACCTTATTTAGTGGTGAGAAGGCCATCAAAATTCACTGCTAAACTGAAGAATTTGAGCAGCGGCAAGATATTGAGTCGACCTGTGCATGTACAATTCCTCAAACTAGTTAATAAGAAATATACTCGAGATTTCCTCAAGAAATTGTTGGGGAAATAAGTTCATTTATCTAGCCATAGTCTAGGCGTGTGGATACCAGGGCTTATTGGGGAATAGCCTATCGGTAGAAGCAAGCCTAGGCAGCTTTTGTTTCATCGGGAGAGCGGCCGACTGCTAGAGTGGCGGTTTTCACGGCACAGGAGCGAGCAGGGCCCGGCGAGCGTCTTCGGGGAAGCAACAATGCGGTGTGCAGTAGCATTCCCTATGTGAATATATTTCCAGCTGGAAAGTGTCAAGGACACCTCTTGTCACCCGCCCATAGGCGCTAACGTGTTGAGCTCGTACACCTGTTCACTCCGACGTCCGCGCTTTTGACTCTAGGCCTATAAATAGCCGGCTGCTCAGCATTAATTTATCGCCCAGTTGGGAGTATGGGCATAATGCTCTCCCTTGCTAGACACCGTGTATCACCACGTCTGGCAATAATGTGATGCTTTAGGCACTGCCTAGAGAAACAGCGGCCAAAATCATTTTATTTTTTATTTTTATTTCCCAGTTCAGAAGAAAACGCTCTGTTTCTGAGCGATTACGGACATTATTTTATTTATTTATTTATTTTCTGGAGATCTTTTAGTTGCCAAATACTGCAAACCTTTTGCAGCTTGGTCACTTGGCATTGTTTGCTGCTAATTTGCTGCAAACTTTTGCCAACCCTTGGCAACTTGGTAACAGAAATAATTATTTTGTGGTTGCTGAATCTCAAATGGCAGCATGCAAGGGGGCGTGCCCACTTGCCTGTTGTGATATTCTGGCCTGCCTTAGGTGTCATATGGGGGAGAAATTGTGCTTTAAACCCTTCTGTTTTGTAGTAGGATGAGTGTTTCTGTTCCTTGGTGATTTTCAGACTATTTTTATGACAATTGCAAGTGTTTTGGAGTGAATTTTTTGTGCGATTTTGAGCGTTTTTCTTGAACTTTTGAAAACTTTGAAACTTTTTATCATTTTAAAGTTGATATTTCTTATCTTTATTTACTCTAGTACAGAATGTGATGACTTTAGGCCATTTTCTCTGGACTTTTTCTTAGTCATCACCATGTGAGAACGTTTGTGAGCCAATGAAGCGAAGATTTTAGGGGAGAGGACCTGTTAATTTAATTAAAAAATTCTTGTCCATTCCTTCCTTGAGGCTTGTGCTAACTGTGGATGATTTGAAAGGAGAAATCTCGCCCTGAAGGGACTAAAGGTAGGATTTGGACAGTCGTAGGTACCGGTGCTAGAGTGGGGTGAGCCTCAGTGCAGAGGAATGCGCGTGGCGTGGGCGTTGCTTAGTCCTTCCTTCAGGGGGGCGTGGCATCGCACATGCTGCAAACCTCTCGTGCACCCCACAGACCCTAGTGTTCCCTTGATGGAATGGGCCTGGGTCACCTACTGAGCCAGCAATGAGGGGTTGGGGGCTGTATTGAAACCCCCCTGACACTTAATCTGGACGTGGCCAGGCCTAGTACCGCACCAATCCACCCTGGAGGGGTTAATGTAATGGGTACTACCCTAAGGTTTCTCTGACTAGACCACGATCACTCAAGGTCTGGAGATTCAAGATGGATAGACGGAGGTATGAGTTGCTCTCTGATATATTTTTTCTTTTCTTTTCATCTTGTTTTCTCTTGTAATTGGTTACCTAATTCGTCGTTCGACTCATTTAAGCGTCCATGCTAATGATCTAGAAATGATTTCTAGGAACTTTAAATTATTTATTCTGTACTAAGATTTTATTTTCTAACTTAAGAACTTTTTGCCACTCCCCACATAGACAATAGGGATCGTGTGAAGCGTGGCGTGGGCGTTGCTTAGTCCTTCCTTCAGGGGGGCGTAGCATCGCACATGCTGCAAACCTCTCGTGCACCCCACAGACCCTAGTGTTCCCTTGATGGAATGGGCCTGGGTCACCTACTGAGCCAGCAATGAGGGGTTGGGGGCTGTATTGAAACCCCCCTGACACTTAATCTGGACGTGGCCAGGCCTAGTACCATGTAGTCTATGTGGGGAGTGGCAAAAAGTTCTTAAGTTAGAAAATAAAATGTCTAATGTCTAACTGAATCAAGTAGATAGACTTTGGTGTTAGCTATTTTACTCTAGTTAATTTTTTTTCTTTATGTTTGTATTATTTGTTTTTAACTTTTTGCAATTGTCTGAGAGGGTGTCTGATTTTCTTTCACTTACAGTGTGCTTTTCCTGCTGGTCGTAGCGACTGTGTCTGTTACGGGACACAGGCTACGACAAAACATGGGTGTTTTCCTATACAAAGAGCAGGTCATCATGGTCAATTGCCAACAGAAGTCTGTGATTTTGGACCTACCCTTGCCTAGGGTAGATGACCGTTATGCCTTCCCTTTGCAATGAGGAGGATTGCATTGCAATTAATTACATGCAAAATCGTCTTTATAGAATTGCAAATGGGACATTTTTCAAGTTTTCTTATGGAAACTTTGGAGGCTGATCACTCTACAAGATCAAAACGATCTGTCTTGCCTGGGGTAGGAAAAATTGCAAGAAAACTTTTTGGTGTGGCCACTGAGGATGAATTAGCTGATTTCAACAAAGCTGTGCGAATAATGTCAGGAGGAGTTGGAACGATTGAGGAAACACAAGAGGCAAGAGATAAAGTCATCAATGGACTTGTACTGAATACAAATTTGCTTTTGGATTTTTCTCTGGAACATTTGCTGGAAGTAGACAATTTGATTTTAAATTTAACAGCGACTATTGGTACTGTGGCTAATACTAGTTCTGGAGAGCTCCTGTCTGCCATACGATTCATGCACCTCAATTTTAGAAAGCTGTCTTTCCTCTCTGCAACCACCCTTGACATCGTGGCTCAGGCTCAATACGTGGGAACAGTGAGGAAAGTGCTGACAGCGATCGAGGGTTTGTTAGAGGGGCATGTGTCATTGGATCTTGTGGAGGACAGGAGTCTGGACAGGGCTAGAGGAGTCTTGCGGGAATCCTTGCCTGAAGGTTACCATATGGTAACTACTTTGGACAGGGATTCTCTGCTTAATTTCCATGTGGATAAAGACCGAATTTTTATTTCTCTGGGGGTCATTGTGGCTCCTAGAAAATCAGTTTTTTCTCTTTTTAGACCCATTTATATTCCTTTGCCCTTACATAGCCATTCCCACAATGCCTCTGGATTTACTAAACTGGTGTTTGCCTCAAAATATTTTGCCGAAGGATCAGACCCAGTACATGGAACTAAAACAATGAATTTATGGAGACATGTGTCGACTTGGATTATGGTAGGTTTTGCAGAGAATCTATTATTTTGAGATCTGTTAAACTTTGGTCATGTTTATCGTCCCTTTTCTTTGATAATGTAACTTCAGCCCTTGAACTATGCCCCTACCACTCGTTCCTCAACGTGCCGGTTCCCCTGACACACCTATCAGTGGGTAATGACAGCCATGTCATCGTTGGGGCAGGCCAGACTGCGAGGTTTGAGTGCCCTGGGGGTCATAACAAGGAGATTAGAGTCCCCCCTTTTCTTGTTGTGTCTTTACCCTGCCGATGTGTTTTGAAATTCGATAAGGTTGTCTTGGAAAATAATCAAATTGACTGCGAAGAGCCAGAAATTGCTCATATTAGGATCAAAACAGGTTTTAATATGCCTATGGCTGCTTCTTTTGGAATCGATATTTTAAATATCTCTGGGGCAGAAATCTTTCATGCTCCTGTTGAATTAAATTTACCCACCTCTGAGGAAATTAGAAAGCATTTAGGCCACCTTGGAGACGATTTAATAAATAAAGGTATTGATTTAAGACCAGCGGTAAAGGACATGATGGAAAAGCAACAAAAAGTAAAAGAAATTTGGGAAAATTTGAAAGTCTCTCTGCAGAATCTTCCTGAACATCATTCGGTGGGCATTACTGCTACAATGATCAGCCTTTTTAACACTATAATGTGTATTTATTTATTCTGTAAGATGCATCGTTTGGGAACTATTTTTCCAATTGTGCGCCAGGCAGATGCTTTTACTATTATGAATTTAACTGATCTGGAGGCTGCTAATGTCGTTTTTTCACCGAATGCCAAGTCTATCACTGATTCTTCCTTTAATTATTATTCTTTTTACTACGATTATTCTGGTTATTTGGTTTCCATTTGCCTCTGTATTTTGCTAATATTTGTCTTAAAAAAGATTTGGACTTATAGAACCTTCTTAAACATGATTTGCTGTGGGGGGAGAAACAAGATGTTGGACACCCCTATGCTTCACTTGCGATTGCATAGCAGTGGAAACTCTTTTGATTTTCCATTGGTCAGTTCTATTTTTTCTCATAATGCGATGGTCAAATCTCTTGCTCCTGTAGTAGTCTCTGCAGAAGCAGAGATTTCTTGCTGCCATTTGAGGAGATTTATTTTCCTTGAATGGAGTGATGACCTTTTGGTACCCAGCCAAGGCAAAGTGTTTAGAGTGACTTTGCCGACAGCTGTTAAAATCCCTTTTTATTCCTCTTTTAGGCTAAAAACAGCCTTGGCAAGTCAGGAGAAGATTTGGGCTCTATTTTGGGTCCCAAAGAACTCTAGAGCTGTGCAGATTTTGCTAAAAAAAAACCTTAGTCGTTCTAAAAGAGGATTAACCTCAAGCAATATTTCTTTCAGAGTTTCAAGAAATTGGATTTCACTTTGGGTCCCCTTAGGAGCCCAACTGTGGGTCCTCTTTACCAAGCCCCCAAATCAGAGATAAACTGGATAGGTATTGTCGCAGTGGTTTTTATTATTTTCTTTTGCTTGCCAAAGATTGCTAGATGTCTTTATAAAGTATATGTATGTTTGAAGGCCTGTTGCCTGTGCTGTTGTTGCCGAAAAGCCAACAGCAAGGCCAACAGAATTTGTCTTTGCCTGCAGCAGGGAGAGAGGTGCTTAGAGATTAATCTCTCCTACACTATCTTTGAGAGGGAGACCCTCTCTGCTGCAGAAGCCCCTCGCATGGCAGGTATTTGCGCCGAGAGGGGTTGCTATCTCTTCTCCTCAGTGGGTCTCCGCTGGAGTGGTCCCCTCAGGGTAATCCACCAAGGCTTGCTGGAGATTGATTTGCCTCTGAAATCTATTTCTTGTAAAAATTATTGTCTGCTGGCGGCCATGCTGGAGGAAGGCGAGGTTCGCTGGACTTTAGTATGGAAGCCAGTGGATGGATGTCCCCTCGAGCTGGAGGTGGTTTAGAGGCGAGGCACTTCAAACTTTTCTCTCTCTCCGCTGAGAGAGAGAGGGGGAAGAGAGTGATTCTCACTTTTATGTGAGCTTTTTGTATATTTGTAGTATATTTTAGTCTTCTTTAAGGTTTCATGTACGGATAGCCTTCTGCTATATTGTTGTATTCTCTTTATATTTTCTAAGCAGAAGCAGGGAACACTTATGCTTCACTCTAACAGATTTATCATATTTTTATTATTGTTTTTGGTTAATTAAAGAAGTTTCTGTGAGGGCCAGTGTCAGGCCCCGTATTCACTGCGCCTCGTCGGTCTTCCTACGGCCAAGATTTATGTTTAGGGTGGAATGTGTAGTCGCATACGCCGGCGCTGTCATTTGAGAAGGCCGGTCGCCGACGCAGGCTCTCGCCTTATGCCATCCCTGCGCGGCCGGTCAAGTGTTCAAGCTAATGATTTCCTAACTCTTGTGTTTAAACTTTCTGTTTATTCTAGCTTGTCATTGTTTTCTCAAATGTCTAGTAAGATGCTTTTATATACCATATTTATGAAAAAGAATCCGTATGTGATCACCTTCTTGATTATTCTTTATTTAATAATTATTCTTGGATATTATGTATAATTTGTTCTTTAAGCAGGTGTGCTTTATGGAGGATCGATGGGGTAGCGAGGGGGTGATGCTATACAGCCAAGTTCATCCTAGCCCCTCCCTCCATGACTCACACCTGCCTGTCATATTACCTTGGGCCTATCATGGATAGAGCCCCTCCCACCTCCAGGAGTAGCACGTGAGCTGCTCCTGTGAGGGTTGCTTGTTAATAAACTATACAATCAGTTGGTAACGGAATCTGTACGTGTCTGGTCATTCTTTCTCCTTATCTCCGATTCAACATTAGATTATAGAAGTATACACGATCTCGACTTTATAATAGTTGCACTTTGGTTGCACATTCGGCTGTACTTTGGTTGCGCAAGGGTTGCACATCTGGCTGCACTTTGGTTGCACATCTAGCTGCACAATTTAGTATGCCTAGGACAGGTAGGGTATTGTGGGTGGGGCTCAGATTACTTGGGATCAACTTAAATATTTGCTAATTGTTATTAGGAAAGTTTGTTAGTATAAATTTACTCCTCTACAGTTCCCATGAAGTATTGTTTGCCAGATATGTACAGTCAGAGTAGCAAACTGAAGGCAAATTTAGTTGAACATCTACAGCCCAGCTTTTAAAGGTACAACAACATAGGTTGCATCCTTTTATTCATCATTCACCATCACCACTGTCCCTGCATGTTCAGAGACCTTCCCAGCTCTCACAATGCAATTTTTTTTTTGGACATATTTTATTCAGGAAAACAGGCGGTTACACTCTTCACAAAAATATTTAAATAATTGTGTTTTTCATCATGACCTGACCTTATTTACTATTTATCAGACGTTGAAGTTTTATAATCCATGCATTTTTAAGTTAAGTTAAGTTTTTAAGTTAACAAGGATATAGAAAAATTTATTAAAATTGTTAAAAAGTAATGAGAGATGAGGGTGATGGTTACAGGCTATTATATAATATTGTCTCGTGAAGCGAGTGATCTTGATGTGTCAGGATCCTGTGGAACAGGAAAATTTTACCATATTACAAATCTTCATCTTACGATATTGGGAAATATACATGAGTATAAATAGTATCTTAAATAACAATTTTCGACGAAACCCAGTATGATGGGTTCATAGGGTGTGTCACCTGTTTAGTGGCACACCATAAGTATTTACATCATCAGTTTACGAGCAAAGGACAATGGTATCAGAACCCGTGGTATTGGCAGAGGCTGATGCCTTTGCATAATTTGTACATTTTACCGTTACATGTAACAGGCGCATTAGATAGACCAATAGTTTATATTTACAGCTTACATAAGTACATTCATTATACAATTGTTTCAAGAACAGTTGAGTTATACGAATAAGTGATTCGTATAAGTAGCAATCACGATACAGGCATTTTACCCAGGGACGAGAGAGGGTAGGGAGATTAGAGTGTTTGTATTTACAATTATATTTACATTTGCTAATTACAGCGAGGCATGTCAGGAAAGTAAGTGGGCGCACCCATCGCAATATGGGGTAAGTTGGTGGGCGGACACAATGCAAACAGGAGACTTAGCCATTCTTAATGTGCCTCTTTAGGGTTAAGCTAAAGAGATTGTGGTCCTGAATATTCCTGATCCGTTCAGGTATATTGTTCCAGGTGGAAGCTATATTATTCTTTAAACTCTTAGTATCTTTGTCTGATTTCAGTGGAAAGCACTCAAGTATTGGTCCGGCTGCACGCCTGGTATTCCTAGGATGGATTTTAGCCCTATTATTAAGATAAACCTCTTTGTGGCCAATTTTTCCCAAGTTAAGATTTATTCTTTTTCTTATGGTCATTACTTTGCATTCGGAATAAAGTTCTTCATTGGGTTTGTGGTAGTCGCATTTCAGTGCGACCCTTAATATTCTATTTTGGAGGGTTTGGAGTTTATTAAGTTGGGTTACAGTCAGGGGAGTCAAAGCAAAAATACTATAATCGAATATAGATAGTAATTTGGATTTTGCTATAATAATGGCTGCATTTTTGGTTAAATTAGGTCTGATCTTTTTATAAATCTGCAGTTTACAATTTACCTGCTGAGTCAGGTTAATAAATTGCGTTGTCATATTCATGCCAGTGTCCAAAGCTATACCAAGGTATACATAGGTCTTTACTTGTTCCAGTGTCACATTTTCGAACATTAGATTGATGACCTTGTCTTTAATTTTGTTCTTTGGACCAGTCAGCATCACCTTAGTCTTTTTTGTGTTAATAAACAATTTGTTACTCCTGCTCCATTTCTGGAATTTATCTAAATCTTTCTGCAACAATTTCATACAGTCGTCAATTTTATCAGCGCTTATGTATAACAGGGTATCATCAGCGTACTGTATGACTTTAACCTTCAAATCGAGGTGTTTAATATCATTGACATAAACCAAGAACATAAGAGGTCCCAGGATCGATCCCTGAGGAACTCCATATTTTATACCCTTTTCTGCAGAAATATATTTGTTACAAGACACCATTTGAGACCTATTTGTTAGATAGGATTTAAACCAAGTTAAAATTTTTTCTGGTAGGCCACAGTCCGATAATTTCTCAATCATTAAGTCATGTGATATGGTATCGAATGCTTTGCTGTAGTCGATAAAGCAGGTTATCATAAAATTCTTATTATTTAATACACAATTGACATCAGTGATATATTCAGTAAGGGCCTCAGTAGTCGACCTGCCCGGTTGGAAACCATATTGATATTTATTTAATATATTATTTGCATTCAAGTGTATACGAAGGTGATCAGCTAAAACTTTTTCAATTATTTTGCCACAAATATGAGTTAATGATATAGGTCGTGTATCTGATGGTTCCTTAGGTACATTAATCTTCGGGATCGGTACAACCGTTGCAATTTTGAATTTCGAAGGAAAAGTATTTTCTTGTATTGACAAGTTAATCAAATCTGTAATATATGTCACCACAATCATGAAAGCATCTTTATAAATTCTGCTGTTTAGTTCACCAGAGCCTGAGTTCTTTGCGATTTCAATTTCTGTAATCCTTTCCATTATCATATTCACATTAACTACCGGAGCAGTCCAGGGAGTGACAATTGTTTCTATGTATCGATCTCTTGGGATCGTTATAATATTATTATTGAGATTTTCACCGACTGAGCAGTAATAATTATTAAGCTCATTAACCATTTGTTGACCTTCAATACATACCTCATTTATGGTTAGACTATTGATATTCTGCTTGTAATTACCATTTATTTCATTGACAGTTTTCCAAAATTTATTGGAGTCTTTCCTATTTGCATAAAGAATTTTCTTATAATACTGTGATTTTAGACGCCTTACCATTTTATTACAATTGTTCCTAAGTTGGCGTGCAACTCTAATGTCTATCATATTTTTTGATTTTCTTGCTTTTATATAAGCCTTTTCTCTCGCTTTATGTGTATTCGAAAGCTCGACAGTGTACCATTTTGGCTTTTCAATAACACCAGTATACCTTTTCAAAGGAGCTAGCTTATCCGCACATCTTTTTATATTCTCATCAATCATATTCCAACGCGCGTCAACACAGTTGATCGTTCCAAGAACATTCCAATCTAAGGCATTTAGTTCATTATGTAATTTGTCATAGGTATAGTTGCAATAGTTTCTACCAACAAAATCTACCCTTTTAATCTTGGTGTGTATTTTTTTAAATATTGCAACAACTGGTTGGTGGTCCGATAGGGAGTAGTTTAAGGTTTGAACATAGACATCCGTTTTAGCATTAATCAAGAATACATCCAGTATAGAATTTTTCTGTAGGCCGAACCTTGTGATATCAGTTTCTTTAATACTTAAATGGAATTTGGTTGCAAACTCCTTTAATCTTTTTGTCTTGTTATCTTTCTCGAGTAAGTCAATATTAAGGTCACCACAAACAACAATATTCTTATCTTTTATACTTGTGTACGATTTCATACAGTTTCCCAAGTCAGTCATAAACGATTGTACATTTCCAGCCGGAGGCCTATATGATACCACGATTTTGAAACGAGGGACATTCTGTTTATATATATGAAGACTCAGTATTTCACTGTTCGCGTTTGAAATATTACATTCTTCATTCGAACTAAAGTTATAATCGTCTCTAATAAAGCAACAAATTCCCCCTCCTCTGGTTCCTGACTTCCTATCAAGTCGTAGAATATTATAACCTTGGCAGGATATGAGATTGTTTGGTATACTACTATTTAACCACGACTCGGTGAATAGAACTACATCAATTTTATTTTGCATTACTTCTGTGCGAATGGTGTCTATTTTGGGTAACAACGAGCGAATGTTATACTGCACTATCTTAATTCCACGTATCTTTTTTACCTCAGACCAGTCTTTAAGAGGATTACTTTTGTCAATTACACCCATTATTTTTCAATGTTAGGCAGATTGAGCTATTATTCAGAAAGAAACAGTTTCTAGATGTTATTGAGGTACGAGTCGCCTCCAAGTCGAGTATATCAATTGCAGGTGGTGGGATAAAGGGTCGCATGACGGCACCTTCAATCCCAACCCAAATCTCTACATAATATATAACACATTGTACATACGAAAATGTCCAGGCTTGGAGGCTTGTACTAAATTTCCAATCGTGTGTGGAGATGATAGCGTCGGTTATTTGGTTCTTAGGTATATGTCCAATACATGTGAGTAGAATCGAGATAGCCAAGTGATCGAGAGAGGGTCGCATGACGGCACCTCCTCGGATCATGAGGTTTCTCCCAATATACAGCACATATAGGGGGACGCAGTACACAATTGGTCGTTTGCTTTGATAGGTAATAAGGGAGGGTTGACTTGTAATATTGAATGACGGAAGGTGGGCTATAAAGTAGACTTGTGTGGTGAATTTCAACAGCTGTTTCTTGTTTACAGGACAATAAGAGCTAGTCGCATGACGGCATAGCTCAATTGAGTTGACTGAGGCTGTCATAATGATAGTTTTCCATCTGTTTGGCCCAGCTAGCCAATACGGTCGAGTCCAAGTGGATTCCATCTGGTAGGCGATTTAAATTATGGCGATGTCTATCCCCTTGCCTAGGATGGACCTTATTTAGCAGGTGAACATGTCGGATTCCTCTGGTTCGATTCATCTGTATAATAAATTTGTTGATTCTCACGATGGCACGATTTATCATAGGCTGGTGAATAGAGGGAGTATGCCTGAAGTTTGACTTAGCCAAATCCATCCCAATCAGGCCACCAAAACTTATTTCACAGTTGTGAGAAATATCCTGGAGCGATTCCAGTGCTTCCTGGAAGAGGTTTTCCATATTGGCAACTAGTGAATTTTCATTATAGAAGCTCAGGGTAATCTCCTTAGTTTGACTGTTTTTGACCGAGAAATTACATATCCCGCCGACTATCAACATTTTATCAGGACGATGTGCAAAATATAAGTTCCTGGCCATCTCACATAAGCGATCAAGCTTAGCACCACTGTATGCAAATGTAATAATATCAGGATTAAATAAATAGTCACTCAAATTTCGTCCCCTCGAATCGGTAATGATTACGGTCCTCATGATGAGACTATACAGCTCCGATTGACTCGGCTGGGAAATATTGTGCCGCGTTCTCTTGCTGTTGCAGAGTACTAAGTGAGTATAGGTGTGAGTCTTGAAGTCGGTTAAATTCAAGAAGCCTACGCTCCATTTCAATTGGTGAGGGCCTTGCTTGCTCTAATATACTGGCATAACTCTGTTCATATCCATGTGACTGACTTGGGGTATGTTCATATCCATGTGATTGACTTGAGGTGCGTTTTGACGGATTAAAGTAATCCTCACCACTTCTGAATCGTTTCCTAACATCCCTGTTGGTATTGCTGCTAGTGAATGATTTACCTCTCCCACTGCCGCGGTTCCCTTTTCCTCTACTGGGCTTGCCCCCTCCTGTAGATCTCTGAATTTTGGGCGGTTCTTTATTTGGTAATTTTGCCTTTTCAGTATTTTCAGAAGATTGTTCTTCCTCAACCGTATCCATTTTTGCCTCAGAACCATCCTCAACATTTACATTAGCAACAGCTTGTTTTGGGGGTCTTTTTCTTGGTGACTTGCTTCCATCAAGAGGGATCTTTTTCCCTTCGTCATCCACTAAATCTGTTGGGGGAACAAAGGCTCTGCCTTCATGCAAGAATTTCCTAAAGTTGGAAATCAATCTACCAACAACGTTCCAGCCAGTGTGATCTCCTTTGGAGACAATTTCTGAGTTTATAGAGCCGCCACAAGCCCAAAATGGACAGTTAGTTGCCTCAAACAAGGGCATATCCCCTGTTTTAACTAGCTTCTCTCTCAGATCTTCATTCTGTGTAAACTTGGCTTCTATTAAAACCCTCATTACGTTTATTTTGTCTATGTCCCATTGCGGAGAGGTGAAAACACTATGAGAAAGCCTCTTCACTTCCTTAGCGTCATAGCATTCGTAGATTTCTTTCACTGTGTCTGTTTTATTCTCTGCGTTCGCCCGAGCGAATTGGTAAGCTTGCTCAATCGAATGAAATAACAAGCCATTAATATCTAACTTACACGGATAAAAGTTGCTCAACCAACTATGTGCCGAGTGAAAGTAGAGCTTGCCGTTAATTATCTTGGTTTTAGCGTCTGATAATCGTTTTCCCTCAGGTAGCTTTTCTAGCTCGTCGTACCTGTAGTTTATTCCTTCAAATCGAATTCTATCCCTGTAAATAGGGCAGTCGGTAATCTCTTGTGATCTGAGGTGTGCTTGTACTTGTGAAAGCATTTCCTTGCGCTCCTGTACCGTAGTTGGTAAATCCGGATTAATATACACTCTGTAGTAGTCATTCGAATGTTTCAGTTTGGAACGATTGGAAAATACCCGGTTTCTTGCCTGTTCAACACCCATTTTTACTCTTATTTGCCTAGACCCGTTAGACCTATTATCAATCCGCCTAGCAAAAACCATGTCTTTCTTACTGAAACGGGGGTCAATCTGTTGAATGATATGCAATGCCAGGTATTCCGTATCCTCAAGCCTAGATTCTAGTGCGCCCGATATCAAGAAATTGCATTTTCTGTTGTCTACCTCATTTTGAATAGACGTGTTTTCATATCGTTTCATTTGACGCTGTACTGTAAGCAATTCATGTTCCATGGCATTGTATTGTTGAGATCTTATTCTGTCCTTTTCTATCAATTGCTGAATCAACGTTTTATAATACGCTTGGTCCAGCTGGGTAAACTCGAGCGAACGTCTCAGTTGTTCTATGGAACAAGGGTCTTCTTTAATCTTAATTTCTTCCTTGGTATGGATTCTTCGTAAATCAAAATCGCCAAGAGGCTCACCTTTTGTTCGTAGTTTTGCCTTATGCTCGGTTTTTTCATCTGGAAAGGCGAAAAGTAACTTGGATTTCGCCGAGGGGATCAATCCCTCATCGTCCTCAAACATGGTGACGGTTATTTCAAATCGTAATGTCCCAATATCAAAGAAATAATTCACTAAAAATCCTTAGGATCACACGATCCGACACATCAAGTCATAGTTCAGTTCTTGTGCAAATGATGGGTGAAGATGAGATAGGTGTGGTGAATATTGAACTCAAATAGATCCTTATGTGACCGTTCTCAGAGGAGCGGAGTAAATGTACGTGCGACCTCCTCGCCGGCACGACTACTGATGAAAGCTGATGGTGAAACCTGAGTCCACTTAGGATACTATACAATATGGATGTGCATGATGGAGGGGTGTTGTTATTACACCCTCTCTAAAATATCACATGTGTACATGAAATACACAATTAGAATATATGATAATGATATCCAAAATGTTCTTAATTACAGAATGATTAATATATATAGTGCATGAATACCATATATTTGCATTACTAGTGTTTTCAATATAAAGGAATTAGTAATACTGAATGTGTGGCTCATGCTGCCATCTAGTGTCATTATAGGTGGCGCCATCTGGTGTGATAAGTGGCGCAATGGTAAATAAATGGCAGGATTGGGCACAATAATTTGTCTATGATCAGCATATTAGTACATATAAAGAAATGGGATATCATTTAAAGACTTACTTATATAAGTATAGTTAATTAAAATAATTAAAACCTCATTTTCCTGTTGAGAACAAGACATTTGTAAATGGGTGGGGAGGGGCATAGAGAATGATTAATGATTCAGTACCCCTTCCAATTGATTTAAACATAAAGTGTTTAATATCAAAATGTAGCTCAGATTCAGACGAATGCGGCTATTTAGTTTATATACAACTGTCCCTAATATTAGAAGCGTGGCGAAGGACGGCGCATGATCGGGCGGCAACATGCAGTATGGTTGCCCTGGCCGAAAGAATAATAATAATAATAACAATAATATCAATACCATGACAAAGCAATAGTTGAGGTGACTAAGGCTGAGCCTTTTGGGCTTCCAAATACAACCTTGCTTAGTGAGTAAGAGAGTACAGGTATACTCCTGTATGTGAAGTCTCTCAATAAAGTTACCAGTACATGAAGTGAGTAGAGAGTAAGAGTTAAATAAGTTTGGTACAAGTGAGCAAGAGATTACATGGTTGGCTCATAGTGTAATGAAGGATATCTTCGATTACTACATTTTAATGTTTAATTAAAGTTATCTTTTTAGAGGTATGTGTATTCTTGCAATGTGTAAATAGTGCAATGTACATGGCCTGGCTATTATAATTTCTAACTGAAGACACTACGCACGCCACCGCTCTAGGCAGCTGTATAGGGGGTGGGAAGGTGTCAAGATATGTACAGGTGGCTGTAGGAGAAAGGAGAGGTGTTCAAGGTAAGAATAGCGGCCGCGCATTCGGGGCCATACGGCCGGCTGCACCAGCAACATGCAGTACGGCTGCGCAGTAGTAGTCCATTTTGGATCAGATCTTGGGTGAATTACTGTGCAATTATGTACTCACAGACGGTTACTGTAGTAAAGGTCTATTTGTTGTTTCCTAGGCTCCCATTGGCCACCTCCCAAAGCGGCCATCTCGACACAGCTTTCCCCCTCTCCCATTGGCTACTAGCCCTTGTCACGACCCATCGTCTATTTTGCAACGTCTGTAGCCTACTGTCACTGTCAGGCAAGGCCAAATTTTGTGATCGCGTCCGCACTGGTGCCGTTCGAACGGCCGTGAATAAAGCTTCAAGTGGCTTTTTTTTGTTTCTTTCTATCGTCATTTGCCATCGATGTATGACGATTTTGCACTTCCCATTGGTCCCCGTGCGGCACACCCACCTTACACACAAGGGGCGGCCGTCGATCCAAGTTTGCCGCTCGTCCACGGCCTCCTATTTTCGCTCACTCCTACGCAGGTAGTGCTTCGTCAAAGAACAGAATGGAGGGGATCTAATCCATTATGGACTAAAATCAATAAACCATGAAGATTTTAGCATGAGAAGGGTCTGTAGGCCCAGTGACGCCACTCGGCCTGCGGCCTCGTGGCGTCTCTGGGCCTAAAGACCCTTCTCACGCTAAAATCTTCATGGTTTATTGCTGTAGTAGACCAGTGCTAGGTGGTCAAGCTGAGGACTACCGTCCTGGTGCGACGCCCGTACAGCTGGGCAGCAGACATGGTATTTTCGCACCTTTCCCGCGCCCGACGGCAGGTGCCGTGTTACTCGTGCCGATTCATTGGTTTTCTTACTTTAGAAGGGGGAGCAAGTAACTGGAAATAACTGTTTCATAATGTTACATGTTTGATGGAAGCAGGACCACTCCTGCGACAACCAAGTTACTGCTCCCATTTCAATCAACCCTGGAGTGTACTAATTTTGATATGAACCTTGTTTTCTTTCCAATTTTGATTATTGACGAATTTAATATGGCAACTAGTATAGACCGAGGCTTACCATTTTTCTAATCCCAGGCATATCCAGTTGTTTTTGGTCTGACTTTTTTGTGTAATATAAATGGCATAGACCAGTGTACCTATTTGTTTCTTATTTTCTAATGTATGTAATTTTCTCTTTGTTATCTTACCAGTTTCTGATTGTTATCTTACCAGTTTCTGATTGTCATATTACCAGTTTTTGAAGTGTGTAACATTTTCAACCTATTGTATACTCTGCATCTGTTTTTTTAAGAAATTATTTCCAACGTATTTTTTTGAATATGTGTAAACTTTTTTCAACATTTTGTAATCTAGCCGACAGCCTTGACTGAGATAAATGTATAATTCCTAATGTCTTTGCTGAATAAAAATCTTTAAATACAAATACAATAATTGAGTAACAGGAGGAATAACGGGAGAAGTAACGTCCCAATGGAACCCAGCCTTAAGTATACATTCAGTGGAGATTACATACTAATTTTAAGAAGAAAATATTTATATTAAATATTGACATCATTGGATGACGTTGTATGAATAAGAATGTGATGAGACTTTTAATTGTCACATCTTTACACTCTATTTGAGATCTACTTGGAGCAGCTCGCCGAAGGGTTACCATTGGGTAGCTTGATTTGGATTGATAGATTAGGTTGGAAAAGAATGGGACAAAAATCAGAAAATTTTATATAAATATTTTCTCTTTACACCCCCTTTGCAGGCTTCATGAACAGGTTTTTCTCCCTAAACTTCTGGGTTCCACTCGCCAAGCTGTGCTTCACAGCCTACATGGTGCATCTTATCATACACACGGTCAATTTGTTCAACAGAAGAAAGCTACTCTACGTTCAGGATATAACCATGGTACGTAATCAGAATTTTTTTTTAAATGTTTTATTCACAGAATCTCTTTGTAGGCCAGACTGGGCCACTACATTTCCATGAATACATTTCCCAAATTTGAAGAGGTTTTTTGAAATTTATATATCAGGGCATCCGATAGTCTATATTTAGTTATTTTTCTTATATATAGGAATTGTCCACCCAATTATATTGCAAATATTTTTTTTCAAAATATCAAACCTACAATATGGAAACCCATATTAGCTCTCATAATGTTTACCATCATTAGAATCTGCTTGATCGCATCTTTTTCAATATGATATTACCTCAAAATCCATTTTTGTGACTTTGGACGCAATATACTTTCTTTTAAAGGGATCTTGTGCAAAATCTATATCTTACTTTAAATACCATTAGTAGAACTGGCGCAAACGGCTGGATGCGCGGCCAAGGTCAAGTGACCAGCGTCAACTTCCGGTCTAGATATATTCCCATATATTATTTATATAGGTCAACATAATATGATACACAAAAAATCCCGGAACGATGAGACATGCAGGGCATATAAATTACATATAATAAATATTTTTATTGACATTTGATGATAACATGATTAGATGAGTTACCGGCGTAATACCGATGTGCAACGGAAATTCGGCCACTGCAACTGACCAGTCATAGAACTGCAGTCCTTCAAAAAAGCAGTTCTGCACCTGCTTCTGCAAATGATGCATTGTGCATCATCTCATGCACTTCAAAATGCATATCAAAGTTATGTATCTAAATCGGGTGTACATGCACAAGCTGCATGCAGTTGAATCATTTCATCAAGTGACAAACAAATATTCCGCCTGATATCTTTAACAAGAAATTTTGGCTGTGACCAAGGAAACAACGGTTTCCCCCGAATCCCCTTAACAAAAAAACACCCCTCCCCCAATCGATCCCCACTCCACGCGGGAAAAAGCTTTGTCAAGGACTCCATCAATGTGCGTTACCAACGTTGCAAAAGTTAGAAGACATCACGACAAAAATACGGAGCGCACAGACAAGTACGTTATTGCGTTGTCGCTGGCATCAGGCATTAACTGGCAAGAAAGGCCTAACGTACATAGCCTACTTTCCCTCTGATCATCTCTTTTCTAAACACAAATGTTGATAAAATGAAATACATGGGGGTAGGAAAGTATGCTCTTTCAGAATTTAAACATCTTGGCGATGTATTTTGAGTAGGAATAGCGTTTTTTATTATTTCGAGGGAGCGTAATTTCCCCGCGATGTGTCAGGTCGTCAGAAAATGTACAATCGTCGGCTCTACACATTTAGTAAATCTTGGTAATTTACTCTGAAAAGGGAAAAATACTAGCTATATCTGAGTATATTTGGTGCTGCATTGATTGAACAAATCTGCTTGGTTATGTTAAGCTGCATTTTGAACCTGATTTCTTTCTCAAATCTGAGTTATTTCAGTGGATTGGTGCAGGTGACTCAATAATGTAGGCCTAGGCCTACGGTACTTTGGCGAGCTTTTTATTGTATACTTATGTAACTGAAAACTTTCACTCATATCTGGCTCATTTAAAGGCTGAACTTGATATAAAAACATATTTAGGGATAGAAAAGCATGCTCTTTCTGAATTTCAACATCTTGGCAATGTATTTCAACTAGAAATAGCGATTTTTATCAATTTGCGGGAGCATAAAATCACCGTGATTTGTACGCAAGTGCGTTGGAAATTCAGGTGGCAATAGGTGGAATTGTGTTTTCCTTATAAGGGGGTGACGGGGACGCACAAAGAACAGGCAGCATAAACTGGAACCTATATAAGGTTTCGGCGGGGGAAACCTTAAAAAATATGATGATAACTGAAAATAATGTTTCGGCAACTTGGGGTTCCTATAACCCATTGGTAAATCAGTTTGGGTTCCTATAACCCATTGGTAAATCAGCTGCAATCGGCTCAAGAAAGCAGTTTTGCACCTGGTTTGGCTCTAGGTGAAACGTGCCTCAACCGATACACTTCAAAATGTGCATCAAAGTTATTTATCTAAATCGGATGTAAATTGCATACACTTAAATTATTTTTAAAAATTATTATAATTATGTATACGTATCCCCCAGAACACATTTACACAGGGAACCACTCATTAAACCACATTCACATTAACTTTCAAAAGGTGGCACAATGAGTTCACAGATCCACTTGCATTTAATAAAATATATCAGGTCAACTTTCCTTTTTCAGCTTTACCTCTACTTCGGAAACATGGCACTCACCATGCTAGTCTCCTTTGGCCTAACGCTTGTGATTGAAAAGCCTTTCTTCATCATAGGAAAAGCTATACTGCCAAGAAGGTTATGAGTTATTATGGGTAAAGGATGAAAATGCTCACATGCATCATTCAATATCTTTGATACTATCATTAGACAAATTTTGTTTTAAAAAGATAAACCAAGATTTTAAAAATTCCAAAAACAATCAGTTTTTCTCCTCCCTTGCAATGAACAGTTTTGTGTTTTGGAATTTTTAAAATCTTTGTTTATCTTTAAAACAAAATTTGTGATTTATTATATTGTGTCTTAATTGAATCGCTAGTTCAAATGATATGCATAAAGTTGCATGTTTCAAACAATTCAACAGATTTTGTGTTTAAGACATGATAATTATTGTTTTGCAAGTTACAATGCAATGCAGCATATAGTTATTTTATTAATGCAATGTATTGAGTTGTAAAATTAACAACTATAGTTAAAACCTCAATCCTCTTTTAAGTGTGTATTTGAATGTGTTTTCATCCTATCATCATTTTTAAAAACTTGTGGCTGAACATGAAGATATCATTCTCTCTTATTAACTCGATCAAACCTCAGTTTTGAATAAAGGAATAAAGTTCTAAGTTTCAGATTGTGTTTTGTTCCAAGATATGTATCAAGATTGTATTACGATATTTATAATAATCTTACTATTAATTAATAAATCGCAATTAATTGCAATTAATCGTAATTGCAAGTTATCACATAACTTCCTACGATTTGAAGGATTTAAAAATAGCAAAGGCGTTGGGGTACATCATAATTTGATTGCTGTAAATCAACCCTATATCACTTTTAGAAGGTTATCTCTTTTCATTCTGACACCAGCACCACCATGTCCAATATAGCACGACTGGACAAAGCCACCCTTACTATATGTATTGAGAAATGAAAAGCAGCTAGGTTCACATTTAGCAGAGCATCCAATAGCCAGTCGATTTCCTGTTTTCACTTTTATTAGGCAAACGCACAGGTACAGTTTATCAAATTGGGTACAGTGATGTCTGTTTCAAACATTCTAATTCAGGCTGTAACATTGTACACATTAATACATTTTAAACAAATTTTACAAATCTTTCGATATCTCAAAAGTTCTCTTGTAGTCCGGGAGCCAAAGGCCATTTTTGGGCTGAACCTCGCATTGTCGGATAAAGTTTTTTTTTTTTCTGTTTCATGTAGCCTAGGGGTAGGTAATCACAAATCAGGGGGTGACCGTTCCCACCTTCACACATACTTCTGTAACATCATTGATCTATCCTCATCTATCTCAAATCTGGCCTCAAGCTACCTCACTAACACAGTTATAGTGCAAATAGCAGCTGAGATATTACATTCTTGCCCCTGAATGGCAGCCATATTGGATTTTGACCTAGAAAATGACCTCAAAAGAGAGAAATGACTAGAAATAGTTTCCTCACTCCTGAAAACACATTAAAACTGGTGTTACAGAAGTATGTGTGGTTAATTGGAGCTGAGCTATGACATTCTAGTTTCATGGCAGCAGCCATGTTGGATTCTGACCTTGAAATGACCTTGAAACTCAATACAGTCCACAGAAATGAATTTCTCATACTTAAAAACATCTGAAAAGTGGTATCACACTTGAAAATCCAGCCAGTAGAAGCCAAACTATGGTGCATTTGATGTTTGGTGGCAGCCATTTTGAATTTTGCAGCTACCGGCCACCAGGGTTCTCCCCCAACTTGTAGCCAGTGATTTTTAAAAACCTTATGACCTGTTCTAACAGCATACCAAATTTCAAAAAGGTGTCACAAAGTGCACTATTCAGATCAGAATAAATGAATGCTATGAATCCTACAAAATCCTGTATTTGGGGTATATTGGCATGACCGGGATAAAAGGGTTAATATCTAAAATTGCTCAATAGGTGGGAATGGTCACCCCCCTGATTTGTGATTACCTACCCCTAGGCTACATGAAACAGCAAAAAAAAAAACTTTATCCGACAATGCGAGGTTCAACCCTCTGGCTCCCGGACTAATTCAGTTTTGAACCCCAACTCAAAAAAGCGGTAATTATTTATAGATTAAAATTAGTTTTGAAAACAAAATATTGATAGAAAGCAGACGCTCATTACAATAATGTTTAAGCAGTCTCTGGTCTTTCGCTTTCTGAGGAACACATATTTGAGACACAAACTTAAAACCATGTAACTATTCATTTGCAAGCTGATACATCTATGAGACAGCACATCATTTTCAGCGAGAATGAACATTGTCATTGACAGTTCGGTTGAAATTAGGCCTTCGTTGACTAAGTGGATCGGCAGAAATGGGATGAATAAAGTGGGATTTCGGAAACAGCAGCCCGTTCATCTCTTGTTTCTATAGGTTTTACACTGATATATACAACTCACATAATTCGATTTTTTTAAAATATTTTTTATTGGTCATACACATTTAACAAAATATTTCATTTAATCAAGGAATGAAGACGCATAACTGAGCACGCAGCTATATTTCATGCGTTGCCTTATACTAAATACATATGAGAACATAATACATAACGAAACAAACAGAGCTTTATCGGATCAGATTCAATTAAAGGTCATAAGTCAACATTACCAGCTCATACATTGATACTGGTATTTCAGTTATCGTGGGCGCTCATAAGGTTATCGAACTCACCGCTCAGAATAAAAGAGCTTTTTTAATTGAAATTCAAGATGGCAGACATGCTAATCCCCTATTGATTACATCACTGCGTCTACTAATAGGGGATTTGCATGTGCGACTGCGCATGTCTGAGATACAAATATTTAGCAACATTTTTATCGAAAATTGCAAATTAAAATTACAGTTAACATTTGTTTTCGAACATTATATATGAAGCTGTATTTCCACTTGGTTATACATGAACAGGTTAATAAGTAACATCTGAAATAGCTCCTCCAACAGGAGAACTGTGTATGTATGTATGTATACATTTGTCCGGGTACGGTATGTAGGTCCCACATCGCGGCCCGCAGCCGAGTTCCAGTTATGACATTGCAGGTAGACATGCCCCATTCCCCACTGATCACTGTTTATTTTTATGTCTTACTGTCTACGTCTGTTGTCTGTTTATGTTTTACTGTCTATATGCCTATATACTAAAAATAACCCTAAACTTAACCTTAAATTGGTTGTCCTAAGTCTGTAAATTTGTTGCCCTAAGTCCATAAAGGGTCTGGTTTTAAGGTGAGGGATGCAGTAAGGGCCCCACGCTTTGGTGGTTAGGGGATTTCCCCAAAGATATATATAGGGCTCCTGATGGGGGGGTCCTGTGTCGATTTGTCGCGCTAAGGATGAGCATTTGTCCCTTGTCCCCAGAATCCCATGTCAATTTGTCGCTCTAAGAAAGGGTCTATGTCGTTTGTCGATCATAAGAAATGGCTATGTCAGTTTGTCGATTTTACCCTTTATAATGTCGATTTGTCGCGCTAAGGATGAGCATTTGTCCCTTGTCCCCAGAATCCCAATGTCGATTTGTCCCTCTAAGAAAGAGTGTATGTCGTTTGTCGATCATAAGAAATGGCTATGTCAGTTTGTCAATTTAGGTATCAGGACCCCTAAAGCTAGCAGGCGCGTACATGCTATGAAAATATGGGTCAGTGCTCAGAGTCAGACAAACCTGGATGACCCAGACATTGCATTAAATAATTGATTCTTAATGCTTATATACAAAACCAACCCTAAACCTAACCTTAAACTGGTTGTCCTAAGTCCGTAAAGGGAATCTTGTTGGTTTAAGGAAGGGAGAAGTAGAAAGGGCAAGTGCAATTTGGCAACTGAAGCAACAGCGTAACTACGAGCGGTAACCAAGGAGAAGTATAGTCTACTGCAACAGGACCTTCTATCTAGTATCAATATAATTATACTCTAAGCAAGGTAACGGCTGAAAGAGCTGGATTATTTTGTGAAGTATGTCAACCCTTTTGTCATACCTCTTTTTTTTTAAAAATTTTATTGGACAAAGTTTCATATATAATGATAATTCTCATTTGCCAATTAAGCATGTAACACTTTGCCAAACACAATTTAAAAAAATTCAATTCAAGTACATCAACATCCATATCCATATAATATACGGCTAGAGCGATTTCTAGGAAAGGAGGTAGAAAAGAAATGGTAGAAAGAAGGTTTTCTTTGTCCAGAATGTTCTCGGAATTTGTTGTTATACAAACCACTTTACTCATCTGTAGAGGTCTGTCCCCCCTCTCTGGATGTCGTTGTGTGTGGTTTGTGAAGGTATTTGGGGTGGAAATGTGATTTTGAAGCCTTTTTTAAATCGGGATAACCACACTCTATTTATTAAAGCCCCTGTGAGATACTACGCTATTTCCAACAACCTACGTCCAGGGGGACCTAGGGGGAGCATGAGGAAGAGGGGAGGGAGAGTGTGGGGGGATCGGAGAGGGGAGGGGGAGCATGATTTTCTAATCAAACTTGAATATATAATTAAAAAAGTTTCTACCACTCTACCAAATGTAAAACAAATGTAAAATATGGAAAACATTATTTAACAGAAACTTCATCGTAAAAACTAAAACAAAATGTAATCCAAAATATATCAGGAAATCTGGGAAGATCAACACACTTCAGAGTAGTGCTGACAAATCATAAATGCTATCCCCTTTTTCTCCTTTATGTAACTGTATGCTTAATGAGAAAGAAAAGTTCTATAATGATAATAATGAGGAAGAGGGGAGGGAGATGGGGGAGACAGAAGGGCGGGGGGAAATCGGAGATGGGGTTGGGAGGGAAAAACAGGTATGAAAGACAGAGAAGAGGGGGAAGGAAAAGAGGGAGAGGGGGAAGTGTGGGGAGAGAGAGTGACCGTCCGGAGGACGGGTACTTTGCTAGTAATTATATAAATATACATAGTTCGACACAGTGATACATTTTTTTTCTGTGACAACTTGATATAATTAGACTCTATAGCGTTTATTTTAAGGATGCAAGTCCTTAAACTTAGTTATAGTTTCATACCGTTAAGGTGATATAGGGAGAACATTCCTCTGACTATGTAACCATGTAGAATAAAGAGCTCACCTGAAACGTAAAATAATGCATTTAAAGTGTGTACGTATTCATTGGTGATGTCTGTGATCTCCCTTATCTTTTGTCCTATCAATTAGTTAATTATAAGGTTAAGTAAAACAATTAATGTGGTAGATCCCTTATCTATATGCCTTTAGTGTATCATGTACACTCTATTCATGCTATGTAATAAGCATAATCAAAGGTTTAGAAAGTATGACACAAACGTTTATTTAATTTCAAATCACTCATTAATGATACTACGGTAACTTATGTTGATATTAGAGTTAGAGTTTAGATTTCTTTTATCAAGATTTACATATCATCGAATATGCTATTCACAGTCAAGTCCTGATTTACTGTATACCAAAATTAGACGATTACTAGAAAAAGCTAATAAGTACATGTAGAAAACCACAATACCCAATAATTATGGACATAAGTAAGTTATATCAGTAGAATAAGAAAGAGCATCGAACAACAGTATACAACAGTACCATATAAACGGCTAGGAAGCCTCATGAGTGACGTATAAGTTGTCACTAATTAATTTTCAAATATAGTCTAAAACACCAGCACCTGTATGGCATGTGCGTCTGAACAGACTATCTAATTTTGAAAAAAAGAAAGAAGTAATTCATATTGTAAACCAGAGACTAATGCAGGAAGAGAAACAGTAAATACTGGTCAGATTGCGCAATGTTACATACTTGTTCCATATATATGTTTGAACTACAACCTTACAAGTCTACTTAAGTCATCAGAATATGTTCAATTGACCTCCGCCAATTCTATCAATTAAAACATAATGTTTAAAACTCAGCTCCACAATGGGATTTCACATTACCCCTTGAGCAAAGACGGTAGAACTCCTTCACTGGAATTTGGATAGATACAATTTGAAATATAGTAAGATGGTTGGAGATTACACATCCTAACATTTTAGGTTTAGATTTTTTATTGCAGAAAGATACCATCAGCATTATTGGAATAACCCTTATGTCTGCCTTATTGTGTTTCTTCCCCCTCTAAGGAATCTTCGTTTGTTTTCCTCTCTATTCCTTTTTATTTAAAGAAAATCCCTCCCCCTCCACCCCATCCCCCTTGCAAAAAGAAATTAACAAAAAATTGGTTGGTGTCCTTGTTTGCTAACTATTTGTAAACCCTGTGTAAACCTTTGAGAAATAAATTTGAGAAATAAAGAAAGAGAGTTTAAACACTCCGCTGCATAAAACTCACATGCTGGAACTGCCGACAATTCCTGGTGGTCGTCCAATAAATCTTCCCAGGAACGACTGTTGACATTTAGAATCGATCTGATGAGATTCTGGGAGGTTTTTTTTCTCTATAGATTCCCTCAAACCACTTCCGTCCCCATAGTCTATGGCATAGATCAGTCCCTATAGATCAGTATCAAGCCTATAGATCAGTATCAAGACTTCCGTCTCCATAGATCAAGACTTCCGTCTCCATAGATCAAGACTTCCGTCTCCATAGATCAAGACTTCCGTCTCCATAGATCAACCCAACCCAGTCAAGTATAGAATGAAAAAAAAAGCTAAGGGACCTGACGAGGCTCGAACCCTCAACGTTCTCCGCAGAAGTCGAGCAGTCTAACCACTACACTACAGAGCTGGTGGAGATATAGCGGCTGAATTTTGCTACCGTACTGGTCCCGCGCACCCGGACCGCTTAGAGTTCAAGGAGACTTTCGAATGAAATCCGTGCGCTATATAGACTACCGTACACAATGCAATGCCAAGTGAACGTGCACATGAGTGGGTATGCCGAAGGGTCTCCACATCTCTTCCGGTCTACGAAACGTAAGCACGTATAGCTTCTGAACTGGCCATTCATTTATTACTCGATTCCCGTCGACTAAATCTTCGGTATCGGGCTCAAACACTATTTAAATCATTTCTACAGATTCAAATCTTTTATTTATTTCTTTTTTAAGTCCCTAGACACACGGACACGGCATTCGAGAACCGGAAGTCTGATGCTTCATTTGTTGACGTGCGGGTCACTTTCGAATGAAATCCTCCGTGCGCTATATAGGCCACCGTACACAATGCAACGCCAAGTGAATTGGCACATGAGTGGCTATGCCGAAGGGTCTCCACATCTCTTCCGGTTGCACGTATAGCTTCTGAACTCGCCATTCATTTATTGCTTGATTCCCGTCGACTAAATCTTCGCTATCGGGCTCAAACACTATTTAAATCATTTCTACTGATTCAAATCTTGTATTTATTTCTTTTTTAAGTCCCTAGACACACGCAACACGGCATTCGAGAACCGGAAGTGTCCGATGCTTGCCGCGTTAGTCGGAAACTGTATGATACCACGACGGCTGGCCAAGTGAAGTGGGCGGGGCTTAGCGGAGAAACAGCCAATCAGAGGTGCGTATTCGCTAATGTTTACGTTCAGCCAGCCGGCGTGTTTTCACAAGGTTCCGCTGCTTGCTATCCAAAGCATTGTTTTCAGTAAAATAGGGAAATCACTTCCGGTCTCATAGAAAGGCTGACGACTCGCATGGCTTTGCATGATGTTTTGGATGTTTTTGGATGTTTTTGGACGGAATAAAGAAGGTTTGTCTATCTTTTTTGCTCTAACATTAAGGGAATCTCATCAATTCTCTTCTAAAAGCAATAATTTCCGAGGATTTTTCTGCTCAAGGTGTCTATAGCGTCAGGGAAGTTCGAGGGCTTCGCCCTCGAACTTCCCTGACGCTATAGACACCTCGAGCAGAAAAAACCTCGGAAATTATTCCTTAAAGAGAAGCAATCAGAAAGTGTCAGGTTGTGGCACAATGTGTTGGTTAACCTGAAGCTGGTTGTGAGGTCCTTATCAATGAGATTGACCTAATGCCTTATAATGATTTAGATTATTGATGTCCCTATGATTAATATTAAATCGTTTGTACATTTGATAATATTTACTTTGTAGTAATAGCTGAGAAAGCAGCTTTGAATGTTAGCTTTGATCACACATATTTGTTTAGGAGTAGCAGGAGCAGAATCAAGCCACTGGCTCCATACTCCATTACCACTCATTACATGACACATCCTTTTGCAAATGATAGAAGCATTTCAAACGTCCGAAATAGGCCCAAATCAAGAATCATGTGTGCCGCCATGATCCACAATCTTCCTTGATTTTGACGTCATCAAGGTTAAACCAGCTGTGTAAGTCTCAAGCATCCAAGCCAGTGTGAGTGGATTATAGGCCCGGTTTGGTTGAAGTTTGAATCATGTTTTCCTCCCTTTAGATCCTTAGTAAGCATTTTATTAGACTAATAGTGAATGTGAAAAAAGGTATGACTGGACTGGTCTGAGCTTGTAAGGAACCATTGAATATCGCTAGCTGAGTAATTTGGGTATTGAATAAGAAGACTCTAGTTAATGAATGAATGAATGAATGAATGAATGAATAAAATTGTTCAAAATAGTTTGCTTCACCAAAATGGTAGAGACGAGAGAGATTGGTTGATTGATAGCCACGATCCCACAGTATTCATTCTGCGATGTCGTATGGAGTTCTTCCTTTTCCATCCTTTGCTGATGTGTCTGCTCCTTGCTCACACAAAACCTCCACCACCTGCATAGTATAATACCAGGAAGCCGTTGCATGACAGATTCTTACTTAAAGCTGCATTCTCAACTATCAAAGCGGCACTCTGATTTAAAATCGGTCAAAATTTAATATTTTCTACTCTTTGTTCCATTTTTTTCCAGCCCATCTAAAAGTTATTTGACATAAATGTAGGAGGATTTTAATTGTTTCTGCAAAAGGGCCTATAATATGTCCACATTTACATTTTGGGGATCTGCCAAACTGCTTTCCTGCATTGAATTTACTTATTATTGCTCACCGGCAGTGGTTTTTGCTCAGACGATTTGACTTCAAATTCTTGAATACTCTTAAACTTGATACAAGTTGTATACCTTTGGATATTATTGTATTCATTTGATTATTATGTGTCTTCATGAGCCAGAATTATGAGTGAGAATGTATTACATATCTCATTTTGTTAATACTAAGAAGCTACATATGTCATTACATAATAATATTGTCCTATTTCTGTAAGTTTGCTATTATAGACTTGATATATTGACGGTAGTTTGCATTTTTCATACATAATATATATATAGTTCTTTTATTATGGAGCTACATCCTTTACTGCAGGGTCTTTTCTTGTTTGTTTTACAGAGCATAATATAAATATACAAAAATATGTGAATGTCTACTACGTCGTATGAGAACCAGAATCATCAAGAACAATTTATGACTTTAAATTTATACATCAATATGTATGAGTAGTAACCTGTATATATATCCTAACTGAGTATATGATTTAGATTTGAAAATATTTTATTCAGGTCTATGAACATTTTCATACATAAAGTACAAATATTCTGAGGACAGCCTGATGGTATAGTGAAGGCATTTTACATTTTTATTAAACAAGACACCAGAAGTCGGAGTCCATAACCTGGATAACAAGCGCAGTTCCTGATGTATTTCAATTTGTGAAAGCCGACCAATGGGACCATTTGTCTGGGGCCGCCATAGGGGTAACATAATGAAGGGGTGTCATCCCAAGGCTATCAGGCTCATTCAAGCTTTTCCCACCAGTCTTCATCACTTCAATGAGTCTTAGTGCAACCTCAGTGTTTTTCTTCAGAATCGCCAGGTGGAGGGGCTGCATGTCGGGTGCTGCGGTAGAAAGTATGTTGGCTGAGTCAAACTTTGATTCCACTTCTATTATCTCTTCTTGTGATGGGCTGTGTCCCCACCCCGATTTCAAAACTTTACCATACTGTGCCACATCAATCGATCCTCCCCTGTTTTTTTTGAATATATCCAGAAGGCCGCGGTCTACTAATACATAGTGCCAAGCAGGCACTCCTTGGTCTTTCCCTCTCATCAAAAGGCAGAGTTCGCTACCCAAGCACTTGTCGCGCGCGGTGAGGATATTTTTTAGTAAGTCTTGCTCCAGCAGCAGGTTGATTACTTTATTCAGCACATCCAGCTTCCCATTTTCTGCTGAACTATGGAGAATGGATCTGCCTCTTTTGTCCAGTGCCTCCAGATCGGCCCCTTTCGTTGCTAATTTTTCTATCAGTTCAGGATAGCCTGAGAGTAAACATGAACCAAATAATATCATATTATGATAAATAAATGAAAATGAATTGAGAATACATGTATTGTTATATTGTTTATCTATGTGGCTCACCTTCCGCTTCTTATAATTTGATATATTTGGCATTAAATATCTAATACAAATCTTTCTAAGAACAATTTGATTTATTTAGGAAAACTTCAGAATTCAGTCAGAAAATGCTGGAAATACTAAATCTCATAGATTAAAATCTTCCAATCCCCTAAACCAAATGAAAACAAATGAGGGACGGAATTGAAAATAGTGCTCAACACATCAAAATGTTTTAAGAAACCACTGAGATAATAGTAGAAATAAAAGTTGGATATTAACCTCGTTCAGTAGCAAATTGAATGACGCTTTTCATCCTCCTGTCTTGCCAGTTTATATCAAGTGGAGGTGATAAACTTTCAAGGCAGCGCATAACGAAGTCGGTATACCCATCCGCAGCTCCTATGGAAAGAACAGTAGGTTGGAGCTCAACCCCCATGGCTATCAGAGTTGTCAGTGTATCTATACATCCAACCACTGCAGCTTGCTCAGTGAGGTTCCTGCCATCAATTTTAATTCCATTCAAATCAACTTGGAGGTAATCTTGAAGTGTCTGAAGCATTGTAACATGACGGAGTTCTATGCAGCGTTTGACAATCGCATCTCCATCCTTTGGCTTGGAACCACTGACTTTTTCTTTCTCAATCAAATTTTTCAACATGTCAAGTGAATTGGACTTGATGACATCTTCCCATGCCTGAGGTATGGCTGATTTCGACTTCATACTTCCTGGCATTGAAACGTTGGTAATGTCTGTTTGTGTGACTGTTTCCATGGTAACGTTTGCTTTTGTTTCGGTCACATTTTCCCTTCCCAGCTCAGTTTTGCATTTGAAACAGATTTTCTTTTCCTTTTCTTTTCCAGCTTCATCTGATTTCTGTGCCTGGTTCTGGCTCGAGTCATAGCCCATTAATTCAACGTCATCGGATTGGTCAAGTGACAGTAACCCCCCCTCAGCTCCCTCAATTGTTATTTCAGATGAAAAGCCTCCACTTGGATTTTGTCCATTTTCTGTGTTTGAAAGTTGATGATTTTCAGAGTCATTTTCTTGATTTGTCACCTTCTCCATCTCCATTATGTTAGTTCAGTTTAGTACTGTCCCTATACTAGAAGTGTTTAAGTCTCGACGTTCAGCATAGACAAAGTTGGTCTCCAAAGTTGTAGTCCTCCTTTTAAAAGACCTGTAAGACGATAATTATTGCTCACAAAATTAAACAAATTACATTATTTTGATGTGTTTGAGGAAAATGAGTCACAAGTTGCAAAATAAAGTGGCTTTTCAGATATCGTCATACTTGAAAAGATGACATCAATTGGATTCTAATGATGATTAACTTTAAAACAAATATTAATTGTTTCGATATTTTTATTTTTGAAAGAAATGTTTGCAATACTTGTGGGTGGATAATTACTAGTAAAGTAGCTAAATATATATCTATAGGGTGACCTTAGCGATGCATGGATATATTTGATGCATTGTCTTGCAATTTGGTACATGTATTCATGCTATTAACAGCGCTAAGCACCCGCAAAATCAGTTATAAAAGTATATTCCAAAAAGGAAATGTTGCGAATAAAATACTTAAGATATCAGTTTTGCAACTTGGGACTCATTTTCCTGTAACAGATCACATATATCTAGTATAGTTGTCTTCATGGATTGTCATTTCAATAATTATCTTGAAAATAAAAGAATCTAGGTAAGATTACAATATGTTATACCTTATGGTTACATAAGGCACCATACCTATAATTTTCATTTTCTGTACATGTTACCTGCATGCTGGCGCAAGCCCAACTGAGTGTAATTACATATTGATTGGACGGCTTCACCGTCCAATCAGGGGGCACTGTGACGTCATGCACATGTCCCCCTCGCATATAATGAGGGGATGTGCTACATCTCTTTCATCAATTTGTGTTACACTACGTATAACAAAAGAGATAGATTTCATAAGAACACTATTTTTCTTATTCACCTTATGGCCAAACATTAACGAATTACAAAGAGAACCACGAAATCTAATCTCTTTCATCAATTTGTGTTACACTACGTATAACAAAAGAGATAAATTTCATAAGAACACTATTTTTGTTATTCACCTTACGGCCAAACATTAACGAATTACAAAGACATTTGTTTTGAATCTGTACATTGGAAGGCTGAATGAATAATGGTTGTTCTTGTATATATATCCAGATTGGAGGTATAGGGGTACTATGAATAGTAGTAATTATTTTTAATTATGTTTTTTCATACCATATACCATGCAATTCTGCTGTCCAGATATTTGTATAAATTGTAAGGACAAACAAAAGATGAGAAAAAGGAATAAGACGATGACAAATGTTACTAGGTGGACACGACTATAGTTAGCTTTGTCAAGCGTAGTATAATGATTAATAGCGTCGACTATCTAGAAAAGGTATTTGATGTAGTATGTATAACGTAACAATTAATAGCAAAGAAACAGGAATAACATAACCGGGAATAGTTTGAATATATGATGTAATGTATACTGAATAAAACAACTATATTAAACAAATCAAATCACAAAGCCATTAGTATGTATGATACGTTACAGGAAAACGATTCGCAAAAAATGGATTTGAGATATCATCATATATTTGAAAAGATCAGGATCAAGCACATTCCAATGATGGTATTGGTAAACATAAGGACATATAATAAGCACTTCTATATTTGTTGAGCATGAAAAACAAGTTAGCTATATTTCTTTATGGTAGATCATTAGTAAAGTAATTAAATATACTCCTTAATGATAACAAGTAGGGCTAAACACTCCAAATATGAAAACATTCCGACCAAGGGTTCCTTTTTAAAACATCTAAAGAATATATTTTCTTATCACTAATTTTGCTGTAACACATCACATATAATAACTTACGAACCTCACTTTATGATAATGAAGTCGACCTTTTGGAGACCAGCTGACGTGTGCCCTAGATAAGTGGAGGTGCCGTATGTAGCTATAAATTCCGGATGTGATGGTTGTGTCTGTTAAACCACACACAATGGTATGTATCCAAAACCATGCATTATAAGATTTGGGGGCGATTCTGCAGAATATCTGACTTTTTTATGAACAAAGAATAGAGGGATGATGCGTGTATAGTTGTATATTTATTCATTTATATTCTGCAAGAAACTAGGCACATGAAAAGCTATTAAAATACAATGTATTTTAAACATAACCTCTTCAATTGACATCGAAGAAAATATATGACATTTGATGATATTCGAAGTAGAGACATTTCATTAATCATCGATGTAGTGATGATAGTGGTGATGATGATTATGTATACATGTTATAATTGTGTAGTATAATTCTTGATTTACTTGCGAGACCCGAAATTCAGATAATAGTTAACTAAACAGATAACACTAAATAATTATCAGTGAATGTTTGACATGACTCACACTATCCTTATCATTTATAGTATATCGAATAGGAAATATGACCAACCTTAATTTACTTAGGCCTATATTCAACTGCAATCGGATGATGTCATACTTATGAATTTAGAATGATAACTGATTTTCAGGAATAACAGTCAAGCCCAGTTGCAAAGATGGTGTCCCCGTTCCTTCTGCGTACGTGTGTCGGAGCTCGGACTGGTCTGGGCCGGGTCTGGGCCGGTAAAACCGTTGAAAACCAAATCATTCATGGTGGTTTTACAGCTATAACGCCTTGGCATTATGTATACTGTTCTATATTCTCACTTTAATAATTATCGGAAAATCATACCAAATTCTCAACTAGGATATAAAGAATTTTGAAAGACATTAAAATTTCGACCGAAAACCATTATAACTCCACTTTATTCTGTGTTGTGTTGCTGTGTTATTCTTTATTGTAGCAAGAAAATACAGATACAAAACAAAACAGGTAGTGCACCTCAGATTACAATCTGGTCTTCCAGTGTATGCCTCAAATCTACTAGGGCTGACTATCTACTGGTAGGAGTTTTGGCGAGGATTTTGTATGGGGATTTTTCTGGTGTATCAAGACTGCCAGTCCTAATATCGTTACAAGAGTGGGATCTCCGGTAGGACTATATATAATAAAACAAGGATATAAGATACAATAATGGTGTAGACCATGGTACAATATCAAAAGAAAATAGTAGAAAATATAGAATAAAATACAATAGTATGAGAAGTACTTATATAGTCTATTTGCTTATGTCAAAAAAATGGCTCCCGTGTGGAATTCATGTTAATTTTTGCAGACAAACATTTTTTTGTAGTATTCAATGAGTAGAATTCAAAAATCGATGTCTGCAATTTTTTCAAACATTTTTTCATACCGAAATTCAAGATGGCGTCCAAGATGGCCGCTCAGACAATAAATGCACATAACTTTGGTTCTAGTTAACATAAATGAGTGATTTTGGTGTCCATTTCTATGTTTTCCATGTCAGGGAATCCAATGAAATAAAAATAAAATCCAAAGCACATGATGCCTTTCCACTAGAGGGCATTATAGGTCATTTTTCACATATTTTCCTGAAAAATGATTAGAAATACTTCAAATATCTTTTAATTCTTATACACAAATCCTTTATTCATTTTATTAAAGCAAAATATTCAGTCTTGTTAGTTGATATAACATTAGCAGTTCAGTATTTATGTTTTTTTTACTGTTAGAATAGTTGGTTAATGGGAATTCAGCCACAAATTTGGGTCCTTCCTCATAGTAATTTGGTCCAGGCAATCTAGCTCAAAAAAGTCTAAACCTAGGACAAATTGCAACAGGTTTCTCAACAGTTTTGGGTAGTATGAGTGCCTGTTATTATTATGCTTAAAGTCTAGAAAAATCTAGGTGGGGGACCATGCCCAAAATCTCAAAAACAAAATGGCCACCTTTATACTTATAAATGCTAAAACTCAGTGTAGAATTGACATATATTCAAGTCTGAATACCCTTTTTTAATGTTTCCAGGCACTGGGAATCCAATGGAACAATAGTTAAGTCCATATAGATAATATTTATCAAGTTAGTATACTGCTACAGAGAAGACATGTATCCAGCAAATGCATCCTGTGAAGTGAAAATGAAATTCACCTCATTTTGTATGAAAGCATTTATGATCAAGCACACTAGGAAATGAGTTTCTGTAATAAAAATTGGTTAGAAAAGCCTTTTGAATGGTGTATGTAAAAAGAATAGTATAATGTATTTCTCTGATACTTCAAGAAATACCAATTTCCCTCCTGCATAAGGCAGCTTACAGGGTCACAACTGGAGTACATTCCAAGTTTAATCCTTTGAAGGAAGTAAACAATTTGTAGTAAGAGCCAGAGGGCACTAGGTAGATACATGGGGGAATTGTGAACTACAATTGAACCCTCTTCCAAGTTTAAATCTAGTGATATTAGTCTGTGTAAACCTCAGCTTGCCTTAGGCATACAGGTGTACTGCATCATAGATTCAAAATTGTTGTATGTTGTATCATTTTCTCTAATAGCATTTGATGCACAAAATCTTTGGGGTATATGATTGGAGGAGGAACAGCCTCAATACCGGTTAGTTCCCCCTTCTCACTGACATAGTTCCCAATACACAACTAATGTGTGATGCTTTGAATATAATAGCCTAACTAGCCCTAAATATGAGCAACAAGATCAATGAAGATTCCTGCCCAGTTTGGGAAATTACCCTTGGAAATAGTTCTAAGCTGTGAGAAGGGAATGATAATTCATATATATGATATATAAATTCTCCAACCATTTAATTGAAGGGATTGGTGATTCTAAGCCCCTTTAACACTATACATTCATATTCTACACAATAAATCTACTAGAGGATCCATAGATAGAAGAGGTTTTTTACTCTACCAAGATTAGGGGCTTTGTTCTCTAAATGCAAAGATGTGGTCAGAATATAATGCAATGATTGGTAACTGGAAACATTGAAAACTTTAGCTGCAAGTAATATCATGAATCTGGAATAAATATGCTTGTATGATAACTTCAGATAGGTTATAAGAGGGTTTCAATGTAGTTACACAAAATTGTCCATCCTGCCTTGCTTGACTGTTACCTGAACTGGTCAGTAAGCATGCACATGTGTGGTACTTTGAAATCAAGGGTAAAGGGCATGACCCAATAGCAGCATAACACCTGTCTCCTGTGTATACCTTAAGCTGAGATTAACTATTCCATATCCAAACTTTCCTATTTCAGACTATAGAATCCCTGAATCCACATTCTCATGAACAGGAACCCTAGAACTAGACCCTGAGTAAAAGCAAAACCATGTATACTTAAATGTTGATGCTGAAACATAAATAGAAACATAATTCTTGAGTCAATAGAAAGGAAAAGTGTTCCAGCCTGTGTTTCAAGAGGATACTACAGAAATCCTCAGAAGGAAAACAACTACAATTGAAGGTCACTTGGTGTCAATTGACCTACAACGTTGGTTTCAACATCTCAGAATCATTGTAGACGTTCAGATTTGAAGGTGTTTTTTTTTATCTTTCCATGTCTCAAAGAAGGCAAAAGAGCAAAGCATTTGGAGCATCTAATGTATGAGGACGAATCTAGAATACTGGGAGTGCAGAACCCTGCAGCTATCCGTGCAATAGCAGAATGTGATACAACATTAAATTCTTTAAGCCTATGAGATTGAACTGCTATGTGCAACATAGGTGGATCTATATCTGCTTCTGCCAATGCTCCAAAGACAAGCTGAAGTGTTCTCTGATAACAAAGCATACTTGATAATGTAGAGAAAGGTGGAGAATGCTATATTCTACTTCTGTCAATTACTGCAGTATAAAAAAGGTTTCCTCTCCTCATCATGCATGTCCATCCACAGGTCCTACCACTATATCAGCTGCTAATAAGTACCCCACCCAAAGTGTATGCTACCAAATTCAAATTTGGAAGGGACTTACAGATAATTGGGGATGAAGTCTACTAACCTGCCCCTGACCAACTACTACAGACCATTTGCTGCAGCTGTAAGAGCTACTGCAGCAATATTGAGTGTTCCTAACACAGGTTATCATGGAATCCACTGCTGCATGTGGCCATAATGGTGATTGCAAACAGGTCAGACCCTATGTACCAGACTGGTGAAATCAGGATGTCAAGTCAGGTTCCATATACACAGTGCATGGCTAATTGTTTTTTTTCCTGTGGTAGGTTCTTTATTTCAGGTATCACAGCAATGCTTATGACAGTTTGTTTAGTGGAAAGATGTTATTGGATATCCTTGGTCATGTATGCCTTTGTACAATCTCATTAAATGTGACTTAGATTTTTCACTTCACAGGATGTATTTGCAGGGCATTTTTCTGGCCATTTCTTTCATGTATCAGTATACCAACTTGATAAATATTGATTATATGGATTTCCTTATTGTCTCATTGGATCCCCCATGTCTGGAAACATTAATAAAGTGTATTCACACTTGAATATATGTTGATTTTATACTGAGTTATGGTATTTCAAAGTTTTAGAGGCGGCCATTTTGTTTTTTGAGATTTTTGGCATGTTCCCCCATCCAGATTTTTCTAGACTTTTAGTATGTTAATAACGAGCACTCATACTAGCACAAACCATTGAGAAACCTGTTGCAATTTGTCCTAGGTCAAACTCTATGTTTAATGGACTACTGTTGAAAAAAAACACATTTGTGGCTGAATTCCCTGGAAATATAAATATTTTATTATTGAAAAAAGTCATAGAAAATCATTTACCATTGTTGTATTAACTACCAAGAGATTAAATTAAAGCATAAAATGACTAAAGTTTTTGTGTATACGAATTGAAAGATGTTAGAAGTATTTCTTATCATTTTTTAGGAAAATATGTGAAAAATGACCTATAACGCCACCTAGTGGAAAGGCATCATGTGCCATGGATTTTATTTTTATTTCATTGGATTCCCTGACATGGAAAACATAGAAATGGACACCAAAATCATTCATTTATGTTAATTAGAACCAGAGTTATGTGCATTTATAGTCTGGGCGGCCATCTTGGACGCCATCTTGGATTTAGGCATGATAAAATGTTTGAAAAAATTGCAGACATCGATTTTTGAATTCTACTCATTGAATACTACAAAAAAATGTTTGTCTGCAAAAATTAACATGAATTCCACACGGGAGCCATTTTTTTGACATAAGCAACTAGACTAATACCCATATTATACTACTATTTCTTATATTACTATTCTTATTACTTATACAACTATTTCTTATCCTGCTATTTCTTATACCATATCAGCATATTTTAAACTACTGAAAACAAACCTGAGAAGAATCAGACATTTTATATGCAAGGGTATTGCGATTCTCATATATGTAAAACATACACTATCAGTCTGATTTATCCGTAAAACAGCACAGACCAGGTCCGATCCGATTTTGAACACCCTGATCTGGGGGGCAGATAAGAGAATGCCACCAAATGACTGGAGAAGGGGGGCCCTCTAAACCACAGGACCGGTCCTGTGGTTTAGAGGGTCCCCCTTCTCCATTTCTCAGATTTGAGGCTCTCTAAGTAGGACAAGAGATAGGAAGTGTATTTAATCAGAAATAAATATATCAACACAACAAATTATTTTTTTCTTACATTAATTCCGAATTATCATTTTACTAGTGTTTTCTAATTTTTCTGGTGAGTGTAAGTGATCAGAATGATAAAAAGAAAAACTATCATATCTGCAATTTAGCGTACAGACCCCCTTTCTCTGTAATGCTAACCACTTGTGGTCAAGTGTTAATTTATTCATATACATTGGGTCACCAAGGCCGACAGGCAGCATAAAGATGGATTTCCCAACTGTCCGGAACGGCCCTGGTCTGAGCAGGTTAAAGGCTATCAAGCAAGATTATTACACATCATTTTTATTTTTATTTCTTCATCTACTCATATTTCCATATGTATCTCCCAGTCTCAATTTGATGTTGATGCTTATACAACGCTTAAAAAACACAATTTATATGAGCAGATATGAGCAGAAAGCCAACGCTCTAACCCTCACCCCTCCAAATCTGTGATGTCATGAGATGTATAACAACATTTTGCTCAGAGACAGAGAGGCCTCAGTAATTAATAACATGTAGGGAGCTTATTAAAGTCAAGAGCCAACATCACCCCTTCAAGTCACTTTCTTCCCGCTTTTGGAGGAATACACCCTCCACTGAGGTCAGCTCCTGGGACAGACCAACAGCTGCTGCTAATCTATATGCTTTGAAGACCCAACTGGACATTGAGATTAGGCGGTTTGGTGATGTGGCATCATGCAGAGCTGTCACATAATTGTGGTTAGACCCAATTAAGATAGAATTCCATTGGTGAGGACTGGCTTGAAATTTGTGACTGCACATGTAAATAACTTTTTCTTTGCCCTAGAAATCATGTCTACAATTCACTTATGAATTACCCATTTATATGAGAGGAAGCTACACTTGTGCTTATAATACTGTAGGTATTGGAGATTAAAACATGAAAGCTTTCTCTGGGAAATGAAGGGTTTTCTATCATAAGTGGCCTTTCAGTATATCTATAGTACAGGACCCATGCATGACCAGATGTGCCAGTACCGCTGGTGACGTCACATATCTCTATGTTTTGCCTGGATATAGCTCCAGTGGCACCCTGCTGTGATTTTTCTCCCTCACCACTTTAATCAGCTATTTTTATAATAACATATCAAATAAACTCTTAAGTTGTGAGAGGAAGTTAATCACATTAATAGGAACTAATAGAAAGTGGAAAGTTGCCCTAAACTTGCTTGATACCCTTTAAGCGCATTCAATTGCTGTAAAAAATAAATGTCTAAGAGTAGTTCAAAATGAAAAAAGTATGGGGGGGGGGGGGGGATGGAAGTGAGAATCTGAAACTATGATTTACATATAAGTTGCAAAATAATGCCATGTGTTATAGGAGACTACATAAAGCTCTAAATCTCTTTTGGGGTTGGTCAGTTGGTTATACGACACAACGCTGGTGTGAGGTTTTATCTACTTCTATTTGTTCTTATTATTAGTCACTTTATATACCGATATTTTGGATAAATCAATATAATTATATTGATGTTTGTAAATTGATTATGAGTATTTAATAAATCTAACAGCACAGTCTTAGAAAATTGTAACGTTTACATAGTGATATATTGCTGAATAAAAACCTTTAAATATAGTTACTATTTTTTATACTAGTGTTTTGCATACTACTATTTCTCATCATACTATTCATATATATTACTATTTCCTATACTACTACAATTATGCTATGCTATGGAATGGAAAATGACCGATGGTGTAGGAAGAATTCGACGATAATAAGTTTGCCTAAGAAGTATACAAACAAATCCAGCCAACTCGTGACTTGAAATTGCTGCGTAGAAGATGATATAATAGAACTTGAGTACTAAATGCTGCAGGAAACTTCCTGGTTACCTCTGCCTCTGGACTGAGACCGAGGTGTTATGATGGCAAGGACTGCATTTGAAAGAGTAGTAACTAAAGGGAAGGTTCCATTGACACGTTATTCCTACCAATACTCCTTCTATTACTCAATTATGGGAAGGGGAGCTGTAACATGGTTGTAACGGGTATGGATGCTATTGGCCCCCGCTACATCACCATAATTATAATCTCCCCTTTTAGATTGATATATAGATAAACATCAATCTAAGCGGTTTGGGTAGATGCCTGTCAATTGATAGCATCTGGGGTCCTCCCATACTGGATATCAGTATGAATAATCTGTTGTTGATTCTGATAACCGCAGATAACTCTGGGTTACTTTAAGAGTTTACGGGTAGATTCGGCATAGGGTGTACCTATTTCTTGATCCGGCTTTATCTCTACAGGGTGGGGAGGACACATGGGAGCATAGGCAAAGAGCAGGCCAGTTGGATTTCTATTGTTTTATCATCTCATTGGAAACACTCTGTCCGGCGTTTCTTTGTGTCTTCCCGCCAAGTTTCTATTGTCCTGATTTCCATCCTTAATATGGTAAAGACACCTGTTTGTAACTTTTGAAATTCCTTTGTTATAATATACTTCTTGTAATTATTATACTGGATTTGGGATATTGGCCTTGTACTGCCAATGAAAGAGAGACACAGCCAATACTTAACTTAACAGTCAGTCATTGGTTGCTATATGTTGAACTAGATGGAATACACATTACCTTTATACAAGCTCCGGACTTGACTTGGTTTCAGCAAGGCTTTATTTCTCCATACAGGTCCACATCACCATCCAATTGCAAGGAATGATCAACAGGGAGGGAGTGACCAATTTATATTATCAAATTGAAGTTGACAGTTATCTATATAAAATCAACAGAAACGTAAATATACATTAATCCACTACAAAATATATCATGTTTATTCCAAAGTAAATTGTTCAGATGAGCATTGCTCCCTGAGAAAATTGATCAAAAATGATTAGTTGTGTCAAAATACTCCACAATATAATGCATTTCGCAGAATTGCCTCGTTTTGTAGCATTACATCGTTTCGTAGCATCACTGATCCAGGTTCCAGGTTAATATTTTTGAAAAATATTTGTCATTTATATCCTAAAATGTTGTTTGATTCAGGAGCATTATATATTGTGAATACAAGTTTGGAAATATCTCAATCTCCTTCGTTTTTTGTGTTGAAAAACAAAAGATATGCTGGTGCTTCAATGAAGTTGGGTAAGAATAGAATTCAAAGGTTATTAATATGCAGGGCATTCAAAATGGCCGTTTCGTAGCATAACTCTAGGGGCGGACAAAATATTGTATTTTTAGAGGGATTTGGCCTCCTTGAAGTTAGTAGTTATGAGAAATAGTTGTTACCTTTATCCTAGGATGATATTCAGTTCAGGGGCTTTTCACAGTGAAAATATGTTTCACTAATATATATATAGGCAACGGGCAGTCACAGGTCACAGGTTTCATAGCATTACACCTACCACATTTTTGCCCAAACCTTTTAAAAGTTTGTGAATAAAAATGGGAAAGATCAGAATATCCGTAATTTTAATATTGCTGACAAATAAATCATTCTGGAGCTTCAATGAAACTGGGCAAAATGAATTTAATAATCATTAGAAGCCTTTTAATTAGAATGGTCGTTTCGTAGCATTACGTTTTTTTAAAAATAAATTATTTATATAAATAATACTTGAAAATACTTGAAAATACTTCAAAATTTAATTTTATTTCATGTGTATTATCTTAAAGAACTGGATCTGTTCTATTAGGGGAGTCTATAAGAATGTTTTAAACATTGAAATAATTTAACATATGAAACTGAGAAGAAAAATGCCAAAAATGCACCACTTTCGTAGGATAGTGGGATTGGGAGAAGGAGGGGCAGATAGGCAGGGATAGAGCCATTTTTCACGAATTTCGAGCGGACAGTGTACTTCTTTTCAAATTCGAAGCCCCAATATTACATGGGCACCTTTTCGTCAGTATCTCAATTTTACCTATAACCTATTTAACAATATACAAGTAATGGAGTACATCACGATCTGAATAATTCAAAGAAAGTCCAACGAAGTTCTACCGAGAAGTCATGAAACGGTTAGGTACCATGGCCAAAAAGTAGACATAAAGCAAGCCAGCTCGTGACTTGAAAATACTGCGCAGAACATTTTCAAAGAAAAGAAAATATGCTTTTGGAAGGACCCTGTCAGCCCTGAGCCAGAATTATTGCAATCTAGAAAAAGCAATCCAAGAACGATATATAGATGTATATATGTTAGTACTGAATGGTAGTATACATGGATGTGAAATAGCAGTGTTCTAAATCAATACACATCTTAAATACTCATTTGTTATGACGGAGACCTATCCAATTATGAATTACATAATGAATGTACGTAGTAAGTGTATTCAACGAGGCATTATATGAAGGGAGAAGTCTTCTGAAATGCATCTGTTTTACAGCTGAAGTTAAAGTAAATGACATAAAAACATTCCTTTTGAGATAATTACTGTTATATAAATCGGAAGAGAGACCAACCGCCAGAGGTGACGGACGTGCTTTGAGAGTACCGCTTTGCTGAAGCTCAAAATCACCGAAATCACAAGAACAGATTAACATTAATTCATCAAAATCTCACTAGATTCATGAGCTAAGCGAGAGGGAGCTGAGTGAGTAATGTGTTTGATACCAAATTGATTATTTCATTGACTTTTGTGCCAAAATCGTTTTGAAATCTTCGAAATCCGAAGACATGGAAGGGGACGGACCGAAATTTATAACCGACGAACAACACACTGACGCCTTTATCCACCCACTAATCCCCCATAAGCCAAACACTGTGAATGCTTTGCTCCGGCCTGTAGAACAGATCTCTGATTATGACCTAATACCGATCACTGAATATAAAGTTGAGGACGGCGACCTGTCATTAGAATCGTTACACAAGTCTCTCAAAGCTGCGCATAAAAATAATGAAACTTTGCAGTCGAAAATGGAGGATGTAATCCTCAGCGAAAACAACATGAAGAAAGAGGTAATTTCTCTTAGATCGCAACTAGGTATTATTATTGACAATGCAACGACTGACCACGAGAAAATATTGTCCATTGAAACTGACATTAGAAGAATGAATCTGATAGTTGTAGGCCTAAACCAAGAACGTAAGGAGGACACATATAGAGTGGTTCACCAAGTTTTTCTGGCCATTGATCCGACGATCAAGATCGACGAAATTCACCATGCCAGACGTATCGGTAAATTTCAACTAGGGGCCAAACAAATCTTGGTCAAACTCAAGAATGAAGTCCTGCGGAATCACATATATTCTAAGCGATCCTCCCTAAAAAATAGCCATAATTACCAGAACGTTTTCATTAACCCCGACCTCCCGGACGAAATCCAGGACAGAAAGAGTAAACTTAGAACCGTCCAACACCACATCTCCAATTTGGGTGGTAAAACAGTAGGTAAAATTGTCCAAATAGACCAAATATGGTACAAATATGATGAACTCGAATTGCTTGAAGATGGGTATCGTCTCAGTGATGCCAAGACCAAAACAACAATTAAAGGTGTATTTTTTCAGTCGGAACTATCCCCCCTCAGCAACTTCTACCCCTTCCTGATTAAAATTGATAACCTAACTTTCGGATCGGCAGAGCAAGCGTACCACTACGCTAGAGCAAACTTGTTAGGAGACAGGGAGGTAGCGACCAGAATTTATCTAGAAAAAGACCCCAGAAAAATTAAAAAAATAGCTACTGAATTGGAATCAACCACAAAATGGAACATGATGAAAATAGCAGTGATGCGATCGGTGGCTGAAGAGAAATTCACTCAAAATCCTGACCTGGCCGACTTCCTAGTTAATACTGGTAATGTTGCACTACACGAAGCGACAAATGATCGCTTTTGGGCAATCAGATCTGGACTGAACTCTCAACATCTAGGAGGAGAGAAATTTATTGGAGATAATTTGATGGGTCAAATTTTGGAAGAAATCCGTAAGAGCATAACAGAGATGACAGATGATGTCTATCGAGTCAATCATAGATTCATAGGTCACGACAGTGGAGACCCAATTCCAGCGAACAGTGGATCGCCTAAGACAGCTAGGAAGAAATATAAAGCCCCAGTGAGAAGAGATGGAGATACCAATGCCAGAAGGGGAAGGGGGGGCGGTAGAGGGAGGTCATCGCATGCAAACTGGTCTGTTGACCACCATATGGATATGGACGCAGACCTACCTAGGTCCTCAATGAGCCAACCCACCAATCAATTAGCCACTCTATTACGCAATCCAGTAACAGAAGACCAAACAGTATTCGGACCAGGTGGTAACCTATCTCCCAACATGCCCCCACCCTCCTCCCCCGTCAACAACCAATCAAGGACAGTAACAGGTGCAGTCAGTATGGTAATACCTTCGTATGCTGAACGTCTCTCCCCCTCCTACCTAAGATCAAGGGCAGCAGCTCAGACTAGAAGTTCCTCGTCGAAAGAAAGATCAGACTCCCAAAGCAAGAAAACTGCTACTAATTCCAAAGCGAAACCACCCAAGAAAACGACCCAATCTCAGCCCCAGGTAACTGATCAAGTTTCTACTAATTTACAAGATCCAAATACCAAACTGCTCACCGATCCAAAACCTCCACTTAATAAAATTTGCAATATATCAACCACTGGCCTATGCAATGAACGATCATAAAATATCTTTCATGTATTGTATCTTACAGTAATGAATCCTTCGACAACAATTATTGTGGTAGACTCAAGGGGACGTAATCTCCAGCAGTATATCGAATCTCCAAACATAATAGTATACTCCTATAGTGGTGCCGGAATAATGCGCTTGACCCATGAACTTAAAAGAAAAATAGGAATCCATCACCCCACCAATGCTATCCTCATAGGGGGAATATGTGACCTATGCATTAAAGATAAGACGACTAAGAAAATATCCCTTGCATCAACCCATGAGGGCGATCTGGTCCACATGATGGTTTCTCTCTATGAAGCGTCCCTCGACAATCTGATGAATGAGAGACAAACCTGCAATATTGCCCTTGGTGGCCTGATAGGCGTCAAGCTCAATAAATCAAATAATCTTTTAAACTTTTCACCGTACCAGAAGATGGTCTCAAACGCCATTTTGACCATAAACCAAGATCTTAGGATGCTTAATTCCAACCGCAACATAACCACCCTCACCTTATAACAAAAGTTCATAAATATGAAAACCACAAGCCCCGACACACGTACAAACGCTTACCAGATGGAATTCATCTCGATGAACTTACGCTCAAAAACTGGGCTAAGCAGATTTCTAATTTCCATGCGACTCCACTTCTGAATCCATGAACAATTCTAGCAAAAATTTATTAAATGTATATAATAATATATAATGAGTGGAGACGTGCTGAATTTAACAATGATAATCATCGTGGATCATTCATGCCTTTCATATTGCAAATATTTCCAACTTAGCCTAACCATCGATCTAAATATGTATGTATTTTCCAATTCCTACCAACTGATGTAATGAAATGATCAAAATGAAAGTCCCAGGGCCCCATGAATGCTGCTGTTTATGTTCATGTTTATTACTGTCCTCCCCTGCTTTCAAATGGTTGTACGATGTAATGAATTACCCATATTCGTACTGTATGCTTTCTATGTATAGGTCGCTGAAGTCTGACGAAGATAATCCTCACAAACTACCTCGACCAATCTGTCATGCCGCAATTGTATTGATTATACTGTTCCTATTGGATGCTCTGCTGCCCCCAAATGTATGTATTGATAGACTAACTAATTGACTGACTGACTAATTGAATGAAATTGTATCTGTATATGAATTTTCATAGGCGGGCTCACGCCATTACGACAATGATAATCATCACAACTTGGCCTGGGCTCGCGTTTGAACTGGTAGAACAATCTTATCCATCTATAAATATATTGGCCACATCAGCTGTTGGGTATATATGTATGTATACTTATGTGTCAGCCATACGTCTGACTGGGATCCCTATGAGGACCATGCCTAAGAAGACTCACTGGCAACGATATTTCATGGTAAGACAAACTATTCTATATTCTACACAGGTCTAAATGTTACATTGTGTTACTCTTGTACTTGTGAATGCTTCTATGATAGGTATATGTTATTATATCAGCAAAATACCTCCCCATGTGTTGTAAACCAAGACGGTCTGTCAGGACGATGATAATCATCGTCTGTCGTGACTTGACTTAAATTAGCTCTAGGTGCATAACTCTTGGTAATCCATGAATCTGTCACTCACTGAGGTGAATCTAGCCGGTTGGAATGATTTAGATATAAAGAAAGGTCTCAAAATAGTCCACCTCAATGTCAGGTCTATTCTCCCCAAGATAGACCAAATTAAAAACGATATATTTAACTCAGATACTGATATAATCTGCTTCACTGAAACGTGGATCAGAAATGACGCCTGTATACCATTACTTGCCCACCAAGACTATAATCTTATCAACCTCAATCAATCTGAAGCTGGTAAACATGGTGGAGGTGTATGTATTTATGTTAAAAATATTTATAGGTATGTAATCAACACTGACATAACCATAAGTAATGAAGATATTGAACTTCTATGTATGACGATAACTAGAGATAATATGAAACCAATACTCCTGGGCCTAGTATACCGACCACCACAAGCTAACGTGAACAATTGTATTAGTAAATTAAAGGAGATAATGAATGAGCATGATGGTATGAGACATCCAGGCACGGTCATTCTAGTGGGCGACTTTAATATAGATTTACTTGACCAAACTACCAATAAATACAAACTAATACAAGAATTTATTAAAGAAAATAATCTCGTAATAAATAAGAAATATATAACCAGATATGGCCTAAGGAAAGACAGTATATTAGACTACTTTATGTTCCGAAGTAACAAAGCAGCTGTTGCAGGTACAATTAATTATAACATTTCCGACCACCAAGCAATCTATTTAATATTAAAACATCGAAAAATTAAGAAAAATCCTGGAATGATAAAGAAAACTAGATCAATGGGGGGGTATAACGCCCAAAAACTCCAAGCAGCCCTGGATGATTTAACTTGGGATGATCTATATAACGCCCACGGAGTTGACAATGCCTGGAGAATCTTCTTCCAACGAATCCTTGAAATAATTAATAAACTTGCACCCTGGAAAACCTATCATTTTAGAAGCTGTAAACCTGTGTGGTATTCACGAGATATTATTGAAGCATGTAAGACGCGAGATGAAATGTACATAACTGCTAATGTATCCAAAGATATACACGATATTCAGGCAGCCAGAAATCAGCGTAATTATGTAAATAGTTTACTCAGACGAGCAAAAACAAGATACTACTCTAACCTCTTGGATAATAACTCCAACGATGGTAAGAAATTATGGAGAATAATAGATGAAGTAACATCCAAGAAAGAACTAAACATTGATGAACATCTGAATTTTATGGGGCAATCCAATCAACTCATTAAGACACTTCACTATAGAATCTACCAACTATCAATTATAAGAGCCAATTTAACAAGGAAAAGTGCCGTGATTATGGTTAAAGCAAACATACTATCCATAATTGACTACTGCGCCCCTTTCATCAGTAAATGTAATCAAAAAACCCTAGCCATAATCCAAAGATTGCAAAACAAAGCATTGAAAATAGCCCTCTCATGCCACCCCAGAACCCCAACAGATGAAATTCATTCAATGACCAGAACTATGAAATTAAATAATAGGATCGATTTTCTTCTTTCCAAATTAGCATTTATTAATATATCGAAACTGAGACAGAATAACCTACTATCTGTAGCTAGAGCGACCAGACTATATGATGCGCCAATACTTGAAAGATTCTCTCCCAAAAGAGAGTCTGACAAGCAATCCCTCCACTTCCTAACCTCATCAACTTGGAACAAATTACCCATAAGAATCAGAAATATCGAAGATAACAAAATTTTCAAAACCCAAATCAAAAAATATTTCCTAGATAAAGATTAGAACATCCTCTCAAGCTCAGCTCGCTCTCGCTAAACACTCCTACCTAGATTAATATGTACTGAATAGATTTTCAAAATCCTTTTTCATACCTCATCATTTCTCTCGTCATGTGATTAATATTATTTTATAAAAGTAACTTCTGTCATTCCTCTTAAATATCTGACTCATATTAATGGTTTTCACCGTTTTATAAGATGATAGATCAACGAAATGTTATTCCATTTGCAATGATTTGTAGACGAGCTAGAAGAACGCTGAAGTTCAGCGACAAGTATTTCCTCTACAAGTTTTCATGATATGTATTTGAAAAAAATAAAAACGTTAAAAAAAAAAAAATATACATAATCCACCTCAACGGTTAACCAATCGGTTAGTGATACATCACATATGATAAAGCATCAGTTTAAATATGAATCTAATAAAAATATCCAGTGGGAAAGGAAATGATATTAATAAAATTCGAATCCCAAGATCCCAAGATATATTTTCCGAAGCTATGTGACTAGTGCAAATGTGCTATGGAATTAATCACTCGAGCATGTGATGATCTCAGTATCCATGGTCCAATTATGGGGAAAGTTGGTATACATGTATATATAAATGTCCAGGTTTGTGCACCTCCTGCCAGAGAAATCACTCATCGCAAATAGAAAGAGGGAACAGAGAGAGAGAGAGAGAGAGAGAAAGAAAATTAGAGAGAGGTCCAGGGAGACAGAGAGAGACAGAAACAGCGACAGATTGGCAAAGAGAAGAAAAGACGGAACAAGAGACACAGGCACAAGCAAAGGTAAACACACCACGATTAGCTTCAACATCAGTGATGAATATGGAGACTTGTGTCTATATTTTCCTTCTGATGGTGACTTTGGTTAATTCACAAAAAAGAGTGGTGGAACGTCCTACTGATGAACAATGCAGCCGAAACGCTATACGACAAGTTGACCCACGATGTGTACCAAATCAAAGAGGTAAATATTAGACACCTTATTTAAATTTAGACAATAGCAATACATTAACTATAATCAACGCAGCGTGCACTAATGCCAATAACAATAGTTTTCTGTTTCATATTGACTCACCACAACAACACTTTTTAGCCAACGCACATTAACAAGCAATTCTTATGGTTAATAAACGCAGCGTGGAAATCGTTGCGTTACTCTATTATAAGTGGCTAGAGAACATGGTTTAGATTTCTTATCATCCTCCACTTGCTGTGGTGCCCCTATTTCCCAGCATTGGCTTGGGCGGTCTCCCATGCTCAAGGAATGCTGCTCTGAATTCCAGGTGCGTTCTTTGAGTCTTCTGAGCAGATTCTTTCATATTGTTCACCTATTTAATAGTGTTTTAGGAATGAAGTGCCGAATTATGAATTAATAGAATTTGATTCTTCTTCCATTGTTCTCCCCCAAACATGCAGTCGTAAGCAATGTAAATCTGAGAGTGAGGAAATGCCTAATATATAGGACAATATATATTTCGAAGCAATACCGATTACTGATCGGGTAGTTGTGGTAGGGAGGTTGGGTGGTAGGGGGTGACTTGGTCACCTTAATAATAATAAACAATCAATTGAAGTGGGGGATAAGTATGCTAGAGGACTTGACGTTGTCCAGTTAGTGAATAGGAAATAAAGGCGTGGACATTTCCAATTTACTAAGAGGACAGCATCTCATCCCTATCCTACACGTAATCAACACAGGGCGCGCTCGTTTATTAGGTCTTAGAAATCACGCCCAGCAGCAGCTGTATCTCTTTAATAAGAAATTCTTTTACCAGGAGGTGTATCAAACGCTGTAGGCTACTAAATATAGTAACTTTATAGACAGGGAGCTTGTTGTAGAAATGGATATTAGGGGTAGGTTATGGCTCAAAATTACAATGGCAGTGCTACAGTATTACTGATGGCTTTTCCCATTTCCTCTATTTATTTCACTTACTTTATCCAATTAATTACCCCAGTAGTCCCACTCTACCATAATTCAAAGTGTACCTCAAAGAGAACTGCTTTTCCTAGTTGTGAAAAGGAGAGGCCCCACCACTACTCAACCGATATAACGCGCCCTTCTCACTCTCCCAAACTAAGACCAAATGAATATATCCATATAACCCCACCTGGGAGAATATATGATTATACTGTCACATGAACAGTATCGCCACCTACAGTCTCGCTACAGTGACTACTGGCCTGCCTTGAGTCACTTGCTGCTTTGTTCACCTAGGCCTAGGTGCAACTGTCTGCAAATACAAAACTTGACTGTTTATTGTCGTATTGTACTTGTATTCAATCTTGAAATAAACAATAATGGTGACATTAAATGAATTTGATATATTTTTCCTGACAGGTCTGTGTGTAAAAAAGGCCGATGACCCCAGAGCAGCTGGCGCACCTTGGAACGCTGGGGGTGTGTATCTCTTTTATAGTTGCAAGATTGTATTTAGCAGTCATTTAACCTATCATGTATTTAATACAACTGTTAAATCTATACGTTTATTCATATATTATCATATATTTTATACAATTAATGAATACAATTGAGGACAGGGATTGTATTGTCAATGTGCGGGCAGTAAACATGTGTAATTGACAACGAAAATGTCCCCCACAGGGCCCTCTGTCATCAGCGGACAGTTATTGTTAAACATGCGTTAACCTGTAGAAATTCTTTTTTAACCTTCAGTATACATCCCAGTATACATTACATTTTCTATAATACCTCTGTACTGATAATAGTTCAAAGCAGTCTCACATCTCTTGGTTTCAGAAGTAACACAATAGTAAAACCTGAAGACAGTTATAGCCATATTATTAAACCATTCTAAGTGCCCCTATAAGTATTCTAGTATGTCTTTCTTGCATTAATTGCAATTGCATTAATTGTGGCCAAGGTTGAAGTATATACATTGAACCAAATGCAAATGGCAGAAGAAGTGTATGTGGATCTAAAAGGATAGAGAAAAAGGAATGAAGAATAGCTTCATTCTTTATTTCTTATTTCTTCGTTGTTTTTTTCACATCTGAAAGTTAGGAGAACGGAATGCCCATTGGATTAACATAGGCAGTTTGCTCTCCATGCATTGGCAAGTCTGGTTATCCGTTCTCCCATCCTCAAAGCTGCGTTTTCATTGGATAAGATGTTGCGCATGAATGGTTATGTAAACGACTCGAAACAATGTAGTACTTAATCGAGGCATTCAAAATTTACATTTTGATCATTTATCGATCATGTCAATGGTAGGAAACATTAACAGTCTACTCGGCAGACGTGAAATAAATCTCGAACCAACCACAATTCTCCCCTTTTGCTTGTTCTCAACTTGCCTCCAGACTGTGCAATCCACTCGGCCTTCCAACACGTGGAGAACAAGCGAAAGAGGAGAAACTAGATTAGTTCTATCTATATCTTCTATAAAACTATAGAACTAGAAGTATATATCTATATAATATTATTTATGATTATCATACATATGCTTTTAATAATATAAATATATAAATTATTCTTTAGTCATAAAGTTGCCATGACTACCTCATATAACTCACTAGTGAGATAAGCACTGTGCATAACTCACTATAGAGTTCGTAGAGCAATATGTATTTAACAAATTCTTGTTTTTAGATTGTAAAGTGGTCCATAGTCAGTTTTGTGACAGGGGCTGCACGGCCCTTGTCCCTGAAGGCTGTTACGGGTATTGCCCTTCATTTAACGACGTATTTGGTCGTAAGAGTTGCGAATGTTGTGAAGTCACTGGAGAAGATTGTGTATGGATCGATTATTACTGTCCTGGAGGATGTACCTTTGAGAAGGCACATTGGGTGGCTACTGGTTGTGCCTGCATTTAGCCTGAGCGAAGAGGTAAGTTACTAAACATTACTCAACTTTACTTTCTCTCAGAATTCCTTTTTTAATTCCTTTTAGGCCAATATAACAATTTTAAGAACCGCAGTAACCATGTTCTCTTTAACGCATTGCCTGTTGTTTGCAAAAATGATAAAACTAACTTCATACTACTTCTAGACACAAGTTAATATCCATCTGATAATACAGCAACATAAGAATTCATTTCATTCTACTTCAACATATTCTCATATCTTCACCTCCACAACCTTGACATACATACCACCCTCATCAGGTTTACTACATATCTTGGATGTGAACGAGAAAGATTGATTACATAACCAAATTCAAACGATTTAAAAAGTAAATAATTCATCTTTCCATCACCACTACCAATATCTACATACCAGTTACACAATATATCATCAATGCAGGCGTTAACAATACCTGAGCAATAATCTTTCCATGGGTAGCTTCCCCACAATTCGTTTGTAATTGAATGCCTATCGCGCCACCTAGTATAAGGCGTATCAACAGTTTTCTTATGTACTTTTGCCATTTTCGTCGACATAATAGCAGCGCGGCCAGGCCAATTTCTATGGGAGCGATTCTTCAACGGGCTTGAAGTATGAAAATTTCATCTTGGGAATCATTATGTCTACCTAGTAACATAATGTGAATGTTTTTCTCGATGATTAAGCTGCTTTTAATAAGATGACGTTCATGTATAATGTTTGCCAATGGTATACATACTCGGCATGCATACGCTATGGCAATGTTATGTTGACCGAGGGCTCCATTTCCGACCGCCAACGCCGTCTGGTGTCAGTACATGAGATAATCCCGCAGTAGGCAATTACCACTATAGTTTATGGCAGGATAATTATAATGCGGTAATTCTCTGTGATGTTGATGTGTTGAAGAAGGAATTCCATTAGTCCCTGTTAATCAGTTCACATCTTCATAAAAAAACAGCTGAGCTATGGCCTTGGCTTGCCTCCCTCGATCCAATTTTGGGGGAAGTTCCTCCTGTCTTAGATTTAATCCTCTCCTCTCTAAGCCAGGTCATAATAGCACATATCAAGGAGGTGATATTTAATGACACTTAAATGACCAAAGCATCTGCATGGTCTTCCCCCCCCCTTCCATCTTTCCCCTTCCCCCTTCCCTATAAAGGAAAGGAGCGCCAAACTACATGTATATTCATCACACTAATTTAAGGAAATAATAACACTTTTCCTTTATATCTACCTGGACACATATATCTAGATCAGAATATGTAACCAATCAATCAATCAATATTCACAACTTATACACATAAATGGTCCAGATACCGATCTAAACTTAGAGAGACATTTGATAAAGACACAAATATCTTCCTACCGTTCATTTCCTCCCAAGATCGTTGTTTTATACATTTTCTACCAAGACTTTAATCTTTGAAATAAAAACATCTCAATCAACTTCCATTGTCATATTTTGTTATGTAACATTATGTAACATTGTGTAACCTCATTATCTATCTAATTATCACCTATTAATTATATTATCTCATTATTAAAATCGCTAATTATACTTAGCTATCCAGTACTGTGCAAGTCTACTTATTTATGCTAAGCCATAGGTATTACGTAAGGGCTCCGCCCCCTACTCTTTACCCACATCCTGTGGGAACATGTGTACAGATTCTAGTTCATTAAATCAGTTGCTTCGCTCTTCTCATGAAGACCACACGTTCGTTTGTATTCTTCCATCATACCTTAACACTGGCGGACAACCCGCTCGATCTTGGACTTATAAAATCTCACATGAACAAGCGAGTTCTCAATTGGTTTATTGGTGGTGACTCCCTAACACTAGATTTATCTTTGTTATAAGACACACAAGTGTTGCTTCTTAGCGATTTCATCATCACGGGGGTTTACCCTAGGGCTCTTGAGGGGTTAATTCGACAAATCGACACAGCCCTTTCTTAGATCGACAAATTTCAAAGGCAACTAATGACAAATGACAAAGATACTTTCTTAGCCTGACAAATCGACAAAGACCTTGATAATCCTTAACGACAAAAATTCGGCTCATTTATGAAAATAAAGCGACAAACGACAAAAGAATTTCCTTAGGGACAAACGACAATTGCCGTTTTTTGGTAGCGACAAGAGAAATTAGATACCCCCCTCAGGAGCCCTTACCCTGTTACAAACGCTGGTATTGATTTAGCTTTGTATTGAGTAATGTAATAACTCCATTATTGGCTTGGTTTCATCAGCTACAACTGAGAATAATGTATGAATACATAGTGCTTGGCTAAAATAAGAATCTTGAATACAAAATATATCTCATTTAGACATTACTTGGGATATTATGCTAATTCTAATTATTATAAATGGTCCTTTAGCCGAGTGACTTTGCTAATGATTTAGTGCTGACTGACCAAAACAAAAGATTATTATCCAGTTTACTCATATCTTGAATTAAAGAGCTGAGTTTATCTATATCATGCTGCTGTTTTGTTTATACAAGAATTTGAAATTAATTTGACCAAGAGAATATGGCCACCGAGAGATTTTGGCTGGTCTCCGAAATATGAACGAGATTTATGAAGCCTTGTAGGAAAGACAACCAGAGAAATCCTCCAAAATTATCGTCAGATGACTTTTAGACCAGTTGGATATTGTTGACTTTTTCACAACTCAATATAAAAACTGATATCTATGCAACATTTCCTGGGACATAAATTCGTTGACAACTAGGGAAGCTATTTCACAAGCGTTTTGGGGTTAGCAACAAAGTCTGGTAGTTTTGTGGTTTTTAGTGCCAGGTCCTTATTTAGCTGGTATAAGTGAGGAGCAAATGAGGAACACTTTTTCCACCCTTGAGTCCAGAGAGTTTATTAAGCGGAGAGTGAGTATTTCACAAGAAAGGCTGCGAAGGCATGTGTTGCATGGGATCAGTATCAAAGTGTTTTGGATTATTTATAACTAAACCTTTCAAATGACTTCTAGACATCATATGAGTCACTATACGCCTTAAATCCTAGGTGGGCCGATGTCAGTGGGGGTTTCCTGACCTACTTAGAATGAGACCTTTTTTTTTTAATGTTTTTATTTCGAGTCAATTTCACAATTGTGATACTTTTCATGTTTGAAACAATCAAGACAAATGATTTGGTGGTGTACACAATTTCCCTAGTATATATTGCCAAATGACCAATGATTGAGTGCTGCTCTATAATTCAAATAGCAGACTACCCTAAATAATTGCTAATCAGATATGTCTATTCTTTTATATTTCAGGATAGTGAAGATGAGCTTCCCGTAGACGGGAACCCTGCATGCATGATGTCTTCAATCATGTAGAAGTGATACCTTATGCATGACAGTATCCGAGAAACTAACATTCTATAAGAACGCACTTAACAGCAGAAACCCATTAATATACCGTCTATTTATTTTATTTTTAATTCAATTGAGAGAACAATTTCTGTAGTTTTCAATTACAAAATTAAAACACTGATGTCTTCGAAACTTATTTATGACGTAATTATTTCTTACAAAAGAAAAATTGTGGCAATAAAAGGGATTCCGAGGTACTATCAAGTTTGGAAAGATGAGATTAAGTGGATTCCAACGAAGTTTACATTGAGAAAATCTAAAAAGTATTTCTATATTTTATGCTTGCTTTTTTTTATTTTCGAAAAAAAGTTCTAGGTGGACGACCTTAGAAATGCAAGGACATACTTAATACACCTTAATACACTGTCTTGGAATTTGATACATGTATTTATACGATTGACAGCACTAGATACCTGAAAAATGAAAACATTTCTAGACTGAGATCTTGTGCATAAAATAGTTTGACGTATGAAGTCTTTAATACAAAACATCACATCTATACAAAGTAGTATCGATCATTATATATTCTTTCGCTTTCAAAAAAGTAAAATCTGAATCAAACACATTCCTCTGTGTGTTATTAAAGTATGAGTTTCATTGTGTGGCTACGAGAATAAATTGAAATCCTTCTTAAATTATGATAAGTTTAACTTTGAGTGCGAACTGAGACTGTTTTATTGCAATTTCATTTCTGACATATGTTTTGTTTTATTTGTTTCAATTTGTTGTGTCCTTTGCAGCACACAAACTAAGAAACAAAAAACTTGAAAATCCACCAACCCAGTGTTACTCCATCTTCAACAAACTATTATTGTCCTTGATTTATTTTTATAATAGAAGAAAACTATGCTGTAATATGATGGGGGGGGGGGAGACTTTTATTATGAACATTTACATTTGGGTCAGACTACGTTCAGGTTTCTGTAGTATAAATATATCTTACATATTTCCACGTTTCGAGTTTTGTAAAAGGTTGTAAAGAAGGATTTATAGTAGTCTGAACCTGGGTTTGTACACGCTGCAAATAAATGGATACCTGCTATCATATGGCAGGGACAGCGTGGGGAAATAAGATATTTTTTTAGCCTAAGTATAAAAATGGTTGAATGCTGTCAGTAGGCGGTACTGGCTAGGTGTTTGTAACATAAATCAGGAATATGTACATATAATGAGTGAATAAGTACAAACTTCATCATACTTTAGAGTAATATTTAACATAAGAGATGGTTGAAGTCTGGAAGCTCTAACATAATCAATAATTAGTTATAAATAATGAACTAATATAATCAGGAAATAGCAGCAGTCATGGAGATGTAGACCCTAGTGGCGGCCGGAAGAACTACGGAGATTCCCGAAGATCCAGGGAGATCTAGAGAGATCCTTCGGAGACTCCATAGAGGCTTCATAGGATCTTCATAAACACTTCACATGATCGTTACATTATCTATATTATAACCTTTGAATAGATGTTAATTTGATGTTACCTGATCCTCTTCCTAGAGTTACACTGTAAAATTGACAAGCCTAAATTGTCTAATTTTGAGTTAAAGTTGTCTCATTCAGCCAAGACATTCGTCGCGCCCCTACCGGCCAGAAGGCTACCCACACTTTCTTACCGCCACAACGCTCGCGGATTTCTTATCATCCCAAAGTCCAAAGGTACAGGTGAGGTCCAGGTCTGACCGTTATCTCAAAGTCGATCACATGGGAAAGGAGGGGAGGGGCTGACCGCCAGGTCAGGGGAGAGGGGGGGGAATACTGATTAAAGAGTGGGAGGGAGAGGGGAGGGGAGATAACCCCGTGACCTGGTCACCACCCAAAGAGATTGGTCAGAGTGGCAGTGGTCACTCTGAGCCTCGTTTTAATAATTGTCTGTCATTGTTATCCTGTGGCTGATTGGATCTCTAATCTAACCTGTCAATTAATTGGACCAACGGGACCAAAGCCAATCAGCGCAGGACCAGTGTATTTGTTCTAATCTGTCATTGTCTCCAGGAGGAGTTGGATCAGATGCAATGGTACCTGAGATTGTGAGGGGAGAGGTAAGAGTAGTTCACAAGGACATTAAGACATGTGTAGATGGCGAGAAAATGCAGCTGGGAATACCAGCTCCCACCAATCAGACACCTTTGCTCACCACTGAGACGGTTTATCAAGAAACCACAATTGCAGCTCCGGATAGCGATGTAACTCTAGCAGCACAAGGGCTGTGTGGACTGAGGACCCCCTCCCCCTCTCTGTCTGCAGAAGATAGCCAGCTCTCTCACAGAGCCAATATGAAGAAAGTGGTGGAATGGTTGGATTCCAATTTATTACGAAAGCACACCACCAGCTCGGATAGCACAAGTTCAACAGGTAGTGTCCAAGGGGAAGTCAGGACAGTTGCATACGCAACAGTAACCACAATACCCATTGTTAGTGTTGTCGTTTCCAAACTCATTAGCATTAACCTCAAGGCTCTGATTGGGTCTCGTTACCATTAAGCCATTACCAGAAGCAGGTACAGTATAGCATGATGTGCACACACAAGCACACCAAGAAGAACTCTCAATCAGATAAAGCCACTTTTACAAGTACAGACAGTTCCAAAGAGGAAGTACACAATGCCAGCATTGATATTGAATTGAATTGAAAAATACTTTATTTGTCTGAGGTTATACAGGTACAGGATAGACAAATAGGTGACCAGGCTTCTGGATAAAATCCAGGTCTTCCAGCCGTCACCTCATAGTAGAAAAGACATCTATACTAACAGAGAGACTAGCTAAAGACACATATTAACAGGTGTTAATGGTCAAGGTTCATAAAGGCAGGAAAGGAGATGACCTTAATAAACTATGCTACAAGAAGTACAAGGAGAAAAAGAAAACCAGTACATTCATACACCCTAAGGACTTGCCCCCTACCAAAGCTGCCATGTCCAGGCATTCAGAAAGAGTGTATTGTCAGGTTCAGGAATAGACAGAAAACGACAATATGAGCCCATACCTACAGATATGCCTGTGGGACCTCCAGAACTGCTCAAATCAGTCAAATGTTTCTACACAACATCTGATTGTGCTGGGGCCAAGTGTACATGCAGGAAACATGGCCTTAACTGCTCTCCAATGTGCAAGAGCTGCCAAGGATATGCTTGCCAAAACAGTAAGGCCCTTGTGCAGATTGAAGAGAATGAAGAGGATGAGCTTGAATTTAATGACATTTAATTATTTCTATTCTATATTATGCTTCACATCTAAGCAAAGGTTGTACATAATAACAGAATATAGCTACTATAACTTCATATAAGGTATGAACTTGAAAGAAACAATTTTGAATGAATATATTTTGTATTTTTGCATTTTTGCATTAAAATCCAAGATGGCTGCCATTTGGGTCATTGAATGACAATGGATATTATTTCTAATATGATATGAGATATAATCATTGATAACACAGCATATAATGACAGTTCTGATTATAAAATACAGTGTAAATGAAAGTTGTGGTTAATCTTAAATATTTACTGATTTAGCGGAATTACTGCCCGATCATGCTTAAAACACACAGTGTGTTCATATTTTTTAACTGAAATGGAATAATTAAGAGTGTCTACACATATTAAAAGTTTTCTAAGTGGATTGTGTTCAGAAAAAATCCATATTAGAAATGATACATTCATGTTTTCCCCAAGATTTCACTTCAAAAATCGAAAATTTCAACATTCGGGTGGCCGCCATTTTGGATTTTGGGCATCTCTGGTCTCAATAAAGAATGAAGCTCATCAATAGGTTATTGGGCACTCAAAACAGAAAGATTGATGCCTTCAATTGAATATTATGAAAATTATAGCTGATATATATGGAATTTCTCCATTTCCCACCAAAATCCAAGATAATCGATCAACAGTTTTTTGGGGAAAAAATTTCTAGAAAATCAAATTCTCCTGATAAAAACATAAATTATAGCTCATATGAAAGGTGACTTTATTCCCTACAAACAATTTAATAAGTCCTAGGCTGCTACTATTCGTCATCTATGAAATATTTCCAGTTGATTGTTGATAAAAAAATATTTCGAAAAAAACCTTAATTTTTGAGGTATCATATCTCAGTGACTATTAAGGCCAGAGACACATGTTATATATGAAACGAAAGAGTATTAAGTCCTCTAAAGATGGTTTAATATGACCTAAGCTCTAGATCTCATATTCCGGCGGTTATAAAATAAAAAGTGAAAGAGGGTTCCCCTAGTGGCCATTTCAGGAACCTTCGCAGAGGCCCAGGGCACGGGACTTTTTTTTGGTAAATGTCCTCTACTATCCCTACATGATCCAGCAAAAAAATGATTTCTTGCAATTTGTTCCTACCTTTGCCCAAATTTCACTTAGATTGACTGGACTAAAGTAAAAGGAGGTGGAGGTATAGGATATTACATCAAGAATGGTCTTACTTTTAAAATACAAGAGAATATGTCTAAATCAAATCCAAATATAGAGTTGATCTTCTGTACTATTTTATTTGAAAACAAAAGAAACTTACATTTGATAGGAATATACAAACCACCAGATGGTGACTGTCATTTGTTTCTTCAAGAGCTACACAGTACTTTATCATCTCAAATGCTAAATCATAACAACTGTGATATTGTTGTGGCAGGAGACTTTAATATAAACATGTTTGATACTGAATGTAGGCATGTTACATCTCTCACTGATATTACTCATGAATTTGGACTTACACAACTTATAAAAGAAACTACACGCTTTGACATTAGGAGAGACAGAGATCACATCTCTGAATCATGCATTGACCTTATTTTTAGTAAAGAAGACTATGTAAGTTCTAGTGGGGTTATTGATATTTGGGTTGCTGACCATCTGATGACCTTCATTACTCTTTAAAAAGCCAAAGAAAGAAATGTGTAAAGTTGTTGAATACAGAAGTTACAAGAACTATAACTCACTTGATTTTATTACTGCTGTCAAATATTTAAATTGGAATTGTATAATTGAAATGACTGACCCACAACTAGCATGGGAAAAATTGATACTAATGACCAGTGATAACCTGGACAACACAGGTCCTGTTGTACAAAGAAAAATCACTCCTCCAAGAGAGAAGTGGCTAACTGATGATCTATTAATTATGATTAGGGATAAAGATAAAGCTCTAAAGAAAGCTAAAAGATCTAAAAAACGTGAAGATTGGTTACATGCCAAAAAAGCTAGAAATAATTTAACCAAACTGTGCAGAAAAGCTAAGAGAAAATGCATAACTCAACTAAGCAATGAATGTGTCACGAACGATAAATGCCAATATCGCATTACATAAGATTACATAATATTACATAAGGATATGGCATAAATTAGCATTAATTATTAAATATGATTATATCATATTACCAACTTTAGGAATAAACTTATAGACTAGTACAAGTCTAGGTAACTAGTTGGGCAATATCCCACTAGGGGTCCACCAAGGACCAACATGGTAATTATGTGGGTTGACCCAATTAAGGTAACACCTGATTGGTAGATTACATCATTGGTCAGCTCTGCAGGAGACTGAGCCAGATATTTACATACCTTATCCTATTGGTGTAACATAAGCGACCCCCTGTGGTCAAATTAGGTATACTCATGATTATTGGATAATGCAAATGAAGGTAAATATATGTATGATGATTGGTTATTAATTACGCATGCGCGTGCATGCGCACTGACATGTATGATGATATATAAACCCATGTTTCTCTTAATAAAAGTTATGTCTAAACAGGACAAACCTCTGCTCTTCTTATTATATAATTCTAGGCTATACTTAGCCTAGCCTCTTATTAATTCTACATCCACATTCTCAGGAATTCTAGCTAGCTCTACCATCGACACAGATCCCTCGGAGAATAGTGATTGTATCAAATGTATAGATGATGACAAAAAGTTTTGGAAATTGGTAGACAATATATTACCCAAGAAATCAAAAAATAAAGACCAAGAGATAAATATAATAGACAGCACCTCTAATGTACCTGTACCAGTAACAGAAGTAGCCACTAAATTCAATGAATTCTTTGCATCAATAGGTGAATCGCTAGCTGAGCAGATCAATACACAATGGAACATCATTGGCCTTAATTGCCCAAATTCTCTAGATAATGTAAGCACTACTCCTGAAGAAATACAAAAAATTTCCAGAGAAATAAATGTGAATAAGTCTAGTAATATAAAACATATCAAATCTCTAGTGTTTAGAGATGTCTTTATGACAATACCTCCTGTTTTGTGTCATATTTTCAATCTTGTATTCTCCTCAAACTGTATACCTCAATCTTGGAAAAATGGAAGTGTTACTCCTCTTCCAAAAGGTGGTGATCAATCCATTATGTCAAACTATAGACCCATTACTCAATTACCTTTACAAGCAAAACTCAAAAAATAATACATAGCAGACTGATAGAATTTTTTGAAAATAACCATGTCATTTCTGATAAACAAAATGGTTATAGAAAAGGGAAATCTACCATAGATACCATAGCTGATCTAACTGATGATATACTTAATGAGAGGAATAATGGTGATACATTGTTTGCTGTATTTTTTTATCTAAAGAAAGCGTTTGACACTGTTAACCACAATATTCTACTTTCTAAATTGAGCAAATATGGGGTCAAAGTCATTGTTAAAAGATTACTTATCAAATAGGACCCAAGTTACTATTTGTAATAATGTTACCTCAACAATCAGAGAAATTAATTATGGTGTTCCTCAAGGCTCTATACTTGGCCCATTATTGTTTCTAATATATATTAATGATGCGGAGCATAGCCTCAAACATTGTAAAATTAAGTTGTTTGCTGATAATACTGTTATATATTGTCATGATAGAAATTTAACTGTACTTAATACCAAAGTCCAAGAGGATACTGTAAATTTCTGGAATTGGTGCCAGAGCAACAAGTTAACTCTTAATGTAACCAAGACTAAATGTATGCACCTAAGAGGACCAAGATCAAGAGTTGCAAATGTCAAACCTATTATTTCTATTAATAACATACAGCTAGACAATGTTGAAGAGTACAAATACCTGGGAATAACCCTTGATTCACAATTAAAATTCTCTGCCCAAGTTAGGCAAACTCATAAGTCAGTAAGTCATAAACTTTATCTGTTAAGAAGAATTTCAAAGCTGGTACCCCAGTTTGTTTTACTGAGAATTTTTAAAAGTCACATTATACCCTTGTTTGACTATGGTGACATTACTTATAGTGGTTGTAACATGCATGAATTGAATTCTCTCCAAATCCTTCATAACAAGTGTATAAAAGTTGCTTTAAAATTACCTATTCTAACTGATACCCTATTGATTCATAGACTGGCCAATGTGCCCAAACTTGAAGACAGAAGAAGAGCACATATTTTGAACTTTGCCTTCAGAAGAAGCAAAAAGAACAGATTTTTAGATAATGAAAGAAGAATGACAAGACAATGGGACGGACCAATTTTAATTTCACAAAGACCTAACACTGTAAACTTTGATTTACATTGTATACAAAGAAAGACAGCAAAGCTATGGAACAATCTAGACCCTGAAACCAGAAACATTGAATCATACGATCGTTTTAAGGCCCTAACCAAGGCCGAAAGCTTGTTACCCTTATATATTTAATTTTACTTAATGTGCTCCTATTCCTCATCACTTCATCCATCACCTTAGCATTCTCTAGTCCTTAGATAGTTTCTTTCTTTCTCTATACAGCTACATGATAAAAGTCAAGGTCTATTAGGTAATGGCCAACTTACCAGACTTAGCTAGACTAAGACTGAGGCTATTTCCTACTGGTTCAGTATACTATCAGCTTTATCTATTTGATTGTCTTTATGTCTGTACCACACTGTTATTTATGTATATTGACTGATAAACACTCCTAATAAAAAAAATAAAAAATAGTGAAAAAGCTATATATTCAGTACACATGCACACGTCTTAGAGACCAAGTTAATAATCTCAAAACTAGTATGACCGTATTTGAGACACATTTGGTTCTTATCATTCCCAGACATCAGGTTATAACTTATAAGTACAGGTAACCAAGTGTAGATGAGAGAAAAATACAAAGTAAAACATATATATATATATATATATATATATATATATATATATATATATATATATATATATATATATATAAGCTCACATTACATTACTAAAGTTGATCTCAAATAGTCCCATGTCTGACATACAGAACGTATCTGCTAAATACAAAGCCACCATAATAGCGTGCATGCTCAAACAGATATTCCTGTTATTAATACCAGCTGAAATGAACATACAAATATCCAATAAATCCATTATAGGAGCAACATGGAGGACTGGTAAAAATCAACAGCAGAAATCGCATAGAGGGCAAACTAATTAATACAAACTCACTAAGGAATCCCTTCGTGGCAGTGGAAAAAACCCAATAGCTTTTTAAGAGTATAGTTTCTATTTAACCAAGTTCTCTCCAACAGTGAAATCGACGATTAACATTAAAGATGTCTATATTAGTTTTAACTGTTGGGAAATTCTCATATCTCTCTTCTTTCCCAACAGTTTGAGTGGACAGGGCTTTGTTGCAGAACGCTGCTCGGATCCCAATCTTTGCTGGTAAAGTGTTTCAATGCCTTACTTAATCTTACCCAATCGCGTTCGTTCTTTGGCAAACCTACGAAAATTTGTTGCACATTTAATTTGTGGGTTCACGTTCATGCATACTCGTGAGAAATAGACATCTCAGAGTGGCTTTAATTGTTTTGTTGTTTGGAATTACCAGTTCAAGCACTATTATTAGAATGATAAGTGGCAGTTTGAGTGGACAGGGCAGAGACATTGAAGGGTTAAAAGGTTTAAATAGACCATGTTTTGTTCACGAACGTGCAACCAAGGAGTTACATCGTGGTTGATCTTTGGATAAGAACAGTTAGGACTAGAAAGGAGCTCCTATAGTCACCAATGGTGACGCTGCGTGCAGAGCGCTACTTTTGTCTTTTCCCCAGATGGCATGTGCAGTGGATTAGGCCACCTTTATTGCTTGCCCTATAGGCAGTTTATCAAGAAACTTTAGTTGGTCAAAGTTACATTGTTTGAGGATACCCCAAGGTTACTCAATTGGTCCATTTCTGCTCTTGGAATGGTCATTTCTATTGAAGGGTGATAGAAGGTATGTAAATTTGTCTGCAAGGATCTGATTCCATTCCTTCATGATGAAATTGGAATAGTAAATATGTATTCATTCAGCCTTAATTGATGATGTTGTAATTTGCTGCTTCACATATTGAAAGCTGTTGCTTTAAACGTTGGGTACCTGTTGAAAAGAATCTTATAACAAATGACAAAATTCTTTTTTAACAATGTTACAAGACGCAAAAATTGATACTTTTCCAAATTGTTTTATTTACAAGATCTCTTTGTTAAAATGTTTTGATTTCTAGAGGGCTTTAAGTCATATGAACCTAAGTACCAACTTTCAAGACAGTGTGTTAAATAATCCTAGAGTTGCGACGGTCAAACTATGGAGTACACTTAATTACTGGTAACTTCCCACCCAGGTTAATATATAATTGCCAAAACAACTACTTTTTATTATACCTTTGGTGGAGTTGGTATGATACTCCCATAGGCTTAAGCACTGGGCCTCGTATTGAAAAATGCGTGCAATACGGCCGCCGTATTGCACGCATTTTTGTCATATTGCCCGCATTTTTAAAAAAAAAGTACCAGTGTTTGTTTGTACATTTTTCTTTATTTAAACTATATTTCCGCCGAAAAAAAAAAATAATACAACTTACATGCATGTAGGAGAGAAATAAATATTATTAAAAAGGATTGTATTATTGGAATGATGAGCCCAACGTAGCGCGGGCCTCTGGGCCTACACAGCAAAAAAAGTGCCTACGTCACAATTATTCATAAATTCAGTAGGCTCTGAAAGTAGTTCCTGCTCATAGAAGCGTCTGCTCGTGAAGAGAGCTACTTACTATGGAGGTTGAGATATTCGATTTGTTATATAAAGAGATATTTCCAGACCTGACGATGGAAGTAGTCAACGAAATAGCCGCAGAGGAGAGTGGTGAGCAAACGATCTACCTCACAGACGATATGCTCCGAGATTTGTTGAATAATTCCTTTAGTAAAGATGAGCCTTCGGAAACGGTAGTTGTCGTGGAAGCCCTCGTGGAAGCTGCACGTGAAGAACCCACAGAACCCGCCGAACCTCAACCTGGAAATATAGACCAGATTGAACAATTTATCGAACAGCAAGGAGAGCTTCAATATGAAATGCTGGAGAATCAAAAGGAGGTTGAAAAATACATCAACGAGAAGCGAAACATAAACACCATAAGAGCGACGAGACGAGTAAGTAGAATTATATTATCACTGAACAGACTCAATAGGCCTTGAACTATTTTAAATACATATGATATTTCTCTATAATTTAAAAAACTAAATGAACTGGGTAATATGAAGATTGTTAATGAACGTTTATATTAATATTTCAGGCAGTCACTAGGTTCCAAGAGTTCTTGACAAGCAGCAATGTACGTTACGACGACTTAGTATAGATAGAGCCAGCAAGGTTGAACGTGTACATGGCGAAGTTTTTGATGTCGGCCCAAAAGGTAGACGGCAGTCCGTATCAACCAGATAGCCTCACCGCTATGTACAGAGGCATAGCAAGGTAAATATTAAATAATGTTTAAAAATAAAATAAGCAAAATATAACGTAAATGACCAACCTGTTCATTCTTCCGATGCTTTCTGAGAGACCGAGTGTCGACCCTAGTGTTGACGGCAAGGTAACTACAATGTCGCCGCCTGTCGTATTTTACAGGAACCATCGTAGATTGGGCCTGAAATAGAAATAAATCATTGAAAAACATAACAAACGTTGATATTAATGAACGAGTCGATTAATACGCTTTTTAAATTTCATTTCAGACATCTTTCTGAGCATAAATATCAAGTGGATATCGATAAATCGGAGCATTTTGACTTAGCACGACAAACTCTCGCAGCCAGAAGGAAGGAGCTAAAAGAGCAGGGACTAGGGAATAAACCTCAAAAGGCAGACACCATCACGTCTGATATGACGGATAAATTATGGAATATTGGACAGTTGGGCTCAAGCAGTGGGGAAAAACTCCAAAACACCATTTTTTTCTTATTTACATCAACCCTAGGCCTCAGAGGCTGTACCGAACCGAGAAATATGTGCTGGGGAGATTTGATGTTGAAAACTAATGACGATGGAGACGAATATATCGAGTTCCATGAGAGGCTGACCAAGACCAGGCAAGGTGGCTCCAACAGCCGAGCTTTTAATGCAAAAGTATTCGCCACAGGAGATGCGGATAGATGTCCCGTTCTTCTCTACAAAAAATTTGCTAATAAACGTCCCGAAGAAATGAAAAAGCCTGAGTCGCCATTCTATCTTGGCACTAAGAAGGCAGCTAAAGAACATGATGACATTTGGTATATTAATCAACCAATGGGTAGAAATTACCTAGGAAAAATCGTGAAGAAAATCGTCGAGCCAATGGGTACCAACCTACGTATCACAAATCATAGCTTGCGAAAAAAAACAGTGCAAGACTTGGCGGACCATGGGATTCCACCTACGGAGATTGCTCAGCTGACCGGGCACAAAAATCTCAACTCAATAAACAACTACAGTATCGCTTCGATGTCCAAACAGAAGCGTATGAGTGACATTTTAACTGGTTGTTCTTCTTCCCATCAAACCTCCGCCATACCTCCACCGAAAGAAAATGAGCCTCCTGCTAAAGTAATGCGTAATACAGAAACATCCATCGAGCCTTCCTCCCCGAATCTCCCCGTCCCTGCTATGTCAATGCCCACTGAAACAACCTTGTTAACCGCAGATCGACCAAGGGAAGCCATGAGTGCTATGTTCTACGGGGCAAACATTCATGGCAATGTAAATGTTACCATAAACTACCATATCCCTAAGTAATTGCTGAAAATAAAGTTATATTCTGTTGATTTCAAACGTTCAACTTACTTTATATGCCTTGTCCTTGCGTTTAGTAATCCAATATGGCGGTGCCGGCAAAAAACCAAGTAGATCGTAAACAACTCTCAAAAATGAAAAGTACACGAATTAAAGCAGCATAATGAGTTAGATTAAGTTTAATAGCAGAATCGAGATATTATTACGTGATAATATTAGCAATATTCATGATATTAAGCGTGCGAGTTGAATCAAAATAGAACTAGATTTTGCGGTGGATTAGGTTTATGACGTCTCACACCCCGAAGCGAATCACCGCGCATTGATATGAAAATGACTCGGCGCAACGCTCAGAAATGACAAATTATACATATTAAAGCAGCATAAGTCGAAAGAATTTGTTTAATAGAAGAATGGAGGTATTATTACGTGATAATGTTAGCAATATTCGTGATATTAAGCGTGGGAGTTGAATCAAAATAGAACTAGATTTTGCGGCGGATCAGGTTTACCGATGACTTCTCACAGACCGAAGCGAATCACCGCGCATTGATATGAAAACGACTCTGCGCATGCGAATGTAAACAGAGGGAGGTGGGAGGGGCCGCTGAGGGTTCGAGAGGGTCCACATTTAGGCTAATTTCCATCGATTTTCACTGTTTTTTCAAGTAAATTGTCTAAAAAAGGTATAATAAACACAAAAGTGCCCTCGGCGGATATCTCCGGTGCATATTGCACTCGGGCGTAGCGATTTATATAGATATGTTATGTATTACTCATCTGTGATATAATTGAAGCAAGTGAACGATTACATTATGTTACAAGTCATATTGATCAAAAGGTACTTACAATTTAACTGTAAAATTTTGCAAGAAGCCAACTTCAGTCTATGATTGAATTGGTAAATTGTTTCTTGCACAGACTACGACTGTTAGCTATGCATGAAGAAGCTATTGCTTCCTCCCTTTATGTCTATAATGTACCCACAGTCCCTACCTTCCTACCCAATCATTCTCTATGGGAATTTGCATGTCCCACTCCCCAAGTCTATTATTATAGTGCACGGTGGGATGGATTCAGTTCAAATCTGACATACAAATATTTAGCTTTACCGAAAAATGCAAGGATCTTTTCTCCGATAGTATATAGCTTGTGTAAATGATCTATAAAAACCATGATGGGAAAGATGAGGTCTTGTGTTACGAAAACATACATAACAGATGGCTATTTACATGAGACCCCTGTTAAATATTCCATGCTGCTCCCATGATTCAAGATGGCGGACATACACATCCCCTAATGCCCTCCCTTATTGGTCTGCCTCCCCCTCCCTTCCCTAACCTTCAACCCCCGCCCCCTGCCCATGTATGCCTTCCCATATTCTCCCTTCTGTAGACTTCGCCCCCACCCCTCCCCGCATTCAACACTATGCATGGGTCAGAGCAATAGAACATGTACACTCTTACAAATATGCACATTTTGTAAAATCACCAAAATTAAGGTAATGAATGGTCAAACGTTACCTATATTTGAGTAAATTTGGTGTCTCCCCTATCAATAAGACCTCATTCGCTATGCTGAACTGTATTTAGTTTTCATTTTTGTCTTTAATTAGCACTGAGTGTACAATTTAGAGAGGAATTTTCGGAGTCAAATTATACATTTTCTGACGCCCAGACCCTATGAGAGCTGCTCGTGGCAGAGCTAGACAGCTGACCCAGATCCAGGGCCGGGCTACTCCTTAAGTGCAGAGTCAGCAGAAAATGGCAAATCACATTTTACATTGGAACCCTATGGGCGTTCACCATGCGATGCCTGTCGCAATGGAAGCAGTCACATTGCAGCACCGTCGCTCCCACCGTCATACTGCTGGGTTCATACATCCCGACATGTACGATCAGTACTGTTCTTGTACTTTTAGTCTTTCTTTGGATTTTAACACCAACTTATCCCCCATACCAAATAATTTGACCCAATTAATTATTTGTTTCGTAAAGCTTCAAAACAATTAAATATTTTTTAATTTTTGTTCCAACTAAAAGTCATTTCACCGAAACTTTAGAGGATTCTGTTGAGTTGTTTTTGCTACAAGGCCTCCAAAATATCCGTATTTGTATTTGGAGGACCCATCCGAATCATTCCTTTTATAATATTTAGTAAAAGGAACTCGGTAATAGAAGACTGGATTCATCAATATTCTGCTGCTGGTATAAATGTTTCTACTAGAATTTGAAATCTAATTACCTTGGGAAAACTGCCGCCCATGAGCGATAATATGTGAAGTCATCTCAGGAAAGGATTCGGGCGGATCCTCCAAATAAATATTTGAAGGACGTTTTAGAAGCCCTTTAGCAAAACAACTAAAACAAATCATTCAAAATGTTGCACAAATGACTTTTAGGTGGATTGGAATGGAACAAGAAGTAACAAGTTTTGACCGACGTTAACGTTGAGAGAGAAGCTTTAACTCCAGTTGTTCACACTCCAAGACTCTGATCATTGTCCATTTAGAATAGCACGACTGGAAATATGACTTCAAAGATGTGGGTAATATTACATAGTGGTTGTGACGGCCAATGTGGAAGATGCAAATATAAAAGTAGGGAATGAGCACTTGATCCAGAATAGTGACAACAGATCAGCGGGTGTTTCATGGATATAAGAAAAGGAAATTCTATGATCAATAAATATACGATACATCATACAATACAAGATGTGTCATGGGATGCATCTTGTACACTAACTGAGAGTGCAGCTTTAAATGATAAATATGATGTGTTTCGGGAAAATTAGTCAGAAGTCGCAAAAATGATATTTCGCAAAAGTAATTTATTCAGAGATCTCTTTGGTGGAATATTTTGATCTTTGACAGCATATCAAAAGATGTAGCAAATTTCAGAACAGTGTATTTAATATATCCTTGTGGTTAGAAGTAATCACTTGGGGTATATTTATTTACTTTAGTGGTAATTGTCCACCCAGAAATATTGCAAACTATTTCTATACTAAATGGCACAATGGAGGTTTGCAATCGGGTGGAGACATGCGAAGATGAAAGATTGACATGGAGGTGGGTGAAGACGCTTCTGGAATAATTACCGGGTCCTCCAACTATTACCTTTACAGGTGACATTGTGATGGAGTGGGGACATTTTATTTTCAACCGAATAAGTTACTACTCCCTCTTGAAAGCATGGAGGCCTTTAAAAACTCTTTGATGGTGACTTATGGTAGAAATGGTGCCGTTCAATCAAAATTACCCCCATGTAGAGTAGCCATTGGCCTACGACATTAGTGGGCTACTCTCAGAAAGGTTGAATGAAAACGATGGCCGGAAATTTCGGAGCATAACCGCCACGAAAATCCTTTTGATCCAGTGTAAGAAATACTGGGATATTTCGACCAAGTCATTACTCGATCTAGGTTAATGAACGAAGTCAAAGAGTTGGTTTGCTGATGTCAGCTCGGCCAGGCAAGGAATACCAGATTGCGTTGCGTCTGCTTTTTTTATACCCAAACATTACAATTACAAAATTACAAAGGTACATGCAAACCCCAAATATTCTGCTCCCCTCCCTTTCTGTGATTGGGCATTAGATCCTTCTCCATGGCACAGGCATGTCCAGCCCATGTTACTGTCATGAACTGGCCACGGCCTGGACCCCTCCCTCCCCCCTCTCCTATTTCCCAGTCGGTCCCCCCCCCCCATCCCTCATAAAGAATATTCTAGAAAAAGCCATGAATTAATACAAACCACAGGACATTCGAGAAGATAGGAATTTGTCTTGATTTCTTTTATTTGAATCTTACATTCTTCAGTATTTAGGATAAAGGAAAGACAAAACTGGAAAAAAACATTTTTGGATTGCTTTAGCTGGGAATTCTCAAATGCGACCACTTCACTGTGTGACCAAAAATTGTTCACTTCCAAGGGTGGTCGCATTAGCAGGGTAGTATTATTTACAGGTGACATCCTGATGGAATAGGGACATTTTATTTTTAACCGAACTTAGTACTCCTGCTTGAAACCATGGAAGTCTTTAAGGACACTTGATGGTGAGTTATGGTAGAAATGGCGCAGTTCAATCACAATTACCCCCCATGTATAATAGCCACTGGCCTACTACATCAGCGGGGTTATTCTCTGAAAGGCTAAAATGATAACAATCACACGATCTTTCGGAACAAGACCAGCCACGGAATTTCTTTTACTACAAACAAAACAGAGCAGATTTGGTAAATGACTTTTAGATGGGTTGCAAAAGAATGAAATGAAAAGTAGAAAATGTTCAGTTCTTGACTGATGTTAGCTGAGCTTCAGAGATAGTCCCTATTTCACATAGATATCCTTCCAATTTCAGGACAAAACTGCCTCCTCAATTTATGAGATTTGATCCAATGGGAAATTGGACATTTCTAAAAAGATATCAATTATGCGATATATGACACATCACATATAATTATACAAATTTATGAACGAGAAAAAACAACTTGAAAGCATACATATATATATATATAGAAACCATGTATCAATTTTATTCCACGAAGCATAAATCGATGAATCGTACTATAAGTAGTTGAACAACATTTTGTATATCAATTCATTTGTTTAAATATCATCTTCATAGGTAAGTATTTGCATTCCACATTATAATAACTATATATAGTACCTCATCCACCGTACGGTATTATTCACATCAATGATGAAAATTTATTCATACAAAGTACAATCAGTATTACTAACAAACTTCAAAGTGCAAAATCGAGTCCATTGTCCAGCAATTTCATTTTGTATTCAGTTTGGTGAGAAATTGTACATGATTATTTGCAGTGAGCTTGACCACACCTCCCTCCTCATCCTTCGCAGACAACAAACTGCTATAAAGTTACTGTGAGAAATCTGGCACAGTCATTCAAAGTCCTTAAATGTAATGTGTTACAGGAAAATGAGTCACAAATCGCAATTTTTAAAAAAAATGGATTTTGAGATATCATCAAGCGGATTCTAATGATGGTAAACATTAGGACAGCTAATACATAGTTCTATATTTTTTAATTTCATATTTCAAGAACTTGCAATATCTCTTGGTGGACAATTATGTAGTAAAGTATCTAAATATACTCCATAGGATGACCTTAGAAACGCAAGAATATATTTGATACGCTTTCTTGAAAAAAATGATGAATGTATTCATACGACTTGGAGCATTAGATACACCTAATGTTCAAACATTCCTACAAAGAGATCTTGTGGATAAAACACTTGAAAAATATCCGTTTTTGACTCATCTTCCTGAAACACATCTCAAATTTGAAATAAGATATTAGTCGAGGCTTCAGAAAATGTCAAATCGGCAGATGTTCACACCTAATGAATTCTGTTACAATGATGAATACCTGGTACATCTCAGTACATTCAGTGTTGCACAGATTAGAACAATCTGCTTGGTAGCGGAGAAGTGAATTTGGATTATTTTTTATCATTTCTGTTTCAAAACTGGGGTGTTCGAAAATATTGGTGATGGCAAATAGGGGATTGGCAAGTCTACCATCTTCAAATATCAATTCACATGGAATTATGAGACGTGTATGTCAGTGTAAAATCCACGGAAAACTTGCCATCTTCCGCATGGAATATCGATCGGTGCTCCAAACTCAATATCCATGTGTTATACATGAGCCAACATCTCCATTCATAGATCATTCATAGAAGCTATGATATTGGTAAAAACAGTGTTCCATTTTTCAATGAAAATGCTAAATATTTGTATGACAGACCTGAACTGAATCTATTGCAGCAAGCACTATAAAAGACATGTGCAGTGGCACTTGCAAATCCCCTATTGTACATTTTTCTGACGCCCCAAACCATTAAAGTAACTTAAATTGCTCTACAAGGGAGGGTGACTATAGCAATAGCCACAGGAGGTAGGAGTAATTCGGGGATGGATAATTCATGAAAAGTGGTAGGACAAATCAGACCCCAGTTCACTCAAGGGATGACAAAGAGCACTAAAAAGGCCTTTAACTCACATCCCCCATATATAAACATGCCCTTAAATACATGCATTTTCATATCAGATCGTGTGGTTCTGCTTCGTTTGATAATGCTTCCAGGATTACTTCTAGTAAAGGTAAGTAGTTTGAACAATGATTCCTGAACATAGGACCCTTTGTACTATAAACGTTTTCTGGGGACCTGATCCTGATGATTACGATACCACCGTTACTGCTCACTATGCTTATGATAACAGGTCCTGCATGTATTGTTAAATACACATGTGATATGTTACAGGACAATGAGGCACGTAAGTCGTAAAATGCTCATTTTAGATATGATAGGCTTATATCCCAAAATCCATTTTTTTGCCACTTGACTCATTTTCCTGCAACACATCAAATATGACGACTGAATGGGTTAATCCCTGTGAATATTTATTCAATTATTAGTACCGAGTTGCATTGTCTCTATGACTTGAGTCGTAGAATAACACTTGCTATTTTAACACCTCGTTCCATTTAAAGCCCTATCTCTATTACCTTGGTGTACTATTGCCGCACACCAAACAAAACAATGTTAAAGTATTACAGTAGGCCGGCTCGTCGTAGCGGGTCAACACTAAAAGATCAATAAAGATGTAAATCCTCCTTTGATCTATAAATATGTGATGTGTTACCGAAGTATTTCTGTATTCTACGCTTAATATTTTCATTTTTATTTTTTCTAAAGTTTGCAATATTTTTGGCTGGATAATTACTAGTAAAGTAGCTAAATATACTCTATAGGATGACCTTGGAAATGCATAGATATATTTAATACACTGTCTTGAAATTGTGTACATATGCCTGTATTTATGCAACCTCATGAGTTACAACAATAAGAGCATTTCAACAAAGAGATCTTGTAAATATATGACTTTGACAAATATCAATATTGCAGCTTGTAACTCATTTTCCTGAAGCACACCGCATAATTATGACTTGCTCAATCAATACATCACTGCACCAGTTTTGTGTTGTTGACTTGTAGTGCACAACTCCCATAGGCTTAAGGTGCGATTCCACTGGCTTGCTCTTTCTTCGCTTCTTTATAGTGTCATTTTCATTTGCTCTACCTCCGCTTTTATCTTTAGCACAATACAAGCACAGAGTGATTCTACTGGTCCGCTTGTTTCCTTATGAAATCAATGGCAACTCTGTTGGTCCGCTCTCATTGCGCTATTGGACCACTACTTTTACAGGCAGAAAAAGTGTTGTGTAGTTGCGCTCAAATCAAACACAACAGATATTAGCACAACGTCCAAAACGAGTGCAATCATTATTTTAAGAGTGTAGAGAAAGCGCAGTAACCAATTCTATTGAACCGCGCTGGTATCACTCTAACTTTGCTTATTATGCACTCGGAATAATAAATGAGCGGTCCATGAGCAGACCAAAAGAGCGATCCAGTGGAATCCCACCTTTAGGATTGCATACATAATTATTCAATGTTCTTACATCATTTTAAGGGATCTTATATAAGATTTCTGACGTCCTGATATCCGTCAATAGGACTAAAATATTTCACATATTTCCACCACCACCTTCAAACTGCTGATGGGGCAATGTATGGAGTGAATATTTATTACCTGCAATGCCTATGGGCGGGTTTTTATTTTTGATATAACACATTGGTACAAGTGCGCGACTTTTTTTTATGTTATTTCGCTCCCTGCTGCAATTATTCGACTCATTTCCCTGTGACCCATCACAACTGGAGTTGTTGCATAAATTTAATTTGGGATTGTATAATACCAATTTGGATTTTTGTGGGTGAAATTAACCAGCCCCGACTGTACCTGCACTTCTCAATAGATATTTTCATATATTGAAACAAAGACTTATTTCATGATTTATTTTTACTAAGTCAGAAATAAAGCTTTTACAGAATATGAATTCATGGGTAAAAGGTAAGCTTGGAGTGAAGTGATAACCAGGATGAGCAGATAGTACAGGTTGTTGCTTTGATCAAAACGGAACCCATTGCGAGTCAATCACTAGCGTTAGGTTTAATCACAAACAGGATGAGTGATGGTGATGATAGGGGGTCTATTCCAAAGCAATTTTGGATGAGAAGAACTCATTTGAATAATATATACACCCAGGAGTATATCACTTAATGTCTAAACTTTAACATCATGGCATATACAAGACTTTCTCTCTTTTAATGGTTTTCCTATACTTAAATCTGCACTCTCAGTTAACGTCAGTCAAAAACTGAACATTTTTCTACATCAAAAACATACCGGATTGTCGTTTGTAGGTTTAACACCTGTATTTACATTTTTCTACATCTTTGAAGTCATATTTCCAGCCGTGATATTCTAAATGGACTCAGAATGTGGACAACTGGAGTTAATGCTCACAGTTAACGTCGGTCAAAAACAGAACGATTTCTTCTATTTGTTCCATTCCTTTGCAACCGATCTAAAAATAATTTGACCAACATATTGCATGAAGGATTTTGTTCAGTTGTGTGCTACTTTTTTTTCAGTTGTGTGCTAACTTTAGGGCTTCTGAAACGTCCTCATTGGTATTTGCAGGACCCACCCAGCGGCTATTTTCTCATGGTGATTAGACAAATTCTTGTATAAACATATATACAACAGCATAATATTCATAAATCCAGTCAAAATTTATAATATGAGTGCATTTGGTAAGATTTGCGTTGTCGTAATAGCTGTGAATGCAGCATTAATGTCTAAACTTTAATATCATGCATTTTTCTTATTCAACACAATATAGATAGCAAATGGTTGACGTAGCAGAGGAGGTCAGTGTGATGAAACGCACATATTCTAGTTAATTGCTTATGGATAAAGCCAAGAAATGATGATGTCAGAACAATAAACGTTTATGACAGATGGATGTGACTTGATCTAAGACCGGGCTAAATGTATCTATACTTTTCTGAGGTCATCCTAAGGAGTATATTTAACTAATTCGACCCCCAAGAAATATCACTTTTTGTTTTTTCATGCAATGAATAGACTTATTAGACGTATTTGATGTCCTAATGTTTATCATCATTGGAATCCGCTTGATCGCATCTTCTCATATATATGATGGTATCTCAAAATCCATTCTTTGGCAACTTAAGACTCATTTTTCTGTTAGACATCTCATATAGAAACATACATGAACTAAGCCTCCATGATATGAGGTCTTCTCATTAACCATTCCAATTGAAATATTATGATGCTTGTGGGAACCTCTAAAGGGACATATATACCACTCTACCTATATGTATTTAATGTACACGACAACAGTCATATCATATATATATTTCCATAAAAAGATAGTCAGAGAAATGTGACTTTTGGCCAACACCATAATTTCAAGATAATCATGAATCGTACAATTAGTAAAGGATTTAGTCAAAGACAAAATATAGAAATATACACATACATATATTTACACATATTCATTAAAATCCTCATCTACACAGGTAAGTATGTACAATAGTATGTGTGTATGCATACATATACACCTATGTCCAACCACATTATGTGGGTAAAGACAACAAAACATATTATAATTTCAATTCTCTTTCATAAATTTGAGACATTTTCTAAGGAAATTGCAAAACTATCAGAGTAGGTTTTGCTGTGGGGTTTCAACATAAGACATCCTAATTGCCGATGACAAATAGTTAACTTTACAATTAATTTTTATTTAATATGAATCATGAATATATAGCTCATATCTAGAGTTTCTAAATCCAAATTGTACGTGTTGTGATGCTTTGATCTATATAGAATGTACGTATACCTACATACCCATATGAATGCATATACACATATATTTTACCGAACCACATTTAAGCATATGAAACACATGATGGAAAAAAGCTTCCTCGTTTTCTTCTTTGTAATATTAACCGATCAATCGCATTCCTCTTTGTTGCACCGTGTCTCTCTTTTAATGGTTTTCCTATTCTTAAAGCTGCACTTTCAGTTAACATCGGTCAAACACAAAAGGTTTTCTATGTATTACTCCATTTTTATCCAACCAATCTAAAAGTCAGTTGACCAAATTTCTTGAGGATATTGTCTGGTTGTTTCTGCTACAGGGTTTCATAAAAGTCCATAAAAGTCCACATTCATATTTCGGAGACCTGCCGAAATCCTTTCCTCACCAGCAGCTGTTTTCTCTCGGCCGACCTGACTTCAAATTCTCCTATCACCATATAGCTGCAGCAGAATAGTGTCCAATAAGTCACAGTAGTCAGAATTTGGTAAGATTATTTTTGTCGCAATAGCTGAGAATGCAGCTTTAATATCGTACAGCAATAATTCCATGATATCCTTAAAGTGGGTGTAGTGGAATCCTCATACAATGAATGCTGATGAGGGTATCCCACCAGTTTACTTACTAGACACATACACACATATATTATATAATATGTAATAACACCACAGTAAATCCTCGCTAGGCCTCTGCTGTGTACTCCATCTTGTTTCCTCTTTACAAGAAGACCACCATAATACAGTAGATCCCAGTATCCAGATAACCAGTAATGCGAACGGTAATAATGATAATGGTGAGAAACACAATAACCAGAAAATATGGGAATCCATTCAATTGCAATTAGGAGTTCATGATAACATCATATTAGTATACAATGTATTGTATTTATATATAATATTTGTTATAATCATACTATCTTGTATTATGCATGCTCCACCATTGCCTGTCCTTGCGTTTTGTCAGCGACTTCTATACGAATACTTTCTGGTGCATGAACCGACCAAACGTATTTGCATCCGCAAGAAAGGAATATGATTACTATTCCAATAATGCTTATAACTATAAAGAAGACTAGGGTCACCCAGTCTCGAGAATATCCTCCAGGTAATTGTCGCTCTCGAAGGACCAGTTGGAGGTCTCTCGGGCTGTAAAGACAGCTGTATTCTTGGCCAACAGTCCCCCAGTTTTGTAAGTAGCTCTCCATTTCTTGTCTAAGTTGACTAGAATTTGAATAACATTCCGTAGCTTTTAAGGTACACTGAAAGTAGAAGCCATATTCATATTATGAAAACGTAAACTATACGTAAATTATATAGACTATATATCTTTATTTCCTTTTTTTAAAATGTTTTATTCAGAAGGTTTATCGAAATGGTCTTTATGGAACTGTTTTTATTTTTGAGGTGCTTAACGCTATTCGTAGCATGGATGTATTTACCAAATTTCAAGAGTGTATAATTATTAGATACATCCATGCATTACTAAGGTCATTTTATAGGGTATATTTAGCTACCTTACTAGTAAAAGTCCGCCCAGAAATATTGCTAACTTGTTTTTCAAAAAGAAATTATAGAAGTTCTAATTATATGTCCTCCTGTTTACTATCATTTGAACCTGGTTGATCTCAGTTTTTCAAATATGATTCTTTATGATCTCAAAATCAATATTTTGTTATGACTTGTGACTCGTTTTCCTGTAAGACATCACAATTCATCCGTCTTATCTTATCTTATCTTAACACAAGGGAGATGCAGTTACCTGGAATAGCTCTTTGGTCTCTATTTCCGAGGCTCTGAGTAAGGTGGTACTGTTCTCTCCATCGGCTGCTGTAAAGGAGACTTGGATGTTTATACATGGGTATGTCCTCCAACACTCTGCACCCTCCATGTCGCACGTTTGACACCGCTGTTGCTGCACTGTGCCATTAGCTAGTGAGGATTCTATAACCTGTGGTAATAATAACATTTTTTTCTTTTAGATTTTTAATTAAAAAATATCTTATTCAGGAAAACACGTAGATTCCGTTCAAAATGATATTCTCAGGAGAGCCTGATTTTAAAGAAGAGGAATGTTATCGATGGCACAGACAATGCATCTTAGAAGATGTTACTGTTATAAATACATTACATAAATGATTACAAGGTACAAATTGCAACAAGATTTATAACAGACATAATTAGACTAGTCAGTGAATTGAATCATTTCGAAACTAGAATGCTGAGTTTCAAACAAAACCCTGGCTAATCTTATTTACAAAAAAGTTGGGAAAACAAGTGAAAAGGTATATTTAAGTTTAAAACCCCATCACCATACGTAGTGCTCTTTTTTCACGTTGAATTATTTATTTTGCTTCGGAAGGGAAGAACTTAGTCCCAATTTGTTACAGAAAAATGAGACACAAGTCGCAGAATTGATATTTTTTAAAGTTTTTTTTATCCCAAGGTCTCTTTGAGGATGACCTTAGAAATGCATAGATATATCAAATATCTGGAAATTTGGTTCATGTATTAACGTGCTAACCCCGAAATGAGAACATTCTTGCAGAGATAAAACACTTTGAAAAATAATAGACTTTCGTCTGAAACGAAAGGGCATGTATTATCATGTATTAGAGAGAAGTTAAATTCAACTAAAAGACTTCCGGTAGCTATACAGAGAGAAAAGACGTGGGTGCAGTCAGCTCCCCTAAATCTTCCTTTTTTCAGATTCTGGATATTGCCAAACTCTACAACATTTCAGAGGTTTACTATGAAACCATTGTGAAAATACACAGCGGAAAATTGAGAACATTTATGCTTACCTACACAGTGAATTTGGAAAGAGAAAACAGTACGGCGGATCTACCCACCAAACCTCGTGTGGATCAGCAAAGATAAACAATCTGATATTATCGCTCACTATCACATGTAGCCAGGCTACTGATACTAGGACTCCCTTGATGATTATTCCTGGATTAGACCAGATAGACTTTGTTTTTTTAAATGTTGATTTGAAGACACTATTGAATTTATGTGCTGTATGATAATGAACTAGTGATTACCGATTTGTGCATTGACAAGCTCGTATATCCTGATACTGACACTCCAGTGGCGCCACCTATTGTTTATGACTGGGATCTGTCCTCAGGGCATTTACATGGCCACCTAGTGGCATAAACTATATCATATATCTTGTTTCCTCCCCCACTGACTATGGGTGAGGACGGAGTTCAAGGCCTCAGGGCACTGGTTGAATTAATGAGGAATCAGCAGATGGAATATTACCAAAAGCAACAGAAAAACTTTCAAACCCTACTTGAGTTGCATGAAAAGCATGAAGAAGTTGAAGTGGATGAGTCTGATGAGAGTACCAACAAGGTCGCCATGTTGAAGGATCAGGAGTGAAATCTCATGGTACTGTCAGAAAGGTCTGATAACATAGTCATAGAGAAGAGTGAATACCTGGAACAGCTGAAGCTAGCAGAACAAAAGGATCCCATTCAGAAAGAATACAAGAAACCCTTCTCCTTCATGGCAGTTGCCTCAGGCAACGGACTCCAAGACAACTTGTACACTAAAGTCTCAAACATTATTGAAAAGCTCTTGTTGTTGTTGGATCCAGGTTAGACTGGCCAACATAAATAAGGCTGCTTGTCTCAGAATATTGGCATAGCCACCGCACTATGTTTATTGATTAAATACATTTTATTTGGTTTTTCTATTACAGCTATTCTCATCAGATTACTTCTAAAGGCTGTTACTAACTAGAAAATGGCTTATATGCTCCAAACGATGGATTTTATGCTTATATAAAAGAACATTCATTCTCGAGCTCAACTCATATATAGTTCCCAAGAAGGACATTTTCTGGTATAAAACAAATTTTGCCTAGTCTCAATTGTTGAAAAAGACTTCCCCTGCTGATGAATAAATGATGTACTTATGGTGTATTCAAAGGGTCATTGTCCTTGATGTAATATTACAGATAAATTAATCATGTGACCTTCGTGTAAAAAATTAATTTGCAAAAACAAAGAGATATAGTGTAGTGATTTATACCTTTAAATTCAAACATGTCAGCAAAGAAGAGGAAAAGCTATGGAGATGCCTAGCGGAAGATATTGTTGAAAACATTGAATCCTTAAAAAATATTATTCATATTCGCCGTTTATACCTTGTATAACATGTTTTTAGAAATGTATATGCCCAGATAGCAGGTGTCAGTAATAAAGTCTGTTGTAAAAACAAAAAAATAAATTCAACTAATGTCAAATCTATAGGGTATAGCAAAAGGCTATGTATTTGATATCGTTGATAGTGGACTGAATTGTATATATTGGTTTAACGTTGGGCAAAAATAAGATGTAAAAGAACCCCATAGGTATGTATGTTCAAACATGGACTCGATGTTTTGATGCTGGGGTAGAGATGAGGAGTATCCTCACTGGGTATTAACTTGATCGTGGTAATATTTAACTATATATATGTCGAATGAATTTATTTAAATTAATTTGTTTCAATTACTAGATCTGCAATAATATTTTTCCTGACGGATGTGATATATCACTTTGTGAAAATTCTGCCACTAGAATTTGTTAAAAAAAACTATTCACCAATTTTCTAATACATTAGCAGTCATAATTCAATAAAAGATACATTACCTTGCATTCAGTCTTTTTGTACGCATCAAAGGGATCGTTGGACGGGAATATCATGGGTTCAAAGGCGTATATGATAAGTCTGACGATTACAATGACCACAAAAATGATGTAGGAGAACCTAATATAGCATCGTCGGTAGCATAGGTAGGGGCAGCAGCAATGACGACCGCACAATCTGTCCGATAAAAAGACTTAATTTTTATTTTGAGAGGAAATGTGATAGTCCTTCGGCAAAAGAAGAACATAGGTTTGAGTTGGCACACATTAGGGAGGTTCAGCAGGTCTAACCTATACATGAACGTAAACGTATCTGTATCTCTGATATACAAACATATGTTAAAAGGAAGAAAGAGATTCAGCAAAACATGGCGGGAAAACGTAATGTAACATATCATTTTTTATTAAAATAGATTTTATTGAGCACATTTTCATGGTATCAAGATCAAGCAAAATGTTTCATCTCACAATGAAGATACGTTTGCTCGCAGAACCTCCCTAATGCGTACTGACGTTTAGATGTTCTGTTGACATGTTCATAAAAACGAGTAAATAAAAAAACACAGTTAAGTTGTCTTGTCTCTGAGTTACTCATCTCCATTTCTACCATCCTAGCTCTTCTCATTGGACAGTAGTATATATATACTTGTATTATGAAACATACAGATATGTGATGTGTTACAGAAAAATAGGTCACGAGTAACACAAAATTGATTTTGAGATATCATCATATTTGAAAAGATGAGATAAAGTGTATTTTGATTTTGATATTTTCATTTTTGAAAAAAAGTTTGCAATATCTTTGGGTGGACAATTACTAGCAAATTAGCTAAATATACTCTATAGGATGACCTTAGAAATGCATGGTTATGTCTTATACACGCTCTTGAAACTTGGTACATGTATCTATGAGACCGCAAGGATCAGATACCCCAAAAGCGAGAACATTCCAACTAGGAGATCTTGTAAATAAATGACTTTGAAAAATACCAATTTTGCGACTTGGGACTCATTTTCCTGAAACACATCACATATAACATTGGTGGGGAACCTGGCATTGGTCCTGAGACCTAGGGATGTTACTCTGCGTCATTTTTTCTATGGACTTAAAGCTGCATTCTCAGATATTATGACAAACATTTTACCAATTTTATCAAAAGTACTCAACATTATGGCCATAATGGCTTCTGGATGGGAAGGAATTGAACGGAACATAAAGTAGAAAGTCTTAGGTATTGGCTGATGTTAACTGATAATGCAGCTTTAAACCAAAGTGGACTTCTTCACCTACCTAGATTTGGGGTTGGGTTGGTGGTGAAATCAAATACTTCCATATCGGGCGATAAGTGTGACAGAAATTTAAGTCTAAACGCGACAAAAAATATATTTTTCCGATTTCTTTCAACAAATAAGAATATTATACAAATAAGAATATTATATATACATGTGTTAACCCTGATGAAATCTATTTAACTATGACTAGTGATGGAAATATCGCTAACATCTTTGTAAGCATACAAAATGAAAGTAATGAATGAAGTATTAATGGACACACATGTTTCCTTTATTTTTATGAAATCTAGAAGTTGTCTTTAACAGAATCTTATTGATATCACTTTCTCTGACACTCTCAAGAGACGAAGTCAAGGTTGGTTTGATATTTTTCTTGCAGCAGGATGTCAAAATGTATGGGTAATCAAACACTTTTTCACCTTGGTGATTTTATTATGTAACAGTTGTGCTATGTCATCGTGGATTAGGATTTAGAAGTTCAGAATGATATGGGTTTATTGGAGGGTAAGGACTAAGGCTAAAGAAAAAATGAGTTTGAGCCCCTTCAATAATATTTTAGACTTTTCATGACCAACCTCTATCCAGGATGTGTATCTGTACAATATAGGTAGGTACAATGGGAAGGTTGACCACACAGCCTTGGTTCACTCTTATATGAGTGAGACTTTGAGGGTATGACTTCCTGGTGTTGAATGGTCCGTGGGTGTCCAGCCTTACTTAAGCTCAGTTAACACTGGGATAGCTATGTGGGTCAGATCTTCAGAAAATGTACCTAGCAAATAACTTAGCAAACCATCTTTCTAAGGCAACGGTTGGAAGAGCTGGATCTTATCCAGACTCCTGCTAAACCATTTGTCATCCTCTTTAATACTTGGCAAATAAGTATATTCCAATCCAATCCAATTTGAGTGTTTTTCACATTGGGTTGATTAAAACAAACTATTTGGTCATGTATTTTGAACCTGACATTTGGTGTAAATTTAAGTTATTTGAGATTACTGTACTGACCTAAAGTATTCACAACAATTCACTTTCACGCTTGAGGTTGAAGCAACAGACTCGTAATTTCCCTCCGCCCACCCAAAATCTTTTTAAGATATATTTCATCAAAATCCCTAACTGAAGGGTGCCTCGTCTACAGCATCAAATGACAATTGCAGCTATGTGATATTGATTATTTATTGTAAAATGTTTTGCACAATTTTATCTCCAAGATATACTCTGTTCAACCAAGAATTTTACCCCAATAATAATGAAATAAAACCTTTTAAATAATTTAAGTCTCGCTTTTGATTACCAGAATTGAGGAGCTATTTAGTGTGTACTCCTGAAGTAAAGCAAGGGGATTATGCACCAACAGTCTCAAAATGGAGGATTTTCTTCGAATTTAGACTGTCACATTAAAAATGCCGAGGAAGTAGGGCATGGCAAGCAATAAAGATGGTTGCTGGTTTCACGTTTAAAGCTGAGATCTCAGCTAATTTGCATAGAAAATGAAACTTCTATTTTTCTGGTGTATTCTTGCCAGCCATTCCAAAGGCCAATAACTTAGAATATCATGAGATTTGGGCAACATCCTCCATTGTTTTGGTAAAGTGACTTTCAGATGGGAGGTGGACGAACTGAACAAAAATCTAGAAAACCTTCATCTTTTGATGATGTTGGTGGGGAATGCAGCTTTAAAACAAGAAACACCCACACATTCTGCACAATGTGCCGGTCTAATAGGGCGTGTAAGTAGTCCACAGCAGCGATTTTTTGAGTCGCGCTACTGTGGCAGTTTCATGACGTCATGTGGACATGTCGCACAAAGCTCCCATAGCCCCACCATTGCGGAGATACATAATCTGTCTTTGCTCATCGATCATATCATTTTATGAGTTCTAACTTACATATATCCATCTTTAGAGGCAAACGATTTCAACTATAGCCTTCATAATCGTCAAACGGTTACTAGGGCGATATATATAGTGATTATTTATCGCCCCAATGCTAACTCTATGGGGATTATTTACTTCCGGTCCACACATCGGCACAACTACGTGACTAATTTCAATTAATTCGAGCCCCGCCGCCATGACACTTACGCAGCCTAGCCTATGTTTATGGTTGTGTGATGTGTTATGGAAAAATGAGTCACAGGTTGCAGAAAATTATACTTTCAAAATCTTTCAGAGAAAACCTTTGTCAAAATGTTTTCATTTTTGGGGGTGTTTTGTGCTGCTATCAGCATGATAACATGTATCAAATTTCAAGACTGTATACTGAATGTAATTTTTCGGCGATGAGGGACCCAACGTCTACACCGACTCGGTGAATGAACTTGAATGAGACGGTTGGGGGAATCGAAGGGGGGCGTGGCAACCCTAGCCCGCCTGTGATTGGCTGAGGCGATGTTGACGCCATAGTCAATTCCCCTAGCAAGGGGGGCGTGATCGATATAATCACTGAGGCTTCAGTTGCACTAAGGTTATTCCAATAAGTATGTTTAACTACTTTACTAGTGATTGACCATCAAGAAATATCGCTAAATTTGTTTTCTTCAATATAGAAGTACTTATTAAATGTCCTTAATGTTTACAATCATTGAAATCGTCTTGATCTTATCTTTTCAAATATGATGATATCTCAAAATCCATTTTTTGCGACTTTGAACCATTTTTCTGTAACATGTCACATATTAGCACATTGCTAAGAGTAATTAAGAAATCAAAGAAGGTGGGAATATGTTTGTCGTGTTAAAATAATGTATATAACCTTGTTTGAATAAAGAATGAATAAAGGAGAGGAAATCCCTTTTGGAATGCATGCTCACACTCCGTACTAAACGTGTGGTGAAAAACCCTTCACACTGAGAAAAATGTTGAAATGATTCCAGTGGTGTGAAATTCAAATGCTTCTAAGTTAGATTATTAGATCATTGTATCTATGTGAATGGTTGCTCTTGAGTTTCTAAGTCTCATAAGAATCTCGGACTTACCGCAACATTGGTAACTAATAATGGAGAAAAATATATGAATAATCTCATCCTCCTCACGCATGCATGACCACCCGTTTCTGCCATGTAAGATTTATATGAAATAATGGATTAACATTGACATTAACATGTCTGTAAATGGGTGGGAACGCACTCACAACTATCCACTATAAAGTCCACTCTGTAAAGTGTGGGTTACTCAATTGTGATGTGTTACAGGAAAATGAGTCACAAGTCGCAAGAAAATTTAATTGCAAATGTTTTCCCATAGGAACACTTAGTCAGAATGTTTTCATTTTTTATTTGTGTAGTCCTGATAGTATCATAAAACAGGTACCAAATTCCAAGACAGTGTATCTATGCATATGTGAGGTTATTCTAAGAAGTATGTTTAACTACTTTACTAGTGATTGACTATTAAGAAATATTGCGGATATGTCTTCCATGCATAACAAAATATAGAACTATTTATTGAATGTCCTAATGTTTACCATCATTGGAATCGGCTTGATCTGATCTTTTCTAATATGACAATATCTTAAAATTCATTTTTTGCGACTTGTGACTCATTTTCCTGTGACACTTCACACTTATAGAAACGGGAGCTGTAATATGGTTGTAACAGGGGTTGGTGCTATTGGCTCCCTGTTACGTTGCCACAGTCCAGTTTCAATCAAACATTGTTTAAAAATGCACCTCGGGAGAAGGCAGATACCATTGGGAAGTAACCGAATGCAATAGGACCCAACCCCATTACAACGACGTTACTGCTCCTATTTCCATACTCGTGTAACGTGAGAAGTAACGGAGGAGTAGCGTGTTAGACTTTCTAAAGGTTGTCATCAAAGTATCGTTGTTCAAATTATAATGATATAAAAATGCACTTCTGCAGCTTTTCAGTTCCGATACTTAATGCTAAATCAAATCAGACGTGATGTATTTTCAATTGAGTTGACTTCACTACTTCAACTACAATGATAACAATAAATGAAATGGACTTAATTCTCTAATAACTACCTGTGTTTTGAGTCCTCCTGGATCCAGCGTTGGGCAACCTCCTCCTCCATTTTATTCCAGCTCCCACCGCAAAATCCACAACGTCCAAACAGACGAGCGTTGTTCTGTGCACGACGTTTTGACATCTGCTTACGCCGTGTCTTCTTATTTGGTGTGGCCATTTTCAAAGTGTCCCTAATAATGATAATGATAATAATAATAGATTTGTATTTCCATATCGTATTACAACTAGTGTCATACAATGTAAAATTAAAGAGAGAAATTTATGGAAACACTCTCTGAACACGCTCGGTGATTATCTCAGGTCTTCCAAATGCCCCTTAAATTTGTCTAAACTAGGGTGTCTTAGTTTGTTGTATATTATATGTTTCTTACTTAAGAAAATTTAATATTTGATCTGCCTACTACATTGATAATACAATAATAAAGGATAACTCAGTGTACACATATATGGTTATGACATGATTTAACCACGGTTCTGAAGTTTTCTTGCTCCATCCATATATAGCTTTAGAAACTGCAAAGTAGTTTTACCAAACGCTTCGAGTTTGAGTTTGCTGAGCAGCATGTGCAGTTTCAAAACTTAGACATTGGCGGAGAAGGAAAGCCGTGTATGAAGAGCATCTTATATAAATACAAACAACCTTTCCAATTCTCAAATAGTATTTGTAATTTAACATTGCATGGATGAAATCGGCTAAAAATGTGCAAGAAGGAATTTGCATGTGCCACTGCTCATGTCTATTACAGTGCATGCTGGGAATTCAGGTTTGACCTACAAATATGTAGCAACATTGCTAGCATCTTTTTACCAATATCCCAGCCTGTATAAATGATCTACACAAACTAAATGCTTCATGGAAAAGCATAACTAAGGTTATCCTATTGGGTATATTTAACTACTTTACTAGTAAATGTCTATCCAGAAATATTACAACCCTTTCATGTGTAACAACTATATCAAGTATAAACTATAAAAATACTTTTTAGATTTTCTCGATGTTAGCACTGCTGGAATCCACGTATAACACCTATAAATATGACGTTATCTCAAAGTCCTTTGTTTCTTTTTACTTCAGACTCATTTGTCTGTGACACATCACAAATTCCAAGACCATCTGGTATCTGATTTGGTAATCAGCGTAATTAAGTACATCAAGGTCATACCATAATCATTATGATGTAATTCGATAACTGCAAGGACGTTCGGTCGGTGTACCCCTAATAACCCTTTTATCATTAGTCCCAATTATCAAACACTAACACACATTCCACTACAAATTGTGTTAAAGCTGCAGTCTCAGCTAACATTGGACAAAAACTAAATGTTTTCTACTTTTTGTTCCATTTTTTTCCAAACCATCTCAAAGTCAGCATTTGAAAAAACTCTGATCTAGTTTTGCCTTTGTTAGATGCTTTGTTTGGATCCAATTTCATTAACTAGTTCTGACTTGAGAAAAGACAATGAGACCCATGCCAAATTGTAACATATCACAGGGAAATATCACTGAAGTTAAGATTGGTGCAAACTGATTTAAAATATCATAATGGGACCTGTGGGTAGGAAAATGAGTAGGCTACCCATTGATATTATTATTTTATATGCTTCAAATCAAAGTGTTGGAGACGATCAAATTGAAAAAGTATCTCATGATACTTGCTCCTTTTTTTGAAATTTTACAAATAAGGTGGACAGGTACTTAGCTACAAATGCCCTGAGCCCTATTCTCAAATTATGAACCAGATTTATGAAATATTTAAACAATAGTGAAAGAAACTTTACTAGCGCCTCTAAAACGGACAATCAACTGGGACACTCTTTTCTGAAGGCCCTTTAAGAAGGGCCATAAAACCTCAGATAAATGGTTAACCGCCAGGGCCATAAGTCCTTTGATTCTGGCCCATCAGATAACAAGAACAGGTGGGGAAACTTGTCAGAACTTTCACCTGTTCCCAATTTATATTTGTTGCTAAGTGCAAAGTGGTAGGTTTCCACATAGGCTTTCTCTCTCGGTCGTTTTAACTTCAAATTATTGTTTAAACATATAACAGCAGCCACATATTGATAATTGATATTGATTTAATAAGTTCTTTCCGTAGTAGCTGACAATGTAGCTCTGACGATTCTAGAGTGCCGTAGAATCTAAGAGCTACCAATTGTTATGATTCTGTGCTATGCATTTAGATAACCATTTGTGGAAATGTTTTAAAGTGGCACTTGCCGATCGCAGAGCTCATTTATGAGAGTTTGGTCAAAGTTATAGCAATTGAATACAATAGACCCCCTTTACCCATGGCTTTCCTGATTTGATCATATTAACCCATATTTATAGGACATTTTTCAAATCTTCCTGTTGAAAATTATTTTGGTCTGGCAGACCAAAAAAACCTGGGTACAGCGCAGCCGTTACGCAAGTGCTAATGACGCACACGCATTCGGTGACGGCCGTCATTTACGCATGATGAAAGCGAACGTCATGATGTAAACAAAGCCATATACCGTAACTACTCTCTCTCACTGGATGCATAGATAATGTGTATTTGGACTGCACAAAGCCTGTGGTATGCATTCCTTACCGAAAATCAGCATATTGGAAGTATTTTATAGATGTTTATATAGGTTTAAACAGATACAACGAACATATACATGCAAGGTTCCTGCTGCGGACGTTTGCGTAAATTTTTGTGACGTCCTGTGTCCGTGCGTCATTCTGACCCAGTTCTAAATGAAACCATGTCAGCCCTTTGCCGCAGTCATCGCGCATTGAGTAATCATAATTAAAAGCAATCCAGAAAAGATATAAACATTTAGAATTAAGTTTGAGAAGACCTGATACACATTGAATCAAAATTCTTGTAATATTTTAAAAAATACCGATCTTCATTCTCAGCGATCTTAGCCACTTTAATATTTACGATATGAGTGGGGACTGGTGCACCTGTCAGTGCATTATCACAATCATTGTAATGATACAATGATATGAACACATTCTGAGCAAGGGTTTATGCAGGAAAACATTTGAAAAATATCATTAATTTTTAGCGACGTATGACTCATTTTCTTGTCACACATCACCTATCAGTAGTAGTAACACATTTCTAAGCTGTATTATCAGGTATATTTTGTGAGAAACAGAAAGGTTTAAGGCACAATTAAGGCAGTAGCAGTAGTTAGACACAGTAATGGGTGGAAGACCAAAGCTATTCTACATTGAATACTATTCGTGAGCCTATATGAGGCAATAACACTGACACACCGATTAAACATCCTAAACTCTTCTTTTTTTAAAACAGAAAATTACTTTATGGGAGTTATCAGATTAGCTGATGTCAATAAAAGTTAAAAAATAAAATAAAAATCAATAGTTTGCGCCTTATATTAGACTAAATGAGAATCATTAGAGCTTGAATCAGCCGGGAGAAGACAAGTGGCGTTGAGCGATAATAAATAAAGCCACAGCATGCAGCAATGGATTTTCGTGAGCTGCCGAAATATAAATGTGAACATTTATGAATCACCGCACCAAAATCAACCGGGAATATATATATTCCTCCATGAATTTAGTCAAAGCTGCATTCTCAGCTATTAAGACACAATGTAACCAAAATGTAGGCTACTTATATTATCACTTAAGGCTAAATTTATCAATATTCTGTGGCTGTTTATATATACATGAATTGGATGTGGAATATAGACCGAGTGAAAATGGCTGCCGGTGAGCGATAATAAGTGGTCATGTTAGGAAAGGATTCCATGTACGTGGGTCCTCCAAATACACATTTATGAGGTCGTAGCAAAAACAACCAGACACAATCCTCCAAAATGTTGGTCAAATTACTTTTAGATGGGGTGGAAAAGAATGGAGCAAAAAGTAGAAAATATTTAGTTTTTAATCGACGTTGACTGTGAGTGCAGCTTTAAATGAGATTTTGATAACAAAACAAAGGTTTTCACGTTTTGACCAATGTTAACTGAGAAAGTCACTTTAATAGGTATTATTATCTATTGAAATCTTTTCGAATTACGTTAAATGAAGAACAGAAATAGGTTTCCATCGTGTCAAAATGGGTATTTCGTTGCTGGCTAATTGGCAAAATTGTGTCTAGTTATTATTTCCTCTCCTAATACATTATCATTATGAAGGGACCCTAAAGTGGGACTTTGTGCATACGAAATCCTTACTTAAAATGTTACTTGCTAAGCTATTTTTGCTCCTTTTCCTTTGTCGGATATTAGCTAGGAATACGGAATTAGCTTTGTCTGAGTGGCACATTCCTTCCTTAAAAGTTCCGTAACAGCCGCTCAGCAAGGTAAAGTAGTTAAGAAGGAAAATATCAAGTAAGGTTTGTTATGCAACGTGCCTCTGTAGGGCCTCCAACTCCTGAGTGCAAGGAAGGTAGTCAACAATCGCAGGAAATCTATAAATTTGTAAAACCACACTGGGCTCAATATCCTCATAACTATTTATTGTTTACTATAATCGTCTCTCATGGTTCTGTTATAGATTGTCTTTTATTTTAAGCTGGTGATTCTGGAATTATTTTAGAGGTGTCTGTAAGATATTCAACTTTTGGTGTTCTTCATTTTTTTTGGTGACAATGTATCAATAGAGGATTTGCATGTTCCACTGTGCATCTCTTCCATAGTGCATACTACGATATATTGTTCAATTCAAATCCGATATCTAGCAACATTTTTATTGAAGATTGCAAGAATAATGATAGGAGAAAAAAGGAGAATTGTGTTATGGAAACATGTATAACACATTGATATTAAAATTGAAGGACAAACAACATTCCATGCTAAACATGGTACGATTTATAATGTTTTAACACTCCATGGGAATCAATGGCGGACGTGAAAGTCCCATATTGTCAATTGTTTAATTGAACAATCGCCAAGAGAAATGGGGTGGGGCGATTTCCTAAATTAATGTATTTGATTTTGTTTAAACACTTTTTTAAGCTTTCATCCGAACTTAAAACAATCTATTTGATTTGTCTTCTTAACTTTAAATACTCACTTAAATTCGTTCATTCAGCACTCCTTGATTTGCCCCCAACGCTTTTTTCCTCTTCTCTCCAAAGGCAGGAAAGCCTCAGCAGTTACCAGTGGGGAGGGATTGCAGCGAGTTAGAGTGTGATAGGGAGAGCGAGTGAAGGAGGGGGGGGGGGGGGTTAAATGAGGGAGTGAGCAATCGAGTTAATGAATGAGTGAGTTAATGAGTGACCAAGTTAATGAGTTAGTGAACGGGTAAATGAGAGAGTGAGCAACAGACTGAGTTAATAAAAGACTGAGCAATTGAGTGAGTGAATGTGTGTGAATGGCTTCTGGACTAGGGAATGAGCGAGTAGCTAGGCTGAGTAAATTAGCAAATGAGTATATTGGTGGGTGAATGAGTAAGTGATCGAATGAGTGATTCCCTGAATGGGTTCTGATTTAAGTGGGTAATGGAGGGAGGGAGTTAGTGAGTGAGCAAGTAAGTGAGCAAGTGAGTGAGTGAGCGAGCAAGGATTTGAGTGAATATGTGAGTCACTGAGTGAATGAATGAGTGAATAAATGAGTGAGTAAATTAATGAGCGAGTGGGGTCAGTAAGTGAGTCTGTAAGTGGGTGAGTGAATATGTGAGTGAGCGAGCAAGTGAGTGAGTGAACGACCAAGAGAGAGTGAGCGAGCAGAAGGCCAGTTACTCGCCCCTACACCTCTGCTGCCTCCTCTCACCTCCTCGATCTGTAAAAATGGAAAACATCAATTAAATCTATTTTTGTTTAAATAATGGGACCCCCATGCTCCTGATAGGGGAAGTGAGTTAAATATTCATTAGATGGCCACTATTTATTCCCCTAATTTGCCCAGTCGATGGTAGGTTGCCATAGTGACCGAAGGAGGAGCTATGCCACTTATTCACTATGAATTTGACAAACCTTTGTTTATTTATTTATTCAGTATATATGCATAATTTATATTATCATTATCTCACAACATTTTACTTGGACACTTGCAAACTTAATGTCATATATAAAAGTGTGTTCAATAAAATCTAAATCTTTTAAATACCATTCGAGGATCATTTTTTATGTGTTGTCGTGTCTCAAGCTGTTATGGTTTAACAGCAAATATTTGTTGTCTCTTTCATCACATAATATTTGTAAAAATGTTTAAAGCAAAAGGATAAATTAGAAGCTAATGTGTGGTCATTGACAATGATATTCATTGTATTCTGTTTCTACAAATGTTATTGTATAGTATAAATGTTATGTGTCACATACAAATGAGTCATAAGTCGCAAAGTTGATTATTTCAATGCGTTTTATTCACAAGATCTCTTTCTATGAATGTTCTCATTTCTAGGGTATCCAGTGCTGTCAGTCATATAAATTCCTTTATACTACGACTGAATGGGTTATTCACTTTGAGCGGGAAGAATACGCCCATTTAGTAGTATTGCAAATTCTGTATGCATTGTATAAAGAGATGGAATGAAACGGTGTGGCCGCTAATGTAACCCCGATGTACGCACCTCTCTCATCAATGTTGACGTCAGACCAATCAGAAATGAGTTTATTCAGCCGTGAGGCACATCAAGAAACTCATGGCCATCGGTAACTGCTTCTACCAGCCTAATACAAGCATAAGAATGATGTTTTCTATTATTTCCAAGTATAAAGAAACAACTGTACTTGAGGTTAAGAACTACTTGTGTGATTCAATGGCTCTTGTTTACACTTAATTTTGCATCCAATGCCTGCAGCAACTGCGGCAACTTGTTGGATACAAAATAAAGTGTAAACTCGAGCCACTGAATCACACCTGTAGTTCTAACCTCTCATTCAATTCTATCTAAATACCAAATATTAGGACTGTATTAAATTATAATATCTACGCATTTCTTAGGTCAACTTATGGAGTATATACAGTAAGTTTACTACTTATTGTTCACCCGGAAATATTGAACATTTTTTAAACATACAACAAAATCAAACATGAAATATAGAAATACTTTTTAGATGTCCTAACATTAGTTTAATAATATTTGAATCTACATAATCTCATCTTTTTAAATATGATGGTATCTCTAACTCCATTTTTTGCAACTCATGACTCATTCCTCTGTCACACATGAGACAGACAAATGCCTGTATCTAGGCTAATGTGTCTAGTTCATTGTACATCTGGAATAAACAATTTACATACATACGTCTATCTTCCTTGTGCCAGGCATTTATATGCCGATTGCTCGAATTTACCCATAGGGAGTTACTCCCATCGATTGAATTATGAACTTGATATATGCAACCTGTTCATGAGTGCCTATTGCTCTTTCCCCATTGGTCCAACAACAAGTCAATTTCCCAGAGGCTGAACCTCCTTTGCCGAAGAGTTCCACCCTATTCCCTCGTTGTTTGCTCTAAGGACTGAATGAAGAATCATTAGTGCAATGGTTTTTATGTTTTGCCTTATATTACACAGAAAGCTATTTTTGCTCTCATTTCCTAGCTAAACTCTGCACCCCTTGCACCAGTGGACATTATCCCCTTTCCTGAAGGCGAGCTCCACACGACTCACGAGAGTTTGGTGCCTCTTTCTGGGGGATTTGCATTAGGTAGAGAGGCATAACATCATTTTACCATTAAGATACAGCCCACCGTCACCAAAAAGCATATGTATGTATAAAACTGCTGAGGACCATATTTGTGATGTGTCACAGAAATAGGACCCTTATGTCGCAAAAAAATGCATTTTGAGATATTTAAAAAGATTAGATAAAGCAGATTAACCGTTAGGACATCTCGTAAGTCCTTCTATAAAACAATGGTCATATGTCTGGATGGACACTTACTAGTAAATTACATTATAATTAAGATTCCTTAGGGGGTACTTCGGAAGCAAATTCAGATTTATTCATTGCAGCATTATGAGATTTGATATACGAGTTCATGTTACTAGCACCTTTCAAAATCCCACAAAAATGGGAATATTCCTTTAAATAGTTATTGTTGAAAACATCTTATGCCAATTAATGAAAAAATGAATGGTCGTAATCAACCAAATTTACAAATAGTAAAACCTAGAACAGAACGAAATCTTATATCTGTCTTTTATACACCTTTTTATTATTGGTGATAGATTTGTTTTCCCTCATAAGCATTTATAATCAGTTTTGAAACGTCTGCAGGTAGAAAAAAGTCATATTTTATATGTCAAACAAAGGTCTTTCAAATAGGCCAGTAAAAATAGAGTATTTATAAATGCGTGAAGTACATGAAAAAGGTTGTTGAACTTTAAACAAACAGTATGGTCTGTTTGACCTTTACCTAAAGCTTCTTAACATTTTTACATTCATGGCGAGTTTTCATCGTAATACATTTTTGGACCAACTAGAATACACTTGTGCATTACTAATTTCAACATTTATTTTTCAGTGCTCGACTGATTACATCATACTTGTTCAATGATATGATTGTTAAATATGATGAGTTTCAGGAAAATGAGTCACAAGTTGCAAAATTGATATTTTTCAAAGGGATTTATTTACAAGATCTCTTTATTGGAATGTTTTCATTTTAGGGATATCTAGCGCCTGGGGTGAGGATAGTGTATGAAATATATCTATGAATATCCAAAGTCATCTTATAGATTATATTTAGCTACTCCACTACGAAATGTCCACCCAGAAATATTGCAATCTTTTTCAAAAATAAAAATATCAAACTTAAAATATAGAAACACTTATTAGCTGTCCTCCAAATATTAATGACTCTTTAGAAGCCCTGTAGCAAAACCAACCAGACAAAATTCTCCAAAGCTTTGGTCAATTGACTCTTAGATGCGTTGGAAAAGAATGAAATAAAAAGTAGAAAATTTTTAGATTTTGAGCGAGGTTAACTGAGAGTGCAGCTTAAACTGTCTGTCTCCTTTTTATCACTATTTGGCAATACCCTGCTTTCTTTTTCCCTCTCACTGTCTTCCCCTCCTCCCTCTGTCTCCCCCTTACTATAAATATCTCTTGGTGTTTCTCCTTGTCTCTCTGCCTCTAAACGCCTAACCCTGCCCTCTCTACCTGTCTCTGTCTACCTGTGAACGTCTCTCTACACTCCTTTTTTCTGTCTGTCCCCTTGACTCTGTATCTCTCTCCTGTCAATTACTGTTAACTGCCATCTTCCGTCGTCCTTACTACATGTCCTCTACTCTTTCTATATCTCCCTCTCTCACTGAGTCAATATCTGTCAACTCCTTTCTTCTCTCCCTCTTACTGTCTGTCTCTCTACCTCTCCTACCTGGTCAATGGCTGTCAACTCTGCTCTTCTGCCAGTGTCACTCTCTATCATTTCCTCTCCGTCTGTCAGCTCTTCTCTTCTATCCTACTTAAGGCCTTCCTTTCCCCTCTTTATCTCTTCCACTCTATCAGCTACTGTCAACTCTCCTCTTCTTTACCTCTTACTGTCTGTCCCTGTGAATATCTGCCAACTCTCCTCCTCTCTCCCTCTTACCGTTTGTTCCCTCCTCTGTCCATCTCCGACTCTCAATATCCGCTAAATCCTCACCCTCCCTCTCTCTCTCCGCTCTTCTGGCCCTCTTTCTCTCTGTCCCCTCCTCTCCCTCCTCTCTCCTCGTCATCCCTGTCAACGAGTCTCCGTCTCTCTCTACCACTCATCCACCGCCTATAACATCCTTCACATGTCTGCCTGTTCATCTATCCATCTGTCTGTCAGTCATTCAGCCTGTCTGCCTGTCAATCATTCTAGAGAGATCTGCCCGTCTTTCCGTTTTTCCCACCATCCTCTCCCCTATATATTCAACCTTATTGTGACAACACTGGAATGAGCAAGGCATCCTTCACCGGAATGAGGAGCGAAATGGAATCGTTTCACATGCATCGCTTGAACATTCAGATCAACACTGCTCGTCGCATCCAGACTATTATAAACCCAGGGCCGGATTGGCAATGAGATTAGAGCACCAGCATGCACGGGGAAGGAGGAAGAGGGTGAGTGAGAAGATGGGGGAGAGAGTAGTATAAATAAAGACCCCTATAGCTTGGACATGGAGGGATTGTAATACATATATAAGCAGTGAATTCCTTTCCCCAGCTCTCTCAGAGACAGACACTCACACATACACAAACATGCAGGTCTCACCCCTTTCGTTCGTCACCACCAACGCGGCAGCGAGTAGTCCACACAAAATGCCTTTTCTTCCTGATTTTCTCCCTTATCCTTCCTCCTCTTTCTCTCCCTCTCTTCCCTGCTCTCTTCCTCTCCCCGAGCGTTCTCTGAGAAAGAAGGAGGCAAGGGAGGAGTGGAAATATTAACGTATATATATCCAATGAAGGCCAGAATGACGGCTCGGTGAGGCTAGGTGATGAGGTAGCTCGTTACACACTATTGCTAGTAGGATGGTACTGAAGGTGGAGGAGGAGGGGGAGGAGGAGGAGGAGGAGGCGTCACGCAGGCCTTCAGCATTTTACTATAGCAGTCGTAGACAGCGAGAGTGTCTCCTACTGCTCGTGCATGTTGCTGCTGCTGCTACTGCTGCTTCTGCTGTGGCTGCTGCTGCTGTTACTGCTATGCCTGCTGCTGCTTCAATCCATTGCTATACGCCTCCTGCCTCTCCTCCTGCGCTTCATCCGCCTCCTCTAGTGTAATGAGGAGGACGGGGAGGAAGAGGAAAAGGAGGAGGTCCTGGTGGGGGAGGAGGTGGAAAGATGGGGAGTGGGGAGAAAGGGGGAGGAGGAGGAGGTGTTGATGACGGAGAGAGAGAAAGATGTGGGGGAGGTGGTGAAGGAGGGCGAGGTGGGATAATAGAAGAGGAGGAAGAGAGGAGAAGGGAAGAGATGGGGAGGATTGGGATGGGGAAGAGGTGAGGTAGATGGAGCAGGGCCGGCCAAAAATATTGCAAACTTGTTTTTTAAATATAAAATATCAAACTTAAACTAATATATTTATATAACTAGGCGTCCATGATTGAAATTATACAAGGATATATTTGATACACTGTCTTTAAATACGGTAGATGTACTCATAAGACTTAAAGTGCTAGATACCCCAAGAATGAAAACATGTGCATTGTCTAGTAAAGCTTATGACTCATTTGTCTGTGACACATCACAATTTTATTAAGCCACGTCTCACAAATATGCATAAGTATGTAATTCCACTTCACTGTCATGCATAATGCGAGTCTAAGATGCTAGGGCCCACTTTCACATATTTTCAGACATTATAGGCCACCCCATCTCGGACACTAGGGCCCACCCACCTTCAGATGCTAGGGCCCAACCATTTGACGCTACGACCCACCAAAAGCGATGGCCTACGTCGGGGAGGGCTGCCTACATCGGGGTAAGGTTTTCTGGCCATTCCTTCAAAAGAAATCCACATATATATATATATATATATATATATATATATATATATATATATATTGTTCATTATGCTCAAAATTTGTCCAAAAAGTCCTTTATAGTACACATTGTTCAATAGGCACTAAGAGTTTGAGAGATGATTAATAACAGAATAATTAAATAAATTGAATCCCGATGTAGGCACATGCAGATTTTAGTCAAATTGATTTCTTTTCAAAAAGAATTACCCTACCATGAACAATTAAAGGGTCTGCCACACACCTTTGATTTCTTTTCTTTCGTGAATATTATTGGCTTTATATGCATGTCATAGTTACCCCTGTTGGGGATTGATTTTATATATTTCTTTACAGACATTACTGCCCCGACGTAGGCACCCTGTGATTTTAGCCATTGTTGTTAGCCAAAAAGTGAAAAAAATAAAAATATCTCCCATAATTTCCCCAGAATATAACAAAAAAACATTTAGAGAATGTTCGAAATGCTCTTATGAAGTGAAGATTTCGACATAAATCCATAGGTTTGAGTGCTTACATTCCCATTGTATTTATTTCAGGTTTTAAAAAATGCCTATTTTCACCTATTTTTGATCACTTTATGTACAAAACGCACATTTTCAGATTAATAAATCATATATGGCCCAACAGCTGGAAGTGGAATCTAAATGACGGGAATAAAAGATAAACGATAAAAATAAAAATATAAGCTCAGTGAACCTTGGAATACAAAAATGCTGAGTGCCCCCATTTTCCGAGAATTGACCATACAAAGATATAAAAGTAGGCCTACTTATCAAATATGCTAAAGGTTATCATCGTTGGAATCCCCTTAATCCCTTCAAATCTTTTAAAATACAATGGAATCTCAAAATCTATTTCTTACACCTTATGATTCCTGTTCCTGTGACAAATCACATATAGACTCCCCCACCCAACCAAACCCCAACCACTTCTCCTTGATCCACTTCCATACAACCTGCCCATCCCCCCCCCCCCCCCCACCACCACCACCACATCCCCCCCCCCCCCCACACACCACCACAACCACGACTACAACCACACACATACGTCACCACGATTGCACCACTAACATTACTATCAAAGGAATAAATCCTATAATACAAACTGGCTCGATTCCGGATTAGCCTGGCTTGTACCGACTTACTCCTGTATAATGAACATAAATAATTCTGTTTAATCGTTCGGGGTGGGGGTCGGGGAGCGGGAGGACGGGGGCAGGAGCATAATTCTCGGTAGCAACTGTATTATGTGTTGGGTGTGGGCGCCACAGGGGTTTAAGTCATTAGCGCAGTAGGGGTACAATCAGTAAGATTTGAGATTTTTTGTATTCAAATCAATTCAATTCAAAGTATTTTTTATTTATACAAAAGCGTTGGACCCGCATCTGAAAGTTAATTACAGGTCTTCCAGCGGGTTCCTAACTAGTTGGGAATAATAGATTTGGTTTTACATTATTATGCTAAAATGGATTCATGGGCTATTTTTCTAGATGTCTATACTAGTGGTGTTTGGTTGATGAGGGAATTAGTTTATGGTAACAAGATGATAGAAATCAGTTTCTCATCTATCTAACTACTTTACTTTGAACTATCTAATATATGTGATACTACGGCAGCTGAGACAAAGAATAGTAAATAAAATACAACAGTACAAAACAACAACAAAAATGACAATAGAAATGGCAATGAAAATGAAAATGTTCGCTGGTCCAGACCAAGCAGCATATATATATCGCATGATGATACAGTATAATGGAAAAGAAGACAAAAACATATAATAAATCTAAGCCACTTCATGTCTAATGATGAAAACCTTTTGGATATTAGAACACTATCGATTAGAAATCATGTTAATCATTAGCCATGAAGTGGCTTAGATTTATATGTTTCTGTCTTCTTTTATCCAAGTGCAGTAGGTTCAGATCTGGTCAGTGTTTCTGGTCTTTAACATATAGGAGATACTATTACATCGCAGGATGCTCTTCTCAGCTTATTCCCGTTCAAATTATACTTTTTCTCAGAAAAAACATAAATGATACATATATAATATGAAGTATCTTTAACATCGAAATATAATTTCAAGGAATAGTATATAATATATGACTACTGTATTGACAATAACCGAAGACATTCTTTGTTTTTGGAATACTTCTCTAGCAATTATAGTAACAATAGTAATGATTGACTATACGAATGATGAAGATTGTAAATAGAAATATTTCTTTTTCCTGTATCACAGGATCCATGATATATCAAGGTCTCTCGCTTTACTAGACAATGCACATGTTAATAGACGGTAACCATCACCCCATCTCTCATTATTTTTCTAATCGATTTTATTAAATTTTTCAACAAAACTTGTTAATATTAAAATTAAATTAAAAACGAAAGGATTATAAAGAAACTTCCATGCTTATATAAGAGACAGTGTAGGTCAGGTCATGATGAAAAGCACAATTATTTAATTATTTTTGTGAAGATTGTAACTGCCTGTTTACCTGAATAAAATATGTCCAAAAAAAAGTAATGATAACATTAACCGTTTAGGAAGCAAATGCAAGAAAGAAGCTCGAATAGAATAAAGATAGACAAAAAAAACACTTCCACCATAGCGCACGTGCGTCTAAACATACTCATTTTCCAACATATAATTTCCTCCTTGCTCATAGATTCATATTAGTTCTTGGCCAAATCATACTAAATCGAGACAGATTCAAAAAGGTAAACATACAGTGACATAGCCTACATTACACACAAGTATTATTTTTTCAAACCTGTCTATAGTTCAGCAAAGTGTATTAAATGTGTATGGTTTCCGATTGTACATTTTCCAAACTGCCATTATCCCCACTATATTTTTTCAGGTTAATTACCGTAAACCTGAGAGTTGCATTGAGGTGAGCTTGAAAGACCAGGGAGATAATACAAAACTGTTGTAGTGAGTAAAGTTTGCGAAAGGCTTTGTAGTAGTCTCTGCTTGACGATTTATATTTTTGCATTAAATACTTTTTGTTGGAAGAACTGAACATATATGTGTTAAAACATTAAAGAAATGCAGACATTTTGAAGGAAATACATATCCACAATCGAGAATGATAATAATCATTTTGGCAGCATGTATTTTATTTAAAGGTTATCTTACTAGCGTTTTTATTTAGTATATATCTGAAACTCGCATCTTCTAGAAATATAAAATCACTCTTGTTGTTAATCTAATAGCCAAAATATCAAAATATCAAACTGCTATTTTCTAAATAGTACATCAAAGTTATTATAGATTGTGTGTCAATATAATAGATATTCAACTGTTATTGTCAGAAAGTAAATACTTGTCTTTTCAACTTTGACACTTTATCCCTTTATGTCGTAATTTGATCGTTTCATAATTTGCATAATATTACGAATCCTTTTATCATGGCACTGAGTCTTTTAAACACCGAAGTTTAAAGCGTTGTGGCAAAGCGTAAAGCAATCAAAGCACGCTGCATTCTCAGCTATTCACAAAATCGTACTTAATGTATTCATATTATAATGTATACAACTGAATTTACGAAAAATGGCAAGAAGTATTTTGGGGGAGCACCAACATCTTTGATTCACTATTCCACTTATTATCACTCACCGGCCCTCATTTCTTCCCGACAAATTCAACAACCATAGTTGTTGTTGTTGTGCAGGTTATGTAGGTGGTCAAGGGTGGCGTTTATTAGAGGGCCAAGAAGTTGAAGCTATATGGTGGACATGGAACGTTTGGAGCTGTAAAATATAGATAGCTTTGTGGTTAGGAGAGGTAGTTATGAGGTTTACGGTAGTAGTGTGCGACCAGGTGGCCAAGTCTATGTATTATGAATACACTCATCCATACTCACTGTGCATAAAGCTCTCAGACAGCTCACTCCTGCAGTCACTCACCCAGGATATACGTCATCATGACCAGGAGACCTCCGTCTCCACAATCTGTAAGGTTCTTTTAAAATGTATGGTTATTATATTATTGTGTATTTCTAACACTGTACATATTATCTTTGATGCACATTTGATGTTCATTTGATGTAAGTTTTCGAACTACTGCTGACATTTCTGTTTTGTTAATGTCTGTTTTTAGTGTGTCTTGCATCCATTGGAAGACCTGAGTTATCAGAAATGAAAAACCCAATGGAAACAAAATGAATAATACAATCAATCAATCAATATTAATGGTCTGCTAGATAGCTATGTACTATTATTAATACTGGTGGACATAGAAAGGCTGACATATAAATATTGAATACAACAGGAAGTTGGTTTACTTGATTTTCTGTCCCTGCACTTTCTTCAACTGCACACACTCTCGTTCTCTATATATATATATCTCTTCCCCCCTCCCTCTATGTCTATCTCTCCCTACAACCATCTTTAAACATGGCCTTGAAAGTTATGGGGCCATAACCACCTGAGACAGATCTTACTTTTTGTGTAGATGCTACCAAGGTATCAGTAGCCTTCAAAACAAACTCACTCATTATCTACTCATCATGGCAATTCATATTCTTCAATAGTAAACCCATCAATCAAATTATCTTATTCCTATGCGCTAGTATTAAGTCACAAACCATATTTGGTCGATTCTCATGAAATGGTTCCAAATGGGAAAATGACATTTTCTACCAGTTTTGTTTCAATAGATTTTTCCTGTGAATTCATGCGTTATAATTAATGTTTTATGGTATTAGACTCTATATTCTGAACGAATGCATACCCAGTTTTCCATACCTATGATGAATATTTAGGAAATTGCAGCCATTAAATATGCTTAAAATACACCTTCAAACCAAAATATTGAAAACATCATTCTGAAAATTAATTAAGAATACATGGAAATGTTTGTTTACACCATGGGATGACCTTCTAAAGCCAAGAATATATTGAATAAACAGTCTTCAGATTTGGTTCATGAATTTATAAGACATTACGTGTCAGGCTCCCAAAAGGTTGGAACATTCCAACAAAGAGATCTTGTGAATGTATATCACTTTTAGAAATATATATATTTTGCGAATCGTGCCTCATTTTCCTGTAAAACATCACAAATGGCAATTCAACAGGCATCTGGATGAAATATAATAAAACAAGGATCATTGCTGTCATTCCAAACTCTTGTTAGCATATTACCATTATTAATATTCAGGTCCAGGAAGTATGTGGTATGAGAAGCGTATATCAATTATTTATTGCATGACTTTTGATTAAATTAGAACATATTATCAGCTTTACGGACGGTGACGGCCATAATAGGTTATGAATTGCTATTCTTCTCTACGCATTTAATCTTAGATTTTAGTGCAACATTTTTTAGGGATTATGGTTCATGAAACTCTTGGCACATGATATTATGAATAAGTAAACAAACATTTCCATTAGAGAACCGGCCAATACCCTATCCTCCAGTGGCTTCACTTATTTTCGCTCGGACATTTAACTTACTTAAGTTCAACGACCTTAAATTTGGATCATTTAAATGCTACATGTCAATCAATTGATTGAGACCAACAAATATACAACTAGGACCGTTATGAATAGGGCTAGAGGTGCTTAGGATGGGCAGATGAACCTGGTATAAATGGTGTTTACTGGTCCATCCCATTATATGGACAATTAGCGATTCAGACAGGGATTTCCAGGAGTGTTTACCATGTGCTGGGCCAACAGGATATGGGAATTCTGGCAAGGTAGAAAAGGGGCCTCTTGCATAAGTTAGTGAAGGGATTTGTGTGTTGGTACTTTTTCACCTGTAGGAAGGGGATAATGTCTTCCTACATATCATTCCCAGCTGGTAAGAATAGCCTATACACATAAAGGGTGGAAGTTTATACTCCTACCCAATTGACATACTATGTGCTATTGCCCCTCTATGATTTTGGTTCATTAAATTCAGAAAGTTAACACTCATGTTGTGACTAGGATAAATGCGTGATTAGAGCTACACAATAGCAGCTAGCTTCATCTAATCCCCCTTTTTCGGTATATATCCGCATACAGTACACACTATTTCCTTTTTACAATTGCAGTGTACAAAAAACAAGTCTTTCTGTGACATTATTTCTGGACTACAGAAAGATTGTATTACTAAATCAAAATACATTGTTTGTATTTACTATAAACAATATTCTATTCTAGACTCATAGGTTGCAGTCAGAAGTTTCAACGAATGAATGAATGCTTAGTTTTTTACTTTGGCAGGTAACAGAAGGGTGTCCTCTCTCCCCTCCTTCAATCCAATCACCCACTCCAACCCACCACAACTACAAAGAAAACATACACACAACTCATTACCAAATATACTGAGATAACTAGTATTCATCACTTTTCAGCGTAATTTAAAAGAATTTACTACATTTGTCGAGCATCCAATTGTACATTTTTTCACGGCCTAACCATTCAAAATATTTAATGGGGGGATCCAGAATCAGTCCTGAGTAAACTGCCAAATTCCTATAGACAATGCCAGTATAACACACGAATGTGTTGGATTAAGGAGCTGAGAGCTTTATAATCATAAGCTATGGATTACATGGATGATTAATTTCTGGAGCTAAATCCTCCCATGTGTCATAATACACAGGTGCTGTAAAGCGACAAGGTGCTATTGATACTGTAGGTGTTAATATACTAATGTCTTAGCATGCGGTCCGCCAAAATTAACTATAGGTGAAGTGTGGTCTTTTTAATTCATAATTTAAATTTTCTTCTCAATTTTGCCAAGTTTAAACTGAATTATTGGGGACATAAGATTGTATCTATTTATTTATGTACAGAGGAAGCTTACTGTTCATAAAATATTAAATTCTAACCCCTGTTTCATTCGTGTGTAGGTCAACCCTCACCGCGTATATTAGCAATGGAAACCACCGAATGGTACCTAGTAACCACGCCCTCCGCAACGCCCTAATGACGCCCAATCAGATTCAAAATAATCAATTCATTAACACCCATCAACCTAGCTGTACGCACTTCAATTTTGTTGTTTATAGTATTGTCTCGCCTCGTCTTCTATCAACTTATTCATATAGATCTGTTCCAGCGGACAAGCCTGACAGGGTAAATGACTGACATTGAGAGTTCACTAGCTGGCTTTTAATAATTATCTGTCTATTGGTTAAAGCCCAAACACTTTCAAGGCATGCAATGATTAATGATTATAGGTGGATTGGGGAGAAAGAGAGAGAGGAAGGGGATAGGGACATAGAATGTGGACAGAAATTGAGGGAGCATGCAATAGAGAGAGAGATTTTTCCACCTATGTTGAAGGACTTTTTGCTGTATATGGCCTTCTGAAATTTATCTCAATATAGATTACTGTTATATTGTGAGGGAAAGGGGAATTCATGAATAATATATTCTTGAGATTTGGAACATGTATACCACTACGAGCATTAAGCCCTCTAAAATCAAAATATTTGTGCAAAGAGAATAAGGAAAAGACATTGGAGAATACCAATTTTGTGACTTTCCTACGAACCCTTGCCATAAAAAGCAGCATGGAGTTTTACTTGATCTTGAGTCAATCTTGGATTGGTTACAATATATGTGATGTGTTAGAGGAAAATGAGTCACAAGTCACAAAAGATGAGATTTTCCAAATGTTTTTCACAGAAACCCCTAGTCAGACTGTTTTCAATTTGGAGTGCTTAGCGCTGCTAGTGCTCTGAAAACATGTACCAAATTTTAAGTGTGCAAATTGAACGTAATTATGTATATCTGAGGTTAACCAAAGGAGTGTCTTTAACTACTTTACTTGTGATTGACCATTAAGAATATCGCTTCTTTTTTCATGCATACACAAAAATACTTAAATACTTATTAGATGTCCCTATGTTTACCATCATTGGTATCCGGGTGATCTCATCTTTTCAAATATAATGATATCTCAAAATTCATTTTCTGCGATCATAATTATAATTCAAATAAAAATGTCATTTTCTTAATCAAATAGACACCATGAACTCTAAGTATACAAGCCTAGGTAACCTGACCCATATGGATTGATCTGTTATTATAGAAACCTTCTTATTGGGATTGATTTGGTAATTGGTTTAGATGAAAGAGAACAAACCTATTGGCACAGAGCTGAAATCATATTTTGCTGGCTGATTTTCATGCTGTAGATTAGGTTGGGAGTGAGTCAAGATTCCATAGCAAGACATCGTTTCAGGACAAGTCCATGGTCCTACCAAGCGGTGAAAATTCAGATTAAAGTTATTAAGTTTTCTTTAGGTGAATTAACACCTACAAAGCTAAACATATCATATGTGAGTTATAAATACAAGCCCATTACAAGGAAGGATTTTCTTTAGTCTGATCCGTGTACAATATATTTTATATCATCATGGGTGGTTATACACAACACTATAGCATGAACTACTACCATGCTATAAATTTATCTGCATTCACGCACACGATTCAAGTATTCTGGAAGACCTCACGTCATGTGTGACGTCATGCTTTAAACTATGAGCCAATAGAAAAGTTGCTTACTTCATACTTCGGCAAGAACCAAAGGCAAAGCATGTCTGACGGCTGAAGGTAAATAAACAGATTGTTTTGGATATTTACTGCGAAATTTAACATCGTAAAACAGATAAAAAAGTGAGTCCCTACGAAATGAAAGCAGCCAGGGCTGTGGGTTTAGTCGTTGTTGCCGATGTGGGTTTCAGTAATTGGCCTAGAAAATTGATCACTTTGTTTATTTCCTTATTTGACAATGTGACAATTTAATAGCGATGTGCCAACATAACAAAATACCTTTGTAGAACGTTTAGTGTAGTACCATAGGCTACTTATAACTTCGTGCTGTAATTGCCGACAACGATGAACAAAACCTGAGTTATAGTTATAGTTTGACGTTTAGTTAGCTACTAATAGCTGGACCCCCAATTAACTACAAATTACATTCTTTCTCAATGTATCCCAAAGCAATGAAAGGTATTCATTACATCTGTGATGTGCTACAGACTCATGAGTCACAAAGTCGCAAAAATATATTTTGAGATACCATCATATTTGAAAAGATTAAAGATGCATTACCAGCTGTGGAAGATCCTGAAATGAAAAGTCTATCCTTGAGATAAACACTCAAAAGCTATCATATGTCCTGGTGAAGCGTTTCAAATGATGAAAAACTAATTAAAAGTAGCAAATTCCGAATCGATTTTTGGTGTGTATACCACTGCACGAATGCCCTGTAATAGCCCATTCAAGACAGACAGGGTATTGGGGAACCCCTGGTCCCATATGCATGTGCGCAGGGTCTATTTGTATATATGCTGTGTGACGTTTTGTAGAATTCCGTTTGTCCGATGAACAGTTTGGCTATGTTTGGTACTGGTATTACCTTCAGAAATCTGATGCATACACACACTCTATGCCAGAAAGGGTATTTTTAACTTTTACTTTGTGAATCATCTTTATTTCATTATTTTACCATCAGGACCTAAATAGTAATATGTGTGATACTGCAATCCACGCTGTTTAGCCATATTTAAAATTAAACCACTGTAAGAACTTAGCCTCAGTGAAGCCCATACACAATTCCGAATACAACCAATTATAGCCTAAACAACCAATTGAACCAAAACCTAGCAGAAGTCTTTAGTTTGAGGTGCAGTCATCCAAAGCTATATATGTTGTGCCCTCATTTGCAATATATGACATATGCTAACAAGAGGGAAATCCCTGTGAAATCTCTGGTTAAGAGACGTTCTAATGCCAGTCCATTCGGTGCGCACCGTATGAATAATGCACCACTTCTTTGGCTATTTACATGCTTTTAATGGGTTCGGAATTCTTAGATATTCAGGGACATGTTTGGGTTTGTCATATACTTGGTGTATGAGGCAAAAAGAAAAAATGCGCAGTTTTGCGCATGCATAGCTGGGAGTGCATTTTTAACCCGATTCAGACATCCAATAAGTACCTCTATATTTGTTTAAACATGAAAAGAAAGTTTGCGATATCTTCAATTTTCAATAGCCAGTAAATTAGTTAAATATGCTCTACCTACGACATGCATAGAGATATTCAATACACAGCCTTATATTTGGTAGGTTGATTCATGCTACTGGCAGCGCTAAACACCAAACAATTTTAAACATACCGAGCAAGGGATCTGGTGAATAAATCACTTCGAAAATATCAATTTTGTGACTCGTTCTCCTGTAACACATCACATTTTAACATATATATAAATATATATAAAAACTCAAAAATATTAGTAGTTAAGTGAATGATAACATGAAATTGTGTATATCTAGAATGAACTTGATCTGCCGGGAGTAAATAAACATGCGTATGTCCTCCTGCTATGTAATCACAATAAAGTTAAAACGTTAAAATAACTAAAATATATAAAGGAATAACTATGTAATTTTTGAACTGTGTATCATGAGATTATTGCGTTCGCCTGAAAATGTTTACGCAATAAAATTTATTTAAAAAAAAAAAAAAAAAAAATTCCATGTCTACTTGCAGATGAGACCACTAACTCTAAAGACGCCATTGGTGGACGATGATGCCCCAGACGAATTTTGGCTCGACCTTATCAACAAGGCCCTTGTCACAAAAACATTAGGCAAACTGACAAGCCCTACCAAAATCACAGACGAAATTTACATGGGCAACTACAATGACGCAGCAGATTTTGAGAAACTGAACAACATTGGCATAACACATGTCGTAAACTGTGCCGCTTTTCGGAAGTCAGACGGCAACCCATACCCACCAAAAGTCGGGATTAAAGAATATGTACAATTTCATGCCAAAGACAGCTCTGATTATAATGTGTTGCAGCATTATCCACACGCAAAAGTGGTTATTGACCGAGCGATAATAAGTGGTGGAAAAGTGCTGATTCATTGCGCAGCGGGAATCAATAGAAGTGGTGTCATATGTGCTGCATACCTCATGATAAACTACAAATGGGACTTGCTTAGTGTGTTGAGGATCATAAAATCCAGGCGATTTATGTTGTTGACTAATTTCAGTTTTAGAAAACAGTTGTTGTATTTTGCCAGGCAAAAGAATTTGCTTGAACACCCCAAACCACAGCCAAAAGTAAAGGAGAAGGGGAGAAGGCCAAAGATCTTCATTCAAGGGACTCCATTTGTTTATTTGATAAGATAGCCTTAAGAATGGGATAAAAGTGTGTAACCAACCAATCACTTTTATCCTTGTTATGTGTCTCAATAAAGGTTTTTACATTTAATTCTGAAATAAAAGATGAATAACGGATTCAAATTAAGACCCCTTGCACAAAGGAAAGTCATACATAAAAGTATAAATTTATACCAAAATGCATTTTACCATTTGAACTCTCAATGACAAATGATTATTTATTCATTGGATATCAAATTATAGATATCAAGGTTCAATTGAGTCTATTTGTTGTGAACCCCTGTGAAACTATAAACAGAATGAATTTATCTAACTTAAAATAATTTCAACAATGCTTTACAGATGACATTTTTGTATAGTAGAATTCCTCTGATTAGATTAATTCCAACAATGATTCATAGATCTTCGTAGTAGGAAAGTGAATCAGGGCATAATACAATTATAATGGGCAGCTCTACATATTCAATAAGTTAAGCTGAAAAATAATAGATACAATATTTGGTATTGTGTTGATGCAAATAATCTGTTCAAATAAAGCACCCTCAGCTAACATAGCTAAAAAAACAAAAGATTTTCTACTTTTTGTTATTTTCCAACTTATCTAACAAATATTTGATCAAATTTTAGATGATTTTGTCCAGTGGTTTATGCTATAAGGCTTCATATTAAAATGCTTGCATTCGTATTTGTAGGACCCGCCGTAATCCCTTTCTATGACGACTTCCCTTAGTATTATACATGCATCCCTCTTGAGAGGTGCAATACGTGGAGTGCAATAAGAATGGTGTTGTCTAAAAATAACTCTAACGTTACCTCCACACTGTAGGCCTATGCCTATCAATTTTTTTACATGCTTCGCATAGATCCAAAGGCCCTTGTTTAAATTGTTAATTTCATAGTTTTATGCATAGGCAAACTATGAAATTAACAACTTAGACAAGCGCTGTTTTGTCCCCAATCTGAAAGGATATTTATGTGAAATAATCCCAATAGGCCATAAGCAGGGACCTCAAAATGTGGCTAGAAAATGATTTTCGTTGCACCCAACGGGGGACTAAGTGAACTTTGGTGATTTCTATGTAAAAAAACCTGCTGAATCCGAAAATCAAACTTCCCACTTCGAAAGCTGTGGACATCACCACGTAATTTACAGTTAATTATGTGGAAAATAGGTTAAAATATTAAAAACATAATATTTTTAGGGTACTCATACAAAACGTTCTCAACCTATTTTGAATCAAATTCTGAAACATCCCATGACTAGACTATTGTAAGTATACATGTTTTGAATATGAAATAAATACATACATTATTTACAAAAAAAAAAAAAAAATGAAAATAATGGGAAAATAATGAAAAAAATATATTTTTGCAATATTTGAGTATCTCCATCCTAGTTAAAATGTAATGGAATCATGTGAAATATTATCCACAGAAGGTCAAGGATACATACAATTGGCATGCCAAATCTTAAGATCATAAGTGAAAAACATTCTGAATTAGGGCTAGTGAAAGTTCATATCATGTCACTGAGGTATAGTGACAGCTGTATGTACTCCAGTACAAATAGGCTGCAATATCATGACACAATGCATTATTAAGTTATATATTGTGCTTTATCTGTGAAATGAAATGATTTAACAAGCAGCTGATAATGTAGGAGATATTCTGAAATATTTAAATTTCATAAAAAACATAAAAAATTGAGAAAACATGGAAATATAATGTAGAAATGGGTTTTTTTTTAGGTTTGACTCTGAGACACATTCAAGTGAAAACCACATTTCCCACTTGGAACAGCTTTCATATTATCATGCACTTGTAAATTCCACCGACCCCCCCCCCCCCCCGCCACCACACACACAGGGGTATGGGTGAATGGTAGTGGGGGAGGGGGGGGGGGGTGTTATAGAGAAAACATGCCACCACCCAGCCAGGGATTTCCCTTAGTATCAAGAGGTGGTTCAGGGTTGTGCATAAGGGCCAGGGCAGCCTAAAAAGGTCAAAGGCTGTAGAATATTTTTTAATAAATTTATTTGAATTTATACATTTTTTGGAGTCAGAATGACAAAAAAAAATATAAAAGAATACTTGGTAATACAATATCCATACTGCCAGATACCAGAATCGAAATTTTCTTTTCATTTTAACTATTTACGACTTTTTATTACATAAACACCTATATTCCATTCAAACCGATATAATGAGAAGGGTTTATGTTTTTCATTTGCATAGCCTATATAATGCGAAAAATGTATCCAAAATCTTTGCCAAAATGCCCAGGGCATTCCCCCATAACTCTGAGGGTGGGGGTGTGTGGATGTAATTAACATGTGCATTACATGAAGGTAGTTGTTATATCTACTACCTTATAATTTAAACAACCCTTTGCCTCAATTGAAGCATGTATTCATATGATAGATGAACTACTCTAGTTTTAAATAAAACCAGGAGAAATTATCAATCTGCCACCGCTTTCTCTTATCAATGAAATAGTAAAGAGACATACCCTATAGTCAACTTTTCTGCATGTGTATACATCAATATCTCAGCAAATTAACGTATTTAACTTTAAACACGTATGCATGAGTTGGAACCTTATTTAAGGTAATAAACAAGGTATCTCCCATTTTTGTACCCAAAGCACATTTAAAATAATTAGAAAGATTGTCAGAAACGTGCCATGAGTATGCCTATATACAGTGTGTGTGCCATTATAAGAGAAGTGGGAAATATCAGACCAATGGACGTCATATACTCATTAAAATTTAATTAAATGCAAAGACATCATTGCTGCATTAAGTTAAAATGGTTTTTTTTCTACTTGATACTACCCATTTTAAATATGTTATGTAGGCCTACACCTCGGTTCAGTAGGCATTATTATTACGATGTCCAAGGGGGATCAAATGCAATGTGTTGTAATAAATTGAGTTTATAATATTCAAGTCATTTATCTACAAATCCCATGCTCAAAATGTTTTTATTCTTTGGTGGTAAGCGCATCCAATAGCATGAAATGAATACATGTACCGACTGAGGGCCATGGGTTGAATGTATTTATGCATATCTAAAGTTATCTTCAGAAAACCGATTCAAATGCAATGATTGCAGTGTTCCCGAAAAGACGTCGGCATGTCTGCTCCTTTCACGTCGGCCACTTTGGGCGACGTTGTCATCACCTTCAATGTAGGCTAACATTTGATTTGATGTGGAAAGAATTAATAATATTATTCGAATTACCTATACAAACATAGGCCTACTGATGAAGCCACAGCCTGGAATTGTATATTATGCAGAACACATAATGAAACAAGATTCTTCCACACATAGAACTATGAAAATAGAATGTTATTAATTTGCATGTAGGGCCGAATTATACACATGAGCTCTTTCTATGGCAACGTTGATTGTTGCATAGAGAACATGGTAACCCCTATTGTTACATCATCGGGTATCCCCGAGTGGGGATACCCGATGCCCTGGCTTTGTGGGATTCTGGAGGGATTCCCTTTTGGATTCTGAAGTAGCTCGAATCCATATAAGTGATGAAATTGATGTGAACTAATAAAATTTGTTCAATTATATTCACCTTGGTTGGGGTGTAGGTGGTTTCGACCAACAATTTATTTTACAACTAATATTAAGTGATCTTTGGTTAAAGTAAAATATTCCCCCCCTGCCTTGAAGCAGTTCATCAAAATTTCTGCGAATAATAAAACTGTATTATGTGAATCAAACTGGGAAAATTATGTGGATATCCAAATGAGTTTTAACCCCCAAAATACTTAAATGCACCAGAGAGCAAGCAAAAACTCTTAGCTTCTGGGGCCCTAGGCGGGCCCCAGACCCCACGCCTCATGGGTTGAGATACAGGACAACAAAGTTGTCCTTAAAGCTTATGCTATGTTTATAAAATGGTAATTTTCATTTATGGATGATGATAACTAGGCTAATGACAGATAAGGAAGTACAGACACTCCAATCAGAATATAAAATTTACCTACATAAAGCATGCCCCCGAATCCCCTAGTCTTTATTACTTTTTTTGTAGGTAAAAAATGGCCTGCGTCTGTGACAAATGGCCGGCATCACTTAAAAGTTTTCGGGAACACTGCAATGAGTCATTCTAGAATGTTTCTTGAAAGTGCCAATTTCAAGTATGACTCTTAATAGTCTTAAGCTTTACACATGTTTTCAACCAAAATACCTATCCTATGCATACAAACGCCTTATTATGCATAATGTGCGTAGGCCTATGCCTACAATGAAAGAGAAATACCCTCTGGAAATAAATATCTATAGTTCTTATTTAACCAGTCGGCCCACACCCTCTACCAACTTGTCTACCCTCCATCGGTCAATGACTGCAAAATGTAAACAAACTTATCTGGACCATGTTAGTGTCTTGTTCAGTTACTTTCTGCTCCTGTCAGTCGAACGCAACCTGTTTTCCAGCAAACTAACATGCTCTACTCCACGATTTCTCAGTGAATTCATTGAGATTATTATTCAACCTTCTCACAAACATGAATTAAATACGTTGCGGCCGTCTCCGACTACACATGGACCACGCCATGGTGGTAGAGTCACGTGGGCCAAAGCAGGGCCCCTGATTGGCCGAGAGACGGGAGGCCATGGTGTTGCATGTAATATGCTCGGCAAAGAAATACCCAATTTGGTTTGCTGTTTTCTCATAGTTGTCCACACTTTTGAATGTGGGAACAAGGAAAATTCGGTTTTAAATGAAATAATCACAATTTACAATGCTTAAGATTATAGTCCCTCGTTGGGTGCAACGAAACTGAACGATAAACGGCCCCTGCTTATGGCCTACAAATATCCAAGACTTTTCTTTTTGGAATATCCTTTTGCTTTTCTTTTGCTTTTTGGAATATCCTTTTTCTTTTTGGAATATCCCTTTTCTTTTTGGAATATCCTTTTTCTTTTTGGAATACCCTTTTTCTTTTTGGAATGTCTTTTTCCTTTTTGGAATATCCACTGTCTTATGCTATTCTAAGTTCTTTTCACCCAAATGTACCATGATGTATTCCTACGCCAACATGCACAACTCCAATGAAACAATAGAGGGATGAGCGGGAGAGGGAGAGGGAGGTAGGGTGAGAGGGAGGGAGAGCGGGAGAGGAAGGGAGAGAAGGAGAGGTAGGGTGAGCGGGAGAGGAAGGGTGAGCGGGTAAGGGAGGGGGAGAGAGAGCGGGAGAGGTAGGCTGAACAGGAGAGGGAGGGTGAGTGGGTAAGGGAGGGAGAGCAGGAGAGCGGGAGAGGAAGGGTGAGCGGGAGAGGTAGGGTGAGCGGAAGAGGGAGGGAGAGCGGGAGAGGAAGGGTGAGAGGGAGAGGTAGGGTGAGCGGGAGAGGGAGGGTGAGTGGGTAAGGGAGGGTGAGCGGGAGAGGAAGGGTGAGAGGGAGAGGTAGGGTGAGCGGGAGAGCGGGAGAGGAAGGGTGAGAGGGAGAGATAGAGTGAGCGGGTAAGGGAGGGTGAGCGGAAGAGGAAGGGTGAGAGGGAGAGGTAGGGTGAGCGGGAGAGGGAGGGTGAGCGGGAGAGGGAGGGTGAGCAGGGGAGGGAGGGTGAGCTGGTAAGGGAGGGTGAGCGGGAGAGGAAGGGTGAGAGGGAGAGGTAGGGTGAGCGGGAGAGGGAGGGAGAGCGGGAGAGGAAGGGTGAGAGGGAGAGGTAGGGTGAGCGGGAGAGGGAGGGAGAGCGGGAGAGGAAGGGTGAGAGGGAGAGGTAGGGTGAGCGGGAGAGGGAGGGTGAGCGGGAGAGGAAGGGTGAGAGGGAGGGGAAGGGTGATAGGGAGAGGTAGGGTGAGAGGGAGGGTGAGCGGGAGAGGGAGGGTGAGTGGGTAAGGGAGGGTGAGCGGGAGAGGAAGGGTGAGAGGGAGAGGTAGGGTGAGCAGGAGAGGGAGGGAGAGCGGAAGGGTGAGAGGGAGCAGGGGAGGTTGGGTGAACGGGAAAGGTAGGGAGAGCGGGAAAGGGAGAGTGAGCGGGTAAGGGAGGGTGAGCGGGAGAGGAAGGGTGAGAGGGAGAGGTAGGGTGAGCGGGAGAGCGGGAGAGGAAGGGTGAGAGGGAGAGATAGAGTGAGCGGGTAAGGGAGGGTGAGCGGAAGAGTAAGGGTGAGAGGCAGAGGTAGGGTGAGCGGGAGAGGGAGGGTGAGCGGGAGAGGGAGGGTGAGCAGGCGAGGGAGGGTGAGCGGGTAAGGGAGGGTGAGCGGGAGAGGAAGGGTGAGAGGGAGAGGTAGGGTCAGCGGGAGAGGGAGGGAGAGCAGGAGAGAAAGGGTGAGAGGGAGAGGTGGGGTGAGCGGGAGAGGGAGGGAGAGCAAGAGAGGAAGGGTGAGCGGGAGAGGTAGGGTGAGCGGGAGAGGGAGGGTGAGCGGGAGAGAAGGGTGAGAGGGAGGGGAAGGGTGATAGGGAGAGGTAGGGTGAGAGGGAGGGTGAGCGGGAGAGGGAGGTTGAGCAGAAGGGGAGAGGGAGGGTGAGAGGGAGGGGAGAGGGAGGGGGAGAGGGAGGGGAGAGGGAGAGGTAGGGTGAGCGGGAGAGGGAGGGTGAGCGGGAGAGGAAGGGGGAGAGGGAGGGGAAGGGTGATAGGGAGAGGTAGGGTGAGAGGGAGGGTGAGCGGGAGAGGGAGGGTGAGCAGAAGGGGAGAGGGAGGGGGAGAGGGAGGGGAGAGGGAGGGGGAGAGGGAGGGGAGAGGGAGGGGGAGCGGGAGGGGAGGGGGAGAGGGGAGAGTGGGGGAGAGGGAGAAAGAGAATGAAGAGAGCATGGCAGGGAAGGGGACATGTGTGTATGTGTTGCTATGGTGACCAGACTGGTCAGTGTGATCACTCATGCATGCAGCTGGTGGGGGGAAGGCAGTGGTTAGTATGTGCACCAGTGACTGACTAGGGTGTGTTATGTAACACTGCTATACTAACACTCACTTGTCTCTTGGCTTCCAAAATGTGTCACCTATTTCTCTTGTTCTGGACTCTGGACTCTGAAGTAGTCATTGTTTATGAAGCAGGTAAATTGTTGTTTATTGTCAGAAATGAGCAGCAGTTGTCTATTCACTTTTTAGAAATTCAACCTTAAATGCCATAAAGTAGGTACTAGGTGAGAAGGGACTATTTCCTGGTGGATTGATTATGCAGTGGTGCATTGGAACAATCAAGAAAAGAAGTTCCTCAAGTAGACTAGCTCCAAGCCCCTATAGCCTATTTTATGCAGCACATATTAGCCAAACTAATTACCTGTATATTTCATTTCTTTTGAAAGAATATTTATTTTAATGATTGATATGAAATGAAGGCTACACCATTTGCAGCTGGGTGTTTATAAATTACATTTTATCAGATGATTTCATATATTCTAAATTACAAAAATAAACATGCTGTACAAGTCTACTCATGTCTCCTTTTGTATGGGTAGAAAAGGAGTGTACCAGGGAGAACATCAAGGGAAAAGATGACCAAATCTTGACATGGCAGCCAAACATGGCTTTTCATGTAGAGGAAATAGGACATACCATAGGAGACATAGGGAAAAGGTGCAGTGACATACTTTTCTGTGGTGATTATCTAACGGAAATAGTGGAAAAGGAGGCTGACATGGAGAAATCGCCACTGACGTGGAACTTTTTGTTCTGGAAATAGTTAGATCTTCCCGGAAATAGGAGGTAAGCAGTTGGAAAAGAATTTGTAATATGAGAAATAGCTTGTACTACAGAGGAAAAGTCTGTACGGATGTCATCATTAGTACATATGTCTACTTTGGGACGCAACAATCGCCTTGGCTCTCCGTAAAGCATGTCAACAAATGCATAGGCATAGACAGAGTCAGGGGTGCTTAGACTGTCTCTGATACTTGTTTCATACATTTTCAGCGATATCTGATGATATTTGATCAAATTTCATGCACATATAGCCGTCGTAATAAAAAATGTATTGGACTTGGTTCGTCCGCATAAGCACTCTGCCTACGGCATCGTGCTTACACGGATGAATCTCTTCCAATAATTTTTTTATTACTGTCTGCTTGTTCCATTCTCTCTGTTTATCGCTCACTGGTAGCCAAATCCACTTCCAGTTTGTATATAAACATATAACAGCCGCAGAACGTTGATACATCCAGTCCTATAAGTCATAATATGAATACATTTTGTCAGATTTACTTTGTCAGAACAGCTGAGAATCGCTCTGTGATTTTGACTTGACCATATGTCTTAAATCTGACGTATTTATGGGGCTTGGTGAAGGCGAATTGTACGTTTTCGTAATGGCAAGATTCAAAAGTGTCTTTTGGAAAACCTGAAAGCACCCTCAAAGGGGACGCCAGTAACTGAACACATATTTGATAATTTTTATATATGTACATTTTCTCTTAAGGCCTAAATCCATTGACGCTCAAAAACCATGAGCGACTATACAAAATTCGACGAACTGTTTAATATCTTTTTAATTTGGCGACATGTATTAATGTTCGGCGGCTTTGCACATTATTGAAGGCTTGAGGATGAGCAACATGATGCAAGTCGCCTATTCAGTTCGAAATCCACTAGCGATTTTTGTAGGGCTACTTGGGGGTGTCGCCCATCTTTGACAACTTATTCCAGTCGCTCTAACAATTCCAGCTACTTAGAGGTTGAGCGACTTCAAAGATTTCCAGGCCTGTGATTGGTTGAAACACCCCAAGTCGCTGGTCTTTATTTCACTGGCCGGAATCCACACACAGTTGAGCCATATGAAACCAACTTGGGCGACCTCCTGACGGGCGACTTCAGGTTTATGACCCCCAAGTCGCTCACTGTTTGAGCGACTGGAATGAAAATGTTTAATCTAGTCGCTCAAGTTGTGTCGCCCGTGCAAGTCGCCGAGGTAATTAGCCATGTCGCCAGAAGATGTTCTTAGTTTGGGAATCCACACAGCAGCCAACATGAGCGACAAAACGGGCGACAGAGAGCGACTGAAAACTTGGGCGACTTGGGCCGAAAATATGGGCGACTTGGCCCTGAAGTCGCCGTGTGGATTCCCCGCTTTATGAACACGGCACCATTCCCGTCAACCTACCTCGCCAGTGTGACCATATATATATATGTGATGAATGCAACTCAGGGAATATGTGATGTGTTTACAGGAAAATGAGACACAAGTCGCAAAATTGTTTTTTTTTTCAAAGTTATTTATTCACAAGGTCTCTTTATTTGGATGCTTTCATTTTGGGGGAGTTTAGCGCTGTAAATCGTATCATGTACCAAATTTGAAGACTGTGTATTAGATAGTTTTTGGGTTTAGAAAGTCATCTTGAATGGAGTATATTTAGTTACTTTACTGGTAATTACCCACCCAGAAATATTGCAAACTTCTTTTCAAACATAAATATATCAAACATAAAATATAGAATTTTTAAAGTAATAGAAACACTACCATACTATCATTGGAATCCGATTGATCTCATCTTGTCAAATATGATGATATCTCAAAATCCATTCTTTACGATTTGTGACTCATTTCTCTTTAACACATTACCTATAATCATAGACATACTACTATAATCGTTGCTATAACATATCAAGACTATAGCACTTTATGTGTGTATCTGATACACCTGCCCCTTCCCCTACCATACCCAGACGTATTATAACCCCAAAAGTTGCAATGTAGTCGTCCTGACTGGAAACAACCCACCGTTAATTTTCATACTTTCATTGAATTATTTTTGTGTTGGTGCTTTGGTTTAGGTCTTGAATAAAGAAGTGGCAGCAGTTTGAATCTAGATTCAAACTCGTTGTTATGGTGAAGATCTTGTATACCATTATCACAAAATAAACATGCTAAGTGTTACAGGAAGAGGTCGCAAAATTGAAATTTTTCAATGTGTTTATTTCACAAGATCTGTTTTTAGTCTTTGGCATTAACATTTTATAATGTAATTTGATTCTATATATGTTATACACTGCATTTATATGTATTCATCATTTCTCAGTCTAATTTATTGATCGAGTTGTATTTACGCTGCATAAGTGTAGCGACCTCAGATAAAATTTACTGAAAGAAAATTATGATAAATTTAAAAGAGGAGGCGAAGCTCGTGCGACGACATTGTTTATTATGAAGTATAGGTACATAAGAATTGATTAAGAATATAATATAAAATTGATTTTATGAATATTTTAGATTATATACCTTTTTCAGGGTTATATACTACCGTCTATTATATTGATAGGGGGCGACACCAATGCCTACAAATCAAAGATTCCAATAAAATGCATTATACTAAGGCCTATATCACCATGGTTCCACCTAGCAGCAAGTGACAGAACTGTTATTGTTCTTGGCAACTATCCAATCCCTCTTCCCCCATTCGTTCTTGCAGTCCACAATAGTCGTTTTGCACTAATGTCAAGGTATTTATTGTTAAAGGATTACGGACCGACATTAAGGGACTCGGCAAATTAATTGGCAACAGAGCACCAGTAGCCCTTTAAAGCTGGACTCTTAGTTAACGTCGGCAAAAAACAAAATATGTTTGTCCATTCTTTTCCAACCAATCTATAAAAGTCCCCAAATAATTGGAGGATTTAGTACAGTTGTTTTTGCTAAATGACTTCTAAAACCTCCTCATTTGTATTCATTATTAATTTATTCATTAGGATATCGTTTTTCAATGTTCTTTTGAAGTGAAGCAGGTTTTGAATATTCGTTAACTCTGCTTCAAGGCCGTTCCACCAGAGTACACCCGTGAAGCCCAGTAACTTAAAGGCCTAGTCCACTATAAGCCGATTCTCATGCGATTCTCAATAATCTAGTGTAAAAGAGTCCTCTGCATGGGCAAAATCGCGTGAGAATAGTCTTTGTGGACTACACTCCGGCGCCCGCGACGTATTACAAACATGTGTCATACGGTTGGTGGCTGGGGACCAGGTAGGTTTTAGCAACCGTACAAAAACCGGGTGGCATCCGTGTGGGCGCCTGGTGGTGCCCGTCGTCATGCCTGACTGACGCAACCGTGGTAGCGCGGACGCTCCCCGGCCTGTAGGCTGAGTGACGCTGGCCCAGGTCTTCCCTAGAAATGACCGAGAATTCATAGGGGACGACGGGGGTGTGATCGCCGAAATTAGCAGGGGGCGGTGATGTTGACTATATAAATATTACCGTTAATATTGTTCATTTATGCCTGGATTTACATGGCAATTACTGTACTATGCTGTATATGAAAAAGGTGATTTATTGTCGGCGGAATTAAAGCAAGAGAAAACAAAACAATGGTTACATTATATACAGTAGTTTACTCCTTTATTATTTGATTCGTAATTAAACTAAATTAAATAAAAATGTGCACATACATTACCTAGTATACATGTATACATAGTATAAATACTCCATTAAAATATGCATACATCATGTCACGCTCACTTTTACATGTAATAAATCGTCATAATGATTACATAACATTATGCAAGGCCAGCATAGGCAAGAGTATGAGAGGGCAAGGAAAATTGTTGGGAAATGGCCCTCATAAAACCTATTTTAAACATATTATTTCGTTACAAGTTTGATTCATATATCTGACAACTTATAAATATACTATACAGAGAAACAATTTTAAAGGGCCTACTGACCTGATACCCCAACCATCTCCTTCCCCATTTCATAATTATAATATATCTCACCGCCTCTCTTAATATTTAAACAACAATTATTATAATGTTCAACAGATATTTATGACTGCTGATGAATACAATATTATACAAGATATTTTGAAATAGAGAACTATTTCCCATACATTTAACAGATTAACAACACTTTACACACCTAGTTAACTAACTTTCCCATAATTGATTCCCATAGAATTTTATTTCCCCCCCTCATATGTATGTACAATTTCAAATCATTTCATCTTGAACAAATATAATTTTACACAGATTATGGCAAATTATTGGCCCAAATCATGACGACTTTAGCTGAAATTGGCTTGTTTTTACCCGCCCATATTGTATTGACTGGCACAGAAGCTTGGTGGGAATATTTGAAGCATGGGGTCTGTTGCTGGATTTGTTCCACTTGCTGGGTTTAATATTGATGTAGATCCTGTAAATAAAGAAAACGTTACTCATTAAATAAAAAATAATTACAAAATTTGGTTCATACTGGAAATGCTTTGTTTCCTTACTTATAAAACGCTTTCATTATTTTGTATTGTTCGTTAGCATGTTCATTAGCATCAAAGATAAATACTAAAATACTTCTCAGTGTCCGCACTAACATAGCCAAATATACAAACAGGTTTTGTGAACGCCCTGACCATGATCGCCTACCGCCTCCCGTGGAGGAGAGGTGGCAGGCTATTTTATCGTTGGTCTCATCATGAGAGCCCCTAATATGGCTGGCCATATGGCCATATTGTGGCCCTATTATACCCGGAAAAAGCAATGAATATTCTAAATAATTGAATGTAATTTAAATGCAAATTAAAGATCTGCTGAGGATAGAAGTTTTAATGTATGTAGCATTTGTGTATGCATTGTATTACAGTGAGCGACAATTTGCACACCTGTGAGCAATGTTTCTCACATGTAGACTTTCACACCATATGTGAGAAAACTAAAAAATATATGGGTCAGTTCGCCAGAAAATGTAAAATTGTCAGCTATAGGCTGTTAATGAATTCTCGGGTTTGTTGGATGATGCATTTTCTTTATATTCTTTGTATTGACTTGAAGGCCAACATATTCAATTTCATTCAAGTTGACATGCATGAACATTTTCATATGTTGCCCCTTCAAATAATATGTGTCTGCATCTCGCTTTAAATAGCTCTATTCAGCGAGAACTAAAAAGACAATCTACTCCTTATGATATGAATGGAATTCTGTACCTTGTATAGAAAATTCTAATGCTGCTAGTTTCCTGACATGTACGACCCGGCCCCCATCTGCTACATATATTTTCCAAGAGATGCGTTTTACCTTAAATGTTCCCTCCATGACCGCCCTGGTTGCGCAAATAACAATGACCGCCCCCGCTATTTTAGCTCACCAATTGACCGAGGTAGAAGGTGTAAATGCCGGTAACAGTTGTGCGACCTGTAGCCTAGGTGAGGCTATATGATGTGTGAATGCACCACATAGTTATATAGGAAATATCTCCTTTAAATAAACGGTAAGCATTTGAAGGATAGATAGATGGGTGATTACTTTTTAATAGTTACATTATCAGGGTGGAAAAGCCTTACTAGTATACATTTTAATCTCCATAGGTAGTAGTGACCCAAAATGATAAGAGTCCCCCCCCCTATTTAAGGCACCACCTGACCTCCCTGATCGAGTAATTCTGAATGTAAGTATATAATTTTGACCCAGGTCATCTCCGTATTAATACATCCAATAATATATTACCGGTACGGTACTTCTATCTTAAGATAACATCACAGTGTTTGTCTGTTGTAGTATTGTTTTAAGACACTCTTCTCCTTATGTTTTAAACTGCATATTGTATATTGTAGATATGACGTTAATTTCGATGTAGGGCCCAATTTAGCCTGGAATCCTAGCCCATCCTTCCTACCTGGGACAGTAATTAAGAGGTATAGATATATGCTCCGTCTTTGGTTAAAGTAAAATATTTCCCCCTTACCGAAAAGCAGTTCATCTAAATTTTAATTACATCACCAGTTGATAATTAACATACATAACTAACTTAATTTATTTATAGGGTTTGAAATTAACGCTCTTATCATATGTTTTTGTTTGGCAAATTCCTTGCCTTGGCCAGTGGCCTTTGCCTTGACCAGGTATGTAATAGTCAACCCTATGCATACCATGCGTATGCCTAGACGTTGTGTCATCAATTTTATTCAAATTATAAAGGTTGTTTAGGCGAATATGTATTCATATGATAGACACACTACTCTAGTTTTAAATAAAACCAGGAAAACACGTCAATCTGCCACCGCATTCTATTCATTAATGAAATAGTAAAGGCACATACCCATTTACAAGTTTACACCTAGGTTAAGTAGACATTATTATAATGATGTCCCCGGACAATAAGATGTGGTGTATAATATGCATACCGTGTGTATGCCTATGGTAAAAGAGTAATTACCATTGGAAATAAATATCTAGGCCTTACAGATAATAGAAACTTATATTAGATGTCGGTGCCAGGCTGCAATTATTATCCATATAGAATACAAAAAAGAATTGACCACATATCGTCAGGCAGGGGGCAACTCCATGATTTTTAAAAGGGAGGGACCCAGACAGTGTTCGAAATAACAGCTTGCCCGGGCCATTTGGCAAGTAAAAATCCTGGCGGGCAAGTTGCTTTGGCGGAGCGGATAGGCTACCATAAACAAAAACATAGTTATAATGGCCCATTATAACTTACCTGACGTCGCAAAGCTCTCTGTTACAAGGTTGTCTCCATCGTGCTTTTGAGGAAGTAGACATGTGTAAAATGTGATGGAAATATTCAGTGCAAAATACGCCGACACCATTGAACCACCATTTTGAATGTGTTCTGGTGGCTTCACGCATGCATGGGTATGACCCCATTTCTTGACTTAGCTGCAGCCCCTGCTATGCGCGCATGAGTGATTTTGACCTGTTACGTAATAGGGAAATCCGCCGACACCCGTTTTTTTGGTTGTGGCAGCAGCCTATACCCGTAATGGCATCGCATCCGTTTATTAGCGGATGTGGGCCATTTAAAAAAAAGCATCCATCCCTATGCGGATGTTGGAGACATATTTATAGGTGACAACCGTGTCCAGCATTCTGAGATTGGCAGTGTAGGCCTTTAACGTACGTTAGATACTGCAGGTTGGACGACTCACATCAAAATTCACTGCTGGCAATCCAATGGAATCTGCAGGCATGTACTTGCTTATGATAGATTTTACAATTATTAAAGAAGATTTGTTGTCTAATGGTCATGACAGAGGCCTCCTCGTGTAGCCGATCAATATTGTATCGACTGGGTATTTTTAGGTTGAATCTTGAGGCTTTTTACACACCTATATTTTCACTTTCTTATTATCATTCTCTCTTTTTCTCTTATTTATTTCTAATTTCCAGGTCTTCCTCTTTCAATCCTCATGTCCCTTGGTCTCCTTTTCTCGTCTATTGAGGCTTTGTTCTGAAACACCTACTAAGGTTGTCTTATTACAATTTAAATAACAAGCATTACAATAGTCCAGGTACGTCAGAATAATTGATTTAACCAGCAGAAGTCTAGTCCTCGTATCAAAGTCATGTCGATTAATATAAAGGTTACTAAGCCTGAGATTGGCCTTGTTAATTATATTCCTTTCCATAATTTTGAGTCAATCGTTAGTCCTAAGTATACAAATGAGTCAATCCAGTCAATATTGGTATTGTACATTTCCAGACGGGGCGGAGGGCGATTCGATACAATAAAAGGATTTGTCAGATTAGCATCGCTTTGGTTTTGGATACACTGATAGAGAGTTTATAAGCTGACCTCCAATCCGCTAAGAATGAAGTATCTAATTGGCATTGGGCCAGGGTGTCCTCGTAGGGCTGGGAACTATTTATTAATACAATATCGTTGGCAAATAACAGCATGCCACCTCTTGTGGAATTGCGGCAGATGTCATTGATGAACAAATTAAATAATATTATAACCTAATATAACTATTAATTATTTTCTGATTTAACACTTTAATTAAAAGCAACATAAATATCTTAAAATCAAAACGTCAGAAATGTTTAGACACTAAAATAAAATGTTTATGCATGTAAATACTGGAAATAAAATAGCTCAGTATATTTACCTTTTTAATTAGCATTAATTTCAAACACAAACACCATATCCGAGAATAACAGATACAGTATAGGCCAGAACCGGGATTTTCTGGCCCTGTAGGGCCGTTTATGTAATACCATCGGCGAATGGTATTATGTATAACAGGGCATTACAGCACCACGGCCGAGTGCACTGTCACACCTAACCAAAACCATGTGTTTCATCATTGAGCCTCTCTCCCTTGTATAAGAATCCACCCACTCACAGTCACATCACAAATACAAAGCTTTAATATCTTTCCTCATAGTCGTCACACATTGATGAAATAAAGATGAGAATAGTTCTTATGGCTAGGAGAATACTTCCAAAAAATATTTAGTTAGTATATTTCACAATTTAAAAAAAGTTTAAAGATGAGTGGACCACCTGCTGATTGATACTGACACCACTTGCAGATGGGTACTAATTAATATATATTTATGTTAGGGATTAGAGTCAAGGAACCCTTTCGCCGTACAGATATGCCCATCCCGGATGGAGCCAGAACTGGATACCTGGAATTGCTTTTCTTGTAAATACTGAAGCAGTATAGCCAAGTATATTTATGTAACCAATATTGACAAATACCTAGAAACGTAAACCACCACAAATACCACCATACCAAATACCACCATATTATGTGGAAGCTTAGGTGAAATAATTCTTAACCATTTGTTATAATTATGTGTAATACTCACAGTGTGCTTTGATGTGCATTTTCCAACCTCTGTTGACATTCCTGTTTTGTTGGTATCTGTTTTTATTGTAACTGGCATCCACTGGAATACCTAGCCAGTCAGGTTCAGAAGGCAGTTTTTGGACCCTAAGTCTTAGGGATCATTAACATTTTTAGCCTTAGTCTTAGCTTTGTGGTTAAGCTTATCGCTGGATGTGGAATCGAGGAATGTGGACGTCTGGACCAGACTGTAGCTGAGAAATGGACAACCAATTTGGGAAACAAAATAAAGAATACGATTGTAACAGTATTAAACAAAACTAGCAAATACCCGTGCTTTGCACAGGATTTAGTGGGACAATGGGGCCCACATCTTCTCACTCTCCTTGTTCCCTCTCCAACCATCTTTGCCTTTCAAGTTGTCTCTGTAAGTTAGTATCTGTATTAACATTCCTACCTCAAATGGAACCCTGTTAAAATGTTTTTTTGTCACTGTTGTATTGTTGTTGCCTCCCATTCCCTCTCTCCCCCCATCCATCTCCCCCCTCCCCCTCCCCCTCCCCCTCCCCCATCCCCCCTCCCCCTCCCCCTCCCCCTCCCCCATCCCCCCTCCCCCCTCCCCCTCCCCCCGCCCCTCTCCCCCTACCCCTCCCCCCTGCCCCATAACCCTGTTAAGATGGTTTTTTGCCTCTCCCCCTGCCCCCACAATTTTTTTTTTTTTTTTAACGTTTTTATTTTCATTACACATTGAAAATATGGCAGAATTAACTCATGTCGCCAAACAATTAGGCGTTCTTCGAAGCAATCTGCTCCATTCAATATTATTGGTTGTTATATTTACATTCGTTGCAAAACGGTGAAATCAACATTGCTTTTGTTTAATCGGTTGATCAGAAGTGAGGTCATGTAATTAAGGGTACATAGTAATAATTATAGATATGTGGTTGGAACAGGATGATATAGAGAAATGATGAGAATGAAAATACAAATCTATGTCTCAGGATACATTTATGAGGTGAGAGTGTGACAAGAGGATGCCGAGTGAATATTAATTACATTTCTCTAGGAAAAAGTTTTTGATATGAATCTTGAACATATTCTTATCTTGTATTCTATGTAGCCGTACAGGGAGGCTATTCCATGTTGACGCAGTTTGGTAATGAAGTGATAATCTATCCGTCTCTTTTTTAGGATAGAAAATTTCTAAAACTGGAGCATCATGCAATCTTGTAATTCTATTGGAAGAGGAGAGAGGGGTTTGACTCATTTTACGTATTTTCGTGTGAGCAATTTTGGAAAGAAGGAATCCAATCCTATGCTTTATTAACATAGTCTTGGTTTTTGTGTGAATATATTCTGTTGATGTTCTGGGGGGGCATTTTAGGGCTATTTTTAGAGCTCTATTTTGTAATTTCTGAATGGTGGAGATAGTTTTTTGGCAGCATCTACTAATATATGGGGCACTGTAATCTATAATTGAAAGGATATTAGCTTTAACCATAAGGATTGCACATTTTTTGGTCAGATTAGGTCTTATTAATGATAGTTGGTGTATTCTGTATTGTAGAGATTTCACCAAAATATTACTTTGCTCAAAGAAATTTAGTTGTCTATCAATATTTATGCCCAGATAATTGTAGCTGCTCACGTGTTCAATATTTTCTTTATTAATTTCTATTGATATATGATGGGTTTCTTTCTTCTTCTCTCCAAAAAGCATACATTTAGTTTTTCCAATATTGATCAATATCTTATTTTGCACTGACCAGTTGTGGAATTTGGCAAGATCGTTGTTCATCTTGGTTGTTAACTCAGGTATGTTTGCACCAGAGGCATAGAGCACGGTATCATCGGCATAAAGGATGTATTGGGATGATAATTTTAATTTATTGATGTCATTGGAGAAGATTAAATAGATTATTGGCCCTAGGATAGAGCCCTGCGGGACACCACAATCAATCTGGAGATTTTCTGAAAAGTGACTGCCAAGTTTAACGGGTTGAGATCTGTTGGATAGATAAGAGGTAAGCCATGAGAGGGCTAGGTTTCCAAATCCAATTTTTTTGAGTTTTTCCTTAATAATTAAATGGTTTACGCTGTCAAAGGCTTTGCTAAAGTCGATGTATGTGGCTATTGTATAAAGTTTGTTGTTATTGTTATTATTAATTTGGTTAATCATTTCATAGAGAGCCTCATGTGTACTTCTATCCTTTCGAAAACCGTATTGGCAGTCAGATAGTATGTTGTTCGTACCTAAATGGCTCCAGATTTGCTGGGAAATGAATTTCTCTACTATTTTACCTCCGATGTGGGTCAAGGCTATGGGTCTGGTATCCTGCGGTAGGGATGCATTAGTTTTTTTAGGGATAGGTTTGACTAGTGCCTGCTTCCATGCTGTTGGAAACATACCCTGGGTGATTGATAGGTTAATAACATGTAGTAATTGATGGTTAACAATTGTAAAGCAGTCTTTGTACATTTTAGATGTCAGTTCCTTACAGCCAGAAGACTTGGCAATATCAATTTCGGAAATAAGGTCAGAAAGGTTCTCCAGCGACATGGTATTGAAAGAATTACAGATCGTAGCAATTTTTTCATCATAAAAGGATGGGGGAATATTAGGGAGTTTATCTTGTATTTTTGCTCCAATCGAGCAGTAGTATTCGTTCAAATAATTTGCAGAATCTGGGGTATTGAGTTCCAAGCCTGAATTGTCACGAATATTACTGATTTCTTTCTCTTTTTTTGAGGTTATTTTATCCAAAGTTCTCCATAACTTTTTGCTGTCGCTGGAATTTGTTTCTAAAATATTGGTGAAAAATTGTGATTTCGCTCGTCTTAATAGGGTATTGACATAATTACGTTGATTTCTGGCTGCTCGGATTTCATTATAATCTTTAGTAATATTAGCTAATTTATACATTTCGTCACGAGTTTTACATGCTTCGACTATATCACCTGTGTACCATTCAGGACGGTTACTCTGGAAATATACACTCTTCCAGGGAGCGATCTCATCTACAGCATTGGAGAGTATACTAAAGAGATAATCCCAAGCATCGTCTACACTATCAATGTTATAGAAATAATTCCAATCATGGTTGGTCAATAAATCAGTGAGCCTGTCGATATTATAATTTTTCATGATTCGGATGTTTTTCCTGACTCCTGGGTTCTTTTTAGGTTTTTGATGTCTCAGAACAAGATAGATGGGTTGATGGTCGGAGAGATTATAATTGATTGTGCCAGAAATGGATGATTTCTTGGTTTTATATAGAAAGTAATCCAGTATACTATCCCTTTGTAGACCAAATCGGGTTATAAATTTCATTTTAAGTGTAAGATTCAAGTTTGATGTTAAGTTTTTGAGTGCTTTGGCTTTAAGATTGGCTGTGTCATGTATATCAATATTAAAATCTCCTACAATAACCAAGGACCCAGGATGCTTGAGACTCTCATATGTATCAACAAGTTCTTTAACTATATTTAAACATGGTGTAATATTTGAGTGGGGCGGCCTATACACCAGTCCTAGTAGGATCGGCTTCATAAGATCTTTAGTGATAGTAAGACATAGAATTTCAATGTTCTCATTACTAATAGAAAGTTCAGAGTTAATCTCGTATTGATATGAATCCCTGATATAAACACATGTAATGGTCTAATGGAAGAAGAGGTAACCGAAATTGTTGTAGGGTTGTCCACCAGTGTAATGGTCTAATGGAAGAAGACTAACGAACGTCTGAACTTCATGAGAAGAACGAAGCAACTATTTTAATGGTAACTAAGATACAGGCTCCTCCAGGAGGGTACATGCATAATAATGAGTGGGCGGAGCCCTTACGTAATATCCATGGCCTAGCATGTATAAGTAGACTTGCACAGTCCTAGCTAGTTAAGTATAATTAGCGATTTAAAGTAATGTGATAATAGGTGATAATTAATAATAATATAAATATAATGAGGTTACACAATGTTACGTAATGTTACATAACACACACACCCCCCCTCCATGTTTCTCAGTATTAGCTCTGTTCAGGTTAATTAGATTGTAATTCGGGTGCTGGATTAGGGGTAGGCACGCTTCACTTCGAATCCACGTTTCTGAGAAACATACTATGTCATTATCAGAACTTAGGATATCGTTTTTTATTTGATCAAATTTAGGGAAAAGCGATCTAATATTAAGATGAACAATTTTGATGCCTTTCATTTTGGTTAGGCCGTACCAGCCGGTCAGGTGGGATTCAGTAATCTGTGGGTTCATGGAGCGGGCGAGTATTACAGGTGTAGGGTAGATATATATGGATACACGTGTAGTCAAGTGATTTCCAGAACAGTCGCCCTGGGCGGCTGGCTGATTCTTACATATTCAATATACAGTACAAATACAAATAGAGGTGTAAACCTACCAGGTCTAGTTGTGGATAGTATTATGAATAGTACAATGGACATTTCCTGAGTTCCTTTTAGTGGAAATATGGTGAAATATATCAACTCCTGTCCCGTAGTGAAGCAACGACTTGCCATGGTACCTGTCCATGACGTCATGCTTTGGGTGACCCAGAAACCTGGTGTAGGGGCACTGATAGGTTTGTTTTCAGGCAGCACTGGGGGCCCAATGGGGGTGCTCAATGTAAACCCATTTCTAACCCCTTTCCAACCCTAATTTGTTAATGAAACATAGCGGAATGGCTCCGCACTATTTTTGGCAATATGCATGTGAAATATAATAGAGATCTGGCCAGCAGTTTCAGAGAAGATAGGGGTTCAAGTCTCCAAACCCTTATTTTATTAATATAGAGATAACTATATTGTGTAGTGGCCATTGCTAATTTACACAGTGATTTGAAGAATTCAGGGCACAATGAAAAACGTCAGCATTTACGGCCATACTTAAGTAAGTTGTTTTTTACTCCACGTTGGTGTATGTACCACATGCTATCTGTATGGGAGTAGTGTGGTAATTTGCTCCAATCCTACGCGTGTGGTATGACTTCCTGCCCCCAGTACACATAGCCATATCAGGTAAGCATAGCAACGGGGGAGTAAATATAGCACCTAAATTCGAATGTGTAACTCGGGAAACTATTGCACTGTCCTCGATGTTTTGTTTTTTCATAACCCACTTGCCTTGTGGGCCACAAAAAAACAAACATCTCGAACAGTGCAATAGTGTCCCTCATATCACATTCTCATCAGGTTCTATCTATTTACTCCACGTTGGTGGATGTGCCACATACTATTTGTATGGGTGGGAGTAGTGTGGTAATTTGCACCAGTTCAACGTGTGTGGCATTTTTAAATTTTTTTTTACTCTTTGGGGCACTCCGGTTTTAAAGGGTAGGGTGGTTGATGTGTGGTTATTTGCTGTGACAGCTTGTGAGCATGACATGGCATGATATCGCCATTCCCTCTTCCCCCCCCCCCCCACCAAGTACACAGCTATATACTTATACAAATATAGAACCTAAATTTGAATGTTGTACTCAGGACACTATCGTTTTTTAATCTTCGTAAAGTGTCCCTTGTACCACATTTTCAATAGGTTCTATCTATTTAGCTGCATTTTCAGCTATTACAACCCAATAAATCTTACCCAATGTACTCATAATTATTATGACTTATAAGACTATGTATAAGACTTATATGACCTACCATTGTTTGTAATGATCTGACAATAAAGAATACTTGACGGCCGGCATCCATTTGCCTATGTTTACATAGCGTAGCTATACATAGAACATTTCGAATGATGCCTGTTAATCGGGTCTCTCGTATAATACTATCGCCCATCAAGGGGATCTGTGTTTTCCTATGTATTTTCCCCGTAAAACTACACTATTATCACTCTCTATCGATATCAGTGATACCACTCTACAACTTGGACCGAAGGAATTGTTTCATACGGCCATATTTAAAAAAGAAACAAAAAATAAGGTTACCAATTTCCGTCCCGTTTCTAGGGGGCTCACGAACATTGCCAAATAAGTACCAATCAACCCTCTACCGTTGGTCAGTCTCAGCGCTGACCAACGCTTGTCAACACAACACTCAACAGCTTTGTGTGGGAGGGTTGGGAGGGTTGGGGGGGGGGCAGTGCAATAGACAATAATCTTACTAAACTAACCAGCCAAGCAATACCGTATACACCATCTATGATCTGGCGATTTATACTTCTGGAATTGAATTGAATTGAATTATAAGATTGGATTTATCAATATTCAGCAACTGTTATATATAAATATTTATAATGATTCAAAGTGAATCGGCAGAGAGAAAACGGCCGCCGATGAGCGTTATAAGTGAAATCATCATTGGAAGGGATTCGGGAAAGTCGTCCAAAAACAAATTGGGACGTTTCAGAAGCCCTGTATCAAAAAAAATGTACAAAATCCTGCAGAATTCTGGTCAAACGACTTTTAAATCGGGTGGAAAAGAATGGAACAAAGAGTAGAAATTTACATCTGTATCAACGGCATAGCTGATAGGGATGCAACTTTAAATAAAATGTTATTAGAAATTTAGCTACTCAATAGCAGGTGTGACGTGAGACCGATTTTTCCTTCTATCAGATCATACTTTCTAATAAATAATTTTGTTGCTGACTTAGTCATAATAGATCATGCAGATCTTTTCTGGCAATGTTTAGTCTTCCAGATCAGACCTGTGGAGAGATCGATACTGATAATGTATAGGGGATTTGCATGTGCACCATATTGAATCTTGATTCGCATGAAATGATGGGAGTTGTATGTCAGTGTAAAATCTATAGGAACCATGCCATGTTCAGCCTGAAATATTTATTGGTATCATATATATCCATATAATATACGGCTAGAGTGATTTCTAGGAAAGGAGGTAGAAAAGAAATGGTAGAAAGAAGGTTTTCTTTGTCCAGAATGTTCTCGGAATTTGTTGTTTTACAAACCACTTTACTCATCTGTAGAGGTCTGTCCCCCCTCTCTGGATGTCGTCGTATGTGGTTTGTGAAGGTATTTGGGGTGGAAATGTGATTTTGTAGCCCTTTTTATTCATTTTTTTATACAACTATTTTTAGCACGGGAAAGCCCCTGTTAGAAAGTAAAAGAATTGATGTCATGCCTCTCCCACCGTCTGTGGCAACATGGGATTCCCTAGCAACTGGAGGGACAGCGAAGAAGAGTTCAAGAGGGAGGGAGGGAAAGGGCGGGAGAGGGAATGAGAAAAAATTAAGGAAGCATAAGGATAGGGTGGGAGAAATCGGATAGGGTGAGGGACACGAGGATATCTGGGGTGGAAACACTTCAGAGTAGTGCTGACAAATCATATGCTATCCCCTTTTTCTCTTTTATGTAACTGTATGCTTTATGAGAAATAAAAGTTCTATAATGATAATAATGAGGAAGAGGGGAGGGAGATGGGGGAGGCAGAAGGGCGGGGGGAAATCGGAGATGGGGTTGGGAGGGGAAAACAGGTATGAAAGACAGAGAAGAGGGGGAGGGAAAACAGGGATAGCGGGAAGTGTGGGGAGAGAGAGTGACCGTCCGGAGGACGGGTACTTTGCTAGTATATATATATATATATGTAAATAGACATATGTGATACATGTTCCCATAGCACAAACCTTCATCCTTCCCATCACGCATTTGGTTTATATCTAGATATATAGATCATTTGCCAAAACTATGATATTGGTGAAGACATTCTTGGAATTTCCGATGAGAATGTTGCCAAATATTTGTATGTCAGAATTTGACTGAATCCATCCCAGCATAGACTGTAATAGACAAGCGCGACGAAACATGCAAATCCCCTATTGGATGTTTTTCTAAAAAAAAATATGTATATAAAATATGAGATTTGTAATTATATCCATACTAGCTGTTTACCATTCCAAATCCTGTCATAATCTCGTCTCCCCTGTTCAAGAAAGGAGGTAGGTTGTGTTGTCGTTGGTGGGGAAGCTTTGAAAATCATAATTTATCGACTAGAAAATATTAACAGCAATTACATTAGATTGACTTGAACAATTTAACTATACACTGAAATACAGGAAAATGAGTCACAAGTTGCAAAACAATGATATTGTTCACCTGCTTTTCCACGAAGACACTTGCTCAGAATACTTTTATCTTTGGGGTCTTTAGTGCTGTTGGTAGTAACGATATAAACCAAATCTCAAGACTGTGTTTAGAATATGTCTATTCCTATCATGAGGTTATCCTAAAGAGTATATTTAACTACTTAGTTAGGCGTACGTACTAATATAGTAAGTGGCCGTCAACAAATATAGCTAATTTCTTCATGTTTAAACAAAATTTAGACATTAACAAAATATAAAATTTGTTACTTTAGACTTGATATTCTGAGGGCATCACATGAGTTCAACATGCCTTTGTAAGCTTTGCGTTGAATTTATCCATAATTCCAATAATAAACATACAAAATCAAATAGGCATTGTTACTATTAAAGTAAATATTAGTGATTCATTTATTTCGATTCTAATTAAGAGTATTAAACAAAAGGGAAATGTGGTGGCTACAAATTAGTTTGCTTTAACCCATCGTTCATGTTTTTGTCATTAAAGTACTTGCAGAATGTCTCCTATTTAATTCAATTCCAACGGAGTCAGATAAATCTCTTTAGTTGTCTTACCAGACAGACTTGACATCGATGTGGTGCATTATATGCATAGTTAACTTAAACGAGCTTGTTAGATACTGGTGTATGTCCATATACGAGTAGAGAAAGTCATTTAATATTGAGTAATCTCTTTATTATGACAATTTGGTCTCAGGACAATGACTCCACTCATGGGTTCATGTCTGCTAGGCTTAACGCCTGCACATCGTATTGGCTTGGAAGCTTGGTGGCTTCATTGTCAGTACTTTGGGAGAGATTAAAAGTTGGTCAGTAATCCTTTAGTTAATACAGAAAAGTAGGTATCCCCTGAATGCTCTCCACGAGGCGGATTCAGAGAAATCAGGATTGGGTGGTTTAATCAAGGCCAAGAATAATTCAATAACATATACCAAGTTCCATTTACTATTTATTATATGCCCCTAGCATGGAGAAATATCGAAATATGAAGCTTCGTTTTTTGGTGTTGAAATAATATAAAAGACAAGACAACGTCTTATTGCACCCCACTTATCGCACCTTGTATGCATCATAACAAATCTGAATACCAATTTAGCTTAATGCGACAATATTTAGCACAAAGTGCAGTAATCATTAATATAATCGATTATAGATGACTCAATCATCTTTTTAGACCCTCATGGGTCACAGAAAATAAAGAAAATACAAAGACTTCAGAGCAAAGTGTTAAGAATTGCCACAAGATCGAGGTTTGATGAACCAGCGAGAAACAAGCATGCGCAATGCAGAGTTATGTATGTAGAAGATAGATTAAAATATTTACAAAGAAATACATAGAAATATACTACACAACAAAAACAACCTATTAGAATTACTCATAATACTAGAAGAAACGAAGTGAGAGTGCCAAAACAATATAAGCTGAAATAAATTATGTTGCTCTGTATGGTAGGATGGGCTAAACATGACTATTGATCAGTCTGATAAATTGTGTATGTATAAGACTCTTTCACATTTTATTTATTCAGGGGGTCTCTCTGGCATACGCCTTGAGCAAGCAGGATTGGAACATGATCTTCCTCCATTCCTTGAAAATAGTTAATATTTCATAATAGAAAAATAGTCTCATAGAGCTTGGATCAACTAATCAATGGTATGGATACGTATATTATGTGGGGATATAATGCATTTAATGTAATTCGTGAGAAAGAGGTAGTTATAGTTGATAGCTTGCATTGAACATAGGAATGTCAAAACTGGCAGTTACAATACTTCCAAGATAATATATTAAACCTGAATATTCAGGCCGCATAAATTGACATGATATTTAAATATGTAAGTTGTCTCACCAGTTAAATCCAGTCTCAAATAACAATGATATTGTGAATGTACAGAGAGATATCAATATGTTCAGGAATTGGATTGAATTAAATGGATAAACCATTAACGCAAACAAAACAAAATTATAGGTATTTTTTAACAGCAAGAACAAAGAGATAATATAAGGTAATATATGGTTTTAGATACTTAGGATTCCTTTTGGATAGTGGACTAAACACGACGCAGCATAAAAATAATGTTTGTTCAAACTATAGGTTGTTGCATAGAAGGCTATGTAAAATTCGTTATTGTATTGATGTGAAGACTGCCTTACTGATATACAAAACATGTGCATGTATATTGCCTGTGATTGAATGTGGAGGTATTTTGATAAACTTGGCCACACAAAAAGATGTAAAAAGACTACAATTAAAGGGTCAGTAAACCCCCAAATATTATGAGCAAATCCATTTCCTTGCTATTATTGAAACGTAACCACCCCGGTTTCACTTAATTCAAGTTATTATTTAGTGAGTTTTACCCATTTAAAGCAGTGAAAAAGTAGTTCCACAGTTTAACACTCCATTCAAAGCACCACTGTTTGCCTACGTCATAAAGGTGCGCCAATCTTGAAATGTACATGCAATGAACATAACAAACAACTCTCATAATTGCTGCTAGAAAGAAGGAGGGTGGGGTGGGCGAAAGGAGTTTTACTAGCAGGTGTGAGACCAAAACAAAAGCTAACAAACAAACTGTGTTTCAGGAATAAAGTTCTCTGATCAGAACTGTTTCAATTGCTGGGAGATTGGGGGGGGGGGGGGGAAAGTAGGGATATTATGTTCATTTCCGGCGCGCCTCTGTGACGTCACACAGCACTCTCAGGGCCCTCTTGTTCTAAACAGACCTTTGCAAGTAAGCTTTCTCAATTCGGGCCTGTAAATGACTATAAGTTAGACATAAATGGAGGTAAAAAAATTGAGACTTGGATGTTGTATTTATGGCTCCATGAAGTTTGTTGTCCTAAAAATGACCATGAACCCGTTAACTGACCCTTTAATGCAAAATAGTTGGTTCGAACGGTCAGTGGACCAAGAATATGTAGAAGGGCAAACCAAATACCTACTGTGACATTCCTTTTTATGTTTGAAAAAGAGTTGGCAATATTTTCTGGGTGGACAATTACCAGTGAAGTAGCTAAATATACTCCTTAGCGTCCGATGACCTTGATAATGCAAGGTTATATTTAGTCCACAGTCTTGAAATTTGGTCCATCATTTCTTGTTACTAATATAACAGCAATCGAATATATACCCAGATTCAAAACAAAATATTATTATATATCCATGTAAGTAGAACGGTTTATCCACAGTTTGAAATTGAATACATATTTATGTGTGCTACTAGCAGCGTTAAGGATCCAAAGAATGAGAATATTCCAACAAAGAGATCTTATGGATAAATCCCTTTGAGAAATATCATTTTGCGACTTGTGGCTCATTTTCCTGTAACTCGTCACATCACATCACAGAAGATCTCAGCGTAGATATTACATTGAGAGGGACCATTCCTCTTCAGTATTACATTAAACAGAAATGTATATATATTTATTGATTAAAAGTTTTATAATAATAATAACATCACAGCTTAAACATCGTCAGGCCATGGAGTTACTCTGAGCTGGTCGTTCTATTTCAGTGATTGGTTTTTGTGTGTACCATTTGAATTTTGTGTTACATTTGACATGAATTATTCTGTTGAAGATCAATCAATCAATGTAGTTGACTGACAGTCTGGCTATGGAAGCCATGTTATATTCATAATGGGATGCGCTCATCTGTAAATGTCCATGAATTATGCATCTGTCTAATACGTATTTTGGCTTATTTTGTGTCAGGCTCTTTCAACGTCATTCCTTGCTTTCAACTTGGTATCACATGAAATTACCCCCATGTTGTATTTGGCAAATATTGCCCTAGTTGCATAACAATTTGCGAGGTCATGGAGGGATTCTACAACGTTGACAGCCCTCTGCAATGCTTGTGTTGCATAATTTTCTACGACATCTTCTACAACATCGTGCATCTCTTGGCATCCACGATCCTATGACTCGCCAATATTGTAATGTAATGAAATCAAAAATCAAAGCTGAATACTTATGATCATGGTTATTCATTTAATTACAAAAATATTGACATACATGATTTGTTGGGGAAAATAAAAGATGCCATGTTTACTGTGTAGGTATTCTGCCTTGCATAACGAACATGCTCTGTGATGCACTGACATCCCATTTACCAAATCTTAATAATGAAAGAATTCAAATTCATCTATCCAAATGTACCAGTATTCATATTAGAATATGTTTTATGAGTTTGATACCACATTTGATTTATTTTTGTTGTGCTTCAAAATAGGTTTCGTAATTTTCTAGCATTTGTATAAAGATGAAAGTAATAAAAGTCAGAATTTTTGAATTATAGTAAATTACAATTATAGACGATGTTCTCCTATGCATCATTTCGGTCTTTCAATGCATCTGTGCCTTTAAATTTTCCTTTGAAGTCATTTTTCACAGCCATGAGGACTCTATTTCGCGATTCATTATTATGCAATGCAACTGTCGTTTATTTTTACGAGTCGCAAACAGACGTCATAGTTGTAAGAAAAAAGCCCTACGACCTCATAGATAGAGATTTGTTATGTAACGGAGGCATTGTCCACCGTGAACTTGACACTGTGGGCATATTAAATTTATTACCTGATTTGATTCAAAATTACTAAAAGAAATTCAACATTTTTGCCCTTTTCTTTGGACAGCTTTTATTATATATCACTCCATGAGCGGCAAGTATTGTTGTTATACGCGTCGCTCACAGCCAAATCAGGCAATACAAAATCGCAAAAGGAACAAAATAATACCATCTATAGCGAGAGAAAGTGAGGGGAAGAGGGAACTAGGAAGTGAGAGAAAGAGAGAGAATGTATGGCATGAGAATATAACAACATACTAAACTTACATACTAATCTCTTTTGAATTTGCAGGTGATGTGGCGAGTATGCTAATACCAACATGAGAATAAGAATGAAGATGGAGAAGTGTCAACAGGGATGCTGGATATGTCTACTGTTGGCACTAACGTCAACATCTATCCACCCTATATCAGCACTTCCATGCAATACAGCCCCAGCCATGGCTAATGCAACCAGGACAGTGCTAGTAACTTCTATAGTCAGGTATACATGTCATCCAGGTTACCTGTTAGGTAATGGACACCTCAGTACCAGCATCACATGTAACCAAGTGAACGACTGGAGTGCCACACTAGATAGTGACAATACATGTTCAGGTAAGTTTTATTTTGTTGAGATTTTTGTCTTCGCTATCATCCCGAAAACAGTTTCCATTGTACAGCCTACACTGTAGCGAATAATAGCATGGTAGACGCGTTATTATACCTGTTATTATCATGTCAACTTTTGTGCCACGGCTATCCAGGTGTTAGTACACAACTGTTATGATTGTCACATTAATGAATGCCTTCTGTCGCGTTAAATTTCAAACTAAAACAATGGGGTGTGACGTAACAGATGCCAGTAGGATGGTGGGCGGCGAACCATGAAAAGCCAAAGGTAGATAGATCTCCTAATCCCTGGTCTGCGGTGGTGCGTTAAGAGTTGGTGCATCTGGCCGTGTGCGGCAGTGCGTGAAGAAGTGTGCACTTGTTTTGTCCCCAATCTGAAAGGATATAAACGTGAAATAGGAAAAATCAAAAATATCCAAGTCTTTTCTTTTTGGAATATCCAATACCTTTTTGTCAACTTTCTTTTCCTTTTTGCCAATGTCCTTTTCCTTTTCGGATTATCATTTTCCTTTTAGGAATATACTTTTCCTTTTTGGAATATCCTTTTCTTTTTGGAATATCCTTTTCCTTTTCCGAATATCCACTCCTTTTCCAAATATCCACTCCTTTTCACCCAAATGTACCATGATGTATTCCTACCCCAACATGACTGGGAGGGAGAAGGAGGGTGAGAGGGAGAGGGAGGGTGAGCGGGGGGGGGGGGTGAGCGTGAGGGGAGAGGGAGAGAGGGAGAAAGAGAAAGGAAGAGAAGATGTATTGGATGTGTTATTGGATGTGTTATGTAACACTGCTACACTACAAAGATAGCTGGTGGGCCCCCACTCAGGGTAATGGATAATGTTACGTAACACTGAGCCACTACTCATGTGGGTTAGATGTTCAGAAAATGTACAATTCATCTTCACCAATCCTCTCCAATAACCCAAATTTCAGACCAAAATAAAGTTCAAAATACAGTTCAACCTAACCAAACAGATTGCTAGAATCAATGCAATGCCAAATGTACAGGTATTTACATAATATGGACCAAATTGCAGCCTAATTTAGCAGAATATACTAAATGTGTACAGCTGCCAATTGTACATTTTCTGAAAATCTGACCCATGTCTGCTTTTGTATGGGTAGAAAAGGAGTGTCCCAGGGAGGACACCAATGAGAAAAGATGGCCAAATCTAGACATAGGAGTCACAGCAGCCAGACATGGCTTTTCATGTAGGGGAAATAGGAAAAAGGTGCAGTGATATACTTTTCGGTGGTGAATATCTAAGGGAAATAGTGGAAAAGGAGGCTGACATGGGAAAATCGACACTGACATGGAACCTTTTGTTCTGGAAATAGTAAAATCTTCCCGGAAATAGAAAAAAAGCAGTTGGAAAAGAACTATAGTATGTGAAATAGCATGTACCACAGAGGAAAAGTCTGTACCGATTTCATCATTTGTACATATGTCTACTTTGGGACGCAACAGCACTCACCCATTACAATGTGACAAAGCAGAGAAAAATAACTTGCCCATGCTTGGGTTCGATCTAGCAACCTTGTGATTAACAAGCAAGTGCTTTAACCATTATACTACTGAATCAGCTATCAACATGGCCTCAACTAATCAATCTGAATGCTAATACTGTGTGTTAGAACAGAAAGATAGAGAACAGAAAGAGAAAGAGGGGGAGAGGCAGACAGGAGGATTGCAATTGAAAGAAAGTAAGAAAGGGATGGGCGGGAAAGGAGAGGAAGAGTAGGGAATATTTTTTTTCAGGAATATATATTGAATATATCCAGGTATATGTGTGATGAGTTACAGGAAAATTTGTCACAATGTAAAAGAAAACTCAAGAATATTGCTTTCAGCTTTAGATAGCTCATAACTCCCTCAAAATGCATCCGATCTGAATATAAAAATTATCCCATGAACCCCATGAATGTTAGGAAGACAGCCATGCTGATGCCATGCTAATCAGACGATTAGTTTCTTCGTAATAAATTAATTTTGTCGGCCGCATCAAGTCGTTCGAATCGATATAAAATGTATTTTATATCATTATTATATATCAATATTTTTGATATAAGTAATATAAGATATATAAGTAATTTATTCACAAGATCTCTTTGTTGGAATGTTCCTTTTTTTGGAGGAGTCATTTCCCTTAGTCATATGAATAGGCGTACCAAATCTTAAGTCATTGCATTGAATATAACCTTGTGTTTTTAAGGTTATCGTATAGAGTTACTTTATTAGTAATTGTCCAAGTTAACATAAATATTTTGATCATGGAATATAGAATCACCCGACTTTGTGCCCCACATTATAAACCAACCCAACCTCCCCCAAGTAACTGGAGATATTCCTCCCTCCATGTATATTAGGAGGAATACCCAGATCCGCATTATTCAGTGGGGGTTAGTTCCTTTGTAATAAATTATTTCCGTCAGCCGCATCAAGTCGTCCGAAACTATATAAATAATAATTATAATAACTTGTAAAAACAAAAAAATATTGCTGTCTACTAGATAGCTCATAACTCCCTCAAAATTGTTACTTAGTTTGATAGTAATTGTATATGAAGGTAGGACGGAATGGAACAACCTTGAGGGTTTTAAAATCTTCCTTATTGGAATTGTATTCGGAGAACATGTTGGAGGTATAAGAAATAATTGTTTTTATATGGCCCATATATGGTATAATGAAATAATTTGATTTAATTTCTGGTAGAATATACTTCCTCACCAGACACCTATTTCATGCAACAGTGCTGCAAGGGAATATGGATTCATATATTCGCACCTAGTTATATACAGAGAAAGCCTTATGCAAGGTGTTAGTTTAGACAATGGCTAAGCAAGCCTTCCCATTTGGGCGCGCTTGAGTGATTGCCTAATCCACACATTGCATAAACCCAATGCCTGCTACCGCGTAGAATTATATTATATTATAATTACGCAATTCACATAACACGCTACGCTATTGCATACTAGTTCTAGGGACTTTTCTTAGCGTGTGGCTGGTGTTGAAGTGAGCTCTGTGAGTATGTGGTATACTGGTGTATGTGCATGCTTGGTCGCACACAGGTCTAGGCTATTTTTAGGCCTATATAACACGACAGGGCACGCATTTGAACGCAGCTTTTTCGTGCCATGAATCATTAACATGGCAAGCACTGAGCACGCGCCAAAACGCGAAAATAAACGCGAAGATCCAAGTCTATGTACGCAGAGTTTTAACAGTGTAGGTTCAGATGGGAGAAAGTCCCCCCAAACTGACTCTCCCCACAAATTACGGGAACCGCCGCCCGACTCTTGTATTTTTTTCTCATTGGATAAAATAAATGCCTTGCCTTGACATACATCACAAAGAGACATAGACGAGAAAAAAGAACTAAAGGTGACATGAAACAGACGAAAAACATTTAAAAACTGCTTGCTGAGAAAGGTGTAAACGGTAATCCATTTTCAAAATGCCGTAAATTAACTACCGAAATGTAAAAAGAAAAACATGTATATTCTAGAATCCCACTTTTGAAATCATTGTCATGTGAAAACTATTTATATTTCTACTGTTGCCATTATGTTGTAGCATTATTTTTGTTATCATCTTATTCATTCTTATTTCGGGGCTAATCGGAAGGCCTACTATGTAGAGACAAATGTCCTTTTCTGTACCATTATAACGGAATACAAAACACATTTACACGGTACTCATATTACAAGGGGACCTATATTTCCCAGATTTTACTGACATTTCATTTTTACATGATTGAACCATGGGATCGCATTACATGCTAAGTATGGTAAAGATAACAAGTTACAACATAGAAGTTTACAATAAAGAAGTTTCAGAATATTAGAGTGTTGAGATTATTCTATTCATAATGTATCAAAGACTATTCTGGTGGTAACCCTAATGTGATAAGTGCATCAGATGTAAGTGGTGTGTTGTGTGTGTGTTGGGGGGGGGGGTAGCCCTCTACACTCTAAGAAGAAAGGGTTCTAACAAGAACCCTTAAGGGTTCTTCGGCTTGTCGACATGGCAGAACCCCTAATGGTTCTTGTTAGAACCCTTTTTTGAGGGTTCTAAGTAGAACCCCCGTTTCGGGAATAGGCAGGGTTCTATATAGAACCCTGGATTTGAAGAACCCTCTGGCCAAAATAGGTAGGGTTCTACATAGAACCCCTGATTTGAAGAACCCTGAAAATGTCTGGGGTTCTTGATAGAACCTACAGTACAAGGTTCTTTGTGGAACCCTCATAAGGTTCTTTAAAGAACCTGGGACATTGGTTCCTTGAAGAACCCCTGGTTTTTATCAATCAAGGGTTCTAGACGAAACCCCTTAATATGGTTCTTCAAAACCTAGTTGATTTTATTATTATTTTTATTGCTGAAGTAACATCACTTTTCATCAAATTATTCAACATATTCCATTTCATGGCGTGGATAGTATGTTCCCTTATTCTTCAGTGGGTATTCCAGTCAATACATCTTTCCGTCCTTCTGCATTGATGTAGATCGATCCTGTAAATAAAGTAGAAGATTTGAATATGAGTTAAATGCCTCTAGGGTTGTCATAAGTCCCTCTGCCCCGCCCCCAGACAATATATAGACATAGACTAGGCAAAATCCACCTAAACACCACCCCAGTAGCACACAACATTTGGGGAACATTAGGATCGTGTTCCTCCTGTGTTTGTTTGTAGGAAACACATAGAAAACATAGAGCAAATGTTTTTTACCAAACGTCTTAGGAATGTTAGGATTTTATGTTCCTGAAATGTTATTAGCTAACATTCAGCTAATGTTCTGAAAGAAATGTTTAAGGAACCATAATTTCCATACATTAAATGGACGTTTTAAGAAATTATGTTCCCCAAACATTTATCTGTGAACATTAAGATAACATTGGGTATTTATGTTCCTGGAGCATACATTTGCTAACTTTCTGTTAACGTTGTCAGTTGTATGTTCTGCAAACAATCATACCCAAACATTCAAGAAACATTATTAAATTTACACTCTAAAATTGTTATCTTTCCAATGAAAACTGACAAAACTAAAGTTACATCAGTTAAACTTAAGTTTTTTCAATCTCCTAGACATTACAACTTCATAATATTACTTCCAATGTTAAAAATATGACATCTTCATATATGTTTTTATATAATTTCAATTTCACCCTTCTCCTGTGTAATACTCTTATGTTAGTCAGGGCACAATAGAAAAAGTCAAGTTTGATAAGTGTGCCCCTCTCCTCCCCTTCCCTCTCCTCCCACCCCCATAAAAGGCTGTGGGAACCCCACTTTCATAGTTCTTATCACAGAATCTTCGCCGTTATTGTAATAACAGTGCTTTTTCAGGCTACAAAATAAGTAATCATTATGGACTTTCAATATAACCTACACAGGCGCATTTAGAAAATATATTACTCCTGCTGAAAAAAAATGCTTTCTGCACATGCACACAGGTTCATTATTATGAAAAAACACAATATTTATTTAGTCACTAATTTAAACTGATCTAGACATGGGAAATATCATTTTGGAATATGTGTGTTGCGTTACAACATTATATATTTTGCTTCAGAATAATGAAATACATCAAGAGTAGCCAACAATATAGTTGTAGGAATCGGAATATTGGCCCCAGCCTTCCTAAACTTTGCCTGCAAAATGCTGATATTCCCTACTATTTGTACACCAAAGGATGTAGCGATTCAATGGATTTTATTTTTTCTAAAAAATTGGCCTCCTGAAATCAAATGCTGCCCGTTTGGGAGAATTACTCATATTCTGATTCATGCAATGAAACAAATATTAGATCAAGGCTCAGAAGAAAAATATAAATGTTTGTATTTACTGAATTAATCAAATATAATTAAATGAGGTAAGGAAAGAAAAAGAGGGACTGGATTGGCGGTTATCTCCATCCAACAATATATTTATTGCTCTTTGACAGGGATTACATTTGAGTATTAATGTTGAAGCGCGATACAGGGCTACTGGGGTACATATGTATTGGATGTGTCACAAAAAAATGAGTCACAGAATCACTAGAATCGGCTTGAGCTCATCTTTTTAAATGTTATGCATGGTGATCCATTGATAATATTTAAGAGTATAGGGTATAGCACCCATTTTTCCTCTCAACAATATATGGTAGTATACTACTCTGGGAGTTAGAGGGCGCCACCAGTGGGGATTTTCCGCTGCATGGTTTACCAGGGGGGTTACCCCACTGGTTTTGAACCACTAAGCCACTGCACTCTTAGTTGCAGCCTGACCATCATGGAGGGAACACTTCAAATTGACTGCTAGAGTAAGTTACCTTTTCTAACTCTCGATATTCAGCAGTATGCATTGATTATATCATTTTTATGTTCAGTATCTCACTATGCTTTCTAAATAGCACCAGTTGCATTGAACATTTGAATTATAGACACCCAATGGGCATTTATATCTTGGAATAATTTTCTCTACTAGATGTTTGTACTAGATGCTATATAATAAATAATTTTCCTTTTATTTACAGGATCTACACCAATGTAGCCATGGGACGAGGTAGTTCCAAAGAGTTGGAGCCATAAATATCAATGATATTTAATTTCCTTGGTTCTAGGAGTGTGTATTTTTACAGAGCAGCCAAGTAAGTTGATGTAGTATAAGTTGGGACAAAGGCTTATATATACTGATTATCCTTCAGAATACAGGATTGCAAAGGTATTTTTTATTTTACTGTTCAAGTATATTTTGTCATTTCTTTGCCTTCATGCACAATATGTGTAACATTTCAAGTTAATGATAATATCAAATTGGGGAGAGGTATTAAAATGTCTCTTATATGAAATGAAATGAAACAGCCACACATGAAATCTCTATGGCTCTATGTGTAGTACTATAACTGCAACTGTATAATTGACTATTCGATTTCCTGCATTCTCATAGCCTCAGTCTGCCATTAAGGAATCCCATGATTTTGCCACGTCCAACCTTTACCCCTGACACCTAAACCCTTTGTTTTATAAATTTGCTTAGTACAGAAAACGGTTACAGTTGAGGATGCTACAGGCGGGAAAATACAGGAAGATATTGATTACATGTAAGACACAAGGCATGGCTATCTGATGGTAGAGGCCACTGTGGCACTGAGCCTGTAAGTCTATATGTCCAGCAGTCAGTTGGTGGTGCTCAGTAATCCCTTAAATAAACATTCACATGATTACAGGATTACAGGCCAGCTAGTCCAGCAAAGCTCCAACTTCTCCATTTATAAGATATTGCATACCCACGGAAAAGGATAGGAAGCAAATGATGAATAAAAAATAATGATGAAATGATGTTTTTTTGAGTTAATAAAAGAAAATGTTTGAGGGAAATTATTTGAGAGTAATGTTTTTCAATTGTTAAAATTGAACATTGGGGGAATTATAGTTAAAAACATTAATTCTATGTTAGATGGGAATGTTTTCCTAACATCTTTTTCCACTATTAGGATAATGTTACAAAAGTATATTCTAGTATTGTTATAAAAAAAACAGTGGAAGAATGTGTGGTAATCAACATAAGCAAAACATAAATGATGAATGTTTTACTAATGTTAGGTAGGAACGTTCCCCTAACACATGTTCCGGGAACATCCAATAAATTTTCACTTTCAAACATTAAGCTAACAAACAAGCAAGTTGGCAAGCTGAAATCTGACTCCTTCCCTGTCAAAAATCAAAAACAAAAATGGCTGCCATTCAGTTTTTAGAAAAATCATAAAACACACATATATAGTCATGTGATACCTCAAAATGATGGAAATTGAGAGGACAATCCAGTTTACCCACTTACCTGGATGTCACAGTAATGTGGTTACCATGACAACCAAATATCCACAAATAATATGTATTTTTCACTCATTTCTGGGAAAAATCATAAAAAAACACATATATGGTCATGTGATACCTCAAAATGATGGTAATGCAGAGGGGAATCCATTTCTGATATTCTCATTGTTGTAAGGACATGTCAAAGCATATTACAGCATATCATAACAACAAAATCTGAATAAAAAGTCCATACATTCCTGGCTATAACATCATCGTTCAACCAGTTGAAGAACTGCCATGTGTATGGTGCCTATACACCTAAGTAGTACATCAACCTGATTGGATCCATTATCCTTCTACTAAGCTCTGCCTATATCATAACAGAAGGCTCTAGATTCATGAAGGCAATTCAGAGCACCAACAAATAAAATGACAAAAATCAGTTACATGCCCATCATCCAAGCACCTGCCCATGAAGTGGGTATACTTAACACTCAGGTGATGTATGTATCAGAGCAACTTGGCAAGTATTATACTGTAATAATGGTTGATTAGGCCTTAGTTAGTCACTTGATGGAACTTGATGGAACATTGAGGTATCAGCTTCATCAGGAGATGTAGTCACTCTAAAGAATGCTGACATAAATTAGCTTATCTCTGATTTGCAAATGAGAAAGCAAAGGAGAACATTAATTTTCTGTTCTGGTGGCAGAACAAGAACATGGTTAGGATTCTTCTACAGGTAACAAGGGCCTACTGTGATGCTGACTTGCACCTCCACATTGAGGCCTTCAAGAAGGTGCTACCATATTTCATCTATGCAAAGTGAGATTCTGTCTCCCTAGCAGAGATGGGCAATCTTCCACTTCATGTACTGACCAAGTTTGAACATGGAAACTTCATTGTCAAACTTCCTGACAACAAGTAGATGCTGACCATGCACTGTAGTGGATCAACAAAGTAGAGAAATGTGCTGATGGAATTGTAGGCATCACCAAAACTAGATCGATTCTGAACAGAGCGGCACGGTCCTACAATCTCTGTACCCACATCAGCATGACTGTATATGCCAACTACAATGTTGAGAAGAATGATATTGTTCTCAATGAAAGTCAGTCAAAACATATGGAAAGACATAAGGATGAGGATCGTTTAGTAGACCAACTTGCTAATCTTGGATTCTTCTCTGCAATGGAATTCTTACAAAATCTGGCAAACAAAGATCTTGTGACAAGTGCATTTCAGAATGCAAAACTACAGTACTTATATCCCAGGGGTCAGAGACCATTAGAAACATCAGTGTCAATGAGGCTGATCGAAATGCTAAGGGAGTTGGATTGGAAAAAGTATGAGAACATTTTCCCTGGCAGAAGACAATGATAATCTACAAACTGGTATTAAAGCCATCTTGATTGATTGACTAACTGAAAACATCCCCTGTCCATCTGCTGTTGCTGGGATTTCAGATTCAACCCTCATTATAGATAGTCAGGCATTAATCAATGCACTTGGAAACTGGATGGAGCCACTACCTTTGAGGATTACACAAATGTCTTTAATGATACTGTTCTGAAATGGGAAATACATTTGGAAGGATGTTAATAGTGGCAGCTTCCCCAATGGTGAGGTGAAAAGTACTATCCCCCTTAAACACTTAAGCAGATTATGACTAAGCAGACACTACTCATTCTCCATGCCATCCATTCTTCTTCAAATGTATATTCCAGTGCATGAGGTTATACACAATATCCCTGAAGGTCCCTGCTAGCATTTTCCTGCCTTCAATACCATAAGAAGGTCAGACACATCATTCATAGCAAACCACAGACAACAAACCATGTACAATGTGTTTCTTGAACAACATGACTTACTTCATGAACATTTACCAAGATATGGTATCTTAGTTGAGAAGTTCTTCTGCTGCCAGGAGCAACATCAATTGATAATGCAAGGTTACTTCTGTTCAGAAAACTGTATAAGACAGAAGCATTGCTATCCACTGCTGATGCACTTATGCTGCATATTCATTGTGCCCATTACCAAGCCCTGGTCTAGAACTTTGCTCATATGGTTTATCCTATTATTTCTAACCCTACAACACTTGGGTGGAAACAAAAGGACCAGCAACTTGTGCCCATCATTATGACCAAAGACGCTGTAGCTGATGCTTGCATATCACTGATATCAAGTCAATGCATGACTGGGAGTACAAATCAACATTGAGGTTGCAGGAAAACTATTCTACCATGCACTTCAAAACTGTCAGTGTGATAAAAATTCAGGTGTCTACTGCAACATAAGGGAATAGACACAACACTATATGAAAGCTGACTTGTGACGATTTCTCTGTACATCTGATTCTTTACAATTGTAAATATTTCTAGTCTCTGAAATGCCTTCATAAATCTATAGCCTTCATAGCAATATTGATATGCCAATGATATCATATCCAATCAGGTTGATGTACTACTTAGGTGTATAGGCACCATACACATGGCAGTTCTTCAACTGGTTGAACGATGATGTTATAGCCAGGAATGTATAGACTTTTTATTCAGATTTTGTTGTTATGATATGCTGTAATATGCTTTGACATGTCCTTACAACAATGAGAATATCAGAAATGGATTCCCCTCTGCATTACCATCATTTTGAGGTATCACATGACCATATATGTGTTTTTTTATGATTTTTCCCAGAAATGAGTGAAAAATACATATTATTTGTGGATATTTGGTTGTCATGGTAACCACATTACTGTGACATCCAGGTAAGTGGGTAAACTGGATTGTCCTCTCAATTTCCATCATTTTGAGGTATCACATGACTATATATGTGTGTTTTATGATTTTTCTAAAAACTGAATGGCAGCCATTTTTGTTTTTGATTTTTGACAGGGAAGAAGTCAGATTTCAGCTTGCCAACAGTGATTTTCGTGTTCAGCACACCCAAATTAGCCAGAAAAGTGCTGATGGACCTTTGTACTCAAAAATGCCCCTAGGATTGAGAATTTCTCATCTGTTGCCCAGTCTAACACCCAAACTGACGAAAATAAGACAGGATACCTATTTCCGTCATCTGCTAAGGCTAATAAGAAGTATCCCCTTTTACCATACCCTGCTGTCATCGGTCCACTAGCGTTTTAATCTCCAGTTTATTTAATATTGGAGAAAGAGCAACGTACATTGACTTGTTGGGTCTCACTTATTATACTTATACTAGAAGATCATATTCGCACTTCACATGTCAAATTTTATAATTACAACTGTAGGACAGAACAATTTAGGTTCCCCTGCATTTTAGTGCATACAAATCGCACATTTTTTTCACTTTAATAATGCTCTGTGCACACCAAATGAGGGAAACTTGGAAAAAGACCCCTTTTCAGACCCCCCACCCCGCCATTAAAGGGTAAGTGAGTTTAAGACACATTAATATGATCTTAGGCACCTTCCACTGTATACCATTTTAGCAATACAAGTAACAAAACCTTCTTGGATGCTTAGGGTTAAAACTCCACTTGATATAAAGTAGGGCACTTCACTGATTCAAGCTTACTCGATAGTTATAAGATTCAAATGATAAGCTCTGATATTCATGCACTAGTTGTACATAGTGTATATTCGTTAAATATGAGCATATATCCTGGGAATAAGTAAAACATAATTAATTAATACAAAAGTTAAGTTATACTACTTAGGAATATGAAGGTAAATTAGTGTATAGAGCTGATGTGAGAACAAACGTAGTAGTAATATAAACTTACCTTGACTCCCATACTGGTCAGTCAATTTAAAGTGTGCTTCTCTTCTGGCCGTTAGATTGTAAGTGAGTATGTTAGCAAGCCACACACCTACCGTGCTCTCTCCCGTCACACATCACTGCCCCATCCAAGCGTAACTGGGTCACCTCTAGTCGCTAGGGAGAGCATTGAAGCGTGACACAGACACTGACCAGTGCAGGTGTCACAGTACAGGATTGTGTCACTTCATTCCCACAACCCTCTATGTTTGTTATGCACTGTGTGCAATGTGTGGCGGCCGTCGATGGGCAGATTTTAGGTGTCTGGTTTTAAGGAAATGTCTTGTGACTATCAAGAGCTGGAGGGGAGATATTTCTAGGCCTATATTAAGTACTTGGAAGACGGCAGTTAATGATGGATTCACCAGGGTAAATGGTGCACAGGCGATATATATAAGCTTCCTATGTGGAGACCCTCCTCTCTGAGGAGGGTCTCCACATATTTAGTTAGCGCTAGTCTAACTCTAGTATGGTGACGGCCGTACTAGACACATGGCACCGGCCTTCGAGCTTCGAACTTATAGCATCTGTGATGCATTAAGCCTATTTAAGTTTTGTCACTTCTGACAGCATACAATCGCCATAAATATTACGTGATTTGTGACCATAATGAATATTGTCACTTGATGCTGGTCAAGATGTCAAAACGACCATTAAAACGGCCGTGTGTCTTTGTTTACATTGGACTCTTGACTATATTAATATTATATTAAGCGCCAGCAATGGTGGAGAAAGGAGAAAAAGGAGGTTCTTTGTAGAACCACTTTGAGTTTAAGAACCCTTCATGTGCACGAAGAACCCTTAAATCGCTGAAGAACCCCTATGGTTCTAGATGGAACCTCCGGTGGTCCCGAAGAACCCTTTTAGGTGCCGAAGAACCCTAGGGTTCTTTGTAGAACCATGAGGTTCTATCAAGAACCCAAAAGAACCCTTTTTTCTTAGAGTGTATCTTACCATCATGCAAGTACTTTAGTACACCATTAAACCTTAGAATTGTGTTATATTACATGTCATTATTAAATCTTACTTACCCTACAGCTAATATCTGCTATCTGTCACTTGACAACAAACATAACTCTTTAAAAAGGATATTTTTACTTGTGTTTCCCATGAACAAACAGAGAGATCTGCAGCTGATATCTGCTATTACCCACTCTACACCCAAGGAACTGACATAACTGAACATGAATCTAAGTGTGCTGTCAACGGTAGTCTACCTGCAGCCATCGTGAGTGACGAGGAAAACCAGAAAGCCATGCTCAGGTGAGGATTTCTTAACATTTATTGGAGGGAGGAGGGAGGGAAGGAGGAGAAAGATATAGATCACAGAGAGAGAGAAGGTGTAGAGGGAGAGGAGGGAGGGATTAGAGAGAGTGTAGGGAAAGAGGGAATGACAGAGAGAGTGAGGGAGAAGGAGAAGGAGCTGATAGAGCAGAGACAGAGTGAGGCGGAGGGATAAAGTAGAGAGCGAGAAGAAGAGAGAGGGAGAGAGGGGGAAAGAGGAGAAAGTGAGGGGAGTGAGAGAGATAGAAGAGAGCGAGAGAGAGAATGAGAGAGAGGAGAGAAGGTAAAAGAGGAGAGAGAGAAATAGAGATAGAGGAGGGAGAGAGAGTAAGAGAGGAGAGAGAAAAAGAGAGATAGAGTAAGGAGAGAGTGAGAGAGAAGGATAGAGGAGAGAACGAGATCGAGAGAGAGGGATAGAGAAACAGAGGAGGGAATTCAGAGGCGTCGCTGGCAATTTCCAAGTGGGGGGGGACATATTTTGGTATCTTGGACCTTTTTCCCATATTTATGTATGCAGTGTACAACAACATGTATCAGTTTTCAATCCATACTGCCACTTTATAGTTACTCACATTACTATGTGCACAAGATACATCAGGGACTTTGATTGTTTTAAAATATGAGCTTAACTGGGAAGGCATATATCATAGGTATTCTTAAATGGCTAAAATCCATACATCAAGAAAAGGAAATTAATACAGTCATCACATTCCGATGTCGTACTGAAACAATTTAAAACACATTCAAGTATATATTATGTTACAAATCACAACTAACTAGCATGAGAAAGAGAGTACAACAATCATTAGATAATCATCATAGAAATACAAGAAAAATTCAAAACATATCTAACCTATGATATAAGAAATTCTATTAATGCAAGGACAGGTACATAATAGCAGGGTTGAAAACAGGCTCTCACAATTGTTTGTTTTTTCAGGTGAGCTATTTTCCAATTTGTGGGGCTTGTGTAATGGTTAAAAACAAAGTTAACAAAAATTATATTATCCCTGTAAAATTGTATTACTTTGGCTCTGTTAATTCAGGAAAACTTTATTTCAACAAAATCTGATTTTATGTTGGGTCCTTCCCAGGCCATTGAAATGACCACCGCTAATTTCTCACTTATGATAACGCTCTTTCTATTTCTGAAGGAATGAAGAGAGAACAACAATTTTTTAAGTCCATTCCATTGTACTTCTATTAGAAATAACCTCACAGAGTTGATATGCATACAATCTGTACACCCTTCCTGATCTCTATGACTGACAGTGGAATTTTCTTTATTATGGGTACTAAAGGTATAAACCCCTGTTCAGCAGATGAAAATATGAATTATAGCATTTTGTTTCACAATAGGGTTATATGGGAAAAGGACAATTTTTTCCATTTTTCCAGTATAAAAATTAATGGAATTTAACTGTTTATTAATAATCTCTATACACATAACTCAAATATTGCTTTACCCTTACAAGCAAAAGATAAGAGGATGGGTAACAAGCTTTTTAAAAAAAGTATTGATGATTTTCAAAGCTAAATTATATTTTTCAAATTATATCAATACTCTGTTCTTTCATGCATGAGGGCAAACCAATAGCTCTGATGGTTATGGGTAGAAGAATTTTCAACAGAAATATGGGATTCATCCCTTTGAAATCTTGAAAAAAGTAAGACAAATCCATTTTCCCCGCAAACTTCAATAGTAAACATTGTTGGTGCCTAAGATGAAAAAAAAAATATGTTGACAACCATTTTGTTTTTGCTTTTTGTTAACACCCAATCATGTTCTTTCTCAAGACAAATGGGTACGTGCATACAAAATACAGAAAGTTTAGGTGCCCAACGTATCTCTTAAATAGGGCTTCCACTTACACATCAAACGTGACCACCGTCAAGAGTGGCCAGTGGCGACGGTCGAACGGTGACCACCCATGGCCATTTTTGACCGTCGCTCTTGACCGTCCTCAGTATACACATACACGTCAAAAAGTGCCAGAATGGTAACTGTCGGACGGTCCACTAGGAGGCACCGCTCGACGGTCCATGGTATCCACTTGTACGTCGGATGGTCCCCTAGAGACCACCAGACTTTTGATTCATTATTGTATGTACATTTCTGGTCATATTTCTACATATATATTAGCAAAGCATCGATCTCCAGACTCTACCAAACTCTCTTTGATATTACCAGATATATTAATTTGAAATATATATTATCAATTCTAATTTTTTCGCATCCAGGGTGGTAAAAAATGGGCATTTTTCAAATAGGTCTGAATCAATACACAACAAACACATCGATTGTTTTGAAGTTTTTCTCCTCAACAAGAACAGTATTTGCTACTCAACAAATAAAATACACATCATATGCAGAGACAATTATATACATTTTTCTTTGGTGGCTTGCCACTTCGTGTGATTACAAAGGAACTTTATGGTGGATATCAATACCAGTCATTGTTGGCTTTAAGATGAGATTTAATATTAGTCCAGGGTTATGTTATTAGAAACATGCCTTGAGTATGCATATACTGTGTGTATGCCACTATAGGGAAACTGGGAAATATCAGACAATTGTATGTCATATATTTATAAAATAGGGAAATAAATGCTAAGGCATCCCAGCGGCTTTAAGTTAAACAGTCAGAACTTTCATAAGTGTTATTTTTCTCTATTAAATATCATCCAGATATAGATATTTAAGATTAATATTCCACCGTGATACCAATGGTAATATTAGATAATCTGAGTAGACAATGATAAAGAATAATACAGCCTCACAATCTCAGTTGCTGTGAGGTAATGTTATCATCATGCTGAGATGTAATGATATAGTATAAGGGTTGCTCAAGGTAGTGATGAATTTCAATATAGGCTTGAAGAAAAAATAAACCTGTATCATATACACCTGAATGTGTTGGATATCGTCAGGTAACCCCAAATACATATCCTATGAATATGCCTGAATATGCATACCGTGCGTATGCCAAGTATGAAAAAGAAATACCCATCGGTAATGATTATTTACTTGTTGTATTTAAAAGATAATTATATCAGATAAAGAAGGCATGCTAAACGAAACCCACTGCTGTTTGAACTTAATTAAACTGTAACAGACATGCTTTTCTTATGTGTTATACTGTGCATATGCCTTAGGCTAAGAGCTTATAAAGTAGCCGTAACTCTGTGGCTGGTTATTAGGCCAATAAAAGATAACATCAAGTGAAGCAAGTAGTGGGCTGTGAAGTTCTAGTGTTGGCCTAGAACCCCTTTTATTCAACAAAAACATGAAAAACATGAAAAAAAAAGAAAAGTATAATAGCAATTGAATGTAAGGTGTGCCTTGTCTCAAGGCAAGGAGGAGAATGGACGAGTGATCGAGCAAGGCTCGCCAAGGGGCACTGGTCATGTGCGCACCTTCCCTACCATCCTCTCACTGCCCCCTAGTGTTTGTGAGAGTGACAGTAACTCCGTGGCTGGTTATTAGGCCAATAATAGATAACATCAAGTGAAGCAAGTAGTGGGCTGTGAAGTTCTAGTGTTGGCCTAGAACCCCAACAACCCCAGCCAAAGGAAAAACATGTAACGATAACATCTAGATCAATTGAAAGAGACTAGAATTAAGAGAAGGAGTTAAGATAGAGAGCCACTGTTTCATCTTTAGACAAGCGTGTCTGTACATCAGCAGATAAATATAATAACACACTCAGTGACTTCCAATCCCCGTAGGTCTTGATGTCGTACAGAGGGAGACCTAGTCTCGATAAATATGTCGCACAACCTCGACGCAAGCTATGTGAAGTAAAGTTACCACCTAAACCGGCCTTCTTGATTGATGCCGACAATTTGGTGGAGAAAAACCTATAAGTCAAAGGCTTCTTACTCTTCTCATATACAAACAAGTAATCACAATCTTTCAGATGAGTTCTGCGAAAATATTTCTTTAGTCAGAATACGGGACACAATTTTGACATTGGGGATCGAACCACAGGAACACTAACCATACGTTCCTTAAACTGAATTGTTTTAGAGCTGTCAAAACACAATAATAAACCATAATCGGTGAAGGTAATACTGGACCTTCTTAACATGTGAGTAGAGAAGGTATAATGTGATTTTCTCAACAGACAGCGAAAGGCTAAGGTAAGAGCTGTCCAGAACAATAAGTCATCATATGAGGACATAGAAAGGGTGTAATAAATGCGAACAAGGTCCTCCGGCAGCAGGGGATCTGACTGCACCGCACAGTCTCCCAACAAGCGCCTTGCGCCCTGCATTGCACACCTAAGATGAAAGGAACCCTTGGCAATGACCTCAAAATCAAAATGTTGATGTAATGACCATACAGCACTAACATAGTTTGTAATTGATGAGTACTTTAGAGAGTTAGAAAGATATGTCACATATAAGCACATGACGTCCACTGACGCGGGTAATGGGGTCAAGTTATACATATCACAAAAAGTAAAAAATTTCGACCATTGAGACCTTCGCGTCTTCCAGGTAGATGAGGCCCAGCTGAGTGATTTAATATGGTCACACTTTGTCCTTAATTGCACGAGAGACACTGGAAAAGCAACAAAAGTTAAACATAATGGGCAGACCATAACCCAGGGTACCGTTCTTAGAACAAAAAATTCTTGATAAAGAATCGGCCACTACATTATCTGCGCTAGAGATCCTTAAGGGACATAAATTAATATTGTAAATAGCGCAACACCAAAACAACTCTCGTAATAAACTCATCACGATTACATTGCCACTTCTACCTGTAGCCAACATAGACTCTACTTGCGTATTGTCTGTATAAACACAAACTTTACTATCACTCAGGCGAGGGCCCCAGCGCTTGACCGCAGCGACCACTGGCCAAAGCTCTAACACATTGATATTAGTATCAGTCAAATCATCAAAAATGGGGGGATCATATACATGGCAGCAGGCCCCCCAAATACCACTCCAGCGACCGAACAAGTAATCAGTACCAAAAGTCGCACCAAAACCGTCCATTGAAGAATCTGAATAAATAATATTAACATTAGCAGATTCAGATATAATCTTCCTCTTACCATTAAACACCGATAAGAAATTATTCCACCATGACAGGTCAGATTTGTATAAACTACTAAGCACAACTGTACGTTTACCTTTGTTACAACGTAAGAGGGAGTAGAGACGCATACAAAAGGTTTGACCACCCTTGACCAATACTGAACAGTGAGCTAAAAGCCCGGTGAGACGCTCTAACTCCTTATAAGTACAAGATCTTTTAGATAACATCGCGGATACCGACTCTTTAGTCCTAAGTAATTTGTCGACCGGCAGACAAAGCTGCATTTTAACCAGATCTATTATGACCCCTAAATACGTCGGGGCATGAGATGGGCTCACAACTTTTTTATAGTTGATAAAAAAAACCAAGAATCGCAAAAGCGAAATTAATAAACACTGTCTATCACTACACTTGCGGCGTTGGCTACCAGTGACAAAGAAATCATCCAAATAGTTTAGGCATTTGACCCCTAACTTTAACATAACCGCAGACACAAAGTCTGTAATAGAGTTAAAAATAAAGGGAGCCGATTTAATCCCAAAGCAAAGGGAGTTATCTATAAACACTGTATCTTTACCCTCAATCCAAGGCCAGCGAAAGCCTAAATAACTCCTATGAGGAGGGAATATGTTAACACTGCGATAAGCATTACTAATGTCAACCACCGCACCATAACCATTCGGCGATAACATATGTACTGCATCGTCCACCTTAATAAAGGAAAATTTTTCGGCTGTTGTCGACATACAATCATTGACCGACACCGCCGGCCTAGAACAGTCGGTTATTGGCCGAAGCCTACCATCACTACGTTTAATTGCCCCCATAGAGTGAATACAAGAAGGACTCGCACTACATACTGATATCTTTCCCTCAGCTAACTCAACAGCTATAGTCTTATACATTTGTAACTCCATGGACGGTTCTTTGATAGAATTGTAATTGGGTAAATCATAACAGAGAGGAGACTCAGGGTCTACTATTTTAAAGCCTCTACAAACCCCGTTCAAAATGAAACGATTACTATCTAAACTATCGAACTGATCTATCAAGCATGCAAACCGACATGGTTTTAACTGAGTCGGGACTCCATCTAGAATGTAAAGACAACTACAAGTACCCGTGTAACAGTTCAGTTTAAGGTGGAGATATTGACAATCGTAAACCTTAACACTCTTCACATAATTAGTCGGTAAGTAAGAAGATCTGCGCCACAAATCTGTATCATCTTGAGGCGAACAGAAGGCAACGTCAGGAATTATCAAGCTGTCAACACATGTAAACACTACTGTCAACCAACCGGCGACGCCATGTTGGAAGGTAACTTCCGGAAGGGAGACACTAGCTTCCTCTTCCGGTACAACCAAATCACAATTGAAAACATGCGAACACTCATTTGAAAAGAAATTATTAGTATCTGACGAAAGTAATTCACCATCATTACTACAAGAAATACACACGTTGTCAGAATCAAATAAGTTGGGTCCGGCCGAATAGATATAGACATACAATCCATGTCCGGCCGAAAGCACAATTTCATTCGCGGGAAGCCCAGCATTCCCTGTGTCAGCAAGATGGCCGACAAGGGAAGCATCAACACAAAATTTAGTATCGAACAACGTACAAAACTCATGATCAGGTAAACAATCGGTTTCAATAAAGGTAGGGGAGGGAAGTTGTGAGCTCAGAGAAATACCCGAGTCTCTGGAGTCCACACTATACTGTATGGAACCATCATAAACAGCAAAATTATAATTACTATCGACCACACCCTCCCCACCGGCAACACTCTACGCCTGGTTCGGCGGACTGACTCGACAGTTCTTCACAACGTGTGAAGCATCAAAGCACCTGCCACAGACGTGGGGAAATTTACAGGTAGCTGACGCACACCCCTCTCTATTGTGCGCCCAACAATATGTTTTCACACCAGATTTAGAATCTTTACTCTTCTTAGTACCAGTGGTTGCATTACCAGAAGATTTGGGGCGAGAATACTCAGTAGAAAGGAACCGCATCGCGAGGCCCATGTCACCTGCTGTATAAGCTTTGACACCGGCCTCGCGAGCTCGCTCTCTAACACCTTCATCGTATTTAACAATACCCGAAGTGAGATAAGCCTTGGTGCTGGCTTTCTCTGCTAAGAAAACGCTATGCTCAATCATGCCCTCTATATCTTTGCCCTTTCTGTACATTTCCAACATTAACGAGTCATGACAAAACCACAATTTCTCGATCGTTAAGACTTTAGAGCGCTCTTCACGAGGCAAAAAACGTTTAGTTTTGAAAGTTTTCTTACGTTCCTGAGCTTTGTTGGAAGACTTCACTTTACGCTTAACATGTCTTTTCTTCTTGGTAACAGAAGACAAGCCTGAAGACAAGGACGACGTAGAGCTCACACTGGACGAAGAGTCTGTAGAAGTATCCCTTTTAGCTTTACGCCGTCTCGGCTTCTCTTCCTCAGACGTCGAGTCCGGCGGGCTGCTAGCGGGCTCCGCCTTCACCCTGGACCTCTCTCGACCTCCACACGCGCCCAACGAGGCCTCAGCGGATTTCTTATATGGACCTTTGGACGTTCCTCTCGGGGAACCAGCGGACTTCTTAAGTGTCTTCCTTCTAGGCATTGGTTCAGGGTCAGAGTCCACCTCACCGTCAGACTCAGAGGTAGTAAGCACAGGAGGCAAATTATGAGCAAGGGTTGATAAAAGCTTTTCTATTGACACCAGTTTTGCGGACGAGCTATGCATGTCTAGCTGCATGCGGGACATATCACGCTGCAGACCACCAACCGCCGAACCGTCTGCATAACCAGTAGCTCCCTGGTTATTTCCAACCCCATGGCATGGACGCCCGCGACCACGGCCAAAGCCAGCCAATTTACCAGAAGGCAAACCAAACGTGGACCTGCCTGGGTCAACCCTATGCTCATTTCTAGTCATGCGAAATACACCTCTGCCTCTACCACATGAACCCAGCTTCACATGTGGCCAATCATTGTCACTGTTAGCAGGTGACAAGACTGGTAGACCCTCGTCATCGTCCCAAGCCTCAAGTTTAAGCGGAGTCCTAAATTCTTCCTCCTTTAGCAAGTCAGCACGCTCTCTTTCCTCAAACTCGAGAGCCACCACAGCACAGTTCTTCCCTGTAGGCGGGTAATGTTTCTGACCACACGCCCAACAGGACCGTAACCGTTTCTGTTTCTCAAGTGCGCCGGCCATCGAAAGAAAAGTATAATAGCAATTGAATGTAAGGTGTGCCTTGTCTCAAGGCAAGGAGGAGTGATCGAGCAAGGCTCGCCAAGGGGCACTGGTCACGTGCGCACCTTCCCTACCATCCTCTCACTGCCCCCTAGTGTTTGTGAGAGTGACAAAAAAGTTTGCCACAAAGTTTGAAAAAAAATTTGTGAATTCTAACTTTTCATGCATTAATTACTTGAACCTGCAGCAGTCCATATGACAGTATGTATGGGGTTTGTCAATTGGTTCCAAAATCTCGGGTTGTATGAGCCTTTTATTAAAGAGGTTAAGATTTTTCTTTTAGATTATCCTTATAAAGTGTGACACACATATTATGAAATCACTGCTGATTATAGATACAAACATTGGTGGGAGATCAATGAGTGCTTATTAATAAGGTATTTAGTGTAATATATGATTATGTATTGTTTTTACATCAGCATCTTGACTGAGGACTAGACCAGGGCCAGATCAAGTGGTTCGGACCAGTGCCTCTCAATTCAAATTTAGGATCTTTAATTTAAGCATTTAGAGATTTAGGTAATTTGTTTTGGTAACATTAAAACATCCTAAAAAAGTGTATTTATAATGAGGTTTTCTGATACAAAACTCTGCAGCCTTGTGCCTTTTGTACTTTGTACTAGATATCACAAGGCTATCTATAGAATGAAGGTTATTAAGAGGGCCTTGGACCTGATTTCAGGAGGAATTTCGGGAGGATTTTTTTAGAGCCTCTGGCTTGGACCTTTTTTGGCTGCCACCAAATGTAGGGGGGACATGTCCCCCCATCCCCCCCGGTAGTGACGCCCCTGGGGAAAGAGATGGAGAGAGAAAGTGACAGAGAAGGTTAGAGTATAGAGAGCGAAAGGAAGAGAGATAGAGGAGAGGAAGATAGGGAGAGAGAGATAGGGGAGAGACGGCGATATAAGAAAGAGAAAGATAAGGAGAGCGAGATAGATAAAGAAGAGACAGAAAATACAGTACTGAGCCTCCGGGTCTGTCCTGTATACTCCTAGGCATCCAATCTAGTTCCTTAATCCCATGCCGCACTTCAAACCAAGGCCATAAGAGCTAAACACTTCCAACAAAACTGCCTTTGTGTTCCAGTGATTTGGATAATAAAGGACCATATGCCATTGGTCTGAGAGACAGCACAACGGAAGGTGTGTTTGAGTGGGTGCCAGGCTATGGGGAAACTAGCTACACAAACTGGGCACCCGGTCAACCGGACAACCACAATGATGGGCAGGATGCGGTACAGATGCACACAGACACTGGGCTCTGGGATGACATTGGTCTCGATATAGATCGAGCACTTCTCTGTGAAATTCCACATGGTGGGTTCTTTTTGGATATATTCAATTTCTTTGATATTTGTGTTATGTGATGTCTTTCAGGGTCAACATGAGTCACTAGCCGCAAAATTTGATATTTTTCAAACTGATTTATCCACAAGATCTCTTTGATGGAATATTCTCATCTTTTGGATGCTTTAGTCTCTAAATATGTATCAAATTTCAAAACCGTTCTACTTACAAGGATAGATAATAATTAATATTTTGAATCTGAGTATATTGGGCATTGTGTTGATTTAAAATCTGTTTGGTCATGTTGAACTGAAGTTTGAACTTGTTTTAAATTTGGGTTGTTTGAGACGATTGCTGATGACTAATTGCACATTTTCTACTTCATTCTTTATTATATATAATGTTACCTCTTTGGAATGAACTTAATCTCATATTTTCAAATCTGATGGTATCCCTAAATCAATTTCTTACGACTTATTACTCATTTTGTCTGTGACGCATCACATGTATTATGATGTAATTATATATACTATGGATTATGTAATTATATAACAAACATATACACTGTAGGAACCCTCATCGTGGAAATACGAGCATCAGGTGGACATCAGTCCTTCACATCGTATCACAAGCCCCTCGTACAAATAAAAAGCCAATCATACACATAGAAAGCCTATCGTAGTGAGGTCCCGCCGATCGCAGTGCCCCCCATCATGCTGTGGTGATTATCACTACAACCAGTAAGCCAAAGCAGGGTGGATGGGTGCGGGGGTGGGGGTTGGAGGGGGGTGGGGGGGGCAGGGTATCCTTATTTATGTAGGCGTGTTTCAGCCCATGAAAATACTACTTGATTATTTATTTGTTTATTCATTTATCGTTCATTGATATTAGGGAGGGCAAATTTCATCATTTCGATGCATAGTTTTCTTTCCGATATATTTCTTCTCTGTGCCAGCTTCTGTAAAGAGAAAGGTAAAGGATGCAGGAGAATTGGCTTGGTAGAACTGAATCAGTCATTTAAATGGAAGTATATCTATAAATGAGATGAGGTATAGTAATAGCTAATTGATCATATATACAAGTTTACCGCTTCAAAACTTAGAATCTAATGGATTAATTATTCTACTTAATACCCTGAAAGTTACATTGACTTACATTGACTCAAACCATGGTTTTCTCCTAAGTGTGCCCTACTAGCATAGAGGAGCACTGCAGTGCTTTCAGATATAAAGCTCCTACATGAATAGAAACATATTATGTAAAACATTCTCACCAGGCTGGGAATAGACTGCGCTATGGTGAGTTTTAGGTGGGTCAGTCATCTGGAACATCTAGGTCATGGGTTTGTAAGAGGAAGCTAATTTTAGCCCACATAACCTTCACATTTCACACAAGTTCATCAAGCCTGCCTACATGTTGATATCCCTATAGCTCCTTATACTCAGAGAGCAGGTGCATATATCGTCGTTTCTAATGAACTGGCCGCTTTCTGTGTTTAAGGGTATAACTTGGTCATTATAATAGATATAGACATACAATCCATGTCAGTTCATTTGTCAAAATTATGGCGCTACAACTGCTGATATAACAACATGGAATGTGTTATAGCTTCCTAATATTGTCGCACTAAATGTTACACCTATTCACCAGGTACATTTTCGCGCATGGTCCTATAATTATTGTGGCTGGTGACAATTGAGTGTAATAGTCAATAACCCTAGGTATGGTAATAGGCTGGCTCGTTGTTGTAATCCCCTCTATTTGGTCGCGCAAACACCTATATTTCCAGACGTTTATAAGCCGTCATTATCTAGGCGAAATTACATCCACACCCACACATATATACTTGTACCCACATCCGCACACAAACCTACATACAATATCAGGCATCCCAATATATTATTTCAGAACATTAAGTTAAAAAAGAAGAGGGGGCAATTTTCAATGGGGTGGGTCAATTTTTTGATTGCTGAAAATCAACCCAATTTTCCTTACACTTGACCTCGCTGGGTAACTGACCTTAACTAGCACACAAGAGTGTATTCATTGAAGGTAATGTTGTCCATCCAAATAGGCAAACCAGACAGGCAGATGCTCCCACCATAGGGATGCTGCGCTGCAACAATAGCAAAGACCAAAGATCCTTATTAAATATGAAGGCTAAATACTGGAATAATTTACCACCCTACCTAAGATTACTGAGAGATCAGAACTCATTTAAACTTGCCCTAAAAAATTACTTGTTATCCCAGCAGATAACTGAGTAGGATGTCTTGCCTCTAGAGGTCAATTTCGGCCTGTGCTGTTATAACGTCCCCTTTCTTGCTCACTATTCCATGTTTACATTTATGTGAATGTATACTCCCTGTATATAATTTGTATGCCTCATACTTGTTTGCTAGTAGAGTTAATCACAATCTATAGCTCCCTATCCCCTATTGTAGTCGTCTCTTGTAGCGACATTAAGACAAAGTTTTCTCTTATGTTTATGTTGTAACTCTGACAATACTGCTAAGCCCTGTATTCAGCTGTCTGTACTACTTTGATACCTGTCTATATATATCTATGTATCTGTATTTGTATTTCTTCCTTATCAAATGTCATGTCATACTAAATTGTTCCTGAGTATGATACCTTGATTATAATAATTTAACGTTCTCTGTGTAAAAAGAAAAATGGTCTATGTATAATGATTTACACACCGTGTGTACACACCTCTACCACTCCTTAATTAGTAATTTTGATTAACAAGTCAGGAATCTTCATCACTTTCATCAATCATTCATCTTTTCTTTTTTTTCTTTTTTTAAAATTTCTCTTAAACCTACCAATTGATAATAATCGACCGTGCTTTATTAATCGTCTGTAATGTTTGTTCCCTTTATAACAATTGCTACCACCTCTAAGGAATTGTATTTCAGGACATCACGAAAATCACTATTATTGTGAGCGTGTTTTGTTGATCAGCCTTTCCTGAATAAAGATTCCTGAATAAATTCCTGATACTTACCCGACTATACTTAGTAATACTTCCATTGACTTTTTGTGTGTGCTCCCAAGACTGACTAATGATGTGTAGTCGTAGAAAGACAGAGTGTGAGAGGCAGGTTCAGGTAGTATGGGTAAGGCATTATAGATGTATAAATAGAATATAGTTGTGGTGGCCACCTGTAATGACAATCATGTGCAGGTGGGGGTGCCGCATCGGTGGGTCTCTTAGCTCTCTGCTGCCGCTGTCGCCCTTGAGCGAGCAAACGACAAGCTGTAGTACTGTCTATGATGCCCAGGCATAGAAAGTCTAAGACGATGAGATCGTACTTATCCTACTTTCGTGCATCGTTTATTAACGTAAATCTGTTAGAGTGTATCTTTTTACAGCTGACTACTGCAGTATGGCCCCGGACATGGATCATGCAGTTAAGGCTGTGAACAGAGGGACAGTGAGTTATAGTTGTGGAAAAGGCTATGCATTTCACGATGGACTTATTACAATAACCTTTGATTGTGACTGCCAGACCAGCTGGGATGACATTATCAACACCTATGTATGCTCAGGTAGGATGAATGTGGCTTTTTGTCAGAAAATCTATCATCGACCAGTTCCTGGGACAAAACACATTTGGGTTGTGTTACAGAGAAATGAGTGACAAGTTGCAAAAATGATATTTTTCAAATGTCTATATCACAAGAACTCTCTGTATTAATGTTTTTATCTTTTAACAGTTTAGTGTTTTTAGTGCCAACCATTTCCTCCAGGAAAATTCAAAACTGTCTGCTAAAAGTCTCTATGTGTTTCTGAGGTCACCCTAAGAAGTATATTTAATTAATTTACTATAATGATTGACCATTAAGAAACATTGCAAACAATGTCTTCATGCGTAACAAAATATAGTACTTATTAGATCTGTTAATGTTTACCGTCATTGGAATCGGCTTGATCTCATCTTTTCAAATAATGATGATATCTCAAAATCAACTTTGTGCGACTTATATCTCATTTTCTTGTAATATGTTTTTTATGACCAAAACAAATAGCAAATGATGATTAAAATTACAGCTAGAGCAACTGCCATGTATTGTTGGGAAGAATCAGAGCAGCAAGCAGTTGGACTAGGTGAGGCTCAGACTTTGTGTGGGACAATGTTCAATGGCTACCTGGCTGTTGTCAATTCTGATGCGGAAGCAGATGCAATCCTGTCCATGACGTGAGTACATTTTATTTTGTTCAACATTTTTTATTCAGGGATAATATGTGACGTGTTACTGGAAAATGAGTAACGAGTCGCAAAAAATGTATTTTGAGATATATTTGAAAAAATGAGATAAAGCCGATTCTAATGATGATAAACAGTACGAAATCTAATAATTATCTCTATATTTTAAAAGGCTGCCCACACTTGGCTGATTTAGCGCCGATTTGGGCCTCCCGACTAGTTGTAGGATATCATTTCAAATCCCAGAATACATTTTTGAGTGTGGGTCTGCCCCCGACTAGTCGGGGGATCCCCCGACTAATCGGGAGACCCAAATTGGCCGTATTTTTGTCTCCCGATTCCAATATTTTGCCAAATCCTGGCCGATTAGAAAGTTGCCCTGATTTCAGGGCTCAATTTTGAAATCGGCGCACATTTTGTCTAGATGTGGGTCTACCCCAATAAATGGATTGTCGGGATAGGACTCCCGATTTGTCATAGGATTTTAAAATATTAGAAATCCTAAGAGGTAGTAAACTTTGAACGACTATAACTTCACTAATATGTGGAGTATCAAAATGATTTTTTCACTTTTATAATGCTCACTTCTCCTCCTGCCCAGGCCGATAATTTTTTATTTGTTTTTAATAAAATTTTTTTTAGAAATTTGATGTGTCACACGAATATGAGTTAAAGATGGATTTCTTGTGTTTTGGGTCTAAATTCTTAAACAGAACCCACATTTACCTTCATGAAAATAACAATACAAGTATTCAAGTCAACTTAAAAAGAGAACAAGGGGAAATCAATGCTATATGTTTTCTTATAGCCTACATATTCTAAATAAAATGGGTTATACAGGATAACTAACGAGTTAGCTGAAGGATTGTGAATAATGCACGAGTTGTGCATATATGCTTTATATAAGGTCAAACAATGTATATTTTGTAGAAATATTATCAAATTACAACCTTATATGATGCTTGATCATATATTTTAGTGTGTAGGCCTATCACTGTGCATCACACCCTGTTCTATCGGGCATCGCCGTGAGGGAAACCCAGTTGAAAAATATCTCACATTTCCAAATCAATTTTAGACACTTTTACAGCTTTCTTGGTCAATATAATCAATTAAAGAACATTTTATGCTAAGCAATTAGCTTAACCTATGTGATTGACAATTAACAATATAACCATCATCCAAGCTAAACACAGCACTGCTTCTCATCTCTCTAAACTCTTCTGAGGAGGGAGAGGGGATTGTTATGTAACATTACATAACATTGTGTAACCTCATTAACTATCAATTATCACCCATTAATTATATTATCTCATTACTAAAATCGCTAATTATACCTAGCTACCCAGTACTGTGCAAGTCTACTTATTCATGCTAAGCCATAGGTATTACGTAAGGGCTCCGCCCCCTACTCTTTACCCACATCCTGAAGGAACATATGTACAGATTCTAGTTCATTAAATGAGTTGCTTAGCTCTTCTCACGAAGACCACATGTTCGTTTGTATTCTTCCATCATACCTTAACACTGGCGGACAACCCTACAACAATTTTGTTTACCTCTCACAAGAAATTGTTCAAAATAAGCGAGTGTCTATAGAGGAATTTTCTAGACATTTATTGTCTGATACGAAAATGTAAGCATTTCCAGTAGAGGCTTAGGGCTTTGTGGGCACTCTAAAGCCTTAGAAGCAAAGTCCCATGAGCTGGATGAACTGATATTAGCCCAGCTCTTTCCTTGGATCATTTACTTCATAATACATCACTTGTCACCAACTTGTGCCTTGTGATCAGGCGACAAGGAAAGAAAGAGAAATTGACAAGCAAACAACCCAAAACAGTATAAAGAACGACTATTTACACCTCCCATGGATAATGGCAACCAGATGTGATGAGAACAACAAGCATGTCCTATTCGGTGGAATACATTATAGTATTAATAGTTGCTGCATATCGAATATCAGGACAGACGTTCATGTACTGGAATCGATAAGGAAACAAAAGATAAAACAGCAGGAGCAGATCTGGATCATATGGACGAGATGACAACTATTTCAAAGGTCCAATATCAACGAAAGATGACTAGGATGGAAGATCATTGTTTCCATATAAGAAGAAGAGGGATTCTACTCCCCACAGGAGGAAGTCGTGGGACAAGACATGTATAAACAATTATAGGCTGTGTTCTGGAGGGCGACAGACACAGCAATATTGACAATACCCCCAGTAGTAAGAACAATGACGACGGCTCCAGGAAATCCAAGAACCATCCCAATAGAGACAATATATAAATTGTTCCATTATATTGTGTATTGAGAATTAATGTCCAAAAATTGTCAGACCAACAGACAACAGTAAAGCAACGAAACACAACAGATCAGGGTAAGAGAATGTCCATCACTACCTTTATCAACATGGGTTGCATACAGCTATTAGTAGAATGTATCATTGTTCTGTTTCTTCAGATTTATTTTTTCTTCATAGATTTGGGGCAAAATGTACCAAATCAGAAATTTATAAAATGCATATATCAATTAGAGGTCGAGTGTAAGGGAAAACGATTTAATTAAATTACTTCAGCATGGTGGTGTGCTTTGGTATTTCATACTGTGTGAACGTTTCTAGGAAAGAATATGAATTAACTTGTGACCATAAATGGCAGATATTTTGCATTTTCATGTAGGTCCAGTAGGATGAGACGTTTGGTTGTTTTATGCTAGTAAGCTGATGCTAAATGGTACGATGGTACGATGGTTCCAGGAGAAGACCCCTCTTTTATGAGTTAGAATTAATTCCATTTATGGAAATAAATTCGAGGCCTCAAGCTGTAATTGGTTAAGATTATTTTGTGCCAACAATCGTTGACTAGCCAATTCAGGCCCTTCCAATCAGTGGCTTAAAGCTCTAGAGGGTATCGTTTTATTTGTCACGCAAAGTGAGCCATTTTTCTAGAAGCTTCACAACCAGACATCATGTTTCGTTTTATAATCTGGCTAATGCCTTCTGTCACTGTATGTGCTACTTGTAATCTTATATGATTTTCATTGGAGTGGTTCTCGCATTGGATATCAAGGATCTTGCATTGTTATGTTGTTGTGATTGGATTTATCTTTCCCCATAAATTAAACCCACAAAACTCGATAACAGTTATTATGTAATACTGCCCCCTGTACAAACAAGAGCTAGGAGCGTGACATGGAAAGCATGTGCCCTGATATCAGCATGCAGGATATCCCTGTATCAGATACTGCACAGACGAGTACAAATGGTATTATTTACCCAGCTTATGTATGCAACCTCTGATTAGGTAATTGGCATTTCCTTCCAGGAATCTGAATCTCACCCACCCACAGAGCTATTGGGTTAAAGATTAATATTTTCACCGAAACTTTCTGACCATTAAATCATTTTGTAATGTATTTTTTTTTATCAATTGTATGTTTGAAAGAGTGCATGCTTCTTATCATATCAACGAAATGATTTTGGTAAGAACTATCAAGCAACGATTACTCTTATAGACAAGGGTATATTAATGTAACCCAAACCATTACTCACTTTACCATTTTTTTTCTCTCTTGACAAGAGAAACAACGTGTATACTAAGTTCTTTATATCAGCTTCATTAAGAAGTAGAAAATCGACGATATGTGACCTGACATGTTTTTAATTTATGGATCGTTATTATCAACATGACATTGTATATGGCATCCCTAGACGATTGCTGAACACACACTTATGATTATGGATCGCTCCCACAGAGCATTATATTATTTTTTTTTTCACTGAGACTGCTGGAACTGTAGATGATTTTTAATATGTATTTTCCATATCATTTTGTATTATTCAAATGATACTGATTACGTATAATGACTAATGGTATAGTGTAGTGATAGTTAGTAGTGATACCGATAATTATATGAATTCTCCAAGAGAGAATATTTTCATTCACGTAGAGTTAATGTAAAGTTCCATTCATATCAAGCAGTTCTTTGGTTATTTTTCATATTTCGTATTTTTAATATTTGTGTGCGTGAATGTTGATTTTTTTTTCTTATATGCATGTACACAAATAAAGAGGTATGTCGTTTTAAAGCCTTATGACAATTGCTAACGAATGCACATAATGCAATCGTATATGTATGATCTTAAGCGCCACCATGGCAATGGAACTGTGCAAGGAGAGGAACAAAAGGTTTTGTTTTGATATGTCAAGCTGATAGTACTTATCCACGCACTCTCCATTGCTAGAGTATACTGTTGTGACGAGATTGTTTATCTAATTCTATACGCCTTTAATGAGACAACACATACAAGTGTTCTTGGCTATGTTTCCACGATATAGGAATGCATTGCAGACACGTATGAATCCTTTAAGAGCAATTCTCTTGTTCCAAGAAGAACACAGGTGTTTTTCTCTGGTTTGAGAAGAAAATGAAAAGTAATATTTTCAAATCTCGCTGGATTATAAACTGATTTATTCACCCGATCTTCAGGATCATTGTATGTAGAAGCAGGTATTAAATATTGTTGACATATGAGACAAATGGCCTCAGCGGTCTAAGAGTATATTAGGCCTATGCTTTAATCCATAGCAATTAGTATTTAACCCAGTACAAGGGATAGCTTGTTTGACATGGTTTGGACATGTTTGGCATGGTACCCTACTAGAGACTTCACGCATGTAGTATAGGTGGTAAAGGATTATCAACTAAATATGGTTGATTTATCTTTACGATTTTTTGCTCACGAATTTGCAAAAAACAGCAAAAGTGTTAAGCCTTTGAAAATATTTCTCATTTGAGATATGCTTAGACGTTTGGGCAATACCCAGAACATGTCTATATGTGTCTAAGAAGGATCACATTATATGATTTTTTTGATTTTTGATTTTTTTTTCTTCTCTCTCTTTATACCTTTTTAGACTTGGGAATAACTACAGATATTGTTTGTACCTATATTTTACCCTCGTGGTAATTGGTTATTTCACATTTACGTTTATTCCCTGTGTTTATGTATTCATTTAAAGATGTTGGTACAGACAGGATAATTCTCTTTTATTTTAAAGAGTATTTTGCTTTGATTAATGTGTGTTACATGTTCATAACGACGTTAATTTTAAGGAATTATTGAACATGATTTTAAAATATTAATTTGTGTATTTTTTTTGTATGCCTTTATGTGCACATTGTAACCGCGCATATGACTTGGCTTGGATAACTAGGTAACAGCACAGCTATTCCAAAATTATTATTTTCATTTTTTCAAAAATTCCTAAAAATATTTTTTTTAGGGTACACCCTCATTCGATACTTCGTATCTGATTGAGGGCGGGGGGGGGGGGCAGTGTTATGTAACATTACGTAACATTGTGTAACCTCATTAACTATCAATTATCACCCATTAATATATATTATCTCATTACTAAAATCGCTAATTATACTTAGCTACCCAGTACTGTGCAAGTCTACTTATTCATGCTAAGCCATAGGTATTACGTAAGGGCTCCGCCCCCTACTCTTTACCCACATCCTGAAGGAACATATGTACAGATTCTAGTTCATTAAATGAGTTGCTTAGCTCTTCTCACGAAGACCACATGTTCGTTTGTATTCTTCCATCATACCTTAACAGGATTTCCCGACTTTCAACCCAATCTGTTATCATCAAACCCTTTGATATATGTTTCTTTCACATAGTGCCACCCAGTGGTCATCGTCAGCGACACCTGTTGGTCTTCATCAGTGACCCCTGTTGTCCCCTTTTTTCTATCACATCTGTTCTCTTTCATCAGACCTCTCTGTCAATCAGAAAGTCAATCGGAAAGTCGGAAAAGTCAATCGGAAAGTTGAAATAGTCAATCAAAAAGTAAGAATGGTCAATTAAAAAACCAGAAAAATCAATCATTAAGTTAGAATTATCAATTGTCAATCATGAAATCAAAAAGTCGAAATAGTCAATCAGAAAGTCAGAAAAGTGAATCAGAAAGTCAGAAAAGTGAATCAGAAGTAAGAAATTCAATCAAAAAGTAAGAAGTCAATCAAAAAGTCAATCAGAAAGTCAAAAAGTCGAAATAGTCAATCAAAAAGTCAGAAAAGTCAATCAGAAAGTCAGAAAAGTCAATCAGAAAGTCAGAAAAGTCAATCAGAAAGTCAATCAGAAAATTGAAATAGTCAATCAAAAAGTAAGAAGTCAATCGAAAAGTCAATCAGAAAGTCAGAAAAGTCAATCAGAAAGTCAGAAAAGTCAATTAGAAAGTCAATCAGAAAATTGAAATAGTCAATCAAAAAGTAAGAAGTCAATCGAAAAGTCAATCAGAAAGTCAGAAAAGTCAATCAGAAAGTCGAAATAGTCAATCAAATAGTCAGAAAAGTAAATTGTTAAGTCAGAATAGTCAATCAGAAAGTATAAATAGTCAGTCAAATAGTCAGAAAAGTAAATTGTTAAGTCAGAATAGTCAACCATTAAGTCAAAAAAGTCAATGATAAAGTCAGAAAGGTCAATTGGAAAGTTGAAATAGTCAATCAAAAAGTCAGAATAGTCAATCAAAAAGTCAATGGCATTCTGCGGTTAGGAGCAAGACCCTAGACAAAGGCAGATGAAAAAAAAATGATAATAAGCAAATTCCGTCCTAATGGAATTTTAGTGACATTTGCGGTTTGGAGCGTTTCAATGGCATTTTGCAGTTAAGAGCAAGACCCCAGACTAGGCAGATGGAAAAAAAATGATAATAAAACAAATTCCGTCCTAATGGAATTTTAGTGACATTTGCGGTTTGGAGCGTTTCAATGGCATTTTGCAGTTAAGGGCAATACCCTAGCCCTATCAGGGCGAGTAGTGCATTTATGCACTATTATTTGGGTCCTTTTCCCCATAATATTGCCTATAAGACATTCTATTCATTTCATAAACCTGCTATTTCACCCTCTTCCTCCAATGTCAATGTGTTCCAAATGTAGTAAGGTCCAATAATCAGAAAACAGTTCTTGTGCCTGATAGATGTAGAAAGAATTGTGTCCAAAATAGATTGTGGCTAAATTGGAAGATCTTTTTATGCAATATTCATTCTTAAATTGGAAAAAAATCTAAATTTAAATTCATTTCTTTTAAAAAGTGACATTTATTCAATTTTTCATGCTGAATATAATGAATGGTCATAAAAGTTGATGGATTTTGAAAATGGTTCCTTTAGAATGGTTTAGAATGGCAACCAAACAGCCCCTTTTTTTTCAATTGAAAAACTGTACATGGTAAATGGTTGCTATTGTGACATACAAACATGAAATTTCTAAATTACAACTTAAAAGACTATGTGGCATGGTCCTGATTAATTTTCACTGTCTGGACATCATTGCTTTTTACATCGTCTATCTCCTTTTAAAAAGTTGCTAAGTAGTTGAGCTCAAAATTTAACAGGCAGGCAAATTTGAAAGACTATAACTTCACTAATATTTGGAGTATCAAAAAGATTTTTTCGTTTTTATAATGCTTGGTACGGCCTCAATAAGGGACAATTGGAAGAGAACCCGCCTTATCAGACCCTCTTGCTCTTAAAGGGCTAGACAAGGCAGATGAAAAAAGGAGCAAGACCCTAGACAAGGCAGATAAAAAAAAAATCCGTCCTAATGGCCCGAAATCTTGAAAGGGGATCTAAATGGAAATGAAGAAAGGATAATAAAAAAATAAAAATTGAAAAACACTAACTGGCTCCATTTCGTGAGAATTGACCATTTACATTACATTGAGCCACAGAGGCAGAGTTGATAATATAGATTTTTGCGACTTGTGACTCATTTTCCTGTAACAAATCACATATGTTCAACCCGGCAAAAATTCCAGGATTATATAGCTTATATTTCTACTGTTTTCCCAATCGTTCCAAGTACACCATTGAAGTGATTCTAGAATCGGCCCCAGAATCGGGCATGTGTGGGACAAACAGCCCCGATTTAAGCTTTTGGGGGGAATCGGGATCAAATTGGCTAAGTTTGGGTGTAAAAATCACTCCCGATTTCACATTTTACTGTCTTTGAAATCCTAGGATTTCACTCCTGATTGATCGGGAGCACTGAAATCGATTCGGCGCTAAGTGTGTGCGACCCTTAAGGTTGATATTTTTAATTTTGAAAAAAACAGATTTTCACGTCTTATGGGTGGATATTTACTAGTAAAGATGAATAAAATGAATGAAATGAAATTAAAACCTTCCCACAAATGCATCTTGTGAATAAGACTTCATTTTGCGACTTATGACTCATCTTTCTGTAGTCTATACATACAAACGAACGCCCAAATTTCAGCTCCATTCAATATCTCAAATAGCACCACGTGAAGATGCCATGTGCACCCTACCTGTAACTATTATTCATTTGTATAGAGAATTTCCGTAAGCTTTTTCATGTGGGCTCAGGAGGTGAAGCCTCTTCTTATGTATGAATTTGAGGCCGAATAAGCTGAGCAAAATCCACTGGCGGTGAGTGATAATAAGTTAAGTCTTCGGATGAAAGGGTTTGTGCTGCTCCTCCAAATACAAGTGGGTAGGTTTTAGAAGCCCTGTCCCCAAAACAACTAAACACAATCCTCCAAAATGTTGGTCAAATAACTTTTAGATAGTTCAGAAAAGAATGAAACAAAAAGTAAGGAATAATCCATTTTGTTTACTTGTGACTCATTTCCCTGTGACACATCACATATGTGGGCTCACTTCAACGGTGATCTAAATATTGCCCCAATATTTTGTTCAGAACAAATTTAATTTGATGTCTCTTTTACTCTGAAGTGCTCATGGTACGTTGATATCAACCATTTTATCCTTGGATGCTTGTATTGGGCGAGCCATCTTTTAATTTTTCGTTCATCTAACCCTTGAAATTATGCACCCTAAATAAGTCATATTGTATATGAAAATATAATCCGTAAAATGTATAAATTTATATAAATTTCCCACGAAATTTGATTTTAAACTTATACATTTCTTCACTAGGTCCGGAATTGGATACTTTGGTCTCACGCGAAGAAGTACGAACCAAAGATTTAGATGGACCAAGCCTTATCGCGGTGAATGGAAGGTATGCGTTTATTTTAGTCAACATTATCCAGGCGCAAATATTCTTGTATATATGCCCTCATACATATGTAATGTGTTACAGAAAAGTGAATGATAAGCCACAACATTGATATCTTTTAAAGAGTTTTATTTACATTTTGTTGGAATGTTCTCATATCAGTCGTACGGATTTACATGTACCACATTCAATGTATTATTCAATCAAAAGGATCGAGAAAATACCCCTTTTTCTTGTAGACTCCTATATAGTCAATGCTCGTACATTTCAGTGGTCCCTGAAATAAAAGATAATCCAGAAACATATTTAGCTTTCATTGGATTTCTGATTTCACCCAACGATATTTTTTCTCATGTCAAATTTTAACCCCTTCGGGCCCGTGGGCAACAATTCTTAAAAGTCTATGGGCCATGTGGCCAATTCTTGCCCGTTTGGGCAACTAGGGCAAATTTGGGATATCTATGGAAATTTTGGGTTGTAACACACTTTTGTGTATGTGGTATCATCTAAAAGCATACATCATGGCGTTTAATATTCAGTTTTCCTCTTTTTATTTAGGAAATCTGAGAAATTCTTCCTTACAAAACCACTAGATTTCAAGTACTTGGATACCTCGATATTTCTCAATGAAAAATTATGTTGTACTCCAAAAACTGTTTCCATTGTAACAGATTTAAATCAATTACACCATTTTTTTACTGAAATGAATCATACGATATTCTGCTGAACCATTCACCCTCATATGATTATACTTGCAGTTTTTGTCAAACAGATCAAAATTAGTGGTATGAATCATTTTTTTCCCTGTTTCCAACTTGTAACCATGACAACTGGTTAGGGTATAAACCATTGACTGAGGGTTCTGGAAAAAAATGATTTTTTAAAAATAATCTGATATAGTCATGTGTGGTATCAGGTAAAAGCGCAAAATGTGGAGAACTCAGAAATATAAATTGTTTTGAGATTAGGTCAGAACTGTTACCATGGCAACCAAAAAATCTAAAATAACTTCTATTTAACCAATTTCACTAGTTATGGTTTTCCCGATAGTTGCTACGGTAACAACCTGATGGAATTGCATAAGACTTCTTTAATTTAACTGTTGAATCATTTAGACTGACTTCTGCATAAGAACAAAAATGATGATCCAACTTAAATAGTCAAATTCTATAATTCAAAATGGGGTATCTGTTCCCATATTTCTGCATTATGGTACTTCAATAACTCCGGCAGAGTTGCTCAGAGCTAGCTAGGAGCATGTGACGTTTCCAAGGTAATATCTATGGAATGCCTGAAGTGTTTGGTATCAAAATGTTTCAAATGACAAGACCAAACTTGATCTATATCTATTTAGATGATATATCAAATATTAATCTTCATATTCGTATGAAAACAAAAAATTAAACTAAATTTTGAATAACACAATGTGTTGCCATGGTAACCAAGAATTCGAACATCACTGTTTCAAAATTGGAATCTCCATCCAAAATGCTTTTAGATGATATTAAGATTTTTTGCCCAAAATAGGTGTCAAATTGTTGTTTTGATTAAGATAGAGGCATAGAAATAATTAAAAATTAACCCAAAATTCCCTGGGGAGGCCAGGCTTGAAAGAGTTAAAAAGAATTCCATAACTCCTTCTTTTTTAACCTTGCTTTACAATATAGGTGTGCAGAGACCTAAAGCTATGATTCCACTGAACCGCTGTACTCATGAACTGCTCATGGTTTTCTTCTACATTTACTCTTCGTACGCTCAAATCAAACTCTGTGCGTTCCAGTGGAATCACAGCTTTCGGACCGTCTATGAATGAGGTCATACTATTTTGGGCACATTGTTATCATAGTGTCCCCCCACCCCACCCCCACTTCGCCCCTATGACATCATGACATTTTATGGATGGCTTACTATACTTAAGATATTACCTGCCTAAATTAAATAAGGATAATTTAATTAAATCAAATAATTATTGGAAAATTGTTCATGTCTTGCAGGAAAATGAGTCACAAGGCACATAATGGATATTTTTCACAATTTTATTAACAGTAGCCCTTGATCAGAATGTTTTAATTTGTGGGGTGAATATTGAATGTATTCATGCATATCTGAAGTTATCCTACGGAGTAACTACTTTACTAGCGATTGACCACCAATAAATACCCCTAACATGTTTTGTCATGCAAAAATCATATTTATATTAGTAGATGTTGTAATGTTTCACCATCGTTGAAATCTGCTTGATCTCATCTTCTTAAATAGGATGGTATATCAAAATCAATTTTTTGATCTTATTTTCTGTGACACATCACATTTTGGTAGGTATTGAACAATATGTACAGTAACTGGCACTCTGGACATGGTGCGACAGGACTGTGTATGGTCAAGGTGGACCAAAACAGACATTGGTATGACTCCAATGTGTGTGCCAGTTCAAGGAAAGCAATCTGCGAAATACCAAAATGTAGGTACCAAAATGTATTCTCGATATGTTTAAGTTTAAGTTTAAATTTAAGTTGAACCTGGTGTACCAAAATAAGTGTAGTCACTGCGGAAAAGCATTTTGGCTGGTCTCTGATATATATTTGGTTTGTTATGAAGCCCTGTGTTAACTCAGGCGAATTCGCAGCATCTTCCATAGCTTATATTCTAATAAAATGTTCAAATAATCTCTCCATATTCAGGAAAGAACTCGCTTCTTCATGTGAGATTTTATAAGTCCAAGATCGAGCGGGTTGTCCGCCAGTGTTAAGGTATGATGGAAGAATACAAACGAATGTGTGGTCTTCGTGAGAAGAGCGAAGCAACTGATTTAATGAACTAGAATCTGTACTTTGTATCTGTATCTGTATTTTGAACATAACTGTTGTTTTAAAGGGTAACTAAATTGGTTCATGGTCACTTTTGGGATAGCAAAAGTCATGGACAACACCCAAGTCTCAAAGTTTAAGTTTACATTCATGGTTGACTTATAGTGACTTAGAGTGGCCACCTGAGGTAAAAGGTATGTTTAACACAAGAGGGTATTGGGTGTCCTGTGTGACATAGGAATGTTGCAGCTGAAATGTACACAGTGCCCCTCCTGACTCATGTATTATGTTACACTGTCCCGAAAAAGCATAGAACTATGGCGGCACACCTTCAAAAGTCTAGAGTAGCGCGTCGTTGAGTCAAGACGTGTCCTGGCTTAGCTCCCAAACCAAGCCAATCATATAGGATTACTACCTGAAACATCGCTCACCGCCTTCCCCCTTCACCCCAGTGCAATCTGGACGGGACACCTTTGTGTGGGTAATGGAGACTTTATAGTTGACTTTATTTTGTGAGAAATTATTTGTGTGATTTGATCGATACCTTATCATTATGCAATTCGGAGACCCACTCAGTATCTCTCAGGAGAAAGCAGACGGTTTTTTTAACACACCAAACCAAGCTATTGCGAACTTGAAAGCCCCAGGTAGAACTAATCCAGTTGAAGATTTTGGCACGAATGTTTTGTACGGCGATGATATGTTGGCTATTCCGAATGATCATCCCTCCAATGAAGATCTCAAACTTTCCTTAGAATATACTCAGCATAATATGCGTGCGTATAAGCAGAAAATGGATGAGGTTATATGTTTTGGCTATGAAACGGATAAGTGTATGTACCGCATTGAGAAAGAAAACCGTATGCTAAGACACACGATAGAAAGTATTGAAAATATGGCCTTGGAATCGGAATTAGATCGTCGTAGATGTAACCTTATTATCTCAGGTGTTAGAGATCGCCAAGATGAAAACACATTAAAGTTAACAATCGATATCTGCAGGGAGATAAATCCCCAATTTGGCCTGCCTGATTTCGTCAGCGCTTACCGATTCAAATCGTATGTACAAGGCAGTAGGAAAATCCGTGTCCAATTCGCTAGTCTAGATGCTAGAAACCACATCTTTGAAAACAGAGCCCTTCTAAGAAAATCTAGATGGTGTAGTCGGGTCTACATTAGTTCCGATATTCCTGCAACTATACAGGAACGGAAAGACATGCTTATCTCCGTTCAGAAGCATATAAAAGGGATTCCAGATGATGACACACAGGTAGGCCCGATTATTAAAGACCATCTTCGTGTAAATGGCATCAGATACAGATATGACCAACTTGAACACCTTGAACCCGGGTATAGATTGTCTGACTCAAAAACCAAGGAAATCGGGGGAAGAGTTTACTTTCACTCAGAGTTCAGCGTTTTAAGCAATTTCTACCCTTGTGATATGAAGATTCAAGGTTTGTGGTTTAGGAGCGTCGAGCAGGCGTTCCAATTTGCGCGTGCAAATGCCCACGGAAGGCCCGACATTGCGAAAGAGGTACATGATAGTAAGGATGCGAAGGGGGCAAAAGGGCTTTCTTACTCAATCAAAGCAGATCCAGGTTGGGAAGATGACAAGATAGGGGTTATGAGGGTCCTTATCGAAGAAAAGTTCCAACAAAACCCTGATCTCAAGCAAATTTTATTAGACACGGGGAAGAAACCTCTTTGCGAGGCCACAAAGGATCCATTTTGGGCTTGCGGCGGTGGAATGCATTCAAAGCTAGTTAAGGAAGGAAAATGCACTGGGAACAACGCAGTTGGCCAAATACTCGAGGATTATAGATCTTTTCTAACTGAAGGCCCGGGCTATGTTAGAAAACAGATTAAAATTACAGTCCCCACAGCTAGAGCAACAGAAACAAATGCTAATCAATCCCAACTACCAACACAAGCTCCTCCAACTGCCATGTCACACGGATTAGCCGATTGTTTGAGGGATCAGACAACTCCCGGCTCAATGGATTGTGACGTAGACGCCGAGTACGCTCCCTCTCTAAATACCGATAACTTTCCGGCTTGCCCTGACCCCGAATATCAATTACTACAGCAAGCGCAATTCATGAATAGCGCTCGTGGCAACTGGGCCTCAACGGTAGCAAGAGGCGGCAGTAGAAATTCTGGATTTCGTGGTATCCCGAGCAGTGCTAGAGGAAGAGCAGCGGCTAATAGAAACCAGAATACGAATCGTGAGGTATGGGAATATAGCACCCAATCCTACACCAACAAGAGAGGGAGAACCTTCAGCTCCGAAGATTCAGTGAGTAAAAGATCAAACAGTCCATTCAGGATCAATAATGTAAATTCTGAGGATGCGGTAAGAAGATTGGAAGAATACAATGATCCTTCCAATACCACTACAGATTCAATGATAAGTTATGCATCTTTGCAGGATAAGGAGAAGGCAAGGAAAGTAATCGGTGATCTCGGGCATTTATGATGGATCCATCCCATAAAAGAACCATTGTTATTACAGACTCGAGGGGCAGACGACTACAGCATTTTTTACCACATGATCAGGATATAGAATGTTATAGTTTTAGTGGTGCCAAGCTTAGTGTTCTCACAGATAAAGCTCGTGAATTATTCTTCTCAAAGCAACCGAATCGAATTATTATTGCAGGTGGCATATGTGATTTTTGTAGGAAAGACTTTAAATCTAAGAGGATCAGCCTAGCACATAATAACGAAGAAGCCCTTGTTGATCTAATGAAAAATAGATATAATAGAGTGATCGACAACTTGAATTATATTCCTGACAGTTGTCCCATTGGGCTAGGAGGTCTAATCGGTGTGCAACTAAACAAATCGAATCATCTACAAGGGAACGCTCCCTTGCAACCTATCATTAACACAGCAATTCCCAGTATTAATAAAGTGATCATGGAACTGAACATTCAACGCGGCATCAGGCATTTGAACCTATTCTCTAAAGTTCATGCACGAACAAGAAAGAAAATGAGGCACTTCTATCAGAGACTTCCTGACGGTATACATTGCGATGATATTGTTTTAAAGCATTGGGCCACTGAAATTGTCAATTTCCACCATGACCCTCTATATAAATGAATATTGTTCTGGGACTGATTTAATCAGTCTTTATATAACCATGCAAATTTCAAATGACAATCTTCCCACTACGTATAATCTTATATATCTTGTATGCACACATGCCTTCCCACCTTGCAAGGGCCTGTTGTCGCAGTGCGACCAGGCACCGAGTTTGGTGGGTTGGGCATTTGTCATATGCAGTGCTTACATAAGTGTGTTGTTGTTTCCCCAGTATAATCCATATAAGAACAGCTGCGACGTCCTATTGTTGAATGTAACTGTGTACATAACCGCATTTAATTCCTTGCCTATAGATCGGTTCAATTACGCAAAGCTATTGTCATATATTTTAACGCACTCCTATGGCTGACAAAGTTCTAAAATGGTCAGATCTAAACAATATTAGAGGTTTCAAAGTGGTGCAATATAATATTAGATCTATAATTCCGAAGATTGATGTAATAAGAAATGAGATTCTAACCAACAATATCGACATTATAGCTTTCACCGAAACATGGTTGAAGACAAGCATACCAGACTGCCTAATTGCTACCAAAGGGTATGATATAATAAGATTGGATCACAGCTACGGTACAAGAGGAGGCGGTGTATGTTGTTTTATCAGGTCAGACTACAACTACTGTGTGCCACCAGAAGGTTTAGTTTCTAACAATAATAGCGAAATTTTATCTATCTCACTAAAAAAAGGAAATGCCCCAACTTTCAAAGTTCTGGTCGCATATAGGCCTCCAGCGGGCAATATTAATGCTTTCATAAATGATTTACAGGACTGCAAGAGATCGGTATGTGCCAATTCCAATAAGAAGTGTAACATTACTATATGTGGCGATATGAACATAGACATTTCGGTGAATGACAATAAGAAAAAGGCCTTGATAAATTTCTGCAATAATAATAACTTGTCTGTGGCCTCAGACAAAATTACGCGTTACGGGCTACTGAAGAATTCCATCTTGGACCTATTCTTAGTACAAAGCAACATTGATTTCTCCTCTAACATTGTCCCTTATTCCCTGTCAGACCACGAACCGACCCTAATAATATTTAAACGTGTGAACCCAAGATTCAAATAAGAGGACGAGATCTTAGAAATTATTCAAAAATGAATTTAGATGAGGAACTGAGAAAACATAATTGGGACGCTTATTATATGAAGAATAACCCAGATGAATGCTGGTCAGAAATGTTTGGTATATTATCCGATTCAGTAGATAAAATAGCGCCCATTAAACTGTTTAAAGAGAAATCGGTGCCCCCAACATGGTATACGCCAGAAATTAGAGACTTACATAAGGAGCGAGAAAAACTTTACAAAATAGCAAACAAAACAAAAAAAGCAGAAGATTTAAGGCGTGCCAGGACTACCCGAAACGCTTGTAATATATTAATTAAAAGACTGAAATCTGAATATTACAGAAACTTACTTTTCACTCATCGGAAGGATACTAAAAAATTCTGGCGCGTTGTTGGGGACATCAGTGGTAAAGACGAAAAGATAATTAAACAATTAACAATAAATGATAAGTTAGAAGAAGGGAAGGAAATGGTGAATTTGGTAAACGATTTTTACTGTAATATAGGATATGAGATTAATCAAAGAATCCCTGACATAAACAGAACTATCTCTGTGGAGACAGTGGTGACACCTTGGGTTGATCGTCCTATTGATTCTAACATCCTCAAGGAAATAATACACGACATAGAGGGTAATAAGAATTCAGGCTGTAATAACATTAGTACTAAAATCTACAAAGACGCTTTCTCTATCCTACATGAACAATTTAGATTTTTATTAAACCTCTCACTAAAAACTGGTATTTTCCCAACTATCTGGAAAACATCGATGGTGAAACTCATACCAAAGGTCTCTATCCCTAAATCCCCGTCGGACACTAGACCAATTTCCCTTTGTCATGTTGGCGGAAAAATCTTGGAGAAGATAGTAGTATCTCAAATTCATGACTATTTGCGAATTAATAATATAATGAATGATAAACAATTTGGTTTCCAACAGGGACGCTCTACAACTGAGTGCCTAGCAAAATTTATATCCGATATTAATATAAATAATTTTAATGATAATTATTCCATAGCTTGCTTCATTGACCTCTCCAAGGCTTTTAACTCGGTAGTACCTGAAATCTTATTAGAAAAGTTAAAGGAATGTAAGTTCTCCGATCGTATAATCAAATGGATGAAATCATATTTAGACAATAGGAAACAGTACATAAAAAATGATGAGTTTATTTCGAATACTACTGATATAAATTTCGGTGTCCCTCAGGGATCTGTATTAGGGCCTGTGCTCTACTTAATATACGTTAATGATATTAAACATTTGTCGATTAATAGTACGTGTCTACAATATGCAGACGACACTGCCCTCTACTGTTTTGGTAAGAGTGTTAATGACTGCGAGGCAAAGATGAACAGCGATATGTGTATCTTCAGCGCCTGGTGTAAATCGAACAAACTGCTTGTAAATACTAAGAAGACGAAATGTATGCTGTTTGGTAAGAAGAAATGCAAAATGAAAGACAAAACAATTAATATCAAACTGGACGGAGAAATAATTGATCAAGTAGAAAAGTACACTTATTTAGGATTAATTATTGATCACCATTTATCAATGTTACCTCATCTAAACAATGCAATAAGAGTTATAAATCAGAAACTTTTTATCTTCAGAAAAATCAGATTCAATTTGACTAACAAAGCAGCGTTAGACATAGTTAAATCCAAAGTACTCTCATTATTCGATTATGGTTTATTTTCATTATATGGACTGAATAAATGTAATATAAAAAAGTTGCAGACACTGCAAAATAAAGCTCTGAGAGCGGCCATGCCCCATCTTAATGATGTGCGCAATGAAGTACTATGGAAAGAATGTAATATCATGAATATAGAAAATAGGATTTTATTTAACATCAGTAAATTAGCCCATAAAGAAGTATATATTATGAATAATTATGATGAACCTGCGAGACATACAAGAAGGGCTTTCACCCCTACTCTGAGACCGCTACAAGCAAAAACAGAAGTTGAAGCAAAATGTTTATATAATAGTATCAGAGTGGTCTGGAATAAATTACCATCTGATCTCCGACTCCATGGTGACCCACTTGTATTTAAATCTAATCTTAAAAAACACCTGCTATCAAATCAACAGATTGTATTAGCACAACTTCTTGGCTGATTCAGAGTGTAGGGAATAAAGCTGTGTCGCTCTGCCCCCCTTGTCAATGACCTCTGATGTCCGATATGTATATGTATACCTTGCTTGATGATTCAGAGTCGCATAGAATATATCCATGCCGCTCTGCCCCCTCTGTCATTTACCGCTATCTTACTGTTACCTGAAATGTATATGTATAAAATCTGTGATGTGTATTTATTGTGTATTTTTTGTAAATAAGTCTATCCGGGATAAGTACTCAGTTGTGACTGATTATCAAATGTATTTCTTATACTCCTAATTGCATTGTAACGATATCAAAAGCTTGATCTAATACAGCTGAATGGATACCCATTCAGATTGATCATACTCACACATGAGCGTAAAGAAGAATGTCTTCCATTACTCACTACGACGAATTAGAAAATATTTAATTAGACTGTAACCCCCCTCATCTCATTATCATTATTTCATTCCCCTCATCTCATTCATCAACTCATTTTTGTATAAAGTCGAATACCAGACTAGTTTTTTCACTAGATACTATGTGTTTCATGTTCAATAAAAGAATGAAATAAGAAGGTATATTGCATATGCCCTGCGACAAATTGTACATAATAGATACAGGGCTCTTATGAAAAACAGTGTAAGTTGAGATGTTCCCTGTATGCAAATAAAAATATTTGAACAAAAAAAAAAAAAAATAAGTGTAATTCGCCTTAGCTTTGTGTCACCCTCCCTTTGGGTAGATATATGGCGTGGTGCCTTGGCACAAGCTTCTAACTGAGAAAGCTAGGTGTGAAAACATACCATTAGCTACCATTTCTAATGTAAAGGGAAAAGCTTGGTCCCTTCTGCCATTCTACTAAAACTGGCAGAATTAAAGTACTAACTCCTCTGTTGCTTTCCACTAGATAGCTCCTAGCTCCCTCCAAATGCTTCTAATCTGAAAATAAAAATTATCCCAGCCGTATCAAGTTGTTCAAATCGATATAAATCACCCGAATCTTTGCCCGCACATGTTTTTTTAAAGTAAAGTTTTTCAAAGTGATTTATTCACATGATCTCTTTGGTGGAATGTATTTATTCTTGGAGGGTTTATTGGTTCTTGTCATATAAATATGTGTACTGAATCTCAAGACATTGCATTGAATATATCATTCCGTTTTGAAGGTTATCATAAGCCTTCTATTTCCAGGGATATTTGTAGGAATATAAATAGAGAGAGGAGTGAGGAAAGATGTACTTCTCTCCTCTTACATACAGTCACTTTCCGGCCCATAGCTGCTATCACTTGCAGGATTTTACCTTATCTCCCCAACTTGTGGCCATGGTGTAATGGTTACCACGAGTGCCCACAGAGCACAGGGATGCTTCCTGAATTACACCCCCCTTCTACGGGTTGGGTGGCTATGGCGGCGTTAGCGTTATGGCGGCATGCTCTACAAGGACATGTGGCGGTTTATGGCATTTCAAGATGTAGCCACATTATGATGTAGGCTAACAGTAGCAATACTAGGTTGTGTTAAATACCATTGGGGTCATTACATTACAAAAATAGATAAGTTAATTTGTTCATGATATTTTGGGGTTAAGTGACTTTTTAAAGTTGGTTTATTTGAGAGGAATGACAAAAATGTATTGCCCATCTTCAGGTGACTGCGCCCATAAATATTCTCACAGATTGTGTGTTAGCCCTAACAACGAGTTGTCCCATGGACTTATGTGGTGGAAGCTGTGACCCTGGTTCTTGGAGGTCGATCATTCAGTCCACACCTCTCCCTGGCTCATCTGGGGACATATGGGACGAGTGGGGACGGGTTAACCTGTCAACACCTCCCCACTATTTTATGTCTATTTTATTGCCTGTGTTGTTATAAGGCCCCGAGTTGGCCGGGTAAGATTGTCACTCCCTCTTGACCATTCCTTGGATGATGACGTGGACCAGTATGGAGAAATTGCTGGAACCATAGATTCCTCTTCTCTGATGTCTGTCTAATTGAGCACAGGCCTAGCCATCTGAACCCAAGGTCACAAGCACCTTGATCACTTAAATTACTTAGATCGCTATATCACTCTTCTGTGTTAGCTGCCACTCTACCCCTGATAGCTGACAATTGGAATGAACTATGTAATTGAACCTAACTTGGAACTTTGGGACGAGCCGGCCCCATGTAACAATCATCCCCCCTTCTTCCTCCTAGCAGTCAAAATAATGAATAATGAGAATACCCACTTCAACAATATATAGTGCTTTATTCTTTGTGTTACAGACCAGATTTGTCGCAGTGCTCCTGATGTACTGCATGCTATAAAAACAGTAACAGTGGACAATAAGGTGGTGTATATATGTGACAGTGGATATGTTTTTTCTGACTGGAGGGAGTCACATATATTAGAGTGTACTTGTGACGTCAACTGGGCAACTGCCACACAAGATATAGTGTGTGAAGGTAAATACAAAATGAGAGGTGTTGTTGTGTGCACCTTAATGACAAATTGTCAAACTTGTTTTTGGATCTACACAAACCTGCCTCATCCCTATACTTGCCCTTTCCCGCTTCCCTCCCCATCCCCCTATTCATCATAACCAGTGCTTGCCCCTGCATGCCCTACCAAGTTTCCATCCTCCCCCTTCCTTCTCCCCACCATTCCCAAGATAGTCCCCTGACAAACCCATGCAATTTATTGTAACAGGCAATGAGAGAGAGAGAGATCTTCTGTAATATAATGAATGCATATGATGGTCAGTTAGGGTGGTGAGGCATGAGTCTGGTCATAGGCATCGATGCCCAAGCTCCCTCCCTCCCGTCTAACCCTCAGCTCTCACACATGGGATTTTATTGTTTCAGTTCGCCAGTTAGAAGACATATGTTATCTAACAGTGACTCCTAACTCAAACTGGCAGAATGCAAGAGTAACTTGTGCAGCTGTTGATGCCCAGTTTGCAAGGGTTTTCTCGGCTGATGAGGAGGCATTAATTGCCTACTATGACTGGTATTGTTATAATTGTTATATTTCATTTTTCTCAAGATCAAAATGGGTTAACTTTTCAAACATGATCAATATAACAAAATATTGACACACCCTTTAGACTTCTTAAATCTTAATATTGCTGGAATCCACTGAATCACTTCTATTAATTTATTATGATTGTATCGCCAAATCTATATTTTTCAACTCATGAGTCATTTTTCACTTCTTTTTGTTTGAAGTAAAGGATGGATAAGTCTAAATGACCGAGCTAAAGAAGGACAGCTTATCTGGGGGACATATGGACCAGAAGTGGCCTTCAACAACTTTAAATCTAACCAACCAAACAACTGGCTAGATGGACAGGATTGTATGATACATCACAACGGCCAATGGGAAGATTATCCTTGTCACCTTATTCAACCTGTATTATGTGAAAGGAAAAAAGGTACTGTTAATAAATTGCCAAAATTGCATGACGGCAATCTCAACGTTTCATATTACACACAGGCGTAGTGATTGCAGTAAGTGATTTTAGTGACATGTTGGGAGATATCATATGCACATTATGGAAATTGCATAGCCCAAATGTAATATGGAACTTTGAGATCGCCTGAGCGTAATTTTGTTATTATACGTTTTCCTATATTTATGGCGAAGAAAGTTTATTGGAAAAAAATTATGGAAATTAATAGTGAGTAACATGGGAATACACAGTCTACATAGAAATACACAGGAAAACACTTAATTAATTCATATACAGGATGAGTGGTCCTGGGTATGACCATGAAGTGCCTTTCTGTCTCTTTTCTCTGTCTCTCTCTCCCTTCTTCTCTATCTCTATTTCCTTGGTATGATCATAAACTGCCTCCCTCTCAGCTCTCCCGCCCTTGATATAACCATCTTAAATGTGTTGATAAGGGCGTAAAGCAACCAATCTCACTCACTCACTCTAATTGGGTGAGAGAGAATCCTTCTCCTCCATGTGGACCTCCACCCCCAAATCATACCAAGGTCATGTGCTGTCCATGTGTAAGATTGGATCCTCCTCAGCTTTCTCCCCGCCCATCCCTTTACCTTAGATCCCAGAGGCTTCTGCCTGCCCTTCTCTCTTACCCCTCCCACTCCCTCTTGATTAATTCAGAGCAGCGAATATATCAATTAGGTGGGCCGGGTGGAGAGGTCAGCTCTGGCTAGCTCATCCTCCCCCTCCCAATCAGACCAGCTGTGGCATGCACGGTCTGGCCATGATCAGTGGGCTAATTGGGTCAGATCTCACCCTACAGAATGCAATTCTTTACAACCCAATAGAAAGGTATAATCATTGTCAAAGTTGTCCGCCACTCACACTGATATATCATAATATTTTGATATTCTCTGCATAAACTTACATCTAGATGATCTCATTATAAATCGTATATAAACATATCACTTTAGATTACGTTATTGAGAGATATTAATATCATATTACACAACCATATTGAATAAGCATTTTAGATCCATATTATATGCACTATGATACTGTTAGATATTACTGTACATATCTAAATTATGGCGATATAGATCACATCCACTTCGATTATCATTTCATAATGCAATTATATATATACACACACATAATTATATCTCCAGCACAATTTACAATGTTTTGTTCACAAGAATTCTTTGTAGGAATAACTATCATTTCTTGAAACAACTTATAAGTATTTATTTGAAATACTAACCGTTTGTATTGTTGGAATCCGCTTGGTCTCATATATTAAACGTGATGGTATTTCAAAATCCACTTTTTTACTTAAGAATATACATCATAAATGTATACATAACAAGCATATCAATTTTGGATATGGGTTAGTGGAAGCCCAGCTATGCAGGCGAATCTGGTATCTATAGGATCAATGACAACGAGGACAGAGAGTGAAAGCCAGGGTTTAATCAATGTCAGGGTCTGATTCCAAACGAAGCCACCACAGGGAAGAATTTGGGCGAGTCTCCAAAATATAAATGTGGACTTTTATGAACCCCTGCATCAATGAAACTGGACAAACTCTTCCAAAGCTTTTTGTCAAATGATGTTTAGATGATGTGGAAAAGAACTGAACAAACAGTAGAAGTTATTTAGATTTTGATTGATGTTAACTGAGAGTGCAGCCCGGTTGATGTTTCATAAGCCACAGTATGTTTTGTGGTCTGGTATGGTTGTGAGAGAAATATGCTTATTCTTGTATCATGTATTACTGCCATTATTATCATTACTAATTGTAAATAACCACCTCTGTAAAGCTAATGCAAAGGAAGAGGCAGCCATGACCGAGGTTACCCTTGATTTTGACTTCTACCTTTACCTTTGCTTTTACTATTACTATTACTATTACTTTCTAGTTATATTACATTTTACTGTGTTGTAGCAGGCAGATCTAGTATTAGGCACTGTCTATAGCTAGATAGTTGGCTAGAAATTGAAGTACAAAACTACGATAGCGAATTAAAACAAAATTTAAGGGATATTCGGAAGAGCATAGCATGCATGTGACTGTCACAGAGAATATTCCTCTTTCCATAGGTTTCACTCTTTTAGTTCTACATTGTATGACATCGGTTGTAAATGTGATGTGGAACTAAAATTCTGTTATTATTATTATCAACATAATACATATATGTATCTGTTACAGCTGACATATGTGCAGAAGCACCAACTACGATTCCTAATGGCGACTTAGAGTATGCTAACAGCACTCATGTTTTCTACACATGTCACTTGGGCTACGTGTTCACTTCCGGGTACAGAACTGAACCTGTGGACTGCTGTACCTTGGACTGGGTCTCAACACTGTCCACCCTATGTGTGCGTAAGTAGACACACCAAGCCCAATATTATTTATTGCAATATATAAATGCCAATCGGTAGCAAAGAATAAAGTGTAATGTGTTAAAGGAAAATAGGTCACAATCACAAAATTCATATTTTTCAAATGGATTTATTCTCAAGAACCCTTGCTCAGGATGTTTTCATTATTGGAGTGCTTAGCGCCCATAGTAGCATGAAAACATGTATCAAAATTTGAAAACTGTGTATTGAATATATCTATGCATATCAGAGGTTATCCTCTATACTAGGAGTATATTTAACTAAACTTACTAAATTATTGTGGGGGACTAATAAGGAATATCACTAAGATCTTTTCACGCATACATGTATAAATATATATAGATACTTTTAAATATGATAGTATCTCAAAATCCATTATTAGTGACTTGTGACTCATTTTCCTGAAACATTTGCTTTAATATTGTCATCTTATTTTAAATTGTATTAATTTTTGTTATCATTATTATTATTCTCTCTTTTCATTTCTTGTCATTATCATTTGCCTTTATCGATGTTGTCATTCTTGTATTCTTAATCGTTGTCATGACTATCTTTATTTTGCATTATTGCTTTTAGTTCGGAGTTCTGCCAACACCTGTTTCTGGGTGATTGAGAAAGCTGCCGGCTTTAACTGTGACACTGGACACAGTTACTGTACAAGTGTGCCGGGTATTGATGGTCAACCAGCCGTCATCACTCAACCTGATGATGATATCAGGATAACAATAATTGCAGGGTATGTTTGTTTGTGGTTAATTCTAGTGTATGTCGTCACAAGTAATTGGTTTCTAGGTTGGCAAATGGTTGCTATGGTCACAAAGTATGTCTACTCTGTATGGTGTATCCGTCTTGCCCTTGGCTCTCCCACTGGAGGGTGGCAGCATAGCATAACAGAATGTCAACACATAGTATTCACATGATGTCAGACATGGTGGCTGACAGGTGGCTGACATTTTGTGTTTAACAATAGTTTAGTAGCCGGGAAACTCCGGGCTGGTTTTCGAGGGCCGCTTTTGCCAGGATCCTTTATTTTTAAATATAAAAACAACATTAGGCTTTCAGATCTGGTGAAGTATAACCAATTTCCTTCCCCCCAAATAAATATAGCCTATAGTATAGGCCTTCCTTGCTGTGGTTAACTCTCTGGATCTGTGACGCCTGTGAATACTATATATATATGCTACCCATGCTTAAGCATTATTTCCCGCCGTGTTTGGCCTTATATTGGGTTTACCTTCCTGAATACCTCTTGCAGTGTTTTCCTGGTCCCTTACTTAATTTCAAGGATAATTACACTATATATAGCCCATGGGGGTTATCAGTGCATAGGTGGTTATATCAGCGCACAGGTAGTTAACGGCAGAAATGGCAACAATATATCATTGGAGCCAGAAATAAAAGTTGCTGATGTTGCTATAGGCCTACCTCATTATCAAGTGACTCCTTCCTTTGTATCTTGATTGAATAAAATTTAATACAGATTCCCTAATGAGTTGGTTGAAGGAGCGTGAATATTAGATTTTAAGTGACTGAAACCAACAACTTTTTATTATGTATGCTTTTGATAATATAGATAGAAAACATTTTAGAATCACACAGTTGGATTTAAACTTGGTTAACGCATTGGTTACCATGACTACCACACATAACTCACTAGTGACATATGCATAACTTACTCTAGATACATTGTTCTCAGAGCAATGCAAACTCATTGGTGTCAGTCACTCAAAATTAAGGTTTTTAGTTAACCTTTATTTATTTATATGATTTCAATCATGAAAATAAAAAAAAATTGAATCTAAATTTGAATTTCAGTTTTAAACTTAGTAAAGAAAACCAAGATTGGTTGACATGACAACCCCACATAACTCACTAATGAAATACGCACTATGTGTAACTCACTCTAGATACATTGTTTTCAAAGCAATGCATATATATGATAAACATGTTTATCACTCATTTTAAGCAATGGGAGGACATGGACTGGGATGAAGTATGACTCAGGAAATGACGTGGTGAAATGGGAGCCTACTAATGAGATAGTTACGTACCTGCCGGTAGACGCTAGTCTGACGTTTGATAGATGTACCACTAAGGAGACAAACGGAGCCTGGATCTCTTACTCTTATACTGCCTATCAAGTGGTGTGCGAGGCTGCTAGAAGTGAGTTAGTATAATATGTTTGGTGTGTTACTGGGTTACGAGTGACAAGTCGCAAAATTGATACATTTCAATGTGTTTTAATGACTTAATGTGGGAATGTTCTTATATTTGGGCTATGTACCAGTTAAAGTTGCATGAATGCATTTACAAACGTTCAAGGCAGTGTATTAAATATAAACTTGCATTTCTAGGGTCTAGATTTGCAAAGCCCGCTAAACTATTTGTTATTCCTTTGTCTTTTTGTCCTATTTTCTTATTGGTCAGAGAACAGTGGTCCCTTGGTAACATGGTAACAGTTTTGTTTTTGAAATGTTTTATTTAGCTTCCTGCCATAATTATAGGCGTATATAGGCGTATGTATATAATGCATCATTAAGTAGATAGATGGGCAGCCTTTTTGGGAGGCTATATGTGGGGCGCTATATCAAAATGAGTCCCATGTTGGCAAAATCGATTTCGGAGTTAGCTATGGGTAAGCAGCAGGAAAGAGCTTTCCAATGATGTATAGAGCTTAATTTTAGGCCTATCGGGTATATTTATAGGTTTGCGGTGAGTATTTAATAGACGCGGTTACTGGAGGAGCCGGAAACTGAGATATTGAAGGTCAAAGTTGTGGGACGTTTCTTCGACGCGCCGACCTTGGTTACGGGCATTTGATATCAGCTGATATTTATGAAATTTGGGACACACATTACTATCTACCAGGGCCACAACATATACCAAATTCAGTTGGTTTACTTATTAACTTTTTATTTCATGGTGCGGTGAAAAATGGGTAAAATTTGGACCAAAAAAATTTCAAGGCAACTTTTGTGGCATGTATGTTGGGCGCGCCATCATGCAAAATGACCAGTTCATATGATCAGTTTATTCTCAGATTTGGGACAGGTATTATTGACTACTAGGGCTACAATATACCAAAAAAGCAGTTCATTTCAGTTAATATTTTTTATTTTATTACCCTGATAACATGAGCATAATATTCTGTACACAAATTCTTCGGTGTGTTCGCAATTATATACATGATAACACCTTTATAATTCATTCTAAGGAAACAAAATGTACAGCAGTAATAACAAGTAATAATAAATAAACCAGTAAATAAACCAGTAATAAAATCAGTAATAAAATCAATAATAAAATCAGTTATAAAAAGCAGTCAGCCCCTACCCTTTCCCCTACCCTTTCCCTTACCTCGACCCCTTCCCCTTCCCCTGCCTCTCTTTGCTGGAGGAGGTGCAACCTCCCATCAGAAGAAGATTCTGAAGATTCCCTTGCCCTTCCCCTAACTGTTCCTCTACCCCTACCCCTACCCCTCCCTCTTGCTTGAGGCTCCCAAACAGCCTCCTCCTCCGCCTCAGAAGAAGAAGAAGATTCTTCACCACCTAATTGTAATGATTCATCAGAAGAAGATTCCCTGTCCCTTCCCCTTCCTCTACCCCTTCCTCTACCCCTTCCTCTACCCCTACCTCTTCCCCTCCCTCTTCCCCTTCCTCTACCCCTTCCTCTACCCTTCCTCTACCCCTACCTCTTCCCCTCCCTCTTCCCCTCCCTCTACCTCTTACTGGGGCGACTGCAGGCTGTACAATGTATCCATCCCCCCCCTCCCTGGCCCTTCTTCGGGTACAGTTGGTTTGGGGCACATTATGTCTTTGGTTTCTTCGGTACAAAAATCACGAATAGAATTAAAAAGATACCACTGTCTGTATGCACAGTCCAGGAGAAGGTCAAATGGGTGGGTTGTCCTGAGGGACATCACCCACAGCAACAGTAAGCATTTTAAATGTGCCACTATCTTCAGGGCCTACAAATGGCCTGAAAGAAATAATACCAGGTTTGTCACTAGAAAATTCAAAATGATGATACCCTTTGATACCTGGAAAAGATTTGGAGAAAGGTGACAGGAATGCTTGCCAGTTGTACAATGGAACAAAAACATTACCCCTTTCATCACCTACAAGTTGGGCCTGGTTGACCCCCCCTGGCGTACTGCGCTGCACACTTGCTTGCAATTGCTGAAGAGAAGAAACGTTGTCCCGACGAAACTGTTTTTTCAAGAGACCAAAGCACCAGTCAGGGCAAACTTAGTGTGCCCAGTAATCAAAAAGTTAAGTGTAATAGACTTGTGCCTTCCAGTAAGGACACGCCACATCAAATAGGCCAAAACATACCTGTTCTTGTTTTGACCACTACAATTATCACAGTTAAGATCTAAATGCTTCTCCCCCAGACCATAGTTTTCAAAGTAATGATTCAGATAAGAAATAACTGCATTTGATCCCTTACTGGTGCAATGGCTCTCATCAATAAGATAATTCACTTGTCTAGGCATTCCTTCCATGCAAATACCGAACAGGCCTACCTTCCTTGGGGTCAGGAAATAAAGGGGACCTGGTTGCATCGGATAGGAAGGTAAATGCACTTGTTGTGCAAAGTCAAAACTGAGATGCACTCGAATGTCCCATGAGCAAGGGGCATGTTTGCCCAGGAGGGGTTCGCCATTGTCTCTGTACGCTTCTTTTGCATCAGCACAAAATTTCTGATAAAGAGTTCTTTCGTCGGTTACAGTGTCTAAATGTTTCTGCTGTTTCTTTAACTTGGCAGCTTTCACAACTTCAGGTAAATTACTACTACAAGAAATGTCTCTGTTATTACGCTGGCACTCCCAGCAGAGGTCTGTCATGGGACGACTTGTGACTATTTTAGGAAGATATTTGCGCCATAGATGGCCAAAAGTGGAGTAGGCAATAGCCCTATTGCATGGCTTGTGTGTAAAGACGATGAACTTCAGCTTTTGTAGAACGGCAGGGGAGAATGAGTGTGAAGCTACTCTGCCTGGCAAGACAAGAGCATGTATTTCGGCATAAGATGTGATGAAGTTGATTGTGTTCTTCAGATCATCTATTGGCAATGACCTGACAGCACGGTAACCACGACCCTGTCGTGTACGAGTGACGAGACCATCCTCGCTGAAGGATTTTAGCAAAACAGTCAGCTAGTTTTGGCTAATCCTAGAAGCAAAGAGAGAGAAGAGAAAAATAGAAAAATTAATGATTTAATCGCAAAGGAAGAAATTAAACATAATGCAGCATTGTAAATAAGAATACAAAATAATGATTCTTAGCAAATAATCATGTTATTATGCATAGTTATGTAATGTTCAGCATTAATGGGCACAACAAGATTCATGATAATACTCACTTGTAAAGGAATTTAAAGGTAGCTTTGCAAATAGGCTTGTTATGCATTCTGTAGTGGCTCTTTGGGTGTTGTCTCTCTCCCTTCCATTGGCGCCCCTTCTTTGTTGGACTGCATCGATCACTGTTGTCAGTAACAGTATTGAAAACACCAAAGAGTGCCATGTCAAGCTCATCTGAAACGACAGTATAACAAAAATATAATAATGATGTTGTGATCCACCAAAATATCACTGACATAAATCTTAAATCTCCCTCAACCAGCATGATTCGCTACAGTTAGCCTACGTAATTAGTTATCCTATGTAATTAGTTATCCTATGTAATAAGTTCTCTGTGTGCTCATAATTGAACAGCTTAAAATACTGAATGAGTATTATACATGCATGAGACAATAGAGAAAAACATTTTAAAATTACCTTGATGGATTTGATCATGTTCCGACTGATGAGCAATGCGCTGTTCCACCGTGAACTGGTCTATGCACGGCCCGTTGTTAAACAAATGGCAGTTACAACTGAAATGGACAAAATCCTAGATTTCAATTTGCCCAAAACTGACATGTTGATACAAGTAATACATTTTTAACCCTACATTCCACACGAGACGATTACAGAATATCAGACATCCTAAGTAAAGTCCTAAGACATCCTAAGTAAAGTTTAATCCCCCGATCTCGACTCGATGCTTCCGAGACCCCATGCACGAACAACACGAGGCGAGGTAAAACCTCTACCGATCAAATTTAGAACATTTAGATATACACACAATATATCTCTCACACATAACAGCATTGGATTATAGTGAAAAAATGCGGGCCATTCTTCGTAATAATTCAGGGTCAGTAATTGGGCGAGAAATTAATCAACGCAACACACAGAGATGTATGCTTCGAATCAGTACGAGCCTTAGAAGAGGTCAAACTAATGCTGCTGTTTATTCTTATACTAGACAGATTAGAATGAATACACTGGTCCTGCGCTGATTGGCTTAGGTCTCGTTGGTCCAATTAATTGACAGGTTAGATTAGAGATCCAATCAGCCACAGGATAACAATGACAGACCAATTATTAAAATGAGGCTCAGAGTGACCACTGCCACTCTGACCAATCTCTTTGGGGGGTTATCTCCCCTCCCCTCTCCCTCCCACTCTTTAATCAGTATCCCCCCCTCCCTTGACCTGGCGGTCAGCCCCTCCCCTCCCTTCCCATGTGATCGACTTTGAGATAACGGTCAGACCTGGACCTCACCTGTACCTTTGGACTTTGGGATGATAAGAAATCCGCGAGCGTTGTGGTGGTAAGAAAGTGTGGGTAGCCTTCTGGCCGGTAGGGGCGCGACGAATGTCTGGCTGAATGAGACAACTTTAACTCAAAATTAGACAATTTAGGCTTGTCAATTTTACATACGTCCCAATCTCATTTGGTTCGGAGAACTGTGTGCAACATAGTTCTCCGAACCACTCTAAGGAGCAGACAACACATCGACGCAACCCTCATTTTAGTTTCTGGTCGACAATCCCCGAGCAACCCCGAGTATCACCGAGCGGCGACCCCCCTTGGCTGACCGAGTTCTGCCGAACCGGAACCCCCGACCTAGAACCATAAGTGGGCTTCACTTTCTTCCACTCACGAATCCACTGCCATCCTCAGTCAAATTCTACACTCATGCTTCATTAGATTTGGAAGTTTTGATGCTCGATATCTAATTCCACATGAGAAACCTTTATTTACGTTGGGCACCTTGATCCGGCATTTTTAACCACTGGATTTTTAACCTTTGACCCGCCAGACAAATTCACGGCGGCCATCCCTAGGTGGATCGAGGCTCCCTTTCTCCCGTAAGTACCTACATGTTTATACAATTGAAAAATGCAAAAATAAGACAATCTAGAGAAGTACAGAGGAAAAATCAACTCCCCTAAATCAAAAATAATAGCTAAAGATTTTACAATGCCTTAGCGTAAAATTATTTCTGGAGCACGGCGAAACCCGCCTCGTATAATTTGTAAACACAGTCTCTTAAGAGTTTTCACTAGGTGGCGTATTACCGCACTGTCTTTTGAGTTTAATGTATTGTTCATCAATATCTCCGCTTTTCTTGTCTATGGGTTCTCCCTGTAGAAACGTCTCAGGCATTTTCACGCAGTCTTTGAATATTGCCTTATATTTTTACTCGTTTTTGGGCTGCCTATCACTACTTAACGTCCGTAAGGTGGCAGCATGTATCTTATACACTTTCTATGTACCTGTCGCCGTGAACATACTCAAGGTGGCGACACTGGTACATACTTATACATTTAATTTGGGAGCCTGGCTCCTCTGGTCTAGAAGACTGACAAGATTCCTTTATATTTTCAGCCCTTCTTTCGACCCAAAAATGGCCCGCTGAGGTGTACACACCGGTCTAGCGACTACCGACCGTTCCTAGGCTGGTCTTCTTGGTATCACTACTCCATCAACAACGTGACAACCTCCCATCTTTGCTTCACCCTACTTCAGAGAACGGGTCCTTCATCGTCCTCTCTCAAGTGGTGGCTTATTCCTTCACATAACAGCTAGCTTTCTCAACTTGAGCAGAAGAGTGCGTCCCACTGCAAGCTAACACCGGGCGTACTTACTAGGTAGGGATTGGTGACTAGACCAATCAATTAAATTCTACGAAAGGGGTGAGGACCTTGTCCACAGTCCAGCACTAGGCCTGCTTTAGAGTAAACTAAACAGCTTTCGTGACAACACCTCCTTTGTAATTATTACCATTAGATTCCAATTAAATTAGCACTACAAAACATTTTAAAATCAGAATCTGCTCTAATTTGCACTTAAGACTAACATTATATCGGCTTACTTTTATCTCACACCATATATTCATCTGAGTCGTTGTTTTAACATACTACTCCACAGGGTACTGCAGATCTTTGTTTCATATCCATCGATCGAGGGGGTTTTGGGGGGGTGTTCTGTCTAAAGGAGGATAGGGGGTCAGTTTGGAGGGGTTGGGTCTCCAGGTTTTCGAGATCATCAGTACCGCCAAGGGACTGGGGTCCAGAATCTTGCAGTGGAATCTCTTCAGTGGGTTGCTGTTGGGACAGGTATAGATTAGAAAAGACATTGGGGAAGGAGGGAAGAGGGGCAGAAGGTTTACGGGGTAGTCTGTCTAGACTCTGGGTAGGACGTTTACCTAAGAGAGGGAGGCAAGAGCCGTCTCTCTTCCTCTTCACATACACCACCACTCCTATCAATCCAATCACGATTGCTAGGGTGAGCATGAGGGTCGCGAATCCCCATGTGGTAGATGCGGAGAAGGCAAAAGGCTGTACCGTCGGAGGAAGGGGAATATCGGTCAGGGAAATTAGGGGGACGTCGATCCTGCTGTTGAACTGGAGTTGTTGCTTCAGCTCAGGATAGTCTTCGAACTTTCTATAGGTTAAGTTGAGAGAGGGTAGGGACAGGGCTTTGGGGGGTGGAATTCTGATTGTGGAATTATGTTGCTCGATGCTGCGCACCCTCCAATCTTCACTATATAAGACGCAGCCACTGTTTACTGTGACCCGTGTGTGTTTGGTAAAAACATTTCTTATAGGTTTCTTACTGATACACCTTAATACAGTCTCGACTGGAAAGTATACTGCAAGGATAACCGATGACAGTTGTTCAAAATCTCTGAATATTTCGTTACTGACATTGCCACGCTTATTAATCTCTATCTGACACTTTACTGGACCTTTGCCTAAAATTATTTCTGTTTCATATGTTGGTTTTAGGTTCTCCAACGCAGAGGAACATACAGCCGGGCTGTATCCCATGCAGTGGTTAGGAACAAAAGAGGCACCACTAGAGACACTGTCCATCGCTAATTCAGCGATGCCCTTGATGATTTTGAGGTAGGATGGCCCATAAGGGGTAGGAAAATACCTTAGTTTATAGTGTAAATACTTAGTAGCCGAAACTGCAGGGATGACCACCTGATAAACTAATTGCTCGTCTGACTCAGATATGATTTGAACTCGTACACTTCTGTAGTACCAACGAACATCGTCTATCGGTTGGTGTCCCCTCTCACTCAATTGGTGAAGAATTTCATTTAAATGTACTTCAGGTAATATTTCATCAGTCAAGTACCCATGCTCTAGGTGTGTTCTCTGGCGATGGAATAAATCAATTTGCCTATAATATACCAGCATAATACGGTCAACTTGGCTTAGGGCCTGATCAACCTCTCTTCTCATATGCATACGATGAATATCTCTAGAAAAACCATTTAAATGATGAACAATTTCAGATACCTGGTCAGTCAGATTTTGGCTTATCTCTTGCAGGTTTTGGATGTCGACTCGATTCTCTCGTAGGAACAGACGGGTCTGGTTTACCACAGAAACCATCTCTGACTGGAAGTGAGACATCACACTGAGGCCTGCCTGCGATGCCTCCCCTGCCGCTTGGAGCTCGTCGATCTGGTCTGTGGTAGCTGTACCGAAGAGAGATCGGCTGATCATTCCTACCACTCCTAGCAGAGCTCGCTTCGTGCGAACTGGTGGAGTGGGTAGATGATCTTTGATGAATTGAACATGAAGCCGCCAGGTCTGAGGTTGGTCATTCCTACCACTTGCTGCTCGTGTAGTCCTTCCATCTTAGCTTCAAGGATGTGGAGCCACGACTCCATAGGTGGAGGAGCAGGGGGCTGGAGGAACATTAATGCTGTCCATGTTGCTGTGAGGGCCCTTACCTCCCCAGCCGAGTATACCAGCACACCTTCTTCCTCAAAGATGTCTGCTTGGCTGCAAATGAGGTAACAGGTGAGCAACAGTAACCCCTTAGTCACTGTCCCCACCGCCATCTTGTGCATCTGGTGCTGAGGTTACCTGCGTGTCAGGTGCTTGGTCGGTAGATGCTGATGTTCTTTTTGCTCTCTTTCCAGGTTTAGGCTCGCTCTCCTTCAGTGGACTAGGTTCTCTAGGGCTAGCAGGCACTCTCCGCTTGGCATGGAAACGCCTATGTAAGTGACGCTGAGGATTGTCTGGTGGGAGCACAATCCGCGGAGCTGCTATCAAGGCCCTTGTCTGAGACCTGGTGCGTATATGAGGAGGTGGTAGAGGAGTACTTGGAGTCCTAGTTGTTGCTCTTCCAGTCGGGTTAACTGGAGTCTCTTCTATGTTTGCAGGAGTCCTGTACCTCATCTGAGGTGGTGTGAACGGTGCTGGAGCCGGTGGTGGAATGACCAAGGCCTGGTTCTGGTCAGCATTATAAGGAGGACGACGGGGCGGATCCGGAACCTCTGGTTGGTCCACGTCACTACCCATATCTTCGTCGGCTGAATAGAATTCTTCCTCGACTTCCGGTACCATTTCCACGTCCGCAGCGCCACCTACAGCTGGATCTTCCACCTGGAGATAGACTTGATTCACAGGTGGAAGCAAAGGTTCATGTATTAAAGCATTGGGGTCAACATTTAGATTTTGCCCAGGAGGTTCAGGGGGGAGTGGCCTCGCTGCCCGAGCCCGTATTCTCGCCTGATTGCGCCTGCCTTGGCCTGCCCTGTTTTGCCTATTTCTAACTGTATCCCAAGCAATATCCCCAGATACCAATTTTATTCTCTCCCGATTTATTAGTTTTCTCTGACCTTGTGGGTCTCTTACGATCACTTTAGCTCCCCTTACACCTAGGACTGTATACCCATGATCCCATCTAGGATCTAGGGGCGCTCTGGCGCCTGCCAATACAACTACTGAGTCACCTACACGTAAGTCACCAGCATTTGCCCGAGCTCTAAGCCTCTCATAATTATACTTACGGCTAGCTTCAGTATTTTCTGCAGCTACCCGGAAAGCATATGTGAGGGCTTGTAATCGTTCACTTAACACTTGGGGTTCTGTACCATCCGGCCCAGGGAAGATCTTAACAAAGGGGACCGGGGGTTGACGACCAAAGGTGAGAAAATAGGGAGTGAAATTCGTGACTGAAGAGGTGGAGACTCTATGGGCCCAAAGTGTGGGTCCGAAATGATTCTCCCACTCTGCTGGTCGCGCATTGATGAATTTTTTTTAGGATATTCTTAAAGCTTTTGTTAAACCTTTCCGTCTTACCATTAGTTTGGGGGTGCCAGCCAGAAGTGTGTCTGACTTGCGTCCCAATGGATCTTAAATAACCTTCGACTTGTTGGTTCATGAATTCTAGACCCCTGTCAGTAATGATTACCTCTGGGGGCCCGTACCGGGGTACATATTCATTTGCCAGATAGTCAGCTGTATTTTTCCCAGTTTTTCTATCAATGGGTTTTACCTCTGCCCATCCACTACAGTGATCAATTACAACTATAATATAGCAATTCCCATTGTCTGAAACGGGAAAAGGACCACATAAATCCATTCCCACTATTTGACCTGGGTACCTTGCTATAGGCATAGCGGTGGGAGCAACCTTATCTTGACCTGCACGATTTACTGCACACTTATCACAATTACTCAACACACGGAGGGTATTTTTCCTCATAGTAGGCCACTTGTAGGCCTCTAATATCCTGTCAAGGGTTTTTCTCAATCCCTGATGGCCCACTTCAGTGTGTGCTCTTCTTATCACTCTGTAACGAGCTGATTGCGGCAACACCAATCTAGGATAAGCTGGGTTTTTTTTGGAAGGGGACATGATTGTAAACAATAATCCGTTGATTAGTGTGTAATCATCCACCTCCTCTAGGCCCAACTGATACTCAGCCATCTGTTGTTGCTCTGTTCTGACTTGTTCTCGCTCAAGCTGATCAAACTCCCAGGGGATTTCCTCTGTTTCCTCGAGGGCACCTACTTCAAAATTACTGAGAGCGTTCCCCTCCCCCTGGTCATAAGTTTCATGAGTCTTTATGCGAGATAACATATCAGCCCGTACATTGTTCTTACCTTGTCTATATTCGATAGGGGCACCATATTCTGCTATTAAAACAGCCCAACGCTGAATTTTTGTATTTTTAACCTCACCAAGAAAGAGCAATTTGAGGGGTTTATGGTCAGTATAGATGGTAAAGTCACTGCCATATAGATATGGCCTAAGTTTAGTTAGAGCATAAATAATGGCAAAAACCTCCTTTTCTATAGTCGCCCATTTTAGTTGGGGACCTGAGAGTTGTTTTGAAATATACTGAACTGGTCTTTCCACTCCATTCTCATCAGACTGGACAAGGATGGATCCCACTGCGTATTGACAGGCATCTGTATAAAGCTTATAAACTTTTCCAGGTTGTGGATGAGCCATGATTTGGTCTGAAGTAAGAACGTCCTTTAATGTTTCGAACGCTTCTTGTTGTTCAGGACCCCATTTAAATATAGCATGTTTCTTTGTCAACGCCACCAAAGGTGTTACAATTCTGGCATAGTCAGGAATACACTGACGATAATATCCACAACAGCCTAGAAAAGATCTAATGGCGGACACACTGTCAGGCGGGAGCATTTCTCGAATGGCTTTGACTTTGTCCGGATGTGAATTTATCCCTTGTTTAGACACCTGAAAGCCCAGAAGATCAACCTTGTCTTGAAAAAATTTACATTTACTCTTTTTGATGGTAATACCATGTTCGGATAAAGTGTCAAAAATGATTTTGAGATGTTTTTCGTGAGTAAATCACCAGGTCATTGATGAATATACCAAGAAATTTCCCAATATATTCGGCGAATATCCGGTTCATTGCCCTTTGAAACACAGCTGGGGCATTAGTTAATCCGAAAGGCATTCTTCGCCATTGAAATAAACCTCTATGGCAGACAAAGGCCGTTTTCTCTATGCTTTCAGGGTGCATTTGGACTTGCCAGTACCCAGATTTGAGATCTAGAGTGGAAAAGATCGCTGCTCCTGTTAGACTATCAAAGATATCTTGTATATTTGGTAGGGGGTGGGCATCTTTCTTGGTCACAGAATTTAATTTTCTAAAATCTGAACAGAACCTGGTTTCCCCATCTTTCTTAGGTACTAAAGTTATGGGACTAGCCCATGGTGACGAGCTTGGTTCAATCACACCTAACTCAAGCATTTCGTCAATCTCCTTATCTACTATCAGCTTTTTGTTTAAGGGAAGGCGATAAGGTCTCTGATTAATAGGGCGGGCATTCCCCATGTCAATCTCCATGTATACATGTTTTACTATGCCTAATTTACCATTTTTGCCAAAAACTTCTGGGTATCTTTCCTCCCAGATTTCTTCCTCTGTTTTGAGGGAAGCAAATTCAGAATCTATTTCTTCTTCTACCGCTTGACTTTTATATTCTCTACCTCCTAGACGTATGATTCTTTTTCTGTGCCAGATTACTGAATCCAAAATGTCCAGAGCATCGTCCCCTAGTAGGAGATCGTGTTGGAGGTTTTTAACAACGTATACAGGAAGATGACTACCCCCAGCCTTAATTATCGCCCTGCCTTCTGACTGCAAAGCGTGACCACTCAGTGACCGTAACTGTTCACCTTGTTCCAAAATTAACGGTCGGTGGTTTACCTTATTGAAATGTTTCCACAAATCATACTTAACTAAACTTCTAGTGGCGCCAGTGTTGATAAGTGCTTGTGCTTTCCTTCCCGCCACAGGAAGGGCCACACGAAACCGCTTATCCGGCGAATTTATTCCCCCGAAGGGAGAACAAAGGGGTTTGTGGGAACTCTGGGAGTTAGGGCTTGTATAGCCGCTATAACGGGTTGCATTTTGTTATCCATTACTTCTTCCATGTCTGGCCGTACAGCCGCTCTCATTTGTGCGAATCGAGTAGGGCATTCTCTAGCAAAATGTCCCTCCAATCCACATTATAGCAAGTATTCTTACCTCTAAACCTTTTTCCCCCCTTCTGTGCCCCTCCCTTCCTTTTCTGACCCTGTTGTGACTCTACCTGATTAGAATTGGCAACCGGGGCAGGGTTTGGAGCGCTATAAGGCGGAAATGCAGGCAAATAGGATGGTTGTACAAAGGGAAACTGAGTCTGGTTCTGAACTGGTGGTGCATGAACTGTTACTGATGAAGGTTGAGATCTTTCCCTCCCCAAGAGTTCTACCATATTTCTTAATGCTTTTAATTCGTCCAACATCGGTCTCCCCAGTAGAGGTCGGTGGAGTCAGAGTTTGGGTTGGCGTCCGAGGTTTTGGGAGTAAGGCGCCTATTTCCATAGGTTTCTCTCTCCTTGCACCTCTGGCTGGAGCATCGGCTAACGTATGGGTATACGCTGCCGTTGTCGCCAGATCAATTGCTTCCCCCAAGGTCTCTGGTCTGGTTGAGAATACCTCACACCGTACCTGTCTATCGGTGAGCCCACGTATAAAATCTCGAGCTAATTGTGACTGAATTACAGGCAAGGCCAAAATGCCTGGTTCATAAGCCCTTAGAGCTGTTTCCCGGTATTTACGGCCATAAATTCGTATGTCTTCGTATGGGAGTTGATGGATCCCCTTCAACTTCTCTCTAAGTTGAGTGGTCTCCTCTTCTCCCATAAACAAGCGAACTATTTCCTGTTTTACACCCTCCCATGTGCGTCCCGCTCCCTGTGCTTCTACATAAGATTCAATGGAACGTGCTAATGATCCCTGAGCTAACAATATAACTGCCTCTATGGCTATGTTATCATGCGCCCCTACTGTGATTCTAACTCTGTCCAACCCCTCTAACCACTCTCTGAGTGATTCTTTGTTGGTCCCATCGTTAGGACCCAGCAAGGTTGCATGTCTCTCCATACGGCTTCTAACTACTTCTATTGACGCATAGTGCGCTTTACGATCAGCATCATTGAGTGCATTTACCTCTTCGGCGGTGATTTCCCAGTGTGGGTGTTGTCAACGCCATTTCGGAGGTAATTGAATTAGCTGATTATATGTAAAGATGAATTACTATTACCTGCTTGATTTGGAATATTCTATTTCTATATAGAGAATTTGGAATATTAATTTTTGCCTAGATCCAACGTAACAATTTTTGTGCAGGTATTTCCAAAAACAAAAATTTTGATCTCTTTAGTCCCTATTCTTACCCATTACATTTTATCCCAGTGGTAAGACATAGTGTCTAGCTGTTCACTGCTGAACTTAATCACACTTTCAGAGGTGCCTACGCAGTCGTTCCAATCCTCTGGTTCTGCGATCGGTGGATAACCATCATTGAATATCTCCTCTAGGAAAATATCCTCAGCTTCGAGGTATTGTGGGAACTCTTCCACATACTCAATTCTTTCCGCCGGTGGCATGTCTAAAATACTATCTCTACAGGATAAAGCAAGATAATACTTGTGTGATCAGCTAATGCACCTTCCAATAAAAGCCCAGCTCAGAGTCCCAAACACACAACACCCATAAATACAATGGCAGTTTTGAAAAAGGCACACTCACCTGACTCCTTTTGCTTGCTTCCAAGGTCAGATACTGATCTGACCAACTAACTAGTCCCTAATCATGGTCGCCAATGAAGAAATGCGGGCCATTCTTCGTAATAATTCAGGGTCAGTAATTGGGCGAGAAATTAATCAACGCAACACACAGAGATGTATGCTTCGAATCAGTACGAGCCTTAGAAGAGGTCGAACTAATGCTGCTGTTTATTCTTATACTAGACAGATTAGAACGAATACACTGGTCCTGCGCTGATTGGCTTAGGTCTCGTTGGTCCAATTAATTGACAGGTTAGATTAGAGATCCAATCAGCCACAGTAGTCCAGTCCCTGAAGGTGAAAAATAGGTCCTACCCGGCAAAAATTGGTATAAAGACAATTTTGGTGTCAAATGAAGCGTAATTCTGTGTAGAATAACATATCCAAAATCCGCAAAGATCCGCTTTGGGGAATTTTTTTTATATGCGTTTAAATGTTTTAAAGTAGTTATTTCAATATTTGATATTTTCGGCGCACCTACCCTGAAAAAAATCAGAGAACGCCGATCTTGGTGTCAAATGAAGCGGAATACCAAGCAACATGACATATCCAAAATTCGCAAAGATATGTTATGCAGATTTTTTTTTATATGAGTTTGAATGTTTTTTTTATTTTTTTTTTATAATTTTTTTTTCACACCGACCATAAAAAAATGGGATTAAGACAGTCTTGATGTCAAACGAAGCGTAATCTTGTGTAGAATAACATATCCAAAATTCACAAGAATCCGCCAAGTGGAAATAGTTTTATGTGCGTTTGATTATTTTTGGATTTCTAGGCATTTAAGCATGTTTTTGTATATGAAAGTAAAATCAGTTTGCATGGAGTTGTATGTAACATTTGTTTGTAAGATTTCAATCACCTTCATTGCAGACAATGCAGAGTATAACTTGCTAAATATCATTGTAATTAACACATTTCACTAATTAATTAATTTTGGCTAATTATTGATGTTTTTGTAAAAAAAATAAAAAAATTCAAAAAGTCAAAATTTATCTTAAGGTTTTAACTTTCTAATTTAGATGAAGATGAGACACCTAAAATGTAGGTGATCATATAATTTACGAATTGTATTACCTTACATTTAGCACAGTAAAGACTGTGTTTCTTTTTTTCACTTCTTTTAATCTCAGAGCCAACATTAGGACCAGTATTTAAATATATGACCAAAAGGTATCAGGGGCTATGTTGCATGATACGTTTCAATTGAAAAATCTGCAGGTCTCATCATATTTATCTCAGAAAATCCGCTTAAACTGGGTTTAAGTTAATGTGTAAAGGAAATAATAGTGACGGGCAAGTCCCAGGCTTCCTCAGGCCAACCACACAGTTCAGCATAGTTTATCGCCGAGGTGAGAAACTCCTACCAGTCTTCCCCATTACGGAAAGGCTTGAGATTCTTTGGTTTAGGATTTTCACCCTTCCCCGTAGATCCATATAATTGAATGTCCGCAGGGCAGTCCTCATTATATACGACACTTGATTCCATTCCTGGCATCATTGAATGTTTACAGAACTTTCAGAGCGCTCGTTCTGGCCGAATTATGGCCAACTGGTTCACGACCCCTCTTGGCCCGTGAATCATTATCTAATAATGGAATAGATATATTAGTCAACGAATAGTTGAGACCATTATCAGACGGAGATGAGTCCATGAAATTGACTCGCCCTCCCGCTATCTTGAACCCTGCCGGAGTGCTTGGCAAGCGCGGAGCTCATATTTCAGAACGACCCGTATCGTGTGGTGGCGCCTGAGTACGCAGATCCGGACTACCAGGTTGCAGCAGGACTGGATATCTACGATCCAGCATATCAATTAGATATTGTGGGCAGGCCGCATATTCGTGTAAACCACAAAACAACCTTTGCACATGCTTCAGTGGTAGCGTATCGTGTACCAACCATAGAAGATCGAGCGTCCCTCGAACCTCTCCAGCGGAGATATCGCTCGGTAGTTCGCCCGTTTTGTTGTAAGAACACAGAGCGTTAGTCAAAAAATCTTTGCGTCTGTAGCTTCTCTCTGTTGACCTGTAAGGCCCTCAGTTTTGGTTTCTTGTGTACCATTCTTAGCATCCTCCAGCGTTTGTGTTTCGGAATTCTGTGTTTCCTCTTGCTCACCTGTATCGACGCTAAAGCCTGCGTGCTCCATAAGCTTGCGGAGATTGTCATCCTCATAGTACGAGCGCAATCCTAACACTGTGGCCACCAGTCTCTCGGCTAAGGCCTGTGTTTCCGGGTTGACGGCCAACCCTTCCGCACGCATACCTTCGACATGGTTAACAACTTCCTCAAGTGGAGTAAAAGTGTCTTCCGCACGTCACCTTGACATTTCGCTTTGGCTTTCGCCGCAGCTTCCTCTTCATCAGGGGACATCGCCTGTCCCTACCTTTCGGGGATCCTTTTGGGAACTTCCCTACTCGGCCCTAGGCTCACGGCACCAATGTAGTGAACCGCAGATTCGTGGGCACGAGTTTACGAAATTCCGGAAAGAATCACGAATACGAAGAGATTCGTTTGAACCTGGTTTTATTTCCCAAAGTTATACAGTTACAAAGGTATTGTCACTGAACAAAGGGTGCTTAATTTGAACAACAGAAGTATCTTGGTCCGCGATGCGGCTCGAGTCCATAGTGAGCCTTGATCCCCTTGCGGAGGTAGTAGTATCCTCCGCCTACCACCCATCGGAGGGTGTCTGCACGATGGTGATGGTGCCCTCTGACGGAAGTGGCCGGAACTGATGGTCGTCTCCGGCTCCGGTAGAAGTGCCCCCAGCTGTCGTAGCCTGGTTGGTGTTTGGCGATGGTCGGCAGCATCGATGTATTCCGGGTGGCGTACCCACTACACATATAATAACTGATGCCATATTTCAAACTTTCTAATACAAAGTAGAAATACAATTTATTAGCTAATGTGTTAAAAATGTAGAAAATTTGAAATTAAAAAAATGCAAGACTTTAGGATCATTTTATATTATTTAGTTCCCAAAACTAGAATTACAGCTGGGTATCGTGGACATATGTACAAGAAAAATCAGCAATAGCCTATATGATAAATAGTTTTAAACGCCTCGGTTCTGCTAGCTCTGGGCCGAGTTAGTACTGGGCTGAGCAGGCCTTGGGTGTGGGCTGACATGGTTTTGGAGGTGGGCTGATGCAGCGCACAGGTGGGCCGATGGAGCTTGGGCCGACACCAATTATTTGGAGCGTCCTTTGGGTAACGTCCCATTATATATAGTAGTTATTCCAATTATTTAGAACCTCCCTTTGTGTAACGTCCCGTTATATATAGCAGTTATTCCAATTATTTGGAACGTCCCAAATCATCTGGTTTATCGCCTGATAACTATTGTACAGAGAGGGGAAGACATGGCTCTTTACTTTGGCTATGAGCTTACAGCTTATGTGCTTGTGCTCTTGATGTACGTCTGGAACCAGAATATAGCTCCTATATTCTTTCATCCTGAGGCAAAAAATCACAGAAAGGTTTAAAGGTGTGGAAAGTTGTAACTTCCCATCTCATGTTCATCCATGCATGGAGTGGCTGTGACACAACTTCTGCAACATTTGGACATGGAAAAACCAGTCTTATAGAGAAGGTGAAACAGTCAGAAGAATTACAGCAAATATCCTTCTTGATGACCAATCCTGAGGCTACAGCTGAAGAGATTGGCAACGCTAGTATCCGATTGTATGTAATCTTATATGGGGGAAGGGCAGATGTTTCTTTGAACAGTCTACGGTATGCAAAATACATGGCAATGGTATCAACAAGCAAAGCACCTATTGATCCTCAGAAGCTTCCACCAACAGAAAGGGCAGCATATTTTCATAGTTTGCAGGTTCATTTGCAAGCGATCCCTTGGTTCAAGCTTACTAACAATGACCTGGACCCATTACTATGGGGTTGGAAGTTTGCAGACACAATATTAACACCAGTTGTAAACTGACTTGGATGCAGCACCAGACAGTGTACTAAAGTTTGTATGATGCAAATGCAAAGCATCTACAAGAAATCCATGTGGCAATAACATAAATTTGTTCTTGTCACAAACATGGATTGAAAAGTAACAGCCTGTGGAGACTGTAGAGGAGAAAGTTGTCAAAACTCTGAGGAGATTACCCTTGATGATGACAAGAATTATGAAGAACTTGAGTTGCTTACTGGTGAGCTGATATGTTATTTATCAATGCTTAAGCAGGCTGGCCACAATTCTGAGGTTTGGGATAGTGCGCGATTGTGAGGTCGGAATTTGCCGTCATACGGTTGTCATATTCTCCCTTTTATGACATATCATACCTCATAATTAATGGAAAACCTTTAACAAATCAGCATGAGAAATGAAGTAGGAACATGTTTATGATGTTTGTTTCAAATATAATTTGTTTCTGTTACATTTCTGGGAATTTTATGGTATATGTATGGTTTAACTCCAATCTGTTAATCTTGTGCAGGTCTGTTTGTTTACAAATTGCTGATGGCCTAGATTTCTGCATAGAAGATGGATATTTCTGTTGAAATCAATGTGTATAAGAAGTGTACATATGGTAGAATACTGTAGGAAGCTATTATGTAGCTCTAGGCAGTTGATTTTAGAGTTGACAAGTGCCAATAATGATATATACAGCAATATAGCAGCAAACTCAACCCCTGACTCAGCCTGAACCTGGCACTTTCAACACTCTACCAAAAAATTGTGTATGGGGACACCAAATAAATGTAACAGTTTTGTGGTCTAAAAAGTGATGAGAATAGTACATGTGAATTTAAAAGAAATCTAATCACTTTTTCCTGATGAAATATGCGGAAATGTGTAGGATTGTGACATTTTCCCATTGCCGCCTATGGTAAAGTTTCATGGAGGAGATCGACCCCACAGTGGGGAATTAAGTATGAAAAGGTATTTAATAAATGGTGTCTTTGAATTTAGTATACTTCAAACTATGAAAGGAGAAATTTGGGTGAAAATCTGAGGACTTTTCGAAATTGTGGCCAGCCTCCTTAAATCTGGTCATAAGCCCATTTATGAGTGGATTGTTCCATTGGCAGGGGGGCATGGTCGGACTCATTAATTACTGAAATGTGCTAATTACTATTTTAATTCACAGTAAAATAACAATATTTAGCAACTAAGACTATGCATTGTCTTCAATGAGGGTAAATGAACAGCCAAATATTACTTAAAAATCGATGCAAGTTCATTTAAATTGTCTATACAAAAACATGCTTAAATTTTCAAAATATTCAAACACACATAGAAATGTAGTCCCAATGCGGATTCTGGTGAATTTTGGATGTGTAATGTATATGTGTATACATAAGTATTGTGTTCAGTTGACCACAGGTGGCGTCATGCGCACGCTCACCGGTTACCTACCTCAACTCACTCATTCTCTACCTTTCCTTCAACCTGTCGACACGGAAAAATTTTGTTACTATGCCTCATTGTGCCGGCTGCAGCCGGGTTCACGAACGACCCTGTGGAGTCACCGTGTGCATTTATTTCAAGGCTGCCTTGAAAAAGTGTAAGGAATTGTCTGCTCCTGAGTCGGAATTTGAGTTACATTTACCAGACATTGACGTGGATGATAAGGAAGGTGGAGCTAACTACATGAAGGGTGGCATTCATTACATACGTCTCACCCCTTCTTTTGATTCAAGCTCTGACGTGAGTAAGTTGCTGCAATTACATTCGGACCAGAAGGCTGAAATTGACTGTTATTCTACTTGAAATTGCGCTTCATTTGACACCAAAAGTGTCTTTATCCCATTTTGGGGGGGTTCGGTGTGGGAAAAAAATATTAAAAAAACAATAAAAAAACCCATTAAAATGCACATAAAAAATTTTCCCCAAAGCGGATTTTTGCGGATTTTGGATATGTTATTCTACTCGTTATTCCGCTTCTTTTGACACCAAAATTGTCTTTATACCAATTTGTGCCGGGTCAAAATGTTCAGGGACTGGACTACAGGATAACAATGACAGACCAATTATTAAAACGAGGCTCAGAGTGACCACTGCCACTCTGACCAATCTCTTTGGGTGGTGACCAGGTCACGGGGTTATCTCCCCTCCCCTCTCCCTCCCACTCTTTAATCAGTATCCCCCCCCCTCCCTTGACCTGGCGGTCAGCCCCTCCCCTCCCTTCCCATGTGATCGACTTTGAGATAACGGTCAGACCTGGACCTCACCTGTACCTTTGGACTTTGGGATGATAAGAAATCCGCGAGCGTTGTGGCGGTAAGAAAGTGTGGGTAGCCTTCTGGCCGGTAGGGACGCGACGAATGTCTGGCTGAATGAGACAACTTTAACTCAAAATTAGACAATTTAGGCTTGTCAATTTTACAATAGATTTGATTGATTTCCAGGGATGTACATAGCATAGTTTTCAGATCGCCTCCCCCAACGCGTCAACACACACGATAGAAAACATGGCCGTAGAGCACCGACACTTACCTAAATCTGGAGCACTTTTCCTGTTCCTTGTCCAGGACATCCTGCATGTGGTCAATAATAATAATAGGTTCTGATTCTTCCTCAGCTTCTTCCTCATTCGTGTCCTGAGTTTCAGGAGGATCTGGGACGTCTGGTTCTCCATCCGAGTCAGATTCCACCGTCTCTGTTTCCTCGTTGAACACAAAATATTCCTCGATGAGGTTACGCCATTCAGAGTTGTCAACAACACCTCCCAAATTGGCTCGAGCGATGCCATTAAGAGCTTCTGCGACGGTGGCCTCAGCTTCCATGTTTAAATATTAAACCTTGGTCCATTTAAAACTTTGTTGAAGAGTAAAACACGTCTTGAATCGTCTGGAATCGAGGAATAACTGGTCGCTTCGATTCAAATCCAAGACCACGCTAGAAGATGCCGTCAGCCGGAAGTTGATCTTTCAGAGCTCTGTGATTGGTTAACTTACGCGGGCATTCAAAAGGGAAGCCATTGGATAGAGGAGATTCGCGGCTTACCGAGGATACCAAATGTGCTGGGGTACCCTACGCTAAAATGTCCAGGGCGTACGAGTGAATTTAGTGAAAAATAGCCTCCGACTGCTTTGTTTAAACCCATCCAACCATGTTATGAAAATGTTTACCGGCCATTATGAAGCATAAGTTATTGTTTATTTTATAAAATACTTTTCAGTCTCACAAAAAACATATTAAAGATTAATATTTTGGGAAAAAAGATTTCGACCGAAAAAGTCCTATACCACCTTTTGAGCCCTGTATCTCAAAACAAAAGTTGCCAACATGGGACTCTTTTTGATAGATTGCATCTCATATATAAGTGACTTAGGATAATCACTGTTTTAAATTGCTGATTATTCCGCTATTTTTAGTATGAAATTGAACAGTAAACAAAACAGCAGCTAAAAAAACAAAAATCACTAATATAATTATGTTAATCTTGATCTAAAGTACATTAAATAATGATGAAAGAATCACAAGTCGCAAAATTGATATATTTCAAAGTGTATTGTTCACAAGATGTCTTAGTGGGAATGTTTCCATCTTTGGGGTGCATAACGCTGTTTGTAGCTCGAATAGACATTCCAAATTTCAAGCTTGTATATCAAATAAATCCTTGCATTTCTAAGGTCAACTTATAGTGTATATTTAACTACTTTACTTGTAATTGTCCATCCAAAAATTTGCAAACATTTAAAAAAAGGATAGCAAATAGAAGTACTTAGATTAGATGTCTACCGTTTACTATCATTGAAATCTGCTTGTTCTTATGGGTCAGATTTCCAGAAAATGTACAATCCTCCTTCACCAATCCTCTCAAATCAGCTTCAAAATGCTGTTTAACATAACAGAATTGATACATAATATATAAAATGCGATACAAAATATACTCAGATATACCCCATATCTACCATTTTTAAGCAGAATTTAGCAGAAATTACTTAATATGTAGAGCTGTCAATTGTACATTTTCTAAAAATCTTACCCTTATGTGTTCAAAATGGTATCTCAAAATTCATTTTTGGCCACTTGTGACTGATTTTCTTGAAACACACCATATTTCAGGTGACGTTGCCTGCAAATTCGCACCAGTGGGTATGCCTGACGCTACACTATCTAGAACCACCTCCACCCATGCCAGCTATTCCTGCAACTATGGCTACCATTTTGTTTCTGGCGCAGCCTCCCAATCCCTGGCCTGCCATTGTTTAGTCACTGTACAACAATGGACAGATACTTTCTCATTTGTGGAGCAATGCACACGTAAGTTATACATCCCCTAGATTAATATGTTCTTGTTGAAATGTTCTAAATTTTAATTAACATGAAATAATGAAAATAGACATTTCTGCTGAGCAGATATTCTCTTGTGTTGCTAGTGATATATAATTTCAATTATTCCAATTCCAATTATTAAAGTTGTTGCAACTAAATCAAATATGTATCATATGTACAAATTATAATAGAATGTATTCTGTGTATGAATTGTTATTATAAAGTTTATTGCTCATAATATAGCTCAGGCAACTAAAGCTTCAGTAAAAAGGGTTTATTTACTAACAATTATTGTACATAATTATAGGCTATTTACTGCTGTTTTTGTTGCTGAGCTATAGATGTGATCCTTTCATGATGAGTCATATTATATATTCATAGTTATTTATAAATTAGAATAAGATAAACATATTGTTCAATAAGTTCTCATAATTATGTTTGATGCTAATGTATTCCTGTTCCCATCCCCAGTCCTATGAAAAGCCTTGTGTGTATGGAAATGTTGTAAGAGGGATGAATGGTGCATTCTTAATTACTTTAATCTACATAAATGAGATTGACATTCCATCACTAATAAATATTCCATGCTCTTTTACATTTGCACCTTCACCTTCATCTTCATACTACGGGTGGAGTCATTACTGGTGTGTTGCCAGCTCGCTAGGCGACAGCACTCTTCATGGTTTCATCAACTATAACGTATAATTCAAATTTAACAAATCACTTCATGTCGTTATGATGCTAATATTGCTGAATATCATTTTGTCAAATGTTGTGGAAAGGTGTGAACATTTTTTGTATGATAAAGTGATACCAATTAAAAACATAAACATGAAAATTGGTATAAACAAGCCTAATTCCATGCTAATTAAGATTCCAGATTGCAGCATGTACATTTGGGTATTTGGGAGAATTGGTGATGACGAATTGTACATTATAAATAACTGCTTAATAAGGCCTTATTTCCCCGGTTTAGAGTCAACTCTAATACAGGTTAGCTAACAAGTTGGTTGAATGAGCGGTGAATATGGCATGAATTGCATAGCAACGAGTGCAATATCCTAAGCGACTTAAACTAATAAGTTATTTAAAAGATTTATTATTATATGCTTTCAGTTATGAAAATAGAAAGAAATTGAGACATTAATTTGAATTTCAGTAATAATGTTAGTAAAAGAGAAAGATTGGTTGCCATGACAACCACACATAACCCACTATAGTGAAATACGCACTATGCATAACTCACCCCAGATACATTGTTTGCAGACCTCTAAATTATGTTCCTTTCAACATTATTATGTTTAACTGATTAAGATAATAAAAAAAAATTCACTTGAGTGTGTACAGATTTCATGATAAACAAATACAAATTTATAAGATATTCATATTTTCTGATTCTATTAATTGTCACATCCATCTGCTATATATAATCTATGTTATTAATCATTAAAAAGAAAATGATCAGTTAATTGAGGATGCCTTACTTATGATATTGATATATTGATAGAAAACCCAGCCATTGAACATCAATATGGACAATCTGGATCTTTGATGGTTTACAACCATAATACAAGGCGTCGCCACTATAGCTATGAGATTTCCACGTGAGTGGTAAATACCTGGAATGTGTCATAGTGAAAGCTTCAACAGACACTAATAACGTCAAACGTAACCTGCCGACAACAACCCTGTACAAGAAGAGCATACCAGGGCATGGGAGCCTAGCATAATATATCCCTCTTAAATATTCAACTGTGTTAACTGAACTATCACTCCAGATACTGTAATCATATTCTATGAAGATGTATAACAAATATGACATGACAAATTATACTATCCTACCTACTGCTCCGTTATATAAACTGCCATTTATTTCCAAGTCACATGCACAATGTATCATTATCACCCTCATCTCATTTCTATTTCATCCTCATAACAACACTTATCTATTGATACATAACATTTGAAGTCGCACACAGGGACAGGGGGAGGACCGGGATATCTTCCCGACCTTAAAACCATTCAGGCTTATGCCATTGGTAGTCCCTGTTTAAATAAAGATATTAAGATAATGCATAAATGCTGAGTGAGAAATGGACAGAGAATTGGATATTGTATAAGAGATATAAGTATGATGTTGTAGTAGAATATATTATGCCTATTAAAGAACATGTAACTAATTTAAGATCTTCGATGGCAGGATATGTTGAATAAAACCTTTTTTTTTAAAAAAGAACATCTAATTACAATTGAAGGTTAAGAAAATAGTTGGATAAGTTTATTAGAATGCATTAAGGAAGGCGAACACAATATTATAGAATATCATTTATTCAATATATATCCTTTTACTCCACTATTAATTTATATATTAATAGTGGAGTAAAAGGATCATCATCGGATCCGCCAATGTAGATGCATAAGATGTCTATGGTAATTGCGGCCTGTTCTTGATTACTGTTACTTGATTATTGTTTGTAATAGCATGTTGAATAAACAAAATATATTATGAAGATGCCAGTTTCTTTATTCATATTATTATAAGCCTTACAGAATGTAGAAATAAACTTTGGGTGATGGGCGGGAATTAAAAGTTGTCAAGCCAATGTAGATCAGACAGGAGCTAGTAGTATAGTGACAGAGAACCTCACGGGAAATTATATTTATATGTTCAACAAAACTAAATAAAAGTTGATTGTATTATTTACATATTGTACCACTGTATGAGGTAACAATGTCATACTAATCTCAATTTTGTGTTTAATTCAATGCATGAACTCAATGAAGAAATTGAACATGCACATTTTGCAAATATCAATTGTCAAAAATATTTAGCCAATAAAAATGTGTGAAAACAGATACATGTTGACTTGTTGAGTCATGTTGAGTCATTAGTTTGCCTAAATAACTCTTTTCCCAGCCAATTTTTCTGTTGTTGAACATTGATTTTAGATGATTCCTTCTGTCCTTCTGTGACATTCTGTTGTATAAAAGTCAATACCACTGAGAGTGCGTTCGTTTAATACAGTCATCATTGATCAATAACACAAGGAGTGGAGCTTCAAGAATTTATTCAGCGAAGTGACAATCAAGCTGTAATAGAATTCAAGTACATGGTAGACATCATTTGATTTTTACCTGTGTAGTGTTTATACATTAGAGTTTTATAAAGAATAAATTTTATAGGTATACACATTGGTTTTTGAGTCATGTTAATCACTGGACCAATCATGCGTGCATGTTTTGGTGTGTTGATAGTTCACAGGCGTGGGAGGGTGGGTTCAGCGATGTTACCTCCACGGTGTGTGCAGCTGGAGTGGACGAGTGTTTGTGGTGCGCGTCTCCAGTGCTGCATGTCTCCAGTCTCCCCTCCAGTGGTGCGATCAATGCGCCCCCATTTGAGAAATGAGGGAACCATTGATCAATAACACAAGGAGTGGAGCTTCAAGAATTTATTCAGCGAAGTGACAATCAAGCTGTAATAGAATTCAAGTACATGGTAGACATCATTTGATTTTTACCTGTGTAGTGTTTATACATTAGAGTTTTATAAAGAATAAATTTATAGAAGGTATACACATTGGTGATGTTAATCACTCCAGAGTTTATTTTATTTTATGGTTTAGCTGCTATGGCTCGGAAAGCTTGTGCGATAGCTTCTGACGTTGTGTCCTTCACATAGCCTAGGTAAGCTGATGATTCCCACTTACCGTGGATACGCACATTGTCCAGTTCAGTAAATTGTTGTAGGGCGCATGCGCCACCCCTCCTCAGGCTGGGTAGAGTGAGGCCCTCAGAATCCAGCCCAGCAGCAGACACTGCGGCGCGCCATGCATTATTTAGGTATGAGAGGGTCAGGGGTCCCCCGTTACCTAACATAAACAAAGGGGCGTTGCCGCTTGCCAGGCGGTGGGCCTTCATAGCTGCTGCAGCGCTTACCGGACACAAGATGGAGCCCGGGAGAGAGGGGATTGAGAATGATTGGGAGTCAGCAGCATTCTGGTAGTTTTGGGCCCATTTGTGGGCCACGGTGAGTTGAGTGGTGGAGATGGTTATATCATTCCTTGTGAGGTGTCTTGTCCTGTCGAATGATGTGCCTCTCCCCACTGTGACATTTGACTGCCTCATTAGAGTCATGAACATAATTAGAATAGCACAAATTAGAGTAGGGCCTTCGTGGTCACAGGCGATATTTTAGCACAGATTCGAGCTGCTCTGGAGTGATGGGTGCAGCTTGTTTGGGTGTATGACGGATGTTATGCATGATGGCTCTCAGTGCATCTCTGACTCTACAGTCGGAGAACACGGAGACATCAAGGTCAAGTCGGATGAGCACTGCCTTGACAGAGGCGATGTAGTTGGAGATAGATGCGGGGGAGGCGAAGAACAAGGCGAGGTACTCAATGAATGCACACAAATCCTGGACGACTGGGGCTCTATAATCCAGTGAGTATCTGGAGCAGAAGGTAATGTAGAGTTTGAGTGCTGTTCTCCTGTTCTGTGCTGAGCCTGGTCTTATGGCTAGTTGTTGTCTCACATCGGCTCTGTCTAACAGGAAATCGTATGACGGGTCTGGAATTAGATAAATTTTGAGTAATCGAATGCAGAGTAAGAGAATGGGATTTTGCTCATTCTCTTCTCCGATGTGATGGTGTTGGCAAGCTGTTTGGCACGGTTGTCGAAGTGGGCCCTAGATAGGGCGTCCGATAGGACCATGTTTTTGCCTGGCACGTGTGTGAATGACAGGTGGACCTGTCTTTTATGGGACCAGAACCAAGCTGCTCTGTTGATGGCATTGAGCACAAGGTCCCTCCCTTTGTTGTTAATGAAAACAAGGATTGCACTTTCATTGTCACAGCACACCTCCACATGAGTTCCAGGTGGGAGAGGGGCTGTGAATGTTCTTATAGCAGCCAAGCAGTTGAGGGCCTCCAGCTGCGAGATATGGTGTTTCTGGGACATTGAGTTTGTGTATGGTGCAGCATAATACTGTGAGAGGGTGTGTGCCCCACCCCTTTTTAGGTACGAGTCTGCCCAGATGGTTGTAGTGGGGGGAGGGGCAGGCACCATGGACCAGAAGTTGCACTTCGCTGCATATCTAGTCACCCAGGCAAGGTCTCCTTTTACCTGGTGTGTGACCTTGATAGGCTGGTTGTTTACAAGAGCAGTGCGGTATGCTGACAGGATCCTGCACATAAACAATCTCGCTGGTTTTATGACCTGTGATAGATGGTTAAGTTTTCCTGCCAGACTCCGTAGGTCTTTTATTGAGAGGGTATCACAGGTGGAAGTGCGAGTTGCTTCCTGTATTATGGCTTTAAGCTTCTTCTCCGGGATGTGGATTGTTCGCTTGGTGATGTCAAAGAATATGCCCAGCCACACTATAGATGGGGATGGGTCTATTAGTTTCTTGTAGCTAATGGGTAGCCCAAGCTCACACAAAGTCCTGTACACAAATGCAAACTGTTTGTATGGGTCTGCAGTTTTGGGGTGAACAATGAGTAAGTCCTCAAGAAAGAACAGACCTCTAATCCCCACTGAGTTGAGGTGTCTCATTATGAAGTTGGCTATGCGTTGCATATACATGGACGATGCTCGTGTCCCGAAAGGTAGTGCCCTATCGATGTAGAACTTTGTATGGTGAGAGATGAGGAGTAGGGGCCAGTCTAGGGGGCAGATAGGGAAGTTCCTATATGCCCTCTGGAGGTCAATGGAGGCGAGTGTCACCTGAAACCCCTCTGACCTTATCATGTCGACTGCCATGTTTATAGTTGGTAACACGTGCCTCATCCTCCAGCCAAACATGGTGTTTTTAGGCACATAGTCATTAACTGCCGCCCCTTGTGGGAAGGAAAGTCCACTATAATCCTCTTCTGCGTGGGGTCGGACTTATCTCTTGTCATGATAGGGCTAACCTGTGCCCATGGTTGGAACGGGATAGTGTCAAAGGGGCCAATCAGAGCATGATTAGCCAACTCAGTGTCTATGTATTCCTGTATATGAGCAGGGTTATGTGTTGCTGACGGGTGATTTTGTATGGTGACTGTGCCCAGTTTTGGGCCCGAGTATTGAAGAGGGAACCCATATTCCAAGCACTGTAGCAGCCACTTATCGTCAGGGTGGTCCGTTTTGATATCATGCCACTTCTTTAGGTTCAAGCTGGTTGGCAGTGGTTCCCTACTGCCCAGAACATTGGGTACGCCACGCCCCCTTACTGCTGTGTATAAGGCAGCGAGGTGGGCATGGTCAGCAGGGGCCTGCCATGCTGGGTATGTGGATCTGCGAGAGTCCCCCAGCGCAAAAACATTAAAGTCATGATCATATGAACCTACTGGCGTATCTTGAGGCCAGTCGTATCCCTTTTTGGCACTTAGTTGTGTGTTGTGTTTACAGGAGACATCACTAAATTCCTCCAGTTCACATATGGCCATTTCCACCAATTTGACAACATTTGGGCCCCTAGCACCCCCCTGAGTACCCAAAAATATTTTTTACATTACTCAGTTGATTTGTTATTTTCTATCAACCTTATATATATATGCGCATTAAACTGCCAAGTTTGGCACCATTCTGATTATTAGTAAATTTTTTACAGGGGGGTCGAAAAATAGATCCCAAATATGAAAAAATGCCAAAAATAGCATATCGAATAATGCGATATTTCTACATAAATGAGGATTTATATTAGAAATGAATAAAACAAATATGCACATAATGTGCGGAAATGTTTTGTACTTGATAGGTCTCGACATAAGGGTGATAACGGTTTTTATTTTGTGAAAATATTCTAACTAGAAGAAAAGTTACAGCCAAATAACCATTCAGTAATGGTAATCATAATGGCAGCGGTAGGCCTAAGGGTGACAGGTCATTGACCCTCTGCCCATACACATTATATTACTCATTATATTTAGAATATACATATCATTTATTACCCTTGTTTACCTTTTTAAGTTGATTCGAATACTTATATTGATTGTTCCTGTTCTGTTTAAGTATTTAGAGGCAAAATCTTCAAGGATAAAGGTTCTAATATTATGTATATATGTTAGAGATATAATTTCTGATATTATGTGACGGCAGGCGTGACGGCACACAACGGCAGGCGTGACGGCACACGACAAAACGTGACGGCACATTTTTTAAGCATTTTGCTGTAAGAATCATGTAAAAACTACTCGGAAATTATTGATTTTAATCCACATAGATTCATTATAAGCAAAGCCAATAATAAATGTCAAATTTAAGGTTTATTATTAAAGTTATGCCTTATAAGGCTCTAAAAAACCTAAAATAGGCGTGACGGCACACAACAGGAGCTATGGTACCCACCACCTTTTGCTGCCATGTTATTTCTTTGCTACAATTCAAGAAAAACTCAAATCAATACATTTGATGTTCTAAAAATATATAATCCCATGCATTTTATCATTATTCATCATAATTTGATGAAAATTTTTTTTTATTTTTTTTCAATTCCACCTTAAGCACACAGCATGACGGCACACGACAGGGGGGGTACCCACACAAAAAAAATCGGTTTTTGATGGCTTTTGGCCAAAAAATATTTTTTTTGCAATTTTTTTTTACACAGATCATGTTCACGTAACATACTATCACAACATATTAAAAAAAATGTTCAATTTTGAAGATTATTTAGAAATTTAGCAATTCCACAGACTATTGGCAGTTAAAAAAACGATTTTTGCCCCCAAAATGGGATTTTGAAATAAAAAAAAAAAAAAATGGGCTAAAAATGCCAAATATGTGGTTCCACAGGTTGGTAGAACCATCCTATCAAAAAAAATAATCAAATTAATGGTAATTAGTTTGTATTAAGCCCATTTTATCACTTTCCACGGTTGGGGGCCAAATGTTGTCAAATTGGTGGAATTGGCCATATACATCCTACGGGCGGTAGCATCCCAGATGCAGCCCTGTGAATGAGTTTGTTTACATGGTAGGCTGGGTCAGCGTAGGAGTCCGCTGGCGCGCACTGATTGGCTGTTGCTGACCACGTGGGTGGGACAGATGGGGATTCCCCATGAGCAGCAGGGGAATTCCTTTCCCGGGGCGGTGACGTAGTGGTGTCACCACGAGTGTCGTCTGCAGCTGTATAGGGCTTCCCCAGCCCCACATGTGTGTCATGGAGATGGTCAACATACACATCTAGTCCGTCTAGGGTTATATCATCCTCACTGTCCACTGGAGAAACATCAATCCAATTAGGTGGGATATTATCGGGAACTTCTACCGAACTATGTACTACGTTGAGGGAAACATCAACCTCGTCGTGCAAGCCATGGCTATTTGGTCTGCACGGGTGCTTGTCACTAACTATCACCGGGGCAGCGGCCAGCGCCTTCAGTCACTGCCCAGGGGTTGCTACTTGTGTTTTGCTCCTTCCGAGTCAGAAGTGCTGGCACTTGCCTTCGCACCCTTCTTGTTGTTGCGCTGTTTGTTTTGGGGTTGGTAATCCTTCTTATCCCCTTTATTTCCTCCCTCTTTCCCTCTAAGAGATGTACACTTCTTAGCTGGGTGAGGAAGGCGTTTATCGAATGCAAAATAACATACAGCACATAGATGGTTGACCATTACTCCCGATGCTGGGTGCCTCTGCTTCTTCTTGGTACACTCCCCTTTGTTATAAGCCTGGCACAGTGCAAGGGTTGGGGCCTCTGCCTCCTCCGGCTGGGGGCCTGACCACGAGAGCTTCATTCTCTCATCTTTGATTATATCAGAGTCAGTCCATTCCAGCCTCTCCTCAGATATCATATCCAAAATGGTAAATGACCAGTCAGATACATTTGGCCATGGGTATTTATTACCATTATTAATAGCATCCTCAGATAGATCCTTTATGTGTTTTAGCATGAGGCGTGCTGTGGTGTGGTCCTTCGAGTCGAGGGCCAGTCCCGCCATTCCAGTCACGTGCTCGGGGATAGTTAGGGTGTACTCAGCGTCCTTTGCCCTGAGTTTCACACCACATGGCAGGAAGGGTTTGAGCATATCCTTGCCCAGCTTGCCAACACCATCTACATCTAAATCTTGTAATGCTTTACCTCCTTTTTTCACTATTTGTAAAGTGAAATCCTTGATGGCTTGCTGGTATTTCTTGTCGGCCTGAGGGGATGACACTATCTTCCCCGCGGTTGGAATGTCTAGCGTCTCCGGGCGCGGGCACACGATGTCCAGATCATCGCGTCTAAGGGGTGGTCGTGTGACAGGGACCTTGTGTGTCCTTGCAGGTGGAGCCTTAGGCGGAGCTTGGGCTTGAACTGGGGATGGGAGATTAACCACGATCCTTGGGATTATTTCTATTCCATCGTCAGCAATAGCATAGCCCTTATCCATAGCTAGAAGTTGGAGCATCGTGCCCATCTGTTTCTCCAGAAAAGTTGGGGCCGGTGTGACAGTAGGCCCAGTCGGTGGTGTCACCGTGCCCGTTGGTTGTTTCGGCTGCTGCTCAGGTTGGCCCTCCCCCTGCTTTCTTTTCCTTCCTCTTTTCTTGGGGATATCACCCTGTGGTGGAGGGTTTTGTCTTGCTCTTGCATTTCTTCTTGTGTTCATGACGTCAGGAGAAGGGCCTCACTGTATAAGAAAGTGAGTTTTGGACCGGGAGCTCTTCTTCAGCGATGTTACCTCCACGGTGTGTGCAGCTGGAGTGGACGAGTGTTTGTGGTGCGCATCTCCAGTGCTGCACGTCTCCAGTCTCCCCTCCAGTGGTGCGATCAATGTGCCCCCATTTGAGAAATGAGGGAACAATGTTTGCTACCCATTTCCAGTTGTATGCAAGTTTAGATGAACCAGTGAAAAGAAATCAAATATCTAATAATTGTACATTATGGAATGTCCAATAGAAACCAGTTTACCCTAACCACATTTATCGCAGAATTTTGGATACTCAGCTGACAGTAAGTCAATGGGAGTATCTGACAAAATTGGCCAATATTGTTTAAGTCCCCAAATTGGTTGGGAATCAATTGGCCAGTAAAATTGGCAATTTTATGTGTGTCTCTATAGTAAACTTATTGGGATTACTGATATCTTGACTATTAATTTGGTTAGTGTAATACCGTTTTCAATAGTTACATAATTGTCATGGCTGCTGCACTCATCTACTACAATGCCACCTGCTCACATTTGCTCATACCTCCATCTTCAAACTCCTCAACTACTTCGCAGTGTGGTTTTGACACCCAGGCTGCTGGGAATATTTAACGTTTCTCATAATATTATGTATCTTTGGCTTCATTATATTCATCAACTTAAATACCTGATATTGTGTTAATTCTTAATTAATTATCTTTATTTTTTCGCACATTATATCATATGTATGACATTATATTATATAATATATAAAACCTGATATCCTGACTAGTACAGGATGCTTATTTTCAACATGGACAGAAAACTAAACAAGTATTCCTCTTGCAATTTATTAATCAGATCTGTGGTAACATACAGCAACTTTTCCCAGACATACTAAGTACATGGATCGGTTACAGTTTCAGATATATATCTAACAGTTCATATCACTAATACATTTTATCAGTGAGTAAACTACTTCTGTTAAATGTTGTTATAACCAGATTGGTTTATGTACATAGGTGTTATGTTATGCTGTGCAGACCCAAAGAAAGTGAAGGTGCATTTTGTATGATTGTTCAGGCATGCCATTCAAAAGAGTACAAAGGTCAGTGTGAGCCTATCCTCATTAATTAAATATAATTTTAATTCTTTAGCCCCTCCCTTGGCCCTGGTGAGAGCTAGGGCATTTTGCCTGTTGCTTATTAGATGTGTTAATGTTTATCATCATTGGAATCAGTTTGATCTCATTGTTTCTTTATCATTCTCTTCTCATCTTATGAGAGTATATCAAAATCCATTCTGGATCAATACTGTGAAACACATCACACACAATTAACTACAGGTAAAAATCTAAACACATCAGTCAAATAATTTAGATATGGGAGCTTGAATCTTACATACATCTACGAATCATTAGCCTCTGGCACCCTCTTTAATTACCCCTTTGTAGTTGTATACTCAGTATCAGCCACACTCTGACCCCCTTTACCTTTGAACTTAGACAAAATCAATTTGTTCTCGTCTGAGAAATAAACAGCATAGATCTTGGGGCAAAACAGACATATGACTGTGATGGTGCTGTTCAGAAACAATGCCAAAGCCAGGAGAACTGCCTTGTGGTAAGCATAGAATGCTGCAAAGTAGGTTGGCAAGAAAGCAACCCATATGAACAGAGTGGTCGAAATTGAGACAAAAATGTACCACGACTCGTTAAAGTTGTCGGGGAGATTTTTGGTGATGAAGCCACAAACTGCACACAGGAGAGCGAGGAGGATGTTGAAACTAAGAGGGACAGTGAAGCCATAGATGTTAAAGTCACACTGGAGTTCCACATATTTCTCTGTCTTTACAGGCATGGAGAGCTCTGCATATGGCTGCCAGATTAATCCTGTAACAACGGTCATAGATATCTGCAAATCAGAGTAATAAATATTAAAATTTAAGAAGTGTGAAGATGTCTCCACGCTTGCTACAGACCGTATTAAAATATTAATGACTGATATTGACAAAAGGTCTATAACTCTTTATTATATATACGCATTGCTCCAAGATAAATGTATCTAGACTATGTTATACACAGTGCATAATTATGTAACTAGTGTGTTATGTGTGATAGGCATGACAACCAATGTTTGAACAGAAATATGAATTGGAAACGTTAGATTTATTTCAGTCCATCTCCGAGATGGCTTGGGGGAATAATTAAATGCTGAATCCAGTCATTACTGGTCATTAATCCTATAACATTTTTAATAGTTTAGAGACCTATAGTATTTTCACATTATTTAGACAATGCTGCTGAATTTAGTCATATGTTTATATTAAAACAGGGATACGCATGGATAACAACAATCTTGTTGAAGGGATGTGGGCTATTAAAAGTCTACATTTTCTTTGACCTACCTGAATCATAATCAGGATCGCCACAAAGATCATTTGAGATGTTATTGACACACACCTAGCTTTATGTTGGAAATCTTCAGAGGCCTTGAAAATCCTAAATACCCTCAGAGACTTGACAAACAGTGGAGCAAAGAGGAGTGTACAAGAAATACTGAAACCAGCTCTACTAACCACACAAGATGCATATGTAGGCTTAATAATAAACGCTGGGATAGAAAGATAAGCTAAGAAGGCTCCAGTCAAAATAACAGCGATTAGCTCTCTACTTGAGCCCTTGATTATAGCAGTGTCTTTGTTCTTTATTAAAAAGATAGTTGATGTTACTGTGCAAATCATTCCAACAGATGCCAACAGAGTCATCCCTAAACCATAGATATGTGTCCAGGATAGATAAGAGGGTTCTATTTGTTGGCAGCTAAGCAGGTCATCAGGGTCAGGCCACTGGAGAAGAGGACAGGGCAAGCAGAAAGTCTGGTTATTGCTGGTTATCTCGTTATCTCTACATCTGTGGCATGTCCAGCAGCACTCAACATCACCCTGCATATATAGATTTCACCCACCTTGCAAGCATAGCTACAAACGGACTCCAATGCACCACCCTCAGATAATTTAGAAGAGCTTGGCCATTGTAATTCATCCTTTAGAATTTTGATTGAATACTTTACATCCAGTGGATTGTACTGGCCGATAACCTTACTTGAATAACGAAATCTACTGTCCCTCTGGATTTGAAAAAAATCATATTTCAAAATTCCATCAAAGTTTTCATTAAAGTTGAAAATTTTAGAGCCATTACGTATCACCTCCACTTCGGAGAGATACTTCCTTACAAGATGCCCCTGAGCACAAGCCCTTAGAAGAGTTTTGTTTCCAATTGCCTCAGGACATTCTAGTTTGATTAGTCTATCAAGAGCCAGTGCAAGGATCTCAACAGCATCCGCCATGGGCAGTCGCTGTTGGCCAGGGATGTTCCTCACCTGCATTGGAGCAAACGGAAAATCAAAGATGTTTGTGAAATTATCACATAGAACATCACCAGGCTTGGCTGCAAATTTGCATCCATAGTACTGTTCCCATAATGTTGAAATCCAAGGATCATCAGGTCGAGACCATGGATTGACTGAATATTTGTAATGCTGATTGAAATCGTGTGTATCCCTACTCTGTGCTGCAACTCGAATGAAGCCATGCATGTGACTAAATAATCGACGAAAGGAGTGCAGTTCTACACACTGGGAAAATATGAATATAATGTCCAGGGGTTTCTGTTGCTTAACAATTGCATTGATTAGACCGTCAACCTGGGAGTTAATCAGATATATAAAGAATACTTTTGATCTTACTGAAGGAGCTGAGATCTTTGCAAGAAGATCATCATAATTGAATCTTTTATAGAACATGTCGACCGGATATGATTCCTCAACACAAAGCCCTAGTTCTTGGGTATATTTTCTTAAAAAAGAATTTGCATTGTAACCAAACTCATCTTCAGAGTAGATCAGTGAAATATACTCCCACCCCATATCCTTGGAAAACTGTACAAGGACCTTGATAAGTTGTCTATCGGGACTTATGGTTCTGAAAAAATATGGGAATTTTGTTTTATCACTCAATGCATCTGATGAGGCATACGGACCGAGAACAGGAATTTCAAAAAAACTTGCCATTGTTGCCACAACTAAAGTAGGCTCACTATTGTAGGGGCCAATTATGCCGACAACTTCATGGTTTTTACCAAAGGCTAAAACCTCAGAATTTTTGTATTCATTTTTCACTAAAGGCATGAACTGTAAAGCTCTAGGGACAGTGGATATGACTCTGGTACAATCATCTACTATCACATATCCAAGGGTGATGTTTGGCAAGATATCTTCAATTTTATTTATTCTGTCCACTTCATAATCAACCGTATGGATGAGTTGATGTAGGACAGCCTGGGTGTATGCTTCGCACAGACAGGGTTAAGACTGTAACCAAAGAAATGAATGATTGCACCTATGTTCAAGTCTCCTTCTTTTATCATTTCTGTGTGAGGGAGTTGGTCTAGATTGCTACCACAGTCTCCATGTTTCCACAAAAGGAAACACAAGAACACATCGAAAAGTAGAGTTCGCTTCATCTCCAAAAGCTATTTATCTGCAAATAAAAGAAATGTGAAAGGATGGTTTGAATATAAATTAAAACCTAAAAAGCAGCTCAAAATACTTGGTATGCTGTTACGGCTCATGAACATAACTTTCATGGGTCATGACTATTAATAAGGTCTAGATAACTAATTATATATAGTAGACGAATCTCGAATCGATGAATAGTAGCCGTTATTCACAGGAAATAAACAATCTATAACCATGTAAATTCAGGATACAACTGGTAGTATATTGATCTCTAAGGCCTAGAAACATGCGGTTGATATTCGGAATGGTTAGACTGTGAATAACGGTCAAAGTTGCAAAAGACCTCCCTAGGCCTACATATTTACAAGTAAATATTTCAGACGAGGGCCACCGTTTCTCAGACACTAGGGCCCATCATGGATGAGCCTTAGCGTCTGTAGATCTTTTCAAACACATTTTTGTAAATGTCGAAGCTATATCCGCGAAAGGGTTAAGAGTTTTTTGGAATGTTAAAATGTCCTACAGTGATCACATCAGAAGGCAGTTTAAGTGAAAGCCAAAGCAAAAATTCCTCCACTCCGAATGTCAGTATCACCCTCAGCTTTTTTCTAGAATCTACATTGCTGTTTCTTATGATAGACAAATCATCATTGCCACTCCATATCAGATCTACAAATGCTGTTTCTTAATAGTAACAAAAGAAATGCCCCCCCCCCCACACACACACACATACACATCTGGAGCTCTCCCCTTACTTTCTTCTACATAGACGTCAGACAGAATAGTCATAATTATGGCTAGCAATACACAAGCAGGGGCTGAAATTTGTTTTGTTCAAATTCTTTATTCAGGCTAGGCCATGATATTACATTTACATAATCACAATAACAGTTTATTCTACAACCACGGCTCACCACACTGTGATTTTCCGCCTTCGGATTGATTAAAGCCCATTGCCATACCCATTATCAAAAATAATAACATGAAATTTAAAATATATACAGAAATACTTATTAAACGTACTGATGTTTACGTTCATTGAAATCTGCTTGATTCATCTTTCCAAATATGATGGTACCTCAAAATCCGTTTTTGCGTATTGTGACTCACTTTCTTGTAACCCATTACTTATTATTTTTTTTTTTTTTTTTTTTTTTTTTGAACGGTCGTACAGGTTTAGGTGAATACTGCCACGTCTACCAACCATTACTTATTATAGTTAATTATACATTTCTAGGAATATATTGACTGCAGGAATATAGTTAAAGAGCCGCAGCATTATCCTTCTTCTAACATTAAAAAAATTGTTAAATATTAGTATGTATCTGAGCCTGGTATGAGGTAGTTTGATAAGAAAAGAGAAAATGTGTTTTTTGAAGTGACGCAAAGCATCTGTTTTCTCAGTCCAATTTTATACTTAGTATAACCACCCAGTCTCATTCATTATCTTAATGTATCAGAAAACCAAAAGTAATAATAATTTTATTAGTTGTTTTATCGTGTATACTGTAATCTAATGGCAGTCGCTGAAGAAAAATGTCCACTAAGCATTAGCATTAGTATTGGTCATAATCTACATTGATTAATGAATATTATGTTTTCTCCTATGTAAGCAACCTATATTTATCTAGATGTAAGTTGCACACATCATAATTGTACGATAGCTTATGAAATTAAAAACAAAAAAACAAAAAAAAGAATTTTGAATTAAAACGTGGGTGTCTTACCTTTGTTTGACTGTGGGATTGCCGTGTGCGTGCCAGTAGACTTGATAGTGTATCTATGCTGGTAAGTAAAGCAATTTGTGTTTGCCCTGCTTGGCTTCAGGAATATTTATAGAGCTTAGAAATACTGGGTGGAGCCCTTTCTTCGCAATAGGTGTCTCTCTATGTAAACAACCTAATATAGGGGATTTGTATGTACCACTTCAAATGCCAATTACAGTGTATGCTGGGATGGATTCATTCAGTTCAAATCAGACATATCAATATTGAGCAACATCTTTAGCATTAAATGCAAGGACATTTTCACCAATATCATAGCTTGTATATATATATTATGATCAATAGAAACCAAATGCATGATGGGGAAGAGGAAGTCTTGTTTTATGGAAACAAGTGCATCACTGGGCTATTTACATGAGTTCACTTTTAAATAGACTCCTTGCTCAACATACCATGTTTTCCATAGCTTCAACACTGTCATACACCTCCCATGCCATGTGAAAATTGTGATTCAAGATGACAAAGATGCAAACCCGCTATATTGACTTTGTCTGTGTTCTTCTCAGCAGCAACGATTATATGTCATTTAATCGGGGATAAGCAGAGGAGGGATTATGTTGGTCTGAAGACAAAGCCCATTAGAATATATGCCTGGCAGAATTCTATGCATAAGCTTAGAGACATGAACATAAGTATTCATGCGACCACACCTATGGATTTGCATTGTATCTGATCAATAACGACCTTGTGGGTAGAGATTATATCAAACAAAGGTTTTGCTTGTTCAAACAATGATTAGAAATATATTGTAGAATTGTGGCTGAATATTCTGTTATTTTTTTCAAATATAAAAATGTTGATGTCATTAGGCGGAAATGAGCAGAAAACCATTCCATGCGGTTGTGTTCCAGTCGAAAAGATTGCTGAAATATTTTAGAAATTGAGAAATTGACCTGTGGGTCTCTTCATTATATCAAATGGGGGAGAGGTATCAACATGGCTCTGATATGACGATCTTGACCAGCAATGAAACAGCAACTTATTAAATGAAGAAAACTCACATAATATGTCCAGTATTTCGAAACAAATGCAAGGTGTGTAGGTGTGTAGGTACAGGTAAACGTGTCATCATTAGCCAGACTGTTTTGATCTAACTAACTTACTTCCACTTGTGTTTCTGGAGTGTACTAACTTATTTCCACTTGTGTTTCTCGAGTGTATATATTTGCTCTGACCCAATATCATCAATTATTGATGCCACCAATACTACCCTCTACCTCAAGCCAAGCTTGCTTTATTTACCACAATACAAACAAAGTGATCCGCACCCTGAATGATCGTACTAAATGTTTATTTCAATGTTTTCATCAATTCACCTTCCAATAATACATGTCTTAAAATGTAAAAGCCCAGATGGTAGGATACAGTAAATAAAAGCTTTTTTTTCTAAAGAAACAAAACAAACAGAACAAAAGTGATTCGTAGTAGGCCCATCTATTTACGGGGATATATGAGCTTAGCCAGCATTAATTATATAGTACTCAAACATGTTGTATCAAATCGGGCTTTGTTTATGAGAAATGCTTCATTGCAATATTATAACATTTAATGATTCAAAGTTGGATCTAGAAATGAAATCAAACATCACTAAATTAATTTAGGAATATATCTAGAGATCTAAAATATTTAAATGTGATAAGGACCTAAAATATGCGATATTCCTTTCACATCTCTATTAATCTCCATTAATCAGGGATGGTAAAGGACACACTCTTTTATATCCCCTCCAGTAATAAAGTAAAATTTAAAAAATGTAGTTTCGACCGATTTTTTAAATTATCCTTATGTAGTCAACGTAGTTCAGAACTTACTATTTATAGCGCGCAGTAAGAACATAACCATTTATAAAAACACAAGAAATTTGGCTTTGCCAATCCTGTCAAATATGCCAAAGTTAAGACAAAAAGGAGATTTAAAATAAATTTCAACATAACCAATGAAATACGAAATACATGTGTACTCATATGTACCAGGTATTCAATATGTGTATACTATTAGCCTTATTAGGCAGAATTTGATAATAATATATATATATATGTAGTGAACCGCAGATTCGTGGGCACGAGTTTACGAAATTCCGTAAAGAATCACGAATACGAGGAGATTCGTTTGAACCTGGTTTATTTCCCAAAGGTATACAGTTACAAAGGTATTGTCACTGAAGCAAGGGTGCTTAATTTGAACAACAGAAGTATCTCGGTCCGCGGCGCGGCTCGAGTCCGTAGTGTTAAGCGAAGCCTGGATCCCCTTGCGGAGGTAGTAGTATCCTCCGCCTACCGTCCGTCGGAGGGTGTCTGCAGTGTCGTCTGCACGGTGGTCGTATGTCGCCCCCTGACGGAACTGGCCGGAACTGGTGGTAGTCGTCTCCGGCGCTGGTAGAAGTGCCCCCGCTGTCGTAGCCTGGATGGTGTTTGGCGATAGTCGACAGCCTCGCTGTATTCCGGGTGGCGGACCCACTACACTGCCCCCTCACTAGTTGGAGTTGAAGAGGTCCACGATAACTAGTTATGTAGGGTCCGCCGTGGCACTAAGGAGATCCTCGTGGCTCCAGATCCTCGTGTGCAGCGGGGCAAATGTTATGCCACTCCGCCGCACGGATCCTAGAGCCAGGCTTGCACTCGCCCCCAAGGTTCGTAGCCTTCATAGGCCTAAAGAGGCCACCGGACATGCCTGTCCGTCCCAGTCTCGCAGCGCGGTACAACTGGAAGCGTACATTCGAAACATATAAAAAAAATTTCGTGCACGAGCTTTATTAATAAAAGCGAGACTAGTGAGCCATACTAGCCTTGCGGATAAAACCACCACCTGCGAGGAGGAGAGCACCCCCTCGCTGTGAGATGAACCCACACGAGACAGCCGCCTCGGGGGATCGCAGTGCTGATCCCGAGCCCTATTGAGGGAGTTCTAGACGAACTCCCCTGCCTCCTTTGCCTCAGCGTCCCCCTCCGTTTTGGAGATGCCGTGAAGCGAGAGATTCCCAATAAGGGCTTCATCGAACGGGTCGAAACGCGAATCTGGGACGACAACTACGTTGTCTTCTTGTCCCAGATCGTCGTATATCAACGCCGTATCGGAGTCCGACTCCTGCAGCAGCTCGTGCTCTTCCCCGTCCGATATTTCTACTGACTTGTCAGAGCCCGAGCCTGCTGCCGCCAGACGGTCCACGGAAGTGGTACACTCGTCCGTGCGAGGCCATGGTAACGCGATCACGTCACCATTTCCCTCGACCCCTTCCGCACTCGTACCCGTGGGCGCGGTGACGGGAAGAGGTGCCGCTGGTACACTTGCCAACGGACCCTTCGTGGACGTATCCATCGAAGGTAGCGCCTCCTTCAACTTTGGGGAGGCCTCACCGCTCGGAGGCGGTGCCGGCCGTGCCACCAAAGTTTTCTCCTCTATAAAGGAGAGGCGCTTGGTCGCCGAGGAGACGTCCCCTCGGGGTGGCCTGTACGAACGGGGCGTGGAGGAAGCAGCCGGAGTTACCCCGGCCGAATCCTCTGCTTCCGCGGATTGGCTACCCGGGAGCATGTTAGGCCCCCACGTAGCTGCTGACATCCGCGGAGTTGTTCCCGTGTCCGTACACACGCTCTGGTTCTCACGTTGCCGAGTTAAATCAGTAACGCTGATGAGCGTGCCACCAGTGTCCATAGGGATCCCCGCGGGGTCCACTATCTGGATGGAGGGAGGTTCTATCCCGTGGGATAGTGGAAAGGCCGGCCGGCGCGAATTGAGAGCCTCAACTCGCAGCCGACTCTCTGTCTCACGGAGCTCTTGAATCTCCCGATCCAGCTTGGCCTGCTGCCGTTCAGCTTCCTCCTTCTCGTCTTCCTCGCGGAAGAATGCCATGTCGCGGGCCGACTGCTCCTTGTCTAGCAGATGTTGTTGCTCGAAAGCCTCCCGCTTGGCCGTCTCAGCTAGTTGCTGACGAACGGCTTCCTCCTGTTGGAGTCGTTGCTGTTCCGCTTGCCGCAGAGCAGCCTCCTCCTGTCGGAGTCGCTGCTCTTCGGCCTGCCGTAGAGCAGCCTCCTCCTGTTGGAGTCGTAGGTCCTCCGCCTGTCGCAGAGTTTCCTCTTCCCGGAGTTTCCTCTCCAAGGCCTCTTTGACCAGGCGTGTCTCGGCTAGGGTCGTCTCCCGTTGGATACGGAGCCGCTCTGCCTCAACCCGACCCTGCTCGAAACGACGCTGTGCCGCCGCCTTCTCCTCCTCCTTTCGAGCAGTTGACCCCTCATGGGGGTCTACCTCCATCTCTGTCTCCGTACTACAGAGAGGGGTCGCGTTAGCGAGCGCTGATGCCCCCGCGGTAGAGGGCACCTTCGTAGTCGCGACGCGTGTGGGCGCGCGGGCTGGAGCGTGGGCGTCCACCTCCACCTTCCACCTCACGTTTGAGGCGGCGGTCGCGCTCACGACGAACACGCCGTTTGCGATTGGCTGCAGTCTCCTCGAAGGAGTCTGCGGCCGAGTGTCCGCTGTCATCGCTCATGAGGAGCGTGACTGCGAAATGCTACCCTACGGTAGAAGGGGGCTCGTCTCGGAGACAGTCCCCAATCCTTTCTTTTCCGTCTGCCTCGTCTCGTCTTCGAACACGAAGTCCGTACCCTGTAATACAAAGTGAAACACTCAATTCACGGGTCACAATGAAATCTCACACACGAACGGCCTAACCAGTAGTCCGCCGAGATAGAGGAGTACGGCAAACCACGAGTGTTTGCCGAAGTTAATTACCTCTCTCTTAGACTCGGGGCTCTTATATAGGGGGCCATCCGAATGAAACAACTCAATCGCACCCGAGGTGTTGACATCCTCCTTCGCGTGGTATGGCGGCCCTACGAGCCGCCTGCGCGATAGGGACTGACACTACTCGTGGAAAAGCGTTATCCGGTAGCATTCGTGTATCCATCCGTGCCCGGCATTTTATTAACGATATAGCCGGAGCCCGTACGAAAACACGAAACTGAACCAGATACGCCCCACCTGGCGACAGAAAAGTCAGCAACCGAAACCACCGGCAGTGCAGAAAGGTCACCTCTACGCACATGGCGGCCTTCGAGTTGACAATCGAAACCCTCATATTTATACAACGAAACAGCTTTCCCCCGGGAATCAAAAGTTCCCATCTACTATTTCATCGCTTTACCACGGCAACATTTAGCGAACATCAAGGATAGTTCTCAACGATCCAATCCCATATCGGAAAGAGTTTCATTGAGATGGTTGGCATTGGCACCAGCCTCCTCTTGTTCTCTCGATGCACATGGCGGAATGTCTTAGCACGCTATATGGAAGCGGCCAGATCTCAACAATCGTAATTCATCAATGAATCGTAATTCATCAAAGTTAACGTTTGCTGCTACTTACAGTGAACTGGATTTCTCCTTGCTCTGTGTAAAAGCCAAAAATGCGGTTGATGTGAGCCACTTACGTGTGGCCACCAACTTGCTTCTCGCTTGACTGACTGTCTCGGAGGCAGATGCTCTAAGATCAGTCATGTGATCAACAGATCGCCTGAAGGTGGCGCCCTGGTCGGGTCCAGCCTCCACGAACATTGCTACCCGTAAACCGGATAACTTCCGTATAGTTGATCTATACGAATGTTGTACGTATGTAAATACGTGGTCTTTAACCACGGTTAGTAACACCTTCGTGTTAAATATGTTAATCTGCAGCCCTAGACGGGCCGCTCCAAGGTACTATGGCAGTTTTTAAATGATCAGGGAAACATACTTGGCTTCAGGTTTCTTACTGTTAGCGAACATGGTTGATTTCAGCCCGATATCGGTACTGTCCACATCATGGATCCATACTAGCAGTTTCAACCTATCCGCTTCGTACAGCTATTGCCGTATAGGGTTGATCGTTACAGAGGTGTCCACTCTCCTAGCGTATTGACCAAAATGACTTCTCGTTGTGTACTTTTTTCTTAACCCATGTCTTCGACAGACACGACCGGGTTAACAGACCTTTTTGTTCGTCATTTGAAATAGAGGCTCTAACGGCCGTTCCGAGCTATCCGATCCCAAGCCTGACCGGACGCCTGGAGACTCGTTTGCCAATGCCTCGCGTCGCGACATCGGGCGGCCTCGTGGGATTCGGCACCTCCGAACCCCGTTGTACAAGCTTATCGGGCTTGTCTGCCTTAGGTACCAAGGGTTTCCTACCCTTGTTCTGCTGGTTCGGTAGAGGAGTTGGTCGCTTTGGAGGGGACACGGTCTCCTTCGTACACCCCTTTTTGTGTTTTGGTGGTCGGCCACGCCTGTTCGCGAGATTAACTTTCCGGAGAAGTGTTTTCTCTAACAACTTAGCGAGCTCTTGGCCGGCCACGGCCTTGCCCTTCTCCAGCGACACCACATCTCTACCAGCAGCCACAAGCCTCCTATACTCAGGAGCTTGTTCCAACCCGGTCGTTTTGCGGAGCTCTCCCCTCTTATCAGGGTCTAGAACGGATTTCATCAGATCTCCACTCCACTTGACACCACCGGCCGCGGTATCTACAACATAGGAGTTGCCTCCTAATGCACCGGTTATTTTAAACGGACCATCCCACTTCGCACCATATTTGTTTGCCGCCTTTGGTGGGTAATATCGATATATCCAGGGGGGTGTGTGGCACCAGATTAGAACTATCGTCACAATTTGATGGGAATGAAGGGATGTCTTGGGCTATTTACTTTCATAAGTATGGAATGTTTTTGTACGTTGACATTGCCCACCATCCCGCCCACCAACCTCCAACCTCCAAAATCGTTTCATTTGACTCTTAAGTCAACGCGTGAATACCTGCTCCCCACAGTAGCGCCGTCTCCGCGAGCGCTACTGTGGGGCAGGGAGGGAAACGTATGAGCCTACTAACCACATCCTTTGTTTTGGTGGCCTGCTGGTGGCGCTACCTCGTGGGAGGGTGTAAAACGAGCCTACAAGCATGGTCATGGCTTCCAAGTTCTTCATGCAGATAAAGCGTGAACGCGAGAGGTCTGTTATGCAGTAATTATACCAGTAAGAGCTACAAAATCTTGGTTCAATCTCTCCCTAAGGCTCTAACTTAGGCACTCATGTAACTTTTGGGTGTTGGACAATGAGAAATAGAGGGGGTTTCCCGATCATGGAGGAAGTTGTATAGTGTATTTGGCATCTCCGAAGGAGTGATGGCGAATGTTCTTGCTTTGGTTATGCAGTGCATGCATGTTATGCAGTGCCATTTCGCCGGTCGGTCCAGTCCCCCACTTCAAATGACCGGTTTGTTGCGGACAAATCAAAATGGCGTTTCTGAGCGATGGCCGTTTTCTTCAACGTACGACTCACATATTCGTGCGACTTCCGTAAATTTTTACGAAGATCCTCGATGAAGCCTGAGCCGGAGGGGAAGTCCAAGCCATTTCGAGGTACACCATGAATTAGATCCGCAGGTGTATATGCCTCCGTTCCGAAAACCACGGAATGAGGCGTGCAGCCCGTACTCGCGTTAGTCGTATTATTATATGCCGCCGCGATGCATGGGATATAAGTGTCCCAATCATCCGCGCCATAATCCGCATAACACGAGAGCTGTTCTACGAGAACCCGATTAAACCTTTCTGCCTGCCCGTTTGCCTGTGGCTTATACGGGAGCGTTGTCTGTTTCTTCGTGTCGTAGAGATTGCAGAGTTCCCGGAATAATTCTCCATCAAACTCTGGGCCCCCATCAGTTTGTATCGCTCGGGGCGCGCCAAACCGCAGGATCCAATTGCGAAATACTGTCCAGGCGACTGTCGCCGCCTTATGGTTTGGTAAGCAGTATGCTTCTGACCACTTTGAAAAGTAATCCACGATGACCAATACACAAGTATTTCCTCTCGTGCTAGTCTTAAAGCCACTAAGGATATCCATCGAGATTCTACTGAACCTCTCTCCCGTGAGCTCTTTTTGCAATGGCGATTTATTGACACCTTTTCTTGTTTTTCGCACATTACACTCGGGGCATAACTGAATCCATCTTTTTATGTCCCCGGATTGAGCCGGCCAGAAGAACCTTCTTCGTAAAGCGTCTTTTGTTCTGGCGTGCCCAAAGTGTCCCGCTGAGGCCGGGCCGTGATATCGCCTGAACATAGATAGGCGTTGGTCAAACGGCAACACGATCCTTGGGAAAACATGTCCAGTCGAAGGTTTTCTCCACTTGAAAGTGAGTACCCCTTCTTCTAAACACAAATCCGTCTTGTGACTCCAGATTGTTCTGAATTCATCACTTTCACTAGTCAGATTTGCGGGTTCCCGGTTATTTTCCAGGAAACCCATGATACGATTGATAGTATCGTCCGTGCGCTGTTGCTCACGGATAGTCTGGTTTACAGATACGAGATTGTCGTCCGTGCCTGTCCCCTCCCCCACGAAACCAGCTATAGCCGCTTCGTGTGCCCCACAATCATCGCAATCTGTACGTTTACAACGACTGTAGGGTCTACGAGAGAGGCCGTCCGCATTCCGTCATGCTTCTTGCCCGGGCGGTGTTGAATAACACCTTTGTTGGTAACCCCGTACTGCTGTAAGTCCAGCAACCAACGAGCCAGCATATTTTCTGGTTCCTTGAAGGTCATAAGCCACGTAAGAGACGAGTGGTCCGTACGGACTATGAAGTCTGCGCCGTATAAATAATGTTTGAATTTCCGCACATAATATACGACCGCTAGCAGCTCTCTGTACGTAGTACAGTAGTTTTTCTGCGATTTCGAGAGCGAATTACTGGCATATGCGATCACCCGCTCTTGCTCGTCCTGAACCTGCGATAGGACCGCCCCCATGGCCGTACCACTCGCATCCGTATCCAGAATAAACTGGCCAGACGCTCGTGGATACGCCAAGACGGACGTGGACAGCAAGGCTTTCTTCGTAGCCTCGAATGCATCATCGAGCTCACTATTCCAAGTAAGCTTATACCGTAGTACCTTCTGCCCGGCTGTTGCAGTTTCCTGCAATGGCCGCACGAGATCATTAAAACTCGGAATGAACTGACGGTAATATGAAGCGAAGCCCAGAAATGATCTGATGTCCTTCACTATCAACGGAATAGGCCAAGTTACAACCGCTCGCGTCTTCTCCGGATCCGCCCGTATCCCCTCCTTAGATACGATGCGACCCAAGTACTGTACCTCTTTACGGAAGAGGCGACACTTTTTCGGTTTCAACTTAAGGCCGTACGCCATCAACCTATCAAACACTAACCCCGTGTTCGTAATAGCATCATGGATCGTTGCACCATAAATGATCACATCGTCTAGATAGACGACGCAGATCTTGCCATTAAGCCCCCGGAGAACCTCCGTCATCATTTTCTGAAACGTGGCCGGGGCGTTGCAAAGACCAAACGGCATCACCTTAAACTGGTATAACCCCGTGGAAGTAGTGAAAGCCGTTTTCTCTTTACTGTCCGGATCCATGGCTATTTGCCAATAGCCACTCTCCAGATCCAGGGTACCAAACCACGCATTGCCACCAAGCGCTTCTAGACAGTCGTCTATCCGCGGTAGTGGGTACGAGTCTTTTTGTGTCACATTGTTCAGTCTCCTGAAATCAACGCAAACCCTAGTTGAACCATCCGGTTTCGGAACAAGAACCGTGGGGAAGGCCCACGGGCCGTTTCCCTCCTCGATCTTATCCTCCGCTAGCATCTTACTGACCTGGGAGTCCAGAGCCTCCTGTTTTGCCAAGGGAACTCGACGAAAAGGTAACTTTATAGGCTTAGTGTCACCCGTGTCGATGGAGTGTAGAACCCTGTTCGTAAACCCCAATTGTTCACCTTGCAATCTGAACACCCGCTTTTTCGCGTATACCAACTCGCGCACCTCTTTCAAGGTTTCAGTATCCGCTACTTCAGCGCCCTCTATGATAGATTCCAGTTCAGGGATGCTAGTAATTGAACAGCTATCGGAGGTCAGCTTTCGCTTACTCCCCGTGCTGGACCCGTTCACGGACTCTGCTCTCACATACGCCAGATGCGAATAGTCACCCGTGAAGTTTGCCGCTACCTCATAAGCGGATGCCACGGGCGTCCCGCGTGGCATGACTATTGCAAGTCCCGTTGGATTCATAATAGGAAGCTCGTGGCAGTGAGCAGACGATACATATGTATCGCAACCCTCCACGAGACCGTCTACTTGTAACCCTACATCTGACTCCATGATACAGCCCACGTCGTTCTCGGGTAGGGACACATCCACAGACACGACCTTTACCTCGAACGCGGCCAACCGCACATCCTCCCGTAGGAATGCAGTCGATATCGCTCCTTTCCGTCGACAGAATACGTGATTCTTGCCTCCTTCCAAGAGCATCTTCCCAGGCCCCGTCATGCTAGTATCATAGCGCCACATGAAGTCTTGGCCCAGCACGGCCTCCTCCCCGCCGCCTAGACCATCGACTACGAGACAGGCGTTCGGATACGAACGCCCTGCGATCTCAAAGTCAAAGACCGCATACCCCATCGTCACTGGAGTACCACCCGCAAGTGGTTTTACCCGGACCCGCGAAGCGAGCAGGTCGGGCTTGCGAGCTAGCGATTCATAGAATTGTTTGTGACAGGTACGTACCATCTATCCACTATCGCTACCACGTCGATAGGAATAGAGAGATCCCGGCTGGCCGCAGAACTAGTCAAATTCTTAACACAGCGTTCCCCACCCACGGTAGAGCTAACCGCGAGGAGCGCCGTGCCAGCGTCAGTATAGCGGCCGTCCAAACACATTCCACGATCGCGTGGAATGGCTCGAACGCTACTAACCGACTCCTTAGACCAAGGTTTCGTGTCTGCGGGCCTTGTCGGGTCCTCACCCTCCATCACCCCAGTTTCCTCCTTGTTCCGTTCTGCCTGCCTACCTGACCTCCCCAGATTGTAAGACCCTCCTGGAGGTCTTTTGCCCGAGCGGGCTACGGAAGGGTTCCCCCTCCCATCATGAGTTCCGTCGAACTTGCGGGTCTCGTCACCGCTTCCTTGTGAGACCCACGTCAATTTCCCTTAGTTGATTTATCTTCCAGGGAATTGGATTCCTCACCCGTTTCTTTCGCGACGAAAGCGCGAAACTTCTTAAGGTAATGACAATTGGCTTGCAGATGGGTAGTTTTCCCACAAAGCCAACAAGCTGGCTCTGGACGAGTCGCTTTCGTGTCCTTCTTCCTGTAGTCAGTTTTCGTGACTATCTTCTTGGAAGATTTGGACAAAGTCTTGGTTTTATCCCAAGCCTTTTTCGTGCTACGGTCCGACTTTTTACTGTCATCCTTTCGCACGTCCTTCCGCATAGCCTGGAAGGCCGCGAAATCGGCTATTAACTCCGATTCCGAATCAGAATCCGGGACTTCGGTCGCAGTAGACGCCCCCGAAGTCTCGTCCGCTGACGAGTCAGAGTCGGACTGCGCTTCTGCTTCCGCAGCCGCGTAAGAAGCCTTCCGCTCCTTGTCCTTTCTCTGTCCGTAGAACTTATATCCTCTAGTTTTAAATTTAGAGGACTGTCCCGGCGTGGAACCCAAGACGCGCTGATATGCTTCTGGGCCACCTGCTCGCACGAAATCTGTTGCAAGATCTACGCAATCTTGCATAGACTTTGGGCGATTAGTTTGCACCCACATGCCCAGAAATTTGTCCCTCGTATGCACGTTTGCAGGTCAGTAGAGCCTCACCATAGTGTTGAAGTGATTCGCCAGGCTGTTGAACACGGCTGCGGTATTCCTCCTGGCGTTGTTCTTCGGTCTTTGTGTCCAAGATGACACGAAGCCTCGTCACAACGTCACTTAACGTTAGGGACCTAGAATTTCCCCAAGTAGACTGGTTCACATGTCGTGAAGTCGCCATAATGAGTTCGCGCATCAGCGTTTCCTCCTGCCAACCGCAAAGTTCGGCATAGTTTATCGCGGATGCGAGATACTCTTCCCAATCCTCCCCATTGCGAAAAGGTTTGAGATTTTTAGGTTTAGGATTTTCTCCCTTGCCCGTTGATCCGTATAAACGAACTTCCGCAGGGCGGTCTTCGTTATACACAACACTAGCTTCCATTTCGGGCATCATTGAACGCCTACACTTAGTAGTGCTCGTTGGTCCCGTCGAACGGTAGTCTGGTTCGTGACCAGTTGACAAACCCCGTTTGGGCTGTAAATCGTTGTCCAACAATGGAATCGAAACATTAGTCAACGAGTAGTTGAGACCATTGTCCGAAGGAGACGAATCTACAAAGTCGACTCTTCTTCCTGCAGTCTTGAAACCTGCCGGAGTGCTAGGCAAGCCCTGGGCTCGCATTTCCGTGCTGTCCGTATTCTGCGAAGGCTGTTGCACTCGCGGATCCGGGCTACCTTGAGGCAGAATCGCAGGATATCTCCGATCCAACATATCGATCAGATATTGGGGGCAAACCGCATGTTCGTGTAGACCACGATAAAGCCGCTGCACACGCTTCAACGGAAGTTGTTCGTGCATTACCCACAGTAAGTCGAGTGTTCCTCGAATTTCACCTTCAGCGATTTCGCCTGGTGGTTTTCCCGTTTTGTCGTAAGAACAAAGAACGGTAGTCAACTGGTCCATCATGACCTTCGCGTCGTCGCTCTGTCCCAGCGGGACTGCGGTTTTGACGGTTTCCGGCGGCTTAATGTCGGAAAGCTCCGACCCATCCGCCTCGCCTGTCTCGACGTTGAAACCCGCACGCTCTACGAGCTTGCGAAGATCGTCCTCGTTGTAACACGAGCGCAACCCTAAAACAATAGCTACTAGTTTCTCAACCAAGCTTTGTGTGTCCGGATTGACGATCAATCCGTCGGCACGCATATTGTCTATGTGTGCAACTACTTGCTCTAGTTGAGCAAATGAGTCATTCGCAAAATTTTGCGCATCGCCCTGACGTCTCGTTAACATCTGAGCGAGAGCCTCGCATGCTCGCTGCTCGGCTTCAGCCTTGGCCGCGGCCTTGGCTGCTTCCTCGTCGCCAAGAGTCATCGTCTGACTCTTAGCATCGGGGATCCTTTCGGGAACTTCCCTACTCGGCCCTAGGCTCACGGCACCAATGTAGTGAACCGCAGATTCGTGGGCACGAGTTTACGAAATTCCGTAAAGAATCACGAATACGAGGAGATTCGTTTGAACCTGGTTTATTTCCCAAAGGTATACAGTTACAAAGGTATTGTCACTGAAGCAAGGGTGCTTAATTTGAACAACAGAAGTATCTCGGTCCGCGGCGCGGCTCGAGTCCGTAGTGTTAAGCGAAGCCTGGATCCCCTTGCGGAGGTAGTAGTATCCTCCGCCTACCGTCCGTCGGAGGGTGTCTGCAGTGTCGTCTGCACGGTGGTCGTATGTCGCCCCCTGACGGAACTGGCCGGAACTGGTGGTAGTCGTCTCCGGCGCTGGTAGAAGTGCCCCCGCTGTCGTAGCCTGGATGGTGTTTGGCGATAGTCGACAGCCTCGCTGTATTCCGGGTGGCGGACCCACTACACTGCCCCCTCACTAGTTGGAGTTGAAGAGGTCCACGATAACTAGTTATGTAGGGTCCGCCGTGGCACTAAGGAGATCCTCGTGGCTCCAGATCCTTGTGTGCAGCGGGGCAAATGTTATGCCACTCCGCCGCACGGATCCTAGAGCCAGGCTTGCACTCGCCCCCAAGGTTCGTAGCCTTCATAGGCCTAAAGAGGCCACCGGACATGCCTGTCCGTCCCAGTCTCGCAGCGCGGTACAACTGGAAGCGTACATTCGAAACATATAAAAAAAAATTTCGTGCACGAGCTTTATTAATAAAAGCGAGACTAGTGAGCCATACTAGCCTTGCGGATAAAACCACCACCTGCGAGGAGGAGAGCACCCCCTCGCTGTGAGATGAACCCACACGAGACAGCCGCCTCGGGGGATCGCAGTGCTGATCCCGAGCCCTATTGTTATGTATGATGCCCCGGAGGCATCATAGTTATAGGCAGCTATCGTTATGTATGATGCCCCGAGGCAACTTAGTTATAGGCAACTATAGGTATGTATGATGCCCCGGTGGCATAGTTATGCCCCCTGGCAACTTAGTTATAGTTATAGCTATCATTATGTATGATGCCGGGGGTATAACTATGCCCCCGGGCACTTTGTTATAGGCAGTTATAGGTATGAATGATGCACCAGTATCATAACTATGCCCTTGGGGTGACTTGTTATGCCAGTTTTAAATATCTGATTTTATTGATAGTTATTATTCTTACAAAACAAAATATTTGAACACATTTTTACTTTCATTTACTCAGCAGCTACTGCATGGGGATGTCAGTTTGACTGCCTGTTCTGTGATGGATCCAATATGTAAGTTTCTAATTTGCAGTTTTATTTGGATTGTTATTCAATTTCCAACATTTAGCATAAACTATTATACTTATAGATCTATCCAATCTATGAATATTGTTTCTTTTGTCATTGATATCCTTTATTATTATTTCTATTAGCTAATCTTCAATCTTTTATTCACATTTTTAGCAAAGTTCTTGTTGTTTAATCTCGAAGAACTAGATGTCGATCAAAAGGGCGAATTATGGAGGTCTATTCTTCATATGTGTGATTCAGTAACAAAACTGGAAGCAAGATATTCTGAGGAGACTGGTAAGGTTTTGGGGAAGCCATGTGTCACAGTCTGAATGATGAGTGTAACAAACAAATATTCGACCATTCCCTTCAATTATCCCCTTAATTTGTTCATGAATGAATATCTTCCCTTTATATTTATCCTAGCAATTTCACTTCAAATCCTAACATGTGTACCATAGTGGCCCATTAATGACCTGGGAGCTATTTAAAAGCCTATCTCAAATACAGACCAGATATTTGGGGGTCATGAAACCAATAAAAGCTCAAATAAAATCTCAAATATAAGCCGAGGGTTTCAAACAGGTTTGTTTGGTTTGTCTATGTCTAATAAGGTATAATTTCTCCCCACAGTTCGCACAGAGGAAGTACACTGCGATGCCCAAGATGGCTTATCAATGGGACACCAATTTCATGAACTTAGGCGTCAATTCCTGCAATCTTCAGGTATAAAATTCAATATTACAATAGACAATGCCAATAATTTTCACTTAACCAATAATCATTAATAAAGTATCTCCTATGACCCCCAGGCTGATGCAAGACCCCTCACACCCCTTTTTGACTAAATGTAATGCTGATGCAAGGCTACTAGGGGATTGTTGTAAAGTTCTAGAATCTAGCTTCATGGCCCAGTAAAGATGATGAAATAGTAATCATATATTATATAGACCCCCACCCCTCTCTGTAAAGTCAAAGTCGACCCCTCTCTGTAAAGTCAAATCTGTACACTGATATACTACCACAACTGACTACAAGCCTTCTCTGACTATGGCCATGCTCCTGTACTTACTCTACTGTTGTTTGAGATGTCACAAGATTGGAATTTAATAAAAAAGAAAGCCTATTCCACTCTTCAGTGAAGTGCTGCACTAGAGTTATTATTATAGCTAGACTCCAGCGAGAGATAAGATCATTTAGACTTGCGATGAACCTATAATAGTAATTATGTAATGATGTGTATGCTTGATAACGTACAATAATATAATCAATTCACATTTATTGTAAACTTTTTACTATGCTGCATCATGTTTATGTATGTGATCCTCCTAAATATTCACAGGGGCCAGTTGAGCGGGCAGTTATCAAAAAGCTCAGGCAGTGAGGGCAGACTCCTTGAAAATGTTCACAATTGTGGAATGAGACTCCATGGCAAAACAGTGACAAACGGGGACTGTTTCTTCCATGCAGTATGCCTCCAACTCAAACGAATCAATCCATTGGAGACAATGACACCACAGGAACTCAGGAACCACGTTGTCAAATTTATTCATGATTCTATTGAAATACAAGTGAGTGAATCAAATTACAATGCGCACTTGGTTCAATACCTCGGCCGCTTCCCGTCATCCCTTGGTCATTTTTGTCTTAGAAAGTAACAGTTAATTTGAAATATAAAATATGTGTATTAAGTTGTTAGAGCTTTTGTGTAAGCTGCCAGTCAGGGCCTTGACATTGGACATACCAGAAACGATAACATAAGAATTGTGTTGGATGTAGTAACATAAAGGTATAAGGAAGTAAAGGAGAATAAAATGCAGTCTGCTAGACTCTAACTGCCACCTTGTGGACAACATACACATAGTACTGGTGTATAAGAATGTGCACAATGCGTGTAAAATGCTTGCGGCGCATGCATTTGAGCATATATTGTAATATTGTAATATGTGTAAACTGTAGCATATAAAAAGTAGAGTTAAAACATGGCATTTCAAAAGTACAAAGTGGTCCAAATTCTTTTTCTAAGGGTCCAGAAGGGATGGTTGCCAATGAAGAGTTTATGGAGTGTGGCAAAGCTGACTATATTGCCATAAGATGAGCAGGTGAATGGGCGGACCATCTTGTTGTAATGGCCGCAGCAAACTTCCTCAAGAAAAATATATTGATTGTGACAAGTTCACCGGACAGTGGGCCTGATGACATTATAACATGGATTAGTGGTCCAGAATATTCCGAGGAACCCCTTCTACTTGGACATAGATGGGAGGATCACTATGTGTCACTAGCTCCCTTTCGTAATTATTTTATATGATCCAGATTCCCTTCAATAAGAAGATGGGTAAATGTCTCTGTTGATTTGATGAATGTTTCTATACTAGCTTAGATCGAATGTCTATCTCTGTATATACTTATAGCAAAATCCGTTTATTTTTTATTAAGTTATGCCCCCTTCAATTTATATAAAAAATTGCTGCCTTGAGGCATCACCCCGTCCTTAATGGAGAGGACGTCATGCTGCCTGCAGGCAGCATCCCGTCCCCAACGCCATTTTGAAAATGCTGCCTTGAGGCAGCATCCCGTCCTCAATGAGTTAAACTGTACAATTGTCATTCTTTGTAACCCGGGGCAAGTGAAAAGCCCTATTACTGGGACTTGATCTTCCCAGTATAAATAAAAGCTTTAAAAAAAATGTACTTTCATTTACCAAATATAGGCCTACCCTTCGTAATGATAATACAGTAGGGCCTTTGTGTTTCATCACACTTCCTCTCTCATTTGCTCCAGATCACCAGACTACCTCTCAGCCCAAACACACCTCAGGAAGTGCACCTGTTCTTCGGCAGCCAGGTACATGATTGTTGGAACTCAACAAAACTTATCATTTTTATGAAATAAGACCAACAGTGTAGTTTCATACTTAATTAGTATTTCATTAAAAAGAATTAAACAATATTTATTAGAGAGGTTTTTTCTCATGAGATTCATTGATGCATATATGATATAATTATCTGTTTTCAACATTTTCCTCCATCTTCCATTTTCCTAATATCGCACTGTATATTTATCAGAATACAGACAAACAAATAACTACAAACAACAAGATGCTTCATTTATTTCTGTCATGTGGAAAAACTTTTGTCATGGCAGAAAAACAAAAGATGCAATTATTTTGGAAGTAAGGTAGGCCTATTGCATCTACATTTACATTCTAAGTATTTAAAAAATTAAGTTAAGCACAATATATGGGCAGTTCTCATGAAACGTCGACAAATGCTCTATTTACATGTGGAAACAGAATATCAAAGTCTAAGCGTCATATCTCTTTTAATAGATAGAATACTTGTATAACCACACAACTTTCGGAAAGTCAGATATACATCTTGGGATAATTAATGTTTTTGAAATTTTGTTAAATTCTCAAATAGGCGCCAAGGTATAAGCATAGATATTGACTGCATTCAGATATAATAATATTATTCCACCGAAAGATGGATTATTACAGCCTTATTAAGTATAGATTACAGTTGTGTACAGGCAACAATTATGAAAATCAATAGAAATAATATTCATATAATCTTTAAATTAGAAATACGGGGCATGTTCCCAGAAATACATGCATACTATTTTACGTTTATACGATCAGAATTGACAAAGATATGACATAAACAAAATGCGTGAAAAGCGCCAAAATTGTAATTAAATTTCTGGAATCGATCCCATACAATATGCATTTGTTTAATTTTTCATTTCATGTCATTTGCTGAAATAATACTATCCTTCATTCCGTCGTTCACTGTGTGAGTACAAATCATGCCATTGCTTTAAGTCTTATATCATTACGAAGAACACAAAATCCTGTTTCAGGAAATGTATACTTTTTCATACCTGTTTTCATTATTTTGTTGTAAATCAGGATTCAATATATTTTTTTCAACAAAAAAATAATAGATATTATCATATTTGAAACACATACATCCCTTATATATTTTGCTGAATTATTTATGCTCAAATTCAATTTGTTACTTATAGCTCTTGAAATGTGTTCCTGGGATGACGCACATACCACACAAAATTCAATAACCCATCTCTGTTCAGACATAAAAAAAACAAATGAATTCGAAATTCTATTTTATTTCCCTATTAAAATTTTTTCAGCATCAGAATACACACTGAATTATATCATTATTAATTTCCAACCCTACTATAACTCATATTTCTCAGCCAGTACCTATAATAAAACGTGATGCGGGATGATGCACGTCCCCCTTCCCCAAATGATAAAATTACATAACTATTAGGATTATCATTGCATTGTAATCATATTTGGTGATGGTGACCACCTACGTCTACTTATTATGTATCCACAAAGACAGATTTCTTGAATGATTCTCTTAGAAATCAAGATTTCCCAGCATTTTGGGCCAAATAAAAATAAATTCTCTCTGTTTTTGCTTATATTCCGTGCCCATATGCATCTAGCATAGAGCAAAACTGGATTTAGTCAGATACCAAGCTAATGTTTCTAAATGACTCATTATCATGAAATACAGGTCTAGGAACTCTGTCAACGTTTCATGAGAAGTGCCCATATACATTCAATGATGATAGACGTTTAGCATATACATTATGTTTTACAGTATTCACTAGGACATTTAATCTGAAATAATAGAATGGCGCATTTTTTCTATCAAAAACTTTTACTTATATGTCTGGTCATTATTTTGTTTGTGTTTTAAGGCCTGAAGAAGATGAGGAAGCATACAACAAGACTTACCTTACTGGGCTTGAAAAATCAGGGAAATGTATATTCAGTCAGCCGCATCATACAAAAACATCACAGATGAAGCGGTTCTATTGTGAAAGGTATTCCTTTAACTTTTATTTTATCAATCGCTACATTCTGGCATAAAGGATCACATTAACCCAAGATGTTTCTTTTTACATGGCACACAAGCCGATAGGTTAGTGCGTTTTATACCATTGTGGCCCGTGATCTAACAGGTTGAGGAGTTCCACTTGTCTATGTGATTATGTCAGTGGATAATGCTGAGGTCTTACGCTTTGCTTTAGAAAAGATTAAAGATCATGCCGAGCGTAATGGCAAATTCATTTTTTCTCCAAGGTAGGCCAATTCAAATACTTATTTGTTGCATCAGGCAAAAAAATATGTACGAGCATCTATGATTCCTACTATGCAAAACAATGCTGAACTGGGGGGTACAATGTTACATGTGGGTACAGATTTACAGGCGGGTAGAATGTTACTGGATGGGTACAGAGTTACAGGCGGGGACCCAAGCTACAGCTGGGGTCAGTGTTATAGGGAGTACAGAGTTAAGGTGAGTACAGTGTTACTGAGCTCATTGATAAGTATGGATCTGGTAATTATGTCCTTAAGATAATCCTAAATGTGAGGTACTGATGTTTGTTCTTAAAGGTTCCAAATACGTACTAATTAATGAGCAATTAGCACCTACGTGCTAATTGATTGTCCAAATATTAAGATTAGAGATGATCACTGTTTGTTTAATGATAATTGATACCCAATTATCATTGCTATGCTAATTAATGAAGGAATAACACAGAACTATATGGATCCTGACTTGATCTTATGATCGCCCAAAGGTAACTTACTTTATTTCTGGTTCCAACATACCTGCCAGGTGTACACCTCATTTGCATAACCAGCTGTGCCCGGCTGTTCCGCCTATTGTCCCATGGGGAGGCCCAGGCATTACATAACCTTACGTAACATCATGAAGGCCCTATATCCCTATATCTCACCAAAGTATGAAACTTACTGAGAGAACTTTTTCAATAAACCCCCTCCAGGTTTGCCATTTCGTGAGAATTGACCACCTACAATTTTTTAAGAGTATTCATGAATAATTGATGAATTTATTAACACGCATTTCTCCAAACTGATTTACAATTATCTATTTGATTGCAGATCTTTCATGGTTGATAAAGATATGAAGGAATTAACTGCCCTTGAACAAGTCTTTCCCCAATCATCTATTCTCCTTTGCTGGTTCCATGTGCTTCAAGTAAGTATTCTACACATGGATACAGACTTTACTCCACGGTGAAGTGTGTATCACATAACATTTGTCTGTAGAGGCGTGTGGTACATAGCGTGTGGTACATTGTTTTGTACCACATGGGCGTGGCCTATATCGATTTGCAAAATAAAGTCATTTGATTGGTTCCCGTCCTCGCGGGAAAATGTGTCGTCAATGACTCTTACTAGTGTTACTAACGTTGCGGCGTTACGATGTACACTATTGCGTTGTCGCCGGCATCAGTGAGAGAAGAATGGCCATAACTTTGTAAGTAAATAAAGGACTTTGTGTTATAATTCATAATTAAACTAATAGCACCGTGGAGTAAATATAGCACCGCATCTCGTAGGTGGTCTGGCGTGAAGGATCGCATTGACCCTCGAGGATTCTTTTCAATATAACACACTCGCCTATCGGCTTGTGTGCCATGTGAAAAGAATCATCTCGGGTTCATGCGATCCTTCACGCCAGACCACCTACTCGTGCGGTACTATCATATTAACAATTGTTTTATTGAAATCGAAATGATAGTTATGGTATACTATTATATATTCATTCCATCATTTATGTTTATCTTCTCTGTGTCCCATTTAATCATCTCAGGCAATATATCGGCACTTAAACAAACGGGAGTCTGGAGTGTCTGGTGCACACAACGCTCATGTGAGAAAAGCAGTAATTGATCATGTACGGGACATGAAGAAGTGTACCAAAGTAAGTCCTATGGATAATTAGACAGAACTGTACAAGAGGTTAGAACTACAAGTTTGATTCAAGTGGCTGCAGGTCGCGTGTTGGATGCAAAATTAAGTGTAAACAAGAGCCATTGAATTCTCCCTGTCCTGGATAGCATGAAAAGAAGCTATCCGACCATCACGCCACCTAGCTTTTCTTTTGGCAGAGATAAAGCTAAGGCAGGAGCTTTGGTTATGGCACCCACAACCTAAGAAACAGAGTAGGCCTAAACATGGTTCATTTTTGTCAGGTCAGAGGAGTTCTGTCTCAGCCTATTGGGAGATATAGCAGCCATCAGCGCCACTGGTGTTAAATGCACCTGCTATCTGGCTAACTGGGTTCAGCACAATTACACGAGTAGTTCTTAACCTTAAGTACCGTTCTTTCTTTATACTACAACTTGGAAATAATAAAAAATTGTCATTCTTATGCTTTTAATAGGCTAGCAGAAGCAGTTCACTGCAGCCATGTTTTTCTCAATGTGCCTAGCTGCAGGCTTTGGTTTGGTTTGGTTTGGTTAGTTTCACCTCCGCTAATAGTAATTAAAAGTTAGCAGATATACTGTGGTTTTATTATTTTATTCTGTGAAATTCCCTATTTCATGAAACAGGGTTTGGCCTGACGAAGTCAGGCTTCATTTAGGTTACCTAAATTTTGTCGTACAATTTGGTTTCCCGTAGGAAATCAAGAATATTTTTGTTCCCAGATTCCCGGAAAATACTCTGCAGTGTCCTGCGATTTTGCAGGAATTTTATTCTGTTTCTCTTGGTTGCCTGACAATGTATTAAGAGATGCTCTACACTCAGTTGAGTGTTGCATGTCTGAGATACAGGAGACACTTCACCTTTTAAAAGGTGCCTGTGAGTCAGTTTGGTGTGACCGGTACGAAGACGGGTCAGTATCACCTGTTCGGGTCTTGTCAGGTTATCATCTTTGAATTTTGGTGTGATTGATGGTGTGATTGCTCGCAGCTTGTTACTGTTAACACCATTCCATGTGCGCTGCCAGCTACGTTTGACATGTGCCTGCGCCACAGGTACAATGTCTGTGTATGGCATTTGGTCAGCCCCAACAGGGCATTTTTGGCTGCAATGTCTGCTGCCTCATTTCCATCTATTCCAATGTGGCTTGGCACCCAGCACAACACCACTTCTTTGTCCAGTCTTTTGTTTTCAGTGTATGTCTCTTGAATTGCTTGTATGATTGGGTTCATAGGATAAAGGTTGGTCACATCTTCTAGACATGGGTGTGAGTCTGAGAATATGATGAATTTCTTCATCCGTGAGACCTGTACCCATTCAAGTGCCTTAAGCAGTGCTTTTCCTTCAGCAGTGTAGATGCTGCTTTCCTTGTGGAGAGCCTTCTTCAAGTTCCCAAATGGTGTATGCACGGCAAATCCAACACGACTACCATCTTTGGAACCATCGGTGAAAATGGCTGTATGGCTTTCAAACTGTATCCTGATTTCACTGTATTGTTTTTCAAATACATGCACAGGAGTCTCAGTTTTCTTGTTTGTGTCAAGGTCCAGGATAACCAGGGGTAATTTTTGTTCCCATGGTGGAGTCTCTGGTGGTTTTTCAGTCATTACTCTTTTCATTGGTACACCAGCTTCTCGGAATAAAGACCTTGCTGTCACTGCCATTGGCTTGATGGCATTTGGCTTCTCCCGATACACAGTGTTCTTGTTGTCAAATATGAGTTTGTGGGCTGGATTTTTGGGGTTAGCTCTGACACGTATAGTGTATTGCAGTGTGAGCTTTTCCCGGCGAAACTCCAGAGGTGGTATACCAGCTTCAATATGAAGGCTTGGTGCAGGAGTTGTACGTAAGGCTCCAAGACAAAGTCTCAGTCCCTGGTTCTGAATGGGCTTAAGTCTGTCCAGGTAAGACCTTGGAGCAGAGGCATACACCATAGATCCATAGTCTAACCTTGATTGGATATACATTTTGTACAATGTCAGCAAGGTCTCTTTGTTACAACCCCAGTTGGGGTGACTGAGGACCTTCAGCAGGTTCATTGCCTTCTGGCATTTCCTCCGGAGGTATTCAATGTGTGGTTTTAAGGAAAGAATCCTGTCAAATACCACGCCAAGGAATTTTACCTCCTCCTTGACTACCAGATTTTTTCCTTGGAGATATAGTGTTGGCTCCTCTTTGCACCCTCGCAATCGGCAGAAATGCACAACACAAGTTTTCTCTGCTGAGAATTTGAAGCCATTGTTGGTGCTCCACTCAGCTAGTCTTGTCAGAGTCTGCTGTAGTATGCGTTCAATTGTTCGCATGTGGGTGCCCTTGTAGCAGATGACAAAATCATCCACATACAAGCAGCATTCAACACTAGGTTGAAGTTGTTTAGTGATGCTGTTGATCTTAACACTGAAGAGGGTCACTGAGAGGATACAGCCTTGGGGTACACCCATTTCCTGCTCTTCACTTTCGGAGAGGACTGACCCTAGGCGGACTTGGAAAGATCTATCCGTCAGGAAGTTTCCAATAAATCCAGTCAGTCTTCCTCTCAAACCCAGCTTGTGAATGTCTCTCATGATCCCATACCTCCAGGTGGTATCATATGCCTTCTCCAGGTCAAAGAAGACACTGACCACATGTTCTTTGTTAGCAAACCCATCTCGGATCCAGCTCTCCAGGCTCACTAGGTGATCTGTTGTGCTGCGTCCTCAACGAAATCCGGATTGGTGAACTGAAAGGTGCCCTTTCGATTCAAGAAAGTAGACTAGCCTGTTGTTCACCAATCTTTCCATTGTTTTGGCCATACAACTGGTCATGGCTATTGGACGGTAGCTAGAGGCCAACGTTTGGTTTTTTCCTGGTTTAGGAATTGGCACAACTATTGCCTCTGACCACGATGGTGGATAATTTCCGGTGACCCAGATGTTGTTGTACACCTCCAGAAGAAGGTGCATGGTTTCCTCTGGTAAGTGTTTCAACATCTGGTAATGGATGTCATCTGGTCCAGGGCAGGAGTCTTTTGCCTGTGAGAGCGCATGCTGCAACTCATCCTTGGTGAAAGGCTTGTTGTAGCTTTCCTCATTACGGGATTCAAAGTTGAGCTTCTGTCTCTCACATTTAGTTTTATGACTCAGGAACTGGTCTGAGCAGTTGTCACTAGATGACACCTTCCTGAATTGCTCAGCCATGGTGTCTGCAATTTCCTTAGGGGTCTCCACCTTTACAGGTCCATCCTGAAGATGACGTACTGTAGGTGGAGGGTCCCCGTTAAGCTTCCGAATCTGTTGGAATACTTTTCGCATAGGAGTGGATTTGGAGAGTGAACCCACATAGGTGTGGAATGATTCTCCTCTCCTGCTTGAAAGTCTGCTTTGTGATGGCTCTAGTGTTGAGGTAACTGTGCATATTTTCAGGTGTGATGGTCTTCCTGAATTTACGGAGGGCCTTTCTTCTTTCCTTCCTGGCCTCCTGGCATCGCTCATTGAACCAGGGGCATTTTTGTGTCTTTTGTGTGATGGAGGTTTTCCCAATGCACATGGCACTGATTTCCCTAAGGTTATTGGCAAAGTACTCGGCAGGATGTTCTTCCCTTTCCTTTATCAGTGGCCATGAACGAAATGATTGTTTGCATTTCTTTTGGTACTCCTCCCAGTCAGCCTTTGCTATGTTCCACCTAGGTGGACGCTCGGTGTCTTTGTTTTTCCGTTCAGTCTGGATAATGATTGGAAAGTGGTCACTACCACAAAGGTCATGATGTACTTTCCAGTCAAAATCAGCAAATACTGAAGCGTCACTCAAAGAGAGGTCAATGGAGGAGAATGTTCCAGAAGCAGGATGATGGTAGGTTGCTTCCTTCCTGTTGAAGAGGCACAATGACTTGCGGTCAATGATTCTCTCAATCATTCTCCCCTTTCCATCAATCTTTGAGTCCCCCCAGACAGTATTGTGAGCATTAAAGTCACCCATCAATATGAATGGGGATGGGAGTTGGTTAATTATTCCTGTTAGTTCTGTCTGAGAGACACTCTTGTCTGGTGGTAGGTACAGACAACAGAGTGTGACAGGTGTATTTAAGGTTATACGAGCAGCAACAGCCTGCAGTTGGGTGTCTAAATGTATTTCCTGTTGTGGATGTTCACAGGCTATGAATAGACTTACTCCTCCCTTTGGTGTATCACCATCAGGGAGTTTCAGGTATACTTCATAGCCTCTTAGTTTTATATGTTGTGGCTTTATTGTCTATTTCTTGCAGGGCTAGTGCCACTGGGTTGAAGTCTTTGCAAAGAATTTGCAATGACTCCAGGTTGGCTCTAAAACCTCTGCAATTCCATTGCAGGATGGTATGTTTATGATCCATTATGGTTAGTGAGGGATTCAAACCTGTTGGATGTTTTTACAGGTTCTTCCATCTGCTGCTGCTCTATTGTTGTGGTCTGACCATCCAAGGGTTGGCCAGATCTTGTCAGCCTTGGGCTTGTAATGAGGTTTCTTTTTTCAAAATCCCTGTTCAGCCTCCTTTTTTCATACTCTCCCGCTAAGGGGTGACGTCAAAATAGGGTCGCGACGGCCGCAGCGGCTGCAACCATATTGGCATTATTTCAGTGACTGGGTCGCCACCTATGTGGTCAAATTTCAGTGAAATGGTGAATACTTAGTGCCGACCTGGACGTGACCAGAGCGCGACCAGGCGCCGCTAAGTCAACACACCTAATCATGACAGCTGAGGTCAGTTTATATTGCCACATAATGACTCAGGACGCTGCTACTGATATGTAAACATGCATGGTATTAAATTACGATGGCCGCTGGGAGAAAGTGTTATTTCAATCTTACATTCCTTGACCAAGATGTAAAACCTTGTATAATCAAAGAAATAATCCAGCTTTCCCAAAATTAATCATCAAAAGAAAAGAAAAAAGATCTAAACATTGCTCAATAGCCTAGGAGCAAGATGCGGTGAAAGGATCTTTGCCCAGCGAGGTTTAAAGGCCAAGCGTGGGTTGCCATAGGAGCAAAGAAACTCCGCCGGCCATGTGGGGTCACCAACGATCCTATAACGAACCTATTATGATCATTGGTGTCGCCAGTAAAGTACATTGAAACATCAGATCTTAGCAGTAAAATAATATTCTACTACTAAATCAGATAGAGGGAAAAAATAAATTAATTCCCCATTTCTTTTCGAAATGTGTTGTATAATCTGTGTAAGCTTTACAAAAGTGTACATGTATTGGTCTGGAACGATCAAATAAATAAATCCAAGTTCTTTAAACCCCCTTTCTTCACGTATCAGATGTGTACCCATATGTGATGTGTTTCAGGAAAATGAGTCACAAGTCACTAAAATGATATTTTTCAAAGTGTTTTTTCACAAGATCTCTTTATTGATATGTTCTGATGTTTAGAGGGTTTAGTGAGTGAGTGAGTGAGTGAGATTGCTTTACGCCCTTATCAAAACATTAAAGAGTGTTTTATCAAGGGCGGGAGAGCTGAGACGGAGGCAGTTTATGATCATACCCAGGAAAAAGAGATACATAAGAAGGGAGAGAGAGAGACAGAAGATGACATAATTATAAAGTTATGTACCAGAGTTCAGGATATTGTATCAAATATATCCTTGCATTAGGAAGGTCTTCGTATGGAGTATATCTAGTCACTTTACCGGTAATTGTCCACCCAGAAATAATTCAAAACAATAGAAATATCAAACTTAAAGTATAGAAATACTTATTAGATGTCATACTGTTTAATATCATTGCAATCGTCTTGATTTTATCTTTTCAAATTTGATGATATCTCAAATCCTTTTCTTGCGACTTATGACTCATTTCCCTGAAACACATTATATTTGGTGCCCCTGGACCTACATAGAATCGTCAAAATAATATCTTGGGTTATCCAGCTGGTATATTCTTGCTAATTTACCTCAGATATCAGTTGATTAAACTGTCAAGTTTGGAACCATTCTGATGATTGGCTATTTTGTACATGTAGGATGGAAAATAGCTTAGAAATATGCAGAATTGGTAAAAAAACCAAAAGCCCAGCATGTAGCCTAACGTCAGCACATGGAAATATCAATATAAACAATAAATCAATCCATAATTTTTTTTTATTAAATTTGCTTCGATTATTATTTAATGCCCTTAGAAAAACGACTAGAAATTGATATGCTGAAGGAGGAGATAAGAGATTGGGGGAAAGGGGGATAGAGGTAGAGGGAGGGGATAGAGCGGAGGGCTGTTGGAGCGGAGGGGGAGGGGGAAGACCAAGGGTTGAAAGTTCCTTTTTTTGAAGAAAAAGATTGTATTTACGCTGGGAATACAAGTTATTTTGTTCTAATATGATGTGTGAGGTGACGGGAGACATGGGGAGAAAGATATACAAGGATGCGGACACCTCTGTGCCACTGTGGTCAGTGCATTTGTTTATATATGTCATCACATCTTCATCTCAAGCTGAGCGGGACTGTAATAGATACCCATACCAGTCAGCTGCTCTGGCTGCGACCTGGGCGCGTCCTGGTTGTGACATGATGTACTGGCCACCCAGCTGGACGCGACTAACAGCCCCTTAGGACGGGACCATGGTCGCAGCCATTGCGGCCGTCGCGACCCTATTTTGACGTCACCCCTAACTCTCTCACACTTGGGCTCTGGGTAGTAGCCTTTGCACCAGAGGTGGAGGGGGTTGCTGGAGTTTTTGCTGTAGAGGGATCTGTTGGAGGTGGAGGTGGAGGTATGGGAGATGCAGGACAAGGAGGTTCCTTGTCATTGCCTCCATCCTTACTCCTGTTCTCAACCTTTTGTCCTCTATTTTGTTGGTCCTGGTGGGGAGCCTTGGCCACCTCAGAATTAGGCTGCGCGGGGCGTTTGTTCTCTGCAGCCCGCTTAGTCTCCTTTACATTCCTGTGGTTAGCCTTGGCAATCTCGGATGTGGACTTGGTGGGATTCTTGGCCACTGGGGTCCGTTTACTCTCCTTTCCTTTCCCTTTTTTTGTCTGATTTTCTGTATTTTCAGAGGTGCGGGCATAGATAACTTTAATGCCCTTGCCCACATCCTCTGCTTTGCATGTCTGTACCTGCACGGACTGCTTCTGTTTCAAAGCGTCGGCATAGGTCCTCTTTGCTGAGGCTTCTTGGTACATTTTCCGTGCCTTAGTGATAGGGATCCTTTCCCTGGCACGTATTTTCTGTATTTCCTGCTCAGCAACATACATAGGGCACTTCCGCGAAAAGGCAGGATGTTGGCCCTTGCAGTTGGAGCAGGAGGGTTTTCCTTGGCATTTGTGGTCTTGCCCCTTGACCTTACTACACTTACCACAGATGGCCTTGCTTCGGCAGACTTTGCCAGTATGACCAAATCTATGGCAGTTGTAGCACCTTAGGGGAGAAGGAATGTACTTCTCAACCCTGACTCTGATATAGCCACACCGCAGGGTTTCGGGTGGGGTGGGTCTGTCAAATGACAAGATATATGTTGATGTCTCCACCAGAGTCTTGTCTTTTTTGAACTTAATTTGGAAGACGTCAGTGACGCCTTCCGTCTTAAGTCCTTCTTTTATTTCTTCTACTTTTGTGCCTTTGAGGTCACTGCAGCGGATGACACCTTTTGAGAAGTTCATACTTCTATGGGGGGAGACCTCCACCCCCACGGTGCCCATCTTTTTCATTTTGAGAAGGCCTAAAGCCTGTTCTCTCCTCCGTACTTCTATGAGGAGAGTACCATTTCTCAGTTTGGTTACTGCTGTCTCTCCAGCTGCTGCAGTGACAGCATCATTAACAATAAATGGGGATACCCCATTCAGGTCTTGTTCCTTGGCCTTGACCACTAAGAATCTTGGCCAATTCTCTTTGTTGTATAGTTTATTTTTATCCATATTATATGATTTTGCTTTCATCACTCATGCTCTCCACCCACCAAGGAGCCCTACAAGGGGAAACCCAGAGCTGCAAATGTCAGGCAGTTGAGTAACAGAGATACATGAGTGGTATACTCGCAAGATGGTCCCCCAAAAGAATTTGGGCCATCCCTTGATTAGCCCAAGCCACCGCCTTCTAGGACATAACTAGTAAGTCCTAGGGCAAGGCATGACTAGCCGATTGATCCAAGGTGGGCCAACCTGGACCTCCTGTCTAGATGAAGTAGGAGCCAAAGAGCCATGTTGGGGAGAAGGGAGCCGCAACAACCTTTCCTCTCAGACCTCCAGGACCTCTTCCTCCACCGACACAGGTTGCAATCCACGGCAAACAGATTGCCACATTTTGAGTAATGTGGAGTTTGGGTTGCCTGTTGACCGTTGGGGTGTCAATGAGTGACCTTCTTCCGGTCTTGACCGTTGGGAAGACAGCATCCCTCCATTAGAAGGGACACAGAGTCGTTCCTCATCCGCTCATGCATACAGGCACACACTGCCATTTGGTCCGCCACTGCTATTGCAGCTGGTCTCCATATCTGAAGACCGTTCCACTATCCGCCACCTGTGGAGGCGCTGGGTGCGGGTGGCATACCCGCCCGGAACTATAATCAGGCAATCAAAAGACTGAACACTCAAAAAACTGAAAACTTTTTCTTTTTTTTATAGGAAGAAGATTTCAAACATCTTGCTGATCAACTTAATGAGAAAATGCCAACACCAGAGGTAGCGAATTACCTTAACGAGAACTGGGTTTGTTGCGGCGATAGATGGGCGAACTGGGGGCGGAAGTTTTTCCATGAAGACCATGACACCAATAATCTGGTGGAAAGGTAAGTTCTATGTTTGAATTACATCATTTATGTATAATATAGGTAGAACTAACGGCAGTTATGTTTTCCGATCGTTCTTCACTGAGTTGGGCGCAGGGAAACCCTTGGGTCAACCCTACGCTTCGACCCCTTGGGCTTCTCCTTGCCGGAAACAAGGTGAAGAACGATCGGAAATAGATAACTAAGGTTAGTTCGAGATTTATTTGACCTCTTCCATATGATTTTAAACATATCAGATTGCTTTTAATTACGGTAACTTTATGACGGAGGTCGTAACGTTGATGACGGCCGCCCCGATTCCAATGCTTAGCAGAGGATGTAGCGTCATGGCATGATGTGTTCCCATGACAATGCTGGCCTACTTTCAGAATAACCAATGAAAACGCAGAATGATAAACTGGGTCATCTGTTTCTTCCCTAGCGACGAATGAAACATATTTGTTCCTGCTTTCTCGCATATAACAGGCCTATACTAAGTCTATGGACACTGTGTTCCAGGTGAAATAAATATTAATATGAAATGATATTAAGCTAAGATGTGATATGGTCATGTAATATAAATTATGGGTATATGCATTCACTACCGAGGCCCCGACAGCCGTTCATTACTTGTGACGTGGTAATGGACTAGTACATTACCAGCGCATTGTCATGGCGATGCAAGATTGCCAACGCAAGTTTGCCGACGCAAGTCTGCCAGCTTGTAACTGTGTTTTGGGGTCAATAAACCTGGTCAAATCAATTTATCCTTGTTTGTTGCTTTCTCTCACGAAAATTCGCGACTCGTGCCCAAGAATCTGCGGTTAATTACATATAGTGTAAAATGTTTCTTCTTTCAGATTCTTCCTGTCATTGAAATATCACCACTTAGGGGCACAGGCCAATAGACATGTTGATTCGCTACTTCTTCTTGCTGGCAAGGTTAACAACTTCTATGAGTATGTATTATTAACTTCACCTATCATATTACATAAAATGCAATAGCTCACTCACAATTATTTAGCAATCAACAATTGATTTCTCACAGATTGGAGATATCTTTGAATATAAGATACTTGACTGGTTTTTTATATGATCTGTCTTCAGTTCATGATTTTCAATCATATGATATTTTTATATATATTTTTCAATTTTAGCTACATGGATAGAATGGCAAGAAATGGTCGGATCGCATCTGTTCGAAGTCGCAGAATAAAGCGGACAAGGGAGCTTGTCGACCACATGCTCCAACAGAACTGGCGGGAGAAAACAGTGTGTTGCAGCTCTACAGTTTGCCTCGTTACCTCACAATCAGATGCAACTGTGAAATATGAGGTGGATTTGGCCTGCGCCACATGCACATGCCCAGCATCTACGCAAGAAGGTAATTCCTCTATTAAGGGTACAACCCGGCCATTTCCATTTTATAAAAAGATTTCATTTCATAAAAAGATTTCCAAGAGAGGGAGAGCAAGAGGGAAGAGGATGGAGGGAGGTGGAGGTAGAGAGGGAGGGAGGGAAAGTGAGAGGGAGAAAGGATGGGGGAGGGGAGTGGGGGGTAGAGAGGGAAGGTTGGATTTTTTTCATGACTGCTCAAACACAATATGTAATGAACCCATGTCATGGTGAATATTAAAGCATTGCTAGAACCATAAATGGTTGTTATGTCGATTTGAATGATTAAAATGTTTGTGGTGTGTCATATACTTAGTACAAACATTTTTTCATTAAAAACAAGTGTCTTTTAGGCATTTGCATTGGTAGATACCAAAGTCTACATATTTTCTTTTATTCTTATAGGTTTCTGCAAACACTACAATCTAGCACTGATATTAGCTGCAGAACGTGGCATAGATGTTGAGAGAGAAAGAGAACAAATAGCAAGAGATCTTTATGACAGTCAACAATACTACACAGATGGCCAGTCTGTTGAGATATATTTCAGAGAGCAAGTTTCCCTTGTAAATATTTCAACAAAAATGTGTCCCTGCACAGCCTATAGTTTTGAAATTAACTGTGTTTGTATTCAGGTGGTTTCTTTTATTCAACATGAGGCAAGCCCTTCCACTTTTGTAGAAACCTGTCCAGCAACCCATGACTATGACCCACCAGATGCTGATGACATAGCCGAATGCAACAAAGTGGAAGAAGTGCAATCCCAATTGCAGGATCTGACAGCTGCTTATGGGAATCAACCTTTCTCCTCAGACCATAAAAAAGCTGCTAATCATATAGATAATGCTCACAAAATTCTATTTGGGGGTCATGTAAATGTCAGCCAGAAGCGCAAGATAACAAAACTCTATGATTACAGAGGGTTTGTACTAGCAACACAGGTCAATGATCACCCTTACGGAGCCAACAAGTATCTCAAAAAAGACCAAATCTTCAACAAACCCGGATGGTGCTTACCAGATGGCCAAGGGTTCCCGATATAAAAACAGTCTTCGGGCACCATTTTCAAAGGAATGAGACATTCAGTGCGGATGTTATGAATCTTTCCTAGGTTCTTTCCATGGAGATATGTGGCCAACGTTGCACGTTCTGTGTATCGTTTCCGGATCTCTTCCAGACTATCGATATTTGTTGATATATTTGTGATCGTATAGAATACTTCTCTGAATAGGTATTAACTATATCTCTTGCAAGGAAAGTGGGGGAAAGAATCTGTGTCCTTGTCTAGGGGCAAGGGAGAATAATATTTTAAGTTCAAATCGCTCCTCCGTAAATAATAATATAGAGTGAATACTTTTGTGAGTTCAGTTTTATTATGAATCCATCCTAGAGCTGAGGTTGAGTTCCGAGGTCTCAACCTGTTGATACAAGAGTTCCGTGCGGAGGTCATAATAATTTCAACAAGTAACATAAGGTGTTTCAACATGAAGAACATGTGAATGAATATAAAGATATGATAAATATAATATTCAACATGAACGAAGAATTATATGATGTAAACCTTGGTAGAAGTTTAAACAACGGAATATTAACCCACAAGTAATTATTACATGAAGTAAGTAATAATATTAACATATATAATATTCCTCCTCCTCTGACACTTGGTAGCATCCGGAGGTATCCTTTCCTCTCCTGGAGATAATCCTGACATATTCCAGAGATTAGTGCAGGTGAACCCTCACCGGGTATATTGGATACGGTGCCAGGCAACGCCCCCTCGGTCACGCCCACTCGCCGCACGCCCAGGTGACGGTGTTACGTCATAATGACTGTCCTTCCATGCCACAACAAACATGTTCCTTTCCCCCCACTCTCTCTCCAGCTCCCGAACTGACTGCACGTACCAAAAATTTTTTATATTTTGTGGTAGTTTTGTGTCGATTGCGTGGAATTTATTCAAGATGGGCAGAGCCAAGCAATGTGAGCCTTGTGGGTATGCCCACGAACCCCCGACTGGTCATTTATGTAACAGGAGACTAATTGCCGAAGTTACAGCCTTGGAGGGAGAGAAGAATGTGAAACTTACCGAGCGAGTCGCTGGTCTCGAAGGTATGGTTGGGAAGATCCTGTCTGCCGTCGAGGGTCTACAGAAAACATCCAGTGAAAAGACTGTCACTCCTGAGCCATCTGAGGCTTCATCATCGGATTCTGAGGTTAAAATCCGAGGTTCTAGGGCTCCTCATTGTGATGTTGTTCATGAGAGTAGATCGCCAAGCAGGGAAAGCTCGATCTATAATGTTTCAACTTCTGGCCGTCGCCGCCGTAGTTCATCGAGGAAACGAGTTGGCCCATTTGACAGAGATCAACACTTGGACAAGGGTGAGAGCATAGAAACCTTTGATAATCTGTTATTGCTATCACTGCATATGTTAGAGAAGATGTTGATAGATGGTAGACCTCATGAGGAACTGTCTGGGGTATTATCACATGTTATCACCATGTCGGAGAAAAAGGCTTCACAAATGTACACTTTGAAAGCTTCAATGATGTACGATCAGGCCGTCCGAGTGCGAGCCAATAAGAAGGGACTTTCGGCTTTTAGCGAGGTGAAGCAAGAGGAGGTGTTGCGCTTCTACTCGTACGAGAATTCCAAGAAGGCAGTGTCGACGAAAGCCGGATCAACGTCCAAAGGCAAGTCTGCATCCAGTAACAGTGGAAGAATTTGCTTCAAGTTTAACGCTGGTGGTTGTTCTAAGGGACAATGTGAGTATCCCCATCGGTGTTCTACATGCTCATCAACTGACCATGATGCCAAGTCGTGCGTGTCAACCAAGGCCGCCAAATAGGATGAGACCGGGAGTCAGGATGGTGCTGACACCTATGTTTTAGTGAATGACTGTGTTGCTACGCAATGTGAATCTTCTGTATTGGAGGTTGTATATGATGACAACATGGATGCTAGTGACAGTGTTTTGATAGAGTCTGACGATTCGACAGGTAAATTTCCTCCTGATTCTCACCCTTTAAAGAACTTGCCTACGGTATGTGACGGTAAATGTAAGTACAGAAGTGTTTGCGATGCTGTCAACAAATTTTGTCGTGGTAATGATGATGTATCACCTGATAGTGCTATCTTTTCTACTCCTGTGTCTGTGAATGGTCGTTCTGTTGATGTATTTCGTGGTTGTTTCGCTGGTAATTGCGAATGTGTACATAAACTTGATAATTTAGCTGTTCAGCTTAAACCTTGCCGTTTTGCGGCTATTTTATTCCACCAGGGCTGTTCTGTATTTGAACGGTATGTAGATGTTTTTAATGGTGTCATTGACGGTGTAGATGTAGTCGACACGCCAGTACAGGCATACAATTGCGTTAATTATTTTTCTATTTTGGAAGATGAAGCTCGTGTCAAAATGGATAAGATTGTCAATAACGAACTCCTTGAAGGTTGTTTTTCAATTGTTAATTCTAAACCTAAATGTATCCATTCCCTGGGAGCTATTTTCAAGCCTGATGGTGGTATCAGGCCTATTACAGACTGCTCGCGCCCGGATCAAGACTCTGTGAACTTTCATTGCGACTCACTGGTTCGTAATTTTTCTTATAATAATATTGACATGGCGACTGATATGGTTAATTCAGGCTCTTATATGAGCGTCGTCGATATTAAATCTGCATACAGGGCCGTTGCTATTAACCCTGAACACAGGACCCTATGTGGGTTTAGATGGATCATCGATGGGAAGGAACAATACCTCACTGATAACAGACTATGCTTCGGCCTAAGAATAGGTCCTTGTGTATTTGATCGTATCTCTAATATGGTTGCTGAATGTATGTCAAATCTTTTCAATGTACGTGTGGTTAACTATTTAGATGATTTCTTCCTATGTACCAGTGACCTCCTCTCATGTACCCAAGCCCGTGATTCCCTTATTGCCCTCCTGCGATTCCTTGGTTTTTATGTGGCATGGCCCAAGGTAACAACCCCTGGCACTACCTGTACCTACCTGGGCTTTGAGATAGATTCTACTGAGATGACTTTGAGCCTTCCTCCAGGGAAATTGGAAAAGCTCCGGGTTATTCTTCACAATGTGCAAGACGCCAAGTATATCTACAAAAAAGATTTAGAACGCCTGTGCGGATATCTAGCCCATTGTTCGTCTGTCTTCAAAGGTGGGCGTACTTTTTGCCGTAGACTTTTTGACTTATACAAGATTCTCCTGTCAAAACGGCTAAATCGCTCCCCAATATCAGACGCTTTCAGAGAAGATATTAGATGGTGGAATGCGTTCTGTAAAGTGTTCAATGGGGTAGGTTTGCTGGTAAAGCCAGAATATGAATTTCCAATGATTTCTGACGCCTCAAGCCGTGGCTTTGGAATTTTCTTGGGCGGTGATTGGATCGCCGGCCCATTTGGACATTATATTGTGCCTTGGGAAGATACAGACTGCCACCATTTAGCATCTGGCCCCCGGGAGAATTTGAAGCACGACAACATTAATGTTCAAGAATTATATCCCATTCTCCTTGGGGTAAAAAGGTGGAAGGACAAGCTTAGAGGCTGTCGTGTGAAATGCTTCATTGACAATAAGCAGGTTATAGCCATGCTGACCAATGGCATAAGCTGCAACAAAACGTGCATGCAGTGGCTTTACGAACTGTTTTGGATTACATTTATATATGGCATTGAGTTATGCCCTTATTACATTAACACAAAAAATAATGTAGTTGCTGACTATTTATCCCGTTTCCCTTATATGGATGAGACCTGTGACTTTGCTACGTTAATTGACGCCGGTTTGTGCTGTTTCTCGTCATGTGCTTCTTCTCATCTTCATAGGCATGGACAAATGGATGCGGAGAGTGGCAATGCTACAGGCCAAGTCGGTCGCACCTTCTACGCTGCGCCAACGCCACCGCCAGTGGGAGGCGTTCTCTGATTTCCTTCGCAAGAACTGTATTCCACGAGTCCCGATATCAGTCGAGGCTGTGTGCATGTATGCGGCCTTCCTCTCTACGTTTATGAAGAGTTCATCGGTGACTACATACCTGTGTGGCGTGGTGTTTGGAGCCAGGTTACGCCTCATCGATTGTCCTGCGCTCTCCCATCCATCTATAAAGTGTGTGCTTCGCGGTATCAGCCGCCTCCCAGGTTCATCCCCTACACCCTCGGATCCCATATTACCTGTTCATTTAGTAAAGATGTCTCATCAAGTAGATTTCTCCTCATCTCGTCAGTGTATCTTGTGGACTATGCTACTCATGCTCTTCAGATCACTCCTAAGAGTAGGTCACGTCGTTCCGTCCCCCCATGTGCTCCGTCGACGTGACATATCCCTGACACCATGGGGGATGGTTATTACTGTGAATTCATCCAAGACATCATCTTCTGCCTTCCAAATACCTGTGGTGAAGCTAAAGATAGCAAGCTATGCGCTGTTTTTTGGCTGCAGAAGTATATATTATCTTCTAGATTATCATCAGACTCTCTTCTATTCTCTACCCTCACGAAGGCAAATCCTTCTTACGAGGAATTTAAGAGTTTTCTTCAACTTTGCTGCGCTAAAGCCAAAATGTCTGGTGTTTTTTCCCCTCAATCCTTAAGACGGGGAGGGGCGACATTTATGGCATCCATTGGAGCATCAATGTCAGATATCAAGGCGAGGGGAAATTGGCGTTCTTCTTGTGTCAATTCGTACATATCCCCCTCGATGGAGACTAAGCTAAGAGTGGACACCTTCATGTCGGAACATCTCTCACTACTGTGACTCTGGTTTGGCCTTCCTTGGTGAAATAAACTACCTTTATTGGTGGTCAAGGCCATCCCTTCTTCACTGTTCTCATTTATATTAGTTGCCGCATGCAGAGGACTCCAGATATGTGCAGGTGAACCCTCACCGGGTATATTGGATACGGTGCCAGGCAACGCCCCCTCGGTCATGCCCACTCGCCGCACGCCCAGGTGACGGTGTTACGTCATAATGACTGTCCTTCCATGCCACAACAAACATGTTCCTTTCCCCCCACTCTCTCTCCAGCTCCCGAACTGACTGCACGTACCAAAAATATTTTTTTTATGTATTGATTATGTACTTTGTTATGGTGAAATAAACTACCTTTATTGGTGGTCAAGGCCATCCCTTCTTCACTGTTCTCATTTATATTAGTTGCCGCATGCAGAGGACTCCAGATATCCCAGACATATTTCGGGGTTTGTCAAAGCATACATAGAATTGTTACACGGACACAAATATGACATTTAAGTAAGTGTGGGGGTTAAGTATGATGATTGAATAAATATAACCTCCAGCATATAAAGAGGAACCCGAAAGATGTAATATAAACAGTTAATAAGTGATGAAATTATAACATTATCTGTGAATATCTGCATTGGAGGCAGCAAGTGTTATGGGTTCAGAAGAATTTTAGAGATCTCATTGTAGCAGAGTAGTATATCTATCATTATTGTTATACTTTATTTTAGTATGTAGTAGTGTTACTATATTTTGCTTTTGTTGGTTGAGAGATGTTGTGTTTATGGAGAGGTACTGACTGAAGGACTATTGATAATCATTATTATATCTTTTCGTTCTTTTGAATGAATAGCCCGATAAAGTGGGCCTCGCCCCTGGGTGTGGCACTAAGGCTTGCTGCCTTGACAATGTTCATGGCATGTTATGCTATGATAATGATATGTGAAGGGAGTGGAGATGTCTGATGGACAATTTTCACATTAACATGTGTCTTAAGAGAAATAACTCAGTTTGGAAACAGCCGCCTAGCATTAACTTTTGGTGTTTTTTACTCATGGCATTATATGTTTGATGTTGTACGGAAGCTAACTAGTAGATAACTAGTAGATAATATATGCTCATGGAGCTCAGATCGGGTAGGAGAGAGTGACTCAATACTACTAGTTTCTAAATGAGATTTATTATATGATTTATTTACAATGAACTTTTGATGGATGCTATGGCTCTTAAAATATACTAGGCCACCATGCATTACCAGGTCCAATGATGTGGACTCAAGTCCGGTCATGTACACATCCAATACACTTCTGGAACAGAAAATAACAACCTTTTGTTAAAAACTTAATACAGTATGGTCAATTTGTATATAAATTATTTTTGGGTCAATCTTTTGCAGGTAATCCATATTTACATGAGTAACCCAGCAAATAATACTGTGCATGATGAAAGCTAGGTATTGCAGTACAGTAATGTATGCATAGGGGGAGGTCCCATGTTCCTCCCTAGAAATGGGAAAGACCTTAATATTGAGATTTAATAAAGAAATACATTCAGTCGACATTCTGTATGGAACTAGTATACAGCTAGTGGAACTACTACTTTAGTGTTGGCTTGTTATTCATATATAATTGCATTGTGTCATATATCCTGGAGGATATGTCCAGAAGTTTAGCTGCCAGAATCGTTGAGAACATTTGTTTCCTGTGATAAATTAGTTGCTTAGAGTTAACCTTATAAATTGTTGACCACAGCCATTGATATATCCCACCGCCCAACCTCCATCACCACCCGGGAGACACACGCCGTGGCCACGGCCACGTTGTGTTGATGTTCAGATAGAAGGCTTGTCAAGTGTTTTGCCTGGGTATGTCTGCCGCCGATCTATGGCATAGCCATAGAACAACGCAGACAATTAGATTATATATCTTGTTACCTTTTTTAATGTGATAATCCGAGATTCTTTACGTTTGTTTTGACGCCATTGACGAGCGTGCTTGCCTTTACGGAAGTAAACCCAGAACAAGAGCATCGCGCATGCGCAAAGTAGACTACTCCCTATGGAAATCCTGGAGTATGTTTACGGGCGAAGGCAATGGTGGCCAGTTGAGAAGCTTGGGATGGGTCGTTCGTCATAAATTCTTTGGTTTTTTGTACGGCATCGTATAGACATTGCGACTGGCTTGTTCGTTATAGGTAAGGGTAAATAGAAAGAATGTGTGGGCGGTTTTGGACGAACCTGGGAGAAATTTCAACTAAACTGTTTTCTGTGCGCCCCTTATCCTAGTACCGTTCTTATGGAGGTATGGAGGGCCTGGTGAGATTTTTTAGAACAAGCTTCGCTTTTGCAGGCAAAAGGCGGAAATGGACCGATTGGTCTAGACTACTATACAACTTCCTAAGTATCAACCTATAAGGCTACAAGATCTATAAAGAACTAAGATCAAAGACTAAATATTATAATACTATGATGGGATGTAACAAGGTTGGTTTCTGACTTACCATATATGGTGCCCACAAGATATCCCTTTTTAGAAAATGGAAGTAAATCCCGAATTTCAGTTACTTTTAGCATGTTAATTTCCACACTTACTTCATCATTCCCAAATGAGCCTCTTTGTTACTATCATTTGGGATGGCTGCCAGAATTTGTTGGTGTATTTCGCTGGTGTCCATATGTGCTGTGGTCAAGTCCTCTAGATCCTTGGCCAAGCGCCTTACATCACCTTAAAAAACAAGGATCTCATAATGGAAAGGATGTATGTCAATGTTTAATTTACAAATTTGGAATTAATCTTACATATGCAACCTACACTGTTAATTCCCGATCAAAAAAGAGGAATCACCAAACCTATAAGTGCTGCACCAAAAAATAGTCACAAGTGTTAAGCCACAGAATCTATAAGAGTTTAATTTGCAAATACTTGCAAATACTTAAGGCACAAAATAAAAAAACGTGAGATAGGGACTTCCGGAATGCTGACTGTACTTAATATTCTACAAAATAGGAGGAATGATACTTAATCTAAGAATAATAACATAAATAACTGAATTGACCGAAAATGAAAATGAGTGAGTTTCAAAAGAGAAAAGTATAAGGATGAACACATTCATTGCTTGAAAACCCCTCACAGAAAAATTAAATAGCTGTTTGTAAGACATCAGCTACACCAGAGTTAATGATTAGCACTAATGCTAATCTTGGAATTCATGATTAAAGCCTACCTTCGTGGAGGGTGGAAAAAGAGCTAACTCCAGTAGTGGACTTGGTTCTTTTATTCGCCACTGACTTGACCAAGGCATCCAGTGATGCCTGGTTATGATTCTTGGCTGCATTTTTTCCTGAGATATGAAAATAAGGAAGACGTTGAGAAATAAGGATGTTTACAACGATAGTCATGTAAAGATCTATCATCGGTGGTCATCTTCATTAAATATCATTACAATGCGATCAGAGCCCTAATGGTATGGAATTTTATCATTTTGTGTAAGGGATGCACCATGCCGCATCATATGTTTTATTCCAGGTGGTGGCTGAGAAATGTGGCCTCTATTAGGAGAAATAAGTAATAATTAAATAATTAAATTTGAATGTATTCTGGACTGGAAAAATAAGGAAATTAGAAATAATTTAACTCTTGGATTACTGCATTTTGTGTAGAAGGAGCATCATCCCAGAAACTCAATTCAACTGCTTATAAGATTAGGAACAAATTTCATTTGAGCATCAATATTTCAGGAAAATTTATCAGGGAACTCTGTTATTCGAATATGATATTAGCTATTATTCTTTTGTTTGAATAAATTATAATGACACCAAATTTACCCTGAGGCCGTCATGCATCATTCCACGTCATGTTGCGTACATTTTGCATACATTTAATGCACACTGAAACATACACATTTACTGAAACACACACAAAAATAATGGAGAGGGGTATAGAAAAGTATACATTTCCTGAAAGAGGAATTTGTTTTCTTCACGATAACAGGAACAGGAACAAATAACTGGAATGGCATAATTTTTACTGACATGGCGGATGATGGAATAAAGAAAGGTATAATCTTAGCCAATTGTACATCCTCAGAGAATCTTTCCCATATACATATATTATATGGTCGGTTCAAGAAACATAAGTGCAATTTTAATGTTTTCCACAATTTTTTTTTGTATTTCTTATATCTTTGTCCAAAATTGTATGGTTATATAATATATATATTATTTCTATTTAAGAAAACATGGTGCTTAAACTTTGATTTATTTTCCACATGTATATCGAGCCCTTGTCGACGTTTCATGAGAATTGCCCATGTAGGTATGAATTATTGATATGAAAAGAAGGTGGGAGAGTTTCACTACTAACTGGACTTTAAAAAGCTGTTGAGGGTTGATTGTGGACTTTTCAGAGAGACAACTTAGGTTGAATTGCATTAGGTTGGAATTGGATTTTATTGATAATTCCCAACGTTTCGGCATTGTGGTCAATGTTATATGAACAGGTAATTACATCTAGTTATGCCTGAAATTAGAGATTAACAATATGAAAATGATTTTTTAAAAAAACACTTATAGCAATATAATAAAGGTTTTGTAGTGATCTCGCAGGTTCGTATCCCTTAACCTTACCGATGTATAAAACAAATGGAACAAAAGGCAGTCACTACCTGTTCGCAAAGGGTTTTATTCTCGTGAGGAATTGCAAGCTGAGCGTCAGTTTACACAATCCTACCTCAGTCCGAGGATCTCGGGCCTCCTAGCCAGCTAGGTGACCCTTGACCACAGGTGTCTGAGGCAACATGCAGGTTTAAGTAAACATGGTACAAGCCAATATAAGAGTAATAAGATACTAGTTACAAGAACAAGAACATTCATAACCATTAGCAAAATAAGGTTAACCCAGGTTGCCGTTACTCTGGCAACAACAGCTGGACTGCTGTTATATGTAAAATGCAACAGGTAAAAGTTAATACATAGACTAAAAAGTCACTGCGGACCAGTACTGCCCACTGGGGTAGATTGGCCGAACTAACCCACAGCAGACAGCACCTAGAGATAAACTCTAGTGAAACCCAATAACACCACAATACCCCCTCTTTTCTTTTAAGAGTTTGAAAAATACGTTTTTAAAACTCGACAGGGTATTAAAAAGTTGAAACATCTACATGTAGGAGCATAAGGTGTCCTCTCTACTATGAACAATAAATAAATCTTATGAAAACTTCTTGCGACATATAGGAGCATACTGTGTCCTAATTAAAATGAACATTCTTTGAAGTAAGAAAAATTTTATGAAAACCTCTTCGCGTTCGACAAGCAGGAGCATATTGTGTCCTCACTACCTTGCAAACAAACAATTTTCTGCTTAACAGAAATTAATTATTTTGAAAAAGGAATTCACATTCATATTGTAGACTTGGTTTCAGATTTCGGCGCCTCACACCAAGGTTCTGTATCCAAGGATCCAGGGCATCCGAAGAGTATCCGAGGTGGTTAAATCGGGTCGAAGGGCGGTCCAGTCATCATCGTCCATACGTTTCCTCCGTTCAGTTACCATTGCCATCGTCATCTTTCGGTCCATCGGGCGAGTCCTTCGCAGAAGGCCTATCCGGAGTATCGAACATACTTCCGAACATACCTTGCTCGGGAGGCGCCTGGCCCAACGCAGCCGAAGCCACAGTTCTCTGAGGCTGGGGTGGCTCACGTTGGGACTTCATCTGGTCCAGGAGATTGGTGAGGAAATGGATTTGTTGGTCGTTAACCTCCAACATCCCACCAGCTCGACTGGACACCACGGTCAAACCAGGAGTCTCGCCCAAGCCTGAAGAAGGCAAGGCTTGAGCTTCCTCAACTGGTTTGGCAGGGAGAGAGGTCGGCTTTCCACCCAGGGAACTTTCCGACCTGCTCACACCTTGATTGGACTCGTCCGAATCATCCAAAAGCAAGCCCTGGAGTCTGGTATTCTCCTCCAAGAGCTTCAGGATGCGTTGTTCTTTCTCCTGATTCGATGCCTTCAGAGTCCGGATGAGGAGAGCCTGCTGACTGATTGTTTCTTTCAGCGTGCCTACCTCATCCACCTTCGCCCTCACCGCCTGAAGCTTTTTCAGAGGAGTCACAAGAGCCGCCACGGTCACTTTGACCTGCCTCTTGGCATCCTCTGCAGCTACTTGCAGGGCTTTCAACGCCTGGTTCACGCCGGTCTCTGATGTTTCCACCAGAGCAGCGGTCTCCAAAGCACAAGGCAGTTCGGCCAGAGTTGTGTCCACCCATTTCTGGGCCTTCCTCGAACGTCTGCTCCTCTTGGCAGGAGGAGCAGCTAACTCAGCTGCCTTCGACTGGCTCTCAGTCCTCGGACGCTTGGAGGCTGCGGCCTTCGAGCTAGTACTAGCACTTGACTTGTCCGAAGTCGCTGTGCTAGACTTTACCGGGGTCTGAGTCGGTTTGGATTTCCCAGTACCAGTTCTGGGGACATCCACCTCACCAGCACATGGACCTTTTTCAGCTTCCGGAACTTCAACTTAGTAGTTCCAGTCGCTGGGGCAGGTGCCTTGCCTTTCGAGTTCGACTTGGGGTCCGAACTCCGGGGCCTGCGAACTTGACGGGCAGAAGACCGGGTGCTCTTGGCCGGTGAATCCATGAGCTCCACAGTCACTGCCGCCGAGGAATCAGCAGGATCTGGAGATAGAGTCCGCGGGGACTCGACCATCTCTCCATCCTTCATCCTCGGCTTGTCCTGCCTTCTGGGGGATCTAGGCTTCTGCTTAGAGGTACCAGCCGAAGGTACAGACTTAGCTTCGGGAGTCTCGGACTCAACCTCAGCCATGTCTGTCACCATCGCCGCATCCTCTTCAGCAGCTGCTTTCCTAGCATCCTTGGCCTCCATAATTGCGCCCCAGCAAGTTACGGTGCCGGTCCCAGAGCCACCTGCGTCAGGCTGACCCATGCCAACAAGGATCCGAGACCCTTCCAAGACCTTAGCCTCCTCGTCCGACAATACCTCGCAGTCCGAACCGTCCAGATCCATCTCTAGATCCGACTCGGACAGCTTGGCGTTGAGGGAATCAGCCAACTGGTCCTCGGTCATATTCTCGAATTCTCCTGAAGTCGACATCACTAATCAATCGGTACCTGAAAGTATAGTGATGGTATGGGTAGAAATAAGTACAGAAAATACCTGTTATTTGCTGCAGATGGACGTTCGGACTCCTCTCTGACACGCTTCGGCTGTGGCTGACAGCTACTACACACATAGAGCGTAGTGGTATCGAGAAATCCAAACCTTCACTACATGAATATACCCACGCTTTAGGCACAGTGAGTTGGTTGATTACTTCCAAAACACAAAGACTGAACGTTTATTGGTATACCAGCAGCGGATACGCTGTTCAAGTTTAGTTTAACACCTTCGGATAGCAACGTTCATTCATTCCTACACCAATGGCGAAAACAACATGGCCGCTATAGGTCCCACGCCAGCCCGCGCATTATCAACGTGCCCCAAACACAGTTAATATACGACCCACAGCATTCATGCAACTTGACTACTCGAGCAAAGGGACTACAAACACAGGGCAATATATTTCACAAGGATCATCACTTGATAAAACTTACTGCAGTGTTCTCTTTCTAAGAGGTAGTCTCGGTGCTTTGCTTCGCGGAAGCAGGAAGTAGACTGACTGAAACGGTAAAACACCAGCGTATTTAACCACTGCAACGCCAGAGTTGCATTCAGTCGCCGCACTACTGCAGCGCCAATTTTCTCCCCGCGCTCACCTTCTGAGCCTGAAAATAGCCTTTGGGCGCGTGTTCCCACTCAGCTATTCGGGACTCTGCTGAGACGATGCAGAGGTGTAATCATTCTCCGATTTCCTCAAAACCCACCCCAGGCGTAGGCAACACTCTATTCCTTATAAATAGATTCCGATGCTTCACTGAAGTCCGTGGCCACTGAAGACGTTTTGGATTTTCAGTTCAACATACAAGCGGTACCCAGGGTAAGGTTAAGTACTTTCCGAGACTCATGTTCGTCTCCCAGTCACAAATGGAATTAACTGAATAAAGTCCATTTTTACTGCTTATCAATAGGGGACAGGGCGGCTCTCAGTTCGGTCCACCACCCGTCTGACTTCTCGTTGTGTAATTTTTTAGTTTGGGTAGAAATCAGTTCGGAGATTCCTACCCTCGGTCCAGTACCATAGTTAGCTCATTTGCAACCGAACTGGGGCCTTTCGTACACGTTTAGCCCTTGCTATGCCAGGAGAAGAAGGATCTGGTGGTTTTGCATTAACCACAGCTCCTTTCCTTGGTCTACCTGGTCGTTTCTTCGGCTGCACTGGAGGTACAGGAGCAGCTTGGACCAGCTGTTTCCTAGGCCTTCCGCGCTTCCTATTCAAAACGACCGGGGGCGCCACCGGCTGGTCGGACGTATCTGTGCGAACCTTCGGCCTCCCGCGCTTCTTCGGACAGACCGTAGCTACCTTAGACTTCTCATATGATAAAGCCTTTCCTGGACCCAAAAGCCCAGGCGGGGTAGCCGTAAGTCCCGAGTCTGCTAAGGAACTGTCAGGTTTGGCAACAGATTTCCCTTGTCTACCCCCTCTTTTCTTTAGAGGCAGAGATTTACTGGAGGTTTCCTTGGAACTACCCTTTCGGATCTTCCTAGGTCTACCTCTCGGCTTGACGCCTACAGTAATTTTCTCTTTCTCTACCTTCTTAGGACAATCTTTCCCTGGCACCACTCTCCCAGCCTCTAGTCTAAAGATTTCCATACCTGCCTGTTCCTGCCTTCGGAATTCTGGAGCCCGATCCAAGTTAACCGCTTGAATCGGCCCATTTTCATCGAAAGCCGGCTTCAGATAGTCGGTATGGTATCGCATTAGACCTTCGGCTGTCTCCAGTTCACAGGTGGTACCTCCTATGAACCTTCTGATTTTATAAGGCCCGTCCCACTTGGGTCCGAGCTTCTTATTTGCCTTGGGGGGACAGAATCGGTATACCACCTCCCCTGCCTCAAAACTGGGGGGCCCAGAACGCTCGTTATAATCTCTTATCTGGTGAACGGCAGATACTCCGAGATTATCCCTCATGTACTGGTGCCCTTTTCTCATCCACTGTTTCAGGACAAGTACGTATCCATCGCATCAGATCATATCTCATACCCGGCCAAAAATATCTCATCTTTACTGACCAGACATTCTTGCAGGTTCCGAAGTGACCCGAAGTTTTAGGACCATGTATACCCTTTCCTCATGGAAACAGGGACTATTTTCCTCCAGTATTTCCTATCGGTGGCTAGTCTTGTCCAACCCAGACATAGCACACCATCTCTCAACTCCATACTACCAAGATGCTTCACAAATGTCCGAAAACTCAGCCGACTCACCAGCAAGGTCTTCCCTGCTAGGAATTGGCTCGGTTCCCTCTAACATTGCAAGCAATCTTTTTACAAGTGGATCGGTTTGCTGAGCTTCTTGCAACACATTCTGCTGAGTCCCTAGGGAAACAGCATTAGTGGCAATGATAGCATCATGCGCACCGCAATCTAGGCAATCTGATCTTCCATATTTTCTGGTAGGTAAACGAGACAGCGCATCAGCATTATCATGCTGCTTCCCTGCCCGATGCAATATCATGCTCTGATCCAGCCCAAATTCCTGTAAGGTGAGTAGCCAGCGGGCTAACATATTGGTCGGATCCTTGAAATTGAGTGACCAACGCAAAGAGGCGTGATTTGTCCAAACAAAGAAGCTCTTATTACCCAGTAAGTAATGTTGAAACCTCTGTAGGAAGGTTAAGACAGCGAGTAGCTCACGTTTCGTTGCACAATAGTTTCTCTGTGGCTTCGAGAGTCTATTGCTTGCAAAACTTAGAACCATTTCTTTTCCATCTTGAACCTGGGACATAATCCCAGCCTTGCCAAAGCTACTTGCATCCGTATCTATGATGAACCCACCCGCCGAAATCCGTAGCCACCGAAGACGTTTTGTATTTCGGACAGGGATATCACAGAATAGGTGCAGAGATCAGCAAGTCTTTGCATGTATCAAGTGCATCTTGGCAACGAGGAGTCCACTCTATAGGTTTAGTATATTGTTTATCCTTGCCTGCCGCGGTTACAATTCCTTGCAAAGGAATCCCCAATTTACCAAAATCTTCCATGAAGTCTCGGTAAAAGGAGGCAAATCCGATGAATTGCCTTACATCCCTTGCATTATTAGCGATTGGCCAGTCCTCGACTTCCTGGGATCTTCTTCGGATCCACCTGAATGCCTTGGCCTGACACAATCCGACCCAAGTATTCCACTTTCTGGCGGAAAAATTCACATTTCTTGGGTTTCGAACGAAGACCATAATCCCGTATACGCTCAAGGACGAGTCTCAGGTTATCTAGGCACTCTTCAAGAGTTTTCCCAAAAACCACGATATCATCCAGATAGACCAGACATGATTTCCAACGAAGGCCATCCAACATCTGATCCATCATGCGTTGGAAGGTAGCGGGGGCATTACACAATCCGAAGGCCATAACCTTGAATTGAAATAACCCTACACTGGATAAGAATGCAGTTTTCGACTTGCTATCTTCATCCATCGCCACCTGCCAGTACCCACTTTCAAGATCTAAAGTACAGAACCACTGGTTACCACCAAGTGATTCTATGCACTCATCGATCCGAGGTAGTGGAAAGCTATCCTTTATAGTGACAGAGTTTAGCTGACGATAGTCAACGCAAAAACGCTGTGTGCCATCTTTCTTGGCCACCATGACAATAGGAGCACCCCAGGGGCTACTGCTATGTTCAATTCGGCCCTCTCTGTACATTTTCCAAATCTCTGCCTCCGCCTTGTCTCTCTTCGCCACAGGAATACGCCGGTATGCTTGTTTGATCGGACAAGCATCTCCAGTGTCTATCACATGGCGAACTTTATCAGTACAACCAAGGGCTTTGCCACCTGGAAGAGAGAAACAATCTCGGAATTCTTCCAGCAAAGACAGAGCAACGTTCTTCTCGTTTTTCTCGGACAAATCCGAATCATTGACCAGCTTCTTCAGCGGGCACTCTGCACTCGGTGGTGCTAAGATGTCGGGAGCTATCAGATCATCATCCGCCACAGGCGATTCTGTAACCAGTATAGAATTAATGATTGCCTCTCTGATAATATTGCTACCGTCATCCTCAGACAAAGCGGAATCCTCTGCCACAAGAGTAACTCTGCTTAATCTGCCCACCACTCTCCGTTTGCCAATTTGCATTGGGCGATCGGACGGATTGCTGAAGGCTACCAAAGCGGTTGAACCTCCACCTGAAACATATGTATTCAGGCTCCCTAAGGCGAAGTCTTCTAGCAATCCTTGGTCTGGCTCGAACATCCAAGCATCCGATGCGTCTGAGCCACTATCAAAGTCCAATTCTGCAAGTGTAATAGATTTGGCCTCCATGATCACCGCTTTCCTAAGTGTCACAGCTATTCCAGTATCTACTTCGCTCACAGTCATGGTCTTTATAGAGGAAAATTCTTCACCTTCGGACTTCTTTTTCCACTGTTTACATACAACAGAATGTCCGAAGTTTTCCAAATAAAACACTCCTGACCAATCCAAACAACAACGGTGCACATTGTAAAAATCTGCACCTAATATCCCGTCTTCAGGGCCCTTCAGACCGCTGACTACCAGACATGTCATCATGTAAGTCCGACCCGACACTTCATATGGACAGAGCACGCTCCCATATGTAGTTATAGGCGTTCCATTACCCATCGAGCACGCCATACGCACCGAATTCATAGGCGGCGCATGTGGAAGGGAATCATAGAAATCCTTGGTAATCAAACTTGTCATTGCGCCTGGATCTACCAAGAAATAACCACTCTTCCCACCTATGCCTACAGGGGCATACCATCTCTCCCTCACCAGTAATTTGGAAGGAATCTCCAGAGTTTCCAGCTGTTGAACAGAAACTTTCTGAATCCGAGCAGACTTCTCTTGGCCTTTTTCTACCAAGACAACCTGACCTGACTCAGCTTGGTACTCGGCCTGTCCCCAACGCATGCCAGGGCTCTTGTCCGAGCATTCCTGAATCTTTTCAGGAAGAAAATCACCGTCCGGCAACGGCCTAGGACCTCCAGCTATCAGATCGGGTAGCTTCTTGTCGCTAAGCTTTAACCCTATCTTACACACCGGTGCCTGGGCTGATTTCCCAGTTTCTAGACTACTACCAAGATCCTCGCGGACTGTGGTACTAAGAAGCGTGTTGTCCGAGGCTCCCGTATCGCTTACTACAGGAGCCGAACCTAGTTTCCTGAAGTAGCAGGCTTCTCATTAGAAGTGTCTGCCTTCCTCAGGAGTTCGAAAAGAGCTACCTTCTTGGGACAAGCCGAGGCGAAATGTCCCTCATCACTACAGAAGTAGCACCTCCGAACCTGCCAGGTTCTTTACCCCTCTACTTCAGCAGTTGTCATCACCTGCCGAGCAGAGGAACCAGTCTTTTCATTCTTTCCATGCCAGGCCTGGACAGCTTGCACTACTGCATTGCCAAGTTCTTCGGACTGATCATCATCGTCAGAATCTTGCAAAGCTAGCGCCTGGCTGACCTGAACCATGGCCTTTTCTTTGGCGTTCGCATTTCTGCGTCTCTTCAACTGGGAAGCTTCGGCTGCAGCTATTTCCAATGGAACAACTACAGCCTTCGGACCCATGAAGGCGGCTTGTAGAGCAGCAGCAGGAACTAAGTCCAAACTACAACTTCCCATACTTCGGCCCAGAGAATAGCATGGAGAAGGTCAAACGGCTGTTTTAGCTTCACCCAAGCAGCTTTCCCCTGGTCGATTAAGCCCCTAAGAAAAATTCTTAGGCACAGAGTACGTAGAGTATTGTCCAAAACCACTCCATGAATCCTTCGGATCCCAGTTCCTAATTATTGCCAGCTTCGGGGCAAAATTAGCTTCCTACGCCAGTAACTGACACCTAAAGGTGAGTTCTGATCCCATTGCTCCTTCATACCTGAAGCCCTGCACCCTTGGGACAGGATTTTCCGAAATCCGAAATTCCATGAATCCGAAAATCCGTCCGAAAATCCGTCCGAAAATCCGTCCGAAATTCGTCCGCAAATTCGTCCGAAAATCCGTCCGAAATTCGTCCGAAAATCCGTCCGAAATTCGTCCGAAAATCGTCCGAAAATCTGTCCGAAAATCGTCCGAAAATCGTCCGAAAATCTGTCCGAAATTCCGTCCGAAATCCGTCTGGAATTCCGCCAGAAATCCGTCAGAAATCCGTCAGAAATCCATCAGAGATTCCATCAGAAATTCTGAATCTGAAATCCGAGATTCCAGATTCACAAGAGGGGCCAATGCAAGGATTTTTCAGCATTGAAAAATCCAGACAAATCTTGATTCTTCTCTGAAGAGGCAATCTTGCAGGACCACAAAGTTTGGCATACTTATATCTCAAGGATATATGAAGAATGGCAATAGGTCCAAGCAAGTGAACTCAGCACTTCAGTGCTAACAAAACCGGTTGGTTAAGTTTGGTCACGGCACCAATTGTAGTGATCTCGCAGGTTCGTATCCCTTAACCTTACCGATGTATAAAACAAATGGAACAAAAGGCAGTCACTACCTGTTCGCAAAGGGTTTTATTCTCGTGAGGAATTGCAAGCTGAGCGTCAGTTTACACAATCCTACCTCAGTCCGAGGATCTCGGGCCTCCTAGCCAGCTAGGTGACCCTTGACCACAGGTGTCTGAGGCAACATGCAGGTTTAAGTAAACATGGTACAAGCCAATATAAGAGTAACAAGATACTAGTTACAAGAACAAGAACATTCATAACCATTAGCAAAATAAGGTTAACCCAGGTTGCCGTTACTCTGGCAACAACAGCTGGACTGCTGTTATATGTAAAATGCAACAGGTAAAAGTTAATACATAGACTAAAAAGTCACTGCGGACCAGTACTGCCCACTGGGGTAGATTGGCCGAACTAACCCACAGCAGACAGCACCTAGAGATAAACTCTAGTGAAACCCAATAACACCACAGTTTGATAAAAGACATTAATAATTGGGAAATTAATACTCACCCTCCTTTCGGTTTGATTTTGATATCCCCATCAGCTTACATAAGACCGGTGAGGAAATAAGCTCCTCCGGTGCCTTTATGCGCCAGAGCAGTTCTTCCCCAGAGAACGAATATTTCTGAAGTCTGTGGTTGCAGGGGTTGCTCACCAACCGGTAAGGGACAGTCTTCAGGCCTGTTTAAAATTGATTAATATTAACATATTAGCATGGAAATATACAAAAACTATTTTAATGATTAAAAAGTCTGGCTAGAAAGAAAATTTAGATGAAATAATTCCTGTGAAATGGTTCCTGTGAAATGGTTCCTGTGTCCTGCTGAATGCAGCACATTACATTACCCCACAATGAAATCCCTGATAGATGAATTTACCCCCATGAAATGATTTTTTAAAAATGTGACCACAAAGACACTAACATTTTGTTTCTGCCAATGCCTTCTCCCCGTTAATCAAAGCCCAATCAGCTTCTTCATTTTCAGTGGTATTCGTTTCTGCAATCAGATTTAATTTCATCATGTAACAACAAGCAACATGGACTCCATGCATATGTTAATAAGGATAGGGTACTTGACTAGAAGAGGACTACATAAAAAAACGCCTATAAGGTAATATAAGGTATGTACAAGTTGTCAGCAATATAACAAATATTTATAGCAATGCATATCATGTAAATATTATGTGATATAGTTAGTTCAGGGGTTTCAGGGATACTAGCGCTTGATTCAAGACAAATGATAATGAATTATTGGTATTACTATGCACGGGTCGATATAGTAGCAAAGTCTTGGAAGTCAGCAGTCAAATATTCGGTGACCAACATGGAAACAAGTAGTATAGTAGCAGTAAAATAACTTTTAAAATTTTAATTCTATAATCTATCAACTCATCACAGGATACCATCCCCCAAGGCAATTTATCTCCCCTGAATCCAAAATTATAGAAAATAATTAGAATATTGATAACATCAGATAAGAACTTTAGCCTTAAATGGAAGGACAGAATACCACACTCTGGTTACAATAGAGATAAAGGCAGGTAAACTCACCTGTTGCACCAGTGATTTCATCTTCACCACCTGCATGGGTGAAGAAAAGGAAAGAGAGAGAGAGTCAGTACTTTGAACTGCTACTAATTAAGTGACATGTGCCTCAGATTAAACATGCAGAGACTAAGAGAAGCCAGGAGAACGATTTGTCAGCCTTTGCTATTATCCCATATCCCTTCTGTACCTATACCACACAAGCATATTTTTTTCTGCTTTTATTACCCATATATAAATTCGAGTGTGGATTCGATTGACATGTGCTGACAGATGCCGCTGCAGATAAATTCCAGGTTTTCAGAGAATAACCCATGAACTATATACCCAATCTGACAACTAATAACTTTCTTGATTGTGGGTCAATTTTCAAAATTCAAAGTTCCACAATTTTCAGGACTACATTCGTGCTCTCCTGTATACTTACAATAAGCACCTTGAGGGAGGTCCTCATCTGAAGGCTCTGTATCTTGCATCACTGTAAATATTACAGTTGATCAATTAGTGAAATGAGGATTGAGATCTGATATATCTTCGTATGATTATACAGGGGTGTGATTTTTTTTGCCATGGCAATGTATAGCCCCAAGAGCATTGATTGTAATACATAATGGTGCATCAGTATACATTGTATATACTTACAACAAGCTCCTTCAGGGGTGTCCTGATCTGATGGCCTATTTCTCTTCGCTGCAAAGATTTATGTTGATTAATTAGTGAAATGAGGATGGAGTTATAATGTCTAAATTTATGGTACAATTATACTGGGGTTGGGTGGGGATTGGGGATTGCCTTATCAATATTTTGACCCAGGTTATGTAATGGTGCATCAGCATACATTGTTTAGTAGTTATTACGCAGGAGAATTCTTGTTACAATTGTGTCACTAAAATGATATTGAATGCAGTACATGAAGAAGGGATTAATTAAGTTAAATTGTATGACTTTGGGTGAACAAAAGTAACCAAATATTAACAAATACATACCTTTGTGCATCGTTCATCGTTCGTCCTTTTTTTGCCTTCTGGTGGTTTTACTGCAAATATGTTTTGATTAATTGGATAAATTGTATACAGTATTGTGTTAATAAAATCATAGTGGGGACGCGACTGGGTGCACCCATTAATTAAGGAGGAGTGTAAACCTTAGTTATACACAAAGAACATGTATTGAAGTATATTAAAACCTATATTCGGTATATTTAATTAAAGAAATATTAGGTTAAATAAGTATACTACAAAATGGTGTAACAGTACACAGCCCAGTAGGTTCTAATATGTTACCTCCCGACAGGGATTTGTATGGTACATGAAAATGATTAAATTTCTAATAAACACACAAAAATATATTTTATCCTGATTGGAATTGATGATACACATGTGTCCAAAACATATTTTTAAAAAAACATTAAAATGCATATAACAACAATTCCCCAAAGCAGATCTTTGTGGATTTTGGATATGTTATTCTACTCTGAATTCCGCTTCATTTGACACCAGAACTGTATTTATATCATTTTTTTCTGGGTCAAAATGTTCAGACACTGCATGGACTACAATAGTTTGAGTAACTGACCCTGCTTCAAGGGCCGCGCAAAAATAAATATGCTTACAGTATATGGTATACCCTCCCTCTAGCCGCCCCCCCCCCCCGCCGATCTCCAGCCCCCTGATCTCCCCCCGCTGCCGATCTCTTCCCCGATCTCAGCCCCCCCCCGCCGATCTCACACCCCATTGTGAAAAGAGTCTTAAAAAATATATATATGTTACTGATTATGGATTTGATACATACCTTAACCCTTTAAGGACGGGGACTGCCTTGAGGCAAAAAAAAAAAAAGATTAGTTGACATGGTTCCATGGTAACTACGATAATTCGTCATCATTTACGTCGTGAAACGTCATGAAACGCTGGAGATCGTCCTGACTCACTGAGCATCATGTTGTCCAACAACGATGAGTGGTCCGACTGGGGCGATTTGGCTTCTGATTGGGAGGATGACCTTCCAATAGAAGCTAGAAAACGCAAAAGACTGCCATCATCATCATCTTCTTCATCTTCTTCATCTTCTGATGTCGTTTCTGACGGAAACAGTGATGAAGCCCTTGGCGAACCTGAGAAAAGACATCACCCCAGAGAATAGAAAATGGGAGAGACAGCAGCGAAACCTACCTAGACCTGCTCCTGACATGATTGATTTCGAACAACCGACTGGACCACAAACGGACAAGACTACAATGATCGACATTTTTAATTTATTCCTTAATGTTAATTTAATGACGACATTTCTCCAGAAAACGAACGAATACGCAGACAGAAATGGCACAGAATGGAAGAAGGCGAAAAAATGGAACCCTCTGGACCTGCCGACATTTCGATGCTTCCTCGGAATAACATACCTAATGGGCCTCATACGGAAACCAAGTTTAAAGCTGTATTGGTCAACCAAGGAGAGCATAAGGACGGACTACATCGCTAAATTGATGTCCAGAGACAAGTTTCTACAAATTCTAAGGTAAATATAAAAAATAAAAACATTCCAGCCTTTCAAAGTTGCACGTAAACCTTGGTAAACGTCAAAGATCTGTCGGGGCCTCCGTGTCGGAAATCTAAGTTCAAAAAGTTGGACAAAATTGAAATAAAAAAAAGAAAATATCATTCCAGTCCAGCGATATGATAGATTATCATATTTACTTCATATAGAAGCCTGCGACCGAGCAGACGACTCTCGACCGACGACTACGACCCGAGTGGAGTGGCTGTTGGCGGCACTCTACCTCGACCCGCGTATACAAGGCAGCTCGCGAGCTCGCGATCGACGAGTCGATGGTGAAGGTAAATGCTAATAAAATCTCTACATAATTTATATGTCTACCCACCCTTCCCCTCTACCCACCCTTCCCTTCTACCCACCCTTCCCCTTGTCCACCCTTCCCCTTGTCCACCCTTCCCCTTGTCCACCCTTCCCCTCGTCCACCCTTCCCCCATCCACCCTTCCCCTCCCCATCCATCCTTCCCCTCCCCATCCATCTAGATATAATCTCAGAAAATGTACAATTGGCAGCTGTACACATTTAGTAAATTCTGCAAAATTAGGCTGCAATTTGGTCAGTACTAGGTAAATTCGAGTATATTTGGCATTGCAAGCAAGCACAATCGATTCTAGCTATGTTTGGCTAGGTCAAATTGTATTTTGAACTTTATTTTCGTCTGAAATGTGGATTATTTGAGAAGATTGGCGAAGTTCAATTGTACATTTTCTGAAAAACTGACCCATTAGAACAAAAAAAGTACACATCGAGTCGGTTATAGCTATAATAATCTCAGATTGAAATGTTTCAAAGTAAAGTATCCTATATATCCCTGCATCAGAAAATATAAATGTATTTCTTATCATGTGATGTGTAGAGTCGGTAGAAATCAAATTGATTTTATGTTCTTATGGGAGGGGAAGGGTGATGGAGGGGAAGGGTGGACGAAGGGGTGTCTGCAAGAATTAATCTAATCTAGATTATTATGTTGTTTATTTTTCTCTCTCTAGCATAAAGGTCGCTGTGCACACAAGCAGTATTGCCCAGCCAAACCAACAAAATGGGGAATCAAATTGTGGATGCTTGCAGAGAGTGCCACTGGTAAGGAATAATATTTTATTTTCATTTATTTATATTTTGCTTCAAAGACAGGCCACATGAATCGATATTTAAAGTTGGAGTATACCTAAGATTAAGAATTAACTGCTTTACCTATTCCTGTGATAACCAGTGGGTTTTTATACTGTCTAGATCGATAAATAAAGATAAATAAAATAATATCATATATTAAATTGTTTTCTAGGCTACGCCCTTCAGGTCCTGCCTTTCTTCACTGGAAGAGGCCCTCAGAATCTATATGAAGATGTCATTACCCCACTGCTTAAAGGAGCCAACATTTTAGGACGAGGTTATAGAATATTTTTTGATAATTTCTATACTACTGTCCATATATGTTTCATGATTTATGTACTCGGTTCGTCACGTATTGCTGTGGGACTGTACGACGTAACAGGAAGGAACTCCCAAAGTCCCTTATGGTCACCAAACACAACGGTTTGCAGAAGAGAGGGCAGATGATATTTTCCAGATGTGGGGAAATGCTGTTGAGTGCGTGGAAGGACAATAAGATTGTACATATATTAAGTACCATCCACGGGATAGATGTTGGCCAGGCCAAAAGAAGGACAAAGAATAATGGCGTCTACCAGAGGATCAAAATTGAATGTCCCCAAACTGTCATTGACTACAATAGGCATATGGGTGGGGTGGACCTATCAGACCAGCTGACAAAGTATTATTGTTTTAATAGGAAAAGTGTGAAATGGACAATGAAAATATTTTGGTTTGTTATGGAAGTAATGAAGGTAAATAGTCATATTATTTATAATGCAGGCCAAGGAAAAAAAATCTCTCTTTATCAATTCTCTGTTGAGTTAGCCTAACATCTATGTATGGAGTCAAAAGTCTTGAATGTATTACCGCCCTCCCCTTCAACATCACGATCTGAGAGACTGGCCAGAAAATGTCTACCAGTTGTGTTCCCTGGCAAAAAGACCTACTGCCGACGATGTCTAAAAAAACACCAAAAGGTAACAAAGAGGCAAACCATTCATGGCTGCTCAAAGTGTAAGATACACCTATGTTTACCTGTGTGCTTTACAGACTATCACCTACACCTAAGGGGGCGAATAACTGAAGAATGAATCTAGAAATAATTTAAATGCAATCTTACTTGTATATATATTTGTCCCTCTGTATATATCAAATGTTTCAAAAGGACCTATCACCTGTTAACAAACGTTGTCACTTGTACATAAACTCATCTACTTACCTGCACAAATAAATATGTTCTGGTTGTTCTAAATGTTCTTTCTGCTGTTTTGTAGTCTTTCCTTGATTAATGTTCCAATTCATGAATGAAATCCAATCTGCGGCGATGTAGAAACACACACTATGAGCTGGATACGACAACCCAACACTGCCCATATCTCAATATGAAATTAAATTCCAGTGAGGCTCCTTTTTGCATAAGAACAAATATTCCAATGTGTCCAAGATTGAAAGGGAAGAGTAATGGAGGGGAAGGGTGGACGAGGGGAAGGGTAATGGAGGGAAAGGGTGGACGAGGGGAAGGGTGGGTAGAGGGGAAGGGTGGGTAGAGGGGAAGGGTGGGTAGAGGGGAAGTGTGGATGGGGAGGGGAAGGATGGATGGGAGGGTAGATAGAGGGGAAGGGTGGGTAGAGGGGAAGGGTGGGTAGAGGGGAAGGGTAGATGGGGAGGGGAAGGGTGGGTAGAGGGGAAGGATGGGTAGAGGGGAAGGATGGGTAGAGGGGAAGGATGGATGAGGAGGGGAAGGATGGGTAGAGGGAAAGGATTGGTAGAGGGAAAGGATGGGTAGAGGGAAAGGATGGGTAGAGGGGAAGGGTGGATGAGGAGGGGAAGGATGGATGGGGAGGGGAAGGGTGGATGGGGAGGGGAAGGGTGGATGGGGGAACAAATAAATAAGAATAAATATTCCAATGTGTCCAAGATCCAGTGTTTCAATAAAATCCAATCTGCGATGATAATATCCAACGCAATATAATAATCCAATGGTAAATTCCATGAATAAAAATCCAATGGCACTGCTTGAATAAAATCCAATCTGCGACGATGTAGAAACACACACTATGAGCTGAGTATGACAACCCAACACTGCCCACATCTCAATATGAAACATATCATAAGAGATTAAATTCCAGTGAGGCTGCTTTTTGTATTAATATGAAGAAATAAATAAATAAGAATAAATATTTCAATCTGCGACGATGTAGAAAACTTTCACATTCACCAAGTGACCCGATCAGGAGAACAGCTGATGATCTAGGTCAGATCTAGGTCTCTCGAAGGCCTAAAGCTGTGATGACCTATGTATAGTTTTCGGTGGATATTTCCATAATATCCAATGAAACTACTAAAAACAGATGTGTGAGGCCATTCTATATCTTGTTTCCAGTTGTTTTGCCGCTTTGTCAATGTTTCCTGATGAATACTTCAATGGGGATCTCGGTAAATAAATATCCATCTGCGGTGATAAGGTTGCCAGTGACACCATCTTGGAAAAACTGTTGAAACTTTGCAGGTCCACGTGAATACGGCATTATCGAAATAATCACTCAAATAAACCATGTCAGCTTCCAAAATGGCCACAAAGAATAGTCCATCAACTGATTTAACTCCAGCAAGGTTGCTTTTCTTGGAAATCTGAAATTAGAGATTGCCTTCTTTCAGCGCAAAAGGAGAGCCACCAAGGCGCAATTGCAACGACTGTCCGGATTTCTAAATCATTGTGGGATGGTAACCCTAGGTCGTGTCTACTTAAATGAAGTGTTCAATATGCTGAGGGGACTGTCTGATGGTAACAGGGTGGAACTTCCTGAACTTTTCTTCTGTGACCTAGCTTGGTGGGAACACCATGTCCAAGCATGCAACGGGTCAAGACCTATACCTTCCCCCTCGAACACGACAGTCGACTACGCCCACTGGATCTCCGCCACATCCTTCTCTTCGTGCCTGGGGGGAGTGACCCTTACTGGCCACTTCATAGAGTCGGCTGCATCTGACTTCATCGTCTTCGGCACACGTCTCGAGATACCATACATAACCATGCCTCCATGTTGTTTCAATGCCCCTTCAGCCAGAGAGGTGGCGTCCCTTACCCTGGCCATGTCTTGTGTTGTGCCCTCCAGAGAACTGAATGGCAGGGGAATGCTTGTAGCCCTAAATACCAGAACCGCAGCTCACATGATCCGTCGGGGAAGGGCCCTATGCTCTCACCTGGTAGATTTCTTTTTCATATATGTCATCACCACGACATCACCCTTGTGCCAATTTGTATCTCTTCATTGTAGATTTCCTGGATGAAAAAGTTGAAGAACTTAAGTGGGACGCATTAGCCCATTCATCCCAGCAAACCAGGAAGAGCCAGTGGCGTCAGTTTTTTTCCTTCTGCCAGTAGCATTCCCTTCCACCTATACCAGTCTCATCACAGACAGTGGCTAGATATCTGGCCTTCATGTCTACAGTTAAACAGAGGGCCTACAGCACCATCAATAACACCTTGTCTGCCTTAAACCATTTATCTAAACTACACGGTGGTAAGGACCTTCGAGAGGATTTCATTCTTCAGTTGGTTCTTAAAGGAGTGCGTCGTCAGTCTCCAACGGCTGTCCATCCCAAGGATCCTATCCTTCCAGCCGATCTAAAGCTAATCTTCCAAAAGGTGGACCTTTCCGCCCCCCTACAGTTTGCAACCTGGGTGGGAGTGGTCCTGTGTTTTAGAACTCTTCTCAGGAAGTGTCATGTTTTCTCTACCACCGACAATCGTCACCTTTTGCGGAGGGAGGATGTGTCTTTCTCCGGTGACATGTGCTATGTTTCTATTAATTCCTCAAAGACTGACCAATATGTTATTCCTGTTAAAAGATGCGATTCTTGCTTGTGTCTTTTTAAATTGCTTCAGATATTGCATCAGCGTTACCCAGCTTCCTCTTCAGCCCCCTTGATCTCTATCACCAGTGGTGCTCCAGTCCCCTACTCATCTGCCTTGAGCCTTTTGAAGTCCTGGGCTTCCAGTGCAGGGTTGGTCAAGGATATTGGCCTGCACAGCCTGCGGCGTGGTTCTGCCACTTACTTACATACTTGTGGAATGTCGCTTCCAGACATTCAGAAACTGGGCGATTGGCAGAGCCTGGCAGTACTCCAGTATCTCGAGACTCCAGTTGATTACAGGGAGTCGGTGGAGGCAAGGGTCTCCTCTCTTCTCTCCCAATATTAATAACTTCTTCAATCTAAAGTTTGCATTTATGCCTTTCTCTTCATGTCATTCAATTTCTAGCGTATCTATGTACCACGAGAAAATGTACCTCCAGAGAAATATGTACGTCCAGACTTATTGTATCTCCAAGAGAAATTGTTCTTCAAGAATTATTGTTCATCTACTCTATATCTTTGAATAACAACCTTTCAAACGAATTGTTTTGTATGACGTCATACGGCCGGTCCCCCGGCTCTGCAGTCACCGAAACCATAATTTTAAAAGCTTAAATTAACTATATAACAAATACAGAGAGATGAAAATAATCTTCTAACAGATTTCTAACCAGCCAAGCAGTTAACGTACACGAATTCTCGCGCGGATACTCCCCTGGACGGAGTATCCATCTCTACCTCCTTCTGTCCTAGCCTCTGAGTGGTGTTAGCATATAATCCTCTACGTACAGGCACTTTGGTGCACCCTGTGCCACTGCTGAAGAAGCCCTTGACGTCTGGCGGAATATGGCTTGACATCCTCAGCAACCAGTTACAACGAATTTTGATAGAGGGCGCCACATGCATAAACCGTGAATACAGCCTCTAAGCTCTATACTATATATAGGGATGGCAAATGGAAAGGTGCAATGATATCGGACGGTGTCTAAATTGTCAAGGTTAGTGTCATAAACCATGTATTGCCATGTTTTTAAAATGGGTGTTCTTAGAATGAAGGTTCTTGTCGATAGAAAAGAATGTGCCGGGTCCGATAATCGGATTCAAAAACACTTGAAAGTCATGACATAGCTTGACATGAACGGATCCACGGACCAGAAAGACACAGTAGCGTCAATTCACGAATACTATAGAAACAAACTAGGCCTAGTTAGTTTAGATTTATATACTTTGTCGTGGTCTTAGAACTCCCTGAGCTTTCTTTATTTGCAAAACTCATTTTGAAATGTATCATTGCGGTGGTGGGAGTTTGGTGACTGAAGATGGGTATTGTAATTTGTAGTAGTACTAGTACAGTTTATAATAAAATTCGAACCAGAAATTTTCCGAGCGCGATCAACTTTCGCGCACCAAATTTCGCTTATGTTGACGAAAACATATATTTATTGAATGATTGTAACAATTTTCCGTTGTATTCACGTTGTGGCGACGTTGTTATCTATGATTTTGTCGGTTGTGATCAAGTAGAAATTATTTTATTATTATGTTATTATTCTTTAATTTAAATTTTCTTTTGTTTAAATTCTTTAAAAAAATGTTTACGTTGTATTCACGTTATTTCTTCCATAGACTTTACGTACGTATAGCTACACCGTAAACAATCACAACGTAGAAATTAGGTAGTGTGTTAGCTGGGTAGATAGTCTATTTCTAAGACTAAGTTAGGCCTACCACCGAACTTCGGAAATATTTCCTGTGTATCAGAACTGCCGATCGACAATACCTAGGGCTAGGCTAGGATTTTTTAATTATTGGGCCTAGATCTAGGCCTATCTATTTCGGGCCAATGGCACTTCGCATTTTTAACCAGCAGAGAGAATAGCCAAGACGTTACTTTAGAGAGAGAGGCTACTAATAACAGTTGTATTATACAACAGGTATTTAGCTCTTGAACATAATGATTGAGATGAGTTCCCTTGTGAGACCTAGCGGTTTTATGATAGAAGCACACCCCATCAATATTCCCAACCGCACCAATCCACGACCCGTTCTCTGGGAAAGCTTGGGAACTATCTAGAGCAAAACCACACAACTGTGTGTGCTAGGCTTAAACTAGCAAACACAGACATCACATCACATCACATTGTATACAGGGTCGTCGTGAATCAAAAAAAAATCGGGGAAGTTCAAAGTTCTCTAGTTTATCAAAACAAACTACTCAACCAATTCCTATTTAACTGTATGTCTTTAATTTATAACATTTTGCGATGCTTATGGTATGGTACATTAAGTGTAATGGGCCGCTTCCACAGGTTGGAATAACCTTACGTCCAAATCTGTTTTTATAAGAAACCAAGCACATCGGTTTTCATAGGTTTCCATAGGTTTATCACTATTCCTACAGATCCAAACCTACACATTTTGGTCTGTTCAACTGCTCGGATCGGAATGGAATGCAACGTTGGTGCATGAAAAAACCGATCCGAACCGATGAGAATTGAACCGGTCGGATTATCGTTTTTAGCCCTTCGGTTCGCTCGGTTTGCCTTAAATATTCCGACGGTGCTATTCCGTTCTGATTGGGGCCGAACGGGACCGATGCCATGTCACCAACAGGTCGGAATTAATGATCGGTTTTTAGAATCAAACCGAACCGAACCGACAGCTATATCACCAACAGGTCGGAATTAATGATCGGATTTTGGAAAACCGATTGAGACGTAAGGCTTATTCCGACCAGTGGAAGGGGCCCATTAGTCCTAAAAGGTACTTAGAGGCCTGTCAACCTATTCGTCATGTATGCTCACCTTGATGAATACAAAATTATTCTATTCTATTCTATTCTTGGGAGAGGATGTGCAAAATACATAGGGAACTGCTAGGTTTATTATTGGCAAATGTGTTCCAGAGTCTTCCCACATTAAAAACATGTCAAGCTAACCTGTTATGTCACATTGCGCATGCCCAATGAGTAAGTAAATGAGTAAAAAAACCGGTGAAAAGTACATCTAAAAAGACAGATGCATTGCAGTGTTCCCGAAAAGACGTCGGCACGTCGGCAAAAGCCGACGTAAAATTTCATTGGCTGACGTGTGCTCCTTTCACGTACATAAATTCTGGTGATACATATATTTAAAAAAATGAGATCAAGCCGATATCAATGATGGTAAACACTACATCCAATAAACTTGTACTTATATATTACTTCTATCTTAGGATAACATCAGATATACATAAATTGAGAGGCTTGCAGCATGGAATTATTAATCTTACACATTTTAACACATTAATTTCAAATGTAAATATTTAATATTTAACGCCGACTAAATAAATTATAAAAAGTGTTAGATTAAAGCAACAACATTTCTTCATGGTGATGCTTATTTTATTATTTTTAGTCATGTAGAAGAACCTGACATATCAATTTAGCCCAATAAATTTATTAAAGAAAAATTTCCTACAATAAGGTAACAACAAGTAGGTGTGAAGTGACCGGCTGTGGTCAAGTGAGTGAGTGGAAAACCGTGTCAGCAGCGGGTCCATTCGAGGTCAGGTGGTGGCTCCACCTAGGTATCACAATTTAGACATATAGCCATATATAGCTAGTGATATATATATACAATATAGTGGAATTGAAATGAACAACACAACAACATTGGCGTGCAGGTAGGCGCCGACGGACAGGGTTGTCCGCCAACACCCAATATACACATCAATAACAACATAATGTTAAACCAACATGACCAGCATGGCATGAAGGAAAAATAGGATATAACACATCAAACAGCAAAAATGTTAGACCAACATGACCAGCGTGGCATGAAGGAAAAATAGCCAAAACTCCGATGTGGAGTGAGGCAAAGGTAAGTGATAATGTAGGAATAATCAAACAATGTAAGGTATGTAATCAAAGCAAAACAAAGGTATGTGATCAAAAAACAAGGCAATATAAGCCTAACCCCCAACGTGGAGTGAGGCAAGGTATGTAATAATCAATCAAGCAAGGTAAGGATATCAAGGCAATTTCTATTCATCAATCAATACCAGTCTATGTCAGCTATTTCATAATAGAACGTAGGCCATCAGTGGCAGTCTTTTCAATATAGTGTTTACGATCATCAGTCAAAACCAGGTAGAGTAACACGGCAAGGCTGCGCCAATCTCCGGCCAGTCGAATATCCTCCAAGGGGACCCCTATGGCATGAAGGTAGGTGGCACCAGCTCGACGCAAGGAGTGACGCCCAAAGTCAGAAGGTGGAAGGCCTATAAGACCCACAGTCAACTTGAGGAAGGCCAGAAGATCCTTATACAGCACAGGTCTGGTTGACCCATTATCAGTGAAGTAGAACATAGGACCGTCGAGGGGGGCGGGGAACTGACTGAAGTGGGAGAGCAAGGCGGTGTAGATGCAGAAGCACTCATTTTCTACTTTGTAGATAGGAATAGACAGCACACGCTCACCGTGCTGTATGGTTTTAGTGGCCCTGACTGTGACGATAAGATGATCACATAGGAACTGAATATCCTTTCGTAGCACGCACATGCTGAGATTACTAGCAGCGGTAGGCACAACATTACACTTGCATAGCAAGGTGCGAAAACAAAATATTATAGGCCACCAAAGACATAAGTTCCTGGATGTCTTGGGCATATTCTTGTACATCAGCATGAGATCACCCGGAGTTAGGACTGATTTTGGACATGATGCATTGCCAAGTTCCCTCTTTAGACCAGCAAGGGTGAATTTCACAAGCAAACATTGGCGGAAGTCGATCTTGAATCCGTAAAAGCGGTGTAAGGCATTCACTGCTGACACATAATTGTCAATAGTAACATATTTAACTTGCTGGCTCAAGAAAACAGCAAACCTTGCGATAGTCCTATCGGATGCTGGTAGGGGATCGACACCGATAACGCCACAAAAATTAATGTACTTCCTCCATTGCGAGTCACAGGTTTTAAGAGTGGACGCAGCCCAAGCGGATGAAAGCACTCGAGACAATTTAGCATCTAACTGGTCCAGAACTGCAACAGAGTGAAGCATTAATGATATGACATAGGCGGTCAGAGGAAGATAGGCGAGACAAAACATCAGCAAACGTGTTGGACACTCCCGGGATATGGCGGGCAATTAATTGGATATTGTTAGAAGCGCACAACCAAAATGTGTCCCTAAGGAGGACCATACAAAGTGGGTTTGCCCCAACCCCTTTGTTAAGCATCGCTATTGCCTGTGTATTGTCAGAGTAGATGGTAATAGTAGTGTTTTGAAACTGGGGTGCGTATCGTCTAGCAGCCAGATACATGGGAATCAGCTCCCAAAAGTTAATGTTTGAACATGGGGATTCAGGTAAGGCAATATTCATCCAATGAGTATGAATAGGTAGCAAGGATGGGAGGTCAATAGGGAAGAGGTCACTATTGAAAAACCTGGCCAACCAATCACCCCCAGAATGTAACCCGAATCCGGTCAAACTCGCATCAGTATACACTACAGGCCCTATATCTTGTTGGATGATCAGTTTCCTGCCGTTAAAGGTGGAGGCGAAATCACACCACCATTTAAAGTCCAGACTGAAATCTCTAGTAAGGGAGATTCGTCCTCTCGCAGGTGCCCGACGTAGCAAGTCTAATAATCTTCTAGTGAAGGTTCTACCACCCCGCACCACGCGAGAGCAGTGACAGAGTATTCCAGCCAATCTCTGTAATTGACGCTTGGTAGCACGCCTACATGAAGAAAACAGCTCCAGTTCATTAAATAGCTTCACTAGGTGTTTCTCAGGTAGAGAAATCTCCATGGTAACTGAATCAAATAGGAGGCCGAGGAAGACACAGGACTGAGAGGGTGAGGAGACTTTGTCCCAGGCAATTCTAAACCCCAGGTTGATTAGAATGCGTATGAGGACTCGCTGAGCGAAAAGACATGAATCAGCTGAGTCGGAGACAATGAAAAAATCATCAATATAGTTGATCACACGAGGAAAACCTCTCCGTATAACACAGCGGGTAACAAAGTTCGTTAGTTGGGTAAAAATAAATGGCGCACACTTGACTCCAAAACATAATCGTGTGTCAACATAGTAATTGTCGCCGTCACCAAAATTCCACCTAATACCTTGATGTGAACGATCTTCCTCACGTATACTCACAGTTCTATATGCCGCTGATATATCAATCGAGGTCATGTAACAATTAGGAGTAATTAACTGGCAGGCTAAGTCAGATGAACGGTAACAGAAAACATCACAGGTGGTGGTCATAAAATTGTTTATAGAAGTGCCCAAGGGTCGCTTGCAATCAGTGATCGGCCTGTATTTAATCCCTGGTTTTGGCACCGCGCCAATAGAGTGGATGCACATAGGTTTCTCTCGTGAAGGAATGTACTTGCACTCGGAAATCTCCTCCTTGAGCAGATTGGAGATGAACCGGTATGGATCAGGGTCTGTTACAGAAGAATAATTATGTCGATCATATGGCACCATATCAACATCATCAACAATTTGGAAACCATTATTAACACCGTTCCAAATGAAGTCTCGCAAGGTAACATCATTCTCAAAAGCATGCAAGTTCGTGCTGCCAGGCGAGTGTTCAGCATAAACGGCATGAGGCAAAAGTGGTAAGCTTGGCACAAAGGAGCAAGGCAAATACTCCGAATAATCATTGTACATACACAGCCAAAAATCATAGTCCTTGATCAAAACTGGTTGTTCTGGTAGAAATAGCTGTGGTACCAGAGGGCAATACGTGCTAGATGAGTGTCTGTAGACAGGCGTAGCGAATGTTGCACCCGAGTCCCAACTAAGATCAGACCAGTCCAGCGAGTCAGGCAGATAATAGGGCGTGGCAGGCCGAGAAGGTTTCCAACCGGCGGCAGTAGACACATCAAGCATGCGTTCTAAATCAACAGGCTCCTTTGGGGCAAATAAGGCACAAGAAGAAAGTGTAGCACTAACATTCAACAACTCAATAGACGTGTTAGAGGGCAAGGCAGTGTTTTGGTCGCCATTTTGCAGTGAAGTCACGTCCAAAGTCTCAGTCTCGTTAAGACTCTCGTAACACTTTTGCGAATGACGTCACTGGGACCTCCCTTTTTGGGGACATCCCGAAGCCTTATGGTCACCTCCACAAATGCGACATACGTGCTCCTTTGGGCAATCATTACGCGAACAATTCTTGTAATTATAAAAATAACAGTTAGATTCCGGGTAATCATCAGGCACTCTAGATCCTTTGCCCCTGCCCTTATTCTGCGTATTTGATTTTGTACTGGCAGAATCCTGAGACCTCCTACCTCCCTTTTGGGTCATGTTGGCCGCATGAAATTGGTCCGCGGCGAGCATGGGGTCATAAGAAAATTGGGGCGATTCATCAAGCACAACTCTATCTACAACTGAGCGATCATAGTCAATGTAGGCCGAGTCATGGTATGATTCTTTCTGGCCATGTTTAGCAACGAACAAAAGGTGCTCTAAATAACTAGCGGACCTGTCATCACCAGCAGCAATAAGAGACTTTAACACATGAATCATGCCATACAGCAAGTTCCTATACGATAGTTTCTTGGGATCTAAGTGACGGAGTTGCACCGAGTTATCCCTGTATTGAACAAAAAATTCAGGTCTAAGTAGTATACATTGTGAGCGCTTCTGTGAGTCCGGATCAATAGTGGTTGCTAAGTTGGAAAGAGCACTGGTAATTGGAGCGGTGAGAAGGCTAGCGGCAGAGGTGTCCATTACCCCCTGACCAGACCCCGGGCCAGCCCGACCAAAAGCGTTGTTGTAGTCGGTTCCCAAATGCGCCCACGACGGAATCCCACTGCCCACAGGAATGGTGTTGACAGCACTTGTGACAGTAGTGGTAGTGGGCGTGGCGATGGCAGTGGTGGTAGCAGTGGACGAAGAAATAGTACAGGTGGAAGACGCAGTAACCGTACTAGCCTGGCCCCCAGTGGACCCCGTAGTGACTGTAGTGGCGACAGTGGTAGAAATAACCGGTTTGCTTGCGGACCAGCCCCACCTGGTGCACCGGCCTGCTGCCTAGCATTAATGTCCAATCTTGCAATTAAATCAGTGTGCTGCACAGAAAGCGTATTAAACTTGTCCAATACTGTTTGTAAGTCCGTTGCCTGCTTGGCATTAAGGTCAACCAACCTTTGGATGTCTGCAGAGGATGGAGTAGTGGTAGTAGTGGTAACACTAGGTTCAGTCTTCACCGCTGAAGAAGTATCCTTCTCAAGAGACAAGGCATCCATGTCCACGTATTTTTTTTTAGTCGACAGGACCTTTTAAACCCGCTGCAGCTGCAGCTTTCACGGCAGCATCTTTGAATCTACAACTGACTGTACCCGTACGGGTATGTTCATACCCGCAAGCTCCACAAGTTTGCATTATAACTCACAAAAATTTCCTACAATAAGGTAACAACAAGTAGGTGTGAAGTGACCGGCTGTGGTCAAGTGAGTGAGTGGAAACCAGTGTCAGCAGCGGGTCCATTCGAGGTCAGGTGGTGGCTCCACCTAGGTATCACAATTTAGACATATAGCCATATATAGCTAGCGATATAATGTAGTAGCCTAGAGTGTGGAATCTGGTTACAGTGGTGGCCTTTGAGAATCAGTCAACCTCGGTGGTGTAATGGTAGCATGTCCGCGCGCATAGCGGGAGATCCGTGGTTCAATTCCCGGTTGAGGAAGACAGTTTTTCGGGGGTCATTACATTTGGTGCCATGGCCGGTCACACTCAGTAAAGGTAGTATTCACTGTCTCTGAGCACAAAATCATATGAATTTCGTGCAGAAAGAGTAAAGGGATAGTGTAGTAGCCTAGAGTGTGGAATCTGGTTACAGTGGTGGCCTTTGAGAATCAGTCAACCTCGGTGGTGTAATGGTAGCATGTCCGCGCGCATAGCGGGAGATCCGTGGTTCAATTCCCGGTTGAGGAAGACAGTTTTTCGGGGGTCATTACATATATATATACAGAAGGTATGATGAGGTCGTTGCTAAATGACTCTTATATTTCATTGACATTTGCTTTTAAAATGTATGTCATAGAAAGATTGATGGTAGTATTTGGAAGACATTATCTTTTCCATCCTTACAATTATCAAGCCACAGGGCTACCTTATTTCCATTATTCTAGGATTTTTCATTATGATTATATTTTCACCATTAGTGACGGAGATCATTATTTCCTAATACCTGATAAAGACCCATGTGTAAACTTTTAATGCTTTAATGCCTAAAAATTAGCAGAACACACTAAAACAACTCATTCTCCTCAAAATTTTCCTGGGGGGGGGGGGGGGGGCATGCCCCCAGACCCCCTAGATGGTTGTTTGGCCCCTCTACACTGTAAAAAGTTTCTGGTGAGAACCCTGACAAGATCTTGGTACAGTACAGTACCTAAGTTGACTTGGATTAAGTCAATTAGTCAATACAGCCAATACAATATTAACCACAATAAAGATTTTGAACAACAACTATAATTTATACAGTATGACGATATTTAACCCTCAAAACTTCTATGCCTAATGGGTTGAGATGTAGTAAAACAATGAATGTTGTCCTAGCCCATGTTCACATGCTTCTTTTGCAAAGACATTCAATGCCCTTTATATGCTTGTTTGCCAATGTTAAAAAAACGGTGTCCTTTCCTGAGAATTTGCAGGTACCATTACAATTTTTTTTGTATGTAAAAAATGGCCTGGGTCAGTGACAAATGGCTGAAGTGGGGCTTGTCCATGTCGGCCACATTGGCTGGTGTCACTAAAAAGTTTCCGGAACACTGCATTCTGCGGTTACAACAGTAGTGCACGCATGGGCCTGGTCTATTAAATCACCCATGCCCCCATAGGGTCTAGTGAGTGATTAGAACCTGAGGTTGTAGGGGTTCTGGGTGTCTGCGCATTTAGGGACCCCCAAGGCAGAACGCCAAGGGGGGTCCTGGCGCATAGACACCCAGAACCCTTACAACCGAAGGATCTAATTGCTTTAGTCTCGCATTGTTGGGATCGGTACCCAGACACTTCAGCCCAAAACCGCGTTGGCCCAGGCACTTGGGCCTCGTCAGCCCAAGGCTTAGGCCGCCTCGGCCCAAGTGGTAGACTGCATCGGCCCAAGGGGTAGACCGCATCAGCCCAAGGGGTAGACCGCATTGGCCCACTAGGTAAGTAAATGTATCAACTAAAAACTAGGCGTCAGGATGCTTGTGGGGTATAACTACTGCCTATACTGACCTAGGACCACACGTTTAAGGTTAGGTTTAGGGTTATAGTTAGCATCGGTATCTTGGGGGTGGGCCGAGCCGGCCTTGGGGGTGGGCCGACGCGGTTTTGGAGCTGGGCCGACGAGGCGCACAGGTGGGCCGACAGGGCTTGGGCCGACGTGGTGTTGGGCCAACGTGTCTATGAAGCGTTGCGATCCTACTGTCACTTTGCAATCAGCACCGAAAACAACAAAGTTATTCCCTTTCGTACATTTACATACTCACGTTTTTACTACACTCATAGACATAATTATCTGCTCCATGCTGGTTATCGTGTATAGGGAGGAGAGGGCTAATGTTATGTTTGGACTAAGTTTAGTAGCTAGGTATATATTTTGATACTTGAAGGTGCATTTTAAATTATGTCATCAACTATAATCAAACTATTTCATAACCTATATAAGTATGTTCTCACCTGATTAAAGGCTAAGGCAAATTAAGCAAGGACTTACTACATAATAACAGATAACACTGACTTTCTGAACTTTATTACCTTATACAATTTAAATAATTCCCAGAAGCAGGCCAATGTGAGTTCGGAGAGTTCCCCAATGTTACTTTAATCGTTAGAAGTAAAATCTAAAATTGAAGATAAAATCTTTAATAAAATTGGGCATTAAGGAAAATACTTGTATGCTCTTAAAATGAATCGTTGAATAGTGAGGAGGCATAAATAATGCTATATTTAAGAAAGGTTCAAAACGAATACCCTGAAATTTAACAAATAATTTCTAGTGATGTATTACACACAGAATGGAAATTCCTTTTGGGTGATTTTAAGATTATTTAGTACTTTCATTATGGTCGGTTTTAGTGTTGAAATAAGTGAGTGGCATCTCTGGATGTTTAAAGCGTTGCAGAACAAAAGCTAAGCAATTAATTAAAATATAACATATTGACACCCCCTCTCACGCACCTCTCTGTAAGAAACTGAGCACCCTGCCCCTAAATCTGCCCCTGCTCATAAGCCCTTAAAGTGCCTTCTGTCTCTTTTTCTCTGTCTCTCTTTCCATTCTTCTCTATCTCTTATTTCCTGGGTATGATCATAAACTGCCTCCCTCTCAGCTCTCCCGCCCTTGATGTAACCATATTAAATGTGTTGATAAGGGCGTAAAGCAACCAATCTCACTCACAGCTACTCACTCACCAATCCACCCCCACCCATATCTAAAGGATAGGACTTTTCATCTCCCCTATGAACACATAATGAATGGTCATCCCCACATAACACACGCTCTCCACCAAACATGGCAAGCGCCACTTATAATTGGTTGTGTTTGGAACTGCATTTTAGTTCAGCAGATGATCATTTCTTAATTTTAAATATGGTTATTTGCTGGCAACATCAATTTGTTTGATCTTGAAATCAATGTCAGACATGTTCCCTTCTACTTTCTACTGATAGAATGTTAAAATGAGGATGGAAACAAATTATTAAATGTCCTTCAGGAAGTGCTGATTTACGAACACAACCAGAGACCAACAAGCCTTACTACAGAGCTCGGGGAGTGTGGAGCAGATAGGCGCAGCTAGTAGAAGGAGCGCGCAGCTGCAGAGTAGAGTGCAGATGCACAAAACTACGGGTCCAAAAGAAAAGAAAACTTGTAGATGGCTCAAATACTCTCAAAGCCATTCCCAGATCAGAAAAGATTCATTGGTATGTCTGTGATTGGACGCCTACTGTGCTATAAAATGGCTTTTCAGGCCCAGGAGTAGGTTTATTTTTTAGACCAATATCATAATAAAACAGTAAATGGGATTATAATGACATTTTGTGGTACAAATGGGATTATAATGGAATTTAGTTTTTGTGGTCTGGAGCAAAAGGCTTATTTCCCTCTGTATAAAAGCACTCGCTCAACTTCGAGCCTAGACTAAGAAGAGTTTGAGGTCAAAAGAAGTTCAAGTTGGGTAAGGTATTTATAGATCAGGGGTGAATCATATGTACGCTCACCTACCCGGCATACCTATGTCCTTCACTTTAGTAATCTGAGTACAGCCCAACCCAGAAAAGTAAGCAAACACAGCCACTGTGACCCGAAATGTGGGTTTGCCATTATCCAACAACGGTGCATCTATTGACAAAAGATAGATGAGAGATGCGGACGTGGCCTGGTTCAGCCTATATGTTTCCTCAGCTTTGATTTAAAATGGAATTCACCTGATCACTGCAGTGTGCGACATAGTGGGTTGGGTCACCATAGACAGTCGGGCCATGACTTTTTGAGAGTTCATGGCCCGACCAGAAAATGACCGCACAAGGATAGGAAATTATAGGGAACGTTTTGCATGGTTATTTTAGAAAGATGTTTGTTATCATCCCCCCCCCCTCCTCCCCCCCCCCCCCCCTTCTACCTATAGTGTCCCATACACACCACCGCCACTGGCGTCGTGTGTATGGGATTCTCTGTGCCTGTGCCTGTATGCCTGTGCCTGCGGGAGTGTGGGGTGGTTGATAGCTAGGTAAACATGGTGGGACTGAGTGACAACAGGTAGAGGGTGAATGAATATTTTCAAAACAGCATTGCTAGACCATGAATTCAGTAGTTTTTCCAGACAAAAGGGTAGCTAACTAAGTCAAGTTTCTCTCAGACGAATTACAGGTCGCAACTTACATGGGAATACATTGAAAATAGGGCCATAAATCCGGGTCGTATATAGATAGGGAGTGGACACTGATGGGTTGGGTGACGTAACAAATTTCAGAAATGGCTTATTCCGCCCACAGAGGGCGGGTCGGTCACTTCTCGTCTAGATATTCCATGGTCCAAATGTAATGCCTCATAAACTGGCTACAATACATTGTCTGGGGGAGGGAGGGCTTAGAAGGAAGATAAACATCAAAAGACTGTAAAGTACTGTACAGCTTTGATTACCATATATACATTTATTGAGAATTTTCCTATAAAGCTCTGCCCCACGTCTTGAATGAAATGACATGAAATGGTGCATTCTAAATGTAATTTTACCTTATAATTGACTTGGGGACTTCTTGGGTCAAACAGAATATAAAAGTTAAAATTTATTTTTTGGCAAGGATTGGTAGTAGACTGTCTTCCTAAAGATTTAGAGTTTGATTCATTCATCTCGAATGCACCATTTTGATAATGTGTTAAAAAAATGTCCACCTGGCTTGGATCAACTTCAGTAGTCTAGTAGCCCTATCCCTAGTTTTTGAGGTAAAATCAATGTCAGCTATGTTCGAAAATAAATATGATGAATATTAAGAGCCCTGGAGAGCTTAAAATTTGGATTATGATGTTTAATATAGAGACTGAAAGTAGTGAGAGATGCTAGGGATGTAGAGAGAAAGAAAGAGCCGAGAGAGGAAGGATTAAGAGTGAAGGAGATGGGGTGGGCCCAGGCCCAGGCCCAGGTTAATAAATAGAGGCATATATAAGCTTAGAAGAGCATTTATTTGATATTCAAGGGCAGGTAGTAGGGTGTCAGAAGGGGCTGTTCCTTTTGACATTGGAGCTGCTCCCCCACATAACATTTTCCGGGACTTTCATTATGTTAATAAGGGGAACTAATACGACCTAAAACAGTTGAGAGAGCTCCTGTTGCAATTTTTCCTAGGTCCCCCATATCGGAATGATGTATAGCAGAAGTTATAACAATTTTAACATTTTCAAGGTTACAGTCCCCTCCCCCCACGTCTAGGGGGTTCACAACCGCCCTAGAAGAAAAATACTTACTAAAATTCTTTTGTCACTTAATTCCCCATTTAAGGACACTAGCTATGTTAAAATCGGACTATTATTTCAAAGGTTATAATAATTTATTTATTCTCATGTCTCTCCATACTACTCCTGAAGAAGGGCAAGTAAGCCCGAAAGTCTTGAGTTATAATAAGAACAACATCAACTTTATTACAACGTTATTAATGTCTACATCAATTAAATCATGGGTCTTCCCGATATACAGCAGTATATACTTCCCAACTACTGATTATAATAATCTAATAATAGTGAGTTTATGGAATTATAAGGGGCAGCTGATAAAATTGGACCTCCCAATTTTCTCAATGCCAGTGCTTTTGAAATGTTCATGGCCCGACTGCCATTTTTCATAGACCTGATCCGTTGGTCTATGGGTTATGTTGCACACTGTCACTGATAATGCTGACAACAGTGCTAGCTTTAAATACTTTTTATGAGAGTTCCAAAATTTAGGAATTAATAAGCTGGTGTAGTGAACTCGGTTCGGGACTCTTAGCTTAGGAATAAAACGGAACAAGAATTACTCTCATACTCTGGTTTTATTACCTCACAACCTTAGACCAACCTTTCTGGACCAGCCAGAAAGGGAACATATACAATAGGAAATAGTATAAACAAGGTGTGAAGAATATCGATATCACAGATATTCTTATAAAAGCGAAGTTAAGAATAAGTAAAACCAGAGATTGGGTACGAACACATAAAGGAACATTTGCATAGCATAAAATGACAATATACAAGGAAAAGACACAATATAAAGTGATGAATACAAATAATAGTAAATAAGCTACAGACCACTCTTCCAGGGTCTGTGCTTCGGATAGATCCGAGAGCCCTTGACTGCCCTCTGGCGTCAGTCCGAAAGGACTGGAATCAACCAGCGGACAGTCTCGGACTCCCGGACTGCACTATTCCGGAACCCATAAAACACACGACCACTACAATACCCCCTCTTTCTTTTAAAGAGTTTAAAACATTGTTTAAAAATCGGGTAATAGAACAATAAAGCATATGAAAAGAGGAAAAATAATACAAATCACCACGAGTAAACACAAAAGTCACTCAACACAATAATAAAAGATCATAAACAAGTACAAGCAGGAGCATTTAGTGTCCTCACTACTGATACAAGTGGAAAGATAAAAATGATCCGTGTAAATGGCGAAAAAGTAAAAAAAATTCCTCCGGCTCTCTGTGAGAAAAATAAATCTCACTACTACATTCTGTAGTATAACAAATAAGAGAGAAAAGTTCATTACTTCATTACTTTAGTTCCAGTGGTTAATATCCGTGGGTAGTCCGATTCATCTTTGCGTCAATCCGAGTGTGTCCATATCCATTGCCAAGTCCATAAATCAGTCCAGTCATCATCATCCACACAGGTCGTTCCATTCCGAGTCCGAGCATCATTCGTGGGCGATCCGTGTTGTCGTCTGGTCCGTCCTATGGTCATCCTCCTTCACTGGCGATGAGGGTCCTTCTCGTCGTCCTGCTCCATGTCCATGTCGGCATCATCCTCCACGTCACTGTGGCCAGTTTTGGTTCCAGGAGTGGGGGGTGCCTGCATACCAGAGCCGGGCGACGACTTTAGAGGGGAGATCACTTTCTCGGGTCCAAACAATTGGTGGATTCCGAGATCTGATGCTCCCACTCCTCCCTGTCCCAGACCGCTTCCCTCTAGCCAAGTCCGGGCCCTGCTCTGTGAGCGTTGTCGGGGCGCGGACCTCTGCGTTTGCTGCTGCCTTGCAGCTTGAGCTGCGGATCCAGCAGCAGCAGCGGGAACCGTCCGAGAAGTCTCGGGGGACACAATCATCCGAAAGGGGGATGCTGAAGGATGGCTGGGTGTTTTAACACCCATCTGGGCCATCTGGGGGAGTTTCCCGATCTGTCCCAACAACTGTGATAGAACATCCAGTTGGAGGGCATTGACCTGGATCGCCCCAGCCTGACCACCATCCACATGTAGAGTGGGGGCAGATTGATCTGTGATTCCCACACTCTCTGTTGGGTCCTGCTCCGGCGGAGAACTGGACTCCGCGGACTCCAACCTTGACCTCAGCCGCGCGTTAGCCTCCATCAAATCGCGGATTTGATTGTCCTTCTGGGCTAGGGACGCGCGCTGGGTCTTGATGATGACCGCCTGTTGGTTGTTCTCCTCTCGGAGGTTGGCGACCTCATCAATCTTACTCTCCACAGTCTCCAAACGTTGAAGGGGCGTGGTCAACGAAGCAATTGACCGACGTACCCCCTCGCTTAGAGCTATGGCTGCCTTCTCTAGATCCGTCAGGGCAGCTTCGACGTTAACGTCAACTGCCCGGACCAGTTCTTGGGTGTCATGGCGAGAAGGCAGATCTTCCTTGGCTTGCTCCACCCATTGCTGGGTTTTGCGGCCCTTCTTGGTGATGGGTGCCTCCGGATGGCTCGAAGACTGTCGTTTGTGCGTCTTCTTGGAGGACTTTTTGTCCGAAGCGGGCCTACTTCCGGACTCAGGGGCAACGCTGCTGGAAGCAGAGCTCACCGATACCGAGTCTTGCTGTCCAGTTGCGGGTTTGCTAAGCCCAGAACTGGAGGAAGAAGAGGCTTTCCTAGCTTCGGCCTTCTCTGCAGCCTTTAGCCGGGTCTGGACTGCAGCCTGTGCCTTTCTTAAGACCTTCAGGTGATTGAAGGACAAGTACACCATCTTGTAAAAGAGAGGATTCTCTTTTGTTCCGGCGGTTACTGTGTCCTTCACCATGCGGGCCTGGGCCTTCTCCCGACTGAGGTTGTGCTGTCTCACCTCACCATTCATCAAGTGCTGGATAAGCTCACCCTTCCGATCCAGGACCTGTGCACAGCTAGTGTACGGGCAAGTCCAGGCTTGACGGAGGGGGGCGTGGCACTCGCACAAATGGCGAAAGAACCTCTCTCGGGTGGTGTAAATTTTTACACCCACATCTCGGAAACCAGTGTACCGACACACCAAGAAGGGGCAACGGTGTCCTGGCTTCCAGAGCATAGGGGACATCTTGAGTTTTCCCAAGGTGCCCTCATCCAAGCTGTCCTCCTGCAACAGCTCGGGCCAGATCTCGGACTCATAGCGTTTCATTGTCCCGGGGAAATCAACGTCGTCTGAGTCTGATTCCGGACCATCAGAAGGAAACCGGAATCCTGGCTTGTCCGAACCAGGGTTGATGGGTGCTGTATTATCGGGCTTATCCATTACAGCCTTGAAGTGCTCTAGACTTCCCCCGATTTCACCAACCCTAGCTCTCCACACAGACATCCGAGCTTTGTGGACCCTTCTCACCTTCTTAAAGGACAGCTTCGGATTCTGCTTCTGTTTCTTGGAAGAGGTGGTCCCAGCAGAAACAGAACTGGTGCTTGGTTGTGGCACAGCGCTCTTGCTTCTCTTCTCCTCTTCCGACCTACTTGACCCGCCTCGGGTCATGGATGCGGATCCCGATTTGCCACCGACAGGGTATCTGCGACTTCGGGATCTGCCCCGGGATTCCATGTCCTCACCGTCAGCCTTTTTAGGGCTCGGTGGAGACTGGGATCCATCCTCACTTTTCCGGGGTGCTGATTGCTTCCTCGGAGAGCGGCGTAGGACATCAGGGTCGACAACAGTCTCCCCTTTGTCCCTCGGACTTGCCTCAGCTACGGGTTTGGCCTTCACCCGAAGCTTCGGCTCCTCCTTCACCACTTCCTCGGAAGCTTCAGTTTCCATGGCTTCGGACTCAGAACGGTCGTGTTCTTCGTCCTCCACCACTTCACTGACTTCGGCTGCTAACCTCATTAGATTATCAGCCCCCTCCTCGAGCAACAACTGCTGCTCCTCCGCCTCTGTCATGGCAGGGAGCTCAGTTTCGATGCCCTCGGCCATCAACCTTTCCGCCTCGGCCAACTCCTTCTCGACTTGCTCAGCCATAGCCTTCTCCATCTTCGATTACTTTGCTAGAAAAGGAATACAAACAAAGCATTTTAATGACAAGACTTCATGGAATAACAAAGCCCGATTTCTGAGCCTTGTCCATTCTCGGACTGAGCTTCGGATGGCCCTTCGGATCCGAACTGTGCTGTCAGTCCCCCACTCTTTTAGCGTGGGTCGATCCGAACTAGGTTTCTAGCGAGCCAACACACCGTTGCCACATCTCCCACCAATCCGGAAGGGTTAATTACGTCCAAACATCATAATGGAATAAGTTAACAGGGCATGATGGTTCACTTCTATGCTAGAGAACAACATACAACACGCATACCCGTAGCTAGTATTTCTAACAGTGTGTATATCAAAATGGACGTAGCGGTACCAGGCACCAGCCCGCCAAAGTATAGAAATGCCAATCGGCAACAAAATACAGGGTACCATACGTTCAAATCTCTAGACATCTTACACTCATACAAGATCAACAACATGACAAGTCCTTTATGTACATCATCGCTTGATAAACTTACTGTACGGTTGGTGAAAGTCTGTCGGTTGCTTACTCATACGAGTTCCGGAAGCAGAATGGCAAAGGGTAGAACACTCTCGCCGCACCTGGTGCAACGCTAGTACTCCAACCCGACACCGCGACGGTAGCGCCAATGCTTCCCGCGCTCCTTCTCCGAGCACGCTCACATAGCATGATTGGGTGCTAATCCAATAGCTATTCTGATCTGGCTGTTGAGACATGACAGGCCCTTTGTTAATCTCCACTTTCTTTGCCATCAGGATAGGTTTAATTGCTACATTCTATCTGCTATAAATAGATTCCGATCTTACAGCAAGTTCCAGGTCTCATTGACCCGCAGTGCAAGCCTAGATCATGTCAATACCTATCGTTCAAACAAATACTTATTAAGACAAAGATTCGTCTCCCAGTCACAATAGAAATGAATCCATTACGCCGGTAGGGGACACAGCAGCAATTCTCCGGTCTACTGCCAGTCGGACTTCTCGTTGTGTACTTTTTTATTGAGCCAAAATCAGTTCGGTAATTTTAACTCATTTGATACCATATTCTATTTGATTTGCAACCGAACTGGGGCATTGCGCGTGCGCTTAGCCCTTGTCAGAGCTGGGGAAGGATTACTAGTATCCGGACCCGGATTATTTCTTGTCCGTCTACCACCCGGTAAGATTGGTGGAACAGCAGCGCCTGGTAACTTCCTAGGCCTCCCAACTCTTTTCTTCGGAGTTGTTGGAGCTTCGGGTTTATCCGGCACTACTGTTTTCCTAGGTCTTCCCGGTTTCCTTCTAGCCCCCGTCTTTTTCTTCCCCTGAATAACAGGTTGAGGCACTACTGCATTCTTTTTCAACTTGCCTCGGCCTTTCTCTGTCACAGGAGGAGGAATAGTTGACACAGGAGCTGTCGTTTTTACAGTATCCGCTTTCTTTGTCTTCCTACCCCTCTTTCGGACGGGCTTCTCTTGTCCTGCTGGTTTAACTTTTCGGGGCCTGCCTCTCGGCTTGGCCCCTATAGTTATTTTAGCTTTTGCCGCAGGAACTATACAATCTTTCCCAGCTACTACTTTCCCATCGATAAGTCGGAGAATATCTCTACCTGTTTTAGCCTGCTTCTGGAATTCGGACGCCCGATGCAGGTTCGCTGCCTGTATGGGTCCATTTTCGTCAAAGGCTGGCTTCAAGTAGTCTATATGATATCTCATCAGACCTTCCGAGGTTTCTAATTCACAGGTGGTACCTCCTATGAATCTTTTGATGACATAAGGCCCATCCCATTTGGGTCCGATCTTTTTAGAGGCCTTTGGGGGACAGAATCGGTATACTACCTCCCCCACTTGGAATCTCGGAGGACGAGAACGTTTGTCATAATCCCTTTTCTGATGGACTGCAGAAATTCCGAGATTATTTCTCACGTACTGGTGCCCCTTTCTCATACACTGTCTCAAGTGCTCCACATATCCCACTTTGCATGGGAAATCCAGTTCTCCTGGTGTCACACCATAGACTAAATCCATTGGTGCCACCAGCTCTGTCCCGAAGACTACAGAATTCGGAGTACAGAGTGTACTGGCATGTACCGTGGCCCGATAAGCATGAGCAATACAGGGCGCTAATATATCCCAGTTATCTTCAGTTCCATCTGTTAGACATGACAATTGTTCCACGAGGACACGATTGAGTCTCTCGCTTTGACCATTGCTCATGGGTCTGTAGGGAAGAGTAATTAATTTCTCAACCCCCAACATTTCTAACAAGGATCTTAAGAGCAGAGACCTAAACTCGGGAGCTCCATCGGTTTGCAAAGCAACAGGGCACCCGAATCGTAGGATCCATTCTCTGAAGAGTACATCTGCACAACTCTCTGCAGTGTGATCTGCCATGGGGTAGGCTTCGGCCCATTTCGAAAAATGATCCGTTACCACCATGATATAATTGTTTCCCCTGGGAGTTGTCCGAAGAGGTCCCAAGATGTCCAATCCTATCCGATTCCACCTATCCCCATGTTTTTCTTTCTTAAGGAGGGAAGTCCCTCCCCCTTGTCTGGATTTCCTCATACTACATTCCGGACAGGCCCGGATCCATCGTTTCAAATCGTACCTCATCCCTGGCCAGTAATATTTCATTTTAGCTGACCAAGAATTTTTAAATGTACCGAAATGACCCGAGATCTTCGGACCATGCATCCCTTGGAATATTTCCTTTCTCAAAGAGGCAGGAATGAGTTTCCTCCAATACTTCCTTCCTGTGGCTAGTCTTGTCCAACCCAGACATAGCACACCCTCTCTCATTTCCATATTACCCAGATGCTGGACAAATGTACGGAATTCATTGGATTCTCCAGCTAGATCTTCTCTGCTAGGGACATCCTCTGTACCCGCAACAATAGCCAGTAATCTTTTGATGAGTGGATCTTCCTGCTGAGCCTCCCGCAACACTTGCTCCTGTGTGCCTAAAGCCACAGTAGTGGGGGCAGCCACAGCATCATGAATACCACAATCCGAGCAATCTAGTCTTCCACATTTCCGAGTGGGAAGTCGTGATAACGCGTCAGCATTTTCATGCTTCTTTCCAGCACGATGGACAATCATATTCTGATCCAGACCATACTCTTGCAGCGTCAATAACCACCGCGCGAGCATATCAGTTGGATCCTTAAAGTTTAGCAACCAACGTAAGGATGCATGATCTGTCCGAACCACAAAGTTCCGATTTCCCAATAGGTAATGTCGAAACTTTTTCAGATAGGTCAGAACGGCTAAGAGCTCGCGTTTGGTAGCACAATAATTCTTCTGTGATTTAGAAAAACTATTGCTAGCATAGCTCAATACCACTTCTCTCCCATCCTGGATCTGAGACAAGATCCCAGCCATCCCGAAACCGCTAGCATCCGTGTCCAGAATGAAGTCTCCCACTTTCCGGGGAAATCCCAACACTGGAGAAGTTACTAGGGCTTCTTTCAGCTTGCTAAAGGCATCGTCACACCGTGGCGTCCACACTATAGGCTTGCTATAGCGCTTCTCTTTCCCTGCCGCGGTCACTACATCTTGCAGAGGGGCTGCTATTATTCCGAAATCCTTTTGAAATTCTCGGTAATAAGAAGCAAAACCAAGGAATTGCCTCACCTCTCTGGCGTTCTTGGGAATAGGCCAGTCCTTGACCTTTTGTACCTTCTTCGGATCAGCTTGAATGCCATCCGGAGATACAATTCTTCCCAAATATTCCACTCTTTGCCGAAAGAAATCACATTTCTTCGGTTTTAGTTTTAGACCATAGTCTCGGATTCGGTCTAGGACGAGTCTGAGGTTACTTTGACACTGCTCATAAGTCTCTCCGAAAACCACAATATCGTCCAAATAGACCAGACAGGACTTCCATCTGAGTCCGTCTAACATCTGATCCATCATGCGTTGGAAAGTAGCCGGGGCATTACACAATCCGAAAGCCATAACTTTGAATTGGAATAAGCCCACAGTGGACAGAAAAGCAGTTTTGTGTTTACTTTCCTCATCCATGGCTACCTGCCAATATCCACTCTCTAGATCTAGGGTGCAGAACCACTTGTTTCCTCCAAGGGCTTCTACACACTCATCTATCCGAGGTAATGGAAAACTATCTTTTATGGTCACTGCATTTAGCTGACGATAGTCAACACAAAACCTCTGGGTCCCATCTTTCTTGGCCACCATAACTATAGGAGCACCCCAAGGACTGCTGCTATGTTCGATCCGGCCTTCTTTGTACATTTTCCAGATCTCTGCTTCGGCCTTGTCTCTCTTTGCCACTGGTATCCGACGATACGCTTGCTTAATAGGGGCTGCGTCACCCGTATTAATAGCGTGTCGGACTTTATGTGTACATCCCAGTAGTTTCCCGGATCCTGGGATGGAGAAACAGTCCTGATATTCTTTCAGTAGATCTGTTGCACTTTTAATTTCTTTTTGATCCCGCAGGTCTGAGTCCGATATTAACTTAGCCAGCGGACACACAGTGGGGGGCATTTTCTCGGGCATTTCAGGTGAGATCAAATCATCATCCGCCACAGGTGATTCCATAACCTGTATTGAATTGATGATTACCTCTTCGATCACACCGTCATCCTCTTCCCCAGACATGACTGAATCTTGTGAAAGTAAAGTCACACTATACAATCTGCCTACCATTCTTCTCTTTCCGAGCTTAATAGCTCGCCCGGACGGATTACTAAATGCCACCACAGCCGGTTTCCCGTCACCTGATACGTATGTATTCAAGCTTCCTAAGGCATAGTCACTTAGTAATTTTTGGTCTGGCTCGAACATCAATCCATCCGATGTGTCTGAGCCACCGTGAATGTTTAATTCGGCCAGAGTCACTTTGCCGGGTACAAGGGTTACACCTCTTTTGAGTGTCACCTCTATACCTGCAAGTGAATTTCCGACCTGCACCGCCTTCACGGAGGACTTTTCTTTACTACTACCTTGTCTCTTCCAGAGTTTACAACTCACGGAATGACCGTAGTTATCCAAGTAAAGTAATCCTGACCAATCAAGACTACATCGATGCACATAATAAAAATCTGCACCGAGTATCCCATCCTCAGGGCCTTGTAAACCACTGACAACGAGACATGTAATCATATAGGTCCGTCCACCTATATTCCACGGACATAGCACGCTACCATAAGTGTTAATAGGTGTTCCATCTCCCATCGCACACACCGTTCGGACCGGCATCATTGGCGGTGGATGTGGAAGGGAATCATAGAACTTCTTAGTGATCAAACTGGTAGTAGCACCAGGATCAACCAAAAAGAATCCACTCATCCCACCTACCATCACTGGGGCATACCATCTCTCCCGAACTAATAACTTAGACGGGATCTCCAGAGTTTCCTTCCGTAGCACAGAAACCTTCTGAATCCTGGCAGGTTTATTACGGTTCTTCTTGACCATTAAAATCTGCCCTTCCTCAGCTTGGAATCCGGATTCCCCCCATCGTATATTAGGGTCATCCTCCGGACTTCTCAAAGGAGTACAGACCTTTGAAAGAGCTTTACCGTCCGGCAACGATCTAGATTCTCCACCTTTCGACTCGGATTCGTCCACACTTGGGATTCCTCCGAGCGTACTAAGCGGTGCCTGGGTTTTACTCCCGATCTCTACACTACTTTCATACTCCTCTCGGATTGCGGTATTATGAAGCGCCTTGCCGTCGACCCTCACTACGCTTCTCATGAGGGCCCCTTCTAGTTTTCCGAATTTCCTGCTTTGGCTGTCCTTGCTTCGGATTCTGCAAGGAGTTTGAACAGCCCCTTCTTTTTTGAACATTCAGAGATTCTATGTCCAAATTCACCACAGAAGTAGCAGGGTTTAGTTTTCGGAAACTCTTTCTTCCCCCTATACCCAGACCTCTCATAATAAGATGTTTTCGGGGCATCCGGGGTTGGTTTCTTGTGAGCCTGCCATGACTGAATGGCCTGTACAATTGCGCCAATGCCAGAGTCTTCTTCTTCTGACTCCACTTTATCACTGGCGTGCAATGCCTCAGTAATCTGGGCAATGACAGACTTCTTCGGGGTCTTGCTCTTATGCCCTCCACCAGTTTCAGGCGGTCCGAAAAAGTCCGGCGCTGAACTAGCGGTAGTGTTCTGTATGGATACAGTATTCACAGCATCCAAATCAGCTCCCTCGAACACCTCGGACCAATGGACGGCCTGTTCCAAGTCATAAGGTTCCTGGAGTCGTATCCACCAAGCTTCCTTGGCGTTGGATAGGCCATCTAGATATACCTTCAAACACAATGTGCGTCCGGTATAGTCTATTACATTGCCGAAGGCAATTCGGGCTTTCTTCACAACTTCATTTGCGAAGTTGCGACTAGTCTGATTCATGGTTTGTCGCGCAGCATAGAAGATGGCCTCCTTCTTCCGGGAGTTGTGTTCCCCGAAATTTGCCTCCATATGCTGGACAAACTCTGGGAGTTTCAGTCCAGGGGGTAACTCCCCCAGCTCCTGAACTTGGCGGCGGCAGGTACACTTCAGAAACATCAAGAAAATATCGTCTGACCAATTCTGAGCTTCTGCCATCACCCTCATCTCTCCCAGATGAATGCTCCAACTGTCTTTGGAAGAATCCCATTGCTTCAAGAAAGACATCTTCGGGACATGACTTGCCGCTTCATGCATGTACTCATAATGAAATGAGCTTGCAGCTGGCTCGGGCCCGTCATATCTTAATCCTTGTGTCAAGGATTTATCTTTGAATGAGTATGTTTCTCTCCTCATTGTTGTACTATGAGCCACAGGAACATAACTCCGCGAGGAATCAGCACCTGCACTACCAACAACATTATGACGGACATAGGTTCCATCCGTGACATGTCCACCCGGATAACCAATAGTGTTATCCGCCAGTTTCTTAATGGTGGAGATGCCAGCTCCTATGCCCGGTCTACCCGCTGTACCAGTGGGTGGGGTGACTACTCCCTGGTTTGGTGAGGAAGTTTGGGGAATTTCCGGGGTCATAATCTGGACCTTCTTTTCGGTTCCCCTAACGAAGGAAGCAGGAGTCCTAAGTACATAAGACTCCCCCTGCCCTTCATTCCTCACATTGCCAGTTTCTTCGGGTGCTGGATTCTCTATCGGGGACTCGGGTCCCGTGCCCGTCCCCAATCCGAAAATAGCAGCCACTTGCTCTAACGTTGGCTGTGCCTTTGGAGATTCTGTTGTCTGATCTGCCTGATTTATTAATCTGGACAAATCATCGACTCTAGAAGCTTCGGCCCGGAGTTTTTCGTTTTCAGCCATTAACCTGGCTGTTGAACGATCACTCCTCTCAGCATAATCTTGTAGAGTTCTCTGGAGCTCTGCATTCTGATCTTCCAACATTACCACTTGGTTTCTCTGGCCCAAGCTGAACTTGTGCGCCCGCTCATAGGCTTTGCGCCAAGCCTCTACCTGAGACTGCAGAGGTGGAGTAGACTCTTTCCTCTGTGGGGAGCCCTCATCCGTATCGTCCGAAAAAAATCTTTCGCGAGGATCGCGGAATGCCCAAACATCTTGTGTAATTTTCTTTGTGCTTGGACTCGGCCTAGGCACTGCGGTTCGGACCTTCGGTACAGCACCTGTACCTCTACCTCTGCCTCTGCCCGCACCTCCAGTCGCCCCGGCCGACTGTTCCGTCTGACTCGCTCTATTTAGGTCTGACATTTCTACCGACCTCTTTCTCTTTTTTTTTATTTCATAGAATTCTACCTGGATGGATCCGAACACTTTTCAGGCTTTTTGAAAAGCTAACTTCTGGTTGTGGCTAAGAACTGGTCACGGCACCAATTGTAGTGAACTCGGTTCGGGACTCTTAGCTTAGGAATAAAACGGAACAAGAATTACTCTCATACTCTGGTTTTATTACCTCACAACCTTAGACCAACCTTTCTGGACCAGCCAGAAAGGGAACATATACAATAGGAAATAGTATAAACAAGGTGTGAAGAATATCGATATCACAGATATTCTTATAAAAGCGAAGTTAAGAATAAGTAAAACCAGAGATTGGGTACGAACACATAAAGGAACATTTGCATAGCATAAAATGACAATATACAAGGAAAAGACACAATATAAAGTGATGAATACAAATAATAGTAAATAAGCTACAGACCACTCTTCCAGGGTCTGTGCTTCGGATAGATCCGAGAGCCCTTGACTGCCCTCTGGCGTCAGTCCGAAAGGACTGGAATCAACCAGCGGACAGTCTCGGACTCCCGGACTGCACTATTCCGGAACCCATAAAACACACGACCACTACACTGGAATAAATTGAAAGGTGTTGATATTGGCCTTTATCACATGAGAACATTTATTTGATAAAATAAATCTTATCAAAATTACTTGATTTCTATAAGATACGCTTGAAGAAAACTTTAATTTTCAGATTATAATAAGGAAAAGATACTTTGATCAAAATTATATATAAAAAAGTAACGCCAATCACTGTGACAATTAATTTATTAATGTATTATTGCGAAAAAAACAAACCAATCCTAATGTGCCCGAAATGTCAGAACCCAATAACAAACCTTAATAAATCGAACCGTCCTTTCCCTCCTATGTTCTGGGTTGACTTCCATCAATTTAATTAAATAATTTATGGGATATTGGTTAATTTACCATATAACTATATTACTTTCAAATATGTATTTCTCATAAATAAATCATGTTTCTCTGAAAATGAACCAACATTTTATATAAAAGACGTTGCAGTTTCTATTGATGTACAATGCAGGGCTCGAAAAAAAACCTACCAACTTCACTTGCCCATTGGGCAAGTGGCAGCCAAGATTTACTTGCCCAACATCCTTTTTCACTTGCCCAAATTTATTTGCAGAATTATAAACGAAATCACACTGATCTGTATGTATAACTATATTATTTCATTGTAAGTAGACATTACAACAGGGGTTTGAAATTGGGCCGTAGAGATTTCCACTTGCCCACTCGGGCAAGTAACATTAGATTTTACTTGCCCAGAGCCATTTTTTACTTGCCCCGGGCAGTAATTAAGCCCTGCAATGATTTGTAAAAAGTGACTGAGGGAAAAAAAGACATTCTTTTAGTTTGTGTGCTTTGTTGTAAAAAGAATGTCAAACAAAAATTAATATGTTCAGTTCTGATAGGCCTTTTATTGATATGTTTCAATTGTAACAGTGTGATGAAATATTCAATGCACTTTTTGAAACTATTTGTCACCTGTTAAAACTTAAGGGCAAACATGAGTCAAAATATAATGTTTCTGAAACTTTAGTATCGGTACCCAAAATCGTAGTTTTTGTCATACCAGATCAAAGCAACGTATTTAGACGCTGAACTCTAATTCCTGAGCTTTGATGAATAATATTCATTTTTAATCTTACCCAGTTTTATGGAACCTAAGGTGAGTTAATTGAATTATAAGGGGCAGCTGATGGAATTAGACTTCCCAATTTTCTCATGGCCAGTTGGACCAGTGCTTTTGAATAGTTCATGGCCCGACTGCCTTTTTTCATAGACTGGGTACGTTGGTCTATTGGTTATGTCACACACTGTTGGTGGACATGGTTATATGAACATAATGTGCATAGAAGTCGTAAACCTACAATGTTATATTCTAATAAGAAATATAACTTGCACTCACTTCAAAATTTACGGTTGGAAATATCAAATGAAAAAATGTAGTTCTTTCTGAGAGTGGTTGAATGATGCATATATTATTGAAATGTATATAAATGTAGACATTCCAGTTTGACCATTTCAGATTCAACAATGCATGGCCCTTTGTACAGTTCTATGTCCAAACAAAGGCCCAGATAGCATTGATCGATGTGATCCTAGATCGATGCACCAGATGTAAACGTAAAGGGTCTATTACTTGTTTAATGGTGGGTTACAAACAAAAGTAAAATGACTCAAATGCACATGAGTACTATAAATCAAAACCTCATTTTTATATTTTGTTTTGTGGATGTTTCCCAGTATGGTTTTACATATGAATTAAACATGCAATATAGCACCTTACATCACCTGATGAAGCCCAAACCAGGGCGAAAGCTTGTATGTGCTTCAATAAAACCATGATAAAATCATAACACAAGGGTTTTATTCCATCCCAAGAAGGGAAACATCGATTAAAAAATCTGGCCCCCTAGTATTCAACGATCACCCCTCACCTTAGATATTACCGCAATAATCAGCTCAAAAGTATAATTGAAGTTGGCTTCAGACTTCACCAATTTGCTTCTAATTTTTTCTAAAAAAAAATTAAATATACACCCCTCTCTTGCATTCACCCCCGGGGGTGACACCCAGGGGGTGACACCTCTGAATGTCATCTGAATGATTTCACCGCTGAATTTTATCTAATACCACCGTAGACCTCCCAAAACCTGTGGAAAACCCTTGGCACCTGGAAATCTTCCTATATGGTATATATGCTGTAATTATTTAAAGTGATAACAGGTCAAATTAACCTGATTCTTGAAATCTGTAAGAATTTGTTTCGAATGGGTTATTCAGATAATCATCACCTGCCAAAAAGTAAATTTTAACTTCAATTCATATACTTTGTGGCCTAAGAAATCCTCAGATTTCTGAAAGTCAATGATGAAGTAAGATTACCTCCAAAATGCACGATTTGACTCCTAATTTTTTTTAATTTCAGGGGGAGGGAGGGGCATCTCATCTCCCCCGACCCCCTAGGAGTGCTGTGTGTCTTTGGTGCAAAGCCAGCAGCTCCCAGTGTGCGACATAGTGGGTTGGGTTGCCATAGCAGTGTTCCCGAAAACTCTTTAGTGACGCCGGCCAATGTGGCCGACATGGACAAGCACCACGCCGGCCATATGTCACTGACGTCGGCCATTTTTTACCTACAAAAAAATTGTCATGGTACCTGCAAATTCTCATGAAAAAAAATTCATTTAGGGCATAATTCACATCAAATCAAATGTTAGCTTACATTGAAGGTGACGACGACTTTGGCCGTCGTGAAAGGAGCAGACATCGGCCAATGAAATTTTACGTCGGCTTTTGCCGAAGTGCTGACATCTTTTCGGGAACACTGCATAGACAGTTGGGCCATGACTTTTTGAGAGTTCATGGCCCAACTAATTTTTATCTTTGGTGCAAAGCCAGCAGCTCCACTACCCAATACTAGGATTTTGGATCCTCACAGGTTGGCACCTCTGTTGACAGTGATTTTGAAGACGCAGAGCAGAGATTTAAAGAAAATGAGAATAAAAACAAATTAATTCATTTTGATTCTCAATAAATGTCTATGTCTTTTCATTAGGCTCTTGTTTATCTTCGTTCTAAGCCGCCCTCCCTCAGAAAATGTACTGACATGTAGGCATGTGACATCATATTTGAGGCATTCCATTAAGATTATATTAGGACCATATGGGCCATGAACTCTCAAAAAGTCATGGCCCGACTGTCTATGGCAACCCAACCCACTATGTCGCACACTGCACCAAGTTGCGCCAGGTTTCAGGTCACAGACTTGGAAAATTAGCAAGCAGTTCTGATTAAATCTGACCACCATGGAGAAAGAATATACTCCCACAAATCCATTTATGGAATGGTTTTACACAAAGATGAGAACCATATTGATAAAGAAAACCCACATTTTGTCCCGATGGCTAAATGTAAAACATTTATAACTTGAGGACATGCATTTTTAAACAACATAATTTTGTTGAGTTCATCTATACAGATCATCATAGAAGGTGACTTGTGTCCATCATGCACTCAGACATGGTTTCAGGCCAGTACTTATTGAAGGGAATCCTACAGCTAGCATAGAAGTGTGCTATGTAACAGCTAGGACAAAATTTACCTTAAAAGGCTACTAATTATTTTAGTATAGAACAAGTTTAAACACCTTGGTAACCATACAAGCAAATTTGTCAAATGAGAAGTGACAGCCAATTTTTGTTTTCCACAAACATGCATGTTAGCAATTTTTCTCATTTAGGTCAAATTCCCTCTTTATATTTTCAACATGTATCAGATTTCCAGACAATATACAAGTTGTGTAAGCATCAATGTAAAATTATATTATTGGGGAAATACGTATTTAAAATTTAGATGAAACAACAGGATTTTGAAATTTGTCTGTATGTGCCGCAACTGTAACCAGACAGTCTGCGCTGTACTCTTTCTTAGAATTAGCATTGTAATCATACTTCCATATAAAAGATTAAATATATGATGGATTAGAATGGTAAAAAGTCTGAAAGGATTATGTGCAATGCATTCTGACAGCTATTTTGATTGCAAGAGGCATGCATGTAACTTGGATGTCTCTGCATGGCTACATTTTGTCATTATCCAATTTTGTCATTATCCGTTTTGTACTTGTATGCTTCATGTTTGGTTTTGAACCTCACAAAGTTAGTTGCTTAATCAGTTCAGGTAGTAGGATAGATTAGTATGTTTACCCAATAGTGACATAGCGAATAGGCCATTGTTATTGTTGTGAAGTTTTGTGACCCAGGTTAGGGAATCACGTGGGGTTGGCTGTCATCTTCCGGTTTAGTTATAAGCCTATATCATATACGTCATCATAATCGGCAAGACCCAAGAAATTGTTGAATATTTCATTTCTTGCCTCACCTGTGAAGTTCTCTTGTATCTACAGCACTTGTATCTATAGTTTGAGCAGTCTATTTCTTTCAATGTCCGTCTGTCTTTGACAAGACCCTTGACTGAAATATATTCCTTCCCCCTGTAGACGTTTAATTTTCTGCACATTTCTCTTCCAAAGAGATGCTAAGGATCTTTGTTTTCTTGTGAGACTGGAGGAGCTAGCTTCTCAAAATAGATAAAGCATTTTTCACCAATTTTATTTGAAATTCCTTATAAGTTACATAATGGTGATTACTTCGATATCAATAATCCTTCTTAAAACGTCTTAAAGAACTTGATGATAAGGGTGCTTTGCATGGTTTTGATGAATGTTCCATGAGGTCCCCATATGCACAAACATCAGGTAAAGAACTTAATGATAACATTTTATCAAGCAATATTGGTGAACCTTTTTGTGAGTTGTTGGACTGTTTATGGAAGAAAAATATCTGAGAGATACTGTTAACCTACTATCATTTTACATATATCATGCGAGGTGAGCTGCACTTATCTGCTCTGACCAAACTGCTACCATGCAATGAAGATTTGATGATCTCCATAGCGATGTAATTATTACATCACGATCCACCTATTACGTCATAGGCTATGCCAGAACAATTGTGATGTTTCAATGGTTTATTATTTATTTATTGCAATTTCTAACATAATTGATGGTCTTAATAAATTAAATCCCTTCTGCCTTTCTCAATTTACTAAAAATTGTTATATTATGAAAAGTATTTACTTCCCATAATCCACTGGTGAGCAGGGGGGGGGGCCTGTCCCCTAGAGGTGGGGTGGGCATATTGGCAATACATGGTTTCGCTCCTGGGGGAGCTCATCAGGCAGTCCTCAAGCATCATACAAGGTAGATACAGATGGTTCTCAGAATGTCACTAAGGTGACATATAATATTTATGGTTCTTTACTAGCTGATCTTTGGATTCTGCTGGGGTTTTGGATAGTGATAAATTACTGTTTTGACAGGATGTCATCACTAGGATAGCGGATGTAGTAAAAAAAAAATATTATTTTTCGGATGTAGTTAATTTAAATACCTGGCCGTGCCACCAGTGGTTCCCGCGTTTCCGCTCATTCACTTACCTCATCAACTAGTTGTTTGTCGTCGATTCCGCGTTCAGTTTGGAATGTGTATAAAGTCCTAGTCACCCAAAAGTCTTTTCTCCACTGTTTCCGATGGAAATATTAGCCATTTTTAAGTAACTAAAGCCTAGGGCTCGCCGAAATAGGGAATAATCCATTTGTCAATTCCGGCAAAACATCGTCATGTTCGCCACAAGCGGCCACTCTTTACTAGAGTTCTTTGGTTGCTTGTCGTCGATTCCGCGTTCAGTTTTGAACGTGTATGAAGCCCTGGTCACCTTAAAGTCATTCCTCCACTGTTTCCGATGGAAATATTAGTCATTTTTAAATAATTACAGCCTAGGCCTCGCCATAACGTGTAGACAGTAGACATTGTGCAAGGCCTCAGTTTCTTGACGTGTGGGCACTTTCGAATGAAATCGTCCGTGCGCTATATAGACTACTGTACACAATGCAACGCCAAGTGCATGGTGCACAGAGTGGCTATGCCGAAAGTCTCCACATCTCTTCCGGTCTACCTTGCTCGCTCAAATGTAAGCATGTATGGCTTCTGAAATCGCCACTGGACTAAAACTTCGCTATCAGGGGGTAAAACTATATTAAAATCATTTCTAGCGATTCAGATTTTTTATTTATCACTTAAATCTACCCTTGCATGATGATGTCTCTACAGATCTTTGTTTTACATCTGCAAGATATTCATCCTCACTATATTGACAGTAGTAAAGGATTCATTCTTAGCTTTTTATTTATTTTTATTTATTTTTCATTAGGAGTGTTTATCAGTCAATATACATAAATAACAATGTAATACAAACATACAGGCAATCAAAATAGATAACATTGATAGTATACTGAGCCAGTAGGAAATAGCCTCAGTCTTAGCTAATGGTTTTCCCTTTTCCATTTGTGGCTTTTGTTTTCTTTTTTTCTTAGTTGAATGAAGAGCTTTGTTTTTCTGTGCAGCTGCCAAATTTTTTATCTTCACTACTGTTTATCTTTGACTGTTTATCTTTGTTCCTTTGTGGCCTGCGAAATTTGAACATGGTAGACGTATTTCAAACTCACTCCAGCTGAATGGTTAATTATCGGTATTACTACAGATTGCATGTGTGATCTATACCGGATTTTACGTATATGTGATGATATTGTTATCTTCTGACAGGCCGTGAAGATTTAGGCCGTTTTTATCTGACATCTGTCAAGTATATTGAACATTTTTGTCCTGACTTGTGGCTGGTGAGCGATAACCTGAGTAATTACCACCGTAAACAATGGCCGCCCATAATGCCGCCACTGGTTTCAACACCGTATTACCCTCCAGCACACCACATACGAAAATAACCAGTGACGTTCTATCTCCAGTGAGGGTTTGTGGGCTTGTAACTGAGTTGGAGGAAATCAACATGATAAAGAAGCATAATAGAGGCCTTGATGATGATATGGATGCCATATTTGACCGCATTGGTATATTAACGACGACCAGCAAAGATCAGGGTACTCTTCTCCAGACTATTATAACAAACCAAAATCAGTTAAAGAGATCAGTGGAAGAAATCAAACGCATTATGGCAAATAAAACGGATTTACTTGAAGTAAAAACCTCTCTATCCAAGGAAGTAGAGGACATGGACCGTAAGGTTTAGTTTGTGACACATAAATCCAACTACCTCACGTCAAATGTTCAAAAGTCTAAAGATGACATGGACATATTAAGGCCGCAGCAGTGTGAAACATACGTGGTACTTGAGAATTGTCCTGTTCGTAGAGATGAGAACACTTTTCAACTGGCTAGAACCATCATTCATACACTATTTCCTACTGCCTAGGATGGTGTATTGGATACTGCTTTCCGAGAAATCCGTAATAATAATTGCAGGGGCTACAGTCCCATCGTGATGAGATTTCTCCACAGAAGTATGAAAGAGCAGCTTGTAAGGCGAAGGGAGCCTTTCGTTGATGATGATGACTTTCCTCCTGAGCATTGGTCAGATAAAAGGCATATGTACTTTCACGACTACGATACGACTGAGGTGCGACAAAAGAAAAGTCTGATGAAGCTCTTGGCGAATAATGCCATTGCTGCCGGCGCTGACAAAGACTACACAAAACCGAAAGGTGATCAGGTACTGATAGATGGCAGGACCTATAACACTAGGCAGCTTCACACACTTGAGGATAAGTACAGTGTCGAAAATGTTAAAATTGTCAAAGTTGAAAATGGCCTGGCCTTTCAGGGTGAAAGGGCTTATTTATCTAACTTCTTCACGTGTAAATTCAAGTATCAGGATGTCATTTACTGTTCTAGTGAGCAGGCATTTCAACTCAAGAAATGTCTAGCCCTCGGTCGAGTCGACACAGCGAAGGTTATCCTGAATAACGATGACCCTAGAGAAATTAAATCCCTCGGTGACCATGTAGCAGTGTAGCCTAAGTGGATAGCCATTGAGCAGGAGGTAATGCTGGATATTGCTCGTTGTAAGTTCTATTAAAATCGTACTCTAGCCACTAAGCTTGCTAGTACTGGCTCCATTCGATTGATAGAGGCTACAAATAACTCCTTCTGGTGCTGTGGATGCTATTTAGGTGATCGACGTCTGCAGGAGGATACTTGGTCTGGTAAAAACGAGTTAGGCAAAATCCTGATGTTGGTACATGGGGAGGTTGCCAGGGCATTGAAGGACAATGTTTTTGAGAAGTTGAAATGTAAAAAGATGAAACTGTCGTTGGTCCATTGTGCAGTTAAAATCAACAATGATGGATACACCACGCCGAAAACAGTGACTCCTTCGGCCAAAGCACTACCTAGGGCATCGACAACGGATATCCTGGCTGAAAAATGACTACCCATCTGTCTAACTTGAAAATTCTCTCTGACTCTCAACATGGTTTCAGAGCGGGTAAAAGTGATGACACGGCAAGTCTATGAGTTTGTGAGATATGTACTAATAAATAAGGATATGGGAATTGACACATCGGCTACCTATTTTGATTTATCTAAGGCATTTAATTCTATTAATATTGAAATTTTAATGTACAAATTGAAAAAAGCTGGTTTAGGTTTGAGAATCTCTATATTAATAAAATAAGCTTTTCAAGCCTTAAACTGCTATCTTCTCTGAAACCGCTGGCCAGATCTCCATTATATTTCACATACACATTGCCAACAATGGTGTCGACCCATTCCACTATGTTTCATGAACAAATTAGGGTTGGAAAGGGGTTAAAAATAGGTTTACATTGAGCACCCCCATCCAGGGCCCCCAGTGCTGCCTGAAAACAAACCTATCAGTGCCCCTACACCAGGTTTCTGGGTCACCCAAAGCATGGCGTCATGGATGCGCACATCGTTGCTTCACTATGGGTTTACATCGAGCACCCCTATCCTGGGGCCCCAGCGCGGCCTGAAAACAAATCCCTATTGGTGCCCCATATAGGTCAGTGCACCCTAGATACAGGGAAGGGGCAGAGGCAGGGGAGGTGGTATACAAGGACCACTGTTGTGCCGAAGTTTGTTGCCCCTAGATACAGGAGAGTGGCAGCTAAAGTTTGTCAAGGGTTTCACAGTTCAGACCTCTTCTTTCTTTCTGTCTGTGTCTGTCTGTCTCTCCCTCTTTATCTTTCTTTGCCTAAGTCTTCAGTCTTCAGTGTGAAATTAACTTTTTTTTCGCTGCCCGCTACGTTGGCGGATGAAATCAGAAATTTACTCGCCCACACAGAAATTTATCTGCCCACTAATTTAAATTACCTGAAAATGAAAGAGGGAGCGGGAGAGGGAATGGGAGAGGGAAGGAGAGCGGAAGAACGAGTGGGAGAGGGAACAGACAGAGACAAGGACAAGGCCCACTCACACAGAAATTTACCCGCCCGCTAATTATCTCACAATAAAAGAGGGAACAGGAGAGGGAGTGGGAGAGGGATTGAGACAGGGACAGGGACAGGGACAGGGACAGGCAACACAACAACAGCACAACACTGAACAGTGACCAAAAAAAGCATCTAAACGGGGTTCCATTTGTGGTATGTTATAGAGACAACTTGAAAGAGAAAGATAGTGGGAGAGGGAACAAGGAGAGATAAGGATGTGGGCCCCACTGTCCCACTAGCAAATCCTGTGCGTAGCACGAGTATTTGCCAGTATGTTCTTTATTGCAATCCTATTCTGTAGATAGGGAACAAATAATTTGTATGAATGACTGCATCTCTGATTAGCTCAAACTACTTGCCGGTATGGCTCAGGGCTCAATTTTAGGGCCACTCCTGTTATTATTTACATAAATGATGTCTCCTCTGTGAATTTTGTTGGCAAAATAATAATTAGTGTTTTATTAATGTGATTAGAGGTGACGATCGTCTGGTGAATGTCCAGAACGATGTGAATAAGTCTGGATCTTGGACTGAGAAAAATGGATTAACAATCAACCATACGAAGACCAAATTATAAATTTTCTTTGGGACCAAACGTAATAACAGGAGAAATTATTTAATATATAATGAAGGTTCACAGATCGAAATGGTTAAGAACTTCAGATACTTAGGTTTCCTACTAGACAGTGGTCTAAGTATGACTCCCCATATAAATAATGCTTGTTCCAGGGTCCAAATCTTGTTTAAAAGACTATCCAGGATAAGACATTTTATTTCTGCAGATATTTCCATACTGATTTACAAGACATATATCTTGCCAGTCATTGAGTTTGGATCATTACTGGTAGACCTCGCGAGTCACAGATTTTGAAATAAAATGCCCAAAATGGATGGGGTTACTTCCAAAAATTGTTAATAAGTTGCATTAGGCCCCAGGTGGGGGCTGGATGCTGTGACTGGACTAGGTTCAGTTGGGATGTCCAGGGACGGCTAGCGTCAGGGACGTGTGGGTAGGGGAGATGGATGATCTGAGGTCGACGACATTGGGGACAACAATTTTTTACGTGGCTAAGTCGTCTACCCAGATCTCCATCCCATATCCCTCACACCCCCCAAGATTTACTTGTCTAGACAGGGTTTTGTAGGTGGGTGCGCCAAGTGGACGCATTCCATAATACTTAGCCCCTGTGGGGCCACAGTTTTTAATCTGTGTATCCATTTCATCTCCATCTGGTTACGAAGGTCCTCCGAAAGCTCTCTAGTGGTTGAGCAAGCGATGAACTCAAGGACGTATACCTTAACATCATTTTCACCTGCATGATTAAGTGAATTGAAATGCCTCGATACCGAAGTGTCACTCTCAGGGAGGTCTGGGCGAGCTATGGTCCTGAAGTGTTGGTATAGGCGTTTCTGTAAGAGCTGTTTAGTCTTGCCTACATACTGTCTCTTGCATGTGGTGCATTCTAGACAGTATATTAAGTTGTCGCTCTTGCAAGAGATATTGTATTTGGTCACATAGGACCGTTTTGTTGTAGTCGAAGTGATCCTACCTGTGGTGTCCAACTTGGTGCAGTATCTGCATGTCTCTTTGGTGCACGAGCGGCATGTTCCATCGTCCACCATCGATAAGGACCGGTCGGTGGACCGGTCCTGTGAGGTGGGTGGTAATTTGGTGCATATCAGACTCTCACCAATATTGGTGGGCCTCCGGTATGCTATGACCACCTTCTTTTTATAGAGGTGGTCGGTTGTGGTAGAGCGTCCTAGAATGTCCCAGTTGTCTCTGATACTTTTTGCAAATAAATTGCACCTGGGATGGAAGCGTGTCACGCCCAGGAGGGGTGCCTCGCTTTCTGGTAGGTTGTGTTGTTCTGTATCGTCTGACCTGTTTAGGAGGGATTCCCTGGATTTGCACCTCGCCGATGTGAACGCTCTAATTATCACATCCATGGGATATCCCCTGCGTTTGAAATGCAGTGCCTTCTCCTTGCAGTTCCGGTCAAAGTTGGCGATGATGCTGCATATTCTTCGGATGCGAATAAACTGACTGGAGACTATCCCATCCCTCGTGCTCCGTTTGTGGGCAGAGGTGTAGTGCGGAAAGTTGTTTGCATCCATGGGTTTGCAATACAAGTCGGTGTAGAAACCCAGAGTGTCGTCCCTGATTACATAGGTGTCAAGGAAACAGACACGTTCAGTCGATATTTCACTACTGAACTTGATGGTCGAGTGTACTCGGTTTAGGGCACTTATCATTTTGTTCAGTTCGTCTGAGCCATGGGTCCAGATCATGAATATATCGTCTATATAGCGGCCATACAAGGCTGGGGCAGGTGATTGGGTATAAATATACTTCTCCTCAAACCAGTCCATAAATATGTTCGCATATGTGGGTGCCACCTTGGTCCCCATTGCGGTGCCTCCTATTTGTAGGTAAAATCTCCTGTTAAACTTGAAGTTGTTTCTTTCTAGGACGAAAGCCAGAAGCTTCAAGATGGAACCATCCGCCACCGGTGGTTAGCGAGTGTTCGGTGCTTCTCTAGGAACTGCCTCACTGCTCTTTTACCCTCGTAGTTGGGTATGTTGGTGTATAGCGAGGTGACATCCATGGTAACTAAGGTGGCGTTTTTTGTGTCCAGGCCTGCCTCATCGATCATTTGGATGAAATGTGAGGTATCTTTGATATATGATTTAATTCTAGGGATGTACGGTCTGAGGATCGTGTCTATGAAACCAGATATCTTCTCCATAGGGCCTCCATTGCCGGAGATGATAGGTCGTCCTGGACATGGGGTTTTCCCCTTGTGAACCTTGGGGAGTAGGTAGAATTCAGGGCATCTTGGTTCACTGTTCTGTAACATGTCGAAAATGTCATGGGTGATCTCATTTTCTTCCAAGAGTTGACTGACATAGGCACCCACCTTCATGTAGGCCCATGGTGGCAGCAAGTAGACTCTATATATTTTATTTATTCCTGATATGATACATGTGATTCTCAGTGTGATGACATCAATATGTATAGACAAATACCTAAATGTTTTCCAGCTGTTTTTGTGAAGGATTCAGATTGGTGCCTATGTCGGGGGTGGGGTGCCTACGTCGGGGGTAGGGTGCCTACGTCGGGGTGGGGTGCCTACGTTGGGGCATTTTCTTTTAAGTTTTTCAAACCTCTACACATTACAGATCCCCCAAAACGCTCAAAATATGTCATCCAATATGTTGGGAAGAGTATAATGATAAAAGTAAATTCTTATTTGTCAGTAATTCCCCACAGTTTTAATTCATAAATCAACGAGGCTTACCCCGACATAGGCACCTAGGAAAAAATAAGTTTAATATTCAAATTGATGCTGGGAGAGAAATATTCATCCAATCCAGTAGCGATTTTCAGGTTACATTCCCCGAATTGCCTAATAATAAAAATGTCTTCTGAAATAACCCATTGCCCCCATTTCGTGAGAATTGACCATATATCTATAAGTGTGGAGTCAAAGACAATTGACAAGATGCCAGATTAATCAGAAACTTATTTTTGAAATTTTCTCATAATTTCTTCTTTGTCATCTTCATGTATCCGTATAAGTTACCCATTTTATGGGGTTTTCTGATGGTTGTGAGGATTTCATCCGGTGTCATGATGCAGGTTTCCTGTTGCCCCCATTTCCAGGCACCTCAACACTTCTTCATGAATGAGATCTTGTATGTGGTCTTCCTCACTTTTATGACCTCGCCAATGTACCAATTGTGGCCATATATAATGGTGACAAATGATCCCAGGGATATTTCAGTCTTTCTGCATGGTCTCAATGGAAGATCATCATCATCATCATCGGGTGGGATTTCCTCTTGCCTCCTATGATCCTCAAGATTTTCAATTTGATTTTTGTTGGACTCCTGATTTTCACATACCATCTGTGGGGCTGGTGATGTTACTTTTGATGGTGTTTTGATGGTTACTTTTGATGGTGTTTCAGTTTCGAGGGTAGATGGTTCATTGTTTTCCTGATCGCTGGCATCATGATGATCTTCTTCTACCTCTTCTTCATCCTTACTGGACTCATAGACTGCTACCAATCCATTATGACTGAAAGACTCTTCAAAGTCACATTCTGACCCTTCAGATTTCTCCTCCTGAGTGGTGATCATGATGACCTGAGTCTTTGATGATCCAGGGCATCCAGGCTTGAAGGTGCATCCGTCAAGACAATTTGGACACATGCAAGAGATCTCCCTTATGTATAGAAAGTCCTGAAACAGAAATATAGAATGTACCTTCATTATTCCTGGAACAGGTGTGTTTTTCCAGGATGAAATTATTTTTGCCCCTGCTTTGATTTCTTCATTTGAAACGAGTAGAACTTTCATTTGTGTTTCTTCTCCTTGGATTTTCGAAGCAAACTCTTCAATGTTGCAAAGAGGAATGCCTCTTTTAGCCATGTTGTCTGCTTTCCTTTTAAGGGCCCCCCCCTACCTCATCACAGGGGCCTTTGCCATGGCCAGCCTCCATATAGCACCATGATGCCTTTACATGATATATTGATGGAAAATGGGAGATGAGAGATGTAATGTACTTGTTTCTGTACTGGCTTGTTGGCGAATCAGAGACAAAATGAATGTATTGAAGATTAGGCAAAATAATCTTGAGTTCCCTCATCAATGCATCAATGAAGCTGAAGACGGCTGGTGCAGAATGTTTCCTTTCAGAAGAAACACAGACAAAAGACTGCACCTTCACTTCTCTGCCTTCAAAAAAGTGCACAACTATCTGCACTGTGAATTGAAGGTTGTCAAAGTGAATTGAAGATGGCTCATTCTGATATTTGGTACACCAGTTCTCAACAAAGTCGAGTTGAACTATGCTCATGGTGTCGTTGGTGATGTACTCTCGGAGCGCACTAACTGCTTTGAATTGCTCTGAGACCATGGAGACCATGGAAAAGGCACACACACATACAGCGCTGGGTGTGAGCAATGAGTTTGATGCCCTTTTGTCTTACTGCAAAGAAAAAAGATTTCCCCACCTTAATACGAGGGTATGCTCGGCAGAATTTCTCATATAAATTCATCATGGTATCAGTAAGGCCACGTTTAAACGCATCTTTTTTTGAAGGAAATGAGACACTATTTTCGTCCCTCTTCAAAAATAGGTTGATTAATTCCTTCTTTGCCTTTGTTTCAACAGATTTTGTGGATTTCTTGGGTTTTTCGTGATAGATGTAATCTCTTGATAGATTGATTTTTTTAGCAATTTTCTGAGCCAATCCAAGTTGTTTCCTTTTCTTTTTTTCCTTTGCTGAGCTCTCAGATGGTGTTCGTTTGAATAAAGATTTTTTTACTTCAGTCGGAGCTTGTCTTACTTTTGATACAGTAGCAGTTAATGGCGCAAGGGCAGCAATTCTCTCTACATTTGGAGTTGCTTGTATCTCAAGTAATATTTGGACTGCTTCTCGGGTTGGGGAGCCAAAAGCTTCAACAGGAGTCGGTCGTTGATGCTCTTGCTCTTCATCTTGAGATAGATTGATGCATTTTCTAGGACAGGAATAGAGGGTGTATGAAGGGTTGACAACTGCTTCTCCACTGTTTCCAGCTTCCTTTGGGTGGTGAGAAGCTTGCGGGCGATTTTTCGATACTCTGGTCGATGACTAGGGGGAATACTGGAAAGGAATAATAAAACTTTAACATTTCTAAACAATGGCAATGTATACAATAATTAGCTAAACATAGAAACACCATCATAAAACCATGGGATTCATATGAATACACAGAGGACATAAGTATTTTGCTAATATTTTGCAGGTATTTGTTTGTTTTTTACCCATTCAGGACAGCGCCTCCAACATTATGTCATGCTTGACAACCAAGTGTGGGAAAAGGAACATCAATTGATGTCACATCACGACAACACTTCACAGCATCCACTGTTCTGTGGATAATGCACATTCTAATAATTAACATCATGTATATTATGGACGGCATTAACATTGCCACCACTGAATAACGTTATTATGGTGCTTTTTGGCAATACGCATTCTTTCCTGGAGTGCTTTATGACATTACGCATCCTATACATGGGAGGGCCTTTATGTACTTCATGTCCTACCTTATGGAGTGTTTTAAGGCAATATGCAGCCAAACGCATTGGGAATGACTTAAGGCATGGCCATATGCGTGGGAATGCTTTAAGGCAATACGCAGCCTTAATTCATTCAGTTAAGAGTAATCTAAATAACTATCATTTGCAAAATGGTGCAAAAGCCTCAAAAACCTTAATGTTAAATACTATGGAGTATATCAATTATTTCGGATTAATTGTAAAGGGTTTTCAGAGACTTAATAAGGAGAGTCAGTGTGTCACATCCCTTGTCTTTACTAAATGCTCTATGGTCCATTCCCTCCACATACCTTGGTTCAGGTACTGCTGCAGGTAATCTTTGCTTTGGCCACTTGTTCAGCCTCTTCTCCTGCTTGCCTTGATGACCTTCTCTTATTAGTCTGAAGGCGGGATTGCTTAGATTTGGCTTCTAAAATATATACATAATGGATATTGTATGATACGTGTACATAGAGGTACTATGAATTATACTATTTTTAGTAATCTGTTACAAAGTTTCCGAACTTGTCATATGTGTATAGGGTAATAACTATTGTAACACCTAATCAAAGTGCATACCCTGATTAAGATGTGATTGGGGGTAAATGATTGACAAATACAAACGCCCTGGCACTATTTCAGTGAAATACAGTGTTGATATATATGATGTGTTTCAGGATAATGAGTGACAAGTCACAAAATGGATATTCTTCAGAGTATTTCCATTCAGGACATTTCTTTGTACAAATGTTCTCATTTTGGGGTTATCTAATGCTCCAGATCGAATATGTGTACCAATTTTCAAGACTATTTATTAAATTTATCAATACTTTCCTAAGCTCATTCTATAGAGTATATTAAGCTTTTTTATACTAATAATTATCCATCACTGCATACTTTTATTTTTAAAAATGAAATTAAAAATATGAAACTTTGAAGTATTGATCTTATCCTTTTTGAATAAAGTTCTGGCCTTGGACAAAGAAATAAATATCAAACTTAAAAAAATAGAAGTATATTAAATGTTTAAAGTTTACCACCATTGGAATCAGCTTGAAATCATTTTTTCAAATATTATGACATTTCAAAATCCATTTTAAGCAACTTATTTTCCTGTAACACATCACATATTATAGATAATGCAATATTCATTCTTTACCTCTCTGTCTCTGTCTGAACTCTGAATTTTCTCTATTTCGAGCCCTTTGCTGCTCTTTCTCTTTTGCAGTTGTCTTTCGTGGGTTGGTTTTGAGCTTTTCCCGGTAAGCCTACAATATAATAAAATAAACAAATATCAATTCATATCTCTAACTAATAACCAATAAAGAAAATAACAATACAGCAAATGTTGGAAGAAACTAGTATTTTGGCAATACGCATTCTTTTCTTTTACTATCAGCTTGATGACGAGCTTAGACGTCGCCATGTGAGCTCTCCGCTAATTCTAGCCTAAAGTTTGGGAAAAGCTTTGATCATAACCACACAAATGGTTTCACTAATCCACTAAAGTACATGGACACCAACAATGGTCATTATCGAACAATGTCTAGCATGGGAAGCTAGATATCAACACAAAGTGAACTGAACTCAACCTCGACTACCCGGGAAGCCCTTGGTGAGCCTAGCCCTGTTATTATCGCCCACTTAGGAGTACTCGAGAGCATACTGTATAATCTTTTACTGATCCGCTGATAGCTTATCTCTGATTTAACACCAGATAAAATGGAAAAACAATTTGAACTGACACAAGGAGCAGATGGATTTTCTCATCTTCACGAATCGACAGATTTTGATCTTGATCGTGATCGTGATTCGGATGAGTACATACTGACCTCTACGCCTGTCATATCAGGGCCCTACGGGGATGCCCCCTCACTGGCTCATTCGCCAGTACGACCTTCTCTTTCACAGCAAAATTCTATTGAAAACGAAGTATTGTTTGGCACCAACTCAGTAGACGGTAACGCTAATAACACTACTCTGCTACTAAATAAGTCTAGTCACGCTTCAAATGATTTATTTATCACATCCTCTGAGCTTAGCTCGATAAGAAGGAACGACGAAGCAATGTCACCGTCGCAAAATGTAATGTCACTGTCACAAGCTCTACAATCGCCAAATAGCACTTCCAGTAGAATTAATGATCTCCTACATCAAAGGTCACAAAACATAAGTAAAATGAAAACCATTATGTCTAACATCGAGGGAAACAGTTACAGTGATTCAGAAATGCCCAATACACTATTGTCTCCAGATTCGCCTGATAACTTAGCTCGCCTGATCTCTAACCAACTGACACCATTAATAGAGCGAGCTGTCACAGCTGGCCGTCAGACGACAGAACAGCTCTTTCAATCTACCTTCAATGATGTCAATTCTGCTATATTGGACTTAAAATCAGACATAAGGCACCTTAAAGAAAGTTTTGACGATAAATTCTCTAGGCTTGAAACTGATATCTCAAAATTGGCCTGCGACGCAAAATCCGCATCGTCACTGTCACCGGACACATTGACGTCCGAGCTGACAGCTCTTCGTACAGAAGGGAAACTGGAGGCACAAAAAATAGTTGCTTCTATAGATAATCTAGCAAGTCACACAGATTCAAATTTTGATAAGATTACAAGCAGTAACACTCACGTCAGCCACCATATGTGACTGAGATGCAGTCTCATCCATGGGGTCCACAGCAGTTTAACGCTCCTCCATCCCGCCCGAGAGGTCAGTCTCGAGGCTGGGGCCCAAGGGATGGTAGGCAACAGCGGCCGCCAACACAAGCAGGCGCTCGCCTCCATCCTAATCAGCATCAGAAACACCGAAAGTTCCTAGTGTTGAACAATATTACGGAGCTTGGCGATGACAACATAACACAAACTATCCTCGATGTCTGCACAGGGCTTGATCCTAATTATAAAGCTGACGACTGGGTTGAAGTGTATAGGCCTGTTTGACGTCAAAATTATGAGACCAGTTTTTGTGAAATCAAAGTCCGGCGAAATCCTCCCAAAAATCTCTGCTGAAGTACTAAATATCCGTCATACTGACACCCGGTTTGCACAGTTAGAGGTTAATAAAGATGGGCTCAGAGTCCCATCGCATGAGTTTGGTATCTTACGTGATTGCCACCAACTGCTCCGCCTAAAAAACTGTCCCTCCGAGCATCGTGGCAGCCATTTGCTAGTAGATAGCAAATCTTTCGCAAGACAAGACCTTCATACTCTTCCACCTGGGTGCCGCCCTGAAGATGTCCGCACTGTGACAATCGATAACGGTCAAGGCATTGGATTTAAGAGCGAGCACTCCTATCTCTCGAATTTCCACCCAACTAAAGTAGATTTTGAGGGCACATTGTTTCGATCAGCTGAGCACGCCTTCCAAGTGACAAAGGCTAAAAATCTAGGTCACCCAGTGCTCGCCGAAGAACCCCGGAACACGCCGAGCCCTTACAAGGTTAAGCGTAGAGCCCGACTTGAACTAAATCCAACGCCAGAATGGAAAAAGAAAGAAAAGGACATCCTGGAACAGATTATAACTGTAATAATTATTATTTCTGTAATGTTACATAACAACAGCTGGGTTGGATAATTGAGAAATGTACATGCCGACTAGCATTCAATTTGGGGATTTACATTGTTGACAAATGACTGAGTGGGTTTAGAATGAGCTTGAGATTGCTTTGAGTATGTAATAGAAATTGGAGATCATATGTATCCGCGATGGGTAACCATAGCCTTGGTGATGAATTATTTTGGATGTATAGAACGAGACACTATGTGATGTGAGGGTAAACTCGATTTAGTTAATCGCAGTATGATAATTGTATTATTTCCTGGGCAACGCACGAAAAATAACAGCTATGTTTTGTTATGCGTATTTGGGTATGAAGAAGATGATAATAAAACTGTAATGTAATGTGGCCAATAAAAATATTTAAAAAAAAAAAATAAGGCAAAAATTCACCCAGAATAAATATATCAAGAAAAGGTTAATGGATCTCCCCCACACAGCATTTTATGAAATGACGACTGACAGAAAGTGGGCCGCCGGAAGTAACCTTCCGAGAATTCTAAATCAGGAAGGTCAACGGTCGGCGCTACTTTCCAAAGACTTCTCTGGCAACAACCTTTGCGGGAAAATCATTGGAAAGCTAAAAGCTGACCTCCTCAAGGCAGCTTAATACTGTGATCGTGATTTTTATAACTTTTGACAGTTTCTGCTGGTATAACAACCTCTCTCCCTTATGATACCCATATTATCGCCCATCAAAACAAAACATCTCGCATCTGACAGCATGACCTCTATTCTTGTCATCGGAGACTCTTGCGCCAGGTTCCTTGGTCCATACATGCAAAATCTCCTACCTACAGGTACAACTATAGGAGCAATTCCACCAATTGGTCGACATTTGGCTGAAAATTCGTAATTTTTTAACTTGCTTCTATTGATTTATTATTTTTCGTACATAAACTACACATATTGCTGATACTATAGGCGAAATTGGGAAATTTAATAATGAATATTGCAGTCAGTCCAGCTTGATAGAATTTGTGACTAGACCTCTCATGTTAAGGGCACCAAAGAATGGTACATATTTCTACATAAATATGGATTTAAATTACAAATAAATAAAAAAGATATGCACATGATGTTTTAAATTATTTTGTACTACATAGGTCTTGACGTAGGGGTCATGGCGCTTTTTAGTTTGTGAAAATATTCCCACTAGAAGAAAAGTTATAGCCAAATAACCATGCAGTAATGGTAATGATAATGGCAGCGGCAAGGTAGCCCGAGAAATTCTGACTGGCTCCGCTCTATTTTACTGCTGGTCGCTACACACAGTCAGAGTGCAACGTAATGTTTTTCTATAATAGAATCAAAGCCCCCACTGAAAACTTTAGAATTGTGACATTTTCAGGCGAAATAATTGGATCTCTACTTACTTCCATAATAAATAAAGCACCCACATGATTTGTGTGGCATTTCTAAATGTATTTTATCACATTCCACACACATGCTCAGCGCACGGTAGGCTAGGTAGGCCTCAACAAATGGCGGCAATGTTCTGCGCCACTATAGCGCCACCTGTAAGCTCCTACAACATTAACTTATTTTTGGCGAGAATTAAGTTTAAAAGGCCAAAAGAGTACTTCTTTTTGTGTCAACATTGCTCTGATCAATTTTTTAGCAAAATAAACTGAAATTTTCATAGATTAGCAAAATATCTGCATTATTTTGGAACATTTTTTGTTTACTTCCGGTACCCAGAACACCTTGCTTCATTGTTTTGAAAGTCCCGCCAACTTGGGCCAGAACCATCGTTACCAAACACATTCACATTTATTAAAACTAATCGGTGATCAGGTATTATTTTTTGCTCTGCACATTTGTCAACATATATAATTCCATTGCAGACATTAGATATCGGTGGTTAAAGCGTTTTTCTATTATATCTCTACTCGGCCAGAAGTGGCTCAGTAAACACCACTGTTCATTCGGTTCTGCTCCCAGACCCTCCGTAGGTTAGGGTCTGGGAGCCCGGGCTACGGCAAGGGAGACAGGTCATTGACCCTCTGCCCATATACACATATATACTCCATTATATCTTGAATTTCTACCAAAATATACCATATTCTTCCCCTCGTTTTTCTGTTAAGATGACCTGAATACTTGTATATTGAATACTTGTTTATAGAGGTAAATATGAATTTGATTTAGGTATTTAGAGGCAAAATTATTAGGGAAATGTTCTCTATGTGTCCACACAATACATGTATATATTATGTCACATAATTATTATGTCACATGTTTATGTCACCGTAACATGCCGGCACGTTACGGTGACATCATGCATGTTTAGCACCCTTCAGGTGCAATAATGCACAGCAGGGGGATAATGTGACTGTTTATATTTGAGCTATATGATGACTTACCTTCAGCCATACTTCAATTTTTTCAACTCTAAATATTTTATTTTTTATTACCTAAAACGTCCGGCACGTTATGGTGACATAGACGCTTCCCAAATATATATTATATGCTCTAATTCCGAAGAAAACTAAAATATTCAAATACATTCGTTATTATATGGGAGAATACATTGAAAAGTATCTAAAACATGTCCACTTCACCCATCTTGGTATTTATATCAATTTTTATTCTAGGTTTACTTAGGCACGTTGTGGTGACATATACAGACTTCCCCAGACATTTTGGCATTGCAAATCAACCAATGGATTATTAGAAATATATTTTTTTCAAATTATTCGGTACCCATGGTCATGATATGAAATTTGAATAAACATGTAACCATGAGTTGACATATTTTCTTTATCTCTTTCCTCTATTTTTCTCATAATTATTAGCAATATTTTCGTTAATTCTTAGGCAATAAAACAGTGTTTTCTTCCTCTAGAATTTTAAATATTTATGCCAGATATACAAAAGTAGGGTATTTCTGATGTATTTCTAATCGGGGAAGCAAACTGAATTGATTAAAATAACTCCAGACCAATATTTCTCATTATAAATTCAAAAATCTATTTTATAGTCATATGTCGACCAATTGGTGGAATTGCTCATAGATATCTCTTCTTCACCAGGAGCTGGTATTCTGCAATCTGTGAAATATGCTGCTGATAAAATACATCTACTCACGCCGACACATATTTTTGTAGTCTCTGGTCTATGCAACTTAACAGCAAAGGACAATCTCACCAAGTCAGTCACTCTTTGTCGTACCAACTTAGAGTCCATGAAGAGAAATCTGTCCCTGGAGCTGATAGACACTTATAATTATATTTCTGAAATTCTCCCACATCCATATGTTAGCTTTGCCCAAATCACTGGGATGCACATCAGCCTATACAACATGCGACGTGAAGTCCAGCGAGGCCGTCTTCAAGCTGAAGACATTGCCCCGCATCCACTCCAGGAGAAACTAAATCGGCAAATCGAAGCAGCTACTCAACTAATCTTAGAATATAATGCTACCAGGGGAGTTGTTACCCCATGGACACAGAGAGTAGTCCATCGTTACCACCCAAACAACTCCACCTACACGCATAACTATACTCACTTAGCTATAGATGGATGCCATCTCTCGACCAATCTGGAGGACATCTGGGCTAACGCCATAACCAAAACATACATGGCTCAAATCATGAAGAAAGACACAAAAAACTAACTTTGCTCTTAATTATAGAATAATACTATGACTTCCCTCCAATCTAATTAATGAATACTCAACTATACTCTCTGCTATATAACACCAGCCTTCTGAAAATGTGATATACCTTTCTACTGCACACTCTCTCTTCTGTCCCCAGAATAAGGGATAACTTGTCTTAGTATCCCCCACTTCTGGGCTCAGATGGCGAGTTTATTACTATTAATCGTCGAGGCTTGTAACTTTAAGAGTCAATTGGACGTATAAGGTATACGTCTCTCAGGGTCAAGTTGATGTATAAATAAGTAGTAGATTTGATAGGAAAATACTCACTATTAGTATGTACATTCATATCATGCTGTATTAGTCAGATGTTTTGCACTCATTCATGCTACTATTTGTATTTGTGTAGGTGATATTCATGCTACTGTTTGTATTTGTCTAGGTAATATATCCAGCCAATCATACTCTCATCTGTCTTCAGAATGAAGGGGTTCGGCTATAAATTTGTCAGTGATTCTCATGGCGAAAAAACCCACAGGGTAAATTAGATGTACAATGACTTATAGATAATGGATTTTTGTATCACTGATTTTTGCATTTTTGCATCACTGTAACTATCTCAGATTATTATGTCACAGATTATATCGTGTCACTGATTTCAACATGTATCAGGTAGAAACATTGTCAGCACTGCTCTGGGGGTGTTTGACCTTTGATCAGTCATGACGAAAAGGTAACTTGTCTTAGTACCTTCTCCCCATTCGTCATTCCTGCTCACTCCCGGTCACCCCCTATAATCTAACTGTGAACTGACTTCAAATTGGTTTCAATCTACGCTAAGAGGCATGTACAGTATTGATATTGGTGAATCAATGTGATTGTTTAATATTAACATCTAGAACTTACTAGTGAACTTACTGGAGTGCTCTCCACCCATTCACTCATTTTATTTATTTATTTATTTATCTATCTATTCATCCATCCATCCATTCATTTAACTATTTTCTCTTATGTCGCAAGTGCAAATATAAATACAAAACATATTTTGGATATCTCGTACTACCTGACCCAAAACCAAGACCATCTTGATGTTAAGAAATTGCCCACTCAAAGTCACGCTGAGGGAAGGAAAAACCTTAAAATTATGTCAACAAAATTCAATAAAATTTTAGACTCCGCCACATATAAATGTAGAGCCCGGTGGAACTCTTTAAAAGCAGAGGCTCATACAATTGATGACCCTGCTACCTTTAAAAAGTACACCCAACAACTTCTCGCACCTTTTTAGTTCTTACAAGTGTATTATTCTTACCACTTTCTATGCGCCTCTCTTGGTCTAATATCATATGTGTATCAGTACTTCATGTCTAAACTGTATACCCATGATTGATTGACTGGTTTTCTGCACTCTCTTTACTCTTATGATCAAAAGTGCTGGTCATATATAAGTATCTCCTTGCATTACCTAATATTGCGAACTTGAAACTTGAACGAATGTATACTTATGGCATTTACATCACTCAGTATCTGCTGTGTATAACACCATAGTACTGGTTAAAATTACCTTAGCTAGCTCTCTCATCCAATTTGTGTCTCATACATAATCCCCTTTTAATCATTGTTACTACACTGTAGTTCTCATCTCATTATCATATTCAACCGCTGTTAACATTAAGGCGTTCAAATTTGTTCTCTTTGTAACAAACTCTTCTGCTGTTGTAACGAACAAAAATGCTAGATAAGACGGCATTCACAGGAAGACCTGACTGTAAAGTCAGACCTGACCAACCAAATTGTATTACCATCTTCGATTACAATAAAAGAATTTTTGAATTGAATTGAATTGTTGTGAATGAATGGATTCAGAGATATATGATTATCTTTAATGCTGCAAGAATAAAGTATCTTTATTACCTTCATCCGCTCCACATTTTTAGACTTGTACTCCTGCTCATCTTTTATTTTTGCCCTATACTGGTGCATATACTTGATATTGGCCAATCGCTGCTCTTCTGTCCGAAACCGCTGTGGCATCCTACAGGAATGTAATGTTCGTTGACAGTGAGATGCAATTAATTAATATTTACTATGGGATTAATTTCCCTTGATTTGGTGTCTTCGGCATTGGTTTGAAAATAAACCCCAAGGCCCGTCAGGGACGAGGGGTTTATTTTCAAACCCATTATTTTCAAACCCATTGAGGACGGGCTGATGCCTCAAGGCATCAACATCAAAATGGCTCAGGGGACGGGCTGATGCCTCAAGGCATCACACATAATTTGGCTCAGGGGACGGGGTGATGCCTCGAGGCAAACCAAATCGAGGGAATTAATCACTTTAATAGCCGATTTTGGGATTCAATACTACTGAGACCCTCATGAAAACGTTTTAGATGTACTTACAGCATGAAGAACTGCAATAATTTAGCTCGAATACATGGGTTACTATTTTACATCTGACATGGAAAGGACCGAGTCAAAACGCCGCCTTTATAACGTCTAAATCAGCATGTTTTACACAATTCAAACCATCACATTATAATATTTAGTTTATTTTACCTCTGTCAAACCAATATCACATATGTACACATCATCATAACTTCAGAATGTCGGTTACGTCAGCTGCACTCTCCTTTCCAGAAACAAACAAAGCTTCCACTTTTTGCATGCAACCAACAGAGCCCACTAGGGCCCTGAAATCAGACGGTACGGCCCACACTTGCTTATTACGGCCCAAAGGCCCAAAGGCCCTAGTGTCCGGGGCTCTAATGTTGCGCACCCAACAGACTTCCGGTTTACGAATGCCATGTTCCATGTGTCTAGGGACTTAAAAAGAAAAATAAATAAAAAATCTGAATTGGTAGAAATGTTTTAAATATTGTCAATGAACATTACTTTTTAATAGCTGATTTTTGGATTGTGCTGGGGTTTTGGATAGTGATGAGTTACTGTTTTGACAGGATGTTGTCACTTAGGATAGCGGATGTAGTAAATTATTTTTCGGATGTAGAATATTATTTTTCGGATTTAGAATATTATTTTTCGTATGTAGTAAATTTAATGGTTCCCGCGTTGCTGCTCATTCACTTACCTCATCAACTAGTTGTTTGTCGTCGATTCCACGTTCAGTTTGGAACGTGTATAAAGTCCTGGTCACCCAAAAGTCTTTTCTCCGCTGTTTCCGATGGAAATATTAGCCATTTTTAGATTATTTAGGGCCTAGTGCTCGCCATAACGTCAAGACGATAGACATCGTGCAAGCAAAGTTGTGATACAATGGCTGCCTCCCAGTTAGTTGAAGCTTTATGAGGCATAGCGATGGTTCATACAAGGATTTCACTCTAGTCAAGTAGCGAGCGAGAGTCCAAGTGACGAGAAACTGGCGTGTGACATTAGTTCTTGGTAAATATGAAGGTGGCGCCACCCATTCAATGCCCTGTAATGACTTCGCTATTACCAGCCTCATGACCCTGGCTATCGAATAATTTGAAATAAATATATTTCTAATAATCCATTGGTTGATTTGCAATGCAAAAATTTCTGGGGAAGTCTGTATATGTCACCATAACGTGCCTCTTTAAAACTCGAATAAGAATTGATATAAACACCAAGATGGGTCAAGTGGATATGTTTTAGATAGTTTTCAATGTATTCTCCCATATAATAATGAATGTATTTGAATATTTTAGTTTTCTTTTAGAATTAGAGCATATAATATATATTGGGGAAGTTTCTATGACACCATAACGTGCCGGACATTTTAGTTAATAAAAAATAAAATATCTAGAGTTGAAAAACTTAAAGTATGGCATAAGGTAAGTCATCCTATAGCTCAAACATAAACAGTTGCATTATCCCCCTGCTGTGCATTATTGCACCTCAAGAGTGCTAAAACATGATGGTGCCAGCACGTTACGGTGACATACATTATCTGACATACATTATGTGACATATATTATGTGAAGTACATGTATTGGCTGGACCTTTTCCCTAATAATTTTGCCTCTAAATACTGAAACAGAATGTATATATTTACTTTCATAAACTGATATAAGTATTCAAGTCAACTAAGCAAGAAAACAAGGGGGAAAGAATGTGATACATTCTTGTATAAATTCTAAATATGATGGATTATATATATGTATACATATGGGAATAGGGTCAATGACCTGTGACCATTGCCGCTGCCATTATAATTACCATTACTGAGATATTATTTGGCGGTAACTTTTCTTCTAGTGGGAATAGTTTCACCAACTAAAAAGTGTTATGACCCTTATGTCGATACCTGTGAGGTACACAGTGATTCAAAACATTATGGGCACATTATTTTTATTTTTTTCTAGTTTAAATCCTCATTTATGTAGAAATATGTATCATTCATTGGTGCCTTTATCATCAGCATTCTCCATCGTGCTAATTCCAAATCTGGCGGATGACAGAGTGTATCTTCAATATTTTCAAGATGGCGGCCATTTTTCAAAATGGCCACCTATTTTAAGCTGTGTTATGTGTTTATTCATAATAGCTTTAATAATATTTGTGCTAGATCCTTCAAATTTTGTGTAGAGTTGAAGAAATTATTGTTGAATTATCTAAATGAATATTGGTGACCTTTCTCAAGGTCAAGGTCATTTGTAATGAGGTCAAATGTCAGATACCATTATTTTTGCTGTATAATCAAACAGATAGATGGGTTTAACTTGCTGAAAAAGGTTTAGACTGATTATGGCCAAGGAATCTGTCTCAATTATATCAATCTAGTGTTAGTGACCATTTTAAGCAATCCAAGATGGCCTCCATTATGGCCGCGAAAAAGGTCGGAAGCACTATATTCTGTCGTGAAATTTACTTAAGCACCACCACCATAGAGAGAACCTGTGAGAGAACCTTACAAAGAGACCTCTCCCTAGATAGGCTATGGGTGATTTTTGTCCAGGAAGTTGTCAGAATAATGTCAATCTGACATATTTCAGCATTTTTAGATTCCAAGATGGCTGCCAATATGTCTGCCCAAATAGTAACTTCATTAATAATCATCGGATTTTGAAGTGTAGCATACTGAAATATAGGTTTTCAGGGGTGCAGAATTCATTGAACAGATCTGAAACAACTTTGTATAAAATATTAAAAAGATAGTGTTGCCATAGCACTCAATATATTGATCAATGCATCATAACTTTATTCATTATAAAGATAAATGAAGAATTCATGAAGAATTTCAGAACAAATTCATTAACAAGCAAAGTCATTAGTGACTTGGCACTTACAGACTAATGCTATATAGTTTGGTGCAAAAGGCCAGTACTTTGGTCATTGAAGTAGTTTAAAGTGTCATTCAGCCTATGATGGATAAGCTATGACAGGAGGAATTGTTAGGAGCATTACAAGAGTTATTGGGTCAAGAGGGGCTAGCAGAGGCCATGGTCCAGCAGTTCTTTTTATGAGGATGTTAACTGGTTAACAGGACCTAATGGAATTCCTTCTTACACACATCAGGGAGAAATCACTGCATTATAATTATCCTGCCATAAACTATACATACACTGTATTGTGGTCAGAATCCAATCCAGTAATATAGGTAACTATATACTCCTAGATTAGTTATTAGAAAATAGCCCTAAAATTTATTTTGGACATAGTAATGTAAATTTTTTTCCAGTAGCAACTAGTCAGGAACCCGCTGGAAGACCTGGAATTTACCTTTCAGATATGGTCTCCTTTTTGTACACCTTCTCGTATAGATAAAAAAAAATGCTTTGAGGTATTCATGCAGGGATAGTAGACATGGGGTAAAACTGATATTTAGAATCCAATGACCCTAATCTGACAGAGTTTATATTGATAAACTTAGGTTTCTGATGTGCCAGAATGTACACTTCTTTGTTGATAGCTTCGCCATGTGCACTGAGCTGATGTAAGATATATTTCTTGACCACATTACAACAGAGTGAATTTTGGTGTTAGCACAGCTCAATGCTAACATTATATTATATCACCCTTCCCATGCAAACATAAGAGGAATTAACAGTCAATTCTGATGTACTTGATCACTTAGATGGAGACTGTCCACTTTCAGTACCTGGGATTAGAACCTTTCCAAAGCTGCCTTGTTGTCATAGTGAGAAAGTCCAATAATTTGTGTAGAAGCAGTACTATCTACTTGGAGGCAAGTTATGCTTCTGTTGACAGATATCCATCCTTAAATCCGATCATTACCAAAATGTGTAATTCATTTCTCATATCTCACATCTCAAATGTTGTTCATTAATGTACTGACAGAATAGCATGTCCATCTACCCCAGAATAGACCCAACCCTTACGTTGGAATATATGGAGAGTTATGTACTAGTAGGGGCATGAGTCCCTGCCTTATTTATCTATTTTTAACAAATTTTATTTCATAGATATTTCACAATCTGTGATATATCTCAATCATATAAACATAAATTTTAGAAACATAGACAATATTTTATAAATAAAATGTTGTCCATACATTGAATTTTATTGGAGTTTTAAAGATTTAACAGTTTCTTCTCAATTTACATTAGACAAAGATATCAGCCAAGGTTCTGCCAGCAACTCAGTGGAGTGATATCACCAAATTGCTAGTGGAATTCCTATGTAGGAGGGCAGCATGTACAATGCTATTAGGGCACTTACTGCCGATTTTGAATACCCCAACTTGCATCCCTGTACCTATAATTTCTTGGATGGGATGTCCATCCTTTTCCATCTTGTATGTTAACGAACAGTGGATTGTGTCAATCAAAAAGATCAATACAATGAAAGTGATGGCCATATCTAAAGGCAGCACATGAAGATTTATCTGACATATCTCCAAATGTCTGTCTAGTTGTCTCTCTTACACAAAGCAACAAGGCCTTGACCATCAACACTAAAAGCTGAATCATCTGGCATGTTGAGAGTCTTTGTACTATCATAATTGTTTCCATCAGGATAGCTGACTGTCCTCTTCTAGAGCTGCCATCTGGTGCTGCTAAAGAAGGAGGAATTAAAAGCAATTCATGCTTTAAAGCATCAGAGAGATTGATGTATTTCCCTGCCTCACATACGATTTCTGATCTCTGACGAATGGAATGGTCCACAGGGAGGGTAGTTTTGTGAGTGATGCTTTAGCTTAATCTCAAATATTTTTTCAAGGTGGCAGAATATTGCCTCTGTATAGGATCATAACACCTTTCATTCATTTGATTTCTTATTCTTCTGGTAAGAATTGTTCAAGTCTCCTGTCCATACTTTGAAGCTCCTAAGAGAGTCTGTTATCTTTGGTTTTTTTTTGGTCTTTTGCGAATTAAGCAGCTGATGTGCAGTTCCATTTGAGAAATCTACTAGATCCTCATGAATCTCAGTCACCATTTTCTCTGCTTTGTTGTCCTGTGACAGGCAAGGTTAATTCTATTTCCTCCATCAGGTTTCCCATGGACAGCTTCATTAGTGGTTGCTCCAAATATGTCTCTGGTATCTTGGGATATCTGAGACCTATGCTTTGAGACCCATCACATGAGGGAACTTGGCCTTTTGGTTAGACCAACTATTTACTGGCTTTTATTGGGGTCAACTTGATTGAATTACTTCTTTCATCACAAATTCATAACAAACTTCCCACTAAAATTCAGTATAGCCTGTGGTAGCATTTCCATCTCTGTCACATATATTGTTCCCAAATTTGCATAGTTCAGGTGTCAGTATCTATAATATTGGTCTATTGTAAATGTACCTTGTTTCCCTGGAAGTGGAAGTCAAAAGCAATACATGTTTTCTAGAAAACAAATCAGTTCTTCAAATATAATTCATCTTTATAATGATAATGATTGTGATGCACTGATCAATAAGATGGTTGCTATGGCAGCACTGTATCTTTTTACAATACTATCTAAAGTGGTTCTAGACATGTTCAATGAATTCCTCACCCTTGAAAAAAATGTTTTGGTATGCTGCACTTCAAAATCTGATGATTATTAACAAAGTTACTATTGAGGCAGCCATATTGGCGGCCATCTTGGAATTCTAAAAATGTTGTAAGACGTCAGGTTAACATTATTTGGACAACTTCCTTGAAAACAATCACCCATAGCCTTATCAGTGATCTCTTTGCAAGGTTTTCTTCTGTCTGCTTGATTATACAGTAGAAATGATGATATCTGAGATTTGACCTAATTACAAATGACCTTGACCTTGACAAAGGTCATCAATGTTTTGTCAGATTGTTAATAGATATTGCGTCCACCTCTACACAAACTGTAAAGGGTCTAGGTTAAATATTGTTTAAGCTATAAAGAAAAAACTGGTAACACAGCTTAAAAGTAGCTGCCATTTTTAAAATGGCCGCCATTTTGAAAATATTGAAGATTCACTCTGTCATCCGCCAGATTTGGATTTAGCAGATATTAATTGTCTTAGAACAAGTGTTGTAATGCTTCTACTATAAAACGTATACCCCCAATCAGGCACCGTGTGGCCTACCCGCTGTTACCTAGAATGGGCCTAAAATATGGGCACTGTGTTACCCATCAGTAGGGAGTTTCGACACCGCTCACCTATCTGCAACCGTATCCGTATCCTTATTACTTTAGGGATGCGTGAGCCCGGCGTACCGAGCCTCCAAATTTAGTTTCAGCAGATGCCCCTACGCACGCAAGACCGTCACCTTACCCTCGGTGTGCTTACCGAGAAAAACTCAAGGACAGCCGGTAGGCTGGCATCAAAGATGGCGGTCTCTGACAGGGTCTCCGACGCTATAGTACTGTTTTTTGAACCATGCTTTCTATGATAAAAGTGTCAACTATCACCAAACTTGCTAGGCAAGGACATCAACAACATGTTTAATATTGATCCCAAACCATTTTTCTTAATGTAAAATGGCTAGATAGTTTGTCATATGCTTAGGTAAAACCCCTGTAACAAGTGGCATCCTTGCGGATTCTCCTGAGTGGAACTCCGTATCGCGCTCATTACCTATGCACAACCTGACATAGTGACCTAATTCCACACCGATACGTACGGGTCACCTCCTGAGGAGGGTCTGTCGAAACTCCCTATTATTTCCATCATAGCCCATTGTTGTTTATTTTTTTGAGTAGACAGATACCCAGAATACCTTATTTACATTGGCATTAACATCAAGCGTTTATTTATTTATTCTTTAAATTTTTATTTTTTTCACTTTATTTTTTTTGTTTTTATTTTTTTTTCAGTTTTTTCCAATTTTTATTTTTGTAATATTTTTTTTTTTTTTTTTTTTTTTTAAAAGGCCCATATAGGGGTCTATAGTGAACATAGGTCACATAGTGCCAATATGGGGACTATTGTGAATATAGGTCACACAGTGCCCAAGTGTGGGTCTATACTGAACATAGATCACATAGTGCCAATATGGGGGTCTATTGTGAATATAGCTCACACAGTGCCCATTTGGGGGACTAAACGAATCATAGGGCACACGGTAGTTTAGTAATGTCCCTCATTAGGGCACTGTGTTACCTAAGTTTAGTAATGTCCCTCATTTGGGCACCGTGTTACCTATGTCTAGTATAGACCCTCATTTGGGCACTGTGTGACCTGTTTAGTATCGTCCCTAATTTGGGCAATGTGTGACCTATATTTAGTATAGACCCTCATTTGGGCACTGTGTGACCTATGTTTTGTATCCTCGCTGATTTGGGCACTGTGAGACCCATGTTAAGTAAAATCAAACATATATATGGTCATTGTGTGACCTATGTTCACTACAGACCCCCATTTGGGCATTGTGTTACCAATGTTCAATATAGTCCTCCATATGGACGCTGTATGATGTATGTTTAGAAGAGACCCTAATATGGGCACTGTGTGACCTATAGTTAATCCAGTTCCCCATTTGGATAGTGTGTGACCTATGGCCACTATACACTCTGTACACTTCAAAGAGGAGCACATACACCAGTGGGATGTGGGAGTGCCAGGGCCAATAGCACTGTACCAATGCCGGTCTCTATAATTCAAACCACAGGGGACCACAGAGTTCAACTCCTCTGTATTGTCTTTGAACTATAGTTATACACATTGAAGGCAGGATATGTTGAATGAAACAAAACCATTGCTCGGAGAATAGGAGTACGACAGGTTGGAACCGCCTGGTCAATTGGCGGAGTACAGTGACCTATGTTCACTATAGACCCCCATATGGGCACTGTTCAGTATAGAGCCAGTATATGGGCACTGTGTGACCTATGTTCACTATAGTCCCCCATATGAGCACTGTGTGACCTATGTTCACTATAGTCCCCTATATGGGCACTGTGTGACCTATGGTTAGTATAGTCCCCCATTACACTGTGTGACCTATGTTCACTACAGACCCACATTTGGGCACTGTGAGACCTATGTATAGGATAGACCCCCACATGAGCACTGTGTTACCTATGTTCACTACAGACCCACATTTGGGCACTGTGTGACCTATGTTTAGTATAGACCCTATATGGGCACTGTGTGACCTATGTTCCCTACAGACCCCTATATGGGCACTGTGTGACCTATGCTCACTATAGACCCCTATATGGGCACTGTGTGACCTATGTTCACTACAGACCCACATTTGGGCACTGTGTTACCTATGTTTTGTATAGACCCCAATATGGGCACTGTTCAGTGTAAAGCCACATTTGGGCACTGTGTGACCTATGTTCACTATAGACCACTATATGTGCACTGTGTTACCTATGTTCAGTATAGACCCCAATATGGGCATTGTTCAGTATAGAGCCAGATTTGGGCACTGTGACCTATGATTAGTATAGACACCCATTTGGGCACTGTGTGTCCTATGTCTAGTATAGAACCCCATTTGGGCACTGTATGACCTATGTTTAGTATAGTCCCTCATTTGGGCACTGTATAACCTATGTTTAGTATAGACACCCATTTGGTATAGTCCCTCATTTGGGCACTGTGTGACCTATGTTTAGTATAGAACCCCATTTGGGCACTGTATAACCTATGTTTAGTATACTCCCTCATTTGGGCACTGTGTGACCTATGTTTAGTATAGAACCCCATTTGGGCACTGTATAATCTATGTTTAGTATACTCCCTCATTTGGGCACTGTGTGACCTATGTTTAGTATAGTCCCTCATTTTGGCACTGGGTGACCTATGTTTAATATATTCCCCCATTTGTGCCCTATATGACCTATGTTTAATATATAGAATAGAATAGAATAATTTTTTATTCATCAAGGTGAACATACATGACGAATAGGTCGACAGGCCTCTAATTAAGTACATTTTAGGACTTACACTTAGCTCTTCCGGCCATTCCCTTGACAAATAGATATAGTCCCTCATTTGGGCACTGTGTGACCTATATATAGATGTTTATTATAGACCCCTATTTGGGCACTGTGTGACCTATGTTTAATATAGTCCCCCATTTGGGCACTGTATGACCTATGTTTAATATAGTCCCCCATTTGGGGACTGTATGACCCATGTTTAATATAGTCCCTCATTTGGGCACTGTGTTCCCTATGTTTAGTATTGACCCCAATATTGGCATTGTTCAGTATAGAGCCAGATTTGGGCACTGTGTGACTTATGTTAAGTATGGTCCCCCATTTGGGCACTGTATGACCTGTGTTTAAAAAAGTCCCCCATTTGGGCACTGGGTGACCTATGTTTAATATATTCCCCCATTTGTGCACTATGTGACCTATGTTTAATATATAGAATAGAATAGAATAGAATAGAATAATTTTTTATTCATCAAGGTGAACATACATGACGAATAGGTCGACAGGCCTCTAATTAAGTACCTTTTAGGACTTACACTTAGCTCTTCCGGCCGTTCCCTTGACAAATAGATATAGTCCCTCATTTGGGCACTGTGTGACCTATATATAGATGTTTATTATAGACCCCCATTTGGGCACTGTATGACCTATGTTTAATATAGTCCCCCATTTGGGGACTGTATGACCCATGTTTAATATAGTCCCTCATTTGGGCACTGTGTTACCTATGGTTAGATGAGAGTACCATATGGGCACAATGTGACACTCATTTGGGCACTGTGTGACCTATGTTCACTACAGTCCCCCATATAGGCACTGTGTAACCTATGTTCAAGTATAGACCCCAATATAGGCACTGTGTTACCTATGTCTAGTTTAGTGCTCTTTATTGACACTGTGTGACTTATGTTCAGTTTAGGCCCCCATATGGGCACCAGGACCAATGGTTACTATAGGCTTTAGTCGTTGATGTATAGGCTTTACTCGTTAACCCATGTTCAGTATAGTTCCCCATATAGGCTATATATAAGAATGATTTCAGATTTAGAAACTTTTATTATCAAATTGTTCTCGCTGACAGAGGACCGTTCTCCAAGTAAGGGAGGTCTCCATGTTTACTGGTGGATTTAAATTATTTGTGTACAGTGAACAATTCCCCAGTCGTCATTGCCAAAGAGGTACACCGTTATATTTAAATAAACCTTAATCATTCATTTGGAATAAAATTTATTTTCATAGAAGAAATAGAGAGTTATTGTTCATACCTCTGAGACTACAATCTTTATATATCTAAGTAATCAGACAATGAACAAGTATGGTCATTTAGTGATCAGAGCTGAATACACACATTGTAAGGGGAAAATGACACGTTTTTAAACATTGGAACAAGGGCCTAGACTAGACTGCAATGATGAAACAAAATTAGATAATATTTTGTCTTCCGTATCCTAATTGAATGTTAATGAGATATTGTTGATTGGAGCAAGGGCGAGTAGACCACAATAGGGCGCGTAAGTAGTCCACCGCGGCGATTTTTTGAGTCACGCTACTGTTGCAGTTTCATGACGTCATGTGGACATGTCGCGCGAAAGTCCCATAGCCCCAACGTTACCGCGATATTAAATCTCAGTTCTTTCAATGATCATATAGATTTAGGACTTTTATCTCACATATATCCATCTCTAGAGGCACACAAATTCAACTGTAGCCTCCATAATCCTTAAACTTTTACTGGGGCGATGTAAAGAGTGATTATTTATCGCCCCAATGCTAACTCTATGGAGATTGTTTACTTCCGGTCCACACATCGGTACAACTACGCGACTAATTTTCGTTAATTCGCGCCCCGCCGCCATGACACTTACACACTCTATAGAACAATGAAAAAGAAATTAAATTAAATGAAATATGAAAAAAAATTGAAAATGTTGAAATAATGAAAATTTAGAAATTTTTTTTTTAGAAAATGTTGAAAATATTGAAAAAATAAAAATGAAAAAAAATGAGAAATTGTAAAACAAAAAATCAATTGAAAGAAAATTGAAAAACAAAAATTGAAAAAATGAAATTGAAAAAAAAATGAAAAAAAATATATTTGAAAAATATAAAAAAAAATGAAAAAAAATAATTTGAAAAAAAATAAAAATTTGAAAATAAATAAAAAAATGAAAAATATGAAAGAATTGAAAAAAAAAATAGAAAAAAATAAAAATTGGAAAAAAAAATAGAAAAAAAATTTGAAGAAAATGAAAGGAGAGATAGATGGATATAGTGCAAAGAAAGCAGATGAGAGAGAGAAAGCAGGGGGAAAGAAGGAGAAGTGGGAGAGAGGAGGTAGAGAGGATGGGCTGATGGGTCACACAGTGCCCACCACCATGGCCCCCAATAGGCAATAGAACGTAGGCCACACAGTGCCCGAGAATGGGTATGGTGTACTGCTAGACTATCACAGACTCTACCAAGCTGCCCTGACTACAATATGCATCAATAGATTTCAATTTTCAACATTCCAACTTTCGTCTAAATTATCAGCAATATGTCTAGTTTATGTACGAAAGATAATAAATCAATAGAAGCAATTTAAACAAATTAAGAATTTTCAGCCAAATTACAACCAATTGGTGGAATTGCTCATATATGCAATAAGGGTAATTCTCGTCCTAAATAATGATGGTGTTTGATGTCTATATTAACAAATGATTTAAGTCTCTATGGATTCGCCAAGGTATAAACTCAAAGGTAAACAATGCCACACAAATCGGTGCTCCACCCCACCTGCCACTCACACACTGATCACTCATGGCAATGAAAGGGCAATCAAAACAGGCACTTCTAAGCGCGTGCATAACTGCACGCGTTACTGTGAGGTGGGTGAGGTGAGGTGGGTATTTAACACCAACTTGGCGAAATGAGCCATAAGTCTCAAAAAATGGATTTTCAGGACAACAATTGACCCCGTCATGGATGGCACTTGTATTGATAATTTCAGAGCACCGATTGATTACATCAAAAGGCCCTCTTTTGTGAAAATCATTTTTTGGTATGAATTTCCTAGACATTTTACTTTTTCTGAATAGGACACCTCCCGCTGGTATCCCACTACCACTCCATACAAGACCTATTAATACACTCGATTCACAAATGTTAAGAGTAAATGTATTCTTTTATCCTTTCCAGGAAAAGTTAGACAACTTCCTGAACTACAACATCAATGAAAGCACTTCAGACAAAGGTAACACCAGAATGAAATGCTCACCTAGAAAACAACAGAGATGCTTCCGATGGCAGGTTTTCATTGCCATATGCATAGTAATAGCTCTATTCTCCACTATTAACTTCAAGGAAAAACAATTTTTCCCCCCGCATAGGAAACATAATATTAGCTTCAAGCCATCTTACGTGGAGCCATTGAGGCAATTACCTAAATTGACATTCACCACTTTTTTAACCCAGGGTCAAAAGCCAACATGGGCTGTTGGAAAAGATGAGAAAGTTGTCTATATCCCAGTGCCTAAGCCAGATAGAATTATCACAATATTATCTCGAGCAGATATTGAAGGATTCCTAAGGGTTGTACAAGAAATAAAAATTGTCTTACCTCACAGATACCATAACACTTACTACAGAAAAATAAGAGGTGCTGCTGTGAAAGCTAAACCATCCATTGCTCCCCGGCTTGACTACTGGTTTAAATTAACAGCAGCCAGCCCAGTCAGAGGCACACTTAATTTTGTCATAAACCAGCTTGACGTTCTGAGAACTAAAAATGACCCAGAGAAACCCTGGACTCTCCATTGTGATGGCTGCTTCAAAAATGATTTTGAAACCATTATAGATCCAGAATATGTGTGCGATGGTGATAATGATATTGATGTGTTGGCTATAATTACAAGCACACCAGCTGAACAACCAAACAGGGATGCACTACGTTCAACTTGGGGACAGTGGTCAAAAAACAACACCTCCAACTTTAGGCTCATCTTTCTCTTTGGAGATGGCTGGAATCCTGAGGAAAGTAGCCTGCTAAGGAATGAAAGTATCAAACATGGGGATATTCTTCAGGAAAGTTACATAGATAGTTATTATAACCTAACTCAGAAAGTTATCAGTGGATTCAAATGGGCCCAGAAAGCATGCTCCCGTGCAAAGTACATACTACGGGGTGCTGATGATACGTTTGTGTCCATTCCATGGATTTTGGGATTCCTTCATTCATATGGAAATGTGTCAAAAGTAAAGGATTACCAAATCGGAAATTGTTATGTTGCTAAACCATACCGCTATGCTGACTTCAAAGGATATCTCTCTACACATGATTATTCGGATGATTCCTTTCCACCGTATGCCTTAGGAACTGTCTACCTGACATCTATGAACCTAACTAATAGGATAGTGGAAAAGTCAAGGGATGTTACTTTCATACCTATAGAAGATTCTTATTTGGGTTTAGTGCTGAGAGAAATAGGGAGTGGATGTTTACATGTTCAACCTTTTACTGCTGCAGCTAATGATGTTGACAACAGCAATAAATATAAACTGTTTAAAAAGAGCAAATTTTAATGGCATTTGATATCAAAATGATTGTATTTATATGTACATACTGATAATGATCGACTAAAAACGTATGTCATGATATGTCTAGCTCTTTTATTGGTTTTTATATTCTACCAATTGAAAAGACTATGCCAAGAGACAACGAGGATTTATTTGAAGTCTAAATTTATTGGATTATTTATTGGGTTATTGGATACAATCATGTAGAAAACAAAATGTTATTTATAAGAGTAAACCAAATTCCAAACCATTGCATAGGACTTATAATTCCTTTCTGCATTACCAACTAGTGTCTTGATCTGATGTCTCAAATTCAATAAACGTTTAAAGAAATAATTTCCAAAGTGTTTTTAAAACATTCATGTATATGTATACAGAACACATAACATATTTCAAAAAGAGTATGGAAATTTTACATACATGATCGTTGCTTTTAATAGCAGTATTTATTGACAAGTTTTTCGCTCAAGATTCTTTTACTTGCATGAGTTAGCTAGTAATACTAATCAGTGTATCTCAAAAAGTCCTTAGTCAAGCCTGAGAAAAGTGAGATTATTCATCTCAAGCCATAAGGTTTTCAGAAACAACCATCTAGATTATGAAAAATCGTTGATATTGGCCTGGAAAATCACTAACATGGGCCTGGAAATTCTTTAGTCCAACAGCGCAAAGGATTAAGTAATAATTATGCACCTACCCCAAATAGGTCTGATCCTCCTATACTGATCAGCAGTTCACACCGCGAGACTACAGGGTTCCCATGCATCATTGAAAGTCATTAAAAAATAAAATATTTAAGGGCCTCAAAAATCATTGAATTTACTTTTGACTCTTTACAAATTAAGGTGACCTGATAATTTCCCCATCGCCTTCATAAACATGAATTTTATACTCTGACAAGTGCTTTCGGCACTTGGATTGTAGAGGGAGTTTCCACTTCTTATAGGAAACCGACAATTTACTGGACGTTTTTTTAATTTGGAGATATTAATTTGATTGCCAAAAATGGCTAAAATCACAGGGTGCCTACATAATAGTAGTAGGCCTAAGGTCTTTAAAAAATGATTATTATTATTCATCTTTTACAACTTTGTACCTAAGCATATAAACAATATATGTGGAAAATATTTGATAAAATGGTCAAAAAAACTTTACCCTGGCGCTATATTCTAGCCTTTTAAATTTTAAATACATTTTAAATGGTATGTACCATAACATTTATGCAGGAAGGACAATTCATCCAATAACATTGTCTTTTATACCAAATGAATCACAAACATTGTTATGTAACATTACGTAACATTGTGTAACCTCATTATATTTATATTATTATTAATTATCACCTATTATCACATTACTTTAAATCGCTAATTATACTTAACTAGCTAGGACTGTGCAAGTCTACTTATACATGCTAGGCCATGGATATTACGTAAGGGCTCCGCCCACTCATTATTATGCATGTAACCTCCTGGAGGAGCCTGTAGTTGAGATTACCATTAAAACAGTTGCTTCGTTCTTCTCATGAAGTTCAGACGTTCGTTAGACTTCTTCCATTAGATCATTACACTGGCGGACAACCCGCTCGGTCTTGGACATAGAGATTTTTTTTCTCACAAAAAGCGAGTTCATTTGCAATTTGAAGCATGTTTTTGAGCGATGGAAGAGGCTGCGAATACGCCTGAGTTGGCTTTGTTCGACAAGATTAAACGTTCTGTTGAGCGTTTGGCAGCGTTACCGCAAGCAATAGTCACGAGAGGACAAAGACGAGAGAATAGAGGCAAAATCTTGAACCAGCAGCCGAGGCAATTGGACTTTAACGAAGACCCATACGAGGTGCCTCAGGACATGGAAAATGTCCCAAATGTAAATGCAAGATTAAACCCAGGAGCAATTCCATTACCTCCACCACCAGTTCGTCAAAATCAACAGGAGGAGGTGGTGAACAACGATATTAATGTGGACTTAATTGACGATATTATTAACAGAAACGTACAGCAGTTGGCTGGAAACAATATTGGGCACGAGAAACACATAGAGGATGTGTCAGACGAGGAGGAGCAGCTCGTTGAAGATGAGCAGGACCATCACGAAGGAGTTGAACTTAACTTAGAGGAAGAGCAGGAGCCTGAGCCAGCTGTGGAAGCAGCTAATCCAGTTGCAAATCAACAAGAACAAGATTTGCAGGAAAATCAGCCTCAGGTCGGTTTGAATGTTGATAATAATATTGAAAGAAATGTTGTGGAAGAGAACCAGATTGACGAAAGGGACATAAATAATCACAGAGAGAGAGTATTAACTCCTAGGGAGCCAACACCTCCTTCTCCGAGGATTAACCCAGCTAATCAGGTAAATCAAACAGATCAAGCTAATCAAGGGCCTTATTACCCATTCGAGACCCCTGGTTTAAACGACAACTTTCAAACCCCTTTACAAACCCCTGCAAAACCAACTTTGAAGTTCAGACGTTCGTTAGACTTCTTCCATTAGATCATTACAACATGTCCGCATTACAGAGAATTTTGAATCATCAAAATCCCGTGAGAAATGGTGAACAAATGGAACAATATCTTCATTATTTTGAATGTTAGACTTGACAAATTTAATTGGATATATATTTGAAAACAGAAGTAATGAGGATTTAATATCATTTTTAAAAAGAATTTATAAATTCATTGAGGAGTAATGTGTGGACAGGTACATTCTTTCTCTGAGAGACAGGGAGAGACAGAGAGAGAGGTTGGGAGGGACAGAGAGAGAGAGGGAGGGACAGAGAGAGAGGGGGAGGGAGGGACAGAGAGAGGGGAGGGAGAGGGAGGGACAGACAGAGGGGGAGGGGGGGACAGAGAGAGAGGGAGGGACAGTGAGAGAAGGGGGGGACAGAGAGAGGGGTGGGAGGGACACAGAGAGAGGGGTGGGAGAGGGAGGGACAGAAAGAGAAGGGAGGGAGAGGGACAGAGAGAGAGAGGGGAGGGAGAGGGAGGGACAGAGAGAGAGAGAGGGGGAGGGAGGGACAGAGAGAGGGGAGGGAGGGACAGAGAGAGGGGAGGGAGAGGGAGGGACAGACAGAGGGGGAGGGGGACAGAGAGAGAGGGAGGGACAGTGAGAGAAGGGGGGGGACAGAGAGAGGGGTGGGAGGGACACAGAGAGAGGGGTGGGAGAGGAAGGGACAGAAAGAGGGGAGGGAGAGGGACAGAGAGAGAGGGGAGGGAGAGGGAGGGACAGAGAGAGCTGGGGAGGGAGGGCCAGACAGAGGGAGGGGGGCGAAGGCCAGACAGAGGGAGAGGAGAAGAGAGATATAAGAGGGTTTCATGGGAAAAAACTTGCTCCCCCCCCCACCCACCCACACACCTATACATATATCAATTTTCCTTCTCCCCTCCCCGACTACCTCCCTTAATTGCTCTCCCTCCCCTCGTACCCCCCCCCCCCCCCAACTCCTTCACCTTAAAGTGCCTGGTCCTGGGTAAGACCTTAAAGGGCCTTTCTGTCTCTTTTCTCTGTCTCTCTCTCCCTTCTTCTCTATCTCTATTTCCTGGGTATGATCATAAACTGCCTCCCTCTCAGCTCTCCCGCCCTTGATATAACACTTCAAAGTGTTGATAAGGGCGTAAAGCAAGCAATCTCACTCACTCACTCACTTACCCAACTCCTTCACCTCTCCTCTTCTTCCTTCTCCGCCACGATCCCCTTCCTTCTTCCTCCTCTCATTCCTACCTTCCTGCCCCCCCCCCCCCCCCCACACACACACACCTATGCGTACCTCTTCTTCCTCCTCTGCCTCGATCCCCTTCCTTCTTCCTCCTCCCATTCCTACCTTTGTGTCCTCATCCTCCTCCCCTTGATATAACCATTTTAAATGTGTTAATAAGGGCGTAAAGCAACTAATCTCACACTCATTCATTCCTCCCCTCACTCCGCCCTCCCCCAGGAGGAGGTTGAGGTGGGGCAGGAGAAGGAAGAGAGAAGGAGGTGGAGGGGTTTGTAACAGGTATGGTAGTCAGGTAGTAGGACGGGGAGGAGGAGGAGGGTATGAGTTTAGAGGGATAGAGAGGGAGGGACAGAGAGAGAGAGTCAGGTACACACCCAGTGCTCTTGGTGGTACACACCCTGCACTCACGAACACCCTGCACTCACGGAAACCACCGAAGCACTCACCAAAGTAAAGTGAAGCATGTAAAAAGCACATGACGGTGAATGTGGAGTACAGTATCACATGGAAAATGCATCTTGGATATAATCGGGGGTTTTACATTAGTTTTAGGCAATACTTTAACAACAATAAGAAAAAGGCAACACCCTCTCTCACTCCCACAAACCCTCTCTCACTCCCAGCATCCTTTGCACTGGCTGAGGCTACGATAGTGGAGGCAGCGGAGGTCATTATAACGATTTCTATATAGAGGTTAATATTTATTCAGCTGAATTGCACCAGAACGCATCGCTTAACGATTATAGTTTCAAAATTCCCAAATCTGCTATTTACTTCTGCAACCCTATGTGTTGCTCATAAAAATCTAAATTTTAATTCAACTTCACTACGGTAAGTATCGAAAAATTATAAATACAAATAAAATATAATCCTGCTTCTTCATTTATCTATACTTTTATATCAAAATCGAGTCCTTAAAAACATCTTTAGATTGTAGTCTCCCTAGACAGTAGGAACCCTGGGCCAGTTAACTGCCAACTATCAAACCAGCCACCCCAATTTATTCCCGTAGCCTACTTAGTCAACACTATCCCCCAAACCGTTGGTATTATACAAATAAATCCAGATGTGTGTGTGGCAAGTAGGACTATCGTCACAATTTGATGGGAATGAAGGGAAGTCTTGGCTTTATAGTATATAACGCTACCCCCCCCCCCCCCCCCGCACACCCTGCTGGTAAAAGCTGGGTACTGCTGCTCCTATAGTGCAGCAGTACCCAGCGCTTGTAGTGGAGGTAGCGCACCCGAAGTTTACACGAGTACGGCCGAGTGCGTGGAAGAAGGCTTAAGCATTGGGAGCTGGTAGACATGCGTTGGCAGATCAGGGTATGTTCATTACGAGTACAATATAGACACTATGAACCCCGATGTTTTGCTTCTGAAAAATGTGGAGGAAGTGAAATCTGGCATTAGTTTGTGATATGGATGACGAAAACATAGGATATCGGGACATCGAGCCAACTTTTATAGACTAAAATCATCGCTCCAGGGGGCTGGTGGCGCGCTCTTGTGCCTATGTGAGAATCAGGATTCCTTAGGGAGGAATGCCACAGCGCCATTTCGTCGAGATGGTGGACCGAGGTGCTATTAGTTGTATAAGTTTTATTTACAATTTATTATTTTTGCCCTTGCCAAAGAAGAAAATAGAAATATAGAAACCTATATTCATGATTCTGAGTGTGTGAGTGAGATCAACAGGGAGTATCTAAAGGTTGAAAATAAAATAAAATTTGGGATTGTATATACGCATACAGTCACGATTCTGTTGTGAACTGAACGTGATGCGTTAAAGGAAAATGAGTCACAAGTCGCAAATAATGGATTTTGAGGTATTAGTTGGTGGGCTTAGCGCTCAAAACAGGCCATTTACTTCAAGTCATGATGCAAAGGTCCCCTTTGGTATGGTAGCACCTTAGGGCAATAGAAAAAGATTTATCCTAAGACACACGTGATATCACCCTCCGTTTTTGAAAAAATGACGTTTTTACAAAATGGCCGCCAAAAATTCAACCAACATCCTAACTTCACTTCTATTTGACATAGAAAGACAAAGTTGGTGTCTAAACATAGGTTTTCAGGGTCAGGGAATCTGATAGAAAGGGTTTAAAGTCTGACAGAACAATATTTATCCTCTTATAAAGAATATTTGAGATAAAATAAAAGAAAAATTAAATAAAATAGTTTTTTTTCCTAGTTTATCAAACAAACTCTTTCCTTGTAGGGCAAATGCACTCTTCATTGATTATTATTAACTGCTTGTTGCATCCAATAGTGGCAATCTGTACAACATATGACTTTTTCTCTTTTTGAGCAGATACTAAGCATATCAAAAGTTGATAACTAAGACACCTTTTCCTATTACCGACCAGAGATTTCTATTTCTGTAGAGACTATTTCTCCATTACTGATATGTTTTCTCCTATTGCAACAACCAGGAAGCTATAACAAGGGTCTATATTACTATTACCACTCACCATAGCATCCTAACATCAATACAGCTCACTCCTTTGAACTACTACCTTGATCGTTCACTCCTTTTCCTCTCTGCTAATGGCAATGGTAAATTTGTTATATAACACACTTGTTCACTCATAGGGAGGTCCTCAGCACATATGTACTTACCACTTGTCACTCTACCCCATTCCCACACTCATAGTACATGGGAAGCCTCTCTCTCCTTCTCTGCCTATGCCTCTCTCCCCTATCCCACCCCCTCCTCAACCGCCACAGACACCCCTCTTTCTCTGGCTCTCTGCCTCCCTGTCTCTCTTTATGCCTCTCTCTCCCTCTCAGTTGCTCTCCCTCCCATACTTCCCCCTCAGATATTTGGATATCTCGATATTTGGATAGCTATGTGACAGAAAGAATCCAAGATAGTATCTGTTTGGATATCAAGATATTCAGAGGTGATGCTGATCATGAATCCTGGTCAAATACCAGTAATGGTGGCTGATCAGCCACTATTCATGCTATTAAATGGGGATACCCTGATTGTGATCTTAGTAAAGAAGGCCCATGCCTGATTTGAAAAGGCTGCTACTTAGGGGTATGGTTGTCCAACATATATATATGACAATATGTAGTTGTCTGCTCACACCAATGAAAGGTGAAACCTGGTTGTCCAGACGCCCAAATATTGATTTTTGGTTGTCCACATTGCTGACCTGGGTGGTGCAGACCGGGCTACAGAACTTTTCCAATCCTATTGGGGCATCCATTCTTATGTGAAAATAGAATGTTGTGATGTCTGCTCAGATTTCTGAGTAGCAGTAGAAGTAGTGGTAGAAGTAACATGGCCATAGCACCCATTCTGGTTACTTTCATTCTCCTGCTCCCACTTCTAAAGAAACGGAAGCAAGAGACTGTCATAGTAATGGGGGAGTAGTGAGAGAAGTAGCATAGCCATGGAACTCACCTTTTAGAAAGGGCTGTGCTTGTCCAAATTCTACATCCTACTAGTGTTTCTACAATTGGACATTATGTCCAAAAGGTCTTCACTCAACATATTCTTCATGATTTTGAAGAAACAATAGATTGGACATTGTTAGGGACATCGACACTAAGACAAACTTAATCACAATCTCAGGAGGGTTACTCTTTCAGCAAAAGTGCCTCGCAACTGGACAGCTTTCAGGTGGACCTCAAAAATCAGGAATTCTTTGTGGAGCTGGCCAAAAGGTTCAAGCTTTTGCAACTTCAGGTAGAATGTATCGAATGAAATATATGGAATCATATTGTTCTGATCGATGTTGTAGTGAATGGATTATAAAGGATTGTTATTCCACTATTTCAGTGTCTATCTTGTTTTAGGCCAAAGTACTTTTCACCACTGTACTTGGGAAATGCATAAGCTCTCCAGCCAGTTTTGATGTTGATGCAATGGCTTCTTGCACCATGAGAAAGCGGACACCAGGGTGTTTCTATACATTGCTGCAGCCACTGTAGTTGGTCATTGTCAGATTGTTGTTTGAAGCAACAATAGTGATGTTGTTAGGCTAGGCATATTTGCTTTTGTGGCACTTGGAGAGAAGGTAGTTGCACTCTACATTGCATTTGGGGTTTATTGCAATTTCAGGCAGACAGCTATGTTTGAGCTAGTTTCGGTTATCTCCTCTTTTTATTTGATAAGGCTGATGAATAAGGGATTTCTTTTCCTTGTCAGGTACATTCCTCTACATGAAATTGGATCAAGTCCTGGACCATCTAAAGCATGGCAATACTCTCATGTTCTCACAGGGTGTGATGACAAATGCTTTCCTTGATAAAGGCAAGGAGGCTGCATGCTCCACATGGCAGTTGCTGTCCTTACCTACTACTGAGATGATTGAGACCCATTCACCAGTGTTTCAGAAATTTGTAATGAAGCTATAGTGTATCTGATGACAATACAAAAGAGTGTAGATGAAGGTTGTCAACACCTTTTTTCTTAAAGGCAAATATTTTGACTTAATGCCAACAAGTTCTGAGACACAGCAACTACAAATCTCATCAACAGCATATGTGACTCGCTCCATCAAAATGAGTCCCATGTCGGCAACTTTCGTTTTGAGGTATAGGGCTCCAAAGATGGTATATGACTTTTTTGGCCGAAATCGTTTTTTCCTGTAATATTAATCTTTAATATGTTTTTTGTGAGACTGGAAAGTATTTTGTAAAATAAACAATAATTTATGCTTCATAATCGCCGGTAAACATTTTCATAACATGGTTGGATGGGTTAAAACAAAGGAGTAGGAGGCTATTTTTTACTAAATTCACTCGTACGCCGTGGACATTTGAGCATAGGGTACCCCAGCACATTTGGTATCCTCGGAAAGCCGCGAATCTCCTCTATCCAATCCCAGTCTTCCCTTTTGAATGCCCGCGTAAGTTAACCAATCACAGAGCTCTATTAAAGTGCATTCGACGTAAACACTTGTTGCTAGGGAGCCCACGTGTAGTGGATACAGCGCTGTGATTGGTTCAGCCGCTCCGAAAGATCAACTTCCGGCTGACGCCATCTTCTAGCGTGGTCTTGGATTTGAATCGAAGCGACCAGTTATTCCTCGATTCCAGACGATTCAAGACGTGTTTTACTCTCCAACAAAGTTTTAAATGGACCAAGGTTTATTATTTAAACATGGAAGCTGAGGCCACCGTCGCAGAAGCTCTTAATGGCATCGCTCGAGCCAATTTGGGAGGTGTTGTCGACAACTCCGAATGGCGTAACCTCATCGAGGAATATTTTGTGTTCAACGAGGAAACAGAGACGGTGGAATCTGACTCGGATGGAGAACCAGACGTCCCAGATCCTCCTGAAACTCAGGACACGAATGAGGAAGAAGCTGAGGAAGAACCAGAACCTATTATTATTATTGACCACATGCAGGCAGTCCTGGACAAGGAACGGGAAAAGTGCTCCACATTTAGGTAAGTGTCGGTGCTCTACGGCCATGTTTTCTATCGTGTGTGTTGACGCGTTGGGGGAGGCGATCGGAAAACTATGCTATGTCATCCCTGGAAATCAATCAAATCTATAATCCAATGCTGTTATGTGTGAGAGATATATTGTGTGTATATTTAAATGTTCTAAATTTGATCGGTAGAGGTTTTACCTCGCCTCGTGCTGTTCGTGCATGGGGACTCGGAAGCATCGAGTCGAGATCGGGGGAGTAAACTATTTACCTAGGATGTCTGATATTCCATAATCGTCTCATGTGGAATGTAGGGTTAAAAATGTATTACTTGTAACAACATGTCAGTTTTGGGCAAATTGAAATCTAGGATTTTGTCCATTTCAGTTGTAACTGCCATTTGTTTAACAATGGGCCGTGCATAGACCAGTTCACTGTGGAACAGCGCATCTCTCATCGGTCGGAACATGATCAAATCAATCGAGGTAATTTTAAATAATGTTTTTCTCTATTGCCTTTTCTTTGCCCATATATGCATGTATAATACTCAATCAGTATTTTAAGCTGTAGTTCAATTATGAGGACACGGATAACTAATCAGATATGATAACTAATTATGTAGGAAAACTGTAGGGAATGTCTTGCTACTCCAGTAGGATTTAAGATTTGTGTCGGTGATATTTTGGTGGGTCACATCATTTTATATTTTGTTATACTGTCGTTTCAGATGAGCTCGACATGGCACTCTTAGGCGTTTTCAATACTGTTACTGACAACAGTGAACGATGCAGTCCAACAAAGAAGGGGCCCCAATGGAAGGGAGAACGAAAACACCCAAAGAGCCACTACAGGGTGTCTAACAAGCCTGTTTGCAAAGCTACCTTTAAATTCCTTTACAAGTGAGTAATGAATCTTGTTGTGCCCATTAATACTGAAAATTACATAGCTATTCATGATAACATGGATTATTTGCTAAGAATCATTATTTTGTATTCTCATTTACAATCCTGCATTATGTTTAATTTCTTCCTTTGCAAATGATTAAATTATTATTTTTCTATTTTCTCTTCTCTCTCTTCTCTTCTAGGATTAGCCAAAACAAGCTGACTGCTGTACTAAAATCCTTCAGCGAGGATGGTCTGATCCCTCGTCTACGACGTGGTGGTGGTCACCATGCTGTCAGGTCATTGCCAATAAATGACCTGAAGAACACTTCATCAGATTTTATGCCGAAATACATGCTCTTGCCTTGCCAGGCAGAGTAGCTTCACACCATAGAGACAACATCCTCATTCTCCCCTGCCATTCTACAAATGCCGAAGTTCATCGTCTTTACACACAAGCCATGCACGAGACTGACAATAGGGCTGTTGCCTACTCCACTTTTGTTCAACTGTGGCGCAGATATCTTCCTAAAATAGTCACAAGTCGTCCCATGACAGACCTCTGCTGGGAGTGCCAGCATAATAACAGAGACATTTCCTGTAGTAGTAATTTACCTGAAGTTGTGAAAGCTGCCAAGTTAAAGAAACAGCAAAAACATTTAGACACTGTAGCAGACGAGAGAACTCTTTATCAGAAATTTTGTGCTGATGCCAAAGAAGCATACAGAGACAATGGTGAACCCCCCCTTGGCAAACATTCGTGACATTGTGACATTCGAGTACATCTCAGTTTTGACTTTGCACAACAAGTGCATTTACCTTCCTATCAGATGCAACCAGGTCCCCTTTATTTTCTGACCCCGAGGAAGGTAGGCCTGTTCGGTATTTGCATGGAAGGAATGCCTAGACAAGTTAATTACCTTATAGATGAGAGCCATTGCACCAGTAAGGGGTCAAATGCAGTTATTTCTTATCTGAATCATTACTTTGAAAACTATGGTCTTGGGGAGAAAGATTTAGATCTTAACTGTGACAATTGTAGTGGCCAGAACAAGAACAAGTATGTTTTGGCCTATTTGATGTGGCGTGTCCTTACTGGAAGGCACAGGTCTATTACACTTAACTTTTTGATTACTGGGCACACTAAGTTTGCCCCCGACTGGTGCTTTGGTCTCTTGAAAAAACAATTCCGTCGGGACAACGTTTCTTCTCTTCAGCAATTAAAAGACAGTGTGCAGCGCAGTACGCCAGGGGGGGTCAACCAGGCCCAACTTGTAGGTGATGAAAGGGGTACTGTTTTTGTTCCATTGTACGACTGGCAGGCATTCCTGTCACCTTTCTCCAAATCTTTTCCAGGTATCAAAGGGTATCATCATTTTGAATTTTCTAGTGACAAACCTGGTGTTTTTTCTTTCAGGCCATTTGTAGGCCCTGAAAATAGTGGTACTTTTAAAATGCTTACTGTTGATGTGGGTGATGTCCCTCAGGACAACCCACCCATTGTACCTTCTCCTGGACTGTCTGCATACAGACAGTGGTATCTTTTTAATTCTATTCGTAATTTTTGTACCGAAGAAACCAAAGACATTATGTGCCCCAAACCAACTGTACCTGAAGAAGGGCTAGGGAGGGGGGGGAATGGCTACATTGTACAGGCTCCTGCAGTCGCCCCAGTAAGAGGTAGAGGGAGGGGAAGTGGAAGGGCTAGAGGAAGAGGGAGGGGTAGAGGAAGGGGAAGGGGAAGGGGAAGGGACAGGGAATCTTCTTCTGACGAATCATTACAATTAGGTGGTGATGAATCTTCTGAGGAGGAGGAGGAACCTCAAGAGGAACGTCAAGAGGAACCTCAAGCTAGGGGTAGGGGTAGGGGTAGGGGTAGAGGAACAGTGAGGGGAAGGGGCAGGCTAAGGGAATCTTCAGAATCTTCTTCTGATGGGGAGGTTGCACCTCCTCCAGCAAAGAGAGGTAGGGGGAGGGGGAGGGGAAATGTTGAGCAACGCCGGCCAGGGAGGGGGAGGGGTAGGGGCTGACTGCTATTTTATTGATTTTATTACTGATTTTATTACTGATTTTATTACTGGTGAATACTGTTGTACATTTTGTTTTGTTAGAATGAATAGGTGTGTTATCATGTATATATTGCAAGCACTGCACCGAAGAATTTTGTACAGAATTATTATACTCATGTTAACAGGGTAATAAAATAAAAAATATTAAATGAAATTCACTGATTTTTTTATATATTGTGGCCCTATTAGTCTATTATACTTGCCTCAAATCTGAGAAAAATCCAATCATATGAACTGGTCATTTTGCAAGACGACGCGTCCGACATAAATCCCACAAAAGTCTCCTAGAAATGTATTTTGCCCAAATTTCACCCAATTTTCATCGCGGGATAAAATAATAAGTTACTAAGTAAATGAACTGAATTTGGTATATCTTATGGCTATGGTAGTTAGTAAAGTGTGTCTCAAATTTCATAGAAATCGCTTGATAACAAATGCCCGTAACCAAGGACGGCGCGCCGAAGGTCACTCGCCGAACTTTGACCGTCTGTATCTCAGTTTCCGGCTCCTCCAGTAACCGCGTCCCTTAAATACTCACCGCAACCGTAGAAATATACCTAATAGGCCTAAAATTAAGCTCTATACATCATTGGAAAGCTCTTTTCTGGTGCTTACCCATCCAATAGCTAACTCCAAAATCGATCTCGCCGACATGGGAACCTTTTTGATAGAGCGCATCTCATATCAGGTATAATATCTTGGGCTAAATGCATAGAATATAATTCTATTTAGTGATTATTTTATGATATGTACTTGAAACAACTTGTGGTGCATTTCTCTTCAAAGAGGACACATATATGAGGCAACATGCTTGTCAGGAACAGAGCCATTGTCTCATCTTCTCTATGGTGTTGGCAACATGATTCAACAGATTCCCCTCCAAGAGCTCTCTTTTCCACATGATGAAATATGTATTCCTCTTTGTGTGGGCAGCAATGTAGCAGTTGCCATGCATTCTTATGTAGGAGATTTATAAATGGAATCTGACAGTCATTTCATAAAAAAAGTTCCCGATCATTTTCAGTTATTATTCAGCTTCTTCGAACTTATTTTATGAAATAACTTTAGATTCTAGATGGTAGAAGGGGAGAATATTGCTGTATATCGGTTAGGGCCGGGTTGGAAATGATGAATCGATGTGGATCTCATTAAAAGTTGTTGATTATGATTTTATTAATTACACAAGCTTTCGGGCTATAGACGCCCTTCTTCAGGTGTGAAGTAGTGAACTTTACATTCTCTTAGTTGAATTGAATCTATGAGTCATACAGTTTTTAGTTCTGTTAAGATTAATTCCTTTCAATTTAGCTAGTCAAACATGGCCAAAAGTTACGGCGAATTTACACAGTTTCTGACCTGCCTGCTGACAGTAGGCCTACATTACTGTTTATTTGCAAGAAAAGCTTTTATTTTTTTATCATTATTCCTTTACTTTGGTAGCAGTTGTGTAGTAAATGTAGAATCACAACTCTGAGGTGGTATATGAACATGTTTTCCTCATGGGTGCTTGAAAAAAATGTCAACATACTCGCTATCACTTGTGTGTCAAAGGCAGACTTTTCTCACCCCTATGTTCATACCATTCCCTTATTTTGTTCTATCATAATACAACACATTTTCTCAGGATTAGCCTGAACTAGCTCTTTGCCACTGTAAGCCAGATTGTAGACCTCCATGTAAATTTTTCAAGCAGAAACAGCCCTGCTTATCTCTATGTGGATGCCTGGGATCATGCTCTTGTTGTTATATATATATATATAATACTTTTTATTCAAATAAGTTATACAGTTACATAAATGCGGAGTCAATAATCGAATAGGTTGAAACCCTCTGCTCATTCGCAGTTGTGCATTATTCAGCCAAACATGATCTTTTCAAACACTTTTTTCAGCTGTAAATATGTTGTGCGGTCAGCCATAATCACTAAAGAGTGTATTTGCCCTACAAGGAAGGAGTTTGCTTAATAAATTAGTAAAACATTTTTTAGTGAATTTTATTTGATATTTTTTTCAGATTTTACCTCTAATATTCTTTTTAAAATGAAAACCATCATTCTTTGAGACTTAAAACCCTTTCTATCACATTCTTTGACCCTGAAAACCTATGTTTTGACACTAATCTTGTCTTTCTATGTCAAATAGAAGTGAAGTTAGGATGTTGGTTGAATTTTTGGCGGCCATTTTGTAAAAACGTCATTTTTTCGAAAACGGGGGGTGATATCACACGTGTCTTAGGATAAATCTTTTTCTATTGCCCTAAGGTGCTACCATACCAAAGGGGACCTTTGCATCATGACTTGAAGTATAAAGTCGTTAAGCCCACCAACTACATGTATTTGGTGAAAATATTCTATATTCTAACTAGAAGAAAAGTTACAGCCAAATAACCAGTCAGTAATGGTAATGATAATGGCAGCAGCAAGGGTGATAGGTCATTGACCCTCTACCCATATATAATGTATATAAATCTCTCCCTACATGCATACATGTATACAAGTATACACATACATATATGGATGTGCAATTGATGGATTCAGGAAAACTAATCAAATTGAATCAACAGAGACATGTATTTAGGTCTTGCATAAAACAAAAAAATGTCGTTGATTCCTACTGCACTGTTATTTTTTTATTATTTTTTTTTCCAAAGATTTAGTTAAAATTTTTACCAATGTAATCATCAGGCGACACTGTAATCGTCAGGCGACCCACCACAAATCATAGCCCTTATTGTGCATAAAACATAAGATAATACTAATATTCATCATTATGAAATAAGAACAGTCTTACAAAATTATTAAAGTAAAATATTACATAATTTTTTATCAATTAAGTTTCATAGGGCCCTCAACATTGTAATCGTCAGGCGACAGGCCCCACTTTCCACACCAGTTTCACTTTTTCATTTGAATATGATTCAATGCTGACTATATATATATACCGCCCATAATAGTCATTGGTCTTCATGAATTAAATATTGGACATTCTATTATTCTAGAGTCAAAACCTAGTGATAAGTATATTTCTCTGGGATTTATTCTGCAGTTATTTAAAATGTAATCGTCAGGCGACAGCAGGCTACCCCACTCATATTTTTCCTGTTTGTTACATCTGTCACCTTAAAAATGATTAATTTGAGAACATTTTTTGCACAGATTACCTCAAAGTGACCTACTATTGTGGCAAACCCAATGAAACAAGGAATTTGCTATATTTCTTGAGAATTCCACACTTTATTAAGAATGTAGAGAGTACTAAATAGTGATTTTCAACTCAAAAATCGACTTTTCTCTTTAAAAAACGTTTTTCCCTCAGTAAAAGTGCCGTGAATATAGTTCCCATGGTGGATGTGACTATCGGACCAGCAAAAAACAGCAATTTTATTGAAATAAATTATTATTTAGGCAATCTTATTTATTTGAAGGCTAAAAACTCCATGTTGTCAAATTGGTGGAATTGGTCATATATATAATATGTATTAGTACTATGCTCCTAAAGATAACCTCAGATATGGATAAGTACCTTCAATATCCGATCTTGAAATTTGGTACATGTATTCAAGCTACTACCACCGATAAAAACTTCAAAAATGAAAACACATTAGAAATATATATCATTTGTGGCGATTTGTGACTCATTTTCATTTAACACATCACAAATGCCCTCTACAATTTAACATGTTGTGTTCCTCTCTTTTCCTGTTGTGTAGGAAAATACAAGAAGATACTAGAATTTATTTCAGAAGGTATAGATAAATACAATTATCTTGAATTGCATTGAATCAACAAGCTCCGCTACAAATAACGACTGTTTTTTATGTGTGTTTATACAAAAATATATTGATCTGTGACAAATCAGATGATATTTTAAGATAGTCATCGCATCCATGCTATAGAAATGTGTATCTTCCAAAATTAATTGTCTTGATATGCAGCGATGTAATGTAGATCAGGAACACCCGGATCTGAACCTATTACACCTAGATAAAAGAAGACAAAAACATATTAGGCCTATAAATCCAAACCACTCCATGGCTTGTGATGAAAAACATCTGGACAATAGAATACTAAGTCATGTTAAAGGCAAACGAAATTTTAAATTGTTATAGCCAAAGTTCACCAGGTACTGTAACATCCCGCTATATGTATCATTGTTAGTGTCTTATGCTGCTTGATCTGGACCGAACTGAAACTTTCTTTTATGAATAAAGACTGAATTGAATTGAATATAATTAAAATATTTTGCCTCGTGTATAGTGAATTTGCTATATACTTTTAAATGTATCAGATCTAAGTCACAAATCTTATCAATCGGGAACTCTTCCATGGATTCTTATTTACATTATCCTTAATAGTATGAAGAAAGATGGAGAGAGGAGCGGGGAAGACACAGAGAGAGACTGTCTGTGTGTAAGGGGGGGGGGAGGAGAAACGGAGCTAAATGAGAGGGAAGCTAGACAGATTGAGGCCAGGTATATATGAACATATTCTTGTACGTACTTTCCAAACAAGCGTGACAAAACACTCCTTGGGTAGGGTGACTGAAGACGTTCTTGGCCATGAATAATGTATAAAGTATTGGCCCAAACTCTGTTGACATTCAATATTTACAATGGTTCACCCAAAACTGTGTACCCTCTAGTCTGTACCCTAAAATGGATCTTGACTATAAAGGTGGATTTCCACCATTTGAGAAATATTTGTTTGTGCGACTCATTTTCCTGTAACACATCACATTTGAAACAGGTTGTTTTCATTCATTAAAAAATGTGAAGGGTTAGTTAGCAATAATAATCCAGTATAGGCCTATATCTATAGTCTAGAATAAATAAGTACCCAGTCTAGTTTTAGTATGTGATGTTCTAAATAAAAAAGAGTCATAAGCTGCAAAATTGATATTTTTCAAAGTGATTATTCACTAGATCCCTTTGTTGGAATGTTTTCATTCTTGGAGTAGGCTATGTAGCGCCTCCAGTCGTATATGTACCATATATTATCTGTTAAATATATCCTTGCGTTCCTAAGGTTATCCTATGGAGTATGTTTAGCTACTTTTTGTTAGGTCGTTTGAACGACCTAACTCTTATAATTACTTTGCTCCTCGGACCTTGTCCCGGCAATTCTGCCATTTGCCGGCCTGCCCAGCCTCCTCCTCCCGCCCTCCTCACCTTCCAATTTACGTGCCCAAATTCGCCATTTCCAGACTGGCGCCTCACCCGCTCCTCCTCCTCTCCTCCTCCTCCTCCTCCTCCCGTCATTCCCGTCCCCCGTCATCCCGAGTGCTGCCTCGTCATCCCGAGTGCTGACCCGTCATCCCGAGTGTGCCCAGAGAGCTGCCCCGAGTGGTACCCAGAGAGTGGCCTCTCGGCCTCTCCTGACTCAATTCTGTATCACATCACATAGAAGTCTCAGAAGAGTCAGTGTACAAGGGCGACCTACTTGCTTATATACCAGCTTATTGCCTACCATGATGGTAAACGGTGTCTTAAACTCGGGTCAAGGCATTAGAATACATACGTCGATTTCACATATAGGAATTGACAGTCAAAACATTGAAAATATGATCGCTTGAGAGGAGAGACACCCAGTGGCAGAATCATGAACTAACCAACCGGAAGAGCAAATTTTGACGCGCATGCGCGAATCGATTTCTACCGTATATCCCTCATCAGGCCAGATCATTGAAATAAACTCTGAATTATGAACGTTTCGAAGACTTTTGACAATAATCATTGATCGGATAGCTTCTATACATGTTTTACTTAGAGTTTTAAATAATTATTTCCTTTCGATAATGCGATTTTAAGCGTTTTTAAGGGATTCTCCGTGGTGATGTCTGTATCTTCCCTTGCCGTTGCCGTTGCCGGCCAAAGGCTATAGCGATCCCACTCGTGTCAACATTTGATGCGTTTTTTAGAACAAACCAATGATTTTACACAATAATCCTTGCATATGAGGTTGAAAACAAGGTTAGATTAAACGTTCAGGCATTTATATTCAGTCGCTGGTGTCATAATATTATAAATTTGTATTCTTATTATTGTTGCTATAAGCGATCGGCGCGCTAAGCTTGACAAGGCCCCTTGTGTACATGACAGAAAATAAACAGAAGCCAGAAGCATGGTTTCCCGCGGATCGTGATATTTCCATCAAAGGAATATCGCCACACGTTAATATGTTCATAAACTATTGTTGGGATAGTATTTGAAGTCGACATGGCTCATTTACGCAGATTATACGGATATTATTATGTCAGCGACCAGAAACAGATCGGAAACATGGTGCAGCATGTGCGATCGGTGAAATCGTAATAAAAAGGTTGGTTAGATTTAATTTGACAAGCTTAGATTAGACGTTCATATATTTATTTTCCGTCGATGGTTGTTCCTGACACTGGCCATTTCCATACCTATATTTGACGACCTAACATAATTCTTTCGTTGAGACGAAGATGTGTACTTGTTCTTTAGTAACTTTCCGTTCGTTGGGTAATAGAGATTAAAAAACTGGTATTTAAATATAAATAATTAGTATTATCATTCCATAATTCAATATCAATCACCAATACCTGATTATTTGAATAAGAAAGGTAGACCGCATCAGGCTATAGGCCTAGCCTAAAGCATTTCCCAGCTCTATACTCACAAACAAAACAACCACACACTTCACCGCTTTGACCCACTCACCCACCCACACACTCACACACACCATATTCAAACGTCTCTAAATCATTCTCCCTCTCTCTTCACTTCGGTCTGAACCTTTATCCCCAAATTTTCCACCCACCCACAACCTTTTCTTATCATTCTACAATATAATATCACTCATCCCATCGTTGCTCACTATTTACATTTCTTCAAATCAGTTAAATTTGTATACTTGTATCAAAATCAAAACCCATTTATTTCAACATTTTACAATCAATTTTGTATAATTAGTTTGTTTTCTAAGTTGAGTCTTATAGTTATAAGGAAAAAAAGGGAGAGGGTCGGTCAAGAATTTTATTCAGAGGCCCTTTATGGGCTAAAATTCATCAAACTTGAGGATCACTGACGAAATAGGCATGTGGTACACATATAGAGTCTGTTTTACAGATAAGAGATCTGGGTGGTGGGTGGTGGGTGGTGGGTGGAAAATCACCCTTCCAGTTCAGTGCGTGAGATCCGAGTGTTGAGTGTCCAGTGGTCATGTGACCAAGGTTCACAGTTTTCTTTGTTGGATAGTATGGTTATCTTTGCAGCAAGGTAGTTTAGTTTGGGAGGTTGTTTCTTTTAGATTTACATCTGTTTGCATATGAAATGCGGCAGAGGTTTTAGCTTCTACTGTTGGCATTGGCCATTTCGTGGGGATCGTGCCCATGTATCCCCAGGGCCCCACATTCAGTTGGGCCCTTGATTTGTTACCCATGTCATAGTTTGTGGCATGGTTATCGATAGTAAGGGAGTTATTGTTTGCTTTGTCAGTAAGGCTAGGTAATGTAACTGCATTTGGAAAGCTGAGTACTGGGTCTAAGTTCAGGGGTTAATTTGTCAAGGGTTTGTTTTCATCAGCTGGTCAGAGAGGTTGTGTGCCTAATCCTGCCCTGACCCTTGCTCTTTTCCCTTTTTACTCTTTTTCATTTTCATACTTCTTGGACTTACACTCTTTCTCTGTGTGCTTGAGTAGTAATCACTTCTGATAGACACAAAAGAACATATGTGTAAGTGGCGATACCCATTGAGTGTGTGGTCACCTTTCTGGCTGCAAGTTCCCCGGTTAAACTGGTGACAGGGAGGGCCTGGCTTTGCGGCTGCCACATCCGCGTCTATTTGGTGCTCTGTGCTTGCTCCCTCCCTGGCCTTGGACGTCTTATCTGGTTGGACCTGAGTGTTAATCTGAGATAACTTAAGCCTTAACTGTTCATCTAGCCATGATAGTCTTTTATCATTAATCCTAGTATTTATTTTTTTTATTTCATTTCGGGCCAATATACAATATTTTAACAATTTTTTAGAAAAAAACGCACTATCCCTCAGGGAAGTTTTCATACGTTGCCCATTTTTGTCTTATTAAATTAAAGTGACTTCGTCTCCATACTACTACGCTAACAGAATCTACTACTACTACAAGGACGGAAAATTTTTAAAAGTTTCTACTACGCTTAAGTCCTATTAAGAATTCATCTTAATGTTCCAATAACAATAGGTCATATTTAGCATCAAATCAAATGTAGACAATAATACTCGATCAATCAATCAAATCAAATCAAATGAAAATAATAATACTCGATCAATCAATCAAAATAGACACAAGGAAGGACATATTCAGTGTTTTCACACCTCCTGGGTATCTAACCCGCTTACATATCATTCATTTTCCCAGTTCTTCATTTTAACAATGAACGTATCTCGATCTTCCTCTCCCCTTATCTCATCCGGTAAAATATTCCATAGTTTTCTCCCTTTAAAATAAATACTTCCCCTTGTTTTTTCTTTTTTTGGCCGAAAGATCTTCAACATGTTCGCCCTTCTATTGCGAAGATTTACATTCTCAAACGGAAGCATTTCATAGCTGTTGCGACGGTCATATATTAATTTGAGGCATTCAACATTCGCCCTGTTCTCGAGTGGTAGAAGTTTTAATTTTTCAGTTAGCTCTCTGGTACTAAGATCATTTCCAAATGCTACTCTTAGTGCTCTGTTCCAGGTTCTCCTAATCTTGGTTTTCAATGTTTTTCCTACATTTAGAAAAAGAAAGCTTCCAAACTCGAGAATGGGCAGTATGTATGTCTTTATCAGCCGACAACATATGTCTGCCATCATATATTTCCGTCTTCTTCTTATCTCTCCAATTTTCCATTTGGCAAGTTTTATCTGTTTCAAGATATGTGCCTTGCCGGTCAGGTCTTCACTAATGGCAACCCCTAGGTAGTTAAAAGTTCTCACATGTTCAGTTCTCATTCTATTACAATACAACTGGCCTACTTTGTCTGAGACTTCTTTTTTACCAAATATTTGCAACATTGTTTTGGCTCCATTAGGCTTCAGACCGTTTTGCGTACACCATGTTTCGTAAGTGACAATAGATTCTCTGGCCTTATTTGTAAGAGAAATAGGGTCCCTGTCACTCACTATAGCTGCAGCATCATCAGCATATAAAATCAAATCTCCGTCTAAATTAATATCCTCCAGGTCATTAATGAAAACATTGAACAGGAGAGGTCCCAGTAATGAGCCCTGGGGTACACCATTGTTGACCTCCACTGATTCCGTTCTCTGTCTGCCTAGTCTGATATACTGTTTACGGTTTGCAAGAAAATTTTTGAGAAGCTGCATGAGGATCGGGCCAATACCTATTTTTCTTAGTTTATCGAGTAGCAAGGAGTGAGGAACCGAGTTAAACGCCTTCATTACATCGAAATACAGGACAATAGAAGTACAACCACTGTCTACTTGGCCAAAAAGTATCTCTTCTAGATCGTAAACCGCATCGGCAGAAGATCGCTTTTTTCTAAACCCATACTGTCTGTTTGAGAAGAAATTGCTCGTTTCAAGAAACTTGTATAGACGTTCATAAATAACACGTTCCAACACCTTACTTGTAACTGGAACTAGTGTAATTGCTCTGATATTGTCAATTAGTTTCACATCACCTTTTTTGGGGAGTAATGTAACAGGAGCATTTTTCCATGAGTCAGGGATACAACCGGTTGAGATAATTCTATTCAAGAGATCCTTAAACAGGTATTCATTGCCATCTTCAGCAGCCGCATTTCTATCTCTGAAAAGCCAGAGCTTTTATTTTCATCTAGCTCATTAATAATTTTTGAAATTTCATCGGTTTCTAAGTCTGGTAACAGATTAAAGGTGACAGGAAGACCAACATATTCAGGATTCGGGGCAAAGAGTGGGGTATCATTACCGATTTCAGCGAAAAGATTATTGGCAAAATTCATAGCTTCAATTCCAGTAACCATACCGTGTTGTGTTGTAAATTCCTTAATCATCCTGCCATCCCCACCAGTACCCGGCTCATAGACCGATTTTAGGGCTCTCCAAAATTTTTTGGGAGTCTGTTTCAGGTCAGCAATTTGTCTAATTAAGAAATCTCTTTTTTTCCTTGTAATCATCTGCCTCAAATTTTTTCGAAGGTTTTTGGCTATTAACCAATCATCTGCTGAATTGGTATGGCGTGCATGTGTAAAAGCCCTGTCTTTTTCTCTGTTTAGCACTCTTACCTCATTATCGATATAGACTTGTTTTTGATGCCTTATCCTAACTTTAATGTAACTAAAAGTTTTGTTTGTACAGTGCATGGGTTCCATACCTTACCGCTCCAGTTTACCGCTCACCTGCATTTCGCGCTCATGTCTACCGCTCCCCTCCCATACCGCTCCCATACATACCGCGCACCTGCCTACCGCACTCAAGCTTTGCGCTCCCGGCCAACGGCCGACACGTTCCCATCAATGTATTCACGCTTGAAAGAGGCCCATGTGACGGCCCCTGTGACGGCCTCCCTCCCTGAATGACGTCCAAAATTGACGTTCACAGGAAAATGAGTCCCATGTCGCAAAATTGATAATGTAATTTATTCACAAGCTCCCCTTATTGGAATGTTCTGACTTTTGGAGGGTTTAGGCCTGTTAGGGGAACCTCACTATGGAAAAAAACTGTGAAAAACTGCTGCGACGAATTTGTTGTTGCCAACAAAAGACTGGTCACTTCATGTCGGCAACAAAAATGCAAGTGGAAGAGGACCACATTTGTTGCCGCATTCTGTGGATTATTACTATAAAATCGCTTCATAAAGTCTCTTTATTTATAATAATTATGGCGTAACGGCGGCACTATGGCGTAACGGCGACATTGGTACACAAGCTCTCCTGAATTTAACATCAGTTATTAATCATATTGATATTTTTCACCAAATTCAAGCAGGCCTAAAGAATTGTTAGGAAGGCCAAAATTACATGAAAATGTTTTTTAGAAAAATTATTGGAAATATTTCACATGTCGTAACGCGACCTAAAATATTCCCACACCAGTTCAAGGAGTGTTATGTGAGGTAATAAAAGGTTTCAGGGATATCATTGGCTATTAACTTTTCATTTTATCTAACTATACATACATATACATCTTCCCTACACAAAAATATAAATCCAATTCAATATTAATCATTACTATTGGGGTATTTGATTGTGTTGAAGCCAATATATGTCGTAACGGCGACACGCATATTCCAAAATGATATTTTCAATGACTAGATCATTGTAAATTAGTGATTACATAAATACATACATACATATTTTTCACCAAATTCAAGCAGGCCTAAAGAATTGTTAGGAAGGCCAAAATTACATGAAAATGTTTTTTAGAAAAATTATTGGAAATATTTCACATGTCGTAACGCGACCTAAAATATTCCCACACCAGTTCAAGGAGTGTTATGTGAGGTAATAAAAGGTTTCAGGGATATCATTGGCTATTAACTTTTCATTTTATCTAACTATACATACATATACATCTTCCCTACACAAAAATATAAATCCAATTCAATATTAATCATTACTATTGGGGTATTTGATTGTGTTGAAGCCAATATATGTCGTAACGGCGACACGCATATTCCAAAATGATATTTTCAATGACTAGATCATTGTAAATTAGTGATTACATAAAAATTGTGTTTTTTCATAATAATGAACGTGTGTGCATGTGTAGAAACCTTTTTTTCTAGGAGAAGTAATATATTTTCTAAACCCGCCTGTGTATTACATTCAAAGTCCATACCTATTTTATATTTTCTAGTCTGAGATAGCCCTTTTATCACAATTGCGGCAAGGATTTTGGTATAAGAACTTTGAAAGTAGGGTTCCCACAGCCTTATTTTTGCCAAGGAATTCAAATAAAATGGTTATGAACATGCGTGATCATCCTAAGTACAAGTTGTAGATACCCTAGGCTGGAAAGCCCTATTGGGAGAATTATTCATATGCATTATACATACATGTATGTACAATAATTGAATGTGTATGCATTAATGGTGAGAGACGAGGCGAGGTGTGACACCAGATGACCTTAGTATGGTATTAAGATGACCTTAGAAATACATGGATATATTTATTACACTTTCTTGAAAGTTGATTAATGTATTCATACTACAAGCAGCGTTGAGCACAGGAAAAAGGAACACTTTCCCAGAAAGGCATCCTGTGAATACCACATTTTAAAAAAATATAAATTTTGCGACTTATGACTCATTTTGCTATAACACATCACATATGTCTCATATTGCTGTGACGGCCGCTCCGATGTCTGAAAATGCTAAAAAAGATGAGTTTCTGAAAAGGTAATATGGGGGCAGGGGTGGGGGAGGGGGGATCTGGTAGGTCTGACAAGCAACAATTTTGATTAGCACCTTTATGCACGGAATTACATATTGTACAATTGGTATAATAAACATTATTAATCACCGTTTTATCTCATAACCCATAAAAGTATTAAAATATATATAGAAATAAATTGGTCTATGTTATTTCTCAGACAACATAACTTGATATATTTATGGCCTACTATTCCTATGCAAAAATGACCTTTCCTCACGTCTTGGGCCCTAGATTCCTTAATATTTGGGAAAGTTTTCATAATATGGATATTGTGAAAATATTTCTTGGTAGAAATTAGCCTAAAGAGTGTCTGAATGATGATCTCCATATTATTTAAATGAATATGTATCTTTTCCTACCATAAATAATTTTCACACAGAAACCAAGTTAATTTCTTATATCTCTGTAAATAGCAATGACAGACCATTACACGTGGGTACCCATTTATTCAGATTGACGAGCCTGAAGCCATGAACGAAGTAGAATTATTGTGAAAAGGCTTCTAAACAAACTATAAAAAAACATCCATAAAAACTCCTTTTTATCACTTTCGTGGGAATTGATATATGTTTGCATACATGACCGATTTTCACCACTGGTACAAGCGCGGCGGAACCGGGGGCGGGGGGCGGACTTGGCCCCCCACCAGAATAATTCTGTCACAATGTAAAACTGTTATTTGCCAAATGGGTCAGATTTTCAGAAAATGTACAATTGGCAGCTGTACACATTTAGTAAATTCTGCTAAATTAGGCTGCAATTTGGTAAATACTAGGTAAATTTGAGTATATTGGGCATAGCATTGATTCTAGCAATCGCTTAGCTTGGGTTGAACTGTATTTTGAACTTTATTTTCGTCTAAAATGTGGGTTATTTGAGAGAATTGGTGATATTTATTTGAATGCTATTTTAACATAATGCATGGGTTTGTATGAAGGAAAATTGAACAATTTGAATGATGTGATTTCACCTTTTAACTCAAACATATTCTATGTATCAGTCTGTATGTGTAAGATTTATAATATTAATTCATACATTTCTCTTTCTTCCTTATTGTTAAAAAATCTCTAGATATAGCTTATACTTGAAAATCAACTCGTTGACATATAAATATGGTTCATACCAAATGCAAGCTTAGACATTTCTCTTTACGATGGTGTATAGGGTTAGGCAATTATTTCATATATCAATGCCTTAGAATCTGCTATTAGACAACCAAGTTTTGCAAAAACAACCCAAACAAATCAGTTTTGCAAAAAATGGAACCTATAAAGGGTTTCCGTCGGCGGTTGAAACCTTTCATCTAATCACGTCGCCAGTTTGTGACGCAACTATTGGGCAGAGAAGCGTGGGAGAGTTCCATTTCTCAGGGGAAAGGTTCACAGCTAGGTTGGGCACGGCAATATAGGGAGTGGGAAGGGGTACAGTGGGTGCGGTGAGGCACCCCTGTTGCATGGGCGTGAGTCGCGGTTAGGTAAGCTGTCGCGGTAAGTACAGCGCGGAAAGATTTGGCGCGGCAAGGGTGGTACCCCAGTGCATGACATCCCCAAAGAACATTTTCCATATTTCATTTGGACTCTCATATTCTACAGTTGGAGCATACACGTTCGCCCTTTCACTGAGACGTTCTGAAAAACTATCTGCTCTCTCTCGTACACCTGTTCTCACCCATTTATATTGTCTCGCCAGAAGGGGGATTTTCTTTTTACTAGAGATCGTAGTTGTTATAGAGCAGTGATCAGAAATATTATCTTTGGACACCCTACTTTCAACCCTCTCCATGTTAGAAAATACAATATCAATCATAGTTGAGGAATTAGGGGCAATTCTAGTTGGCCCTTTTACATACCCCCTCAAGCCGTGGCTATGTACAAGGTTCAGGAACCTTTCACTGATCCTGGTGGTCTTAGAGAGATCTATGTTCACATCCCCACAAATAAGAATTTTTTTCTTATGTCTTTGTAATGTGGATAATATCAGATCCAAATGACTCAGAAAGCTATCAAGAACGCTCGCAGGCGGCCTGTATAGGTTAACCAGGGTGAACTTACCATTGTTACCTGATTTAATGTTGACACATTGACATTCAATAAATTTCTCTACACTATTTAGTTCTTGGTATCGTATTGTATCATGTTCAACATCTTTTCTGATATACAATGCCAGTCCACCTCCTCGCTTCTCTATATTCTGCGACGGGCGTGTAATGAAGAGAGAGGAAGCATATAGCATATATAGCATACATATAGCAAATAGCATAAGAAAAAAAAATTTTCAACTGAGATATATAGATCTTCTCTAGTCAAGAGAAATGTTTGAACTGACGAACGTGGGCGTGGCACTTGTAGAAGGAACCTCTCCTGCGCTCCCATTGGTTGAGCGAGTGGAGAAACCCCTGTGACGTCATAGTCGGAGGTAAACATGTCCACGTGTCGCAATATAAACGTTGTGATGCCAACTACTCATATGTGCGACGGGCGTGTAATGAAGAGAGAGGAAGCAGTAGTGCCGTTTGGGCGTGCAAAGCAGTTTAATAAACACCAAAGCCCAAAAACACTACAATGACGAAGAAATCAGTGCATCCACCTTCAACTCATGGTCTAACGACGGTGATATGTATTTTTCCACACATGAACTACGCCATCTTCCACGATTCTTGATGTCAGATAAACACGCCCCCTTTGAGGCCATATATGTGGCGGAACCACGCCTCAATGAGTGCATAGATATACGCCCAGATATTCCTGCTCTTGAGCATAACTCTGACAGTAAATTGTTAATATAGTAGTATGAAAGCACAGAACCATCAGGTAGAGTAAATGCACATGCAGAAGAATTAGCAGAAGAATATGAAAATAATTTTTCCATATAGTAGACTGCACACAACTTTGTAGAAGTAACCCTGGCTACTGGGATCACAAAGGGGATAGTCGATGTCTTGGTAGACCTAATCACACACGACCTCCCCCAAGAATGAAATGTAATATCTTTCCTCAATATTGAATGGTCAGAAACGATTACATGACCAACTCTGAGCATTGTGCGGAATACAAAAATAAAAATTGCCCAGGCATATAAATGGGTAATGTCCTGGAAATTCACATATTGCCGAATCTTCATTAGATGAGTAGGTAGAAGAGCTGGGGAGACTGCTGCCCCTGGGAGCTTGGCGATGCCCCTCAATAAAGATTTTATCACAGGATGGGAAATCGATGAGCAAGGTATATAAATGACACCCCACACAAATAAGTTATTACTGAAGAATGTTTCATAAATGTCGATAAAAATGCTGCATACATGCACAAAATGTCAGCAGAAATATTATGAAGTTTAATATTATTTTCTGATAAAAAATCAGAAAATACTGACCACTGTCTCGTCCTTCGTGTGGGTGTCGACGATGTCACTGAGAGTGTCTGAAGATAGCTGACTCTTTCCTTCCATTTGTTGAGCCCTAGGAGTATCAGACAAAAATTTTTCTAGCTTGCGATAGACACAACAAGCTTCCAGGAGAATTATAAATATATGGCAGCCTTGAGAGAGTATCCGCAATAAGATTATTTTTTGTATTCTAGACAGAATAATGCTATAATTATCACTAATATAAGGTATCGGAGGAGGCAGAAGAATGAATAACTGAGTCGATTGAAGAATGAATAAGACTGACACGTGAGTGCTGGCGAAAACTTCAAGCAGGGAAAACCCTTTATTATCAACAGAAAAAAAAAAAAAAATTTTCTTCCGTGTTTTCTGGCCAGTTGCTGCCTCTCTGCTGTCGTTCTTAGATCTGTCGATACACTGGTTTGAAAGTCCCGCGGTAACCAAGGTTCCTGACCAGACTTCCAGTCAGTCAGACATGTCCAGGTCGATCCGTTCACCAATTATATCACACATTCTAGACAGAATAATGCTATAATTATCACTAAATTAAGGTGGAGGCAGAAAAATGAATAACTGAGTCGATTGAAGAATGAATAAGACAGACACGTGAGTGCTGGCGAAAACTTCAAGCAGGGAAAACCCAACCCAATAAAGGATTAATTGTCAGAAGAAGATAGGGCGGCAGACATAATCATCTCTCTTGATTTACGATATGCAAGCGGGGTGGCTAGATAACGAAGAACCACCTCACTTTTCCAGTCCCCCAACATTTGAATATCTGGTATTTGTATGCCACATGTATACATGAAGGAGACAGCACCTCTTCTCAGACTGTGTAGCCCTAGGTCCTTGGTAATGCCAGCAGCTGAAGCCCAAGATTTAAGTAGTTTCATAGCCAACTCATACTGTAAAGGCTTCCCCTTCAACGAAATCAAAGGATCCTCCATAGCAGTTGGATTACGAACATACCATTTTTGAATCTGTGAAGCAAAACACAAATCCGACTGACACAGACTAATCGGACATTCCAGATTAGTAGTACCAAACTGGTTGGTTTTTGACGATGGGACAGTGATGACGACACCCCAATCCTCAATCTTCATGTTAGATCTTTTGAGCAGATGAATATCAGAGACACCTTTGAAAACATGACATTTTCGTAGAAGGGCCCTGAAGCATAATAATATACCCAACCAGACGCCTAAATCTCTATCTGATGACAGGTTGACTTGCTGAAAGATGGCTAATAAATCGGCTGGAGAAATAGGCTCTTTAGCTTTATCACCGAGCTTCCTTCTGAGACCCCTCATCAAAAGCTGAACAGAAAAATCATGTCTAAGATCCGTTCCTTGGTGCAGCTTAGACAAATGATTTACACTTGATAATAAATTATTCAGCGATGAGAAACACAAGGTCTTAGAAGCCCAAACCATAAATAGGCAGACTATTTCAGTGTCGACTGGATGAGGCTGTAGGTCGTATATCTGACAAAACTTATAATACTTCCTCCATTGGCTGGCTCTGGTAGAACGAGAAGATTCGGCCAATGCCATGTCCCTGATGTCCTCCACCTCCTTATTAAGCACACCTGTAGACACAGTTTGGAAATACATGAATATTAAATTTTATCGTCGACCAAAAAATGTCAGCCAACAAAGACATTTCAAGTGACTGCAGGGATTTACCAGTTGTTAAAGCATCTCTAGTGACACAAGAAAGGCCTGTAATATGAAGATTGCAGTCTGCACACTTTGGACCCCATTTAGCCAGAATCAATTTTACCAAGGCCAGTTTCAATATCAGCTTTTTATTCCCAATTCCAGACGGAATTAATACATCATTCTTTTCGATAACCATTGTAGAAGCGAGATCCTCCTTGAATTTGAAACTTCCATTCAGGCTATTGTCAGGTGAAGACCAGACGAATTTCTCTTCTGTAAAATGTATATCAAGATGAAACAGATTATCAATACAGACGTGTGAAAAATCATAGGAGCCATTGAAAGTCTCAACCGAGTCTTCCCACCAATCAATATCAGCTCTGAGGGAGGGGGAGATGCGACAACGGCGAATATTATTCTTCATCATGATGGTCAGTTCGTTGATCACACCTCTACTATAGACTCTTCCCCCTTTAACTACTTTGGCACAGTGGCTCAAGATGCCAGCAAGCCTTCTAATCTGTTTGAGGGTAATCCAGTTACGATTTCTAAAAAATTCTATCTCACCCAGGAGCTTTTTGATCTTTGAATCTGGTAGACGAAGCTGACAATTGACTGAGTCTATTTCCAACCCCAAAAAAACACACAGTTGAGAAGGGGAAGAGACCTTGTGCCAGCTTATGTAGAAACCCAGATCACGAAGAATTGAAATTGCCAATTTCTGAGCTTCAATACATTTATCGTAGGAATTTTCCCAAATCAGAAAGTCATCCAGGTAAGATTCCACCTGAATCCCTCTATCTCTAAGCACACGACATACAGCATCTGTTATCCTAGTAAAACAAAATGGAGCAACTCTCGAGCCGAAGCACATAAAATTGTCACAAATATACTGCTTGAAATCCGAGTTAAAAGGCCAGACGAGGCCAAATAACTCACGTTGAGCAGGATGTATTGCTACCGATCTATACCGTAGTGGCCCGTTTATAAGCCGGGACCTGTTTATAAGCCTATCTCGAATACAGGCCGGGTATTTGGGGCCCATTAAAACAATAAAAGCCTCTCTCAAATATAAGCCGGGGGTCTCAAATATTAGCCGGGTCTGTCTGGTTTTTCTATGTCTAATAATGATTATAATGTCCAAAGTCAATTTCCCTTTGAAATATTAATTTAATTTACGATGGGTATGACATGGTTCATGCTTAATTGCTATTGAGTCACTCTCTAGTACTCTTGAAACTGAAAATGCATGCATCACGAAAATAATACAAGCCTATCTCGAATAGAAGCCTATCTCAATTACAAGCCGGGCCAAAAGGGGCCTTTAAAGAATTAAAAGCCCGGGCTTATGAACGGGCCACTACGGTAAGCTGATTTAAGATCAATTGTACACATGAAATCGCCACGTCTGAGGTCTTTCACGATATTATCAACTTTGGCATACTGAAACGAGGAGAAGACCTGGCGGGTATAATTATTAACAGAAAAATCGGTCGGTTTACTGCAATCGGTTATCATTCTTATGCCCCCGTCAGATTTCCCAATGACACCAAGGGAGTGAATGCATTTAGGTTTGTCTTCGACGAAAGATAATTTACCCATAGATAATTCTGCGAGCAAAGTTTTTTCAAGACCCTTGGAATTCGATTTTGGGACAAAACATGAACGATAGTTTTTGCCTTCGTAAGGACCCCAGCAGCACACTTTTATTCCTAGAATGTTCCCCCAATGTTTGGTTGTTTGTTAGCTTAATGTTTGAAAGTGAAAATTTATTGGATGTTCCCGGAACATGTGTTAGGGGAACGTTCCTACCTAACATTAGTAAAACGTTCATCATTTATGTTTTGCCTATGTTGATTTACAAACATTCTTCCACTGTTTTTTTATAACAATACTAGAACATACTTTTGTAACATTATCCTAATAGTGGAAAAAGATGTTAGGAGAGCATTCCCATCTAACATAGAATTAACGTTTTTAACTATAATTCCCCCAATGTTCAATTTTAACGTTTGAAAAACTTTCCTCTCAAACAATTTCCCTCAAACATTTTCTTTTATTAACTCACAAATAAATCATCATTTCATCATTGTAGTTCATCATTTTCTTCCTATCCTTTTCCGTGGGTATGCAATAGCTTATAAATCAACAGTTGGAGCTTTGCTGGTCCTAGCTGGCTTGTATTCATGTGAATGTTTATTTAACGGATTACTGAGTGTCACCAACAAACTGCTGGACTGTAGAATTACAGGCTCAGTGGGCTCTGCAATTAGATAGCCATGCCTTGTGTCTTACATGTAATCAATATCTTCCTGTATTTCCCGCCTGTAGCATCCTAATCTGTAACCGTTTTCTGTACTAAGGAAATAAAACAAAGGGTTTAAGGGTCAGTGGTGCAGTTTGGACGTGGCAAAATCATGGGATTCCTTAATGGCAGACTGAGGCTATAAGAAGCCAGGAAATCGAATATTTAGTCAATTATACAGTTGCAATTATAGTACTATACACAGAGATCCATAGAGATTTCATATGTAGCTGTTTCATTTCATTTCATATGTGTCCTATTAGAGACATTTTAATACCTCTCCCCGATTTGATATTATTATTAACTTGAAATATTACAACTTTTATGCATGTAGGCAAGGAAATGACAAAAAACACTTGAACAGTAAAATAAACAAATACCTTTGCAATCCTGTATTCTGAAAGATAATCAGTATGTATAAGCCTTTGTCCCAACTTATACTACATCAACTTACTTGGCAGCTCTGTAAAAATATGCACTCCTAGAACCAAGGAAATAAAATATCATTGATATTTATGGCTCCAACTCTATGGCTACATTGATGTAGATCCTGTAAATAAAAGGAAAATTATTGATTATATAGCATCTAGTACAAACATCTAGTAGAGAAAATTACACCAATATATAAATGCCCATTGGGTGTCTATAATGCAAATGTTATCTTTTCAATGCAACTGGTGCTATTTAGAGAGCTTAGTGAGATTCTGAACTTAAAAATGATATAATAAATGCATACTGTTGAATATTGAGAGTTAGAAAAGGTAACTTACTCTAGCAGTCAACTTGAAGTGTTTCCTCCTTGATGGTTCACGTGTAACTAAGAGTCCAGTGGCTTAGTGGTTCAAAACCAGTGGTGTAATCCCATGGGAACCCCACTGGTGGCGCCCTCTAACTCCCAGAGGAGTATACTACCATATATTGTTGAGAGGAAAAATGCTAATGGGTGCTATACCCTATACTCTTCTTAAATATCACCAATGGATCACCATGCATAAAAAGATGAGCTCAAGACGATTCCAGTGATTCTGTGACTCATTTTTCTGTGACACATCTGATACATATGTGCCCCAGTAGCACACTTTTATTCCTAGAAGTTTCAAGAGCTAATAATTCCTCTCACCACTTTAAATTACGACTCCCTTCAACATCATAAATATTTTTGATTTACTGGATTTCCTATTTTTATATTATATTTATATCTATTAATATATTATTGGATGGAGAAAACTGCCAATCCAGTCCCTCTTTTTCTTTCCTTACCTCTTTTAATTATATTTGATTAATTCAGTAAATACAAAAGTTCATGGTTTTTTCTTCTGAGCCTTGATCTAATATTTGTTTCATTGCTTAAATCAGTATATGAGTAATTCTCCCAAACGGGCAGCATTTGAATTCAGGAGGCCAATTTTTTTAGAAAAAATCAAAAAAATCCATTGAATTGCTACACCCTTTGGTGTACATATAGTATGGAATATCAGCATTATGCAGACGAAGTTTGGGAAGGCTGGGGCAAACATTTTGATTCCTTCAACTATGCTTCAGAAACCTATTTTTGCCTTATTTCGGCCATATTAAACCAGATTTATCAAATAATATAGCGTGAAATACTGAGTAATTATGCCAGCAATATTAAATGACAAATTCACAGTCAGGGAATCGATGTTACCCTTTAAAACAGGACCTGGTAGTTTCCAAAGTTTGAATACATTTTTATGAAAATATTTGTTTTATTTCTATACAATTACTGTGTTGAATTAGGAGGATCTCTTTATTTTGAGAAATAACAATTTGAGAGCATACATTTAATTATGTTTCTTGAATGTTTGGGTATGATTATTTGCAGAACATACGACTGACAACGTTAGCAGAAAGTTAGCAAATATGTGCTCCAGGAACATAAATACCCAACATTATGTTAATGTTCACAGATAAATGTTTGGGGAACATTATTTTTTAAAACGTTCATTTAATGTATGAAAACTATTGTTCCTTAAACATTTCTTTCAGAACATTAGCTGAATGTTGGCTAATAACACTCCAGGCACATAAAATCCTAACATTCCTAGGACGTTTTGCTAAAAACATTTGCTCTATGTTTTGTACATGTTTCCTACAAACAAACACGGGCGGAACACGATCCCAATGTTCCCCAAATGTTGTGTGCTACTGAGGGAGATATACCATGCTCAGGGTCTACTAATTTGAAACCATTCAAGACACCGTCTAAAACATAATGTGAGTCGGGGTCGAAGAAGTTATCGTTAATCAAGTAGTCGGCCCAGGCAGAGGGCTTAAGTTGTCTCCTGACTCCTTCCAGGAAACCAGAATCATTCACTTCTTTAGCAGCACAATACAGGGACATAAGATCTTTATTTTCGATAACAGGACTGTCAGTAAAAGGTTGAGGCAAGACATACTCAGGCTGATTTGTAGATGTCAAAGTCGACAAAACAACATCAGGTCCGCCATCTTGTCAAATGGCGGAAGTCGTTGGTGGGTTATCGCCGGAAGTGGCCGGTGTCGTAATGGCGCTAGCTTCCCAATCCAGTTGTATTTTACAAACTTTCGCTCTGTGGGCACCATTACAAAGCCCACAGCGGCCATGTTCATAAAAACAATTGGAACGCAGGCAGGTATCATCATTCCATTTCCAACAAACTTCCGAAGGCCAGCTATCGATGTTGTACATAGGCCCTCGGTTTTTGGTAGCATAAGACTTCCGCTTAAGATGGCCGCCACGGTAATCATGGCGAGTCAGGTTGCGAATAGCTGTGGTATTTTCCGCTCCCAGAAACATGGATTCGGCCCAAGAATCAACACCAGACCAATCCGATACTTTTCCCTTGATCACTCTAGTAGTGGCAGCATTTTCATAACGAACAATGGCTTCCTCAACGAAAGCCTGGCGATGGGCCTTGTACGTAATAAATTGCAGGTGCTGAACATAACCATCAATGGGACACTCTGCGTCACAAAGGTAACTGACAACTGACATACAGCCACACATCATATCTTTGAAGGAGAGTTCGTCATACGGACGAGGAGGGTCTAGATGAAAACCAAGTCTCAGCTTACCCAGGTCCAAGTGACGGACGATCGAGGAGCCCACACGGCTGTGCGAGCGAGGAGAGCCGGCGTTGAAACCATGCAACCATTGATCTTGACTCGGTGAAACGGACAGACCACGTAATGTACGTTCTGCATCGGAAATCCTTCTGGAGAGCTCTGCTTTCTTCTCAGATTCTTGCTTCTGTTTGGATACCACTTCCAAGGCCTTCTCCAGCAGATCTAGATAGTCAGAGGTAGCAGGATCAGGCATATCGGCCTCTTTCATATTTAAAATCTTGGCGACTTGAGAGGTCTCCATTATGTTAAGAGTCGGGCGACCAGCGTTGAAGGCAGCTTCTCTCCGCCGTTTTATGGTGGCTAAATACGTACAACTAGGCCTGGGATGTTTTGCTAAACAAGTGCTACAGTTAATAACCTGCAACTCTTCCTTTGACATGACCCAAGGTAAGTAAAACTCACGAAAAAAAATATTTTCTTCCGTGTTTTCTGGCCTGTTGCTGCCTCTCTGCTGTCGTTCTTAGATCTGTTGATACACTGGTTTGAAAGTCCCGCGGTAACCAAGGTTCCTGACCAGACTTCCGGTCAGTCAGACATGTCAGACATGTTCACCAATTATATCACACGTTAATATACTTAGGAATTAATTCCATGTCAAATATAAATGTCAGCCAATATAATTCGTACAACCACTGCATAGCTAAGGGGCTAGAACTAGAGCCATTCGTGAGCATCGCTATAACTTGCGTATTGTCAATGAAGCATATTACAGCTTTTCCTTTGAATAACTGACACCATCTCCTCACGCCTACCAAGATGGGATACAACTCCTGGATGTTGATATTTATTGCAATCCCATCTTCACTCGGGCGTGGGACAATATGATTACATTCAGGAAAAGAAAAAGGTACAATAGAGTCATCCCAGACTCCAGCAACCCAGTCGTTGCCATAAAATACGCTGAAACCCTTTGAAGAGGCGTCAGATACCATGGGAAGGTTGCAACATGGTTTCTCGATTAGACGCCTACCATTGAAAGATGCTGCAAAAGACTTCCACCACTGAAGATCCTGACGAAAGGCTGTAGAGATATTCGATTGCTTTAACTTTTTAGCAATCATAATCTTGTATAGGTCGAAAATGCGTCGACAGAATGTTTTTCCTCCCTTGAAGACACAAGCACAATGGCTGACATAACCACATATACTTATATACTTTCAAGCTGGGATTTGGAGATTGACGACTTGTTCTCCAACGATTTTAGAATTCTGTAGAGTTTGTCAATTTTTTCCTGAGGCATGGACAATGTCATGTCCACTGAGTCGATTGTGAAGCCTAGGTAACGGCATGAGGAGCTTGGAGATGTAACCTTGTGCCACGCCACGTAGAAACCTAAATATCTCAGAACTTTGACAACAATATCACAAGCATTTCTACACATATCATTAGAATTTGCACATGTAAAAAAATCGTCGAGGTAGTTTACTACCGATACGTGAAATATATTCAATATAGAGTCAGTAATGAAGTTTGAAATATCATCAAAATAGCAAGGACCTGTGCGAAGGCCGAAGCAAAGTCTGTTATCATAAAAATATTTCAACTGAGATATATAGATCTTCTCTAGTCGAGAGAAATGTTTGAACTGACGAACGTGGGCATGGCACTTGTAGAAGGAACCTCTCCTGCGCTCCCATTGGTTGAGCGAGTGGAGAAACCCCTGTGACGTCATAGTCAGAGGTAAACATGTCCACGTGTCGCAATATAAACGTTGTGATGCCAACTACTCTGTCACGATCTAACCTCACCATATCGTATTTTGAGTGTGAAAAGTAATTAGAGTTGTCTATCCAACCAAGTTTCACAAAGAGCCACCACATTGGGGTCATTGTCCAAATATTTCAAACAAATTTCATCTATTGACTGTTTTAGGCTGCGACAGTTCAAACTAATGATAGTTTGGCCTTTCACTACCGCCATATCACGCTATATTGAGTACGAGTATCTTACCGCTAATGCCCAGAACCACTGTTTACCATGTCGTATACATGGTCTCTCCATAGCCTACCGGTGTGGAACTATCAGTCGGCGCAACATTGACTTCCATAAGGCCTGACCGCTCTAATATGTCTCTGAAAGATCTTGATCTATTATAACCCGCGGACTTATTAAGGCTTCTGGATGAATCGTGTTCTTCTAGGACTTTCATGCCTCTTCTCAATGCCGCTTCATCAGGACATGGTTTCTTTTGTGCGGGACGTGTGCTTGAGGTGGACACACTCGTGGACGGCATGTTTGTTCCCTGTAGAGGAGTGAATCGATTACACACGTCTGTCATTGGAGTAATCTGCTGTTTCTTAATGGGACTTGTCTTCCTGAGGTGAGTAAAGCCTTCATTATCTGTTTTACTAACAGAGCGTTGTGGGTTATTGACCCTCTTTGTGGGGGGTGAATAGAGGTGGGAATAGGGCGTGGCTGGTTCTGTGTGATGATATCTCTCCGCACTTGCTGCAATAATTTCCCCAACATATTACTGCCTTGCCAGTGTCCTTCATTTAGCCTTTTCTCTCCCAGTATACAACCACTACCCCAAAAGGTATCCCTAGTGGCTTCGACTAGGCTATTGTTCCCAGTTTCCATGTACTAATCGTATAGCCAGTTCCTCATTTTGACCAAATTTACTTGCCACAATTTCTTTCATGATATTCACCCTCTCCTTCCTCCAACTGTTGTTGCATTCAATCTTATCGCCCAGTAACTTACTATCCATAGGTTCTCTGGTCTTTATTATCTCTTCAGCAACAATGGGTAGGTCATGAAACATAGCTTTCTCGTGCTGAAAACATTGCTCTGCACTGTCAAAATATTGTTCGTTGTAGATGAAATGTGTAGGGTAGAAGTTACTAAGGAATGAATGAATAGTTTGAAATGCTATCCCTCCTTGGATATTTACAGTCTTGACCGACTCAGGTTGATATTCTGGTGGTAAACAAATCAATTGTTCTTGTGTGTAGACTTCGCCACGTACCATTATTCGTTCTCCTTTAGCCTTTGTCTGGTCAGGATCTTCCCCACTCTCTTGTGCGTTTCTGGCTATTACCCGCATGATGTTTCTCTTGCCTCCTTTCCTTAGATATTACTTCCTGTACCCTGTAGTACTCACAGTTTGGCCATCTATGCGGATCAAGATCTGATTCTCTGAACAAATCTTTTGTTGTTAGTATCCTATCTCTTATTGATTTCTGAAGAAACTTCACAACCAATGGGGGGTTATTTCTGCCCTTCGCTCCCCTTGACAACTCCCAGTATGCAATGTCGACATGTTCAGGTTCCAGGTTCGGAAATATGTCGATTAGCAAATTTTTGGCTACTGCAGTGGCGTTTTCATTGCTATTGTCAATGTTTTCAAATGAAAGATACAGTTCCCTAGTATTAGATTTGACCACTTCTAATTCGTTGTCTAATTTTGTCAATTTTGTTTTGTTATACTGCGTTTCTCTAGTGTTCACATCCACTCTGGTTTCTAAAGTAATTAGAGCTTTTCTGTTTGAAACCTCTCTCTTATCTTGGATGTCTAATCTAGATTCTAATTCCTGAACTCGTTGTATCAGTTCATCTTTCTCTCTACTGACTTTCTCTCTAAGTTTTAGTATCTCTTTGAACATGTCTGTCATCTTTCAAGTTTAATTTGGTAACATGGTCGAAAATGCACTCAATATCTCCCTCCATGTCTGCCCCTGCCACAGAAAGAGCATCAAGCACACTTTTATGGTCACATGTTGTTTTTTTCCCACCTGAGATTGTTGCACTCTGTACAGACTCTTTCCTGCGTTTAGCTTCATTCATTTTGGGTCCTCGTCCATCCGTACTGGGGAGCGCCGTCATGTTGTTGTTTACTTCACACGCACGGTGAAACACCTGTATTATCGCTCAGCAACTGAGAAGAGTTCTAGGAACGGTATTACAACTCTTTCCTGATGATAACCACACATTCAGATGCGATCCTCATACGATACTTTGACTGTCTATCTGTTTTTGGCATGCATAGACCTTTGCAACTTCAAGGTATTTCGGTAATCTGGGCACAGCCTAACAACTAGGGATTTGAACTACCCGCCATCCAGAAATGAGCCCACTAGATAGGCCTACAGGATATTATTTTATTTTCTGTTTTTGTTCTTGTAGTTGGTTTTTTTTTCACTTTTAATGACTGCCCACCACCCCGCCCTGCTTCCCCCACTCTCTCCCAGGTAACAAAATGAGGTTTATTCTACGTTGGAATGACGTCTTGGATCAAGAGGAATGACGTCTTTCTCATAACGTTGGGAACACGTTTAAACGTCTGGACTCGAACCAACATCAAACCAACCTTACAATCTAACGTTAGTTTGACGTTGGTTTATCGAACGTTGAAACACGTTTGTTGTAACTACGTTGGTTTGACATCTTTTTATCGTACGTTGAAACAGCGTTTGTTCTGCCAACGTCAGAAAAACGTGAAAACAACGTAATGTTGACGTTATTTCATCGTTCTTAATAAAACGTCAATTTGACGTAAATATAATAGGTTTTCCTAACGTTAATTTTAACGTCGAATAAACGTTGAATCGACCTCAAATCAATGTTAAAATAAATTTAATTCAACGTCAATTTTACCTCCAATTAACGTGCGTAATAACGACGGCTACTTAAGGGGCCAATATTTACGTTGAATCAACGGTCGATCAACGTTTAATTGATGTTTAATAATGGTTATATCAACGTTCATTTGACGTTGGACTAACATCAAAATAGGGCGATATTGAGAACGTTTTATTGACGTTGGTGAAACGTTATAAATAGTGACTAAACAAATAACATATATATTTTTAGAATGACTTTATTTGGCAAAAACAAACATAAAATCAATTCACAGCAAACATACATGCACATAATTCATATCATTTCCAATATTTTATATATGAACACACATTTTTTCGTACACATTACTATATCTATACTGCTATTTCAAACGATTCAAATTTTCCGACCATATATCTATCTTATGAAACACATTCATTACTATTCAACATTTTCCCACCAGGCCGATGCAATGCAATCTATGCATCTATTCATACATAGCAAAACCAATGCTATTTTCCATTTTCCACATTTTCCCACCAGGCGGAGGCACTGCACTACATGTGTCTATATGTACACATACCAAAATAAATGCTATTTTCCACTTTCCACATTATCCCACCAGGCGGAGGCACTGCAATACATGCGTCTATGTACACATACCAAAATAAATGCTATTTTCGACTGCACACAATACAGGCAGAAAAGTGCAAATCACAAAGTAAATTTTAAGTTTATTACAATAATAGTATTGTCACAAAATAAATCATTTTCCCCTCATTTGGAAATGTCATCGATCACTCTCACTAACATCCATTTTGACACACCATTTTATTTATCTCCAGAACGGACACACTCTTCTGTCTTACACAAATATTATTCAAATATAATATTCTCATTCCATATAATACGCAATCCTAACCATACTGCTGACAACTGTCAAGAAATAAATCATTTGCCACTGATTTCTCATGAATATGCACTTGGACCTTTCATTTTCATCACTAACTAATATAATATAATATAATTCTTTATTGGCCATCTAACTAGTATTGCCTGATGCTTTATTTCTTCATTAATTGTTTATGATTACTTGCATCATTTAGATACGTCATGGACCACTTTCATGAATATGCACTTGGACCGGTCATTTTCATCACTAAGTAGTATTGCCTGATGCTTAATTTTTGTGCGGTCTACTACTTTCATCTGCACTTCCCTTTCATTGCAGGTAACAATGCCTACTTCAATAGAGTCACATGGTTTAACAAAGAGATTGTCATAACGTTCTTTCATATAAACACGACAGCACACTTGGTTCTAATTTTCCATATTCACAGCTTCCGCAAATGACCCATCATCTAGAGCATATATTTTGTTGGGCCGTGCAAATTGCAACTCAACATTATGTACCCACCGAGGTATAGGCAGTGTTGCTTGTTCGTGTCCGCGCCGTACGATTTGTGCCAGGACATTATGACCAGAACGGACACCCTGCTTTATCTGATACAAGTATGACTCAAACATGAATCCAGAGCATTCATCTAAACTGCCATGGAAGCTGGCCTCCCGTATAATATGGAGCAGAGAATGAACATTGTAGACCATGAATTTATCCGTGTACAACTCCTCAGCCTTAGACACAAAATACCTCAGTAGATTGTGTACATATGTGTACTGCTCTCTTGACTTTCCCCTACAAGGAAGACAATAGCCGCATTTAGGCAGACAAAATGTTCATACAGCTCGGTGCGTACTATGTCGAGAAGGACTATTTTGCCTGTATAAAGCAAGAAGTGCCGGAGTTCCGTGGCCTTCCAACGGTCTAATTCGCGGCTTAAACTGCCATGGAGGCTGGCCTCCCACGTCATATGGACAAGGGACACCATCAATTTATCCCTCCATAACTGCTCTGCCTTTGACACAAAATACCTCACGACATTGTGTACATATCTTATCCCTTTCACTAAAATGAGTCCTAATTAAGTCTCAAAAAATACATTTTGAGATACCATTATATTTGAAAAGATGAGATCCAGCCTATTCCAATAATAGTAAACAGTCTAATAATTTAATAATAGTTTTATAAAGATAATAATATGTTTTGGGGGGCCAATAAACACTAAACTAACTAACTATACTCCATATGGAGGCACTGCAATCGATGCGTCTATGTACACATAGCACACTAAATTCTATTTTCGACCTTCCACATTTTCCCACCAGGCGGAGGCACTGCAATACATGCGTCTATGTGCACATACCAAAATAAATGCGACGCTCGCTCACTCACACTTTCTTTTTGGCTATGATTTGCTCATCTTGACATTGCGCCGGCCATGCAACCAGACAATTTCAAGCGCTTTATGACACCACCTATAACTTAGTGCATTAGTCAATAGCGAACCAGTCAATCATATTGATTTTCAAATCTGTGAACGGCATATTCTTTAAATCGTATATGGCACATTTCAGTTACTTCTGAACCTCTCATCTGCATGTGCGCAAAACTAAATTGGCAATTTGACAGAAATTTAAGTGACTTTATCATGCCACCTGCATATATGCGCTTCATTTTGCACGTGTCACAGCCAAAATACCCTGAAACCAACTTCACTCCCTTGACCATTGTCCGGGCTGGACCGTCACAAACAATACATCTTATTTTAAGAAATCCAAATCACATTGCTTCGACCCTCCATAAGCAAAAGCCACCGGAAAAACACTTTTTTGTTTTATATTGACAATAACTACAAATATTCGCCAAATAGAATCTTTAGAACTTTTAAACAATGGCAAACCATCCATCCATGTTTATTGATATTTCAATCTCGCAATACCGTAGGAAATGGCGAGCGATTTGTTTCTGGACGGATATATATGTATATGATAAGCCTGACAGTCCCTTTATTTCATAGTCTGTTGGTTTTTTCAGTAGGGTACGTGTCGTCAATGGCAGTTCTGTGCTGTGATACCTTTCGAGCACCACATTTTCAACATGGCCTCTGCAGCATTATGCTTCACATTGTATCCTATTACCCACTTTCGAAATTGATCCTCTACTGACTCAAACTCTCATCGCTAAAATTATTGGCCAAGTAGAATAATTTTTAACTAAGACATCAAAAATTGTTTCCTGAATAATGTTAACGAACATTACAGTATTTTCGCTAAAGAAAATTAATGTAACGCAGGCAATTGTTATTGCTGTCGACAGTTTAGATGAGTGCTGTGCATTCATCTGTGAGTCATACTTGTATCAGATCAGATGAGTAAATCGATTGTTTGCCATTGTTTTAAACATCTAAGGTACAAAAACAAATAGTCCAAATCACTCCTTATCTTTACTTTCAAATGTTTGTCATTTTGCCACCAGGGAGAGGCACTGCAGCACAATTATAAGTTCTTATGGGTCAACCCACTTTGTGCATGTAGTCAATAGGGAACCAGTCAATCATATTTATTTACAACTTTCCACATGTGAACGGCGTAATTTGTAAATGGTATATTGCATTTCGCTTACTTCTGATCCTCTGATTCGTGCAAAAAACTAACTAAAAATGATTTATTTCTTGCCAATAGTATTTCAAAACTTTGTAATTTCCCCATGTAGCCTTTTTCCTATCTTATAGTCTAATGTTCATGAACATTACTCACCGAAAAAAGCTATACACAAGACTGACACGTCTTATCTTAAAACGTAAAAACCGAACTAGGCAAAATCACAAATTATAACTTCTAATCTCGTTTGCTCTAATGCCATTTCATAACTTTCTCATATTGCCACCATGCTGATGCACTGCTGCAAACCTCTATAATATTAAAAATCTTTTTTCGCCCACCATTCTATTTCATACACTAATCCTAATCGTCCACTTCTTCCACAGTTCCAACGTCGTCCCCGCCATTACCATTCGCTCCGTCCTCCTCATTATCATTCTGTCCAGCGCCCACTCCAGCATTCCTTTTCTTTTTTTTGGACTCAAATTTGGAGCCACCGGTTTTATATGCAGCACCCTTTAGCAGGTCCTGCAACAGTTTGTATATCAGTGGATCTGCACACTCAGTATGCATCTTAGCGGTTGTATCTGAAAAAAACATGCAAAATAATTAGAAGGACGACCCAATTTTACACTGACTCATTTTAAGCCACCATTCCAGAATGTCGGACGAAAAAAAGCCCGAGGGGTCCACCGAACACATCAACTTGCGTGTGATAGGTCAAGATGGACAAGTGGTACATTTTAAGATAAAAAAGAACACACCACTGCGGAAACTAATGACCGCATTCTGTGAGAGAACCCAACTGAGGTTGGAATCTCTAAGATTTAGGTTCGATGGCCAGCCCATCAATGAAACAGACACGCCATTACAGCTCGAAATGGAGGACGGGGACTCCATAGATGTCTTTCAGCAGCAAACTGGCGGATTACGATAAACCCCAAGATTTATAAAACCAAAATAGTGTACATGTGAAATATTAAGTGTGTAAGGATGGCTTCACCTTGACCACTTCCAAGAAGAAACTTGATTAAGAACCATCCATTCCCAAGTTACTTGTGGAACTGAGTGGTCGGATCAGAAAGAAACGGTTAATTCTTTTTGTGGCAGGTACCCAAGGACAGATGGTTTCCTTGTTTGACAACAGACGTTGCCTATGATCAAATATTTGGGGGTTTTCTCAATATTCAACTTGGGCATGTTTTACGTTATTTGGCACTGAAAACTTCTCTCGCTTTAAACATTTCTATTACTCGATTGCCACCTGAAAAACCTTATGAAAAATTGTCACTTCTGCTGTACATAGCTTTCCCTTCAATATAGCTTTCCCTGAAATAGTCATTTAAGGATGTCATATGGTGATGTCCAATGCACAGTGTATATGTTAAATTTAAGTCCAATGGATGTCATATGGTGATGTCCAATGCAGAGTATATATGTTAAATTTAAGTCCAATGGATGTCATATGGTGATGTCCAATGCACAGTTAAATGGAGAGTAGATATATATAGTCCTAATTAATGTCTTTCTATGCTGGCAATTGAAGACGTATGCAGACGTTTTTGGCCGCATGTGTAATCTCACAACGAAATTTCCCCTCGCCGTCAAATTCAATCATGACCGTATATCCCCCATATCGGGTCAATACGTTGTTCCCCTGTGTTGCTTCCATCTTCCAGGCAACATTGGCATGTTCCTCCTCAACTTCTGAAAGGGCATGATACTCTACGGATCCGCTCGCCACCCCCTCGTCAATTTGGGCATAAACATCTAGTCGTCCATAGTGGAGGTGCATTCTGAAAATTATAAAATAAAAATATAATCGATATGCTCATGTCAAATAAGGAAATAATTAATTTCATATGGTCAAAAGTCTGATTTAATAGTTTGGTACGTATAAAAAATATAACTAGTCACAATTTAAATAAAAGATGGCAATGAATAGTTATATGTGCTTACTTGCTCAAGTTATAAGTTGAGGTCCAGTGATGAGGTGTTGTTAGGTTGCTGTCGTTCGCAGGAGTGATCCAAAATTCATGCCGACTTGGAAAAGTTAAACAATAGCTAGGTAGAGGGCTATAGCTATAGCTGTCAGTTTCATTATAATTTCAACGAATCAGTACGCGACAAAATATCAGAGAGAGACATCTCACTTACAGATTAAGGGGGCGTGGTGCTGGCGGTGATCGCCAAAGTATCAACCTAATAAGTATCAACAAGTTTTGACTCAGCGTCAAACGACCCCCCAAAGATAGATATGTATCCCATTGTATAAATTGAATTTATTTTAGTGATTGCATGGGCTATCATTTTAGTAAAAGAATAAGACATATAAAGATATTGAAAAACAAATTATAATGTGTAGCGACGGATTTGGTAGATGGAAGAGGTTGGCAGATTAATTGCCTAGGTACTCGATTAAATCACTGTTGTGAGCTCTGTCTAAATGTCTCTCTCTGCAGGTTTGTCTATATAGGTGTCTCGATGCCCAATCACGTACGTCTTCATTTCTCCAATATCACCTTAATTCGACTCCATATGTTGATCCCCGTTCATTTCGCCTCCCCCCCTGCTATACTCTGATCTACGCTATAAAAAAAGACTGATGATTGTTTCGATGGCGATCCAAAATTGATTATTTGATCACTATTTAAGTGTAAATGTAAAAAATAATATTAAATGGTTTGATGGTGAGCGTGGGAAGGTTGGGACAATTTAGTGAATATAAACAGTTCCATATCGCCTATAAGATAATGGCGACAATGCACCGCCATAACAATATTAGAGGGCCGGCCGTGGTGGTATAATTACAATCACGGCGCCTATATATTAACAATTATATAGGTGGTCTGAAATGATAGCGTTTGACATTGAGCAGATTAATAGTGTAGCTTGTGTGAATTGGTCGAAAAGTTGAGAAAAGTTTTGTCAGACGTTAGAAAAGATTTATGTGTAACATATCTGTATGTCCTTATATAAATATAGGGTTGAGTATAGTGTGTATGGATAAGTGAGAATTTATGAGGGCTGATAAATTGTCATTGTGAATTGTCGTCATGATGATAGAAATGAATGATGTAACAACGGTAATAGGCACTAATGATTAACAAATATTGAAATGAATTGAATGTGCTTCATCGAAGAAAAAAGAGATGCATGAGAGATATATAAGTGATGAAAGATATAAGTTTGAAAAGTGGGGAAATATTTTGTCTATCGCCGTCGATGAAGTTCACCATTTTCACATTAATGTTAGGATATATTGCGCATATATAATAGAAGTGAATGTGAATGGTGAATGTGTTGGCCACCTGTCGTCAAACTAGCGCACTATTATTTGTGGAGTGAAGGCAAAGAAAGGGTGGACATATAGGGTATAGTAGGTGGTTATTGGCTTAGTGGATGGTGGCGCCACCTGATATTGCCTACTAGTTATATTGGCTTAGTTAATGGTGCAGCCACCTGTGTGCAATGAAGGAGATTATTATTTGAGTGGTGATGCGAAGTATAAATATATAAAGATGTAATATATATACATATGTTAAAATGGACAAAGTGAATAATATATAGAAGGTGATTATAAATGGATGTGGAAATGTGTGTATTATTGGAAATGATTTGTTATGCCAAAAATTCAAGACAATGTCCCATATAGAATAGCTGATTAGGAGTCAATTTATGGTGTTTGTATAAGTCAAAATAAAAAATGAATAATTATAGTTACATTTTTTGTGTGTATATCGTGGTTGGCCCATTTATGGTGAGTGGGTGGTCGAGTAATATTGTGACATATGGGTGGACAAATCAAGATGACGTTGAAATGCATTTTTTATTACCGGATTAGTAAAGTGAAATCTGCATGCATATAATAACAGGAGGTAACAGAAAACGGTTGAATAATGGTAACAATTTATCAAATGGTCAATTCATGGTGCATTGACAATCGATTTTTGGTGGTGTTGGTTTGACTGGATAAGAAGGAGGTTTATAATTGTTTGTTAAAAGTCAAATTAACGTATATGGTAAAGGTGATTACGCCAATTAATGTCAATATATGTTAGATAAGGTTGATTGGGCATATGTTGTTTTGACATTGGTTTGACTTGGTCAATGAAGGGCATGCCTCCCTATAACTTATATTGAACCAATGGATTGACGTTAATCAAACTTTGGTTATCCTAACGCTAATAAAACATTGGTAAAAGATAATGTTGTTTTGTGCCACGTTGTTTTAACGGTTGTTTGACTTGGTCAGAAAGACGATTATTTCATGAACGTCTATATAACGTCATCGATTTACGTTTATCTAACGTTGTAAATTCGAACGTTAATCTAACGTTGACAAAATAAGGTGGACTTCCCATACGTTGTTTTGACGTTGGTTAATCTAACATTGGTTATCACAACGTTAATGCAACGTTGGTCAAAATAACGTTGATTGATACAACGTTGTTTTGACAGTGTCTTTAATTGGTCTGAAAGACGTTTATTTCCAGAACGTCGATCCAACGTAGGTGGATTTACGTTAATCCAACGTGCGCTATACAAACGTTAATCTGACGTTGTCGAAAAAAGGTTCGTTTTACAAACGTCGTTTTGACGTTGTTTCACCGCAGTGAAATTGAGGTGTTTATGAATACGTTGTTTTAACGTTTTTAAGACGTTAGCGGACAAACGTTATATTAGGTTCATTATTAGTGAGGTTGGATAAACGTTTAGGAAAAGTACGTAGTTGATAAAAACGTGGGAAAAACTTCTATATAACGCTGATTGCAAAACGTTGCTAAAAGTGATTGACAGTCAACGTTTGTAAACGTTGGCAGAACGTTTTTTGTTACCTGGGCTCTTACTTGTTAATGTTTGTGTCTAATAGTATAAGCGCGGGAAAACTTGGAACATGCCACAAGCCTAAACCTTACAGGCTGAGGAGTTAGGGAGGTCCAGGTGGGACAAAACGATCAAGTTGCTGACAAAAATATCAAAAACTACACATCAATGGTCAGAGAACAACTAGGACAATTTCTAACAAGGTGCATTATATATTTCACTGGATTTTCCAATTTATAATGACCACCGCGGCTGTCTACACTCCCGCCAACGACACCATGGACGATATCAACGTCGCCAACGGCTCTCTCTTAGTCGTGGACGACGATGTGGGTGAAATACCCGATCTCCACGCCAAGGTAGGAGTTGAAAGAAGCTTTAACCTGAATGATAATCCAACTAAAGTAGAAATTGTGTCAGATAGATGCCCCCAGGATGAGCTAGAGACAGTTAGGACTGAATTAGATTCTGGAAAAACCTCACCAATTCCAAAAAAAGGATCCAATAACATTTACTGACGTTAAATCGAGTGAAACTCCTGTAGTGGCAAATATTCAAATTCAAATTGAAAATGTTCCAAACACCGCCGAAACTGAACCAAACAACGTAGAAACCACTAATATGATTCTGAATGATGATCTTATCAATGAAACAGTTGTACGAGTACTGGGGATACTGAGTGATGACGAGAAACCTAAACTCAAAAAGATCAGCAGTCTCGCCAGAAAAGTTGATAAATTGCAAATTTCTTGTGACGCAGTTACTGCCAAAGTAAATAACAAAATCGGTTGGGTAGACCTACATAGGAAGAGAATTATGAGGAGACTCGATAATATAGAAAATTTTCTCTTTAATCCCGGTGAAGGTAAAACTGAAATGGTGGAGAAAGTACTTGATAATTTAGGCCCTAATAGGGAGACTCCACACAACATCAATTCTAGATCAATGGCCGCCCCCTTTGGCGAGCGCGACCCGCAAACTGGCCCTGTAGAGCCAGAAAAGGGACCCAGAGCCAAAGGAAATGAGGAGTATATTGATCATGAGCTTGATACTTCAGTACAAAACATCAAAAGTAAATTAGCAACTAATGCCCATAGACTGGAGGAGATGGACCAAACTTTCACTGATCTCGATCGAATGTTGGGTCTTATCTCGGACAGATTGGGTCATTGGGAACAAGGTAAAATCGATCAAGCAAAAACCGTTGATCGTTCGGGCCCGGGCCGGGGAGTGGATAAAACTGACGGCTCAACCCACCTCATTATTGAAGGGGTCCCTGAGTCCAAAGATGAAAACACCAAAAAGAAAATCCTAGATCTATTCTGTTTAGTCACTAACTTATCAAATGATAACATAACAACAGCATACCGAGTAGGACTACCAAAAAACAACGTCACGAGAGCTATTTATATCGATCTCGACAACCCTGAGAAAAAGAAAGCCATTTTGAATCAATCTAGAGAGCTTAGGAGGAAAACACAACTAAACATCTGGTTTAATAAATACTTGCCGGACAAAAATGACTATAATCTCCAAATGGTTAGGGACTGTTACAGGTTGCTAAAATTACGCAAAATAGAAGCAGAAGTGGTCTTAGGCCATATAGTCAAGGGGTCAAGGACGTATGCGGCAAGCGATTTGCACCACATGCCCGAAGGCTGCAGGCCACTCGACGTGTCCCACTTCCCCGTAGACGATGGCGGTTTGGGATTTCATGGCGTACATAGCCATTTCTCGAACTTCTACGGGGCAAAAATGAGATATAATCATAGGTCATATCATACTGTAGAACATGCGTATCAACACCAAAAAGCCTTACACCTTAAACAACCCGAGATAGCCCGCACCATCGATAGTGTAGCGAGCCCTGTTCAGGCCAAAAGGTTGGGTAGTAAACTGGACCTTGTGCCGGAAGTAGACCCGCAGCTACTGGCCGAATGGAAAACCAAGGAAGATCAAATACTGAAAGAAATAACTAAAGAAAAATTCCTCCAACATCCTCTCCTAAAGAAAAAATTGCTAGATGACAAGATAAAATGTTTCTACGAAGTCACCGCTTCGAAAAAGTGGGGGATTGGCCGCCGAGTGCGAGGCGTACTTATTGCAAATGGCGGCCGGGTCCCCCTGAAGAAAGCAACGTTCATCAGTGAAAACAAATTTGGTTGCATCCTCAATGAACTGAGAAGAGAACTCCAAACATAGGTGACAAAGGAATAGTACATATATTAACTCTATAATTCAACGGTAAGTCTCCTCATACGACGATGGATAGACCGAGAAAAGACCTAATATTACTGTGTGATTCTAGAGGAGCGGGCCTCGATGTGTTATTGAAGTCCAATGCCCCACATATAGACAGTGAGGTTTACGTTGCCAGGGGTGCTGATATTCTCTCTCTAGTGCGTAGGTCACAGAGAATATTGATGATTACACGTCCCAAAGTTATAATGATATTAGCAGGAATCTGTAACATCACAATCAAACATCCCTCTACGAAAGAGGTTGGCCTGAGGTATCAAGATGATATCAAACTGGAGGACCAACTAAGGAATGATATGAATAGTGCTCAGGAGCTGATAGCACAGTTCTCTCCACACCACCTTCCACCACCTACAGTCATCTTTGGAACCATTATAGGCCTAGATTTGGTTGCCTATAACTCTCACCTCGCCAAGTCATCTAGTGTGTTGAGTAATATCCTTACGGCCAGCAAAATCAACGCTATCGCTGAGGACCAAGAATTTCTCAACAGACTCATTTGGGTTACCAATAACCTGATCAAGAATGACAACAAAGAGAGACACGTACCAACACCCTACATTAGCCAGATCGTCCACATGAACCGCTCACAGAGACGCCATAGGACGACGAAGAAACCCACATATACAGCAGCGTATAGCCTCCTGGACATTGACGGTTGTCACTACTCCCAAGCTCTCAAAGAGAGAGTGATCCGCCAAGTCATTACTGCATACAGTAAAATCTAATTCCAAAACATTCGGACTGTCCGACCGTAATAAACTGGTTACAGCTGTTGCTAGATCTGTTAAAATATTTGTGATTTGAAATGCACTGTCTGCCCTGGGTAAGCTGTCTAAGGTAACCGGCGCTTTCATGAGCCCTACCTCCTTCTACGGTGGCCCTAGGTGAAGCAATGTATTCACACTCCTACTTTAATATTCAACGATGGACTCTCATACAAACTAAAGGTAAACATATCATTACACCACTAAATGCCTGATAGAAATGTATAGCCCATTTTTGATGTTATATTGTCTGATCTAAGAGAGTTTTATGTGTCTAGACCAATGTATGTACCCTATATACAGAGTAAAATCTCCCCACTGACGAACCACCCCCCTATTATACTCCCACCCCGTGACAAGATCTTTAAACTGAAACTTCACCAAAAGAAAGAAGTTATTACCAGGTCACCCCAAAAAGGGGATACTAAAGTAATGAGGAAATTCCATCGGACTAGAACCTACTCATACGTCATATTCATTCTCACCCTACCCAGTAGTAAATCAGGGTTTAATATTGTAGACACAAATGGAGGAAAATGTAGAATCATTTAAAGCGTTGAAAGGACTTAAGGTAATATCCTGGAACATTAGAAGTTTGAAACCTAAACTAGACCAAATAAATCAATTTGTATTTGAGGCTAAACCTCAAATTGTATCTTTTCAAGAAACGTGGTTGAACAATAATACGAGTGATAACAGTCTTTATATCCAAGATTATAACCTGGTAAGAAATGACCATACTATTAAAAGAAGAGGAGGCGGCTTAATCTCCTATATCCACTCTTCCATGAATGTAAACGAAGTCGACTTCTTAGATTGTAACCGTTCAACTAAAGACATTGAAATCCAAGTATTCGAAATCACCAAACAATTTATGAAAAAGAAAATAGTTGTTAACCTCTATAGGCCCCCTCAGGGGAATTTAGTATCAGCACTTGACATACTTGAAGAAACCCTTAATAATATCAATACAAAAAATGATATTCTCCTAATGGGAGACTTTAACTATGACTCCAAATTTATTGAGCAAAGTAGCTCTACCGGGGCCGAGAAATTCAAAAGTATTATCCTTAGACATAATCTCCAGCAACAAGTTAAGGTCCAGACTAGAACCAGTAAAACCTCTTCATCTCTTATTGACCACATATATACGAATAATAATTACGCAGATAAATGTGGAACAATAAACATTAATCTTAGTGACCATCAGCCTACCTTCCTACAAATTAAAAAAGCTAGGACAAGATATGAAGAAACAACCTTCGAGGCTAGAAACACAAAAAATCTTGATATACCAATACTAAAAGAGATTCTTGCTGACCTTGACTGGACCAGACTTTATTTAACTAGAGATGTAAATGAGGCATGGGATATTATTCATTCTACCATTACATTATATGTGGACAGAATGTGCCCCATTAAAACATTTAATAAGGTTAAGAACCCCCCCCCCCTGGTACACCAAGGAATTGGTGAAACAAAGTAAAGAAAGAGATAAGAGTTATAGGGTTGCAAAAAATTCTGGTAGGGAGGAGGATTGGGCTAAGGCAAGACACATTAGGTGCCAGATCAATATCGATATCAAAAAAGCCAAGAAAGCATATATAAAGAAGCAGATTCAGGATAATAAATCAGACCCGAGGAAACTTTGGGACATCCTCAAGATATTAATCTCAGGAAGTGACCCCCAAACCCAAAACAGGGAAACTACTATCATAAATAGTGAGGGGCTTCAATCTAAAGGGAAAGAGGCTGCAGAGAATGTCAATGATTACTTCGTAACAATTGGCCCTAATCTGGCTGAAAAAATAAAGAGTACTCCCAAAGCAGAAAAAATAGATCTCGGACCCCAAATCGACTCTAAATTTTCCTTCGGTGAAATAACCCCATCAGCAATTGAATTAGCTTTGAGCAAAATTGGCAACTATAAAGCATCGGGCATGAAATTCCTTCCTACCAGAATACTTAAACCATGTATGTATGCTCTAAGTAAACAATTCTCTTACTTATATAATCTTAGTCTTTTGAACTCTGAAGTACCTAGAGATTTTAAAAGTGTTATTGTAACTCCTATATATAAAGATGGTAATAGATCTTCAGCCGGTAACTACAGACCGATATCGTGTAATAAATTACCTGCTAAAATATTTGAAACATGTATACAGACGCAACTTGCAGGTTATCTTGAATCTAACAAGCTGATTAGTGATGTTCAATTTGGTTTTAGGAAGAATAAGTCCATAGTCGACGCCCATGAGTTCCTTTTAGAAAAAATTTACAAAAGTACTAACGATAAGAAAATGGTGGATATGATTTTTTTAGACTTTAAAAAGGCGTTCGACACCGTAAATCATTCAATATTATTAGACAAACTAAAATACTATGGAATCAGAGACTCAGAGTACTTATGGTTCGAAAATTATCTTAGTAACAGAACTCAAAGTGTCTCGATGAATGGACAATTGTCTTCCTTAAAGTCTCTTGCGGGGTACCTCAGGGTACCTCGTTAGGACCTGTTCTCTTCATCCTTTATGTCAATGATATGTGGAAGCCTATAAAAAGTAGCAATGTACAATTATTCGCCGACGACACGGTCCTCTATAGTGAAAGAGATAGAGGCGCCGCTAACAATGTCAAACTCCAATCAGATCTTGACCACTCAAAGACTGGTGTGATCAGAATAAAATATCCCTAAATACTTCCAAGTGTAAAACCCTCACCGTTGGCACCAAGAATGAAAAGCAACAAACAATGTATCATATAAATAACCAGAACCTAGACTGTGTAAAATGTTATAAGTACCTAGGAGTTGAGTTGGATTGCCAACTAAATTTCAAGAAATCTCTTGAAAGAAAAATCAATACTGTTAGAATAAAGGTAAAAGCTCTGTCAAAGCTATATGGAATATGTGACAAAAATACCCTTCTATTGATCTTTAAGGCTACGATACTCCCCCACATAGACTATGGGGACACCATATACATTTCTACCCCTCAGACCTATCTAAACCGATTACAGACCCTTCAAAATTCTTCCCTTAAGATTGCCCTTGGCCTCCCGAAACTTACTAGCACAAAAGAAATCCACAAATCCCTTAATATCCCAGCACTTGAATCCAGAAGAAATAGCCATCTACTCGAAAGAGCCTACCTCTGTTCACTTAAACCCGATAGGGTTGACTTGCGAAATATCAACTTAAGAAGTATTAAGAAAGGTAAAAAACTAAAAATACCCCACCCTAAAACCGAAATGTTTAAGCGAAGTTTTATGTATAAAATGCCTTATATTTGGAACCAACTACCAGATGATGACCAGTTAACAAAAACTAGAATGGCGTTCAGGTCTTACCTGAAACACCGTTATTACCATGAATATGACCCTTATTTGGGGGAAAGTGATAGTCATTTGTAAATGTAATCGCTATTATGAAAAAGTGATGTACGAATGATGTCAGGTTCATGATGTCCAAAACCCCAGGCGTGTAATGCCTAGTAAACTAAGATCGATATAACGATAATTTGATTTTTTATGAATAATTATTTGAATGAATAGCAGAGTAGTGTGGGTCTTTACCTGCCGAATGTATTGTTGTTGTAGTATAAGATGAATTGACTTAATGTCAAAATGTACTGTCTATACCTGTGTAAGCCAACGTTACCATAAACAAGGTATATTGTAAACTTTGTCATTTTATGAATATTTCTGTGAACATTAATTAGACCAAATGGTCTTCAATGATATAGAATTACTGATGTTATACCTCTCCGAGTTCTGAATCACTCTTATTATTATGTGAATAACAATGTGAATAACAATGTATTTTCGAGAATTGTATCGCGATATAACCTCTTGAACGATTAATAGTCACTCTGGGATGATACCTATACTTAACCTATAAGACTAAAGAGAACACTACTACACATTTAAAATCGTCCCGGTCTCTGAAAACAACCTAAACAAGACAGGTCTCATAATGGCAAAAACTCAACTCACGGACTATAGGACAATGCCAAGACTGTCAGTCGCACTTTAGTAACCGAGCTGAATCAAACTCATAGCGATAATAATATTTACTGTTACTGTATTATGTCATTGATTATGTCTATTTTTCCCATTTTATATTATTTACTGAAGGGAAACCTGGAAAACCTCAGCGTAAAATATACATTGAGAGGGAACATTCCACTTTGGTATAACATTAATAATAATAATAATACCTACCTAGTGGCGTCGGCCACTACCATGGGGAAGCAGGGAGGGAAGCATTAGCCTACTACATGCATGGTGGTAGTGGCGAGTGGTGCCGTGTACAAAAGTTTGAATGGAATAGCCATAGGACCAAAAGAGGTGTTGATCCTGATGTTCGTGTACCATAAAAGTATGTATTCCTCCAGTAAAAAATGTATTATACTATTATAACTTTCGATTGACACCAACAAGTTTGCCGTACGGGTTGTTAAAGTTGCTTGACTGGATGATCCATTTGACCTGGACAGTACTCGGAAGGACCGAGATATCCTGCGACAGCTTTGATTTTTAGTTCAGTGGCAGTCCGCCTCTTCTCAGAGGGCGGGATAGTCGCTAGTGGTCTAGCGTCATGGTGATAGTACACACTTCTTCAAATGTTTTCAAATGGGTAAAGCATTACTGGTAACGCCTGGCTTACTAGAGACAAGAGTAAGAGAGGGTTTGGGCTGATTAAAATTTTATTAGGTAAGATTTTAATTATTGTACATATGATGAGATATGACATATGACATTTTGTTTGTAAACAAGCATATACATGATATATAGGCCCTAGCCACGTCAGCCTTCAATAGAGTTGGTGAGGGTGGGAGGAAAAAGGAGAAGCTGTAGTAGGGTGAAGCGCTGGAGCAGAGTGAGGGGGAAAGACAGGGGTGAGTAGGTTATTAGTAGTAGGGCAGCTAATGGGAGAGAGGGGGTGTTGGTCTCCGACACCAGGTGTTAACAATGACGCGGTATCTCTTGTCAAGATACCTATCCCATTGCATCTTCTAAGATTTGTTCTACATGATCAGTAATTGCAGTTTTGGTCTTACCATGTTGAAGTTTTGACATTTGCAGTAAACCCCAACAATACTCAGCTTCTGTTAGCTCCCCAAACACAGTCTTTACCCATTTTCCTCCCCTTACCACATGACAATGTGCAAAGAAACTCTTACCCTTACTTGCAGATGACCGTGGGTTCAGGCTTGCAGATAGGCAGTGTTCCCGAAAAGATGTCGGCACGTCACCAAAAGCCGACATAAAATTTCATTGCCTGACGTCTGCTCCTTTCACGTCGGCCACGTTTTTTCACCAAATTTCAATTTTTAAATCCTCTAAATCTTGTGAAAATCAAAATATTGATTAATATCTCTGGCTCCAACCTTTGTCCATCCTAAGAAAGCCATTTTGAGCGCTACATGACGTTTTACATCACTATGACGGGTCTAAAATCACTAAATTTGGAAATATCTTTTCATCTATATGACAGAACTATGTTCCTAGATGAAATAAACAGTGAAAGAATTTTGAAAATCGTTGAAGATTAATTGTCAGGCATACCTTCAATGTTAAAACAAAATGCTGCGGAATTTTGATAAAAATCACAATTTCGAATCAGTAGAAGCCTAAATTACCTTTAAAACATAACCCAGAGTGATATTATGGCCCTTGAAAAGGTAGCTTGATTTTGAAAAGAAGTTTGAGTTTGAATTGAGTTTGAATTGAGTTTTTGGGGGGCAAAATATGAATCGGTATAATTATGCTGTCAAAATATGATGTGAAAAGACTGTTGAACTGGAATGCCCCCATACCGCCAAGTCTATACTACACGCCTATGGCGTTCATACCTCCTGCCCAAACATTCTCTAAATCAGATCTCCCGACTTCCCTTACCCCCTATTTGGCACCTCTGTTTTTTGGTAGGTAAAAAATGGCCTGCGTCAGTGACAAATGACCGACGTGGGGCTTGTCTACGTCGGCCACATTGGCCAGTGCCACTAAAAAGTTTTCGGGAACCCTGGATAGGGTTCATGAGATTTTAACTTGGAGGTCTTTGTCCTCCAGCGCCTGGTCGTAGGACAGGATCGATTGGTAATGTAATTGGTCTATGTAATTCTCCTATCCAGGCTTGTGGCTTGTTGAGTAAAATATAATTTGAACGTAGCCTATAGGCCTATAAGCCTACCCGACCAGGACTGAGTGCATTTGAGTGTGATGGCACTGTGATAATTTTGTGATTGGCCGCAAACTAGTGAAGTGTGATGTGTATGTGATACTTATGGCTTTGAATCACAGTGTAATGGACATGCCATTTTTTTTTTTATTTTTTTTAGAAACGTTTATTAATCGATACACAAAATAATATGACAATATACAATCTTTTCTTGCAGAGTACAGTGACATGTGTATAATTGGTAGGAAATGAGCCTCAGTTTTAACCATTTGAATGCCACTGTCTGGTTCCTCTTACATTTTGGTCAACAAAGGCCGGGTTTTTGCTTCATTTAAAGGCAAGGTTTAGGATATGAGCCCTCCTTCTGTCCACTAACATTGGTACTCTGGCTATTCTGTGAATAAGTAGTGTATTTGTTAACTTTGGGAGTTTGAGTGCAATTTTTAGGCACTTCTTTTGTAAAATTTGCAGTTTATCAATGTGCCTTGCTGCACATCCGCTGTAGATAACATCACCGTAATCTAACATTGGGAGTATAAATACCTTGTAAATTCTTAGAAGAACCTGTGGTGGCACCAGTTTAGAAATTCTCTTGAGGAGGTATATTTTATGACTCACATTTTTTTTGGTAGATCGCACTTGCATATCATATTTGAGATTGGCGTCTAATGTAATGCCCAAGTATTTGTAAGATTCTACACAATCAAGCTGAGTACCACTAATGATGATATTTGGTTTAACATGATTTACTCTACTTCGAACACCTCTGAGGTGCATTGTCTTAGTTTTGCTCACATTCAATGTCAATTTATTAGACTCACACCAACAAAAAAAATTGTTAGTATCTTCTTGCAGTAGTACATTCAGGGTGTCAGTGTTATTATGGCTACAGTATATGACAGTGTCATCTGCAAAAAGCTTTACTTTGCAATGAACAAGACAATGTTCAACATCATTTACATAGATAAGAAAAAGCAGGGGCCCCAGGATAGATCCCTGGGGGACTCCATAATTTACACTAGCACTCAAAGATTCAGTATCATTGCAAACTGTTGTTTGTGTTCTCCCTGAGAGGTAGTTACACAACAAGGCAAGCAAGTTGCCCTTAATACCATATTTGTCTAGTTTAGCTAAAAGTACATTGTGGTTCACCGTATCAAATGCCTTTTTTAGGTCAAAAAATACAGCGAAAGAGGTCCTAGCATTCTTTCTATCTTTTAGTATGTCGTCTGTTAAGTCAGAGATCGTGTCCACAGTCGATCTTGATTTTCTGTAACCATTTTGTCTATTGGAAAGGACATTGTGATTTTCAAAGAAATCTAGTAGTCTACTGTGAATAACCTTTTCTAATAACTTCGACTGAATAGGAAGCTGGGTTATAGGTCTATAGTTAGAAATTACTGAGGCTTCTCCACCTTTGAACAACGGGGTGACACATCCTTTTTTCCAGGAATTTGGAATCAAAATTGAAGCAAATATGAGGTTAAATATGTGATTCAAGACAGAGGGTATCGCTTTGAATATGTCTTTGAAAACAAACGACTTTATGAATGGAATATTGCTACCCTTGTTGACATTGATATCTTGTGCAATTTTGACAATCTCATCTGGATTTGTAAACACATCACTCAAGGTTTGTTCACACTCTTGCCCTATAAAAGTCCATGGCGCATCAATTTGTGCTGCTAAATTCTCTCCAATTGAGGCAAAAAAGTTATTGAAGTGTGTAGCTACATTTTCAATGGGTACTGGTAGTTTAGTGTTGTCATCAATAATATTTATTTCATTGTTAGAATTTCTTGACTTTTTGGGAATGAGCTGACCAACCATTGACCAGAATTCTTTGTTGTCATTGAAAGTTTCTATGCTTAGGTTAGACAGGTACCTTTTTCTGGCCTTGCGGCATAAGTTAGTAACTCTGTTTCTTTTTTTCTTAGCTGTCACCCAGTCATTGTGTTTTCTCGTTTCTTTGGCTTTTTTCAGTGCTTTTTCCTTATCTCTTATTTGTATAAGCAGCTCGTCAGTCATCCATTTTTCCCTAGGTAGGGTAATTTTTTTCTTTACGACATATGCTTTACGACATATGCGTGACAGGGCTGTAGATAACTTTTCAATGAAAAGATTCCAAGCCTCTTCAGGGTTTTCCAAATCAATGATACAGTTCCAGTCGATATTTCGAATTCTAGTAATAAAACCAGCAGTCATATAGTCTCTAGAGTTTCTGTATTCAATTACTTTTGGTTTGCGAGATTTGAACTTTTTTCTTCTAAGGGTTACAAAGGTCATCAGATGGTCAGCTACCCATAAATCGAGTACACCACTAGCATACACATAATCCTCCTTGCTAAAAATCAAATCTATACAGGACTCATGGACACGCTCTCTGTCTTCCCTAATGTCAAATCTGGTTGTGTCTTTTATCAACTGAGTTAACCCCAGTTCATGACCCATATCTGTAAGATTTATGACTGCTTGGTCCTGGGTATTAAACATATTAAAATTGAAATCTCCGGCAAATACAACATCACAGTTATTGTTGTCAAAGATAGGTTTTGAGACAGTAGCAAGTAATTCTTCCATAAAAACATTCTTGTCGCCATCTAGCGGTTTATATACAACAAAAATATTTAGGTTCCTCTTATTAGTGAACAGAATATTACAACATAGTAGCTCAACATTCGCATTTGATACATTCAGAGTATTGTGTGTTTTGAAAGTGTAACCATTTTTTATGTAGCACCCAACGCCACCACCCAATTTAACACTGTTATCAGGGTTTAGTACACAGCGATCTTGTCTAACAATAGAGTTGTACCCATCTAGTTTGTGGTCCAGATTTCTATCCAAACTGGTCAGGAATGTCTCAGTGCAGAGGACAATGTCTGGGAAAATAGGCAGAATAGTATTTTTGAAATTAGTCCAGTTACTTTTCAGGCTTCTAACGCTTACATTCATGATGCTGAAACCACTAGTGAGTAGTTTTAGGTTGTCAACCATTATTTATTTGCAGTTTACCTACATAATTATTTCCCCTATAATGATGATATTGATGAAGGTATGTTAGGGCATACTATATGATGATGAAGAACATTTTTGTAGGCTATCTCCATTATGTGAAATCCATTGCGTTAATTTCCTCCCATGTTGTTGGTGGTCTCACATTTGTGTTGGATCAAGTTCTCATTCATATTCATCTATGTTTGTATTAAACATGTGTTACTTAACCAATTTCATCTACAAATACATGTTTTCTTTAAAAGTCAATAATATGGGTGTGATCTCAATTGCACATATAATGCGCATTCAAAATCACGTCTAAATACTCATCATAATGAAGCCACAAGAGGCCACAATACCTGCCACTTCTCACTCACCTGGCATTCACACCCACTGACGCTCAACTGACACTCTATACTCTGAAACATATACCCACTCTCTGACACCAAGTCAAAGCAACCCCATGGATACACAAATCTAAAGTAATATTTAGATGACAGAATACAACAATTATATTAATGATAATTCCGAGGTCATGTATTTGTTTGATTTCATTGGGATATGCATATGGATAAAATAATGATATACTTCATTCTGTCGTTCACTGTGTGAGCACGAATCATGTCATTGCTATCATTTTTATATCATTACAAAGTAAACAAATTCCTCTTTCAGGAAATATATACTTTTTAATACCTATTTCCATAAGTTTTGGCCCCAATGTGCGTACAAAATAAGCACAAAAGTACACGAAAGTACACAGCGTGACGCGGAATGACGCATGACGTGGGATGACGATCTCAGAATAAATAGGGCTTAAATAATTTTTTTTTCCAACAAAAGAATAATAGCTAATATCATATTCGCAACACATATGTCCCTTATACATTTTGCTAAATTATCTATGCTCAAATTCGATTTGTTACTTATTCATAGGCTTTGATGACACACATTGTACACAAAAAGCAGTAACTCATATCTGTTTAGACATAGAAAACAAATCAGTTCGAAATTCTTTCTTATTTCCTTATTTTCCACCCCATAGTACATTCAGTTTCATTTTTCTATTAGTTCTCTCTCCTCCAATTCCCTATAATTCTCATCCAATACCTGGAATAAAACGTAATGCGGAATGATGCATTCCCTTAACCAAAAGATACAATTGAATAACTAATAGGGTTCTCATCGCATTGTCATGATATTTGCTGATTGTGACTACCTATGACCACTCTTTACGCGTCATGAGAAGTGCCCATATACTAGCTTACTCTCCTCGATTTCTTTAATATTACATTGTTTGATATTTCTAATGTTAACAGTTTAACACATTTAAACTGTTAAATATTCCAAAATGGTATTTTCTACACCTAACTTAGTTCAAATAAAATTATCTTGATTACATTATTATTATGGGTGTGATCTTAATTGCGCACAATGCGCATTCAAAATCACGTCTAAATACTAATTATATACATGTCATTGTCAGCAGGTGGCGCAACTGGTAACTGGGGTGCAATTACAATTTGTTTTATAATGAAAGTGCCGCTAATACACATATGTAGCATTTATACATTATATATGTTCCTAACTATTTGATTAGAAACATTACAAGTAATATCTTAAAATAGTTCATTAGTGTAATTTATTTTTTTAATTTTAAAACAGGTAATAATCAATACACCCCATATAACTGTATACCTAAATGCTATGGGTGTAATGAGTGCACTATAGCTGTTGTACAAGTGCACACATACTAATGTCACCTACAGGTTGCTAAACCTGCTGAATTGGAAAGAGATGACAACAAATTATTTTAAATAATTGATGTATTACCATGGAGAATTAATTATGAGTAATTCCGAATGATATTATTCTACAAAAAAGCAACACAAAGGGGAAAATTGAGCATGAAATATCCCACCCAAATGCCATGAGAATTTGCTAATTATTGCACTAATATTGCGTTATACCCTTAGCGTGATCATCACGCAATCATTGCGCAATAATTATTGCGTGAAAAGCCCTGGGCCCATATACACATACATATTAACCCATTATAATTAGAATATTTATACAAAAATATTATAACACTGATACTGCATTGTTCTCTTTTTAAGTTGACTTGAATACTTGAATTGATTTTTCATGAAGGTAAATGTGCTCCTTTTTAAGTATTTTAGAGGCTAAATTCTTAGGGCTAAAGGTGCTCTTAATTATGCCTCAACAACACATGTCAGTGTCATCGTTAGTGTCAGCGTCGGTGTCAGCGTCACGTGTGGAAAATACACGTGACGCTGACACATTTCCTACCCTACCTTCCTATTAAGGAGAACCTGGGCAGATTTATGGTTTTTGAAATGAAGTATGTATGTCATCTCATCTATATGCATATTACTAATAATTAATTCCTAATATTTATTAAATGTGGTAGAGTAACATTCCACACGTGACGCTGACAGCAGAGCTTCCCAATTCCTAATTTGGATCCTAGTTTTCCATAATATTAACCAATATCCGAATTAATTTATTTTTAATATATCAGGTCCATATAGAAGTGACCAAAATAATATATATTGGTCGCCCCCAGTTGTTAAATTTTTTCCAGGACTGGATTTTATATTCCACACGTGACGCTGACATTTAGAGTTCCCAACATGTTTTTTCATTCTTACAAGACCAAAAGTCCATATCAAACAAATAAAAAACATATCATGCAGGAGTCAAGGCTCAACGGTAAAATAAGTTTGAACTATGTTTGACTAAATATTTTGATTTATTTCCATCATTTTATTTGGCCTCCCTTGACTTTTCTTTATTTTTAAGGCCCTAAAATCCAGTTTTTAGGCCCCCGTGCCCTAAATTTTTAGGAAAAAGTATTTAAATAGGGGGCATTTCTGATGTATTTCGGGCGGGCGGACACGAGAAAACTATTGAAAAATGTCTCAAATCATTTTTTTCCATTCAAATAAGCATAATACGATTTTAGGGTCAAATGACGACCAAGTGGTGGATTTGCTCAAATACAGTGTTTGGCTCTAGTTGTGTGAGGTATCGTACTGCCGAATGTGGCAGTAGCTATAGGTGTTTGCTGGAATTGTGATGTGTTACAGGAAAATGAGTTATGAGTTGCAAAGAATGGATTTTGAGATATCGTAGTATTGATCAAGCTGATTTCAATGATACTAAACCTGAATACCTGAACCTGAAAGAATTCTTTTTTGACTTGTGACTCATTTTCCTGAAACACATCACAATTGGGTGTAGGAGATATTAACTAAATTATAAATAAATGTAATGACTCAGTATCTGCATTAACTGTCCGGGGGCTATAAACCTTTTAGTGAGAGATTAATAAACTCCATTTTGGAGCTCCTGCCTGGTGCACTACCACTGGAAACAATAATCAATATTCAAATAAAACGATTACTCACAATTTTAGGTAAGTGCCAGTAGTGACACCTAGTAGTTAATTTAGTTAAACGATAGTGGCACCACCTGCAACATGGCTGCAAAATGGGTGAATTCGATGGAAAATATAGTCGGCCTATGTATAATACGCAGCACTACACATGCAGTCAATTCGGCTAAATTAAGCTTACAAATGTGATGTGTTTCAGGAAAATGAGTCAGAAGTCGCAGAAATGGTACTTGTGTTCTTTTCATAAGGTTTCTTTAGTGAAAAGTTCTGAATTCTAGAGGGTCTAACACTTTTAGTCATATGAATCAAATTACCAAATTTCAGGACATTAAATATATTCTTGCATTTTGAAGGCCTTCATATAGAGTATATTTAGTTACTTTATTGGTAATTACCGCCCCCTACAGAAGTGTTCAAGCTTATTCTTCAAAAATAATAATCTCTTACAAAAAATACTTATTAGATATCTTAATGTTACTATCATTGGAATCAGCTTGATCTAATTTGTTCAATATAATTATATTTCAAAATCCATTCTTTGCGACTAATTTTCCTCATTTTAACTAATGAGAGAAACTAGGTATATTTGAGTATCTAGTTGATATTGTGTTAAGGTATGATGGAAGAATACAAACGAATGTGTGGTCTTCGTGAGAAGAGCGAAGCAACTGATTTAATGAACTAGAATCTGTACACATGTTCCTACAGGATGTGGGTAAAGAGTAGGGGGCGGAGCCCTTACGTAATACCTATGGCTTAGCATGAATAAGTAGACTTGCACAGTACTGGATAGCTAAGTATAATTAGCGATTTTAGTAATGAGATAATATAATTAATAGGTGATAATTGATAGATAATGAGGTTACACAATGTTACGTAATGTTACATAACACTGCCCCCCCCCCCTCAATCAGATACAAAGTATCGAATGAGGGTGTACCCTAAAAAAAAATTTTTTTAGGAATTTTTGAAAAATTAAAAATAATAATTTTTGAATAGCTGTGCTGTTACCTAGTTATCCAAGCCAAGTCATATGCGCGGTTACAATGTGCACATATAGGTATTCTTTAAAAAAGAAAAAATACAAAAAAAAAGAATACTCAAATTAATATTTTGAAAATATGTTCAACAATTCCTTAAAATCAATGTCGTTATGAACATGTAACATACACTAACGAAGGTACAAATATTCTTCTAGCAAAGAATTATCCTGTCTGTACCGACATCTTTAAATGAGTATATAAACACAAGTGTTTCTTACTTCTGTTGGGTAATATCATGTAGAATACAATACTCAAGCAGAAGTCCAATTCACAAAAACATATAAGAAGAACATAATTATATTATGCTAAAAATCAATGGTAAATGCCATTAGTTCAGGTTAAACGAAAAGGCATAATGTTAAATACAACAACAATTCCGTCATGACAAACTGGATGTATATAAACGCTAAGTAAAAAAAAATCTCAAGGTTAAAACGCCAGTGGTACGGTGCAAACAAAAGACATTTCTCATTCGAAAAATATTTCTATGTTAAATTACCAATAGGGCAGTCCAAACAGTAAATGCAGATGGCGCCACCGTCAAATCGGTTTTGTACCGTGCACCTCGCCAAGTATAAGTAGCGGATAAATTCGGATAATAGCGGGCAGCTGGACACATCGGGCACAACGGCTATCGACGACTTTGAGAAGAGCCTTGTTATATTCCTTACCATTCTTCTCTAAACAGGCAATGTCCCATTGCTTTGAGCAAGAGTATCCGTATATTCAATACCCTTACCCTAAAAAAAAAAATCTGCCACAGCTTAACACTCCTTACTGTTGTTTTCATAAACATAATAAAAATACATATCCTAAAGAGTAATTGCGATATAAATCAACAGTAATCAGTTGATAATCCCTCACCGTCTATACTACACGAGTAAGGTCCCTAGTAGGCTACTAGCCAGATTAGATTATCAACGTCAGCTGAGCTATCCCCTGTACTGGGTTACATAATAATAGCTAGGGATAGGATATAGGTCCACTATACTTCCAGACCACTGAGGCTATGTGCCTCCTACGTAAACAAATACATGCGTCCGCATGATGATCCCAAGGATCTGGTGAATAAAACAGTTCAAGTATCGCTAGATTTTTAACATATCATAGCCTCTTTTTTCTAAAAACTTATAGAAAAAATTATCAAATACATTCGTTTTCTTAGATCAACAATAATCGTTTCTTAAAGAAAACCTACGTCCAACTAATGCGAGTAAATATAGCCTAGGGCATTAACTGAGCACACTTTGTCTGGGATGCCTCGTTATAGGCGTATAGAATTACAAAATACCTCTGTCGGTACAGTCATTATAATGACCTCGCACTGACGTGCTCGTTCATTATATACATTGATTAACTACTTTATCACACGCCACCAAAGCCATCCATACAGCCACAGAAGCATACAAGTGTTATCAACACGTAAGTGTTCATTATAATCCTACTGAAATCCTATAATGAACACTTTGGGACAAACAGTATATCAATGAGGGAGTCCAATAATCAATTCATTTACTTCAGTTTCACATCACCACCCACCATCCCCCAATCTATCTATCTCCCAACCGCAAAATGCCATTGAAACACTCCAAACTGCAAATGTCATTAAAATCCCATTAGGACAGAATTTTTTTTTTATCATTTTTTTTTCATCTACCTTGTCTAGGGTCTTGCTCCTTACTGCAAAATGCCATTGAAATGCTCCAAACCGCAAATGTCATTAAAATCTCATTAGGACAATTTATTTTTTTATCATTTTTTTTTCATGTACCTTGTCTAGGGGCTCCTAACTGCAAAATGCCATTGAAATGCTCCAAAGCGCAAATGTCATTAAAATTCCATTAAAATCTCATTAGGACAGAATTTTTTTTTTCATCATTTTTTTTTATCTACCTTGTCTAGGGTCTTGCTCCTAACTGCAAAATGCCATTGAAATGCTCCAAACTGCAATGTCATTAAAATCCCATTAGGACAATTTTTTTTTTCATAATTTTTTTTCATGTACCTTGTCTAGGTGCTCCTAACTGCATAATGCCATTGAAACGCTCCCAACCGCAAATGTCATTAAAATCCTATTAGGACAGAATTCGTTTTTTTATCATTTTTTTTCATCTACCTTGTCTTTAAAACTGAAGCAGACCCCCTGTTGAAATGAGATAAGGCCCACTGGATAAGATAGGTAAAACTGTCATAAAGCATCCGCATAGGAATGGGAGTCAATAATCAACTCATTTACTCCAGTTTCCTTTATATTGTGTTTTAGTCCATTCTGGGTCAGATTTTGGGTCTATTTCGAATGCAATATGAGGCCATATACCAAGGTGTCATTATACTTTTGGGCTGGTGATTGGTTATCGAATCTGGGTCAGATTTCGGTTATATTTTGAATGCAATATGAGGCCATATACCATGGTGTCATCAGGTCTGATTTGGTCATCAGGTATGATTTGGTTAATATTTTCAGTGCAATATGAGCCCATATACCATGGTGTCAAGCCTACCACATTTAATTCAATGAGGCAAGATTGGCTTCCCGAATGCAACCACTCAAACCTGTCACATTTGACTCAGTGAGAACTTCCTGCCACCTACAAGTGGTTGTGTTCGGAACTGCATGTGAGTTCCACATATGCCTAGTTCTTAATTTAAATTATGGTGCATACAACAGAAAGGTTAGTAAAATAATGGCTTGTTGTTTTTTGTAATGTAATGGTTTTGTAATGTTCTCTATTTGTATGGGATCTGACCCATTACGGACTAAATTGATTATACCACTCTGGTTATGGCATTCGAATGGTGCACGATCCCATATACCCAGTCGGCCTGCGGCCTCGTGGGTATATGGGATCGTACACCATTCTCATGCCATAACCATCGTGGTATAATCCCTAAGTATAACATATTCATTTATAGCAGAAGGGAGTATAACATGTTGTATAATGTATCGTTTTCAAAACTGTCTATCAGCCATAGCAGTGTACAAGTGATATCAACTCTTAAGTGTTCGTTATTATCCTACTAAAATCCAATAATGAACACTTTTGGCCCAAGGGTATATCAGAGCCTTCTTTTGCTTTCACTTTATAGCAAATAATTAATGGCAATTTTGCATGATAAGCCCCTAAAAGTGTGATAAATGTGTATAATCGTTAGCAATCATCCGTAGACAAAACATCAGTCGACTGGCGACGATTCTTGTCACAACACGATCATGACCCACAGCTTGTGGTCTCGGTGTATATGTTTACATCCGATGAAGTAATAAACCAACCAATCGTAATTTGTATCAACACAGAGAAGTGTCTACTATAGTATATGGTTCTAAATATAGGCTACACATTCCAAAATAACTAATCAGAGCGAGAAAGGTATATTTCAGACAATGACGCTTGTCTGTTGCTTAAAAGTGGAATGAATTCACCTCCAATGGGGTAAAAATTCAAAGACATAACAATACAAATACATTCGTAAGAACCAACAATAAAAAAATACCAGACAATGATGCTTGCCTGCTGCGTGAAATTGATACGTATTATCAACTGAGTCCAACTCAGGAAAAGTTCATATGAAAAAGATATCAGAGCAAAGGTATAATACTCAAACCTCAGGCAATGGGGGCGAGCCAAGTGCCTATTAAAATTATCAAATTTAATAAAATGTTCATTTTCATCTTAGATCCATTCCACGTTTGATCTATGGGGTACCACCAATAGTTCTTCTTCAGTACCATTTTCTCTTGCTGACAAATAGGCAGCCGTACTCCTGTAAGAAAGCATCAATTACGGTCCAATTACGGTCCAATTACGGTCCAACAGGTTGCATAGAATATTGGGTGTCATAAATACATTTTATATATCAATATCAATGCCAGGGTGCCAAAGTCATTTGAAAAAGCGCTTAAATATTATTCTTAGATATTATTCTTGAGAAAAAGGAAATATCAAGGTGAGAAATTCTTTTCAAGCCAAATTTAGCAAGAAAAACAACAAAATGGTATGATACAAACATGAAAAATATTTTAGACAAACAAAAACAAATGGGAACAGCAATTGTATTCCAAAATGAAGTGATTATACAAACTTACATAGTAACACTAGACCCATTTGGATCATTTATCCATGGTATCTGGTAGGAACCAGTGCTGGAGGATATCAACAGAACATACATCGCGTCTGACGCTGGGTCCATAATCTCTGCCAGGTTGTGATGGTATCGTCGATCGACTTTGACCTTGCTTGGGAGCAAGATCTGCTTTGTTGTTCTGTGTACTTTTAACGATAGAGCTGCTCTCCATCGCAGATCAATATCAAGTGAGCAGCAACAACACCATCCTACATGTAGTTTGCCTAATCTTAGAGGTGGGGCAGGGAAAGATCCAACAATTGCACTTATTTCAAAGGGAATTTGCATTAATTTGATCGTGACCAAATGATCGTCAGAGTGCAGTCTGAGCATAATCCAAGAGGCAGATTCGTCTTTCTGGTTTCTAGTGCAACGCCTACATACTAGGCATCGAGGGAAGTAATTACATATGCATCGACGATGCCTCCAGAGGAATAATACGATTTTGAAAGCAATTTTTTTTCTTTTTTTGGACGTGTTTATTTTCAACTTATTATTAACAGGAAAATTTCTGCAGAAATAACCGCCGCATACATTTTTGCGTTTTTATAGGTCATCTGCAAACTTCTCTATCCGTATAAACATTTTTTGGGTGAAATTTAACTGTTCATAAGTTATAATATTACTTAATCATTGTCTAAGGTATTACATCAGTATTAAAGTGGACACATGAAGATAGAAATAATGATAAATGAAAAAATTGTCTTAAATCTCTAATGCCATTTACATGAGGTGTGGAGTGGGTGGAGGAGCAAACTGAGCAAGTAACTTATTCTACAATTTTTCTAGGTAATGTTTTTTAATCTGCATTTTAAACACATTGTATCCTGTATATTACGTAGTCTAATTGGTAGACTATTCCAGGTGGAGGCCACCTGGTAATATAATGAATACTTAGCAGAGTCTTTTTTGGGGATGAATTGAGGTAGGGTAGGGGCATCTAATAAGCGAGTTGCTCTGTTGGCTTGTAGCTCATTATTGGCTCTCCTTTTTGAAATGGTAATAAAAGCTAATTTTGAAAGAAGAAAGCCAGTTCTGTTTTTTATGGGCATAGTTTTTGTGTTTTTGTGAATTTTTGAAGTGGGTGTTCTTGGGGGGCATCCAAGAGCAATCTTAAGCGCCTTATTCTGAAGTCACTGGATTTTTGTCAGTATTTTTTGTTGACAATTGGTAAGAAAGGGGACACTATAGTCGATGATGGAAAGAATATTTGCTTTGACTAAAAGGAGGGCACTTTTTTTATTAAGATTTGGTCTTATTATAGCTAATTGATGAATCCTAAAATTTAATGATTTCAGTAGGATATTACTTTGCTCTTGGAAGGTCAATTTATTGTCGATATTTATGCCCAGATATGAGTAGTTTCTAACACATTCAATCTCAGTGTTGTTTATCTTTAGTAACAGATGGGTATTGGTCTTTCTTTTTTCACCGAATAATATCATTTTAGTTTTATTAGCATTAATGAGGATCTTATTGGCAGCTGACCATCTATAGAATTTGTTCAGATCCTTATTCATATTAATTTCAAGCTTATGGACAGTTTCTCCAGTGGAGTATAATACAGTGTCATCTGCATACAAAATAAAACTACAAGATAAATTTAGGTTCTTGATATCGTTGGAGAAAATCAGATAAATTATCGGTCCGAGGATCGATCCTTGGGGGACACCACAGCCTATCTTTGCCTCATCCGAGTATGTATCACCTAGTCGGACTGTTTGGGACCTCCCCTGAAGGTAGGATTTTGTTACATCATGTTACGTAATAATGACGTAACAATGAGTAACCACTTTATGACTATAATTATCATTAATTATTATTATTACATTTAATATCTCAATTAAGTAACATGTCCATAACCCATTAAAGTACCATTACCCAGGAATTTAGTACAGTATTTACGGTAGCATGTAAGAGCTCAGGTAGCACCCTCACCTACTTCAATATTCCTCCAATGAACAATAGCCACATGGACCAAGCACCTACCTGTATGTTAGACTACAATAAACATTCATTCTAGCTCTTAGGATCACAGGCTTTAGACTTCTTCTTTATACTTCTTATTTTCCTACAATATTTCTACAACTATTCAATAGACACTATATACAAACCTTCATATAACAATTTGAGCCAGTCAAGGGCAAGATTCTTGAAGCCTATTTTTTTTAATTTTTTAGAAATTATCTCGTGATTCACGCTATCAAAAGCTTTACTAAAATCTATAAATGTTGCTGCTGTTAGAAGGTTATTATTATTATTTTCATTGATTACTGATATTAGTTCATATAGAGCTTCTTGAGTTGATCTGTTCTTGCGAAAGCCATATTGATGAGAGGTCAATATGTTATTGTTGTCGAGGTGATGCCAAATTTCTTTTGCAATGTATTTTTCTAAGAGTTTACCTCCTAAATGAGTCAGGGCGATAGGCCGGGTGTCCTCCGGGCGAATTGTATTTGGTTTCTTGGGTATGGGTTTTATGATAGCTTTTTTCCATGCAGATGGAAAGATACCTTTTGAAATTGATAAGTTCATCACATGGTAACATGAATCCAGCTGCTTATATAATATACGAAACATTTCTTTATAGATACTAGCAGATATTTCTTTACACCCAGACGACTTTGTAACATCAATATCATCGATCAGTTCAAGTAGAACTCCATCGTTTAGCAATTCAAAAGAAGGGCATCCCTCAATAATTTGTTCATCATGTATGGTGATTGGGATTTTTTCAATTTTTTCTTGGATTTTGTCACCAATGGAGCAGTAGTGCTCATTCAGATAGTTGGTAGAGTCTGAAGAGTAGAATTTGTTTCCAAGGAGCCAATAAGTCTGCAGTGTCTACAATAACAGGGAATAGCTTTTCCCATGCCTTGTCAACATCTTGGATGCTATAAAATTCATCCCAGTTAACATCTTCAAGAATAGCATTGATAGCCTCTAAATTAAATTTTTTCATTGATCTGATTTTTTTCATCGAGCCAGGTACCTTTTTTATGCGTTTGTGTTTAATAGTGAGGTATATTGCTTGGTGATCTGAAACGTTGTAATTTATTGTACCTGCTGTGAAGGCTTTATTGCATTTGAACATAAAATAGTCTATTATGCTGTCTTTTTGTAGCCCATAGTGAGTGGTAAACTGCTTATTAATATTTAGATCAAAATCTTGAATAAGTTCTGTAATCATCTTATACTTCGGGTCTTTTTTCTCATATAGATCAATATTAAAATCTCCTACAATTATAGTCTTACCTGGGTACCTTTGTTCAGCATGTAATTGGAGTGTTTCCCTAAGTTTGGTGCAGCATTGGTTGATATTTGACTGAGGGGGACGATATACCAATCCCAACCTTATTGGTTTCATAAAGCTCTTCATAATTGTAACATGTAGAAATTCAATAGCTTCGTTGCTTATAGAAATATCCCAATCAATAGTATACTGATATATATTCCTAATGTATATGCACAAACCGCCACCATGCTTATTCGTCGAGCGATTGAGATTTACTAAGTTATAATTGGGGTGTTCAAGTAGATATAGGGTTGAGTCGTTTTTTAGCCATGTTTCAGAGAAACAGACTATATCCAGTTCACCACTCATATCCTTTTTGACATAGTCAATCTTAGGAATTATTGAACGAATGTTTAGGTGAGCAATTTTGATACCCGATTGTCTTTTGAGACACTCCCAATCGTCAAGTTTGGTTTCGGTCAGCATATCAAAAATTCTTTAGAGTGGCCGTAGCATATATAACCCAAGATCACCAGTGTACCATTTATATCAAACATGATTGAACTGCTTAGACTCCCAGGCAACGATTATCGTCATCGTGAGGCTCGTTCAGAACAATACATACAAGTCTATATACAATACATACAATACTCACATTTATAGGCATAAGTACAGATATATGTTATTTACAGCAATGCAAGTCGTTCATAGGATATAGAATTCAGTAACTTACCAGCCATGTATATGCAAGATATATTGGTTACCGATAAGGGGCACAAGTAATCCTGCTGGGAAAGCACGTTCCTACGATTCATTCAGTATGTACAATATCAAATGTGAGCTTGGATAGAGAGTCCAATCAAGTACCAAGGTTTGGGTTAGCATCTCTTTCCAATGGTCGAATAGATTCATTCATAATCTGGGTCACTGTAGATAAGTAAACAAGTATTGACAGTGTGATATATATATAGACAATTGTTTGTTTATACTAGGAGTCTCTCAAAGCGGGCGTCAAGATCCATACCTAATGATTATCATCATTGTACTTCAAGTTGATCATCCAGTTCGAGGGACCCCAGCAGAGAAACATTGCATAATCATACAATACAAGTTAAAGTTACCTATGAAATAGTTCCTGATGATTATCATCGTTGATCAAAAATAGGTTTCTTCAGTAAATATATATGTCTAAATGGAGTGAAACGCATGACATAATAGACTAGGCAAAATCCACCTAAACATCACTCTTAATACTCCTAGGGGCATTTTTGAGTACAAATGTCCACCAGCACTTTTCTGGCTAATTTGGGTGTGCTGAACACGAAAATCACTGTTGGACAGCTGAAATCTGACTCCTTCTTTGTCAAAAATTAAAAACAAAAATGGCTGCCATTCATTTTTTTTTGTAGAAAAATCATAAAACAGACATATATAGTCGTGTGATACCTCAAAATGATGGAAATGAAGAGGACAATCCATTTTACACCCTTACCTGGATGTCACAGCAATGTGGTTACTATGACAACCAAATATCCACACATAATATGTGTTTTTCACTCATTTCTGAGAAAAATCATAAAAAAAACACATATATGGTCATGTGATACCTCAAAATGATGGTAATGCATGGGGGAATCCATTTCTGATATTCTCATTGTTGTAAGGACATGTCATAGCATATTAGAGCATATCATAGCAAAACAATCAAAACAAAGAATAAAAAGTCCATACATTTCTGGCTATAACATCATAGTTCAACCAGTTGAACTGCCTTGTGTATGGTGCCTGTAAACCTAAGTAGTACATCTACTTGATTGCATTCAATATCATTGGCATATCAATATTGCTATGAAGGCTATAGATACATGAAGGCAATTCAGAGACAGAGACATCTTTAGAAATATATACAATGTACAAAATCAGAGGTACAGTGAAATGGTTACAAGCCAACCTTCATAAAGTGTATTATCAGGGGTCAGGAATGTAAGGATAAGCCATATGGGCAAAATTCTAAACCAGGGCTTAGTAATGGGCACATTGAGTATGCAGCATCAGTGCATCAGCAGTGGATGGCAACACTTCTGTCTTATTCAGTTTTTTACACAGAAGTAATCTGGCATTATCAATTGATGTTGCTCCTCGTATCTTGTATACATAGCACAAGAACTTCTCAACTGAAGATACCATATCTTGGCTGAGTTCCAGTTCGCCCCTAGTAAGTCATGGTTTTCAAGAAACACATTGGTTTGTTGTCTGTGGTTTGCTATGAACTATGTTGTGTCTGACTTTCTTATGGCATGGAAGGGAGGAAAATGCTAGCGGGAACCTTCAGGGTTATTGTGTATAACCTGATGCACTTGAATATACTTTTGAAGAAGAATGGATGGCATGGAGTCTGGTGTCTGCTTCTTCATGCTCTGCTACCAGATGACCAAGGTCAAGGAGAATGGTACTTTTCATCTCTCCATTGGGTAAGGTGCCACTGATAACAATCAACTTCTGACCAGCACATTCTAAAATCTTAACTTTGCTAGTTATTTGGATGAGCCAACTAGTTAGGCCTGTGTATTTAGCCAAGTTGGCTGGAAGTGGCACATTCCTATTGTCAACCAGTTTCCTGACGGGTACTTTTTGTTTTTGGCAGTGCTTTCCTGACTGTGCTTTGATAGTAATGTCTTTGTACTGGTCAAATAATAGATCAATTCTTCCAAATGCATTTCCAACTTTAAGTACGGTATCAGTTAAGACATCTGTGTAATCCTTAAAGGTAGTGGCTCCATCCAGTTTCCAAGTGCATTGATCAATGCCTGACCTGAGATCGACAGGGGATGATATTTTCATTTAGTCAATGAATCAAGATGGTTTTATTACCAGTTTGTAGATTATCATTGTCTTCTGCCGGAGAGAATGTTCTAATACTTTTTCAAATCCAACTCTCTTCCAGCTACATATTCTTTGCATAGTGTTACAATCTGCTTTAAGAATGATGTTTTATCCTTTGTCTTTCCCTTTTTCTTGATTTTGTAGAAGCAACTGAAAGTAAGGGTATTATTCCTCACCATTGGATCATTGAAGTTTTCAGGTGTTTTGATCAGCCTCATTGACACAGATGTTTCTAATTGTCTCTGGCCCCTGGGATATACTGTACTTGCATCCTGAATAGCAATTGTCACAAGATCTTTGTTTGAAAGATTATGTAAGAATTCCATTGCAGAGAAGAATCCAAGATTAGCAAGTTGGTCATGATCCTGATCCTTCTTATCTCTTTCCATATGGTTTGGCTGACTTTCATTGAGAACAATGCTATTCTTCCCAACATTGTAGTTGGCATACAGTGATGCTGATGTGGGGACAGAGATTATAGGAGAGTGCCCCTCTGATCAGAGCTGATCTAGTTTTGGTGATGCCTATAATTCCACCAGCATCTTTCCCTACTTTGTTGATCCCCTACAGTGCATCATCAGCAGCTACCTGGTTGAACTGTCTGTCAGAAAGTGTGACAATGATGTTTCCATGTTCAAACTTGGTCAGTACATGAAGTGGAAGATTGCCCATCTCTGCAAGGTAGACTGAACCCCACTTTGCATAGTTGGTATGATCATACTATATGGAATATGGTAGCATCTTCAATGTCTTGCACCAGGTTTAAACTTCATTAATGTTAAACCTCATTTAATAATCAATATTAATTAATATACTATTCCTCTTGGTCGTGATGCACCTGCCAATTACTGTGAAGGGATTACCTGATGGTAATCCATTCAGGTATTTAACAGGTGCCTCCCGCACCTAAAAGGGAACTTGCCATTACAGAATGAATCCCCAAAAGGGCATGGTATGTGATTTTGTGAGTATGCATTGCCTTGTTGTAGTCATTGTAGCCCTGTTGTAGTCATGTACTTTGTCCCAAGATGTCACTCATAACCCAGGCCTCCACTATGCCAGTACTGATAGGTTTCAGAAAGCTCATTGCAATGTGTAGGCCTCCAAGACAAACACCCTCTTCTGGAATAATGGAGTTTGCCACTTCAGCTCCATCAACTGACTAAGGCCTGATCAGCCATTATTACAGTATAATACTGGCCAAGTTGCTCTGACACATACATGCACCTCAGTGTTAAGTGTGTCCACTCCATGGGCAGGTGCTTGGATGGTGGGCACTTTTGTCATTTTGATTGTTGGTGCATTTCTCTGTACCTCTGATTTTGTACAGTTGTATATATTTCTAGTCTCTGAATTACCTCCATGAATCTATAGCCTTCTGTTAGCATATAGGTAGAGCTTAGAAGAAGGATATTGCATTCAATCAGATTGATGTACTACTTAGGTGCATAGGCACCATACACAAGGCAGTTCTTCAACTGGTTGAACTATGATGTTATAGCCAGAAATGTATGAACTTTTCATTCGGATTGTTTTGCTATGATATGCTCTAATATGCTATGACATGTCCTTACAACAATGAGAATATCAGAAATGGATTCCCCCCTGCATAACCATCATTTTGAGGTATCACATGACCATATATGTGTTTTTTTATGATTTTTCTCAGAAATGAGTGAAAAACACATATTATGTGTGGATATTTGGTTGTCATGGTAACCACATTGCTGTGACATCCAGGTAAGGGTGTAAAATGGATTGTCCTCTCCATTTCCATCATTTTGAGGTATCACACAACTTTATATGTCTGTTTGATGATTTTTCTAAAAAATGAATGGCAGCCATTTTTGTTTTTAATTTTTGACAAGGAAGGAGTCAGATTTCAGCTGTCCAACAGTGATTTTCGTGTTCAGCACACCCAAATTAGCCGGAAAAGTGCTGGTGGACCTTTGTACTCAAAAATGCCCCTAGGATTGAGAATTTCTCATCTGTTTCCCAGTCTATAATCATAATCGGATTCTTATCAAGTAATACATTCACCAATCTCAAATTGCTAATAGACAGTAAATACATCCGCTTACAGAATTAGTATACTTATATTACCTCGTTGATGTTTTCTAGCGACACAATACCTACATATCCTTTCTAGATTATTATAGTACCATATATATATATGATATATCGTCGACAGGTTGGCGAGCCAATTATCAATCTGAAAGTAACTAGGTTGAAACATGATTATAAACAATGCACAGTGAATAGCAGCTCAATGGTACGATCTTATAAGGAGGTGGATAATATGAGGAATTATATTAGAATATGCTATTTAGCGATCCAATGGTGTTGCAATAAGCGATGATATATCATCATCTTATTGAAAGTTTGTGTTGTAGCATATTGTATTATGTTTAGATGTCTAGTCTTGGGGTGTTGTGGAAAAGATGGATTTGTTTTGCCCAGTTATTTAATACTAAATCGTCGAGGTGGATGCCATCGGGTAATCTTGTATAAGTGTGATGTGGCCTGTGGCGTTCATATTTGTGTACTTTAGTGATGAGATGGGGATGGTTGATGTTCCTATTTGAGTTTAACATCCTAAGGTCCTGGTTTATGGTTAAGATCGATTATGGTTAAGATTTGAAATCATGTTTTGGAAAGGCGAAAAATCTTCAAGTTTGTTTGCTCGATTCAGATTGACTCCAATGAGCCCTCCCAGTGCGATATTACATATCTGCCTTTCGTGATAGAGAGAATCAAGAGAGAGATCATATTTTGTTTTCATGAGTCGTACCAAATCACCTTCATGATAAGAAGCTAATGTTATTTCTTTAGTTGTGGGATCCTTGAGACAAAAGTCACATATGCCACCTATAAGAATAGCATTGGTTGGATGGTGTCTGTTAATCAGTAATTTTAATTCACTTGTTAGTCTTTCCAATTTCACACCACTGAACGGGTATACCAATATATCATCTGAATTGATGAAAGACTGAAGCCGCTTCCCTCTGGAATCAGTAACTACGAGTGTAGTGGGATTCATTTTTTCTGAAATGTCATGAAATGTTTCAGATTAGATGTATAATTTTAGGAAGAGAGCAGACCACTTGAAGATAGCTTACAAATATGACTAATGGACACCTTATTTCCTATTGAGATATCATTTAAAGGATCCGATGAATCAGAATCTGGGGCTTTTACCTGTGGTTTGGCTAAATTCTTAAGCTGTCCTTTGCTTCTGGTAGTGGCAGAACTATTTGGAGTAGGTTGGTCTTGAGAATTCTCTGCTCTTCTATGTAATTGATCCTCTCTGCTGGAAGAGACTGATCTGGATCTAGTGTACGACGGAGTGAGTTTCTCAGCATAAGACGTGCTTTGCATAGTAACTGTGCCGGTGGTAGTCCTTGGTGCTTGTTGAGGAGATGACGGGGGAAGCATGTCAGATTTCACACGTCCCATTGGTCCTAGTATTGTTTGGTCCGGGTCGGTTTGAAACTCATTTGAGGAACGGGGCATTGGTTGACTGAGTGCAGATGATGGGAAATCCACATCGGACATGTCTTCTTGATGATTGGTTGTCCAATTACTATGGGTAGCTGGGGCGCCTCCAGATGCAATGTTATATTTCTTTTCTTCTGATTTTAGGCGAGCTGCTATTGGAGGGCTTGGGTTTCGCTCCATCGTGGCCTTTGAATACTCGGTTCATTCTCTCTTCAGGGGGTGTATAATTGTTAATGGATGATCTGATGTCTTCTAATATTTGCCCCATTAGGTTGTCGCCCAGGTAATTGTCGCTCCCTATGTGATCGGAATAAAGGCTACAACCTATTGCCCAGAAGCGATTGTTAGTTGCCTCATATAGGGAAGAATGTCCAGTCTGTGATAAGTAGTCGGCTAGAAACTCATTTTGTGCGAACTTTTCTTCGGCTACCGCCCTCATAACTGCCACCTTAACCTTGTTCCATTTGTCATTGGATTCTATTTCGGATGCTATGTTTTTTATCTTCCTAGGATCTTTCTCCAGATAAATACGTGTTGCCTCTTCTCTCTTACCAAGCAAGTTGGCACGGGCATAGTGGTATGCCTGCTCGACCGAATTAAACACTAAATCATCTACTTTTATCTGGGATGGGTAGAAGTTACTCAGTGGGGAGTACTCACTTTGAAAGAAAATACCTTTCTCAGTCCATCTAGTCTTAGCATTACTAAGTTTCAGCCCTTAGTCAAGCATCTCAAGTTGGTCGTGCCTGTACCATATTCCTCCTATTTGGATCTTGTCCCTCACTATTTTGCCAACTTCAACGCCTTCTTTCTTTTCGTCATGATATTTTATTGTGCGTAACTTAGACTTCCTCTCCTGAATTTCTTCAGGCAAATCTGGGTTTATGAAAACTTTTGGGAACTTCAGATTTCCTTTGAGTTTAGACCTTTTGTCATATATGTTGTTGCGTAGTACCTCATTCTGGAGTTTTACAAGAATTTGCTTGGATCCGAGTTGGAATCTCCCCGATCTTCTCGCATGAAAGATAACTTCCTCTCTTATTCTAGGGTTAATCTCTCTCAGGACCTCTAAAGCTACTTTATCGATATCCTCCGTTCGATTGTACGGGACGCCTGCTATTATAAGATTGGCCCATCTCTTGTCTGTCTCTGGTCTTTTTCTTCAGTAACTTTTCTGAGCTGTTTTTTCAGGGATGAAACCTCTTCTCTCATATTATTTTCACTCGTTACTAAGGCATCCATTTTGTTAATCACTAATTCTAGGTTTTTGTGGGCACAATTCAAGGATTTCTTGAGAGAATTGACTGACAAGTCATCGCTAGCGATCGCATATTCAGTTATTGAGGAAAGCTCAAAGATCGGTATAGCTTCAACTGGTTTGGGTGGGTCCTGAGTGTTTGTTTGCTCCTGAGGGATTAGTGGATGTTTAAATGCTTTGGATAATTGGTCCCCGGTTAGAAATGCTGGTTTGTTCCCTTCCTTATTTTGGCGATAATGGGTGATTTTGCACAAATGTTGCTCAGAAATGGCGAATAATTGATGAAAAAGTCTCAAATTTAAACTCACTCAGTACTCCTCTTCCCGCTCATTTTAGATATGTCCTTTGATAATGAATATATGCGGTATGTCCAAAGATATAGAGTGTTTGAGCGGCGATCAGGCGTTGCTCCAAAAACACGTCCGACACCTCTGACTCTCTCTCTCTCCTGATGATTATTGCACAAATTTTTAAGATAGCATGGATAGGGTTTGGTGGAAAGTAAGGTCTCAAATCTTCTGTGATCGGCTGTGGGGTGGGTATGTCGAAGCAAATGTGCATATGATAGCCAATTTGTGGATCCTATAGAACAAATAAACAGAGAAAATAGTCACCAATATGCTAATGATTAATGCCATGTTTATGGAGGCTGGATGGGTAGACATTGTATTTATAGATTTCTTCAAAGTCTCCCATCTGTTATTAGCAATCTTGTCCGCCACCAGTGACTCATTCGCTAGCCTCTCTACTTTAATTCCTGATGTTATCAAGGAAGCTGGTAAATGTGACAAGGCTGCATGCATGTCTTGAGGAGAGGGTAGGTTAATGTGTATTCTGGAGCCATGTTTCGTTTCACCAGTTAAATTCTTGAATGGAATTTTAAATATTACAGCGATAGCCAAGTTAAACCCTGATTCTACAAAAATATTTGTGTCGTTCCAAGTAATACACCCATCTCTAGGGGCAGATATTACCACTGATTCGGAGATTAAGGAACAATCACAAGGAATTTTGACAATAGCCAACAAGCTCATCGCAACTTTCGTTCTGGGTTGCCAAAGGCAAGAGAGAGCTGATCTGGTTTCTCTGCCTACAACCAAATGTTGGATTTTATTAATCGCCAGGTGAAAAAATGGTGTTTTGTGGGTTAACAAGGTATTGAAAGTACATAATCTTCCTATTTCTGAGGCTAAATCTCTGAAAATCGCCGAATAACAGGTGTTGCGATTTGCTAAAATTCTCGCTGGGGGAGTAAAACACACCACCGAGCGACTCAGCTGAGTACATTGCTCATAAGCATGCGATTTTAACTCAAAATATATCCCTAGTCGCGAGCATTTACCCAATAGATAAGGTATCTCATTGTCTAGCAAGGTATATCCCGTTGAGTCATTTGAACTAGTGTGGATCGGAACACCGAATCGCACAGGTCTGTAAGCCATACACAAGTCGTCGTTATATTTAAGAATAATAGGCACAGTTATCAAGAGAGAATTGTTCCAGAAATGATATTCCACCACTTTAGTGTAGGAGGGGTCCAACGAATCGTCCAAAATCGTGGCAGAAGGAAATTTTGATGCAATTTCTTTAGACAATGGCCTTAACAAAGCTCTCAAACCACCCATAGGCAAGAAAATATCGGGTAAATCACCCTGATTTAATCTGTCTAATCCTCTGATCAGCGATCTAGCCGTATCGATATACTCTATTAACACCAACCGATTCAGAGTGGTTTCATGTAACATGGCATGTAATGCCATGGTGTTAGTTAACTCTGCAGTCAGATTCTGCACAAAGTTATCTATCTGCTCTGTCAGATTGGTTATTTCTTTTGACGAATTTATAAACAAAACTCCCACTTCTCTGTTGTGTTTAGTGGCGTGCCTAAATAATAATTTCAACTGCTTAGTCAGACTCAAAATTATCTTATCCCTGTTAACATTTGATATGTCGCCAAATGACAACCCTTTAATCATAGCATCCAGTTTATTTTCCACTTTTGATAAGTGTGGCTCAGTAGCCAGACCCAGGCCAACAGAAACCAAATCGCCTACTGGTTGCAATAATGCCTTTCGTCTAGACCTACCACCATGTGAACTAGTCATGCTTTCTATCTTGTTAAATAATGTTAGGGCCGTGTCAAAGACACGAGTTAACAAAACTTCAATTTTGGTCCGAATTGTTCTCATTTCTGAGGTTAAATTGTACTGATTTTCCAGTGTCGAAATCGTATTGTTAGGGGGCAAAATTACTGTCGGCACCGATACATGTACATAATATGTTTCCTCCACATCGATCAGAACTGGCTTGTGCATTTTTCCAAATGCCACACCATAATTCTGTTTGATCAGATATTCTGCATTCGTCCAAGAGAGTAGACAGGCTACCCTGAATAATACGAGAAAAAGAGAAAAGAGAAGTCGTTGTAGACTTTCTCAAATAATAATAAAAAAATATATGACTAATATAAGTGAAGTAATCAGATAACTCATATCCTATACATGGATAGGGTTATCTTCTACATAAATATTTTAGTGGGTGACGTTAGTATTTACGTTAAGAACCACCACCAAATATCAAAGTCATGCATACATATAGACGTCTCAACATATAACGAAATAATCCGTGATATCCATGTGTAAATTCCAGGCGTTCAGGGCAGTTCGTATAAACAGTGAAATAACAAGTGAAATAACTCAAGATACGAATGACACCTACCAGATTATTGAAAAAAACATGATGAACTATCGTTGAGATTGTAATAAAGGCAGCTCACGAAACGTGAAAAATAAAACAATCGGTCTGGGTGTCCCCAATGGTACACAGCCACTGGATGGAAGGGCCTGAATTAGTTGGACATAGCAAAGATGACCAACTCAAGCACTGAATAATCTTGACCAATCGCAGCTTGAGGCTGAGGACTGACTTCATAGAAGAATATCAATCCTAACCATATATAGAAAAAGGGGCGTCTACCAGGAACCATTGCACAACCTATATCCCTTCTCTTCTTGCATAATACAATAGATCGTTTCATCCTACTGGACTTACATAATAGTACCATCTATCTTACTTGAATCAAACCCTGCTAATTCTGTTTACAGAATTTCACAAGCCATCTAAATTACATGCGGATGTGTCACTTAATCTGGAATTCTTTTATGTCTGAATATTACGTTTCAACAGATCAACTAACTTGTTATCTGCAGCACTTGACTTCTTTATGAATTGAACATGAACAGGCCTTTTTACCTCTGCTCCTGTTTCAAGATTTCTTATTTTTACTGTAGAAGGAGAGGGGAATCCGCACATGATGAATGGGCCAACGTATCGATTTTGCAATTTCATTGCTGTATTTGGTACCAATAATCTGTGGACCTTAGCATAAACAATTGAACCAATATCCAACGTATGAGGCCTACTCTTTTCATCGTGTCGGTCTTTCATCTTTTTCTCCCTGTCGTTTCTGCTTTTTTCTGCAATAGCAGCAGCTTCAGCTTTTGTCTTCATTATTTGTAACATTTGGTCGATGATCGGTTGGGTATGGGAGATATCATTTTGCAGTGGGGCTTCTGCAGGAATTATTGGATTTTTTCCAAAGGCCAGGAGATATGGAGATATGTCAGTTGTGTAATGATCTGAAGCGTTTAATGCAAATTGGATATTGGGTAAAAATAAATCCCAATCTTTTTGACTTCTAGAGACCATTGTCCTTAGATAACCAATAATCGATTGATTTTGGCGTTCCACCTCTCCCTGTGATCGACTTAAATACGGCAAACCGTGTACCTGCTTAATTCCTCAAGCCTTGCATTTATCCCTGAATGTTTCTCCTATGTAACATGCCCCATTATCGCTTCTAAGAATCTTAGGAACACCCACATAAGAGATTACATACTTATGGAATTCTGCAGCGACTCTTTCTGCTGTAATCGCAGGAGTCGGCCAGATAAAACAAAACTTCGAGTATTGGTCCGTCACCACCTGTATATGGCCAAGGCCAGCAAACGGACTACATAAAAGTGTCTTCTGTTACTTTTGCTATATCTCCAGAATGGCAAACCCTACTTATTTACCTCTTATGCCCACTTCTTCTAGACATATTAGTCTATGTGTGAACATGATTTCAAACATTTTGTACAATTCCTAATTTAGAAAATTGACTGATATTCATTTTGGCCCTTTTTTATGTCTCTACAACGCTTTTTTTCTCTAAGATGCAATCATACAAAAAAATGTTAAATATAGACATTTCAAATAATGGGACATATGCTCAATATCTATCCTACCACATTATCACAAGAAAAAACGTATATTCCCGCACCAAAATCGAATGGCTGTCCTTTCATCTCATCAAGTAAGCAAAAACATGACTTGGGCTAATCCTGTCCCGAGTAACACGGCACCTGCCGTCGGATGCGGGAAAACTACAAAAATATTACGGTCTGCTGCCCAGCTGTACGGGCGTCGCACCAGGACGGTAGTCCTCAGCTTGACCACCTACCGCTGGTCTAGTGTGACCGGCGGCTGCGCTAGCTTTTTGTACAGCCGCACTACATGTTCCTGCGCGAGGGGGCTGTACCAACGATCCTCCATACAAGGATGGCCAACTGTGATTGCTCCTGCCAAAGTGATTGCTCCTGTCATGTTTTTGGCGAAGCCTTGCATTATATTATAAGACGAATCTGTCAACGTTGATAGCCTACTACAAACAGGATACTTATTTTGACTATTATATATTTCTCCGATATTTGGATATATACATTTGGGTACATATTATCGGTAGAAAATAAATCATGAGAGAACCATTAAATAACATCAGTAAGGCTTATACACGAAGGACTGAAAATCGTTGTCTTTCGTACACATTATGTAAAATATAAATAGGCCTACAGAATTGTTCCATGCATTTGTATAGGTAGGTATATGTGATACCGGTGAAGATGTGATTAATTCCCAGCCTATAGTAATTCTATGAATCTTATTTAGGCCTACATACAATCCATTATATTTAGAATATATATATATAGCCTAGAATATATAATAACATTCATTCCCTCCCCTCCCCCCCCCCCCCCCCCGTTTTACCTTTAAGTAGATTTGAATACTTGTAATGGTTGTTAATGAAGGTAAATATGAATTCTGTTTTAAGTATTTAACAGCAAAATTATTAGGGAAAAGGTTCCCCTTATGTCCCAACAACACATGCCGGTGCAAATGAAGTACCTATATGTAGGAGATCTCATCTATATGGATGTTAATTATTATTAATTCCTGATATCTATTAAATGCGGTGAGTAATAGGCCTAATACTCATGTGACGCTGACATGGAAAACCCTGCTGAGTTAGCTGTATGTTTATATATTTAGACGTGGTATTTATATTTTATTTTTAAGTTGCATACAAGACCTAATATTATGCAAATTAAATGAAGATAATCTAGTATTGTAATCATTAGATTTGGCACTGCATTTCTTCCTAAACTAAAAGCATTGCTTCCAAAAACCCAATATGTACGCATAAATAAGTTTTTTTAACACATTTTCCTATGTGTGATGGGAATCAAATTATAAGAAGCCATGTTGTTATCTAGACAATATTTAACCCCCCAAAATGCTTAAAATGCACCAGAGAGCAAGGAAACCCTCTGGCTTCTGGGGCCTGCCTAGGGCCCCAGACTCCACGCCTTATATATGGGCTGGGATAGTGTCCTGCAACCTTTAATGAAAAAAACTGCCATCTCTGCCAGGAGCCAATTATTCTCAACATGTTGGAAATGATCAGGGACAACACGGGCCCATTTGAGGGTTTTAGGGGAGTTGGGCAGTAACCGCTGGTACCCCTATTGGTACCCCAAGTGTACAGCCGTACTGTATGTAGCTGGCGCAGCCGGCCGTACGGCCCCCCATGCGCGACCGCTATTCTTACCTTGAACACCTCCCCACCCCCTATACAGCCGCCTACAGTGGCGGCGTCCGTAGTGTCTTCAATTGGCACTTATAATAGCCAGGCCATGTACATTTCGCTATTTATACATTGCAAGAATACACATACCCCTAATATAGAGTCAATAGGTTTGTAGCGCTGATGTAATGAAGCCATAAGGCTATGTACATGGAAAATGGTTAAATCATCGTACAAGAGTCATGAAGTCTGGATCGGATGCTGGGGAGTCTCGAATCCCTTTTCAAAATTAATTTTTGTCCCCAAAATATCATCACATAACTATGAGAAATATGCGTAACGATTACGCGCGGCGGTAACGCATGCCTGCTACGAGTGAGATCAAAATGATGCATGTGGTTGAAAGTAGTAGTACTCACCACCGTCAACCCGGGATTTTGTGAGTAATGGTAGGAAATGGTAGAGATTTTGGTCGATTTGATTGACAGGTTACTCATTTTCTCGCGCGACGCGCGGCGCGGCAGGCAGCGTGCGGTAGACGCGGTGAGAGGGCGCGCGGTAGACGCAGTAGAGACGCGTGGGCGCGCGTAGCGCGTTGGTAGGGGGATATGGGTGGGGGAGAGGGTGGTGGTGGTGGTGGTGGTGGTGGTGGTGGTGTGGAGAGGAGAGGGGTGGGGAAAGAGAGGGGTGGGGAAAGAGAGGGTGAGGAGAGAGAGAGAGGGAGAGAGGAGTGAGTTGCGCTGTATAGAGCTGTGTATAGAGCTGTGTATAGAGCTGTGTATAGCGGTTATCCGCTGGTTCCCCATTTCCCTATACTACTTACAGTATCTTGAGTCGCGATGATATAAGGGGGATCGGAGAGATGGTTTGAAAAAAAGCATGAAGAATAATTTTAGAGGGGGATTATTTATATGGGATAGAGGGGGAGGAGAAAAGATGGACTGGGGTGGTGTGGGAAAGTTCCTAGGTCGGTGCGCTGGGGTGATCCAGGTGTTTCATTTCCACTGCCTTGACCTGATGAGGTGGTGGCCTGTTCTCCCGTGTTGAAGTCGTTGCTCGCGTTGACACCGTCCGAGGGCGCTTGGGCGCTACCTTTGCCGGCTCGAGCCTTATCTTTCGGGGTGCGATTGAGAGAGGAAATTAACTTGGAGGCAGATATTGCTGCATTTGAAAGCTAAAAATAGCTTAGGTTCGCCATCTTGAGACTTTTTTTAACAACAGCCGAGGATAGCCTTTACTTTACTCCCAGATTCATAACCGAAGAAACTCAAGTAAGTGTTGATTAGCATGTTTAATTTGTGTTGATACATGTTTATGAATATACCAAGAATACTAAGGGAGTTGCTTTAGTGGCTTGTATGCGCTTGATTTGAGCTGAGATTCATGTGAAATATTTGTGAGATTCGCGTGAGATATGGTTTTGAAATCGAGCTATGGCCGCCGGCGGGGGGCAGGCTCGGTGAGATAGCGTTGGTCGCTGGTTGATACCTATTGATGCCTATTGAATTTTTTTTTTTTTGCAGAATGGTATACCTGTCGTACGTAACGGAAGATGGTTACAGGATTGACATTCACCATGACATGAACGCCGCGTTCGATGGTGTTGATGTTGTTGTTCGAGTGTTTCATCAGGGTGTGCTGATAGGGGAAACTGATGTCCCCTACGTGACGGCAGGGTGGACATATACGCTTTATCACGGAGCCGTTGATTGGTTATTTGGTTTTTTGGCCGGGGGCACAGTCATTTACTGTGAAAGGAGGGAGCAGGGCGATCTCAAGTACAGACTTCTCCTGAGGCCGGAGTGTGAGTTGAGACTTTGTCACTTCATCTTGTATTGTTATTACACTTGACTTGAGTCTTTGTCACTTCATATTGTATCGTTATTACACTTGACTTAAGATTGCATTGACATAACACATAACACCATAAAGTATTTATGAAAAAAGTTTGTGGTGTATTTTACAAAAAAAAATTTTTTTTAACAGGGTAAGGATGCTGAGGATCGGATGGCTGAGGATCGGATGCCACTAGGATGGCGCTGAGGATTCCCTCGCTAGGATACCCTGATACCGCTAGGAACCCTGATACTTGCTGTAAAAATGTGCTTTTTAGATGTGATAGACTATGTCTATGTCTATATTATTAGACTATGATGTGATATGACTATGTCAAACTGGACTATACGGAAGATGGTTACCGGACTATACGGAAGATGGTTACCGGACTATATACCCTATATACTATACCCTATATACTATACCACGCGCCTATATACCTTCTACTTATATGATTATTATATCCTGATTATACCTTGATTATTATTATCATTATTATTATCATGCCTTGTTGCTTTTGTGGTGCTATATAACCTTTTGTCATATTATATATGGCATATATGTACATATTGCTTGCTCGTCATATTATATATGGCGATAAATAGAAAACTCAATAACTTAAACACGTAATAATAATAAAACATAAACTTTTAACTTTACCTGTTGTTTAATTTGTTTATTTATTTTAGTGGAATGATATGGAATGATATGGAATGATATGATATGAAAATGTGTATGAAATATGAAATACGAAAAAGTCACCATGCTGCAAGAGAGAGAGGCGAATGAAGATCTTCGAGTGGAGGAAGGGGACCATTTACCGGTGAAAATATCGGATGATTTCCCTAGAAAAAAAAGGATGTGAATTAGCTACGTATAACTATTTATAATTTATATTTATTAAAATATGTTGCGTAAAATTGATATGTGCGGGACGTGTAAATGAGTAGATAATAAAGTAAAAAAATAAAATGAGTAAAACAAAAACTTACGGCCACCGTTTTTCCATGATGAGGTCCATGGCCCCCTTCTTCCACTCGAAGCACGAGCCGAACTTACGTGTACAGGTATCCAGGACAAACTTGCGTTCTGACATTGGACTTTTGTCAGCGATACACCACATTTTGCTTTCTGGATACCAGGTAAATTTGATCGGGGGGATGTGCATGTGAAACACCCCCAACTCCCTATTCCTGTCTTCCGTTTGGAAGAAGGGAGCCCTCATCCACATTCGCCACTCTGTTGCTGAGATTTTCCTGGTTTGTGTGATGTGACTGCCAGGCTTAGTAATGATGCAAATTGAATTTCCCACCGGTGATGCTGTAATTTGGAAGGACGCCTCGGGTGTTATTTCGAAGGTCATGGTGAACTTGTTTAGCTCACCGGTGGGGAACACATGCATCTTTACGAAATAGCCTGGCCTTGCCTTTACCAGGGGCCCAGCCTCATCGTGCATGGTGACTTCTCGAACGAAGTTGATTGGGGGGATGTTAGGTTCAGCCCCAGCTCCATTTCTAGTTTCGTCTTGTTCAGCCCTAGCTGCTGAAGCTGGGGCTTCCCCTTCAGCCCCAGACCTAGCTTCCTCACTTCCAGCACCCGTATGCCCAAGCAATTCGCGGATAATTTCTTCATTGTTAGGGTCGAAAGGATAATCATAAAATGGATCAGTTGGGTCACGGGTGCAGTCGAGAGGTGGGGGGCTAAAAGATGTAGATGGTCTGGGGCTTGGGTTGCGTCGTTCGCTAGCAGGTGAGGGGGGTAAGAAGCTTTCAACCTCCATTTCCCCCTCCGATGACTCCGATGTTTCCTCCTGCTGCACGTTTTCCTCCTCCTCCTCCTCCTCGTTCCGATCTCCTTGCTCCTGCTCCTCTTCGTCTGTTATCTCCCCCTCCTCCTTTTCCTTTTCCTGCTCCCGCTCCTGCCTCTCCTCCCGCCTTTGCCACTCCCGCTCCTCCTCCTCGTCCCACCTGAGTTGGGGAGTTGGGGAGTTGGCAGCCTCCAAAGGAGGCATGTGGCGATCGGTGGAGTCGGGGGAGGCGGGGGTCTCCACATACTCCTCCCCCCTGAGGCTCAGGAGCATTTGTGCTCCCTCAGACACACTTATATTAACGGAAACGTGACGGTTGGCAGCCATAATTCTTGTTGTAATTGGTGGTGGTGGGTAATTGGTGGTGCTGGTGCTGGTGGTGGGTAATTGGTGGTGCTGCTGGTGGTGGTGGTGGTGGTGGTGGTGCTGGTTGAGTGACTGAGGGAGTGAGTGAGTGACTGAGGGAGTGAGTGAGTGACTGAGTGAGTGAGTGAGTGAGTGAGTGGTTGGTTGGTTGGTTGGTTGGTTGGATGGATGGATAAAGGCTTTGAATAATCTGAAAAATGAAAAAACAACAAACAAATTCAATTTGGTGCTGAGCGTAATCCACAGTAAGGGTACAGTCCATGAAACACAGTTCACAATCCAAACTTAGTCCAAAGCCCAGAGCGTAATCCAAAGTGCTGAGCGTAATGTAACACAAATTAAAATCCCCAAATCCCCACACGGCAAGCCTCACGGCAAGCCTCACGGCAAGTATATAAAATGCAAGTATATAAAATGCAAAGAATAAATATAATCCATTTGAATATTAACAATGAGGCGCAGTGGAAATGGAACTGGTGATAAATCCTCTATATATAGAATCCGCTCGAAGAAACACATAATGCCACGATATGGATATAAAATTTTCGGACTAAATACCTCACGAACTGACAGCAGACGAAGGCTAATTCAAAGTGAATTACTTTTAGACGGTTTCACCCTTTTGGCTGAATATGCTAATGACGATGGGGAGAATGAAGAGACGTTTTTTGTTGACAGAACCCTCGACAAAATGTCGAGCTAGGGTGTGGTCTTAGGGTACGTATAAATACCATAGCCGACAGTTAAGAATTTTGTTCATTGACATTGTCTGTGCGCTGTCCGGCCGTGACAAAAGAAATTCCGCACTTAAACTCTGACCGAAAGACCTAGGCATGGGCAAAGACATGGCCACTCAAGTTTCGGCGGGCGACAAACCCTATTTGTCATCGCGCAAAGTCGTTGAAAAGCCTTCTGAAGGGGTTAGCAACTTTCTGAATGTGGCTCGATTTAAGAAATTTTATATTTCTATTTCTTCCATGAGCAAGGAAAAAGCTGAACAAAGACCTGATTCGACTCGATGGATTTTTCCTTATCCCTGGCTTGGCGTAAACCTTTTGTTTAAGCAGGCTTTTCCTGTGAATGTTAGACACAGGGTAAAAACGCATTTGGCTCATCAGTTTGCTGAGAGAATTATTGAAAAAACTGCCGGCGTCGTGGATTTACCCTCGGGATATATTTTTGAGTGTATGAACTTTTCAAATGAAGAAATTTGCTACAGAGCATTTTTCTATTTTAATGAAGACATACCCAAGGAATCTGTAATAGCAGGGAGCTATATGAAATTAGCTCCGCTTCTTATTTTTGATGAGACCGGTCTTCAATGCAGACACACAAGCTTGGCTATCTATTTGAATAATTACTCATCGTGGAATGAGACTGATTGGTTCAATGCTAGTTGGAGAAAAGACTTAACTTTGGTACCTGGTGAGCCCGACAGACAGTGGATCGAATGCTTGTGTGGGTCCATGCTGAAGTCTGCGAAAGGTGTTTTTTCCTCCTACCCCTCGCGCTGCTGTAATAACCGTGGTCTTCATCACCTGTTTGCCATTAAAGCTGAATTAACTAATCGTTTGTCACCTCCTAATTCAGTTCGCTGTAGCCGGTGTTTTTGCTGTTACGGAAAACCTGTAGCTCGGTTTTTGGACTTTTAAAAGAAGAAAAAATGGCTAGTTCAACTTCTAGTTCAAGTACTGAATCGCAATGTGTGGTTGAAGCATTCGATCGAGCAGATAGTTCTAATTTAACTTTTGAGACTGAATTAAAGTTTATATTCGACCAGTTGGGCGCTGACTGGCTTACTTTGGCACCCTTTTTGAGGTGTAATGAAATTATACGTGGAATGTTTAAAAATGATGCGCCATTGAGAATGATTTTATTGTGGCGCCAAGGCGTCAATATTGAAAGGCAAGCATATGAGCAGCTTTACTTTGCACTTAAGAAGAGCGAACGCCGTGATCTGTGTGAGATTTTGATGGCTCATTACGCAGTCAAAGGATCCGTGTGCCCGGACATTATGAGTCAAATCGCCTCCAGAATTTACGGCAACTGGAAAATTGTGGGTATACATTTGGGAGTGCCATTTTATTAAATGGAGGAGATTCAGCAAGAAATATCAATAAGAGCAATGTCTGCATGCCCTGCGAATGAATTACTCCAAGCATGGTGCTCCAAGTGTTTTTTTGAGTTAAAATCATGCGAGCAAATGATGGAAGAATTAAACCTTGCATTGGGTCTCATAAAACGCCGGGATTTGGTCGAGCAGTTAAGTTTGTTTCAGACCCTATATAGTTGCCTATAAATAGGTGTTACCTTTATCAAAAAGGATTAGTTTACTATCAACCTTGGAACGCAACACACGTCAAACATGGAGCTTTTACTAAGCGAGAAAGTTACCCTTAAAAGGGAGAGCACCAAAAACGTTAAACTTTCCAGAACCAAAGCTGATGGCTCCACGCGGAATTTATTTATGCCTTTCGCTGTAGTGGAACTTATTGTTGGCTTTATGACTCAAATCCTAGGTGGGGAAGAAGCGGACTGTGGAAATGGCTGGATGTGCATTAAAAAGGACTTTCAAGGAAAAGATTACCTGACCATTTCTAAGAAAAAAGAACAAGGCGATTGCTTTTATGGCTGGTCATGGTTTAACTTGTCTTTGGACGAAGCAAGAGAGCTGGCGAGATCATTTAAGGCTTTTTCTGCCTCTCCCGCTCCATCCTCTCCTAGGCGAGTTGCGGGTACATCAGGGGGAATATTTGGAGCAGCCTGTGCACCTAAGAGAGGGGGGAGTACATTTTCATTTTCACCCCCTAGCAAAAAGAAAAATATTTGGGAGCCAACAGCCACAGCAGCAGCAGCAGCAGCAGCAGGAGGAGGAGGAGTTAAAGCATTTCGCCTCTTTAGTTGGGATATGTACGATGGTGAGAAAGACATTTTAAACTCATCTGACAATAGCAAATATTTGAGTGAGCAAAACTGCATTAACGCTTCTGAGGATTTTTTGCGGGGTGTTAAGCCTTACTTTCCCGACGCATGGACAAAGACAAAATCAGAGGAATTTTCTTACCCCTCCTGTGAAGAGCTTATTGGAATTGTGTATGACTTTATGCTAAGGAGGGACTACAATCAAATTCGTGCAGCAAATTGTATCGGATGCGTGCAAGGCAGCGGCGGACAAGCAGCTCATGAAGGGGGGTGTATGGGAGTGCTTTTGGGAAGTGTGAGCAAGCGAGATATATCTTGCGCTCATTTGGCATTAGATTCAAATGACTTGATAGAGACCACACAAAAGATTATTACTACCTACTCCCACTACGGATTACACGCCTTAGACGACATTACTTTGAGTGCTGTGGAGCATGTGCTCAAGGTAAAATGGGCTGAAATACCAGACATGGCATCCTTTTCGGATATTAGTGCTATTCCGGAAGAAGTAAAAAGTGACTTGAAATAAGGGAATTAAACACCAATATATATATATATATTTTGATAATGAACTTTTATTTATGAGATGGAGAGCTTGAGACAAAGTCCTGCTTGTTAAACTATCCATGACCTGGGAGGTCGTCACTCCAAAATGGCATAAATATAATACTGCCATAGCTACCTTACTATAGACTGTAAAACTGTAAAAGACTGTAGACTAAAAAGTTGGTATAAGCACTGTATAGCACTCTATACGTAAAAGAAATGTTATATTTTTATAACCTGGGAGGTTGTCACTCCTACATATAATATATATATATAAATGTATAAGTAGACTAATAAGTTGGCTATAACACTGTATGCGCAACAAGTAACAAAATATCACATGAATAACATTGATAATACTTAGAATACTTAGAATACTTAGAATAATATATATACTGCTGCAGAATAAATATATGTACTGCAAAATACAAGTTGTAAAACTGTAAGAATAAATATCTTATGCTAGTTATATGCTGAGTCTAACTATAATTGACCTGGGAGGTCGGCACTCCGTGAAAAATTGAAAAATTGAATTGTAGAACAGTAGAAGGACGAGGTCGAGTGATAACTTATGATAATTTTGAATTTTCTAATATGACAAAAAGCTAAGGAACAAAAAGAATCCTGTTGGAATGCTTATGCTTGTTGAATAAAATTTTGAAAAAAGAATTATGTGTATATTGCGCACAATGTGCGTTATGTGTATATTGCGCACAAACTCGAGAACAGACCTTTTATTTTGGGGGTGAAATTTGGAAAGAGGCTGAGGATACAAATTTGTTTATACATGTTTTGGGCGTATCCTCACCGAGGGGATAATATTTTTTGGGGGGAGGAACTTTTGTTTTTTTATAATTTTGTCCAAAAGGGGTTGAGGTGGAAGGGACAGGAGTTGTAGGAGGAGGAGGAGGAGGAGGAGGGGTAACGTATGTTAGGGGAGCAGCAATGTCATCATATAGGTGCGCGGTGGAGTGAATTTCGGGGGTGATGATAAAGGATGTTTCTTGCTCGTGTGGTGGTGAGGGCGTCAAATCGGTCAATTTGGGGATCATTTTTCTAAGCTGCTTTTGGTCTAAACGGGGAGCGGAGAAGGATGGCATGGGGTGTTCATAAAGGTCTGTTTGCGAGTTTGTAAATGTATCGATGAAGGACGCACCGTGGTCTAAAATAGGGCGAGAGCGGGCGACTTTAGGATTATAAGGGGTGGTTAATGAGGTGCGTCCACCGTGAAACATTTTATTATGAATACTTTTACGAATGGTCGAATAGGCTAATTCTTTAAAAATATTTTCATTTTGTTCATTCAATAAGGGAGAGCAGAGGGTTGGGTCCGAAAGGGTGCGCCGTAAATTAGAATGAACGTAATTTTCCATTTCTATTGTTTTAGATTCTTTTTGTTTTTTAGCTTTTTGAAGTTTTTTTTTGTAGTATAAAAAAACGCCGAAAAAGTAAAAAAATATACCAAAAAGAGAAGTAAGAAAGGATCCGGTAGAAGTGAAGAGAGACCATGAGGAGTCCTCCTCTTCGACCTCCTCTTTTACTTCCTCGACCTCGTCCTTGACATCTTCGATTTCGCCCTTCACTTCGCCCAGTAAGTCTTTAATGTCGGTGAGGCTAGGTCCGTCTTTCTGAAATTATAGAATATAAGAATAGGTCAGCGTTAAATAAAAGGGAGATTTGTATGGCTTAGTATTATTTCTGATGCTTCTTTTATTTTGTTTGTTTGTTTGTATGGCTAATTAATTAAGACTTGATGGTAGAACGTTGCACATATTGCCAAGTGAACAAGTGAACAATTTTTTTAATTGCATCAATTATTAAGATTGATTGGCTTTGATTGATTCGAAGTGCTTGTATCACAGTGCAATTCATACAGGAGAGAGAGAGAGAGAGAGAGAGAGTCACTCTTTATTATAATCACAGATGAAGCACATTAAGGCTCCACCACCCCTCTAACAATCACCGACTCCCCATTTCCATCTTTCAATCTGATAGCGGGCGAAGGTGAATGCAGTGGTGAGTGACCTTAGTTCCTTTACGCCCTTATCAACACAATGCGAATGCAGTGGTTTGTGCGGCGCGAACCCACGACGGTGAGGATGAGGACGATGAGGAGGACTTTCTCGCGCCTACCTAACCTAGGCGCTACGCCTTACCGACTAAGCCATACAATTCTCCCTTCTTAGTCCGCGTTAAAAGTTGGCTTTATACTAAGCCTTGTTTAAACAAAATCAAAAGGAGATTTTCGTGACCTAGTTGTTTTGGGGTAGGAATTGTTAGGAATCTGGATCCTTTTCTTAACTATGAACTTCTATGAACTTTATGAAGTTTTATCAACTGTGGTATCCTCACACTAGACGAACCCACAACCAGCGCATTGACAAAGTCTATTAATTTCAATGCTGTATATGGAATTTGGCGGTAAGCCACACTAATTTTTTGATACAGTCCCAATGAGGTGAGCTGATGGGGGAGAATTCTTACAAACTACAGAACAGCCAATTGCATCAAGCCAGATAATACCTCTGGTAGTGGTAACTGCCCCTATAATACCTCTGTTCGTCGGTTCCAATGCGAGCATCCAGATAATACCTCTGGTGGTCACTGATACCAATGTGAGCCAACCTCACTGAGGGTGGGGGGGAAATTCCAGTGCGAACTGTGCCCGTTTAGTTATAAGCATAATTCGTTACCAACTCATGCGATACCTCCCGACGGAGCAAGCAACCCCGCTTTTGAAGGGGGAAGATGGGGGCTGCGAACCGCCGACCCTGGGACTAAGTGTTTTCCTAAGCTTTTACCCAGCGCCCAAACCAACTCGGCCACGAATATCTCCCGCTTATACATAGTGAAAAGTGGTCCTTTTATGTTGGGGGGTCGTGTGCACTAAAGCATGACTGTGGAGAATAGCTTACCTTAGTTAAAACATTGACTGTTTTCGCGGCGATCTTTTTGCCGCTTAGGACGAAACAGTCCACTTTCTTGGTCTGAAAAAATAAAAAAATAATCCATATATATAATACATGACTTAAAATACGAGTTTATATACAAGTTTATTTGGAATGAATACAAAAAACAGCATGAAAATTGCAAATAATGTTGGAAAAAATTAAAAATAAGTTTTTTTTTTTTTGTTTTTTTTTTCTCACCAATTTTCTAATCTTGTCCACTGGAGAAAGAGGTGCTGCCCTCCCCCCGCTATGATGAGGCGCAGCACCCCTTCCCTCTGATCGACGAAGGCCCCCATCGTCCCTTGCCTTACTTCCCTCATCAGTTCCCCCTGAAAGTCCGTCCGGAGGAACAGATGACATTCCTGAGGAAAGTGAATGTTGATGTCTATCCTCAGGAATGGCGCCTGTTCCTCCATCCTTATTGTTCCCTCCATCTTTTGCGGTCGTCGATTCGTCAATATAGTCGCCCTCGTTGGTGGTGGTGGGGGTGTCTGTGGTGGGGGTGTCTGTGGTGGGGGTGTTTGTGGTGGGGGTGTCTGTGGTGGTGGTGGTGGTGGTGGTGGTGGTGGCGTCTGTGGTGGTGGTGGTGGCGTCCTGGGTCCTGTTTTCCTGTTCGTCGTCCTCCTCCTCCTGGGTGGTGAGAGAGGTGGAGGTGGTGTCTGGAGATTGGTCGGCGGGGGTGGAGATGGACGTTGTAGAGGTCTCTTCTTCTAATGTAGTTTCCTGGGCGGTGGTGGTAGTGTCTGGAGATTGGTCGGTGGGGGTGGGGGTCGACGTTGTTAGCTCTTCGTCCTGTTTAATGTAGTTTCCTGGGCGGTGGTGGTAGTGTCTGGAGATTGGTCGGTGGGGGTGGGGGTCGACGTTGTTAGCTCTTCGTCCTGGGAGGTGGTGGTGGTGGTGGTGGTGGTGGTGGTGGTGATGGTAGAGGTAGAGGTAGTGGTGGTAGTAGTGGGAGTTGGTGCGATCTGTTAAAAAATAAATAAATAAATAAATAAATAAATAAATAAATAAATAAATAAATAAGTCTCCCCCCTGTACAAAAGCATGTTGATACCCACACACACACAGACACACACAGACACACACACAGACACACACACAGACACACACACACACACACACACACTGCTGCTGCTGCTGCTGCAGGAGCAACTGATACTATGTCAACATGTAGCTACATACCCCTAGTTTAATGTAGTTTCCCCCCATTGATATTTTATGTACAATATCAATATCGATAAATAAAATAATTAAAGAAATAATACGTCGTGATCTGATGTAGCCCAAGTCAGAGCAAACCACCGACCTAATGTGGGTAAAAGCTACCTTAGACAGGTTAGGGAATTTGATGTTTATGTCCCTAAAGGTTTCTCTGTCTAAGGTAGCTCCAGTAACTCTTCCTATTATAAGGCTTTTTACCCACAAAAGGTCGGTGCTTTCTCTGACTATCGTTCCGACATTCACTCTGTCGCATCTAACTTCGCTCCTCAACAGGTGGCAAGTGCAGGGCGAGCATATGTTAGTTGCCAGCGAAAGGGGAAGATGAAGGATAATGATGTTGATGATGATGATCGCGATGGGGAGAAGGAGGATGATCCTCATTCCTTAAGCTGATGAGCTGATGAGCCAAGAAAAAGAATAATGGCGAAAAATGGCGGTGATCTATGGTGATGATGAGGCGAGGGTGGTATATGGCGATGGTGCGATATGGTATTTTGGCGCTAAGGGAGGAATGCAGTCCTGCACAACACTGACCTCGATATGTAAACATTAGACCTTACATTAAAATTGTAGTCATAATTTTACCTTTGAGCCTAAATCTATTTGATTGACAACCTTATTGATTTTTCATAATGCTATCGTGATTTTTTATCTCAAGACGTTTAAACTTGCATTCAAGCAAATCGCACCATACGAGGTCATGGCTGATTACCGGATTTATACCGAGACGGATAACAAAGTCCATTGCGTCTTTATTTATCTCTTTGAAATGCTTTTCATTTATCAATACCTATTTTCTACCAATTTGCTTTATAAAAGGGTGCATTTCAGACGTGTATTTTGCTTGTATAGACAGTCTATGACCCTACGCAACAGTAGAAATGAAAAGCCACAGTGTAGCGCGGGAGGGATAGTTGTTACAAAAAGCGCCACCAGGGAAGAACAGGGGAGCTGCTACGCAGTAACGACCAAATAGATTTGATTTAACTAAAGACTTAATACGTATTAAATAAGGGCTTTATGCCGTCTTATAAAATCAATATGTATTTGTCCGCGTCTTTTCCCTCCGATGAGGGGTCTAAATATGAAAATACCCATTTATAAACACCTTTCGCCCCGTATCAGCTTTCATCTCGGCGGCCATTACAGCATGTGGGACGTTGTAACAAGAAATTTTGTTTGTTGCTTTCCCCCCAAAGTTAAACAAGAGCACAGATTATCTCTTGTGAGTCAATATCACAGCAAATAGCCTTCAAAGGAGAGGGGAAAGGATGTCGGCTTAAGCTTATTTTCACCGCGACAAAGGACTGCGATGTGGACTACCGTGCGGGGTCTAACAAAATGGCGGCAGCTTATGCAAAATGGCAGCGGTCGTGGCGACTATCCTTTGCCCAGCGTAGAAGGAACCTTTTGATATCGGTCAAGTATTTTTGCTTTGTTTCATTGATTAGGATTGATTAGGATTGATTGACGTTAAATGTCTTAGACAATAGAAAGATTCAAAATGGGTTTGATGGAGTAGTTTTTAGCTGATGTAAGGGCAAGTTTAAACTATCGATCGATAAGTGGATTGTGTAGGTCTGCATTGTCATATAAAATGTTAGTAGGAGTGTTTTGAAAGTCTATTGAATAATAAGAACAACACGAACAACAACATCAAATCAGAAAAATAACCATGAAGACGGCACGTTGCATCATATATCTGTTTTTATTTCTCCATTGTGTTCTTGGACAATTTGAAAAATTTTCTCAATGTGGAAGTTCACCACGATGTTGGACCGCTTGTCGATGTATCAACGAACAAAGGAGAGTTGAGTGTAGTAGTGAGCATATAAACCCACTCGCAGAATGTAAATTTGCAGGTGGGATGGAGGAGTTTATATTCCGCAAATGCCGCATTATAAATTTTGAAGAGAAATTTGCCAGTGATTACAAAAATATAAGAATTTTGGATCTCAGCGAGTCTACAATAGACTTTAATTGTTCTTCTCTCCCACCACCACCGACGGATTATGAAATTATAACTGATTGTATTATTATATCTCCTTCTTCTTCTTCTCCTCCTCCTCCTCCTTCGTCCTCCTCCTCCTCCTCTTCTTCTTCTTCTTCTTCCGTGCCTGCAACGACAACAACGACAAGGGCAACAACAATGACAAGGGCAACAACAACAACAACAAGGGCAACAACAACAACAACAACAACAACTACCACCAGCCTTCCGCCCACTGAACCTTCTACAACCAGTCCATTAACCACGCCACCATGGACAAGACCATCAACCACAGCTGAGCAATCCTCCTCCTCCTCCTCCTCCTCCTCCTCCTCCTCCTCCTCCTCGTCATCCACCGCCATTTTCCCTTCATCAACACCCACCAATTCCTCAGAAAATATTACAACTCCACTCCCTCACGACAAACCATTACCTAATAATACCAATTTTATTGTGGGAATGACCTCTGGCTCTATTTTAATCATTATCATTATCATTATAATTATCGCAGGCGTTTTAATTTGGAGGAAAAAAAGAAGATCTATAAATAGCAATATCCCTTCCACCCCCCTTTTTTTTAACGTCCGATACTCCCCTTCCGAGGAGGTTGTCTTGTATGAAAAAGACAACGAAACGTCTTTGTAACAAGGGTAAGTAACAACGAAAACAAAAGGTTATATGTTTTAACTGCATTTATTCCAAAATTCAATCTTTTTTTCATTCTGTTTACAGTCTTCAGTAAACAACGCGATAAAGTTTTCAATTGACATATTTTCTTTGCTTTTTAAAAAGCAGTACACCGTCGAAAACTGTCCACAAAGGGCAGAATCACTACATTGAAGCTTTTTAGAGCTGTACTTGTATTTCTCGCCATTGTCTATACAGAATTGTAACATTTCCCGGTGGTAATAACCCGGATCTTTACCCATCGAGTCAAAAAACTCTACAAAAGTATTATTCTTTGAAATATATATAACAGTCCAGTGTCCAATAACATTTTGTGACAATGACAGTCTAGCTGTATTAACAACATAAAACCTTTCTCCGGTTAGCATTTTTCCAAATGGTAACTCCTCAAAAGACATTGCGCCTTGGTAGCCTTTGACTGATTTTAAACATTGATCTATGTCTAAAGAACTCATTCCCTTGCTTTGGTCCATGTTTTAGCTTTCGTAATAGACCTGTCGAGTCGAGTCGATTTTGACCAGAGCTGGCGACTTTCCATAGACAATGCACGAGACTGGTTCTGTTAGCTTCTCCGAGAAGGACACCGCCAAGCGTGTGTTGCCACGGTTAATTGTGGAAAGGAGAGGCTCTCCTCTAAAGTGTTTTATATTAAACACATAAAGAGTATAGCCTCCTAAGAAATCAGACAAGGTCAGATTAGGCTTCTCGTGTTGAGAGGGATCGCGACTCTAAAAAATTTGCGCGTAGGCCCGTGTCACTTGTTTGTTCTTAAAGTCCAACTCCAGTGGCTGTCCCGGCACCGATTTACCATTCACCTCGAAACTGATGCGAGATAAATTAAATGATTGGAAATTAAACGGGTTTCGTGTTGGGTCTCCGTAAAATGCCTTTCCAGACACAAATCCCACAATCAACTCTCCGGGTACCAAATCACCAAACAAGTGACTTTCAGAAAAGGACAGGTTACCAGCTGGGATGTTGAATGTTCGGATCTCGGAGCGATTGATGGGGTAGAGAGCAGGTGACTTTTCAATGCGCTTACTTTGGACTTGCAATAGACCCTCGTTGACTTTAACAAAAGGCACAAGGAGAGTAATGTCCTTGATGTGAAGCGAATAGCTTTTGGGTTTTGCTGGGGGTGGAGGTGTTGTGGGAGGTGTTGTGGGAGAAGTAGAACCATCCCCTCCTCCTCCACTCTCACCCGTCTTGGTCTTTTTTGACTTTTGAGCAGGAGCCTTTTTAGGAGTCAGTGAATACGTTTGAGCGCTGGGATCGTAAAGCAACCTAAAGGCGTCTGTCGATTGATACAGAGTAATATTGATAGGAACACCGTTGACGAGCAATCTTTCCTGCTCAGTAATGTCACTGCATAGGGACGTGAGCAATTGAACCGATTTTCCCCCGGCCGTCCAAGAGTGGCGCTCGGTCAAACCCGAATTCAAAGCTTCTAATGATATATGATCATCCAAGCTCCCTGCTAAATCTTTTGTGAAGCCAGTGGCCGAGAACCAGTTCATAGTATCCGAAAGGCCATAGCTCAAAAGCCTGTCAATGTAAGATTTATAGGCCCAGTTAGTCGAAAGGGATGAGTTGACTTGAGTTTGCTGGAGAGCAATGTCCAGTCTAGAAAACATGGACACCGAAGCATTGTTGACCAAGGTAACATCGTCAACGGTTGGTTTTATGACATTGCCTGCGGAGTCGTGAATTTCCAACGTTGCAGCTATCCTTATTTTTTGTAGGTCTATTGAGTCACCAGAGGTGTTTGGAACATGGAAGGAAATGGGTGAGTCTCCCGATATGACGCTCGTGGGTTTAAATTCAACTATGTCCACCTCTCTAACAGAAGTGTCGACCTCAGGCAGATTAAAAATATCCATGCGCTTAGTCATTCCCTCATCAGCATTGCTCAATATGTATGTGGAGGCCGACATTATTATTATTATTAATATTATCGTCTAAATTTTCGTTTCCCAGAAGTTTTTTTGGTTGCTCTTTTTTTGGTTACTCGTTTTTTCGGGATCTTTTTTCTCTTTTTTTGGACGCCCTTCGTTCTTTTACGAGGTTGCTTTTTCGTCTTGCGAACAGTACCCCTTCTATGTGATGAATGAGGCTTCATGTTTTTCTTCTCCTCTAATAAAGCAGCTTTGGCTCGCTCCAAAACTTCCTGCTCCGATGAATTAACCTCTACAATGCCTCCTGCTCCTTTTCCAAATGACTTTTTTGTTTTGCTAATATTTTCCCACTTGTCTTTTTCGGGTAGGTAGCTCACAAAGCTCATTCTAACACTTTCAATTCAAGCGTGCACCTCACTTCATCCGTATCAAATGAGGGAACTGCTCCACTTGCTGTTTTTATATATATCCGAATCTTATCACACGTGCTCTCAGGTTTAACGGGCATGTAAAAGGGTAAAGCTATTTCACCGGGGGTATTAACGATTTTGAGCAGGTTTCGAAAGCGGTCCTGAGACAATGAGCTGTACTCCAACAGACTGCAGTATACAAATAGCTCTTCTTTTAATGTTTCCACTCCCTTTATGTACAATTCCATCAACGCACACTCCCATGCTTTCTCCTGGAAATTGGTTGTACTCCTAAGTTCTACTGTAAAGTCCCAGATCGAGTTACCTGGAACTTCATTTTTTGAGTCGTTTGAGGACAAAAATAAATACATTATTGCGCCTCGTTGATATTTTTCAAGTCCTTTTCAGACACCCAGCTATTGAAGGAGGACGGCCAGTGATGCCACTTCACTATGAAACCTGCCTTTCCCTTGAGTTTCTTCTTTTGAATGACCTTCTCCACTTTATAGAGTGTGTCTTGACTCACACGGACTTTCTGAAGCTCGTGCTCGAAAAAACGCCCGTCTATTTCCTTGTTGTTCCAATCCTTTAAGGTGTATTGAGGAATGGCCTGCTTTGCTTGACGGGATGTGATTATAAAGAGCTCATGGGTGTATTTTTCGTCGTATTTTCGACTAAAGGCGTGCCTCCATTTTGAAATTCTCACTGTGTCCCCCACCTCAAATTTAAATATGGATTTAAACGGAGGCGCGTATTTACTCACTTTCCTTCTCTTTTTCTTTCTCGGACCGTACTGAGCATCCCATAAATCAACGTTTGAGCTTGTTAAGGCATCGCTGGGAGAGCGCTTAATTATCCGGTGTCTCGATAGATTGTAAGCTTTCGTGGCTAGAGGTAATACGTCGATCCAACGGTGGGTTTGCTTGTGATACATATATTTTGTCAATTTGTGCTTAATCGTAGCTATAAGCCTTTCTGCTAGCGATGCTTGGGTCTTGTTGCGAGTAATCACCTGTTTTACACCCACTTCCTTAAAGTAATTGTGCACCCATTTATTGTCAAATTCCGTGCCTCCATCGGAGCGAAACACATCAGGTTTTCCTTTTCTAAATATGGTTCTCAATGCTGCGACCATTTCCACCCCCTTTAGGGTTTTTAAAGGGTGAGTGTAGCCATACCTTGTAAAGACATCAATGGCTACAAGAAAATATCGGTAGGAATCGTTGCTATCACGCAGTTTGACCAAATGGGCGCTATCAGCATCGAACTGATATTTTTTTTTGGCTGCTACAACGCGTAATTTGCGCTTGGGTGCAGGGGATTCGTTGTATATAGTATACGTTTCCTCACCCTCCAAAAATTTTTCCACATCATCAAACTTTATTCCTTTAGTTTTGGCTTCTTTGTACAATTGCCGCGCCGTTCCAAATCCAGCTGGGTGAGAAGGATCATAGTAAATCTTTTTCAGAAACCTCTCGGTTGCCATAATGCTTTCCAATCAGGCTCGATTTTTCTCTTTTGACCTTGGACAGGAATGCCTGGTGGTGGTGGAACTCGCTTGCTCCCACTGCGTTCAAGTCTTTTTTTGTTTTTTTTGGGTGAGGTTTTAGGCGCAGCTCGTGCATTTGTAGTCTCGGGAGAAGGAGCGGGGGGAGCCGGCTTAGGAGAAGGAGCAGGCTTAGGAAAAGGAGCATCATCAGGCTTAGAAGAAGGAGCAGCAAAAGCAGGAGCAGGAGCATCATTGCCGGGCTCAGAAGCGTTGAAACTAGGAAAGGCGCCATGATCACTGCCGGAAGGGGTAAGTGTCGCAGCAGCGGCAGCAGCAGCTCCTTCCCCCATACCATTCTGAATGGAAGTGTAGCGCTCAAATGGGATAAGGACCATTTTCCTCATCATGTAGTAAGGCTTAAAAGTTGCTCTTTTACCAAGTGAAAAGTGTCAATTTATCCTTCCTTGGTTCTTGTCGATCAATTGGGCTCTCACCTTTACGCTTTTATTTTTATCACCAATTTTTTGGAGTAGCCTTTTGTTTTTTTGTACTTCCCTTTTAGCTTTTGGACTCAAGGGTAAATGGAGTAGGTTCCATGCTATTTCACTTATCATTTTTACTTGCTCATTTGTGGCGATGGAAAGTAATGTCTCAGCCTGAATTTTGCTTGGAGTCGAAAGAAACAATGATAAAAATGCTCCTTCCTTAGATAGTGACATGACTCAAGTTAAAGCCCAGGTCGTCGTCGTCGTCGTCGTCGTCGTCGTCGTCGTCGTCGTCGTCGTCGTCGTCGTCGTCGTCGTCGTCGTCGTCGTCGTTGACGTTGTTGTCGTCGTCTATTTTCCTCCCACCAGGTCCGTCACACTCATCTAGCGAAATAGCAGCAAAGCTGTTTGGTTCACGTGCCCAGTGAATGTGATGGCGTCGGGATAAGTTTACGCTTCTTTGTAGGCCCTTACACGTGACGTAAGTTGGGATACTTGAGCCTTGTACTCGCTCACTTTTCCAACAAGCTTTAGTATGGTCTCCACTGAGTAAGTAACGTCCAAAAGTTTTCTTTTAGCCAGGTCGCATTTAGGTGAATGGAAGGCATGCTCTACGGCAGGGATCTCATCCTCACGCCAAGAGTGTATTTTGATCCCGCAATGAAAGCACTGCACCCAATCTCCAACGCCTGTGTAAAAGAACCCGTTCCTGCAACAGGCAAACTTGGATAGGAAAGGATGAATCCAATGCCTAAAACTATCCAATCGGCTCTCATAGTCAGCCATGGATGGGTGTAAGGGAGCCATGTTGCGCTAATTATTATTATTATTATTATTATTATTATTCAATGTAAACCACAGGGTTCTCTTCAGGGAAGACGCTAGTCCAAAGTTTCAAGTCGGAATGATTTCGTGGTGACAGATCAACGATTAAATAGCCCCAAGGCTTGCTGGTCGCGTCTTTGTACGCTTGGCGGAGAAGTCCTCCCATACCCATTTGAGCATCCAGTCGCGATATTTGTAATACATCTCTAGGGTTTTTAAACAGCACGTTGTAATGCGTGTTTAGATTGATAGTTCTGCTCGATTTTCCTTGGCAGAATACATTTTGACTCAAGTAAATCACAGTCAGGTTTTTGTGGTGGCTCCCTTGAGTAAACAATCGCTCTGCCTCCTTGTTGTTCACTACGTCATGCATCAAATCATCTATCACCCAAACAGCAGGCTTTCCACCCGCATAGCTCATTAGGTCATTGGGCAGACCCTGAATAAATTCCACGTCGGAGGAGGAGGCCATATCATTAAACCCCTCTTGCCAAATGCCGTAAAAGTAAAGCACTCTTTCAGGTGGTTGGCTAAACATGGTCGATCTGTTCTTTAAAAGTCTTTTAACAAAAAAGGATTTTCCACACCCAGTGCACCCACTCAAACAAACAGTTGTTGGGGTCTGGAAAAAGGCCTGCGGAACATCCACTACAGTCTTCATCACGGCAAATCTATTTTCAGCAAGTGGTTGTAATCTTTTCTTATAGCCTCCCACATCGCTCCGAGAAAGTTGTTCCCGACATGGTGTTTCGACTCAACGAAAGAGGCAACTTTTTTAGTCAAACCGCATGACCATATACGCTCATTTGACAAGCAGTAAACCAAAGGCGCCTTTTGAGTGCTTTGGAGAAATTCTCTTACTTGCCTGTTTGTTTTCAGTTTAAGTAAGCAGATCTGGCGCATTACTTTCCCCATTTCCTCATACCACTCACTTTTTACTCGAATGTCTTTCAACACAGCGCGAAGGTACTCGGCGTCGGAGTAATAAAGAACCTTTCTTAATTTTTGCTCTTCGCCGTGAAACAAACAAAGAAGGTAGGAATACAGCTGCTCTGCGTTGGCGAACATGTACTCCCCCCACCTCAAGGTGCATGGGTACTCCAAAGATAAAGGATCTGACTTGTCAAACCAGCAAGTTCCGTCCTCCTCCCAGGGACACAGCACCATGTCCAAACACCGTGTCGATACACCATCGGGCAAAACTTCACGTTTACAGTAAAAGTAGCTAAAGCCATTGCGGGCTTGCTCGTAGGTGTAAATGGTGTTATTCCTCGCTCTGAAACTGCGATTCACCGCTGATCTCGATTTGCCAGTTTGTAACACCGAAGCGTACAGATCAAAGACATTATCTAATCCTCTTTTACTAATCCCCTTCGAGCTAAACTTGACCTTGTCTTCATTTTTCAAAATGTAGGTTTTACTCGATAAGCAAAGAAGCTCCTGACCCTCAGCTTCCAGTTTAAAGGCACCTGGTTTTCTCTTGTCTCTTTTCCTGTGAGTATCGCAACATTCTCGAGGAAACCATACGGGATCCAAATCATCGGAGCATCGATCGTATATTTCATCCAAAAATTGTTTTTTTACCTCTGGGCGAACAGATTCTTGCAATGTTTTGGTGCTTATCGCAAAATAGAGACTGTCAGTGTCTGTCTCTCCCAAAGAAAAGTTACCTCTCCCAAGGTAATGATCAATACAGCCGTAGTAAAATTCCAGCATTCTTTTCTTGGCGTATTGCAAAATGAAAAAGCCCAAGTAAATGGGAAGATCTAGCACAATTCGCCGTTTCGCCATCTCGATCTCAAAGTAATTTTCTCCAAGTTCTGTCATTTTACGGTAAAGGGGGCTGTTCGCTTTCATCATCACTGTGTTTTTGTTGTTGGAATATATCACAGATTTGTGTTTCTCCTTGTTGAGAATGCAGCCCCCATAGGCGGAATTCCCGAGCAATTTCATTGTGTCTGCAATAATGGCTTGAGAAGGGTCACTGTCTCCTTTTAATCTAGCCTCCGTCACTTCGTTCACAAACGTGCTAAAGCACGCCTTGCAAAACTCCACCACTTGGTAAATATGCGTCACTTTCAACCCCATATCCAAGTACCACTTCAGCAAAGGAGTGGCTAGCAATAGTCGCTTGGCGTGAATGCCAGAGACCAGTAACTTTCGCGGTTTCTTTGAAATATCAAAGCGCTCGCAGTGTGCTTGCATGTGCTCGCCAAACGCTTCGTAAGGCACTTTCGTCGTGCAAAATAAAGGACACATCTCACCAAAGTATGCCCTGGCTTCATCAGAGTCATCGACCGAAATATCGACCTCTACCATTCCAAATATCCCCTCGGATTGCACTGCATTCAAAATCTCCTCTTCGGATACTTTTGACGGGTGCTTGGAATAAAACAATGGAAGGTAGCTTTTCAAAAAAGCTTTCCACTTAGGATTTGTCTTCACTTCTTTGCGAATCCGACACTCCCAGTAGTTTCTCACTTCGTAGCCCCATTCTTTCAAGAGTTCTTCTCTTTCTATGGTCCGTTTCAGCTTTTTCAATCTCGCTCTCTCACCCATCTTACCGCTCATGCAAGGGCAACCGTGAAAGTAGCACCCCGATACTTCTATGATAAGGTTCTTGCCATTCTCCAGTTTGTTGCGCGAAATGCCATCCACTAAAAAGCTCCCTATCCTCACTTCCTTGCCGTAGTTGCACGCGTGCTTAATTTCCAAGGAAGGATCCTGAAAATTCAACCAATCCATCCAGGCATACATCAACATATGTCTCTGGATCTTCTCAGGCTTAAAGTCGCGATCCCTCTCCCGTCTAATGTAAAATCCCGTAGGCATCTCCTGTCCGATGGCGTACAAATACAGGGCATTGCAATCATACCCCATGATCTTTTCCACTTTCAATTCCGAGCCGGGTCTCAAGAAAGTCTCGCCGGCTATCAGTCGGCGGTTGAAAATAATGGAGGGCCCGCCAATGATATTTCTGCTAATCACCGCATACAGGTCTCTATGCTCGGGAGAAATCTTGCAGAAAAAGCTTCCATGCTCATTCCCCGATTGGTAAAGCATCTTTCGTGCGCTTCCAGGACAACTGATTGAATTCTTGAACACATCAATACCACGACTATGGTAAAAATCCTGCAGTTTGGAGGTGGCCAGACAAAATGGCAACGTATCGTTGTTATTATAATACACAAGGTAATCCCATAGTGTTTTCATTCCTTTCTCCCTCCAAACCTGTTGCATCTCCTCATATTCTTCTTTGGAAATATTGGAGTTTTTCAAGGTGGAATAAAAAGCCTCATGCGGCGGTAGTTGAGTGTCATTCAATTTATCAGCACTGGTAAGGTATTCGTATGGAAAGTATTTCTTTGACAGCTCGCCGTCCACCCCAAACGCTGTGAGAAACTGGGCATAGGAACAGCCAGGCGCTAAAAAATTGGCAATGTCCATAAATTTCAAGCGCTCGTTCTGAACCACAAGATAGCTGTTATTTCGCTTGGCTACGAAATTTTTCCTATCGTTGAAATTCATGTGCTTAAAGAATAGTTCCTTCACCAAATTAATGTCGTAATTCGATGAATTAAACCCAAACACAGGCAACACACTCATGTAATCCTCAAATTTCTCCTTCAGCCTCACAAGGTATCGGTGCATTACTTTCTTTGAGCGGTTCTCGTCCACTTCGGTTTCAACAAACCGAGCTTCTTCTAATTCTCCATCCTCCTCCTCCTCCTCCTCATGATCCTCCTCCTCCTTGTCCTCCTCATGATCATCATCATCATCATCATCATTGCTAGCATCATCCATAGTTTCAGGTACCTGCCAAAATGCCAACTGTCATTCCAACTCCAAAGTCACCTTTTGCCATTTTTGTTTAGCAAGGGCAAACGATGTTTCTTGCAATAAATGCAAGTAAGAAAACATGCTCCCTAGCAGCTCATCAAGGTTTTCCTCCACAAAACACAAAGGCTCTGTGTAGCCCTCAATATTCGAACACACACTCACAGAAATAGGTTTGTGGTTTTGCACCCAAACTAACTTTTCTGAATTCTGTTCGTGTGTCGTGGCCAATATCGACTCAAAATCAAATGCAGCAAACCACGAGAATGTAATATCATCGCTGCATATCCCAACGTCTTCCAGGTCTTCGAAAACGGTCTTGCTCGGGCAGTAAACTCCCCCACGAAGCTGGAATTTCGTCTGCGCTAAGCAAACCAACCGATGCCTTGTCAAGTCGGTTTTGTGTTTAAATATCCGCTGACATGTTTCACACTCAAACTTTTTGGCAAAGCTTTTAAAATCCGAAATATAGCTCAAGTGATCCTCATAAAGGTTCAAATACAACACAGAATTAAACTTTTCATGCGATAAATACCTCACAAGCACGGCGCCATTGGGTTGTAAATCATATACCTGTAAACAAACACTAAAACACTGCTCAAAATCGGAAAACTCCTCCATGAGCAAGCCTTTGTATAAAGCCGGGTCTTCGTCCAAGGCTACATTCAAAACACTTTCATTGTATTGCCGCCATTCTCTATACAACCTCTCTGCAAAGGTGTCTAAATGTTCAAATTCGCAGCCCATATGCAAGGCCAAGGCCCGAAAGGCACAAAGTTTGTCTTTAATCGGATCTCGATGTCTGGAATTGGGTTTGGTATCCAAAGTAATCACACTTGTCTTTCGGCGGAGATAATCCGGGCAAAGACCGCGACCTAACGGCCAATTGGTTAGTGTTACAAAGTAGTTTACATTCAAAACCATCACAGGCTTCCATTTGGAATTAGGCCTCATTTGCCTAATGAGCTCATCAACGTCCAAGTTAATTAATCGCTCTTTCAACTTATCAAAGTCCTTGTGTTTGGATATGTACATTGGTTCATCAAATAAAGACGCGTTCGAAAAAGGGACAAAATAACGATATTCTCCCGTCTCGCTATGCCTCAATAAAATACCTAAAGACACATCAATTTTACAAGTCTGGTCTAATTCAGTAGACATGCTATCCACTTGACTTTCAAACACAGCCGGAGTCAAATCATCCACTGGAAAGTTAAACACAATGGATAAATCACCTCTTGCGTGATTCCGTAACACATGGCCTCTATTTGTATTAAACACCTCTTCCATAGCGGGATCATCAAAGGGCGAGTTTTCAGGATCCCAAGGCTCTGGTTGAAGTTCGCCGCCTCTTCCATGCAGTCGACCTCGGTGTAAGTAAAGAGCACGTCTATTTGCAAATTTTTCATCACATGTACGACACCTATAGGTCCTGTTGTGAAGACGTGCGTGATGAATGGCATCGGCTTTGGACAAGGGCTTGTAGCCGCAATCTCCACAAGGCTTTAGGCGAAGTTTGCAAGTCACCTCATGCCGTTGACAATTATACTTGCGCTTAAATGGCTTTTCGCAATACTGACACAAAATAAAACGGGGTGGTTTCTGTAAGGAAAAAAAGAAAGATTATAAAATAAAAAATCAATTTCTCAATAACGTATGACTTTTATTTTCTTAAGTAAAGTATTTACTTTTCCCATATGTATGTTTTCCTTATCCTCCTCCTCCTCCTCCTCCTCCTCCTCATGATCCTCCTCCTCCTCCTCCTCCTCATGATCCTTCTCATGTAAGATTTTAGAAGCCTTATCATCAACCATCACCACTTCATCATCATCATTGCCATAATCCATTTCTTCCTCAGGAGCAAAGGAAAGGGAAAAGCACTTCCCCAAATTATGCATGGCAGAAGTCTTGGAATTAGATTCAACCATTAATCCGCATTTGTCACAAAGCTCCTAAAATATAAAAAAATAAATTGTAGAGCCACTTTCAACATTTTTTGTATTTTTCAGAAAAAAATCAAGACAGGAATTTTACCTGAGCTCGCGACTGGAATGTCTCATCAACCTTCACAGCCTCCTCCTCCTCCGCCACCACCTCCTCCTCCGCCACCACCTCCTCCGCCACCTCCTCCACAACGCCCTCCTGCGGCGCCAGCGGCGGAAGTACAACAGACTCTCTTGAACCCTCGTCGCATGATGAAATGGGACTGTAAAGCACTGAACCAGCCAGGGGCACTTGAACCACCCCCTTCTTCTTGTTCTTCTCCGCGTTCACTTCAAGTGGTTTCTTCCCTGTACCTTCTCCCCCAGAAAATGTAGTTTGTTCGGCTAACTATTAAATAAAAATATACATTGTAATTCTCATCTCTTAGTTATATTTTTTAAACAGAATATTCTACTAAAGCCTAATAAAGCCCGAAGTTACCTGCTGTTCCAAGGCATTCAATATATCCAAATCGCTTGGTACATTGTCCATTTTATCTATTCCATACTCCTCAATAATGGACTGTAGTGTGGGAGCCTCAATCTCTGTAGTGTGGAAATCAATCTCTGATATATCCAGCGGAATAGACAAATCTAACGGTGACAAATCCCCCTCTTCAGGTACACTCACAGGCAAATGAGCCGGTAAGGGAGCAGGAGCAGCAGCAGGAGCAGCAGCAGGAGCAGCAATTGCACTCAATTCATGAGTAGTCGTTGGAAGCTATAGAGAAAAAAAAAAAAAAAAAAAATTCACTCTAATCAACTCACTGTAATCAGTTCTTCACTTTTCACTAATGCAGTCAATATAAAATATAAAAATAGCTCACCATACAAAAAGTACTCCTCTCCCTATTAGCTGCTTCCATCTACAATATCATAACATAGACATAGTAAAAATAAAATCACAACAGTATTCCCAAAAGGCATAATTCCAAGGTCGTAATTCCAAACTCCAGGGGCACTCACTTGTCGTAAATAAGCCATTTGTCCTTGAACATACTTATGCCGCTCTATTCCTCGTTCAAGAGCCCAAAAGTATAATTGCACTGCATCGGAAAATTGAGTAACTTCCTCATACGTAACTTCTTCCATGGTCAAATGTTTTTTCAAATTAATCACGCGCTCTTTTTCCACCATATATATGTACAATGTAACATATGACCAACTCCACCTGGTGAGGTAATGAGGCAATACATTTCGCTGGGTTTATTTAAAGAAAGATCGAGCGTCGCCCGACTCAAAACAAACAGTCTCCTCAACGCAATGGGTCCATACAGATATAGATATCTCAATCGCATTCGAAATGCGCAGAAAAAAAAAGCCATGGAAAACCCACGTAGAACACTACAAATTCTGCAAGAATTCATACGCGATAACGCAGGGGTTCAATTCAACATCTGCAGTGGAGATAAAGCAAATGCTATAGCAAATGCTTGCCTATCAAACGGGGAAGAGTGGCGCCCTGTTAAAAGCGCAGGACTCAAAATTCTATTCATTAAAAAGGATACCAATTTCATCTCACATAGAGCCTTCCACGACTTCGCAACACACTATAAACTTGTGCTAGTGCAAAAATTATTCAAACAAACCAAAGAGTTCTTTATTCCTCCTGGAACCTTTTTGGAATATACAGGATTTACCAATGAGTGCCCATTCAACTCAGCAATCATATTCATCGACACATTAAAGACCAAAAGATTGAATAATTTCAACGCAGCTGAAGTTCTCCCCGTCCTCTCGACAGGAAATACATGCTCACACAGCCGATTAATGCTAATGTTCAGTCAAAGAAAGGAACAATACCCAGATACACTCATTTCACACCAATACCCGGACGATTGGAAAATACAACTCATAAGGCAGGGAAAAAGCCATGTGTCCTGTTACTGCGGAAAACAATTCCCATTAGACGATATGGATATATGGGATGACAACTGCTGTGACGATCTTAATCTAAAGCACATATTTCTAGCATTTGAAACGCCATTCTACCCTTACACAATTTGTGCACGTTGCCATTGTTGTTCCGAATCAAATAGCAAAAGTAATTTATATCTACCAATATCCACCCCATACCCATCCACGTCAAATGACACTAACTAAAAAGCGCAAAGCATGCACCCAGAAAGGGCCCGAGATTAACGTAGGACTTTATACGCTTTATACGTATGTGCTTTATGCTATATACCCAATTCAAATGGATAAACCATGTTCAAATAAAGGATTTCTATACACTTCATCTCTTGTTACACACCATCTCTTGTTACACACCATCTCTCGTGTACCCGCTCACCTCCATCCATGTAACAGCCCAACAAAAGCATACAATCACCCATCCAAACACCCCCTCTTCCCCACCCTTATACACACTTAATCCCCAAGTACATATACATAGGCAAAGACACCAATCTCTCCCCTCTCCTCTCCACACCACCACCACCACCACCCTCTCCCCCACCCATATCCCCCTACCAACGCCCTACGCGCGCCCACGCGTCTCTACTGCGTCTACCGCGCGCCCTCTCACCGCGTCTACCGCACGCTGCCTGCCGCGCCGCGCGTCGCGCGAGAAAATGAGTAACCTGTCAATCAAATCGACCAAAATCTCTACCATTTCCTACCATTACTCACAAAATCCCGGGTTGACGGTGGTGAGTACTACTACTGTTGAATTCCTTATTTCCTCAGCTTTCTGTAGATATAAAGTGTGTGCATGTTAAAGAATATTTAATAATATGATAGAGTATTTACCAAAGATAATCATTTATTTCTTTTGCTGGAGAATAATAAGGAATAGCATGGCCAAACATGCTCCTGGCGAGGTTACACAGAATTATGGTACTATATGCTACAATACATGGTACTTCATTCATAGGCTCCTTATTGTGCGACCTGTTCTCACCAGGTGGCTGCACCAGGTCACTGCATTGCATTTATAATTTCTTTAACAATAAGACTACCGTTAATATACTAATGTGGCATTCATACACTATTGATATTGTCCAACAAATACTTATGAATATTATAAGTGATACTCTTCTAGAGTTTATATGTATAACGTATATGTATGATGTTGGGAATCAACCTGATCAAACCACCCATTAACTGTACATATTTTTTAAATATTTTTTATTGGCCTTAAATTTAACATCTCTGATCTTTAAGAGTTAGAAAATACGCATGACTAACAAATGTAGTTTTCTTTCGTGCGTCGCCAAGAAATCCAAAAAAGATCCTAATTACTTTCTCAAGTTCATGTTGTTCAGATATTACATAATATAATAATACACATTACATAATAGGAAATCTCCCATCAAGTCATTTGTTCCACCAATAGATATTGTCACCGCATTTTACTTCTTATATGATTGTGCCTAGTCAGCTGGGAGTGTCCAAACTCATCAACCATCGAAATGATTCATTCACAGGTCTGTGAACAAGCAGGGCCAGTGCTGATGATAAATGATGAATAAAAGGATGCAAACTATGCTGTTGTACCTGTAAAAGCTATCTGGGCTATAGATGTTCAATCTAAAGTTGCCTTCAGTTACTCTGACTGAATGTATCTGGCAAACAGTACTTCATGGGAATGGTAGAGGAGTAAATTTATACTAACAAATTTTCATTATAACAATTAGCAAATTTTAAGTTGATCACAAGTAATCTGAGTCCCCACCCGCAATACCCTACCTGCCCTAGGCATACTAAAATGTGCAACCAAAGTGCAGCCAGATGTGCAACCAAAGTGCAGCCGAATGTGCAGCCAAAGTGCAACCAAAGTGCAGCCGAGCCAAAGTGCAGCCAAAGTGCAGCCGGATGTGCAAGGCTGGCTTACACTGGCTGCACTTTTCCCTGGATCCGGATGTAGTCCGTGGCCGTGCAAGGTCTGCGCATCCTAAGTACATCCGCGCAACCTGGGGTCATGTCCCTACAACGCTTTTAAAAACGTCCGCATTTTGAGGCAAATGAGCCAAAATTTTAGAAAATAACATTTTTATAATCCATAAATAAATGATGCTCCTACCAAAAAAAATTAGAATTTTTTATACATTTTTTGTTTTTAATTTTCTTTGAATTAAAATTGTCTCTACAACGCAACCTTACTGTGGTTTTCCATTGGCATGTAATAGCATTTTTTCTGCTTCACTCAAGTTATGCTATCCAATATAAATAGATTCAAGCCTTTTCTTGATAAAAAATCAAATATAAACACTTAAAAATAGGCAACATTGATATTTAATATGTTCGGTATTTGTCTCTACTTTTATAGTTGGTGGTGAGGTGATAGGGTGTTCGGTCCAAACAGAATATTCACTAGCGCCATCTACAATTACTGTTAGGACTGGACACTAGGTATAATAAGGAGGGTCTATAAAAGATCAGATAAGAGTCTGTTCAAGCCATTCTTTCTAAAGAGATTTAAAGGTTTCTTGCCAATATTTCTGGTTCTAGGAGATAGTTGGTTCCATTTAGTTTTGGAGAAGAAGGGAGGGGCTTCATTTGCTCTAGTGGGACTGTCAGTATTTCGAGCTCTGTGGTAATTTGATGATGATCTGTAAAAACCCTGGATTCTAAGATGAAATTCTCTTCTATTGCAAAGTAGGGGGATTTTGAGGTCCTTATGTAATTCAGATGTAGGGTAGAGAGGTTCAACTTTAAGTATTGATCTGAGTGCTTTATTTTGTATTTTTTGTATTTTGTTGAGGTTACATTGGTGGGTATTGTGGTACAGGATATCACCATAATCAAAGTAGAGGGGAATCTTGCTTTTATAGACTAAAAGGGCTGATTTCATGGTGAGTAGATGTCCAATTCGTAGAAAGAGGAAGATTTTGTGAAGATGATCTTGATTATATTTCTAATGTGTTACATATTGTAGTGTTACACATGGCGGTGTTACACATTGTAGTGTGTCACATGGTGGTGTTACGCATTGCAGTGTTGCATATCTAGTGTTACACATGGGAGTGTTACACAAGGTGGTGTTACATATTGTAGTGTTACAAATGGCAGTGTTACACATAGTGGTGTTACATATTGTAGTGTTACACATGGTGGTGTTACATATTGTAGTGTTACACATGGTGGTGGTACATATGGTGGAGTTACACATGGTAGTGTTACACATGCTAGTGTTACACATGGGGGTGTTACACAGTGTTGTGTTTTTCAATCAATATCTCTATGATGAGAAGTGTCTCTACAACACTTATTGAGTTATTGATTTATTCCAAGAATTTAATTTGAAATGTGACATATTAATTGACTGACCCTGTTATAAAGAATAAAGATGGTTTATGATTGTTTTTGTCATGTTCTCACTTCTTACATGTCTGAGGGTAAGCACAATCATTCCTAACCATTTCCAATCATTTCCTACCATTTAAGAAGACTTGTTAAAAATTGATTTCCAGCCAATGTTTTCTACGATGGCAAGTGTCTCTACAACGCATTTTGAATTATTGATTGGCTCCATGAGTAAATATTTTTTATGATTGTTTTTGTCATGTGATCACTTGTGCCATGTCTGAGGTTTAGCAAAACCATTCCTGACCATTTCCAATCATTTCCTACCATTTAAGAGACATTGTAAAAACTGTTTCCCAGCCAATGTCTCTACGATGGGATGTCTCTACAACGCATTTTGAGTGATTGATTGATTCCAAGAATAAATATTGTTTATGATTGTTTTTGTCATATGTTCACATCTGACATGTCTGAGGTTGAGCAAAACCATTCCTGATCATTTTCAATCATATTCAACCATTTCAGAGACATTGTAAAAGATGTTTGTTTCCATGCTAATGTCTCTACGATGGCATGTGTCTCTACAACGCATTTTGAGTTATTGGTTGATTTAAGAGTTAAAATTGATTGTCACTAACAATATTCACTGAAATGGTTGACTGTATGTGGGGCACTATGCAGGTCGAGAATTAACTCAATTTAATGCTAATTTGTCTCCTAATAATAAAATTTGCATATTGACGTATTAATTGACCTTTTCTTGCTGATCCTGTCATAACAAATAAATATGGTTTATGCTATATTAGGTCATGGAATCCCTCCTGACATGTCTGAGAGTGAGCACACTCATTTCTGACCATTTCCAATCATATTCAACCATTTCAGAGACATGTTAAAAACTGTTTTCCAGGCCATGTCTCTACGATGGCATGTGTCTCTACAACGCATTTTGAGTAATTGATTGATTCTTATAGTTGAAATTGATTTTCTCTCCCAATATTTTGTGAAATGGTTGATTGCATGTGGAGGAGTGTGCAGATCAGGAATTAGCTCATTTCAATGCCAATTTGCCCCTCAAGAATGAAATCTAAATATTGAATTATTGATTGACCTAGTAAAGCTGACCCTGTCATAACAAATAAATATGGTTTATGACTCTTGTTGCCATGGAATCACTGTTTACATGTCTGAGAGTGAGCACAACCATTTCTGACCATTTCCAATCTTTTTAAACCATTTCAGAGACATGTCAATAACTCATATCCAGGCAATGTCTCTACGATGGCATGTGTCTCTATAACGCTTTTTAAGTTATTGATTGATTCCAAGAGTTAAAATTGATTTTCACCCCCAATATTTTGTAAAATGGTTGATTGCATGTGGGGTAGTGTGCAGATCAGGAATTAGCTCATTTCAACGCTAATTTGTCTCTCAAGAATGATATCTAAATATTGAATTATTGATTGACCTAGTAAAGCTGACCCTGTCATAACAAATAAATATGGTTTATGACTCTTGTTGTCATGGAATCACTTTTTACATGTCTGAGAGTGAGCACAACCATTTCTGACCATTTCCAATCATTTTCAACCATTTCAGAGACATGTTAATAACTCATTTCCAGGCAATGTCTCTACGATGGCATGTGTCTCTACAACGCATTTTGGGTTATTGATTGATTCATAGAGTTAAAATTGTTTTTTATCTCCAAAATTTTGTGAAATGGTTGACTGCATGTGGGAAAGTGTGCATGTTTGAAATTAGCTCATTTCAATGTTAATTTGTCTCCAAATAATGATTTCGAACATTGATATATTAAGTGACCTTTTATGGCTGACCCTGTCATAACAAATAAATATGGTTTATGGCTTTTTTTGTTATGGTATCACTTGTCACATGTCTGAGAATGAGCACAACCATTTCTATCCATTTCCAATCATTTTCAACCATTTCAGAGACATGTCAATAGCTCATATCCAGGCAATGTCTCTACGATGGCATGTGTCTCTACAACGCTTTTTAAGTTATTGATTGATTCCAAGAGTTAAAATTGATTTTCACCCCCAATATTTTGTAAAATGGTTGATTGCATGTGGGGTAGTGTGCAGATCAGGAATTAGCTCATTTCAAAGCTAATTTGTCTCTCAAGAATGAAATCTAAATATTGAATTATTGATTGACCTAGTAAAGCTGACCCTGTCATAACAAATAAATATGGTTTATGACTCTTGTTGTCATGGAATCACTTTTTACATGTCTGAGAGTGAGCACAACCATTTCTGACCATTTCCAATCATTTTCAACCATTTCAGAGACATGTTAATAACTCATTTCCAGGCAATGTCTCTACGATGGCATGTGTCTCTACAACGCATTTTGGGTTATTGATTGATTCATAGAATTAAAATTGTTTTTTATCTCCAAAATTTTGTGAAATGGTTGACTGCATGTGGGAAAGTGTGCATGTTTGAAATTAGCTCATTTCAATGTTAATTTGTCTCCAAATATAGTCAGGGAATATTAAAAAAAATCTGGGAACAAATTCCTTACCAAACAATTTTTTCACCAATGTGTTGGTAAAGGTGTCTACTAACATATATCAAAACATTTAAACTCAACTCCCGTAGGAGAACCCGCGACAACTGAAAATAAAAATGGCCGCCACTAAAACTCTGAAACTCCATAACTTGTATTGTATTGTATTTAAAGATTTTTATTCAGCAATAAACATTATGCAACGTTTACAATATTCTCAGAGTCTGCTGGTGTATTACAAATAGTGTTCGAAAAAAAAGAAATAGTCGATTACAATATAACTTCAATTTTTCATGTCTCTATATATATATCGCTTGCTTTAGATAAGATCAATGTTAAGAGCCTGGCACAAATAGGCGTGTACAAATAAATGGTTTGGTCATTACATCTTTTTAGGAAAACATATTGCAAATAAAACAATTAAAACAAATTATCCCTGCGTTGTGTCTTATACAAATATTCCTAAGGGTTTTTCCTATGTATGTATATATTTAATATTCATAAATGCAGATTTCAATCCTCGAAAGGGTACCTAGACTCACAGTCTGTTTCCTATATATGTATTTATTATATACGCGTTGCCGTTGAAACAACGTATTGTGGAGTTGTATATGTTGTGTGCGTATACAACTCCACACTCTGAGTTGTGCCGTATACAACTCCACGCTCTGAGTGGCATCCCAAAGGCGCCTGTGGAAGTGTGAAGGCCCACCTCAGGGGCATCACGCCATTGAACTGATTAGTTGTCAACGCAGAGAGAACGGGAGGTAGAACGGTAAAATTAGACCAAAATTAAGGAAATAAACTCAAATACTTATATCTTATTTAAGTTTATCCTTTGTTAAAGCATTACTGTGGTTTTAAAACTATTTAAAGCTTTGAAAGGTTTGGAAATTGATTGGAAAATGTGAGCGATTTTCCCCGCAGTCCCGACCAGCTGACAACTAAATGCTCTGTATAGATTGTCGTAACTTCCAACACAGGTAGAGGTGTAATATACCTATCAAACAAGTTAATAAACTAAAATCCTTTCATCATTATTGATGTATACCATTTTTCAAACCATTACTTTATTTTAAAAAGATTTAAAGCAGTGAAAGTGTCTAAAATTGATTCGAAACTTGAGCTATTTTTCTCAACTTGGTTTCCCCTCGCAGACATGGTAGAACAGCGCGGTGCATAGTAATAGGCCTAGGTCTATTCACACAAAAAGACATGATCAAGCATCTTATAATGGTAATATTTCTACAAAATATACATTATTTTGTCATATATAAAGCATATATAATAAATCAGATAACTAACTCGTTGGTTGAAGGATTGTGAATATTGCACTCGTTGCTGCGCAACTCGTGCAATATTCACAATCCTTCAACCAACTCGTTAGTTATCCTGTATATATTTTGATTTCACAATTTCCACATTTTTCCACATTTTTACATCCACTTATGATACTAACAGTAGTGTGTGTACAATAATGAGACATGTAACATGGCATAGACGGAGTGTGTCTTGGATTGCGGTCGTTTCATGGTAAACACCATATTTCCCCGGAGTCTATAAAGATATTATTATAGAACTTCCTTATTTCTCTGGAGAACCACTTCTTATCTTCTGTTTCCCTTATATCTACTGGTAACGAATTCCACAAAACTTTAACCCTCCCCAACAAACTCCCTCTAATACCCTCCTTCTTCCATCTATCCACCTCAACCCTCCCATGATCCCTTAGATTATAATTATGTTCTATATTATCCAAATTATTATTTTCATTTTTATTTTCCCAAAAAAGATTTAAGATTCGAATCGTTCGTCTGAAGCATTGAGGGTTTACCTCACAGTATGTGTGCAACATTTTTGTGCTTATATTATTATCTGCATTTCTGCTTCTCACATTCTGTATCAACCTTAAACATTTATTTTGTATTAATTGTATTCTTCTTAGTTGTTGCTTTGATGAAAGATCTACTAATATCGATCCAAAATCTAGAACCGGTAGTATATACGTTTTGAAGATCAGGGTTGCTATTTTTTTGGTGATTTGATTCCGGATTTTTCGTAATCTATTATACATAATATTGGCTCTTACACAGGTTCCTGTAATATGCTGTGACATATTTAGATTTGAATCCAATACAAATCCCAAATACTTAAAACTATCTACTATGTCAATCTTCTCACCCTCAATATACAAATCTGGAATATTTTTCTTCTTTTTCCTCCTTCCATGAAATATTTGCCTCTTTGTTTTGCTGTTATTTATTTTAAGAGCATTTACCTCGACCCAGTTCTTGAACATATTAATGTCAAGTTGAACCTCTGTCCAATCGTTGTCTCTATTAACCCCTTCAACCCCAGCCTCCCCAGGGGAATTTGGGGGTAAATTTCCTACAATTAATATGCATATATCTGAATAAAAAATATAATTTAACACTTTCTTTCACCATAAGATATATATATCACCTTGAAGCACTTTCCATAGAGATCCCATATTTGAAATGGTTATGTACTAAAAATCGGTTACCATGGCAACGCATTGTTTTATTAAGATAATTAGTTTATTTTTAGTTTTATTCAAATATTCTTTAATATATGATTTAGATATTGTTGGGTCTAGATTGGTTATGTCACTAGGAACATTTTGATACCAAACACATCAGGGGAATCCTAAAGGTTACCTTGGAAACATCATTCAATAATACCTACCTCTATAGGGTTTACCAGAATACCATTATAGAGAAGGTATGAAAATAGATACCCCTGTATTCAATTTGACGATTTTCCTACTTAATGGGGATTTTTCGATTGTCTGTGTTGCTCAAGTCAATCTAAATGATTCCCCTATTAACTTAAGTTAGTTTTTACAACATTTTATGAGTCTGTTACCATAGCAACCAAATGAAAACACATGAATTAGAAAATTAAAGAATATTTTTATTTTTGGTCGCCATGGTACCAGAACTACCCCAATTTGAAAATGAATTATATTTCTGAATTCTCCTTCTCGAGACCTTTCTTCTGATACCACAGTTGCCTATATCAGGAGAATTCTGAAAAATCATTGTTTTTCTGGGAGAAATTAGCCTAGGGTATATATCCTAAGTCGTTTCCATGGTTACCATTGACAGACACAGAGAAAAATGGATTCGTACAACTAATTTTGATATGCCTGGCAAGAATTGAGAGTTTCAGCAAATTTGGGTGAATGTTTTAATGGAAATTATTCATTTCAATTTACAAAAAATTTTGTATGAAAATTGATGTATTTTATCAAAATCTGTTTCCATGGAAACGGTATTTCAAGTAGAGCTATATTTTTTCATTAGAAATATCAAGGCATCAAAGACCTTCAAATCTAATGTTTTTGTGAAGACAAATTCCTCAAAATAGCTAAATACAAACAGGAAAAGTGACAAAAATAAGCCCTAAATTGTTATATTGTTTCCATGGTTACCATTCTATCCCCCTTGAGTTGCCATGGAAATAAATACTAGAGAATTAATTTCCATGATGTATGCGTTATAGTGATACTAAATACTCCATAATACATAGTTACCCCAAATTTCTATGACTATGTCAAGTTTGGTCAAATTTGCCCAAATGGGCAAAAAGGGGCAAGATTTGCCCACGTGGGGCTGGCAACAATTGTTGCCAGTGGGGGTGAAGAGGTTAATTTCATGCACAACCACACAATCATCAGCGTACATAATAATACTACTCTTAAATTCCAATAAACTTACATCATTTATATATGGGTCAAATTTTTTTAGAATGTACAATTGCGAAATTCCTGACCTTTGTGCATTATACTGAATGGGTATTGCACACAAATGAATCAATCCTAATAATCCTGGTATCATTTGAAAGGAGACATCCTAGGCTTTACTAAAATGTGCATGTTAGTGTACATATTCGTAAGATTTGTATGCAATAAATCACTCTAAATGTTGATTTTCTCATAAAACACCTCAGAATTCACTACTTTTTCACATTATACCTCCATTCTGAAAGAAAGTAACTGCTCTAGGTATTAAATTTCACCTGGTTTCATTTCTTTTACATATCTATGACAACCTGGTACAATTTTAGCTTTCTATTAGCCCTCATCACATCATGTCAGTCCTATACTCAATTCTCCAATTTTCAGAAGTCACTTGGGTATGCCCGGTATCAAACACATATTCTAGTATACTGGCTATGAATATATCCATGGCATATGATTTAAACTATCTAAAATACACTTTAACATATCATTAATGCAATCTTGATACAATTTAGCCAGTAATGCAGACATTAACAGGGCCATGGTTCAATGTTTACCAAACCGGAGATTTTATACTATTTCATACCGGGTATGCCCTGTTCCCTATTATAATGTAGATCCAGTTTCAATGCAACTGGAGAACTAAAACCCAGTATATGTAATCCTAGTATCTATCCTAATATTCACACCAAATGACAATCTTCCAAATAAATTTATTGTGGGGATATGAATGCAAATGATATGAGGGGTATACCCGGTATAATGAGGGGATACCCGGTATGGGAGGAAAGGAACAGCTAGAACACACATTCAAACTGTTTTTATATGACCAAACCTCTGTTTTTTCTTCTGGAAACCAAGACAGCCACCATATATAGTTATTGGGTAGGTATTCCTGGGATTCCTTGGACATTGTCAACCAGAATGAGAGTGACCAAGGATTATACATGCCCTTGTATGGTGTGGAATTATTGTTAAGATGTTTACGAATCAACCACCTGGGGGATATTCATCAGTCTATTCATTATTTATATGTTTAAAAAGTTGTTTTGAACAATTCTTAGTGAAGCATTTTCCTGTCCTAGGTTAAAGGAAGGATTAGTATAGCCTTAGAGTTAACAAGAATCCAAGAGGGGATGCCCGGTACCAGCACCTTTGAACTTGATTTCTAAGCACATTTCATACTTGTTTCTCAATAGGGGCCATGTTAAGTTAGTTTTTATTGCTTAGAAATGCCATATGCATAATTTAACAAATATTTAGTGGGGTGGGGGCAGGGATTATGAGTCAAATGTGTCTTGATTTGATACCGGGCATGCCATAAATATTATTTTCTGTTGATAAATGAGAGCAAAATAGCATTACTATTGTAGGTAGGGACCTCCTATTATATGATCTCAATGGGGCTTGCAATTCTTTTTGTGGGTAAAAGTGAAAATTTGTTCATAAACACAATAGACACCTTTTTAAAGCATATTAAAAGAGTGGTTGATACCGGGCATCCCCTGATACCGGGCATCCCCCATCAACCTAGTAACCTTGACTAAGTCCATTTTGAACCCACAAATCACCATAAAACTTACGATTTGAACATATCATGCCTTACAGTACATATGAATGTGACTTTATGCCTCATTTCCATGCAATTTAATTCAGCTTTAATCAAAATCATGATACCGGGCATCCCTTGGCATCCCCTGAAAGGTAGAATTTTTGTCATAAATTCTACCCATGTGACTTTATCTTCTGTATTTTTGTGCAGTAACATAGCCTGTTCCTTCCCCTAACATGTGGTAACATTACAAATGAGATGTGGAAACTTTTTTTTTTTATGTTCTCAACCCCTGTATATTTTTATTCAAAATTTTTGTAATCCATTATATTGATTTGTTATCATTGATTTTAGAGCCTGCATCCATTACCACACATGTTTCTTATGTAGTTACTTGAGTTTTGTGTGATTGTGCCCATTCAAGTAGCCACAGTGAGATGTCAGATAAGATGTTCTCTTCTGGGGGATGCCCGGTATAAAGAGGGATGCCCGGTATATTTGAGAAGGTGTTTGTCTCAGGCCAAGTGAGGTGATATTTAGTGATGAAGTGACTTGAACTTAGATCAATTGTGCACCAAATATATGCTGTTCATGTACTAGCTAGGTTTAAAGTGGTTTTGTCCACTTTTGAAGCGACAGTGAGAGGTCACATATAAGGTACTTTACTGGGGGATGCCCGGTATTATATGTAAAGGGATGCCCGGTATCAAAGATGGCTTCCTATTACCAATTTTCTCAGGGAAACTGAATATGATAAATAAGTTGTAAGTTGCTATATTGATGGATATGATGTATATGTTGCCAGATAACAGGTTTTCACCCAGTTTATAGCAACAACTACAGCATTATTGAATCTATATTTGAAAAATATGTTACTGATCAAAACACTTCTGTTTTGGGGAAATGTGATTTATTTTCTTTCATGTCTCACATAATATCTGTTGATGATACATAGTTATGGATTGGTATACATGTAAAGGAACATTTAATCCTTATGAAAAGATATTTTTTATTTGGATATTGAATCATTATGTTCTGAGTTATTAAGGATTTAAGGAGCTGCCACTTCATTTGATACCGGGCATACCTTAAAAAAAGTTCATGTTGTTTCAACTTCAATAAAAACTGACATATAGAGAGTTGGTGAATATAATTGGTGTTTTTAGGTGGTTAGGACATCTATGATAACAGTCAGAAGGAATATGAGTTTATATTTATTATTTTTTTTTTCAATCTTCCTAAACCTCCCCAAATCGCATTCTAAAAAACATTCTAAAAAAATTTGACCCATATATAATAAAAAATAACGGACCTAAAATACTACCCTGGGCTACGCCAGCTTTTAAAGGCATTATATCAGATAGACAATCCCCGAAGGTAACCAACTGATCTCTGTCTTTAGAGTATGTAATTATCAAGTCAAGTAGAGCACCTCTAATACCAATATGTCTTAATTTCTTTATTAAAATATCTATATTTATTGAATTAAACGCTTTAGATAGATCAAAATATATTGCCAAAGTATCAACCCCATCATCTTTGTTTCTTAAAGTTATATTCATAAAATCGATAATAGCGGTGTCTATGCTTTTTCCTGCCCTAAAACCGTGTTGGCAACCACTCAGAAAATTTATTTCATCCAAATGTGAATTTAATTTCTTTACTAGAATTTTTTCAAAATTTTTTCCAAGGATCGGTGATATGGAGATAGCCCTTATATCATCTATTTTTTCTGAGTTCACTTTCTTCGGTATGAGAGTGCACATGGCCCTTTTCCAGAGTCTTGGGAAGTGCCCTTCTCTCTTTATCCTATTAAGAAAACCTGTAAAATCATTTAAACATATAATCAGGCAGAATTTTAAAAATTTTGTATTCATGTCTAATACACCACTTGACTTATTGTCATCTAATTCACAAATTGTTTCATAGACTTCAGCCGCAGTTACATCATCATCCCAGTTTAATTCTGGGTATACATCATCCGAAAGTGTTACATTATCTGGATGTGAATTCGCCTTAATATTACAAAAATAGGAATTAGCATAGTTTGCAGCAATTTTCCCTGTTAATCTCTCTCCTTCTATCGTGATAATACCTTCTCCCTTTTTCCTGGATACATTTAAACCAAATATTTTACTAACTTGCATCCAGAAGCGTCTATCATTCTGTGGGAATCTATCACAGATCTTTCGTACTGCCTCGTATTTAATTTTTACTAATTCTCTTTTTATCTGTGTTCTCAAAGCTCTCGCCTCCTCCCAATCCTCGGGGTCTCTGGTCCTCGTGGCTTTCTTAAACAGTTTATTTTTCCTCCTAATCATTGTTTTAATTTCTCTATTAAACAACCCTTTTTGTTCCTTAACCTCAAAAGTTTGTACCGGATATAATCTATCCAGTATCTGCCTGAATTGCTCCAGCATACACTCACTTGCAGAGTCAATGTCATCGGAGACCCAGCTATTCTTATCAACTTTGTCCAGTTCTACTTTAATATCATTTTGAGTCATGTTCTTATTTGGTCGAGCTTGATAGGTAATCTTTTTATCTTTTAATCTATTTATTTTACATTTCTTAAAAATTATATAGACTGGTAGATGGTCACTAGTATTGTCAAAGATCGTGCCACTTGTATTAACATAAGGGCAGTCTGTTGCAATAATATCAATGATAGATTCCGTTTTGTCTGTCAGCCTAGTACAGGTCTTAATGTATTGTACTAACCCCAAATTTTCTAGAACCGACAGAAACCTCTTGGTGTTATTTGTTTTGGTCTTTTTCATATCTATGTTTATATCGCCTCCAATCAACTTTCGGGTATTTATTAATCTATTCTCCCTATAACTGTTTGTTAACCTTTGCATAGCCTCAATAAAGATAGGTACTGACCCATTTGGTGGTCTGTAGACTACAGATACCAGGGTTGTCTTACCATTCCCTGGTTTAACCTTACACGTCAGTAATTCTGTATCCTTATCTTGTATACATAGATCATCTATAATATTTGCAACAAAATTCTCTCTATAATATAGTAATATTCCACCTCCACGCTTACATTTTCTATCCTGTCTAACAAAATCATATCCGTTCACTTTTAACATGGAATCGGTCACGTCTTGACTCAACCAAGTCTCAGTGATAGCTATAATATCATAGAACCCTGTTAGGTATTCCATTTTAATATATTCCAGCTTATGGTACAGACTACATACATTATAAAAGATGATCTTCAACCCCTTCCTAGATGAAACGTCTACATTGCTTTCGGTGTCACCCATCACCATGTCTCGACAACCAATATTAGTTTACGCTGAGTTAAAAACTGTGCTAAGTACATGAAAACGAGTTCAAACTCCATATAGTAATTCATACGCTACTACGGAGAACTAATATATAATCGGCAACATTTTGTCGCCTTCGAACAACATCTGGCTAAATATTAATAACAAAACAAGAAGTTTACTTAACATACCAATTCACGAAACATGTCCACTAGCCGCCATCTTACATTCTTTACTTCCGGTTATCTCTACATCCGGTTAATGTCGCAATCTTTGCGCGGACATTCACACAGTTAGCATTTATATTTCAGGTTAACACTCACACCATATGTTCACATCGGGAGTACTTATGACTTCACACAAAAATATGTTATGACATATACCATATAAACATTATTTAACATTTGTTTTTTACGACGTTGTGACACCTTGTTTGTGACAGCCCAAAATGGCGGGTTGTTTACTTCCGGTCCACGTTGTCGTGTTTTCTTTCGTCAGTTTATCTAAAAAATCAACAGTTTATGTACAATCTTGGATATAATTTCATCTAATCATGCCGAAACTTGTGTATATACCCTACTTCAACTCAACAACACATATATATACAGAACGCGGCCCCGAAAACAATTACGACATTAGTCAAGTACTCATTTACGTTAGCAAAATGGCCGTCTTCCTTCCTCGTGCAAGAGAAAAGCAATTTTGTCATTTTAAAAAGGCTGAATTACGGAAAACCCTACCACATAGTCCATTTAATCGTGTGCGACAGTCTGTATGTACTTAAGATGTCTTCAATAAGTTTATGGCTGATTCATGCATAGCGGATACCTCGCTAGAATCGAAGGTTAATGGTAGCAGATGACGTGTGCGCCTAGATCTATTTGCTTCATCACTATCTAGGTCGATCTTGGAGCTGGTTCTATCCAAGATGGCTTTGTACACCGCACCACCTCCACTGGACCTGTTCAGGCTCGTGGAACTTGTGACAGTTATTTCCATGCTGCTATCACCACTAGAGGTACTGTCATTTGCACTCCTATCTAGTTGTTGATATCTGTTATAAACCGGGGTTGCTGATGGTGTTCTTCTAATCTCCGTCCCTGCTTTAGTCGAATCGGCAGGTTGAGTGAACCCATCTGCGTCAGTAATTGCTGTTGGCTTCTTCTTGGGGTTTGCTCGTTTAGTATACAAATCGTCGAATGTATTGTCATTTATTGCTGTTGTAACCTCTTTTCTGACCTTCATCAGTATCTGACCTAGAGTGTTTTTTCCCTTCCAGGTGCCTTGTTGTAGTTGTGGATCTCCCAAGTAACATCCAGCACCCCACTTACGGTTGCTCGTCGCCTCGATAAGTTGGACTCTGCCCGTTTTCACGAGCCGCTCTGCTAGGCGTCTTGATTGGACGAACTTGCACTTAACGATGTTCATCATTACAGTGTCTTCAGAACTCTTCCAAGTCGGTGATGATGCTATCTTATCCGCAAGCACCTTTATTTCTTTCGGATCTTCAGTTTGTAGCAACATATCTGCCACATCTTTCCTGCCAACCGTTCTGCACTTCTTCCATTGGAAGGCTTGCTCCGATGAAGTGAAGCGTTCGCCCTCATACTGGAGTTTACAAGGATAGAAATTACTTAGGAAGGCTTTGTCACTTTGAAATGCAAGAGCAGCGTCCTTGACTTCTACTATTTTCACCTTCTCCACAGAGTATTTCTCTTCCAAGGCATGCAGTTGTCTACTAGAATATAATGTCCCATCAATCAAGACCTGGTCACCTTTTGGACGTGTGTAGTCCCTGTCTGCTCCTTCTTTCACAGCGTTCTTGGCCAGTAATCTCATCAGAGATTTCTTCTGTCTGGTCTCGACGGTGTCGTATTCATGGAAGAACATTCGTGCTTTATTTGGCCACAGGTTAAACGGAAACTGATTATCGTCACCAAAGGGATTATCTCTACGTATAAGTTCATCTTTCAGGCCCTTGTATAGGAGTTTTATAACAATTGGGTGAGGAGAATTGCGGTTATTAGGTCTAATCTCCCTATAGGCAGTATCGACTGTTCCTTCCCATATCTTAGGATACATCGTACGAAGGATACGTTTGACCAACATGACCGTATTTTCACTTTTCACCTGAGGACACCCCTCCAGTACGATATGTGACTCTCTGTGTTGCTGTCTGATTATCTCCACTTCCTCCTTCACCTTACTGATTTGAGAGTTTGTATTTGCCGACTTACGATCTTGTAACTTGATGTCTTCATCAACGCTAGTGAACTTGGCCTCACATTTCGTCTCCAGAGAAAGTAAGTCTCCTTTTTCTGCCATCTTTTCTTTCAGATCTTCCACAGATTGTTTTAGTTCTTGTTGATTTGTTAGTAGTTGTTGCAACAGTCTATCATTAAGAGATATGGTCTGTACACGTTCGAAGAGTGTGTCCAGATCTTTGTCAATTAGCTGCCCTTGTGTTACCAGATGTGCTAATTCACTTTCAACTTTATCCATATTCGTCCGATTTTTCTTTTTGTCGTTTGGATCAATAATCGGTGATAAATGATCTGAACTCCGTTTAGGGGCTGGGGTACTACAAGCCTTCGCAGTTCCTATAGTTTTTCCCAACCCTTCGGTGGTATTCAAAAGGCCATCAGTTGCCGCGTCTCCCATCTCATCCTATATCGCTCACTCGATCTCGATTTGTAATCCACAATGTCTATATTTCACCAAATACTGTCTTAAAAAACCCTTACACCTCGGGTTATGTCGGCAGAAGTGTTCTCTGTCCGATCCTTACGTAAAAACTATTTGCCAGTGTGATCTTGGGCTATAGAAGTCCGAAATATATTCAACGATTAGCTCAGGTACAAAGGTGCGTCCACCATTTTGAATTTCCCGCGCATGACTCTACTTGGGGTAGAATCAACATATAATCAAGTGTGAATACACTTTTTCTAGGTTTTAAGGCATGGGGAATCCATTGGAACATGAAAAATGTTGATACAGACAATATTTAGCAAGTTAATCTACTGATACTGGGAAAAAATGAACGATGCTAAAAATATCCCCCCGAATGTACCCTCTGAAGTAAAAAATCTATACTTCATAACTTGGGCTAGAATAAATATGTAATCAAGTGTGAATGCTTTTTTTCTATGTTTTAAGGCATGGGAAATCCATTGAAATATTAATAAATTCAATATAGACAATATTTAGCAAGTTATTCTATTAATACTGAGAAGAAAAAACAACAAAATACTGTGAAATAAAGTGAAAAATCTTATTCAGATTTATGGAAGCATTCATGATCAATGACATTAGAAAACATATTTCTGCAGTCCAAACTGTAATGCAAATGTTTTTAATCATAATAAATGACATGACATGTGATACCTGAAATAAAGAAAAAAAGGCAAGTTGTCTATCTGAACTTCCATCCCAGGTTCCCTGGAATAGCAGAGGTAGGTGGTAGTATTTGTGATCTGTGAATTCACAGTAATTATATTGCTTCTCTAGCTCTATTATTGGAAAACATCTAAGCTTTCTTTTGTAATTCAGGCATGGTGGAAATGTCTAAGAAAAATCCCTTTTTCATGCCCAAAATACTTTGTCAATGTAAAAGAAGCAGTCATGCAGGATCCTTGTTTCAACTTAGGTGGGTCATATCCTTAGTGCTAGGATTGTCATATTTATCACACAAACAAATTTTTACAATGACCTGTTTTTTGTCCTATTGGCTATGGTGATATCTAGATCAAAGTACATCTATCTATGAGCCCATGAACATTTCCTGTAGACCTTGTACAACCAGTTTTCTATGTCTAAACAGTACCTGCCAAGGTAGACTCCTTAGCTTCTTGGAGTAAAATGGTTTTACACAGTGCATGAAGGTAGTAACATGGCTCAAAACCCAATGTTGCCACCAAAAGTGGAGTTTACCAGTGATCCTGAAGCAGGAAACAAGTTGGGGATCCATTGACATTGAATGACCTATAATTCTAATTTCAAATTACCCTCTGAGGGTTTTTATCACATCCTTTTTCATGTAATGTCTGGGACAGTTTACCCATTCCTTGACTCCAGAATATGCTTCTCTACTCTTTGTGCCTCATCAACATTGGGGAGCAACATTTGTGGGATGTTACACCAGTAGCAATAGTTATCAAGGTCTGGTATTAGCTGAAGGGGTTTCTGTCCATGAAGATATGAAGAAGTGCTATTCTCTATCTTCTCACTTTATTGGTCTGATATATTCTAATGATGGTCACCTGTATAATGAACAGAAGAATGTTGATCTTACCATATACAGGCAAAAGTTATTGGCTAAACAGCTCAGGTTTCCCTCTTGCCATGCCTTCATTTGATTTCAATGAACAGATATAAGATATAAGATATAAGTACATAATAGTACATGCTCAATTAGAAGGGCAGTTGATGCAGCCCATGACTGATTACTCCATCAAACAATGTGAAAAAAACTTTTAGAATTCATCATACACACTGGCCATACAGAAGTATATTCATTTCTTTGTTCTAATTTACTCATGTGACACTTATCAAATTGATAGGCCTGTGAACCGTGTAGGAAGGAGCTCACCGCTCCTCTCGACCTACACAACCAGCTCAACAACACTAATATTCTGGAGAGGCAACTGGAATTTGTTTCACATAGCTGATGCAGTAAGGGATGGAAGCATCTCTGATATGGAATACAAGTCTATTTCTTTTTGCCAAATATGCTAAATATACTAAAGATTTCTTCAGATTTTAACAATATCTTCGTAGTTTGAGAACAAAGATTCTTTTTTCTTGGCCAAGAGCAGTGCCTCAGAACCTCAGAATATATATATAAAACATCAGAATACATAGTTTCTCCTGCTGTGATTGACCCCATTCAATCCATATTTCTGTAGGATTTATGTATTGAATTAAATTAGTATCATAGCTTTCACATTACTGTGAGTGACATTCAGAGGCAATTTCATCAGCTGGGTATAGGAGGGCTCTTCATCATCTTGCTGGTTGTCTCAGTAAGTTAGGAGCTACATTCTCTTGAATTGGCATATCCTTCAACCATGCACACCACAGCATTAAGTGATGCATATATATCTTTCTGAGCCACCCTCTAAATGATGGCTGCCATCCCATGACCTCAAGTGGAAGAAGTCCATATGTGTGCAGAAACAATCAAGGTACAAAATAGTTCACAATTATCTGTCCTTAGCCACTGATTAAAAAATGCACAGCAACTGAACTCTGAGAACCAAAGTGTGAAGGGATTGGAAAAACATTGGAAGAAAGAATCTAGAATAGCAGAACTTCAGACCATTTTTATCCATGTGGTAGTAGACTATGATATAAAATCAGGTATTTTGGGGCAGGAGAAAAGGCGTTGTTTATCTTCAATTTTCCTTGAATGTTTGTATAGCAAAAGTAAGTTTATATGTTTACCAATGGAAGAGCTTCCCAAAAGTATATAGAGAAAGCTGGATAAGATTCTCCAATACATTCAAAGGCAACAATTCTGAACTATATCTCCTCCTGGCCCTGAACACCTAGTACAAAATTATTCACTCCAAATGCAGAAGTTTCATCTCTTCTTCCAGAAAGTTAAAATTAACCTGGAAGTCCTCCAGCTTCTGGCTATTGCAATGCTGATGATGCAAACAGCTCACTTGCTAATGATGAAAGTAAGAAAGGCATGACAGCTGTCTTACACTATAAACAAATTGACTCTTTTTGGTCCTCATTTGGTTTTATTTTTGTCCTTATCAAGTCGCACTTAAAACCATCAAAAGCATTTGCATTACAGTTTGAACTGCAGAAATATATTCCAAATACTCTTGGTCACAAATGCCTTCATGATACTGAATTAGTTTTTTTTAAATAGGTCATATTTGGGAGGATTTCTTTAGGGTATTTTATTAATTTGTTCTTATTATCAGTAGATTAACTTGCTAAATATTGTTCAGAAGTTCAGATAGATAGACAACTTGCCTTTTTTCTTTATTTCAGGCATCACAATACCTGCAGAAATATCTTTCCTAATGTCATTCATCATGAATGCCTTCATAAATCCAATTTAGATTTTTCCCTTTATTTGACAGTTTTTTGTTGTTTTCTTCTTCTCAGTATTAGTAGAATAACTTGCTAAATATTGTCCATATTGAATTTATTCATATTCCAATGGATTCCCTATGCCTTAAAACATAGAAAAAGTGCATTCACACTTGATTACATGTTTATTCTAGCCCAAGTTATGAAGTATAGATTTTTTACTTCAGAGGGTACATTCGAAAGGATTTTTTTAGCATCTTTTGCTAATTTTTTCCCAGTATCAGTAGATTAACTTGCTAAATATTGTCTGTATCAACCTTTGTCATGTCCCCATGCCTTAAAACCTAGATTAAATCCTTGATTACATGTTGATTCTACCCCAAGTTATAGTGTTTCAGAGTTTTAGTGGCAGCCATTTTTGTTTTCAGCTCTCACAAGTTCTCGTTGCACCCAATGACGCACTATCCCTCCCATAACTTATGGGGTTTCTCTCTCTTGTCCCCCCCATTATGTATGGGCTTAAAGTGGACAAACTACCCTTTGTCCCTGAACCACCATAGCTTATGGTGGGATCAGTTTACAAACCCTCCACACCTCTCACCCTCTTCTGCCCACCATAACCTATGGGTGGGCCACCACAATCCTCCTCTCCTCTCACCTTCTTCTACCCACCATAACTTATGGGTGGGCCACCACAATCCTCCTCTCCTCTTACCCTCTTCTGCCCACCATAACTTATGGGTGGGCCACCGCAATCCTCCTCTCCTCCCACCCTCTTCCGCCCACCATAACTTATGGGTGGGCCATCACAATCCTCCGCTACTCTCTCCCCATCAGCCCACCATAACTTATGGTGGGCCAGCACGATCATCACCACCTCTCCCCCTCCTGTCCCCACCATACCTTATGGGTGCGCCACCACAATCCTCACCACCACTCCATCTCCTGTCCCCACCATACCTTATGGGTGGGCCACCACGATCATCACCACCTCTCCCCCTCTTGTCCCCACCATACCTTATGGGTGGGCCACCACAATCCTCACCACCACTCCACCTCCGGTCCCCACCATACCTTATGGGTGGGCCACCACAATCCTCACCACCACGCCCCCTCCTTTGCCCACCATATGTTATGGGTGGGCCACCACAATCCTCCTCTGCTCTCTTCCTCCTGTCCCCACCATACCTTATGGGTGGGCCACCACGATCATCACCACCTCTCCCCCTCTTGTTCCCACCATACCTTATGGGTGGGCCACCACAATCCTCACCACCAGTCCAGCTCCTGTCCCCACCATACCTTATGGGTGGGCCACCACAATCCTCACCACCTCTCTACCTCCTGTCCCCACCATACCTTATGGGTGGGCCACCACAATCATCACCACCACTCTACCTCCTGTCCCCTCCATACCTTATGGGTGGGCCACCACAATCCTCCTCTCCTCTCTTCCTCCTGTCCCCACCATACCTTATGGGTGGGCCACCACAATCATCACCACCACTCTACCTCCTGTCCCCACCATAACTTATGATGGGGCCACCACAATCATCACCACCTCTCCCCATCCTGTCCCCACCAAACCTTATGGGTGGGCCACCACGTTCATCACCACCTCTCCCCATCCTGTCCCCACCATACCTTATGGGTGGGCCACCACGTTCATCACCACCTTTCCCCATCCTGTCCCCTCCATACCTTATCGGTGGGGCACCACAATCATCACCAACCGTCTCCCTCCTTTGCCCACCGTATCTTCTGAGTGGCCCGCCACATCCCTCACCCTTCTCTACCGATGATACCTTACACATAGCATCCACAATCCTCCTCTCCCTATAACTTCATCTGTCCACCATAACTTATTTTGGGGGAGAGGTTACCATAATTCCTCTCCACTCACTGCCCGTAAACCTAGTATAAGAAACACATTGGTATAATATAATAAAGAAAAATTGGACCCTGAATTGAAAGTCCCTCTGTGAAGGCAATGGAAGTGGAAGACGTAATTGTTGGGAGAGAGGTGAAACTTCTTAAGGCAGTTGTCCTCAAACCTAGATCAGTTACTATGGCCAGACTTGACCTTGGCAGTGGCTCAGTCACATCGGGTGGATTGATGTTCGAGCCAGACCAAAGATTGTTGAAAGACTTAGCCTTGGGCAGCCTGAATACTTATGTAGCAGGCAACGGTTCTCCGGCCGTGGTAGCTTTCTCCAATCCGACCGGTCGCACCTTGAAAATAAAACGATATAGGGTGGTTGGTAAAGTGTTTGGAGTTGATTTATTAGCTCAAGACTCTTTATCAGATGTTGGGGAGAATCAGGGAAGCAGTCATCAACTCTATACAGTTGCTGGAGTCTCCTATAGCGGATGATGATCTGATCGCTCCTACTCTTCCCATTCCGCCCGCTCCAGAGTGTCCGTTGGCTAAGATGATCAAAGAATCGGATTTGTCCGAAGTCCAAGATACTCGAAATGCTCTGAATCTCTTAGAGGAGTTCCGAGGCTGCTTTTCTCTCCCAGGAGATAAGGCTTTGGGATGTACTCATAAGGTCCGCCATGTTATCAATACAGGTGATGCTTGTCCGATCAAACAAGCATACAGGCGGATTCCAGTTGCTAAACGTGATAAGGCGGAAGCAGAGATCTGGAAGATGTATAGGGAAGGCCGGATTGAGCATAGCAATAGCCCTTGGGGAGCTCCTATTGTTATGGTGGCCAAGAAGGACGGGACACAGAGATTCTGTGTAGATTATCGCCAGTTGAACTCTGTCACGATAAAAGATAGTTTTCCTCTGCCTAGGATTGACGAGTGTGTGGAAGCTCTTGGTGGAAATCAATGGTTTTGCACACTAGACCTTGAAAGTGGATATTGGCAGGTGGCTATGGATGAGGAGAGTAAAGAAAAAACTGCTTTTCTCTCTAGTGTGGGCTTATTTCAGTTCAAAGTTATGGCTTTCGGACTATGTAATGCCCCGGCCACCTTCCAACGTATGATGGACAATATGTTGCAAACTAGTAATGTATATGCTTATCATTGGCTTTCAGATGCTAAGTAAGTTAAAATGTGATGGTATAATAGCTAAACGCAATCCTAGCCAGCTATTTACTATAGTTTTGGGGAGTTTTTTTTCCGTCACGTTTTTTGCATCAGCAAAAGAAAAGACTTCCACCGTCTTTAAGAATAAAATTCTTGTTTCATTTTCAAATAAAGATGTTTGACTTTATGTAACTATAAGTTTGATTGTAAAAACTGGATAGTACGTTGAACAAATGAGGGAAAATTGATTGTCAAAAGTGATGGGCGTCACATTTTTTTGTAGTCAAAAGTAACGGGCGTCACATTTTGATATGATTATTTAAAGGCTAAATATCAAAAGAGTCTTGGCAAATTTTATCTTTCTTCATATAATTCGAAACATTAAGCTGTGCTTATAATTGCCCAATAAAAATAAAGTAATTCAAGTAAGATTTATTTTGTCCACCAGAATTTCCTAATACCTGATAAAGGCCCATTATGAGAACATATTAGCACTCAAAATAATGAATTCATGTCAAAATTTCTATTCAAGGAATCCGACCATGTACTAAGCATTTTTTTGTTATATTCTGGTAAGAATATAGGACATATTACTTTTCTTGCCACTTTAAAGTTTGGGGCTAAACAAATTATTAAAATAGCAGGGTCATTGATGACCCATTGAAGCAAAATTTGAAAATGAACCCCCTTTTCAGACCCCCTCACATTAATAGAGCATTAATAACACATAATAACATTATAGTTTAGAACAAAAGTTATGCATTAATGTCATATCTGATTCACAGTCTGTGTCATCATAATCATTATTTATGCTTATTGTATGAGCAGAAATTTTGTTTTCTCATAACTGGCAGTTAAAATTCCATGCATTAGTAAATTTACCAATGCATCAAAAAGAATTTGAAAACATTACCCATGCATGCATAAAATAACCATTGCATCTATTGTTCTGGAGGCCTGATACATGTATATTCCTTAGCTCCTCTTTTATTGATCACCCAGATTTTCAGGTGACACACCCATAAGTTATGGAGGGCAGAACAGTGTGAGAAGAGAGAAGATTATAGTGTCCCACCCAAGACCGTACATGTAACATATACATATAAACAATATTGTTGATCATTCATTGTTAATTTTGTCCCTGTGCAGTAATTTTCATGTCCCTGTCAACAGGGAGACATTTAAACATTTCATCCATGTGCAAACAATCGCCGATGTAGGCAATGGTATTGCACGCTCTATGGTGGTGCTATTGGTGGTGCTATTGGTGGTGCTATTGGTGGTGCTATTGGTGATGCTACTTCTGGTGCTACTGGTGAGAGAGAAACCATTACTCCGAGTTTACCCAAACTTAAACGAGTATGGCCGAGTGTCATCCAATGTACAAGTTAAATGGCAGAGAAATCATACAGAGAATGATACACAGTAAGAACCTTGGTGAATTGTCAAGCATAAACTCTAAGAAGGTGAGGGAGAGTGAAGGATTGTAGTGACCCACCCATAATTTATGGTGGGCGACGGAGAGAAGGATTGTGGTGACCCATCCATAAGTTATAGTGGGAGATGTAGTGTGAGAAACTAAAGGTAATTTGCCCAGAGATTCAGTATTCTAGTAGTCGGAAGAATGAAGTCAGAGATTGCTTGTAGTTGTAGCAGGCAAGGAGTGTCAGTGGCTTGCCGTCCAGCTTTATTTATACTCGAGCATTGTACCTAATTATTCACTAACAAAGGTACCTAGAAATATTCCCCCCTGTGCTGTCCCATTCTAATTGGCTAAGGGAGCTAAGGGAGAATCCTTCTTCCAGGTAGACTGACCTCAGCTCCCCATCATGCTGAGGCCATGAGGCCTTTGTCCACATGATAGATGACCCTTGCCTTGCCAATAATTAGGTGGTACAGGTGGTGCGTTCAACAAGTGATAACACATCCCTCATTCTCAGCCTGACGTAGGTGTGGCATACCTGGCCATGATGGACATCAGTTGGCTAATTGGTTCAATGATCTAAACCCAAAAGAAGGCAATTCTTTACAGGAGAGAAGGATTATTGTCCCCCACCCATAATTTATGGTGGACGATAGAGAGAAATATTGTGGTGGCCAACACATAAGTAATGGTGGGGACAGGAGGGAGAGAGGAGAGGAGGATTGTGGTGTCCCACCCATAAGGTATGGTGGGCAATGGAGGATGAGAGGTGGTGAGGGTTGTGGTGTCCCACCCATAAGGTATGGTGGGCAATGGAGGATGAGAGGTGGTGAGGATTGTGGTGTCCCACCCATAAGGTATGGTGGGCAATGGAGGATGAAAGGTGGTGAGGATTGTGGTGTCCCACCCATAAGGTATGGTGGGCAATGGAGGGAGAGAGTGGTGAGGATTGTGGTGGCCCACCCATAAGGTATGGTGGGCAATGGAGGGAGAGAGTGGTGAGGATTGTGGTGGCCCACCCATAAGGTATGGTGGGCAATGGAGGGAGAGAGTGGTGAGGATTGTGGTGGCCCCTCCATAAGGTATGGTGGGCAATGGAGGATGAGAGGTAGTGAGGGTTGTGGTGGCCCACCCATAAGGTATGGTGGGCAATGGAGGGTGAGAGGTGGTGAGGATTGTGGTGGCCCCTCCATAAGGTATGGTGGGCAATGGAGGATGAGAGGTAGTGAAGGTTGTGGTGGCCCCTCCATAAGGTATGGTGGGCAGTGGAGGGAGAGAGGAGAGGAGGATTGTGGTGGCCCACCCATAAGGTATTGTGGGCAATGGAGGGTGAGAGGTGGTGGGGACATTGGTGGCCCCTCCATAAGCTATGGTGGGCAGTGGAGGGAGAGAGGAGAGGGGGATTGTGTTGGCCCACCCATAAGGTATGGTGGGCAATGGAGGGTGAGAGGTGGTGGGGACATTGGTGGCCCCTCCATAAGGTATGGTGGGCAGTGGAGGGAGAGAGGAGAGGAGGATTGTGGTGGCCCACCCATAAGGTATGGTGGGCAATGGAGGGTGAGAGGTGGTGAGGATTGTGGTGTCCCACCCATAAGGTATGGTGGGCAATGGAGGATGAGGGGTAGTGAGGGTTGGGGCCTGGCCCACCCATAAGGTATGGTGGGCAATGGAGGGTGAGAGGTGGTGAGGATTCTGGTAGCCCACCCATTAGGTATGGTGGGCAATGGAGGATGAGAGGTAGTGAGGGTACCAGCCAGGTAGAATTATCCTGAAATGTCCGGTCCCCAGGCTTGAGCAGATAAGAAAATCGATCTATTATAAATTACCATTTTATTGGAATTCCTTGGACACAAACTTACATGTTTCGGACACCGCTGCCAGTTTTACCACTCTTTCTAGAAAAACAGCCATTTGGAATGACCAATTGTATTTATATTAGAAGTAGAAATTATAATATATATAAAATATATGTATAAATCTATTGTCGTCGACCCTAGGGAGTTTTGTTACCTTTGCACATAAAATAAATAATATTAATACGGTAGGGCTTTAGCTCCTCCCTATGTAGGGAGTTTAGTTCCCACCGATAGTGTCGCTTTGTATAATTGACAAATAAAAGTTACAACAACAACAACAACAGTCATCAGAGTGCAAAACAAATCGTTTTCCTGGTCATGTTTCAACTTAGCTTTATCGAATGGAACTCTAAGCTGACTATCAATGTTTTCTTTACATACAGGACACTCTTCCCCTATCCTGGTTTTCGTGTTATTTTTCCCTGGCCGAATTACAGGCCTTGCCTTAGTCTTTCTAGCTTTAGGGATATTATCACATCTGCTCTTCCTAGGGGGATTAACAGCTTGATTACCATTATTTGGGGGAGGGACTCCATCCTGTTTATCTCTGTCATCACTTACAGTGTAACCAGCACATGTCTGAGCCCTTGTTTGTACTGGGGCTATCAAGATATCCGTGCTACTGTCTGTTATTGGTACAGAATCCAGTAACTGTATATCTGAGAGAGAGGAGACTTGCTCCTGTGATACACTATTATCTAATTCGTGTACAGTCACATCCTTCTTGAGAATGGGTCTGGTTTTATACAACATGATTGGATTATTCTCACATTTCTCATCCTGTTTGAATAATTTTGTTGCGTGAATGGGATTGAATGAAACGGATTTCCTCATCTCAACATGAGGGACAGTGGGAATATTAGGATCGTATTCCCTTCTTGATAAAACATCCGGGATTATGTTCAATTTACCTTTGATATATTTCACTGAAAAATCAAACTGGCCAAAAAAATCGAGCCATCTGAACATTCTACCTGTCAAATCCTTTTTTGTATTTATGGCAGTAAGAGCTGCATGGTCAGTTAAAATGGTAAAACGTTTAGACATGACATAGTGTCTGAATTTGCTCAGAGCAAAACGTAATCCAGCTAATTCTTTTTCAGTAGCACTGTACTTTTGCTCAGCAGGGGTTAACCCTCTTCCTGCAAAGGCTATGGGACGTAAATTACCATTAATATCAGCTTGACTAATGCAGGCCCCTAAACTTTGGTTACTGGCATCCGAAGCCAAGATGAATTCTTTTGAATAATCTGGATATACCAAAACAGCATCTTCTAGAATTGCATTTCTGATTTTATTAAATGCATTTTCAGCTTCGGTTGACCAGACAAATTTTACTTTTGCTTTGTAAGAACATATAAAGGTTTCATAATCTGACTGAAATTTGGTATAAAGACCCTGTAGTAATTAGCAAGCCCAGCAAAAGACCGTACCTGCTTCACCGATTTTGGTCGGGGAAAGGATCGTAAAGCGTCTAGTTTAGCTGGATCTGGGTGAATTCCATCCTTGTCTACTATGAAGCCCAGAAATGGGACCCTCGTCAAACCAAATGGGCATTTCTCCTTCTTGAATTTAATATTTGCCTTGGCAAAGGCAGCAAATACATTCTTAACCCATTGAGGACGGGCTGATGCCTCAAGGCATCAACATCAAAATGGCTCAGTGGACGGGCTGATGCCTCAAGGCATCACACATAATTTGGCTCAGGGGACGGGATGATGCCTCAAGGCATCAATTTTTTATATAAATTGAAGGGAGCATAACTTAATAAAAAATGAACAGATTTTGATGAAATTTAAAATATATGTATACAAACACACTAGAAATATTTTTATAGGTATGTTGTCATGGAGACAATAATGACAACGTCATAACTAACATTTCGAGATTCGTGATATTTATCAGATCTCGATTTACGATAATTATCGCTCTTATGCTTGTCATCTTTGTGTTTGGAAGAGTGCTTGTCTTTCCTAGAGTACATCATATTGATAGCTTCTTCCATTGGTGTATTTCTGGGGGCTCTATTTGTCGCCATCATACACTCATGCTTAGCTGCTAGCTTTGAAGCTTGGTCAAGGGAAGATGGGAATTCTGCTGCAACCCTTCCAGCCAATTCTGAACGCAAATTGGTCACATAGAATCTTATCTGAACATGTGTAGGCAAATTTGCCTTGGATAACAGCAGCAACATGTCATTATCGTAGTCTTCTACTGACTCATGTCGCCCTTGTTTTCTATGCGAATAATCTTTTAGCACCTCTGAAAGTGATAATTCGCTGAATTTCGTGATGAAATCCGATTTGATTCTATTATAAGATATGGTATGACCCACAATTTGGCTGTAAAAAGTTTTTGCCCTACCCGATAAATATTGAATCAACGTGGTCACCATCAGCTGGTTATCATCTTTAATCGGGGTAGTGAAATTCTCGAATTCCTGAAAAAATTCTTGAACAGGCCTTTTTGCTGTTGGTTTCTCAAATATCACAGGTGCCCTGCGATATTGCTTAGATAAGGCAGCAGAAGGGTTGGTTATAGGCAGGGGGTGGGGGTCGATACATTCCTTGTTGCACATTTGGTAGTTGTACAAACCCTTGCTGTTGCTGTTGTTGCTGCACATGAGGTCTGTACTGTTGCCTCTGTTGTTGCAGCCTAGGTTGGTAATTTTGTTGCTGTTGCCTTGGCCGCTGTTGCTGACGAGGAGGGGTCTGTCTGCCTCTCCCCTGATTCTGATGTCCACGAGGACTTTGCTGGCTAACATTTGGTTGCTGGGGAGCCTGGTAACCAACTTGTTGCTGAACAGGGACATTATTCTGTCGAGGCTGTTGCTGAATAATGTTCTGTGGCTGTTGCTGACCATCATTTTGCTGTCGGTGATTAACAATATTCTGCCTTGGCTGTTGTTGAACATTGTTCTGTGGCTGGTGATAAACAATATTCTGAGCCTGTTGCTGCGGAATAGCATTTTGTAAAGGAACAAAATACTGGTTATTTCCTCCAACATTTTCACCATTTTGAGGAAAATATTGGGGGTCGTGGGGAGGCAAACCGTACTGATTTGCCTGCATTTCTGTTCCTGTTGATTATTCATATCCCACTGGTGTTGATAGGGGTCTCGTCTAGGCGACTGAGGCGGCTGTTGTTGTACGTGCTGAGGGGTGGTATTAGCAAACACAGGAGGTCTGGGTCCATTCACATTAAACACTGGAGCCTGGGGAAAGTTCTTGAGAATAGGCCTTTGTGTTTGTGGTGGAATTAACTGATTAAACACTGGTTTTGCTGGAGTCTGTAGAGGTGTCACAAATTTATCATTTAATCCTGGGGTTTCAAATGGATAATAAGGTCCTTGATTAACTATAGCAGGTTGTGCTGCGACAGGTTGAGGTGTCAACACTCTCTCCTGTTGATTCTGTACGTTTTCCTCCAGAATTTCACCTTCATTTACCACATTTTCTATGACATTGTTCTCAACATTTAAACCAACCTGTGGCTGCTGCTCATCGTCGACAGCTTGACCTTGGTGATTTATCGCTGGATCATTCACAGCGTCGTTGGGGTTGGGCGCTAAATGCTCCTCTAGCGCTTGGTTGCCGACTCGTTCCTCATTAACTGGATTGTTTTCCACCAGCTGTTCCTGACCAATATTATTTCCAGCTAGTTCCTGCACATTTCTGTTCATAATATCGTCAATCCATTGATTATTCACTACCCTTTCCTGTTGAACTTGTTCTGGAACCTCGATCTGCTCACGTGCTGGAGGAGGGGGTAGCGGAATTGCTTGTGGTCCTGCTTTAAACTGTATTTCCTGCTCATCTTTCATATCCTGAGGCAATTCATATGGGTCTTCTTCGAATACCAGTTGTTTAGGCTGTTGATTCAGGATTTTACCACGATTTTCTCTCAATTGTCTTCTTGTCACTATCGCTTGAGGAATGGCTGCCAAACGTTCTACCGATCTTTTTAGTCTGTCGAACAATGCCAACTCAGGTGAATTCGGAGCATCTTCCATAGCTTATATTCTGATGAAATATTCAAATAATCTCTCCATATTCAGGAAAGAACTCGCTTGTTCATGTGAGATTTTATAAGTCCAAGATCGAGCGGGTTGTCCGCCAGGGTTGAGGTATGATGGAAGAATACAAACGAATGTGTGGTCTTTGTGAGAAGAGCGAAGCAACTGATTTAATGAACTAGAATCTGTACACATGTTCCTACAGGATTTGGGTAAAGAGTAGGGGGCGGAGCCCTTACGTAATACCTATGGCTTAGCATGAATAAGTAGACTTGCACAGTACTGGATAGCTAAGTATAATTAGCGATTTTAGTAATGAGATAATATAATTAATAGGTGATAATTGATAGATAATGAGGTTACACAATGTTACGTAATGTTACATAACAATTGCGTCCATCCAGAAAATGTGTTCGTTCATATAAGTATTTTTATTTCTCTTTTTGTTAAAACAGGTACAGTATTAGAAAGAAATCGGGTTGAGGTATTGACAATATGAGAAATATTTCTGAATCTTAACAGAATCTCTATATTAATAAAATAAGGGTTTCGAGCCTTAAACTGCTATCTTCTCTGAAACCGCTGGCCAGATCTCCATTATATTTCACATACACATTGGTGCCGAGCCATTCCACTATGTTTCATTAACAAATTAGGGTTCGAAAGTGGTTAGAAATGGGTTTACATTGAGCACCCCCATCCAGGGCCCCCAGTGCTGCCTGAAAACATGCCTCAAGGCATCAACATCAAAATGGCTCAGTGGACGGGCTGATGCCTCAAGGCATCACACATAATTTGGCTCAGGGGACGGGATGATGCCTCAAGGCATCAATTTTTTATATAAATTGAAGGGAGCATAACTTAATAAAAAATGAACAGATTTTGATGAAATTTAAAATATATGTATACAAACACACTAGAAATATTTTTATAGGTATGTTGTCATGGAGACAATAATGACAACGTCATAACTAACATTTCGAGATTCGTGATATTTATCAGATCTCGATTTACGATAATTATCGCTCTTATGCTTGTCATCTTTGTGTTTGGAAGAGTGCTTGTCTTTCCTAGAGTACATCATATTGATAGCTTCTTCCATTGGTGTATTTCTGGGGGCTCTATTTGTCGCCATCATACACTCATGCTTAGCTGCTAGCTTTGAAGCTTGGTCAAGGGAAGATGGGAATTCTGCTGCAACCCTTCCAGCCAATTCTGAACGCAAATTGGTCACATAGAATCTTATCTGAACATGTGTAGGCAAATTTGCCTTGGATAACAGCAGCAACATGTCATTATCGTAGTCTTCTACTGACTCATGTCGCCCTTGTTTTCTATGCGAATAATCTTTTAGCACCTCTGAAAGTGATAATTCGCTGAATTTCGTGATGAAATCCGATTTGATTCTATTATAAGATATGGTATGACCCACAATTTGGCTGTAAAAAGTTTTTGCCCTACCCGATAAATATTGAATCAACGTGGTCACCATCAGCTGGTTATCATCTTTAATCGGGGTAGTGAAATTCTCGAATTCCTGAAAAAATTCTTGAACAGGCCTTTTTGCTGTTGGTTTCTCAAATATCACAGGTGCCCTGCGATATTGCTTAGATAAGGCAGCAGAAGGGTTGGTTATAGGCAGGGGGTGGGGGTCGATACATTCCTTGTTGCACATTTGGTAGTTGTACAAACCCTTGCTGTTGCTGTTGTTGCTGCACATGAGGTCTGTACTGTTGCCTCTGTTGTTGCAGCCTAGGTTGGTAATTTTGTTGCTGTTGCCTTGGCCGCTGTTGCTGACGAGGAGGGGTCTGTCTGCCTCTCCCCTGATTCTGATGTCCACGAGGACTTTGCTGGCTAACATTTGGTTGCTGGGGAGCCTGGTAACCAACTTGTTGCTGAACAGGGACATTATTCTGTCGAGGCTGTTGCTGAATAATGTTCTGTGGCTGTTGCTGACCATCATTTTGCTGTCGGTGATTAACAATATTCTGCCTTGGCTGTTGTTGAACATTGTTCTGTGGCTGGTGATAAACAATATTCTGAGCCTGTTGCTGCGGAATAGCATTTTGTAAAGGAACAAAATACTGGTTATTTCCTCCAACATTTTCACCATTTTGAGGAAAATATTGGGGGTCGTGGGGAGGCAAACCGTACTGATTTGCCTGCATTTCTGTTCCTGTTGATTATTCATATCCCACTGGTGTTGATAGGGGTCTCGTCTAGGCGACTGAGGCGGCTGTTGTTGTACGTGCTGAGGGGTGGTATTAGCAAACACAGGAGGTCTGGGTCCATTCACATTAAACACTGGAGCCTGGGGAAAGTTCTTGAGAATAGGCCTTTGTGTTTGTGGTGGAATTAACTGATTAAACACTGGTTTTGCTGGAGTCTGTAGAGGTGTCACAAATTTATCATTTAATCCTGGGGTTTCAAATGGATAATAAGGTCCTTGATTAACTATAGCAGGTTGTGCTGCGACAGGTTGAGGTGTCAACACTCTCTCCTGTTGATTCTGTACGTTTTCCTCCAGAATTTCACCTTCATTTACCACATTTTCTATGACATTGTTCTCAACATTTAAACCAACCTGTGGCTGCTGCTCATCGTCGACAGCTTGACCTTGGTGATTTATCGCTGGATCATTCACAGCGTCGTTGGGGTTGGGCGCTAAATGCTCCTCTAGCGCTTGGTTGCCGACTCGTTCCTCATTAACTGGATTGTTTTCCACCAGCTGTTCCTGACCAATATTATTTCCAGCTAGTTCCTGCACATTTCTGTTCATAATATCGTCAATCCATTGATTATTCACTACCCTTTCCTGTTGAACTTGTTCTGGAACCTCGATCTGCTCACGTGCTGGAGGAGGGGGTAGCGGAATTGCTTGTGGTCCTGCTTTAAACTGTATTTCCTGCTCATCTTTCATATCCTGAGGCAATTCATATGGGTCTTCTTCGAATACCAGTTGTTTAGGCTGTTGATTCAGGATTTTACCACGATTTTCTCTCAATTGTCTTCTTGTCACTATCGCTTGAGGAATGGCTGCCAAACGTTCTACCGATCTTTTTAGTCTGTCGAACAATGCCAACTCAGGTGAATTCGGAGCATCTTCCATAGCTTATATTCTGATGAAATATTCAAATAATCTCTCCATATTCAGGAAAGAACTCGCTTGTTCATGTGAGATTTTATAAGTCCAAGATCGAGCGGGTTGTCCGCCAGGGTTGAGGTATGATGGAAGAATACAAACGAATGTGTGGTCTTTGTGAGAAGAGCGAAGCAACTGATTTAATGAACTAGAATCTGTACACATGTTCCTACAGGATTTGGGTAAAGAGTAGGGGGCGGAGCCCTTACGTAATACCTATGGCTTAGCATGAATAAGTAGACTTGCACAGTACTGGATAGCTAAGTATAATTAGCGATTTTAGTAATGAGATAATATAATTAATAGGTGATAATTGATAGATAATGAGGTTACACAATGTTACGTAATGTTACATAACAATTGCGTCCATCCAGAAAATGTGTTCGTTCATATAAGTATTTTTATTTCTCTTTTTGTTAAAACAGGTACAGTATTAGAAAGAAATCGGGTTGAGGTATTGACAATATGAGAAATATTTCTGAATCTTAACAGAATCTCTATATTAATAAAATAAGGGTTTCGAGCCTTAAACTGCTATCTTCTCTGAAACCGCTGGCCAGATCTCCATTATATTTCACATACACATTGGTGCCGAGCCATTCCACTATGTTTCATTAACAAATTAGGGTTCGAAAGTGGTTAGAAATGGGTTTACATTGAGCACCCCCATCCAGGGCCCCCAGTGCTGCCTGAAAACAAACCAGCATCTAAACAGGGTTCCATTTGTGGTATGAAGATACTAACAAGGAGAGATGAGGATGTGGGCCCCACTGTCCCACTAGCAAATCCCGTGCGTAGCACGGGTATGTAAATTTATCTTGATAATAAAGAGGCTGGAATTAGGAATTAAATAAACAATAATGGTTTAAGCTATATTTCTACCCAGATTCACTCAGAGACAAAGGTGTCAATCTTATGACATTTACTCATTACCTCATTATTAATAAACAATTAGGTGATTTTTCTCATCTCGATATAATCAAATTGAAAAGCCTGGAATGTTAAACAGTAGGGCAATTTTGAACACCATTTTTGGCGTGAATCTGGGTATTATGGATGATGGTGATTTATGCATTAAACAGGGAGTAAGCTAATCGGAACTTATTTACTTCTGTCTCAATCACTGATATTTGCATTCAGGAGTTTAGAAATAATTTAAAGCGACTCATAACCAAGCAGCCATTGAATTTCCCAGCTGTTTTTGTTGTAACTGCTTAAATACTTTAAATGCTTCTTGTATTCTGTACTATACTGTAGCCCCTCTCCTCTGTCCACACGCCCACCCCACGGAGGCCTCTATTGCTCCTTTGACTTCCGATTTGGCCTGGAACGACTGGGTTTTTTCTGAACGCGGTCCCTGCTTCGGCAGTTACATGGTGACTGTTGCTGCAAATGTTTTTTTTCATATGCAGTAGGCACGGCGACACGCAAATCACAATAATTCTGTTTTGCTGTGTTTTTAGACGGGCGATGTGTTAGCGTGTGCGACCTGTTGCTGTTGTTTTAGACACAGCCTGGGTCATGCCGTGGCAACACCTACCTTGTGCACACCGCACTGGTGTGTGACGGTGCTGCCACCTGGGTGGGACGTGCCTAATATCACTTCCAGGCACGCTGAACCTGCAATTTGCGTGCCCCTTGATAACATACTGGCTGCAAGCATGTAGCGGTTGTTTGCCATCATGTAAAGTAAATGGCGGTGCACGTTAATGTTATACCAGCAATCTGTACTAATTGCCTTTAATGTTATACTAGCAATTTGTATGAAATGTACTGAACCAGCTGTGCCAATATTTATGACTACTCTATGTTTCTCTATATTATATTTTTTGTGAATAGCATGCCATTAATTGTGATTATTATGACTCAAAGATTAATAGAAGTCTTATGTTCACAGCGCTTAATAATGCATATTTCCATTGTGAGGCCAGTGTACGACATAATCTTTTTTATTGATAATTTACTGAGTAATCGACAATGACACATATTTATGAACTTGACATTTTATTAATGAAACGAGATGAACTTGACTAGGGCTACACACATAACCGTACATAGAAGTATCTTTTTAATTTTGCAAACCGACGTATAAATAACTGAAAAGCATGAAAACAATTACTCTCTTATTCTGTCGGCCCAACACTGATTATTAAAATTCCATAACAATAAATGGGTGCACGTTTACAAGTACCCTCCAACATAAATGTATGAGCGTGGTGCATGTATACTACCAGGTATGAAAAGTGCGAACGGTACTGTCTAACAGCTACAGACTGAACATTGGTATGTGTTGGTGACCGTTTAAAAGTGCCCCTTGTGATGATGTATGTGTGCTAGCAATCATTGGAGGTGGTGCTATCTAACTAATGTCCTGAGTATTTATAAGAACTCCTTCAGTGTCCGCCGAGGCTTGTTTCCGGCAGGCTTGGAGCCCAGTTCGGACCATAAACTCAGGCTCTAACTGCACTGCGGCGCCCGCAACGTATTACAACCGATCGTCATACGGTTGTGGGCTGGGGACCAGGGAGGTTTTAACAACCGTAAAACACCGGATGGCATCCGTGTGGGCGCCTGGTGGCACCAGTCGTCACGCCTGACTGACGCAACCGTGGTAGCGCGGATGCCCACCGTGTCGTCACGCCTGACTGACGCAACCGTGGTAGCGCGGATGCTCACAGCATTGTCACGCCTGACTGACGCAACCGTGGTAGCACGGACGCTCAGGCTCAGGGGGCACGCCCTTCAATGGCCGAAAATTAGAGGGGGCGGAACTGGAGTATATTTAATTAATCAATTAATGGCTGATTTTTACACAGCAATTACTATACTGTACTGTACTGATGTGCTGGATATGTAATAGGAGATTTATTACCGTGGATTGAAGCAAGAGAAGACACAACATGGTTACATTATATACACTATAATCCTTTATTATTTGATTCGCAATTAAACAAAATACAAGTTGTAACAATCACATATTGTACAGTTATTTACTGATCATAACAACAGGGATTTCAAAGAAAGATAATCACGGGTATTTAACCCTGGCAAATATTTACATGCAAAGAAAGATAATCACGGGTATTTAACCCTGGCACATATTTACATGCAAAGAAAGATAATCACGGGTATTTAACCCTGGCACATATTTACAGACAGAAACCAAGCACAATAATATTCACATGCACCCTAAACCGTCTCATTTGTTAGAGTGCTAGCTTTTATTCATAGAGACGAAGGTAAAGTTTATAAATCTTCACCGAATAATCATCACAGGTAATTAAACCCTGGCACATATTTACAGTAAACATCGGAGACAAGGAAAGACATACCTAGCAGTACATAAATAAATCTGACCGAAAGGTATGTATACCAAGCATTACTTATCTATCAGTTCACATTAATAACACTAAGAATATACAATTGTCATGCTTTTTACAGGAGCCCCTTAATAGCTGTGTTGCCGGTGCTAACAAAACACCTAAACTTTGTGTAAAACGTTACAGCCCGTGGTGGCGGTCCTTTCTTCCCCTTGTTGGACTGTGTCTTGTTGCCCGTTTCTGGGTTTACGCCAAAGAATATCCTGGAAGATATAACAGACAAACGACTTTAATATAGTACAGAATAACAGACTGTTATATCGTATGGCTAGTGCAACTAACATTTTATATGTATGATCCGTTACTAATGTAGAAAATAACATTTTTACATTTCTGACAAGAAACAGTTGATTGTATACATTGGCTTCACCGTCCAATCATATAACGAGGGGCTGCGACCCCCTCATGCTTCACTTAAGATCTACAATAAACTACGCTATGATACATCTCCTTATCAATTTGAGTTACACTATGTACAACATATTGGTAGATTGTGGTTCCTATGAAGTCACGAGAAAAGACTGTTTTTAACAAGTGATAGTTCTCACCTCTGGTACACATCCATCATAGCCCCATTTTCCTCATGGTATTCGCTGTTCAGCATGAAATTGAGCCCAAACAGGAAGGACAGGGCTACAGGGAAGGTTTTGACGTTGTTGTTAACCACTATCCCATCTGCAGCTAGCATGAATCGTCTGGCTGTCAGAGCCGACCGTCCTGCAATAACAAAAAAGTGAATATTCAAAATTTGCATTGTACATTACTTCTATTCCATATACATAAATTATATGCGAATAAGAATTACATCAAATCCTTCTTTCTATATCATTATTCATTATTTGTATTGCATTTTTACATTGTCTCAGCAGTTGTAACTCGCTCCATTGAACATAATTTATGATCATTATTGTTCGATTCATGTCGATCAAATGCACTTACCACAGTAAATCACACAAGGTGATGCAGGGAGCTTGCCAGCCATTTCTGCTTCGGTGTCCGTGCGCTGAAATCATGAAAACATTATCATATATTCTAGTATACACTGATATATTTAAATATAATTTTAGTATACACTCATATATTTAAATATATACCTAAAACAATGTAAATTCCCATCCAAACAGTTTACCACTTTAATCATTTACCCCCTATCAAGTTTTTCCAGTACAAGCTTGTCAGTCCTTTATCCATAATAATGAATTAGACCTAAACCAACGTAACCGACTAGCATAAACGTTAAAGACTACTTAACTTTAGCATAAACATTAAAGACTACTTACATTAGCTTCTATGAGGAGAGTGTCATGTGGCATACGGAACCACGCACACATTAGCAGGAAGATCCCTGGGTAGATGGCCTCCTCTGTTTTGAGTATTACACTGGCTTCTTCGATGTCCGAACTGAAATCAGAGACAATAATAATCATTATTTACACCAACAATGAATTATGATTGGTTTAGGTTACAGTAATATATGATAGGTGCCGAAGTTTGTATTGGGTGCACCTTTAGGAATATACACACACGTACATTCAGACAGAATGCCACAATTCTTTAAGACAGAACGCCACAATTCTTTAAGACAGAACGCCACAATAACATTATTTAAGACAGAACACCACAATAACATTATTAATAAAGTAGGTGACAATGAATGGTGGGGGAACTATAGTTAATGATAATAAATACTTACAATAATTGTTCAGTTCTCTTGGTCTTGGACTCGGCTTTAAAAAACCGGAACAGTTTATCCCCCAAGTCCTGATGGTTTTGATGGTATGTGTCCAGAAAGTTGACCCCGGTCAACATTTGAACATGCAGTAACACCCCCTGGATGGTGAAAATGGATGGCCATCTGTCTTTTATTGCGTCTGCACTGTCACCTGTAAAGTGTAAAAGTCGGTAATTGAGATCTATCTTTATTTAGAATTGTTTTTATATCTTTATTTAGAATTGTTTTTACTATCTTTTCATGGAAACATGAATCATATCATTCACTTCATAGTAATTGAACATTAATGTCATACTATTGAACATTAATGTCATACTGAGTTTAACTATATTTTGCCAACAATTGGTCATTTCCGTAGATATTTAATATGAAAACAGATAATTTTCTTACCCCTCACGATTTCCTTCCTTTGAAGGTAGTAAGTCACAGTCTGGAGCTGCCTTGAATCTGGGCTCAGGCCTGCCTGTTGGTCTTGGCAAGCCAACACCTGGCGTTTCTGTTCGAGTGTGAGTTCTGTTTCCCCGACTGGCGGACACGCGTCAACCCAGCGGATGCAGCCATGCCTGTAATCAATGTATATTTATGTCATTCTTGTATCACATTGGTTTGCATCGCTTGTATATCTAGTCAGGTCCCATACCATATATTGAAGTGGACAAAAGGAGCTATTAATTCATATAAATTTATATTAAGTAATGCTTTGATCATGCCAATATAATTACCTGAAAGATGATTGGGGTTTTCGAAATGATTTATGTTTTTAACATACCCAAAGTGTCAAAAATACTTACTTGTCTGTTCGGGATGCTGGTTTGGCTGGTCTGTTCTCCGGCCGACTTCTTCTGGGCCGGCTGACCCTTGCTGGTTTGTCCTGCTTCCGAATTATGTTATCTTTCCTATTTACCAACATGCTAACTAACCCGCTTACTCCCGACCCCATCTTCTGTCCAAGGACACTGTCCCCCAACACTGGGTAGTCTATGACCAGGCGGGTGGCAATTATTTCCAGGTCCTCCTTGGGTGGTCTAGGGCATACCTGCAGCAAAATCAAGCAATATGTAGCAAACATTATATAAACAAATATAACTTATATTGTGTTCTGTATCCACACATTGCATATTGTGTTCTATATCAACACAGACATTCAACTTAATTTACTATTCCACCGTCTACGCCCTGTTCATACACCATGTTACTGGAAGGTACAGGAATGGATGAGACTTGGGGGTATCATTATGTATGAAATTCGATATTGATATGGAATAGTTTGTTACTGGATGCTGATAAGGAATAATTTGGTATGTACAGTTTGCATCCACAAATTAAGGTGCATGGTAATAATAACTTACATCCATGATCTGGTTCATCAGATCTCGCCCAAAGTCGCGCTTGTCTGCAGCGGTTAACTGCCCCTTGTGCAGTGAGGGATAGGCAAGAGTTCTGATGGTCGGCTTGAAGCTGTCTGTCCATGGCAGACAGAGGTCAGTCAACCGCCGTTTTGCTGGTGGAGGGGCTGCTGGTGAAAGTCTTGCCGATGGTTGAGGGGTAGATTGGTAGGTGATGGCGGTGGCAGTGGTATTGGATGATGGCTGAAGCGGGGTTGATGACTCACACATTGATCCCCAAGTCTCATCCATTCCTTGACCTTCCAGTAACAAGGTGTAGGAACAGGGTGTAGATGATGTCGGATGTGGTGATGCAGGATCAGTGTGATAGCTGGGTGGTGAGTAATATGGACTGGTGGGAAGATAGGATGTGGTGGATGAACTGGATGGAGGTGGTGGTGATGTCGCATAGGATGTGGTGGATGCACTGGATGTCGGAGTTGGTTGTGACTGATTGTGACTGACGGCTGATGAGTAGTGAGTTGTTGGCTGCATTATGGAGCTTAGGTAGGCGTCACGCTTTCTCTGTTTCAGCTCATCCCCTATTTCTGTTTATGATGAGATATAGAAGCAAATTTTAATGGTGATAAATTTTAGTATTGATATTTTTACATCTTCATAAAATAGATAACTCATACACTCATATGTATTGAATGGTGATCAATTATACTCATACACTTATATCTATTGAATGGTGATCAATTATAAAGGTGATAAGAGAGAAATTTCTGCACTCACATCTATTGGACAATACATGAGTTTACTCACATTGATTGGAAAATAAATGACTTTATATAAACTATATAGGTTGCATTTCCAACTTTCAAGTCATGGGAAACGTTTTTACCTTTGGCTTCATCCTTCAGCTTTTCCGCTTCCAATGGAGACAACACTGACTCCAGCGCCTCCATTTTAACATATCGGAAGTCACCGGCATCCTTCACACCCTTTAGCACATCCGACAAAGCAAACATTGTCTCTGTTTGCAATTCACCCAAGATATGGGTAATCAGGCCTTGAACACTTGGTGGCAGCATTCTGAAAATATACAATGATCTTATTAAGAAATGGATAAAACAGAATCACCCATTCAAACAAAGAATATGTTTGCACGATTGCAATTTGAATGTAATCATTCTCCAATTGAATGTACTGTCGAACTGTATGCAAATGGCCTTCCTTGGTCAGTAGCAATAGTTCTTCAACAGTCGCTATACCGAAGTGCTTCAGATATATGTCCTTCCTTAATAGGGCCAGCTGTAGGTTGTGGATGGTTGATCGGTATTCAGGGGGAATTAATTTCATTTTCGAACCTTTGTAGGTGATGAAAATTAAATTATGGATTGAGTGACAACAGATGTAACTATTATCGTACTGTTTATTCTAGTACCATTCTACGGATATATATATACTTGAGAGACAAAGGTGAAGCTGATAAATCTTCATCAAATAATCGGATATCACGGGTCTTTAACCCTGGCACATATTTACATGCAAAGAAAGATAATCACGGGTATTTAACCCTGGCACATATTTACAGACAGAAACCAAGCACAATAATATTCACATGCACCCTAAACCGTCTCATTTGTTAGAGTGCTAGCTTGTATTCATAGAGACGATGGTAAAGTTTATAAATCTTCACCGAATAATCATCACGGGTAATTAAATCCTGGCACATATTTACAGTAAACATCGGAGACAACCGAGCAGTACATAAATAAATCTGACCAAAAGGTATGTATACCGAGCAGTACATAAATAAATCTGACCGAAAGGTATCTTGTACAAGTCATAAAACCACCTGAGTCAAGCACACAAAAGAAGAAAGTCATCAGTTGTTGCAGATGCTAGCACAGCCCTGTGCAACTTGGTGTTTGAGAGTGATTACAGGGAGAAAGTCAAAGTCATATACTTCAAGTGGCCATGGGTCAATAAGGTCCCTAATGTTCACACACACTAAATCAAGAACACCAGTCTTGATATAATGAAGGGGGGTATGGACATCACGCTCCACAGAGTGCACCTCACACAGCAAGTAGAAGTTGTCTCTCTTCTTCAAGACAAGCAGGACTTTTCCAACTTTCTGTAGCCCACTTGTATCGGTTTCGGCGACAACACACTTTCCTACTGCATATGTGATGCCTTTGTACTTAACATCCTGGACCACATACACCATCTCACTAGGGGACAGAGTATCGTTCACAAGGCTCTGTATTTGTGGAGAGTACAACACACTATTGTACATCTTTTCCCCCCTAGACATCCCTTCATCATCAAACATACTCCCCGACTGTAAATATGCCTGGAGCAATTGGTGTTTATGGCTCAAGGTGTACGTTATATTGTTGTAATTCTGGCCTGCCGATGCCACTCTCTTAAAGTAGCTGTGTTTGCTTTCAAACCTTAGGGTCCATGTACGGGGTAATGGACCAAACTGCAGTATTAGTTCAGGGTAGTGGGTAAGGAAGTGATGTTTGGGCCGTAGCGGTACGTCAGGAAACAGTTCACTTCGCATGAGGAGGTATTCTGTTATGGTCCAGGCAAGTTCTCCAAGCTGCTCACGAGCGATTGTTGGCGCCATAACAAGCATGCAGATGCGATGTAGCAGTAAGACCATTTGCCATACCTCATCATCAGTATCGTCCACTTGTTCTGCAACCAGTAGGTGAAAGAATCGAATAAACTGGAAGTTTTCCATGGCACTCCCACCAAGGCGCTTACCCTTTGGATTGACTGTACTTGGGACAGTGTTGCCATCAGCCCCCAAGTACTTCAGACGCCGGATACTCCTGTTTAGATGCTCATACGTAAACAACTTCTTTACCTTGACAAAGTAACTAAGGCAGAGAACCATATCATAGTCTAGCACTCCCTCAAAAATGTCATGGGCTAAACAAGGAGCCAGACCAGGGCTGCAAACATGGAAACCTGGTAACAGATTGAGTATAGAGTCACTCTTCACCCCTTTGACGTGAGATTCGTCCCCGTTCACCAGATTGTTCAGATTGTCATTATATGATTCGGGTGTTCTGTGGGTGCATGTGGAGTTGGGGTCAGACTTGAAATCAGCCCTGGCTATTTCACAGAATCGACAAAAATAGTGAGCTGAAAAACTTTCGAGAAAACCTCCAAGTTGGTGCGCACCTAAATTGTCACCTGACACACACCTGACTCGGATATCACGTTTCACCCCATTGACAGAGAGGCCGTCCTTGGTAAGCAGCAACAGTTCATCAACAAGGGGCTTCAGCACAGTCGCTATACCGAACTGCTTCAAATATTTGTCCTTGCTTAATAGGGCCAGCTGTAGGTTGTGGATGGTTGATCGGTATTCAGGGGGAATATTAAGGAGCGTGTAGTATACAGCGTATACCTTATGTTCTCCCCTGTGTGCCCCAATAGGATTCACAACCTCAAATGAATCTTGGTAGAGAAGTATGTCGATCGATGGTGCATTACCCAGTTGTTTATTCTGTTCCTTGTAAACAAGTCCATCTTTGAAGTCCTTTAGAAAAACCGTGTTGTTTTTGGCACTGTCGCATACCTTCACAAACGATGGATTTTTCAGTAGCACACGCAATGTGCTACTCACTGGAACAACATGCACATAGCAAGGAGTTAGAGTCTCATCAGCTCCAATGACAAACTGCTTGGGTTCGACATACTCAAAATGTTCTTTATAATACAACATCCTGCGTTTTCTGGACCGAAACTGACTATCACCAAGGTCGGAAAGTCCATTTCCCTCTTTGATGACTCCCATCAGTTCCGTCGCCTCAATTTGTGGGTTATCTCTGGCAATCACCTGGGCACGGCTAAGCAGCATTTCGTTACCCAGGTTGATGACTGTACTCATTTCTCCAATGAGTCTTTGGATGATGGCAATAGGTATCAGGAATACCACTTCCATCTTCATCAGGAACAGCGCAACACTCCTGGATATACAGTCCCTGCTTATCAGTTCGGTCCGGTCATCGTCATCATGGTCATCATCTTCATCACTACAGGGGGCACATTGCATTGCGTTGATGGTGGCAACTGGGGTTTCATGGACGTCCTGCGTCACACAAGCTGTCTTGACAAAGTCTGTTGCCACATAATTACGATGATCACGATTTATGTGGGAGCGGAAAGAAGAGTCGACTTTGTAAGTCCTACCAACACAACCGTTAAACGGGCATTCGATTTCTTTACCATCCTTCAAATGGTCCCTCAGGTGCTTGATGTAGCTCTTTGCCCCATTCGTTCGAACACCACAGTACAGCACCGAGCACTTGAACACATCATCACACATGGACTCAATGTTGTCCAGGTTGGCCTGGACACGCTTCTGTTTCCCATGGTGGTATTTGAGATGTGTGCCCAGTGCTGTGTCAGACTTGTTTCTGACGCCACAGGAGACATATGGGCAGCGGAAATGGTATCCCACATCATTCCTGTGCAGTCTCACATGGTGGGCATAGTGGCCATGGCTGTCGAGAACGTATCCACATTGTGTACAAGCCAACATGGCTGCCAACCTGGAGTAAACATTCATAAGATACAAACAGAATCCCTAACAAATGTGGTTGCTAATTGTCACATCGTATCAGCTATAATTTGCTTAAAAAATACTAATCTCATCTAGGATATATCCTCCCGTCTCATCTTGGCATTTAAATTGCATATCAAAACCAACAAATCACCAATATTCAGATGATTCAGATATACATTTTGGGTGTATATTTTCTGGACAAAACCAGAAGTGAGAGTACCCTTCCAACTGAGAATCCAGAACACTTTTAAGAGCAGGACGTCCGGCGTAGCAGGAGTAATTTGCTCCAACATTCAGAATAAACTGACAATAGAATTCAACTGGAACGACAATATATTCTAGCCATTTTGTATTCTAGCCATTTTGTTATGGTTTAAGTCCAATATTTCTCTGTTAGCTAGGAGGGAAACCTATGGGAAATTTGGGCATCATCGTACGTCTCTATCAATGATAAATATAAAGCCACTGTATAGATTTAAATCATTATCAAGTACTGTTTTCCGCATAGTTTCATAAACCTAGGTGCAGTAATATTTTGGAGTAGTAATAGCTAAAGGATCATCCAATTACAGAATTTTGACTGGGCAAACGTTAATGGCAAGCCCTGTATATTAAACAGTCTAGGTGGTCGGCAGACATAACTTGATACCATTTCCTAAACTCCCAACAAAAGCAAAGACTTCAGATATTGAATGAAAACGCAATGAATGCTGGTACTCAATACTTCAGATAAATAGACTAACTATTACCACCCTCATTCCATCTCATTATTCTCATGACATTTGGGAAGTCTGGGCCAAATATTTCGATTCCTACACCTATGCTTCAGATACTCATATTTTTTAAAAGTTATTGAGTCAATGGACGCGACGAAACACAGATTTTGATATTTTCACCCATAGCCCAGAGTGCACATAAATTTACCCGCCACAAATTACACTTTAATGACAGAATTCAATCACACAAGTAAATAATAAAGTATCACTTTCATTGTACCGCACCGAAATAAAATATATAATACAGATTTTGATACAGTTCACCACTTTTTCATCTTATTAAACTTTAAAATAACTTGCACTGGCACCTATCTACTATCTAAACTGGCACTCCGATCTATCTACTATCTGTCTATCTATCTATTGGATAGATAGATCGATCTAAGCATCTGTCGGATTGAGAGATCTATCTATGCATTTGTCATATTCCCCCCACCATACACACACCCTCTCTGTCTCCCCCAGCAAAAACGTCATTCTTCTCAGCGTTCTCACTTCTCAGCGTTCGAAATAAGAGATATAAGTAAGCGTTCGAAATAAGAGATATAAGTTCGAAATAAGAGATATAAGTAACTAAACTGAAGAGTAATCAGTACAACACAACTGTACCTCTGGGGGGTGTCTCTGGGGGGTGTCTCTTGGAGACATTGCATATCCTTCGATAATTGAATAAAATATGGTTTTATGATATTTATTGCGAGCATCCTAATCAGAGGTCTTATCAATGAAAAATACCTAACCCTGAACTCAAAGCCATACTTAACTCTATGTGTATCCTATGTACTTTACAAATAGAGTGAATCCTATGTACTTTACAACTATTTCATACACCTTAAATTATTCTACCTCTCATTTTACCATCTCATATCTCATACCGATTATGTACTAGTCTTAGAAAGCCTTAGAAACCACTGGAATTATTAATTTTTAAAAAACATAATTAAAACATGGACATCGTTAAAACATGGGACTATACACTCTGTTAAAACATGTTTCGAAAGTTGAAAGAAGACGACTACATGTTTCAAAAGTTGAAAGAAGAGGACTACTTATTAAGTCTCTATATTACTGCTAACTCTAAGCCTGTCTCCATATTCCTGCTAACTCTAAGATATCGAATCCATAAATATTATCAAATTGGCCTCTATTAGGCCCATTTGCTATAGATCAGCTAAGGCCCATTTGCGAAAATGACCATTGTTTGACCCAATGGACGCCAAATAAATAAAATTGACCATATTATATAGTCAATTCCCACGATAGTAGTACAAAAGGGGGCAAACATAAATTTTCCTGAAATGCGTGCTGATTCTAGTTTGGAACCTAATTTAGATGCATGCTGATTCTTGTTTGGAACATAATCTGGAAACCCACCACCCCCACCTACTCAAAACCGATTGCAAATTTTGAAATCACCGATATTCACTAATGATTGAATGAAAACACAATGCTGGTAATCAATAACCTAAAATACCCCTAGATGTAGAGTCGTACTGATGTAAAGTCAGGCTGTACTGCTCAACTAACTACTCTCTAGTCAATTTTCATACCTATCATACCTATAATTATATTGATCGTGTCAACAAACCTTCAAAAAATAAACTGAGAGGATTCTCTACTTGAATTGATGCTTCTATTCAGGACTATGCCCTGGATATCTCATAACCTGTGCTGTACTTCTACCCTAACCGAATCCAGTTTATATCAACACCAGTTGACCAGTTAAAGTATACTCTGTTAACGAAATCCCAGTTTTATATACATGCACTAAATGTCGTCAAATGGAACTAAATGTCGTCAAATGGCACTAAATGTCATCAAATGGGCCCTTTTCTTTCCTCTCATTTCTAATATGCAATTCAAAAACTAATAATAGCCACATATAACGGAGCTGGATAAAAGCTTAATTTCAATTCTCCTTATCCTTGATAGCGGGAAAATACATTATCCGACCGTCACGCCACCTAGCTTTTCTAGCTTTGCTAAGGCGGGAGCTTCCGGTTATGGCTCCCGCAACCTAAGAACAGACGTAGGCCTAAACATGGTTATCCATGTTTAGTCATTGCTCGGCCTCTACTCTTTCAAATACGTAAAATGATATACCTATGGATAGCTGAGAATATACTCTTTTCATATTTATTAATCCTGTGACCATCTTTACATTTTTTGCTGGTGTTATTACCGTTTTCGCGGGTGGCGGCGGCCGCGAACACGGGCGGCGGAAGCTTCCGTCTTAGCCTACTGGGAGATACTGCAGCCTACAGCGCCACTGGTGTTACATTTGCACGCTATCTGGCTATCTGGGTTCAGCACAATTAAGCTCTCTGCCTTTAAAAAGGTGCTCTGAAGAGGGATTAGGGTATATCGGAGTATCTATTCGTGGACTATACATCTATTCGTGGACTATACACTCTAAGTATCTATTCCTGCTATTCCTGGACTATACACTCTAAGTATCTATTCCTGCTAACTCTATATTCCTGCTAATTTGTTACTATTCCTGCTAATTTATTACATCTTCCAAATTCAATTCAGTCAATTAGAAGTACCACTCTCAGTCAAAGTAACACACTATACCTATGGTTGTACCTGCGTGACTGGTAGAGGCTATATTTAATAATGTGTGAACACATTAAAGTGACACATGCCACTGAGCTCCCGATTTGGGGAAAGTTTGCCTGAATTTCAACTATGTTCTAGATTGGTATATTTGTAATGTATACCCGGGAGCATTAATGTAGAAATTACATATATTGTGTGTATTTAAGAGTTTGAAACTCCAATTTCGTAGACGCCTCTTATCTTAATGAGAGTTAAGTGATACCAGCTGGATGGGACAGAGTAGATCTGTCACTATGTAACTCCTGCCTCGCTCCTACTTCACCATGAACTGAGGGCAGCACTTTATGGTCAAGTTACTTCTCTCTCAGATTTGAATTCCTTGATGGAATCTCTGCCACATTCTTCGTTAACAAATATCAATTAATCTAAGGAATATATAGAGTTGGTATTCCACACATGTTCTTACTTGTGCAGGTAATCGAATACTACAAACATATTTCTAAATGATATATAGTCAAGTAGTGTCCATAGCCACTTTAACATCCCTGTATATATACATACACCCCTGTACACATACACACAACAAAAACACAAAACACAAGAAAAAAAATCCAATGGGTTTCCACATATAATCCGTGTTGGGTAATCCGGTTGAGGCAACAAGTCATATAGCAAATAAGAGAAAAAATTATCTACCTGATTGGTTCGTCGTCGGTCCAGTTGTTCTGCTGTGTGTCTCAGACTTTGGTGGTAGTAGTAGAATGTTCAGCGGTTCTGGTAGAACAGAGGTTTTGGTAGTAGAGTAGAGTGCTGTTTGTTGGTGTTGTAGTCGTTGTCTCAGGATTCGATGTGATGCCTCCTCGATTGGGCCCTGCTTATATACCCCGGCCTAAGGCTTGGACCTGGAAAACAAAGGAGAGAAATGAGCAGGTCACTTCACCGCGATTTCGCTTAAAAAGCGAAGCGCCGCGATATGAAAGCTGCGCGATTTCGCTCAGATTGTGAAGCGCCGCCAGAACAAAGGGCTGAGGTCTGGGTGCGGCTGTGTGATCTTTCGCTCGGATTGAGAATCGCCGCCAGAACAAAGGGCTGAGGTCTGGGTGCGGCTGTGTGATCTTAGCTTTCAGAAACTGCACGAACTACCGTGGCTTCGTTGGAGAGCCAGATGTGCTTGAACAAGACAGACTTTTAATTCAACAGAGCACCTTCCGAAATAAAACATAATTTAATCTAACAAATGAATAATAACGATAATGTGATGAACATTTGTCCATGTAGACTTACTGATGTGACAAACATTTGTCTATGTAGATTTACTGGGTGAAATAAGCATGATTAATCACGAAAGAATATCAGCATTATGAATATCAACATATTAGAACGAATATCAGCCAGAAACAATACTTATATTTATAGTTATATCGGCCCATCTTTCTTGATCGATTGTCGTAGGTTGTGCAGATCTCTCCTCTCGCTTAAAAGTTCGTGCTCACAACGGATATGCCCAATCCTGTGTTAAAGTCAAGGAAAAATAAGTGAAATCAAGGTGAAATAACTGCTGGTCTCGCGCTAGGATTATTTTCCCTTTAGCCACTGTGGCGAAATTCCAAAGAAATATTATCGCCACACTGACTTTCTTTTCGCCACAAAGAAACTATCACTAAAACGGACTTTTAAATGAGACTATAACTCTTATGAGTGAATACAGAGTATTTTAATGACGTTGTCAGTTAATTAAATTAACGAAAATGTAAACTTGAAAATGTAAAGGATGTTATAAGTATACATTGTATCACCAGTACTAGTAGTGAATAAGCTCAATGGGAGGGGGCAGGGTATGTAAGGGGGAGGGACGGGAGAACGAGAGGTTGGTTAGAAGAGTTTTAGAAAATATGTTGTTATTTACGAGTAGGCCTACAAAGCCCTTACTACGATCCCTACAGATTAAATACAAACTGCGCCAGGTCCGCCCCCCCCACCCCCAACCCCCCAATTAAACAAAAACCTAGCATGAATGTATCATATTCAGCCTGAATGTATCATAAATTAATGTATCATATTCAGCCTGAATGTATCATATTTTATTCAATCAAAATGATGACCAGGATAGGAACTGAATACACATTGTTTTGGGAACTGAAAACACAGTGGTTGCATTTTCCAACTCAATACACAGTGCTTGCATTTTGCGCAAGTTCTAAGCGAAATTTCCAGGCACCCATGGTTCCGCTGGACCCCACAACCCCACAGCGTTAGTTAAGATGTGGTTTCCCTACTAAGAGAAAAGCTCCCTGACTAAGACCTGTCAGCTATGGTGTGGTTTCACCAGGCCAGCCTAAAGACCAATGCTTCCTAGGTCAGAAAAAGCCAGATTCATGAAGGCAGACCAAAAAATGTGAAGTTGCCCTCTAAAAAAAGAATAAATATGGTTTCATCTAAGAAATAATAAGAAGACCCAATAAGAAGACCCAATAACAAGCATCAATAATGACTTTTACCTCCAAATTCAATGTTTGCCAGTATTGATGTGGAACTATGGAATGATTCGTCCATTTGTCTGGCCGTTGACTCTTGAAATACAATGAGAAACTGTAAGCCTATAATATATGCATAAATAAAGAGCAACAGTACATACATAATGAAAGCCAATTTACCATACCGAGAATATAAGTGCCCTGTAACGTTTATGACTTAAAAACCTCAGAGCGATAGGAATTTTCAATATTAGGTTACCAAATTCTGCAAGCATTTGTTTAAATATTTGATCTAAATGACTAAGATGTATGGGAATTTTGCTTGTTTTGAATGTTTATGGAAAATGAAAGGCAAGTACATAAGCCCTCATACATTCAAAATTAATTATTTACTTTCATTGAACTTATATAAATATGCGAAAATGACAACCTTCTATGTGTACCTCCGTCCTTTATATGTTAATCCATGAAGTGAGTGTTGTATATAAATCCTTGAGGGGGATGTTGTTGCACGTTCCTTGGGTTATCACCCTCCAGCTGTTCGTTCCTTAATCTCCCTCTAAATATATAGAGATGGAACAATGCATTTATCACTGCAATTAAGAGGAATAGTCATATTTAAAATACAGCCAATGATTATGTAGATGTACTGTGAATCAAATTAGAGAACCACTATTAGAGGTGACCATGACTATTAGAGACAACACAATTACATGAATTCCATAAATAAAGAGCAATTTCCTACTAATGGCTCTGATGATTTTAATGGAGACGCTAGCTCCTTTTTCCTTGATTATTTGACGGTGTAAGTGTAGCGAAAAATGTGAAATAATGATACTTATCTTTATATAATGATACTTATCTTTATAATCAGCCCGTCCTTCTTGCTCCCCCCCCCTTCAAGGTTTATATCTCAGAGGGTCTTGCATCCTTTCATAAATGAATAAGAATATGAGTATCAGCTAATGTGACGAACATTTATATCATATCATTTAATTGCCATAATCCAATATCAACTTTTGGAAGGCCCAAAAGCCTGAGGTTTTTGTGTGCAAAATTTGACACTACGGTTTAAAAGTAGAGTAGTCACTACAGTTTAGAATTAGAGTAGTGTCTTGTTAACGAATGGTTATTAAAAAATGATCATGGTCAATTTGGAAAGTGCCCATCATGATTGACCATCATGTTTTTCATGTTTCCCGCAGCCCTGACAATATCAATGACTTTAGCTGATGACTTTTTTTTGATGACCAACTTAAGTCATGCAGTTATTAAAACCTTCCAATGGTTCTCGTCCACAGGCACAGCAAAATATACTCGTTAATTACGAGTACACAGACCCTTAATACGCCAGTTTATTAAAAGTGGACAAAAATCGATGGGAAGTTTCTAGATAGTAGGCGCCACGCTGCTAATAATATAGCAATTTAACCATTCGGTGAAGCGGAATAGAGTATACGGATTGATACCAATCCTGGCTATAACCCTAAACCTAACCTTTTGAATGTGTATCGGTAGTTATTAACATCTTGACGCCTAGTATTTAGTTATTTAGATTGAGTGCATAGCAGTGGACAAGAATCGATGTGAAGTGCTCAACAAATCAGAATAGCATAGAACATGGATCTCGAGCCCTGAGAGTTGAAAACATAGGCTAAATTACTGGCAATAGGACCGCTAACTGTGCGCATCATCATACCGGGCTGTCCCCTCCTTGGCCCGGCCAACAGACTTGACACTATGCCCGTACACACCCTCCATCATCCATGGCCGAGCACGACGGCCTGCGTATATATACAATAGTGCTTAGAACTCTCTATAATTATTCGATTACGCCATACTTGCCTGAAATAGCTTCTTGAACTTCATAGCCGTAGAAACAGCAGTACTTCAGTAGTCGATCGCAGCATATTGTTGGTTTAGTAGAGAAATACATGTAGCAAGAGCCGTTAGGCTAGGCCTAGTTGAAATGGTCGCCATCTTGCCTTTTCAAAACAATGAAGTTCACGAGTGGACTAGATCGATTCTAAGTTAATTTACCAAAAATGTCCCTACCCTGTATGCTTCTAAAGTGTGTTTTATTGTATCCTATAACTCAAACTTTATCTATTGTATCCTTGGATGATCATATACGCTTACTTTAATATAATTTGGTACAGCTGTTCGTTGTAACGTGTTGGGACTGGGTTTTGCCATTTTTACGTTCAACACTTCCTGGTTAATTTTACCGCTCCGGTTGTGCTTTTCGAAGAGCTTGGACAATTTACAGAGACCATGTAGGCATTCTTTTTATTAAGCTTATCTGTACAGGAGCTAGTCTATAACATGGCCCCATCTTGGGGCATTAGTGGGTCTGTGGAGAGACTATGTGGTACAGGAGGACACTCATTACGTGGTTCCTTTTCATCGATGTAGACATGATTTCAATGGGAAGTATAGGCATAACTTAGACAGAATTCAGTTTTATTTATTCAGCCTCAACAAATTCCCATTAGAGAATCCCCTTTACATCACCACTGTATTATATGTCACATGATGATGATACATCTAAACTCACCCCTCACCCCCGTACCCCCACCCCACCTTTTCTTCCCTCCCTCCCCCAAACAACACCCCTCGCAGGTCGCACACACTCTTTTCCTATTCGCTAATGATGTCCACCCTTGGAACCAATGAAAGCTATTCCAGCTTAAACCAATTACAGCAGGGATGGGGTGTCTGTTAATACATAAATAGGCAATTCTGAGTGATTAACCATTACACTCAGCATAACCATTACAATCAGCATGACCATGGAAGAACAGTACAGCATACACAGTAGTTGGACAAGTTTCCCGTCAGGGAGTGAATGGGAAGACTACACACTGTCAACACCGTCACCTATATTCGGCACTCGTTTTGGTTTCGATTTGCCTGATATAGAGCCAGTAAGTATAATGAATTCTGATAATAATAGGTGGGAGTGGCATAAACATTCTGTGAATTAATAGGTAGACGTGGCACATAATTTCTATGATAGGTAGTAGACATGTATATCCATCGCAATCAATGTATTTATTCCCTGTATTATTCAAAAATATTTACCGTCTTACAATTTTATAATATTTTTACCAATAATATTTACTTTATTTTCTGTTTTACAGTTGCAGGCAATGCAGCGAATGCAGACACCCAGACCACAGAGAACTGCCAGGCAGATCACAGATTCTTTATGTCCCTGGACAAGCACCAACAAAGTGAGTGCTTAGTTTTTGTGTGTTCTTCCTTCTTTATTTTAAGCCTTCCTTTATTTTAAGCCTTCCTTATTTATTTTATGGCCTACGTTGCCCCCCCCCCCTTATGCACTTTTTAATGGAATATTTGCCCCACTTTTATTGGGACGTGTGCACCCCTTATGACAACAGACGTCGACCCCAAATATGAGTCCAAATTACAACAATATTATGTATTTCTACCCACAACAGACGTCGACCCCACTGCCTACAATGGAAGAGATTTTTGTGTTTCCTGACCCTGAGGGAAATGATAATTCAACGGCCCCACTGAGTCCCATCCAATCACCGGAGCCAGAGATGTGTCTGCGGCCATCAGACACATTTGATATGGGTGAATCGGTAAGTTTTTTTAAGAGATCAACTCTACATTTGATATGGGTGCAATTCTACATCTGATATGGGTGGGATCATGTTTGAAACTAAGAGTGCCAAGAGCGTTGATTAAGAGTGACGAGAGCGTTTATTATGAGTGACTAGAGCATTGATTAATAATAGTTGGAATCAACGCTCTTGATCAATAGTTGGCATCAAAGCTCTTAGTATGATCAATTCTAGTAGGATAAATTCTTGTCAGGTTTTTTTTTCTACATATATAGCTAATAAATGAAATCCTGCTCTACCTATAATAACCCAAATCCTGTCCTAGTTATTAAGATGTGAATAGCTATTATGATGAGACAGTCTATATATCTAGTCTGTAAATCTGACGACTAATTTAATAATAAATCAGACGAATAATTTCATAATAAATCAGACAACTTTCTCTCACTATTTTACAATGTTATCATGCAATATAGCCTGTATCTAAATGTTTTCAGAAAAGTGCCTGTCCACCAACTAAGCGACCCAGTTCACCAACTAGGCGAGTCAGCTTGTTTGCTGGGTGGGACAGCGAAGGTTCAAATTTGGACAATGTAAGTATGCTAGGCTCATATGTGTGTGGGTGGAGGCAGGGAGGGTTATGTGTGTAATAGAAATAACTTTACTAGTGGGGCAGAGGAGTATTATGGAGGGGGATATACGGAGGGGGATATACTAGTGGGGCAGATATATGGAGGGGTTATTTGAATACATTCTGATTTTCATATGAACTGAATTTTTATGTATTTATTCGGGCCGCTGCTTCATTTCAGTCTGAGGGCAAGTTGACGAAATGGAGAAGAGAGGCAGCATACGATATCCCACAACCCTTACGGCTGTCATTTGTCTTGTCTGATGGAGAAGTTGTAAGTACCGTATACCATTTTAATGTCCAGTGTGCACCCTTACCCTAATGTGACCCAGTGTGCACCCTAACCCAGAGACCAACGCCCAGGTCTCCATTGAATTTGTGCCAGATATTGATATTGAATTTGTGCGAGTCTCTGATATTGATATTAGGCTGAGTCTGACTATCTCCAATGAAATGAACGAGTGATAAAATTATCTTGTCTAACTTTTCTTATTCTGGATTATTTTGTAATTACCATATTAATACCCCTTTTTTCGGTCTCTGGCTGAGTCTGACTATCTCCAATGAAATGAACGAGTGATAAAATTTGATAAAATTATCTTGTCCAACTTTTCTTAAAATAATCTTGTCTAACTTTTCTTGTTCTGGGTTATTTTACTATGAAATTTCATTACCTCTTTGTAATATCAGAAACGATACTCTTTGCACCCTAACTAATATTGCAAAGTCGTGCTGTACTGCTTGACTAACAACTCTTCAAATGTAAAGTCGTGCTGTACTGCTTGAATAACAACTCTTCAGTCTTTTTTTCGTACCTATATACTATATCCCTTTTCGTACCTATATTTCACTATATCCTTAAGTCATATAGCCTAGCCTCATATATTCAAAATTATCGTAACAGCCGGTAACTTCTAAGGTAAGCCGGAAGAAATGTACTTCTAATGTAGTTCATAAAGTTATGTTAACATAGTACTCTTTTGTACTCACCGAAAATATTTTTTTCTCCCCACAGTCATATTTCTACCTCCCCCAGGGCAACCACAAAGAACCTGTATGTGTCTCGGACACCGATAGCGATGAGACGACAATATGTCTACCATACGAGAGCCAGTGCTCGGTAGTTGACGAGAGCCAGTAATCGAAGTCTTGATATTTATTGATGTTTCTTATTTATTGCTGTTTAAGTGTTGATTTTATTTGTAATCTCAGATGGTAGTGTAAATTAGCTTTCTAGAAAGTAGAATAAATACCAATATTCTAATGTGTGCATTCGTTTCTTTTGTGTTTTGTACTAGTGTTTGCGTTCTTTATTACTTTTGGTTTCTATATCATCTACAGGGCTCCCTCCCTATGCGCACATCCATTCTGCCTCACAGCTTTTTAGTCCTATGTAAAGTGTATGCCTCAGTGCGACCAGCAAAGAAAAAGCAGTCCACTCACTGGTCAAGCTACAAGCTTCCTTAGAGGGGCATAGTGCGTGACTGCATACTGCACACACTGTCAATCACCATAGCTTTTAATTTAATAAGTAAAGGCATATATACGCCCTCTGTACCTTTATATCTTAGATATCTATGCAAACTTTCATCATGAAAATACCCTTGCACTGAACCATTTTTTTTCTACTGCACATTCCCAACTATATAAGTATTTATAAATTTGCATCTTGCATTTTGCAAATTTGCATGAGTCATAAGTCGCAAAAATTGGATTTTGAGATACCATAATATTTGAAAAGATGAGACCAAGGCGATTCCAATGAATGTAAACAATAAGGGCATCTAATACATACTTCTATCATTTCAAGAAGTTTGCAATATTTCTGGGTGGACAATTACTAGTAAAGTAACTAAATATACTCCATATGATGATCTAGGAAACGCATAGATATATTTAATGAACTGTCTTGAAATGTGGTACTTATATTCATACAACCACAAGGACTAGACGCTCCAAAGATGACAATATTCCAATAAAGAGATCTTGTAAATAATATGCTTTCAAAAATATCATTTTTGCGACTGGTGACTCATTTTCCTAAAACACATCACTATTATATGTTCCCAGTGTGTCCTTCACAGTGCATGAAAACGCATCACAAAACTACCCTCATGCATCTAGGCTACTTTAAGTTACCACAGGGTGAAAAGCCACTATACCTGACACTTCACTCACCTATAGCTGGCATTTCACACTCACCTGTCGCTCATTACACCCCCCTCCCCCTCCCTGTATTCATAAACCCCACTGCGCTAAAACCAAACAGTGTCAATTGTGCATTTTAGCACTAGAGGGCGCTAAAGGCAAGCCTGTCATTATTAATAATTCTTCTATATTAAAAGCCCAACCCATGTAATATTTTGATATAATATGCACTATTGGAATTAATCATTATATATCTTGAATTGTTTTTGGTGAAATATCTTCTATATTTTGTATGTGTAATCATTTGTGGGCAATTGTAGAGGATGTGTAATCAAAACACCCCCAACAATTTACATATGAATGTACTCTACCCCAGTGGGCCCACCAACTCCACAATCAACAACCTACACCACACAATGGGAGAATGATAGACACCTACACTCATGTGGACACTGGGGCAAAATGATGAATAAATGAATGTGTTTCCAAAGATGCTCTATCACTGTTTATATATTGTCAATTGTTGGGATACTCAGCTACTCTAATTGGATAATCATTTCACCTGAATGTTCATAAAAAAAACTATTCATAACTTAATGAAAAGTTCCCCTAAATCGAGCTAAATATCATGCACACAAATGAGCATTTTGATGTGCATACTGTATTGAATAAGATTGCTATAGATATATAGCTTTATGGTACACATATTACTTATTAGTACTGTGTTTTGAGGCGCTACATTGTAGTGCTTTCTAACCTGCTACACTGTTGCCTGTGAAACAGCGCGACAAGTAGTAATCAAAAGAACTTGTGAAGGGGTGCATTTTCATGCGCAACAAGTTGTGCATTATAATGTGGTGGCCCAGTGCGAATGTGCGCAACGGGCTAAAGATTCATGGTAGCCTACTTTCGCGGGGATTTTGCGGGTGGAATTGGATGCTATTAGAAAACCCTAATTTCCTACACATATACTATGGATCATATATTATAGTTCTTTTAAAAAGTAATCGTTAAAAGGCATTTTCAAAAGTTGTGGTCATCTAAAATTGACCATATATCATGCTGGTTCATTTAGCTCTTTCTGCATGCTTATTTATATAAACATTCGTCAGAGATGGACAGCCTTCTGCATGCTTATGCTGTTCTGCATGATTATTAGAATTTTATTGTATGTAAACTGTATTATTGCGGGAATGGATGGGGGTTTGGGGAAGGGTGGGGGTTCTGTTTGAATATTGTCAACTCTTTTGAAGTTTGGATGGGCCCTGAATAGGGCCGTTGGTTTGGGGCCCTGAATAGGGCCGTTGTTTGTTTGTTTACGCCAAGACTTCCTCCAGACAGTCATCGTCCAAGTAGCCCTCTTCACCAGGTTGGATCACCCAGTCAAGGGGATTGATCAGCCCAGAATTGAAGCCAAACGCGTACTCGTGGTTGTATTCCTCTTTGAGCTTGGTGACCTCTTCCAGGAGCTCACGGTGAAGTTGCTCCTTGAAGTGGGCCATCATGCAGCGCAAGTGGGACAGCACGGTCAGTCTGAGGGTCGGATGCCAAGGACTGCTTCGTGGGTTGGATGCCAAGGACTGCTCGTACTGGGTCAACAAGTCCTCTTGTTGGCTGTCTAGCAGTCTGGCACAGCGTATTGCACTGCCCAGTGCCGATTGACGCGTGGCCAGGCGGGCTATCCTCGTCCACAGGTCAGAAGTCATGTTCAGTAGTGTAGTTTTCAAGTGTTTCCAAATGAATGATGACTACGGAAGGGAACGGCAGGCTTTTATATTGCTCTGAGTGACAAGGTGCGAAAACAGAGCAAGCCATGAGTGTTAGCGTCACTCACTCCTTGGAGTGTTAGCGTCACTCACTCCTTGAGTGTGACCTGTCAGATGCCATCCTAGCAAGCTATAGTGCTTTCTTATTTAAGTCTTTTGAGACGACACAAATCAATGGTTGCGAAAATAAATAGAATATTGTTATAACAATAGAATATTCTAATTAATGAATCTATGCCGCCACGTTAATTGATGTATGCGGCCCTTCTAATTAATATATGCAGTCTTCATTCTAACTAATGCAGTCGATTTTTTATATTCTAATGTATTTATATGTATTGTATGCTGTTTGCTTGTAAACTGACCTCGGATAAGTATTTGTTTTTCATATTGTATATATACTGCCTGAGAATATTGCGCTTAGTATTGAAAAATACTTTGCTTGTACTGACTCCGATTGAGGAAACCTATATCAAAATTTATTGGCTAGTTGACTATCTGTTTATTATACAAATTGATATGGAAGGTATAGTCACTAAACAGGTGACGATATACCGAATTTGTAGTCAAACTGTCTAGATTCTCTCCTTGTCTGGCATTAAGTACAACTATTGTACTACTAATGTATATGCTCCCAATGATCGATTATTTATTGTACATTACGTGTATGGTTATATATTACCTGTTATCACAGGATCCATTATATCGATGACACTCGCTTTAATAGGCCATGTATATATTAATAGACAGTAATCTTCATCTCATCACCCATCCTTTACTATAACATTTTATATAACTTTCCTAAACTTCTAAAATATTAAACAGTTGCTTTCAAGTTTCGCTTGTTAGTCCTTATAAGTTTTGCGCGTCAGTGCAACTTTCGCGCATCAGTGCTAGGTGTTTCTTTTATCTGAAACTTAAAAGCAACAACTCAGAAACTTAAAAGCAACGCCTGTACGAGGTGTAGCATCCCCTGTACGAGGTGTCGCATTGATGTGGAGTTCAACTCAGCATATATACGGCGGTTGTTGGTGGGATGGACATTCATTCTCAATGAAACAAGCAATGGACAATCTCCTACAGCAGTACAAGCAACGCCAGCAAGTTCTACAGAGGGCTATGCTACAAGCAAATCTGCTGTCCACTTTAAATAAAGATTTTCGTAAAATAAAGAAATGCAAGGCATAAGTGAGAATTTTTGTATTTTATTTATTTTATATAAGGAGATATGGAGAGTGTATATATTTCAGTTAGTTCAAACCGCAGCCACCGTACACATAGTAGCCAATGAAACATCCTCAACTCTTAAAGATATTAACATAACAAATATAATACATACAAACAAATGTCACAATGGAATGATATGTATATAATGCGTAGTGTCCATGATTAACTCTCTTAGGCACTGAGGGCTTTCCCGTTTTCCTGGTGGTTTCTCCTACGTCCATGTTGGCATGAAAACATGAAGCCAGGCCGTAGGTCAACAGCCAAATCTGTGTGGTACTGGTTGCTAGTTGTTCAGAATGATTTTCCTTAAAAGAACATTAAGGCTCGCAACGGTGGTAAAAGCATAGCCTTGGTGTATTGGTTCACATTTAGGCTTTGGAAAAAATGTCTAACAGTCCAGATAGTTGGCTGACATAAGCAGCTAGAAGGCAATGTCAGGTGAGATAGGGAACTCTGTCGAGCTATTCGTGTATCGCACCTTGTATATAAAGTGTCCGTCCGAGGAGACAAGTTTCACATACATAGCATCAGGGCCTTCACATCCTCCATACACTTTCTCTTCCTCCTCCTTCTCTTCCTTTGGATCGGGCATGTTGGCTGTTTATTCTTGTTTTCTGGTTCCTCGGGCTCCATCTTATTGGGCGGAGGGATTCCCCCACGGGTTCGGGCTGGAACGAGAAAAATTAACATTAGTACTCAAGTCTAGGTACACTATATACATGGTTCCCGCGGCCCAGAGCACATCATTTTTCATGACTTTTAATGACCAATTCCCCCAGTTTTTAATGACCAAATGAAGGCATGTCAGCCGATAATTTATGACCATGAAATGACACAAACGATATAGTTGAACTTATTTACGCAGAACACAATTTATTTTGGGCCCCTTCTTAAACATATCAATGTAATCTCGTCAAAAACAGTGAATACATTTTTTTAAAACAATGAATACTTCCTCAGCTTGTGTGTGTACACATATCTTATAATATATCTTATATCACATATCTTATCATATAATTCTAAAACGCATCAATGAACGCTTAACACTGTCAAAACAATTGACAAACAGTTGACTCTTCATTGAATCTGAACTCAGGGTCCTCACTAGAAATATTTCCCTCTCTTCTCCACTCCTCCCCGCCCCGCCCCGCCCCCCCCCTGCCCCCCTCTCTCCCCCTCTCTCTCTCCCCCTCTCTCTCCCTCTCTCACCCCTCTCTCTCTCTCTCTCTCCCTCTCTCCCGGAAGTTCTGAATATTCGGCGTGCAAATCTTTGCTGAAATTGTCAGCCATCTTGAAAAAAAACGGCCCCGATGCACACATACAACTCTATATTAAAACAAAATGGGGCGAGATATACCTACAAATGACTATTTTGAATCGGTAGAAGCCTAAATTCTCTTTAAAACCTAAACTAGAGTGATATTACTGCCTTCGAAAATGGTTATTTCCAGCAAAAAACGGCAGTTTCATCGAAGAAATTGAAGGGTCAGATTTTCAGAAAATGTACAATTCGCCTTCACCAATGTTCTCAAATAATTCGAATTTAAAACAAAAATGAGCTTCAAAATACAGTTTAGCATAACAGAATCCATGTGATACCAAATATACTCAGATATACCCGATATTCTTCATTTTCCAGCCTAATTTAGGAGAATTTCCTAAATGTGTAGAGCTGCTGATTGTACATTTTCTGAAAATCTGACCGTCTACCTAAAAACTTAAATATTATGTTAATGAGCCTTAAATGCAGGTCACGTGACCCTTCTACGTTTTAACTTTAAATGGTTTATAGCTTAAAATTTAGACATTTTCTGACAAAATGGCCACCACTAGACCTCTTTTTTTTAAAAACTCTAAATAATTACCGATTTTGGAATGATTTAAGAGGTTAATTTAGCTGATCTCTTCAAAGTATCGTGCATGTTGACCGATGTGTACAGTTGGTTGTAAGCGCGCACTAGGGAAAACGCTTCATTTGGGCTACATAGTTTGAGGCACGCAGTAGGAAGTTCGCACACGGCACTCGAAGTAAGGAATTACGATACAAAATGGCAGCATTTACACTGAAGTTGAAACAACATACTTTGAAATTGCAAGTTACAGCGGACATCGATGACATGATTTGTCATGTCTTTCTCTTACTTCTGGCTATATCGGTGATCATTCTGGGGCTCGCTTATCTACGTGAGTTTTTACGAATATGATTATTTCCAGGGTTTGTGTTAGTAGCCGGGACCCGAGGAAAAATCCTCGCCTACTTTCCTCAGCTGCCCGGCTACTTTGTGACCATTTAAAAAAAATAAAATGGGTCTATTAGGTTATTAACCAGGGATCGTAGTAAGGGCTTTGTACTCGTAAATAACGAGTATATTGTGCTGTGGACGAGTACCATTGCTGGTGCACTCGTCCACACTTACGAGTAACAACACAGGGCAAATTAAACTGCCGTCTTTCCTGTTTACCACCCTGATTAACTATAATCGAACCATTTCATAACTTATTTACACCCCCTCTCACACAGCCCTCTGTAAGAAACTGAGAATCTCCGAACATTCCAAGGCCATTTAAAAGATGCCAACAGGATTCAAGGCCATGTGATGATATTTCAGGCCCTGCGACCTATATGTTACCCTTGGAGACTTGTCTATGTAGGGAAAACCCTGCTCCTTTAAAGAGTACCGTAGTGGCCCGTTCATAAGCCCGGGCTTATATTTGTTTCGACCCCCCTTTAGCCCCAGCTTGCAATTGAGATAGGCTTTTAATTGAGAATTAAATTTTAGAGGATTTTATTTTTTCATGACCCTCATACCCCCGGCCTGCATTCGAGATAGGCTTATAAACAGGTCCCGGCTTATAAACGGGCCACTACGGTAAGGTAACCATTTCATACCGATCGCAATACAGTACCGTGACACCCACACCACTGGCGCCGAGGGCACTTGTCCTTACCACTAAACCGGAAGTCAACACGAAGTCGAACAATAAGTCACATCCTTTCCGCCGAGAGCATGGCAGCATTTACACTGAAATACAAGAAAGAAAGTATCAAACTTAAAGTTACAGCCGATTTCAATGACATAATTTGTCATGTCTTTCTGATACTTCTTGCCATATCGCTGATGATTTTGGGCCTCGCTTACCTATGTGAGTAACAATAGAAAACTTTGAAACATAACTTATAGGGCCGTGTTCCCGAAAACTTTTTTGTGACGTAGGCCAATGTGGTGGCTTCCTAGAGAGGTCGGGCCACTCTGATGTCGGACCGTTGTATACTCGGACCGCCGTATACAGCACACAGTAAATATCTTCGTTGATTTTGGAAGATCGGAGATAAAATATTTAAGACGTAGGTGGAGGTGATATTTAGCTGTACATACAACTTGCAGTGTGCGACATAACCGCTGGTCCGACGGACTCAGTCTATGGAAAATGGCAGTCGGGCCATGAACTTTTCAAAAGCACTGGTCCGACTGGCCATCAGAAAATTGGGAGGTCCAATTTCCTTACTATATATTTTTTTGTGGTTTTCTTTGCCAACTAAAAACAATACATGATATCCACAACAGGAGTTGGAGTCAGGAAGCCTTGAATTTATTCAAAAGATTCCCCTTAGGATCATCAAGAACCCCATTTTTTTAACTGATGTTCTAAACTTCATTAAAATTTGGTTTCTGCTCGGAGACAGAATTTTAGAAATATTTTCCTACTAAATATTTAATTATTGTTCACGCCACCCCTGATGAAGGTGCAAAGAGCACCGAAACGTTGGGTTAATCAATAAAAACAAGAAATTCCAAATCCACGAATCAATTGTTCTTCAACAAAAGCAACACCAGTCAACAACGGTTTTCTAAATACAGTTAGTAGTGCCAAATTCATCCATAAATATTTAATCGTTAAGCTGTTTAATCATGGCTTGTCAAGAGATTGTCAACAAGGTTTATATGCACACATTTCATGTATTTATCAAGTTGTTTCATCATGTGATTACCATTTATGTGAATATTATGGTATTTTATCAACTTCACAGTATGTAAAGATTTGTCGATATTATATGATATTACTGTGGAGAAACAGACATGCTTCTTTTAAGAGAAATTCTTTTTTATTTGGGACATACTGATCTATTAAGTCATCAAAATTGTATTCAGTTCGACAGCAATGATCTGCAAGCTTAATATTTCAAAATTATTGTGTCAATATTTTCCATTGATTCCATGAATCAAGACCTAGTCCAAGCGTTGTAAAAAGTTTGGTATATTCATAAGCTTATTCTCAGCTTATTTCCGTCAAAAAGTGAAATTGTCTATATAGTGGTCTATTCATTCCAGAACCATCCAAAGGTCACCCAGATAGAGTATTAAAGGATTTTGACCGGTTCTAGTAAAAGTAAAATTCACAATTTAATCTTTTTTTACATTTCAAGGGGGGGGGGGGGGTATGCCCCCCGACCCCCTAGAAGTGCTAGGATTTTGGATCTTTACAGGTTGTCAACCCTGTGACTGATTCTGAAGATATGGAGCAGAGCTTTATAGACAATGAAAATAAAATAATTTATTTTGATTCTCAATACATGTCATGTCATATCTATAATCAAAGCTGTACAGTACTGTCTCTTCTTGTTTATCTTAATTTGTTCTAAGCCCCTGTCCCCAATCCTCTCACCCCCAGACATGCCGTTTATGAGGCATAACATTCACATTATATTCGGACCATGGAAAATCTAGTCGGGCCATCAATTCTCAAAAAGTCATGGCCCGACTGTCTATGGCAACCCAACCCACTATGTCGCACACTGACTTGACTATTAGTCCAGTAGAAATAGGGTTTAACCTAGGACAAATTGCAACGTAGGTTTTTTCAACGTTTTTGGGTAGTATTAGTACCCCTTATCAACATACTAAAAGTCTATAAAAATCTAGGTGGGGGAACACCCCCAAAATCGTAAAAAACAAAATGGCCGCCAGTTAACCCCTGAAATACCATAACTTGGGTTTAAATCAACTTATATTCAAGTGTGAATACACTTTCTTAATGTTTTGAGGCATGAGGAACACAAAGAAATATAAATAAAGTTGATACAATCAATAATTAGTGAGTAATTATGCTAATTACTGAGAAAAGGGAGACAAAATCACCTAAATTGCCTTCTTTGAAGTAGAGGATGAAAAAATAAAAATTAGGGCCTACAACGAGCCTTGAACTCCCAACCCTCAGGTCTGGAGGCGAGACCTCTGCCACTGAGCTAGCTGCCTTAGTCTCACCTCAATTTGCTCTTCAGTCATCAATATGTGAGTAACTTCAGTCGGTCCCGGCGCTTGACGCTTCGATCTGGCCGCCTCGATCTCGGGGCTCCTTCGTCTCAACCCCATCTTGGAGAGTGAGTGACGGTTGCTTAATTGGAAATAAGAATGTATCCAAGTTTTATTTATTATTTCCATTCAAAAACCCTACAAGTCATGGACTACAAAGTTGACCAAATATACTGCTCAAAATGCATCAGATTGCACAATTTTGTCACAATGTTTTCAAAATTTTCATGGGGGTGGCCCCCCCCCCCCCCCCAGCGGGAGGGGGTATCCCCCTCCCACACCCTCCCCACGCATGGCCTCTGGCCATGCAGAGCCGGTTACTCCACCTATTAAAGGCAGTTACTCTCCAATTTCGGGACAACCCTGCACCGTAAGCCACCTTGTTTACATTGAGATTCTAAGCTATTCTACTGAGCGTTTTTAGGAAAAACGGCCGTTTTTTTAAAAGAAAAAAAGGTTAGCTAATGGGTAAAGGCTTCTAACATACAGGGGCAACAGTATAATGGAAAATGGTAAGCTGACATATCAGTTTTGAATGATAATGCCCTCCTGTCAATCCAGGCGGAGGTGATCTGTCAGTCACTCTCACCCACTGCACTGTCAAGTTTGGGGGCCCGTAGCTCCTAAAGTAATTTGGAAACCCCCAATTTTCTTGTTATTTTCAGAAAATATATTCCTTGCCCGAGGGCAGGTTGATAATTTGGATCTTGTCGCACCCTGATATAATATATATATATAAAATATACAGTCTGTAAAATGGAATTAAAGGTGAAACATTCTACGAGTGTTAATTAATGAAATGACTCCATTGAAGTTGGTTGGTTGAATATATTTTAGTGATGTCTCCGTTGACACAAGATGGGCACTTGAAACACCGTAAACTAATAACCCTAACCACCCGGCTACCATAAACATCCAAATTCATTATTACACTAACCACCCGGCTATCATAAACATCAAAATTCATCATTACAAATCTATCTTTTAATATCATATCTGGTCCGAGTTCACAGTGGTCCGAGTTCACAGTGGTCTGAGTCCACTAACCCGGTGGTCCGAGTCCACTAACCCAGTGGTCCGACTCCACTAACCCCCGGTTACTTATTGTGGAAAAACCACACTTATTGCGGCAGTACACTTATTGCGGCAGTACTTATTGTGGTTTCTTATGGTTTATAATATTTAACATAAATAAATTGATTGTATGTATAACTTGACTGGTATTTTGTAACTAACTTGAAACTATAATTATTTGTAATAAGTAGACTATACAATTACATTGGATCACCAGTAGTGAATAACCTCAAGGGGAGGGGCAGGGTATTAAGGGGGAGGGACGGGAGAGGGAGAGGTTTGTTAGAAAAGCTTTCGAAAATGTTTGAAACATAATTGATAATTGATTTATTCATTGTAGAATGCATGTTAGCAGATCATTAAATAAAATATTGAAGCCTAGAATTTGGCCAAATAGATTCAAGGGTTGTGAAATAAACATATAGGTCGAAGGGTCTGAAATATCATCACCTTGAATCCTGTTGGAATATTTTAAATGGCCTTGAAATGTTCGGAGATTCCCAGTTTCTTACACAGGGAAGTCAGTGCCGAATATTTATTGCATCCCTGAGTGTAAATGATTGACCTACTTATATAATATCGATCAGCTGATGGAACCAGTTGCAAATTTATTTTCCATGAAACCTTGTGTAAGAATTCTAGAATAGTTTTAATTTGCCCTGTATTGGTGTGATTCCTTGTGATTCCTTGTGATCAAATGGCCAACATTATAATATTGCAATTTTATCATTTACAGTGTTAGTAGTATGAGGCACCCATGTCCAAGTTCCTATGTTGAAGATTATGTTCCTATGTTCCAGATTGTTTTAGGTAAGTAGAAATTAATTATTATCAGGGTATCGCACGTGTTAATATAATCTCATTGATTATACACAAGATTCATATGTCAGTCAGACCAAATAATGTTTGTTTCTTAAATTGAAACTGACAACCCACTGCGCTAGACTTTAATCTAGAGCTTATCAGTTAGTGATAACAATATCTGCTGATAAGCTTGTGGCTAATTTATCCAAAAACATATCAATCTGTGATTATAGCTTATCGGTGTTATCCTGTCTATCACAAGGTGATATATATTACAAAATGCTGTTTAATATCTTTGGAAATTTAACTTTCTAAATGATTGGACTGTGACTTCCTTGTGATCAAATGGCCAACATTATAATATTGCAGTTTTATTATTTACAGAGTTATGAGGCAGCCATGAGTTAGGCAGCACCACCAGGCCCACACGGATGCACAACCGTCAAGGTGTTCTGACGCGCAGTGATTATACCACCACCACAGCAGAGCCATGACTTTCGTAGTCTATAGTTAGACTGGACATTTTAACGTTTGTACATCCTGTGGTGAAATAGTAAAAATTGAAATTTCTATGGCGTATTCTAGTGTTCCTGTTTGATGTACAATAAATATCGCATTCATGTTGAAAGTTACAACCTCAAGTTACAATTAGAATATTCCGGGCATCAGGATCTCATTAAATGAGATTGAGGTTATCGAGTACTTGTATTCACGGTACAAATATAGTTATCGCGGCGACATCACCTGTAATTATCTGCTCTTAGTCTAGTCTAGGTCGAAATTTGGTCACTTATCGAAATATAAAATTCAACTCTTTAATCTGGAATGTGTAACTGATAAATTGGTATACTAATAATTTTAGAGCCATACTTGAGATTTGAATTATTTTTCAGAATTAAAATCACTTATGTAACCCTGACAACCAACTCAGCCTAACTATGCTCAGGGTCAATTGGAGAGATGTCTGGAAACATAATGTCTACGGGCCTTATTTAGTGTTTCAGGCTAGAAGGAAAGTACCAATCAGCCTGATAGTAATCCAAATTAATTCTGGCCACTTTGATCTTACAAATTCACAAGAAAGTGCAAGAGAGGAGGGCATTATCCCCACCACCCCCATCATCCCTTCACAAGTCCAATCACTGCTTGTAACCATGATTAGGAGTAAAGCGACCTCAAAGTGGCCTGAAGATCGGGAAGAAATCACATTTCACAAAGGGATAGGTGTACACACTTATGTCATGTTTTGTATATTTTACGGGGAAGAGGGAGAATTACCACAATACACTATTAGCAACTAGTACTACAATAAAATAGTAGGGATACAAGGACGCCATTTTAGATCGACACGTAGCTGGACGATTCAAAGTAGGTCAGGGCATAGTTAATGTTATGTGGTAAATATTGTACAGTAAATCCACTGACTTAGTGTAGGTAAATTGGCTTATTTTTCAAATAAAATTATATCATAAGTTAGCCGACTTGTATATGAAGTAGGCACTAGGCATAGTAAAGAAAAGCAGGGAATGAAGGTGATGGTTGCGGAGGAGCGAGCGAGACGGTTGCTACTTACATTGGCGGCATGCACTCAATATCCATCGCACTCGGGGTTCCTTTGACTGCTAGGGCGTATTTGTAGAAATAAGGAGACTTGTCACATTAGGTAGAAAGGTATCCAGTTCACAAGTCCAATCATTGCATGTATCCATGATTGGGAGAAATGAGACATCCAAGCGGCCTGAAGAAGGGATGTGTATCGGCGAGTTGGGCCTCGAGTGTCTGGGTGGTGATCGCAGGCGTGCGATACAAGGACGCCATTTTAGATCGACACGTAGCTAGAGGATTCAAAGTAGGTCAGGGCATAGTTAATGTTATGTCGTAAATATTGTACATTAAATCTACTGACCTAGTGTAGGTAAATTGGCTTATGTTTCAAATAAAATTATATCATAAGTTAGCCGACTTGTATATGAAGTAGGCGCTAGGCATAGTAAAGAAAAGCAGGGAATGAAGGTGATGGTTGCGGAGGAGCGAGCGAGACGGTTGCTACTTACATTGGCGGAATGCACTCAATATCCATCGCACTCTGGGATATTTGACTGCTAGGGCGTATTTGTAGAAATAAGGAGACTTGTCACATTAGGTAGAAAGGTATCCAGTTCACAAGTCCAATCATTGCATGTATCCATGATTGGGAGAAATGAGACATCCAAGCGGCCTGAAGAAGGAATGTGTATCGGCGAGTTGGGCCTCGAGTGTTGGCGTGGCGCGTTGAATCAGGTCGTTGTGGCCCGACACGAGGAATGGGGAACAAGGTCAAGCATAATAGCCTACATTCCAAACAGACATTGCACCGAAAAACTTATAATTCAAATTCAGATTATCAAAAATTGACAACAGACAGTCAAATGGGTACATTTGGTATGCTACTCCCTCAATGCCAAATAATGTTTGAAAAATTAATGTTACCTAAGCTAATATAATTATGTGTCATAATAACCTCCATAAATTATAGGGCAGTCATAAGCAAGGCTAAACAACGGGGCAAAATATTGGCCGTAGGAGTATGGCGAATGGGTGATATTAGAACGGTGGGAAATGACAGTGTATACCGGCCAAAGGAAAGAAATATTAGTTGACAGATACAGGTACAATTATCGGGAAGTTTGTCATTACTTGTAGTTTCTTTTGTGTGTCTGCTATAGATGAAACCCCGAGATAAAACACATAGCCTATGTGTACTGGACCCTGCCATATTATATGAACAGAAAAGAAGAAATATGAAGGAAATGTATAAAGAACTTATTCGCCATTTAATTAAAATACTATATGCTGTGAAGATCTTAGACGCATTCACATACAGGATTACCTTTTCCATTGTGATATCCTTTAAGTCTACATTTTGCTAATGATGGAATTACATAGATGTTAAGTTTCCATTGACTGGCCAATTTTTGTGTACCATAACATAAGTGTGTCTATGAAATGGATAGATCAGCCTGGGGGTGGTTTCGCAGATAAAGCGCATTCTTTCAAGTAGCGGTGGGATGTCCTGTCACATGTTCCTCTCGCGCAGGCTTTATTCATTTCATTTCATTGATCTTGAAGTTAGCAAGGGAGGGAGGGAGGTGGGATGTCCTATCACACAGTTCCCAGGGGGTAGCGCTAATTGGACAGTGATGTAATTAACACCTATGTGATTGGTCCTGCGAATTGGTGGAAAGGTTGTACCTAACGGTAATTGGCCCAGGGGTTTGGCTTGCAGGGGAAAACTCCAGTACAAAAGAAATAACATTGTCAGTTCCATATCACTTCAAGATGGAACGCACTACTAAACCTGATCCACTATATAGCTACGAGTACCGGGTCTATTATGTGAGTAGTTAGCCTACCGTATATTAACGTTCAACTGAGTTATTCGGCATTAATATTTTCAATTTAAATGTGATATTTATTTAGATAGCGGGTACATGTTGCTATTTCTTTCATTAGGATAGTCAAGGTGACAAGCATGAAACCGAAATGCGCGCTGCAGTTGAACCCCAGGTAACCTAATTATGTGTGCAAACTAATGACTGAAGCACCTTGGTATTGAGCATTTATAATATTGTAAGCCAAGTAAAGTGTCGTTGCCATCAACACAAGTCTCAGCCTAAAACTTTATCAATTTAACCAATTCAGAAGCAAACAACAAAAGATGAAGAATTCGACGAATTTGTGGACGCGTTGCTTTGTAGCTGGGAGTCGCTACCACGACCACCACCCAGAAAGAAGGTATTTAGTTCGTCAAAAACATTGTGAATAATATCTCTTTTCTATATATATTTAATGGTGTAGCCTTTATATATAAAGCCTGTAGAAAATGTTCACTTGAAGGTCGTTTGCAAAGTATGCTTACATTTACCATAAGAATCTGCAATATCAATTATGCTTCAACTTGTCCATTAATTATAACAGACAAAACGCAACGAAAGAAGGAAGGAAGTACGGGAACAAGGAACTCAAAGTGACATCACCTTGACACATAAGGTGTATGCTGCTGACATCTATACGCCTGAATTAGTTAGTTGGGAAGGGAAATCCATAGGAATACAAACGATAGTAACAGGGAAAATTTTGACTTTCGGGTAGAGTAAATAATATGTAAACAAAAATTTCAGTTGGTATGCTGTTTTGGTAGGTGTTTATCTTAAGTTAGGTTAGTCATTGTTATTTATTCTAAAAACTATTAACATTCTGTCACTGTATGAATCAGAAATAAATACAAAAAAAACACATTTAATCAACAATCTTATGAGCTCTGGTGTTCCTTATTAAACTGACTGATTAGACTTTAATCGATGCCTTCTCGAGCGTGGCGTCCTTTGGGAAAGCCATGTAGCGCCTGACTGATTTTGACCTGTTACGTAATAGGGAAATGCGCCAACACCCGTTTTTTCTGTCGCACAGGCAGCCTACACCCGTAAAAGCATCGCACCCGTTTGTTAGCGGATGCCGGCCATTTAAAAAAAAGCACCCGTCCCTACGCGGATGTTGGCAAAATATTTCTAGTTGACAACCGTGTCCACCATTCTGAGATCGGCAGTGTGCCTAATATACACATGATACATATACAGGGTAACTATCGAGTTATGGAGCATGAATATTGAACAAGGTGCATAGCAACAAGTTCAATATTCTAAGTGACTGAGACCAGCGAGGTAGTTAACTGCTATTTAATCTCCCTTTTTGGATTTTTGGAAGAAGCATGGAAAGCTATAATGTACTGGCATATTACGCAATTGAGTTTATAACGCCCAGATTGATAACCTAGACATACTTTGGTCATTGATCCTTTAATATATATGCTTCACCGCTGTATGATGCATATTTGATCATACAAATGCTTTTTATACCACAATTGGGGGGTTGTACATACTGCAAATGAGTGGATCCATCCATACATGCTATTGTATTTTGTTGAATGGATCCACACATGAAAATATGATCCTTTTTTAGCCTAAGTGTAAGAAGCATCCTTATTGGTTGACGTTTTACTCGCTCATGACGTCTCGCCCATTCATGACGTCATATGCCGTCCATGCTGTCGTTGATAAGTCAATCAGTTATATATGTTTGTCTAGTGCTTTGGCATAGAAAAATCAATATGGCGGGAGTGATCGGAGCAAAGCAAGGTAGATAAATAGTTTGTTTATTCATTTTATTTTACAATATGAGATCGTGGTATAAAAATAGGATGTAACTCGGTTCGTTTCTGACTTACTGTACACACTGCCCACTCATTTTTTTACCAGGGATCTCTTGTGAGATCCCTGGTTGAAAAAAACTTGTGGGCAGTGTGTACAGTAAGTCAGAAACTATCCGAGTTACATCCTATCATAATACACTTATTCGTCCTTTATTCGCAGAGCACACATTTGCCACATACCTCGGTTCTTTCATAACATCGAGTCACTTCTTATATCATTTATAATCTTGAAATTTCAGGACACATTCCAGGAAGACCACTCACTGTAACTTATATATTTAATCCCTGAGTTCAGTCAAAGCTTAGAAAAACCTCAATAGCTGTACCCATTGACTAAATTCTGCAAAATAATATATAAGCTGAAATATAACTTTTTTTTATTTTGATATGATATGTGAGAATAATGATGTTTAGCGATGCAGAAGCCAAGAAGGCAGGAAGGATTCAATAAAGACGTTGCAAAAACAAAAAAAGACATTATTTGATTATGATTTATTTATAAATGTTGGTATATATTTTTATGTCAAATGGCCCGATGTACATTTTGAATCGATCGAGATGGAGGGTCATATCGTACGACACCTCGAAGGGGTGGAGTACGATTTGACCCGACGTCGAGATCGATTCAAAACGTACAGAGGGCCATTTGATATTTATTTCATACGTAATCAAAAAGAGAAGACTATTTTAATGACATTTTACCTTGGTTTCCTTATCGGAACTTAGCTTGAAAACTTTCGAAATGGGCAAGGCAGCGCTACACAGCAGAGCGCAACGTCACCAAGTGCGCAACGTCGGCAAACCAATGAAATTGCGTCATATTGGTCATGTGTTTATGCCCCGCTCAAATAGCACAGGTGTGCTATTTGACATTTCGAATAGCACCCCCGAATAGCACCCGTGAAATCGCACACGTATGTAATAATGCACGGAATGTTACTATTACCCCTCACCCCCAAGATCCGATTTCCTCTCATTATAGTTTATACACTCGACCCCCTATTTACATGTCTAGTGCTTTGATGCTAGCCACAGTGAGTATATATTAATATATTAATACATACTAGCATGTTGCAATCTCAGATGACAAAACCAAAGTTGTGTATACACCATAACGGTATTATTATTATTACCAATGCAAAACCCTATTTATAGGATTGCCTTCAAATGTTTGTCCAAACTGCATTTGTAAAAACATGAATAACCGGTTTATCTATCTATATAGATCTATCTATTAAATTTGGATTATTATAGAGGATCTCTGATGCCAAATTGTACGTCTCATGGCGGTCTGTCCCCTATCATTTTCATATGATATCTATTTTCGTCAATCCTAATATTCCATGATTATACTATACTTTTGAAAACGAATGTAACATAGGTTCTTCTTGGGTGTTACCATGTTTCTCCTCATAAACAAGCGTTTCAAGAGCTTTGGAATCGAGTGACCAATCATCAATGGTGACTTTTTTCTGTTGGTCACTATCACCTGAGATGCTGCCGTTTTCATGTCTATCAGAAATTCCCATGAAATCCCACTTTGTATCAACCGTGCCATTAACGAACATCATATTTGTAATCCATGACACACAAATAATCACCACAAACCCGATCAAAACAATCAGCGTATGGTAAGGAAAGTTCTGGAACTTAGCTTCCTCATCGAAGAAAGGAAACTTCATGAAGTGTGGAACATTGAGAAGAGGTTCCCCTGAGAGGAATCTGAGAAGAAAAGTGCTTATGTATCCAGCATAAGCTCCGTAAGCATTGGTACTGTCGACATGGATGCAGCACACAAACAGAGGGAATGCCACAACATAGACAAAGTCGCTGCACAAGACAAATAAGGCATAGATGGACCGCACTTTGATGGCCACAGTTGAAGCCAAAATGCCACAGAGGATAACTGCTACTCGCATGATCCACATTATTTCCATAGTGCTTGGCTGCAAATTAATTTTTTTAAAAGAACAATTAACTTGATGAAGTGTTTTTAAAATAATTTACTAATAATATAACAACATTCTGAGAATTAGAAAACAGGGTAAAAGCTTGTGAAATAAGCATTTAAAAGCTGTTTCTGAGGCGAATGACTGCAGACATTTGTTGGATTATTCCCTTTTTAGATTATATTTGTGCATGGGAAAACCTTTGAACGAATCTGCTTAGTTTTCATTTTCATGCTGTTTTTTTTGCAAAGGAAAACCCCTTTTTATCAAGCTCAATTAACGAAAGAAAGAGGATATTTGCAGTAAAAAAAACAGAATTACCTGTCTGCGAAAGATTCTTGTTCTGAATGGTGTCCAAACATGGCGGACAAACATGGATGATGCAGCAAAAAAGGAAGAATCAGCAGACGACATCACTGCAGCGGAGATAGCACCTAGAAATGAAATGGAGTGTTACTGATTTAACTCTGGAATTATAGGGTCGTGATTATGGTCTTTTTTCTTGATACAAGAGACTTGGGTCTCTGCACAGAGATACAGAGATAAATATGAATTTTGATTGATTTGATTGATTGTGCAATGTGACATAACAGGTTGACACCCCATGAGATGACTATAGAATAGATTTGCCGAGTCTTCATGTCTATTTGATATGTATGCTATGTTTCTTTTAAATCAGCATGAACTGAGAATAATGTAACTGCATAATGTTTACTGCTGAATAAGTAAAAATGAAAATGTTAACAAAAGTGAATTATTATAAGCGAATCCTACTATTATTGTTTTTAATTACTGGGCCTATACCAAAAAAAAAGTTGTGTTGTGACCTTTGTCACTAAAATTGTATTGTCGCTGTTTAAGTTATGTAATGAGTATTGTGCAATCTTTTTCTTTCATCATAACTGTATTGATACAGAAGTTAATGTAAATGTAAAATGTATATTTTTTCCTAGGAGATGAGACCACATTGTGGAAATCTTCCTAATAAAAATGTTTAAAGAATCTTTAAAATAAAATACAATACCTAGGCCCACTACTGCTACTGCCCGAGGGGTGAGAAACTCGAGAACTAAAGGCAGGATGAGTGGGTAGTTCTCCTCCTGTATCGGTAGGGGGAAGTACAAGCGGTAATCTGTGGCATTCCAGTCTGAAGAAAAGAAATATTTATGTAGAGAGGGAAATTATCCAAACAAGGAAAGAATACTGCAAAATAATTAACTTCTTTGCTAGGTCCTAAAACTAAGCCCAATAGACTCCAGACATATGTACCTTACCCTCTGCCTCATGTACCACCGATCTCGAACCCTTCCATCCCTACACACAACCCGACATGTAACATATTATTTTTAGTTACATTATATAGCCATGCACCTAGTTAGTTAAAACCACACTAGACACAGCGCCAGGCAGAATATCATTAAAGATGCTGTGAGCTTTGGTCCTGACAAATAGACATGTCTTGCTGTATGAAAATGTTGAATAAAAAAAAAAAAAAGGTCCAGCCAGAGATGCCTGTGACTCAGTTTTACGAGACTCATCAGAGTTTAGCTTCATTTGTGAAAAAATCAACAATGATAATAGAGTTTAAAACCTAAGTCCTCCAAGGATAATGCGGAGGGCGGAGTCAATCCATGCTACCATGCTAATAGAGTTGGAAACATTGAAGGCAACGAGAAAAGCATAACCAAATAAAAAGCTGGTAGGTTGAATGGAGAATGAGAATGGTACTCGGTTCCATACTCCATATACAGATCACAGGCGCCCTTTATTAAAACTTTTCTATGATCAAGATGAATAAAAACATGGCCAAACTGGTGAATATGTACACAACTTGGCACTGCGTTTCCATCTCTCACCCACATCTCTTTAATCTTATAAATTGGTAACTTAACTTGTAACTTAAAAGTATGTAATTTGATGTAGGCTAACGTTTCTTTCTCAACCTAAATGAAACATAGTAGAGTAGATTAGCTATATCAAGCTCATTTCACTGATTCTCGCATGTGCATGTAGAAAACGTAAAGATTCCACATTCATTGGACTTAGTAGGTAAAAACACTGCAATGGAGCTGGAGACTACTTAAACTGAATGGTTAACGACTTTTAATTTTAAATGTCTCCTTTATGAACCGATTTTTGATTAGTCATTTAACTCAAAATTTGTTCATTATTCATGCTGATAATTACCTGTGGATCTGGCCACAGCACCACAGAGTACTGCGGGCAGAGTGAGTACAAGACATCCTACGGAACCTATAATAGACAGCTGGACAGCCACACGGGGATTCCTTGCTGACAGAACTCTCTGGAAGTAAGCCTTCAAGAAAACATAAAGGTAAAATCATCAAAGATGTAGAATGTGTAGAATCCTCCCAAATAAACCCAATTTAAGTCAATATTTAGGGTCAGAATACAGTTAACCCATTCAGGCCGTGTATTGCCTTCAAGCACTTCCACGCCTATGGCCGCGTATTGCCTTAAAGCACTCCCACGCGTTTGGCTGTGTATTGCCTTAAAGCACTCCCATGCGTAGGACGCGTATTGCCTTAAAGCACTACCAGGATGTGTACTGCGTAAAAGCACTCTGTGGGAAAGGACATGTATTGCCAAAAAGCATCATAATAACGTTATTAAGTGGTGGTGTTGTAACGGGCCGTCCTTAAGTTACATGACGTTATTAGAATATGCATCATCCGGAGAAAAGTGGACGTGGTGAAACGTCATTCTCATGTGACGTGTATATTCCTTGCTACTTGCACCATTCTTGCACTTGTACCATTGGCATTGCCCCCTATGTTATCTTATGTCATTGAATGAAAGAGGGAGCGGGAGAGGGAATGGGAGCGAGAGAGGGATTGGGACAGGGACAGGGACAGGCAACACAACAACAGCACAACACTGAACAGTGACCAAAAAAACCATCGAAACAGGGTTCCATTTGTGGTATGAATTTTAATACAGATACTAAGTTATAGTGACAACTTGAAAGAGAAAGATGGTGGGAGAGTGAACAAGGAGAGATGAGGATGTGGGCCCCACTGTCCCACTAGCAAATCCTGTGTGTAGCACAGGTATTTGTTAGTCTCTATATTAATAAAATAAGGGTTTGGAGCCTTAAACAGCTATCTTCTCTGAAACCACTGGCCAGATCTCCATTATATTTCACATGCACATTGCCAAAAATGGTGCCGAACTATTCCACTATGTTTCATTAAGAAATTAGGGTTGGAAAGGGGTTAGAAATGGGTTTACATCGAGCACCCCCAGCACTGCCTGAAAACAAACCTATCAGTGCCCCTACACCAGGTTTCTGGGTCACCCAAAGCATGCCATCATGGACAGGTACCATGGCAAGTCATTGCTTCACTACGGGATGGGAGTGGATATATTTCACCATATTTCCATGGGGCGGGGGAGGGGTAGGGGAGGGGTAGGAGAGGGGGAGGGGAGAGGGGCAGGGGGAGAGGGGCAGGGGGAGAGGGGCGGGGAAGAGGGGCAGGGGAGAGGGGCGGGGGAGAGGGGCAGGGGAGAGGGGCAGGGGGTGGTGGAGGGGAAGGGGGGCGGGGTAGGGGAAGCGGGGCAGGGTAGGGGAAGCGGGGCAGGGAAGGAGGGAGAGGGGCAGGGCAGGGGGGAGAGGGCAGGGGGAGAGGGGCGGGGGGGGGGGGGGGGGAGAGGGGCGGGGGAGGAGAGGGAATGGGAGGCAACAACAATACAACAGTGACAAAAAAACATTTTAACAGGGTTCCATTTGAGGTATGAATGTTGATACAGATACTAACTTACAGAGACAACTTGAAAGAGAAAGATGGTTGGAAAGGGAACAAGGAGAGTGGGAAGATGTGGGCCCCACTGTCCCACTAGCAAATCCTGTGCGAAGCACGGGTATTTCCTAGTATTAATCTGATTACGTCAACAGAGAAAAATTCAATACTCTAAATCACTGCAGAATTTATAAAAGGTGGAGGATATAAAAAATACTAAGGAGAAACAGAATTATTGAGTAGAAATCTAATAACAAATAAAAGGTTGTAGTTAGCAAAAACAACTGGACAAAAATCGTTCAAAATGTTAGTAAAATGACTTTTAGAAGGAAAGAAGAAAAGAATGAGACAAGAAGTAGGAAATGTTCAGTTTTTGACCAACATTAACTAAGAGTGCAGCTTGAAGGGCTACAGACGAAAAACAGCAAAACAAAATTGCCAATTGTGATGTACGAATGGAATTTTCAATAAAACGCTTCTCAATCAATCAAAATAAGATAAAAAGATATGGTGTTTAAAAGTTACAACCTGCCAGGGAAGTCCTCCAAGGATAATGAGGAGGGCTGAGTCAATCCATGCTAACACACCCACATCTGGTTTGAGTTCACCAATCCAGCCGTTGGGTCCCAGTGCAGTAGAACCTATGTTTTTTACAACTGGGTTCACAGCAGCAAACCCAAATGCTAACCACTGAAAAATATTAATTTTGCGACTAATGATCCATTTTTAAGGCACCACAATTGATTGAGGAAATGAATATATGCAGTACTAGCTGTACTATTCAGTAGAACTGTCTGCCTACCTGTTTGTTGTTTTGTCTTTTATTGTCTATTGTCTATTTTATTATCATGTACTATGTGAATCTCGATAAATAAAGTAGTATCTTATCTTATCTTATCTTATATGTTTCATTTCCATTAACTACATTTTTTAAATGAAATCAATTGTTTTAAGTTGTTTACCTCCCCTCTCCAACCCCTTACCTAGAAAAAACATACCTCACGTAAAAACCCAGCAGAAACCCGATCAAATAAGGTACACATTTTTCTTCCTAAAAGGTGCTTCCTGGGAAAAAAACCCAAAACAGTTACCACCTACTAGGTAGTTCTCAGCTACTATGAATTGGAAACTTACCCATTTTGTTTGGTCTAAGTGATATTAAGTTATTTTATTACATTCTCTTTGACTGTACCAAGTCCTATGGGAATTATTGCCAAATGATACACACTACATATTGGATATAAGTGAAACCCGCCAAAATTACAAATTTACAAGTTTTATAAGAACCGCTTTCTGCTGTACACATTTTCTTCATGCTTTTTGGAAAATATCATTCAAAAAAACTAGAAAAATGTGAAACATTGCATTGTGTGTGTGTCTGGATAAGATGACTCATATACACTGCACTATTTATTATTCATTTGTTATTTTAAAAAAGGAGTTAGAGCATATAGGCTGATAAGATCAGACTTACCAAGCCAACAAATATGAAGGAGAGTTGAAAGATGTCTGTGATTATCACAGAGTAGAGCCCTCCAACTACAGTGTACAGTACTGCTATTCCTGCTGAAACTAACACTCCTGTCTCATGAGATATCCCCAATATCACAGCCAATGTGGCACCTGCAAGATGGGTACATACATGGTGAAGTTGCCTGAAGATATACATATACAATTCGCCTTTATCATTAATTTTGTCTCTACCAAATTATTGGAAACCATAGATAAATACCTGAGGTGTCTATATCATTTTCTATATGGACGCTCATTGGACTATTGCAGAATTTTTAAAAAAATACCAAAATAATTATAACTTTGATATTGTACTTAGCCTCAAGTTGTGATGAAAATAGCATTTTGTCTAATATGTGTCCTGAATGTCTTCAAATAAACCAGAATGTATCCTCACAGTGGTCTTTGTTCATTACTGATTACTGGTTAATTGACTAACCAGAAGCCCTTGTTACAGTGCATTGTCATCGAATATATATAATCTTATGTACTAGTAAGTTGTAAGTCAAACTAAAGTCAAATTATAAACCTTCATCAAAGGGAAAATTGTTGCCCTCTTCGAGTGATGTGTATCATTAATCAAGTTGTCCAAGTTGTTAAACAGACAATAAGCATAAATATATCTCACCAAGAGCGGATAGTACTGCACCAGACCAAAAGAGATCTCCACTGAATATTGGGATATACATAAGGCCTGCAAACAGCTTCCCATACTTGGCTTCAAAGGGGTCCAACAATGTGACATACTTGAGGGTCCTTAGCTTGCGTGCGAAAAATATCCCATCTGCAATTTGAACACAGTAGATTAAATTATAATGTAATAATGTAGTGTGCTGGGTACTACGGTCTCGTTGTAACCAGCTGGAATACAGCAGCCTGGATAGCTCAATAGTAAGATGAACAGATAGACAGATTGATATAAAGATAAAGAGGTATGTAGATAGACATAGAGGTAGAGAGATAGATATACAAATAGATAGCCAGATAGACATATAGATGGAAAGACAGCTAGATAGAAAGATAGATAAATAAATAGTCAAATCTTTCACAGTAAAAGTACCTACTGACAAGTAGACTGAGACTGAAGCCCCACATGACTTGGGTCATTGCAAGACCAGAGTCAGGACGGAATATGGACTCGGTAGTTCCATTGATCATTCCTCCTCCTACCCACGTAGCTGTGTCAATATAAATATGATTTAGTTTTATATTTTACCAGGTTATTTCTAGTTTAGTCATCAAAACAGACAGTTCCCAAGCCCCCCATGTTGGTCAAATGATATTTAAATGGTTTTCTTAAAGCTGCATCCTCAGTTCTACTTTTTGTTCCATTCTTGTTTTACAACCCATCTAAAGGTTATTTGACCAATATTTTGGAATAATTATACGTCCTGTTATTTCTCTTTTGCGGTGGCTTCACTTATTTCCACTCACTGACCATTTACTCTTGGCCGATTCAACTTCAGATTCTTATCTAAAAGGATAATACAGCAACAGAATCTTGATGATTTCAGTCCGATAAGTCATTATGAGTAAAGCTAGTGTCACTTTGTTTCTCTTAAAAGCTGAGAACACAGCATTAACTGGATGTGCAGCTTTAATGTCAGTATCAGTATAAGAACACATACATTACATACATATTGGTATTGGATAGTTATCTAAAAATTTCTCGATGAAACATGACTCCAGCGCTTCTTTGGAAAAAAACCCCAAAGGCTTGCCCGAAAAAAATACGAACATCACCTGCCCATCAGGTCGAGCCCTCATATCTCATCCTGATGACTTGGTCCTGGGTATGACCATAAAGTGCCTTTCTATCTCTTTTTCTCTCTCTCTCTCTCTTCCTTCTTCTCTATCTTTATTTCCTGGGCATGAACATAAACTGCCCCCCTCTCAGCTCTCCCGCACTTGATATAACCATATTTAATGTGTTGATAAGGGTGTAAAGCAATCTCACTCACTCACCATCCTGATGTCTTTAATTTCAGCTATTTTTATATGGCAAACTTTCTGAATGGTCCCTGAAAGGTTTACTTCAAAATAGTCGTAAGAAATGCTTTGATTTGAGCAATGATTTTCAATACACGTACAATATACGTACACCTACAATATCCTTGTGCAGATACTTTTTTGGACTTGACAAAAGCCAACTGGCTATGATATTTCATGGAGAATACTGTATTGTATTTACTTTGTATTTATCATAGAAGGCCAAAAGAAACAAAAATATATGCAAATCATATATCTATTAAAATGTAGTATAAGAGTGAAATAAATATTGTAGCAATATCGGGTTTAGTACAGGGCAAATGTGTTTGGTATTATGATAATTAGTTATATAATGATTTGTTCTCCAGCTATTATTTTGATGTATGAAACGTATCAGGAAATTGAGATTAATGCGAAATAAAATCAGAATCTTTTAAAAATAAACATATCATCTTAAAATGTTGGTCATACCTGTCATTGAGAAGATGCCGAGGAATATACCGGTCCCTCTGCCTGCCAGCATGACTGCCTCCACATTGTCAGACTTCCAGGCCTTGTTCCTCCAGGACGCCCATACCCCTAGTGCCAAAATGATGAAGTAGAAGACCAGCAGGGAGACCAGACCAGCCACATTCAGTGGTCGCTTTAGGTAGGTAGGGGTGGTGCTGTTACTCTGGAGGTAACTGGTGAGATTGGAATTAAAAACAGTTCAATGGTCAATTGGATTAATGTGATATCAATTTTGTTAGATTGAATCGTTGTCAAGTAAGGTTCTTTGGCTAAAATGGCTCTTTATAGTTTTAATAAGCTATGAATACAGAACTACTTTCTTTCGAAATCGGGATGGGGGTGGGACCAGCTTATTTTGGCCTTATTGAAGTTATATGTTGACAAGACAGACATGTTACAGGGGTGTACGACTCCCCGTTGTTGTGGTCCATACTGTACCAGGCACATTAGTGCGAGTACATGTGGTGAAATAATATTGAGGTTGGCAGTCCCAGCTACACCAACTAGCCTGTGGGGTGGGGTCTGACTAAAAGACGCACAGCACCGAAAACCCACACAGCATCCGCACAGCACCCGCACAGCACCGCTACTTGTGTGACTAATATTAGAGGCACCATTTTGACATTTGGTACATGAAATATTCTTCTGATCACCATGATATTTGAGAATACAAATTATTGAATGCGGATCGCAAAAGCCTGTAAATATGGGTTTAATAACTAGAATAGTTTTACTGTAAATAGCTCTCGAAGTTTGTCATATTTAGATTAATCTACTGTCATTAAATCACTGTCCCAGCCATATTATATTGTAATATTTGTGGAAACAGATGGTGGTTTATTTTGAATTTATGCTTGCGTTGCGAGAATGGGCAACTTCATTAAATACTCTGAATAAAAGGAGAATCAACGCAAATTAATATGTTATAACATATATACATAATGGTCAAAAGTAAAACAAAATGGAGCACTTCTTGTCATTTTCAGTGTTTTTGAATTCAAGTGTTAATGGAGCATAAACGGTTTGTCTGATTATTTTTATTCTTATCCAACATGTTGCCTAATGTCTTCTGAAGATCGGACATTAATTGTATACTTCAGGCTCATTTCTGAGACAAGTTATGGAGATTTTGATAACGGCAGAATGTGTGCGATACCAACGTGATAAAAATTGATGTATACAAATTTGACAGACATTATTTTGTTATGTTAGCACTTCAATCAATAAATCCGATTCCCCAATGAATATTCATTACCTGCTTATCTAAAGAAGAAAAGTAGACCTGTTTCATATATATCTTAATAGACAGGATATATTTAAGGAACCCAAAATACCTGGCTCAGTATGTAAGAGTATGTATGTATGGCAAAACACTCAGCACTATAGAGCACCTAGTCTAGGCTATACACAATACATATATAAATCAAATCAATCTAATCTCTGAAATAAAGAAGAAGCAATGCAATACAATTATTAAAATAAATGAGACTATTTAAAAAATAAAAAATTAAAGGAGACTGAAGCCTCAAAAGAACGGGAAGAATGTATAATTATTATGATTATTTCGCACAATTCATACTGGTTGTCTTTGCTGTCCTCTTGCGCTTTACTTGTCCTTACTTCTTTTTAAACATCGCGGGAAGTGTTTGCAACTTCGACAGTTAATTACAGTAAAACTATTCAACTATTCAATCCCATATTTTCTGACTGTTGAGTTCCTCCTATCATTATTAATATCCTAAAATTTCTTGATTATGAATTGAATATTTCATGTGAAAAACTGTGAAGAGGTGCGTCTAGTATTATTCGCGCAAGTAGCGGCGGTGCTGTGCGGGTGCTGTGCGGATGCTGTGCGGGTTTTCGGTGCTGTGCGTCTTTTAGTCATACCGTGTGGGGGGTGGGGTGCAAACTCTATATTTGCTGCCTGAAGCGGAGAAAACTCTTCAGTGATACCATCATAACTTTGGGATGTGTTATATTAACATGAGTCATGAGTCACAAAATAAATTTAAAATTCGTTTTTTTAATACAAGATTTCTTTGTACGAATATTCTCATCCTTGGGATATCTAGCGCATGAGTTGTATAAATACATGCATATTATATATATATATAAATACATGCATATATATCAACCTTCAAGAGTAAAATATTGGTCCTATCCTAAGGTCCTATGAAGTATATAGGTTAACTAACAAGTTGGTTGAAGGAGCGTGAATATTGCAGGAGTTGCGTATTCTGCCGCTAATATTAGTAAAAAACAGATTGGTTGTCATGACAACTCAACGTTGTGAAATACGCACTATCATAAATCACTCTAGATATGTTGTTTTCAAAGCAATGCGTGTATAATACAGTTTGTTACTTTTCTAGTAATTGTCCACCCAGAAATTTCAAAACATAACAATAATCAAATTGAATGAATACAACTCAATCTCATCTTTTGAAGTATGATCGTATCACAAAATGTATTTGTCTAGGCTTTAGACTCTTTTGTCCTCTGACACATCATAAATATATAATTATTATGTGCACTAAAGAATATAACCAATATAATAATGATAATGATGGCGCCAATAAGAACATAATTACTGTCATCTTTATTAGTGGGTGCGTCGGGGTAGGTACTGTTAACTTGTTGCTAAAAGTGAGACGAATCATCTAAGTATAAACAGCATTAGTTAGTTAGTTAGTTTGAATCCATTAATGCGTATAGCTATTGGATTTGTTATTTCTGTTTGACAATCTCAAGTCGAAAAATAACATTGATGATAACGTTAATGATAGTGTAGAAATACCATTTTTATAATCATTTATCACTGATGGAATATGTTGCGTTTCAGCCTGGTCGGGATTTCCCTTTCCCTAAATTCATTCTTACAAGTATAAAATGTATACAGTTTACAAAACTTATATAGGTGAGGCCGCCAGAAAAGGTAAAATTCGCCTTCACCTATTCTGTCAGATGACCCAAGTTCAAGAAATAAATGTGGTTGAAAATCCAGTTTAACAATCACCATAATTATATGAAACAATCACCATAATTATACCAAAACATTATCAGTGATGTCGGAACCAGGGGGCCACAGGGGCCATGCCCACCCCCCACCAATGAAAGTGTGTGTGTGGGGGGGGGGGGAGAGACCAGAGTATGGTTTGCCCCCTCCCCCCTCCATTTTACCTTCATGTAAAATTTTGAATGCTGAAAAAGAATTCCTCCAGATAGAGAATGCCCTCTATCAGTAATATAAAACAGGCGCAGCGGAACCGATAATTTGGTTAAAATGTGAAAAAACAACAAGAGCCTTCATGGACGACATGACCATCACAGCAAAGAGTGTTGTAGAGGGCTGATGGATGCTGGAGGATCTTACAGAGTTGATACACTGGGCACGGATGAAATTCAAACCAAGTAAGTCCAGAAGCGTCGTACTCAAGTGGGGTAAGGTCCAGGACAGATTCAAGTTCAGGATAGCTGATGCTATAATACCTACTCTTAGTGAAGCACCTGTGAAAAGCTTGGATAAGTGGTTCAAGGATACCCTGGTGGACATGAATAGCATTGACATAATGATACAGAAAGCCAAGCTGTGGATGGACACCATAGAGAAATCTGGACTACCCGGGAGATACAAAGCATGGTGTTACCAACACCGAGTTCTCCCGAGGATGACATGGCCCCTGCTAATGTATGAAGTACCAATGACAAGGGCTGAGAGCTTAGAGCGTCTATTCAACCATCACCTACATAGATGGCTCGGAGTGCCAAAGTCATTCAGCAGCATCGGACTGTACAGCAGGAGCTCCAAACTGCAACTACCCCTCATGTCAATCATAGAGGAGTTCAAAGTGACCAAAGCACAGCAGGCATTGATGTTCCGAGATAGAGAGGACACCATGGTATGAGAAGCCAGGATTGATGTCAAAACAGGACGAAAGTGGAAAGCAAGCACAGCCATCGACGATGCCGAGAGTCAACTGCGCCATAAAGAGATTATTGTCACAGTTGCAACAGGTAGATTGGGGTTGGGCCCAATACCCAGAGCCTCATGGACAACAGCAAGCAAGCGGGGCAAGAGAGAACTCATCCTGAAAGAAGTGCGACTGACAGAGGAAGAGGCTCCACTTACTAAGGCAGTAGAAATGAGCCAACAAGGACAATCAACCAGATGGGAGCAAGCCCGACCCAGGAGCATGTCCTGGAAGGACATCTGGAAGATGGATGGGTATAGACTATCATTCCTGCTCCGATCAGTCTACGATGTGCTGCCTTCACCAAGCAATCTCAGGATCTGGGGATTAGCTCAGGATCCAAACTGCAAGTTGTGTGGAAGGCCAGCTAATCTGGAGCATGTGCTGTCATCATGCAATGTCGCGCTAACAGGTGGGCGCTACTCTAATGGAAGAAGTCTAACGAACGTGTGGTCTTCGTGAGAAGAGCTAAGCAACTGATTTTATGGTAACTAATGGTACAGGCTCCTCCAGGAGGGTACATGCATAATAATGAGTGGGCGGAGCCCTTACGTAATATCCATGGCCTAGCATGTATAAGTAGACTTGCACAGTCCTAGCTAGTTAAGTATAATTAGCGATTTAAAGTAATGTGATTATAGGTGATAATTAATAATAATATAAATATAATGAGGTTACACAATGTTACGTAATGTTACATAACACTGCCCCCCCCCCGCCCTCAATCAGATACGAAGTATCGAGTGAGGGTGTACCCTAAAAACTTACAAGAAAATTTTTAGGAATTTTTGAAAAATTAAAAATATTAAGAATTAATAATTTTTAAATAGCTGTGCTGTTACCTAGTTATCCATACCAAGCCATATGCGCGGTTACATTGTGCGCAAGAAGATATTAAATACATAAAGCAAATCATACGATTTAATTACCATTTTGTAAAATATTTTCAATAAATTCATAAAGATTTAAAAACGTCGTTATGAACATGTAAGAGTGTAAACTCAGAAAGTGAAAGAACTGCTAATACTAAGGTCTTAATCGCTTGAAAAATCTGGCTATTATCTTACACAAAGGGTTCCATGTCATAATAAAAAAAAAATAAAAAAAATGACAAGGTCTGCAAACACCGCAAGTGTTAACCCTATGAAAAACCAAATTCCAGTGTTAAATTCCCAATAGTACGGTCCAATCTGAGAATTTTACTCTAATCACACATAATAAAAGAACATCGCGTATACCAACACGCGTGGAAACCTGAAATATATTGGGATCCTATGTTAAAGTCTAAATAGTCCGGTGCAAACAGGAACAAACTACGTCGTTTTAATTTTTCCTATGTTAAATTCCCAATAGGTCGGTCCAAACAGTGACACCAGCCGGCGCCACCGTCGAATCGGTTTTGGACCGGACACCTACCAAGTATAAATAGCTGGTCATTTGTGCGGTGAACCATTGAGAACGCCACCGCTGAGCCGACCACACACCCGTACTATGGGCTACAAAGTTTTTTCGGAAAGAGATTGTTATATTCTACTGTTGTCTACCTACACGCACATAGGCAAGGATCCATTGCCGAATGAGCAAGAGTATTGGTATATTCCAACTACCCACTTCCCATTCCTGGTCCATAGCCTATTCCTTATTCCAAATTAGATTTTGTCTAATCTAGTAATATACAAAAAAAGTTTACCGATACATTTAGTTATCTCCTTTTTCAAATAAATACCCGGAGATAAATAAATTCAATAATCCCGCAAGGCCTGATATGTAATCAACTGGCCTCGCTTGCTGATTATGTAACAGGTCAACCCCATCCCCTTCTACTCCTACAAGGATGACGGTTCACCCCGTCGCTACGCTCGATTTTTCAATCGCATAGCAAAAATGTCTTCTTTCTGCATCTACTTGCAGTAGAATACATGCAAAATAATTACCCGTGGGTACATATGACTAGCTAAATAACACTACAACTTCAAGTAATAAAGCGACTGATCCGCTAGACTTAGTATTGCTGACGTATCATATCCACCTAGTCATAAGATCATATAAATCTCTTGGTCTATGGTATGTCAATCCTACTCACGCTATTTACACCAGTAAAAAGAAACCATCTGTCCTTATTGGAAACAGATCTAGTGACTCCTTTAAGAGTCTGTACTACATAGTCGTCCCCTGTTGGTGTGATTACACCCTGGCTTATGGCCATCGCATCGTATCCTCAGGGGGTATCCTATTACGTATACAGTACTTAGTGCGCAGTAAATCACTTTACAGCCATATGCCACTGTCGTGTGGCGCTAAATAAACAAAACACTTGAGGGAACCATATGGGTTATCTCAATCCTCAATGTATAACTCAAAGTAGTTCCTCTAAACATATTAACTGTTATGTCTGGTAATTAGATCTACACTAAAAATACACATATACCAAGAGAGCTGAGTACCTACTCAGTGTAATCAAAGCAAACAGAGTCGATGATACGACCTAATCGTAGGCATTAATGGCCTCACCAATCCTGTATGTACATAAAGTCGTCATCGATCAACACATATAAATCACACACAAGTAAGGGAATAAAAAATAAAAGCAAGAAGAAATGCAATGAATAAAGTCAGACAATAACGCTTGTCTGTTGCATGAAATGTCATTTAAAGTTATCGACTGAATTCCAAAGAACCCAGGAAAAAAAACATTTTAGCTTGTATAAACAAGTAAAGTCCTTCCTCTCTTTCAAGAGAAATTAAAGTCAATATTATTTAGTAAAGGTGCCGTTGCTGTCCACCTTGACAAATGGGGGCGATCCATTTGCCATTTGAATCAAATATTAAATAAAATGTTAATGTCCTCGTAAAGTAAAATTATATCTGGCACTCCTAGGGTGATCCTGTCACATTCGTGGCGTGGGGAACTATAAGCATCTCCTCTTCTTGGCCACTCTCTCTTGCCGACAAGTACGCCGCCGTGCTCCTGTAAGAAAGCATCGACCACATACCAATGACAGGTTGCATAATACTTTGGGTATTTTGTAAATGATTATTTTAAAATTTCACAGTTCTTTTGTGCCAATATTTCCCATGAAAGCCACATTACAGAAAGTAAAACATCAACATACATTAACAAGAAGAAAAGACGGATATAAAATATTCGTGAGAAAAGAACACCCTACACGTCTATAAGGGCAAGAATAACTATTGTTTCAGTCCATATATTAATTATATATAGACTTACATGTTCACGTTGGACCCGTTGGGGTCGTTGATCCACGGGATCTGGTAGGATCCGTTCTTGGATTCAATCACCAGGACATACATTGCCTCTGATGATGGCTCCATGATGGCTGCCAGTTCGCTTCTGTACCTCCTATCCACCTTTACGTTGGTTGGAAGCAAGATCTGTTTGTTGGCCCTATGGATCTTCAGGGATAGGGCAGCCTTCCAACGGAGGTCCAATGATAGATTGCAACAGCAGCACCAATTGACATGAGACTTTCCCAACCTTAGAGGTGGGGCTGGGGAAGATCCAAAAATAGAATTCACTTCAAATGGGATTTGCATTAAACGTATTGAGACCAGACTCTCATCCGAGTGCAATCTCAGAGTGATCCAAGAGGCTGATTCATCGTTTACATCTTTCGTACACCTTTTACACGTGAAACATCTAGGCAAATAATTGCAGATACATCTCCTGTTTTTCCACAGGAATCGCAGGATCTTGAAGGCAATAACTGCTGCAACTATTTTGAGAATTGCCTGTGTTGGACTTGGGGGTTCGTATGGCAGTAGGTCTTGAGTCATAGGTTGTGGCGTTGGGATATCGAAGCCCAGATTTATGTCCTCGAAGACTGGGGCCGATAGGTTTAATCTAAAAGCTTGAATGGGCCTCACAAACGTGCAAATAATTGCCAGCTTGTGAATCCTATAAAATAAATAAAATGAAAATATTGTCACACCAAGACTGATAATCAACGCTATGTTTATAGTGGCTGGATGAGTCGACATGGTACTAACTGACTTTTTCAGAGTTTCCCACCGATCATTTGCCATTTTGTCAGCCACTAATAGCTCGTTAGCCAGCCTCTCTGTGTTCATTCCTGACTCTATAATCGATTTGGGTAGATGTGACAATGCTGCATGCATATCTTGGGGTGTGGGCAAATTTAGATGAATTCGTGATCCATGTTTGGTTTCTCCAGTTAGATTTTTGAATGGAATTTTAAAAATTGCTGCTATGGCTAAATTAAATCCTGATTCAACAAATATACTGGTCTGATTCCAAGTAATACATCCATCCCTAGGGGCAGAGATTACTAAAGATCCACTAACTAGGGCACAGTCGCAAGGGACCTTGACTATAGCCAAAAGGCTCAAAGCCATCCTAGTTCTGGGTCGTTTGTGACAAGCCAAAGTCACTTTGGTCGTACGACCAACCAGTAGGTGTTGCATCCTATTCATAGTCAAATGAAAGAATGGGGTTGGTTTAGTCAGATATGTGTGGAATACACATAACCGAGCAATTTCAGAAGCTTTATCTTTAAAAATGGCCGAATAACAAGTTTCTTTTCCCTTTAGAATATGAGTTGGAGGAGTAAAACATGCCACTGAATTCCTGAGCTGTGTGCACTGCTCGAACGAATGAATTTTCATTTCGAAATAAATTCCCTGAAGGGGACATTTTGCCAGAATATGGGGTATCTCGGTCTCTAACATGGTATACCCTGTTGAATCGTTCGAGCTACTGTGAATAGGTATGCCGAATTTCAGGGGTCGATATGCAATGCAGTTATCGTCATTATGTGAAATTATTAGTGGAATTGTTATCAACAGAGAATTGTTTTTAAAGGAAAAATTTTCTACTCTAGTGTAGGAGCTGTCCAAGGAATCGTCCAAAATCCTCAACGTGGGAGATTGGACTTTCAACTTGGTTGCTACAGGTTTCAACAATTCTCTTAGGCCTCCCATCGGAAGAAATACATCCGACAGAACACCATGTTTTAAATCGTCCAATCCCTTCAATAATGTCCTAGCTGTATCTATATATTCTATTAGTACTAACAAATTTAAAGTTGCTTCATGCAGCATCGCATGTAAAGCCATGGTGTTAGATATTTCTGAAGTTAGGTTAGCTACAAAGGCATCGATCTGGTTCGTCAGATCCTTAATTTCGTCGGTAGAGTTTATAAATAATTTCCCTACCTCACTATTGTGTTTAGAAGCGTGCCTGAATAAGTTTTTCAATTGCTTAGTAAGACCTAAAACTACCTTATCCCTGTTCACATCGGATAATTTTCCCAGTGATAAAGTATCTATTAAAGCATCAAGCTTGCTCTCCACTAAAGCCAAATGGGGGTCTGTAGCTAAGCCTAGGGCTGCAGAAACTGTATCGCCTATAGGCTGTAAAAACGCTTTTCTCTTATACCTATTGTATCTGTCGTTTGCCACATTCTCTATTTTATCAAATAACTCAAGGGCTGTCCCATAAACAAGCTGCAATAGGCCTTGGATCTTATCTCTAATAAGTCTCATGTCTGATGTTGTATTGTAGTGATTTTCCATCCTAACGATTGTTCCATTAGGTGGCAAAATCACTGTTGGGATTGCTATTTGGACATAGGTTTTTTCCACGTCCGTCAAGATGGGTTTCCTCGTTCCAGCAAATGCAACCCCGTAGTTGTGTTTCACTACAGAGTCCGCATTTGCCCATACGGTGAGGAACAGAAGCCTAAACGAAGGTAAGAAAGAAAAGAAAAATTCTCGTAAACTTTTGTGTTCAGAATTCAAAACTAAAGCGATATTTTCCCAAAAAGTATATCCCGTCTATATTACCGACTGGGCTTATGCTTAATCTATTTTCACGATTAAGGCCATATGTCGGGGGCCTCTTGCCACTAAATGACTTATCTCCACTATCATGCTCACATATAAATAACAACATACAATAAAAGGAAGAATAATATTCCGGTGTAATCCATGAGTAAATCCTTGGCATTGATGGGTATCCACATAAATATAAACATCAGAGCAATCGTAAATCAAGTCTCAAAACGACACTTACCAGATTGCAAGACGGAACATGGTGATAAATCGTTGTGCCTATCGTGTAGCAGCTCACTATCAGTGAAAAATAAAACGAGCAGCTCAACTCTCCCCGATGGTTTTGGCCACTGCTAAGGAAGAACTTGAATTCGGCTGGTCATATAGTAATGTCCGCCTCAAGCCATGAATAATCTTGACCAATAGCAGCTTAGGACCCTGGAATTGCTCTTCCTGAGGAAGACATTCCACACCATATATAGCAAGGGGGGCGTATACTAGGAGCTGTCGTGCCACCATCACTCAGCATCATTTACATAATACGATTGCATCGTCCCATCCTACTGGACTTGCATAATAATGCCGCCTATCTGACTCAACATAGATACCATCTGTTCAACCCACGGGGACCCCGGATCCTAGTAATTTACTCTAAGATATATCCTGTCGACCAGAATTATTTTCCTATTTATTTGCTGTCTCTAGTATTTTGATAAGCTTGTTATCAATCGCACTGGATTTCTTTATAAATTGTACATGTACTGGCCTTTTTACCTCTACCCCAGTCTCCAAATTCCTGATCTTCACAGTATATGGGGATGGGAACCCACACACAACGAATGGTCCAGCAAATTGTTGTTGCAATTTCTTTGCTGTATTTTGCCTTAGCAAACGATGTACTTTAGCATAGACTATAGATCCAACGTCTAATGTGTGGGGCTTGGCCTTCGTATCATGCTTCTCTTTCATTTTTCTTTCCCTCTCTCTTCTGCTTTTATTTGCAATTTCAGCCGCTTCAGCCTTTGTTTTCATTATTTGTAATAACTGATCTATTACTGGCTGAGTGTGGGCTATGTCATCTTGCAGTTGAGCCTCTGAGGGAATGATCGGGTTTTTGCCGAATGCAAGGAGATAGGGCGATATGCCAGTGGTGTAATGATCTGAAGCGTTCAGAGCAAATTGGATATTAGGTAAAAATAAATCCCAATTCGTCTGATTTTCATTCACCATCGTCCTTAAACAACCAATAATCGACTGATTTTGGCGTTCTACTTCTCCCTGTGATCGACTTAAATATGGCGAACCATGCACTTGTTTTATTCCCCAAGCTTTGCATTTTTCTCTAAAAGTTTCTCCTATGTAACAGCTGCCATTGTCGCTCCTCAAGATCTTAGGGACACCGACGTATGCTATTACATATTTATGGAATTCAGCTGCTACCCTTTCTGCTGTAATAGCTGGTGTCGGCCATATAAAGCAGAACTTTGAAAAATGATCAGTCACTACCTGGATGTAACAATTATTCCTCTGTGTTCTAGGTAGAGGACCCATTGCATCTATCATCAAAGTTGAAAAAGGTGTGAAAGTCGTTTCTCTGATCTTCATGGGGAGCTTATTCGGATGCTTTACACTTTTAGATTGAAGACACTCATGGCATGATGTAATATGGTCTTTCGTATCTCTAGCCATCGAATTCCAGAAGAATCGGGCCTGGAGTAAAGAGAGTGTCTTTGCATAGCCAACATGTGCATTAATTGAATTACCATGTACATAATTGATCAAGGGGGCCTGTAATGTCTGTGGAATTACCACTTGAAAGGAATTTGCCATCTGAGCTATCTTAGTCCTCTTAGGCAATCTGCAGAGTATGTTATCCTGAATGAAAAACATATCGTGTGTGGTCAGAATTAACCTAGTCAACTCATGATTCTTGGGCAATTGTTTTCCTTCAATGTAACCTGACATTAGTTTACAAAACAAATCATCCCCCTGCGCCAGCTGTAATTTCAGCTTATCAAATGGCAACTCAATCGTATGTTTATTCGCCATTCCATCTCCAGGATTTGGGGTATTTATCCTGTTCCTGGAAGTGTATTTTCCTGGTCTGATTACAGGTCTTGCCTTTGTTTTCCTAGCCTTCTGGATGTTGCTTCCCTTAGACACACAAGCTGGGGTAGACATTTTATCCCTACTAATCCCATCTGGCTTGCTAGTCAAGGGTCTTGTATCAACATTTCCTAATTGCTTTGCACGATTTTGAGCTCTCGTTTCCACTGGAGCAATTAGGATTTCCTCTACAGTGTTTATCGCTGGCTCATCGTTATGCAATTTTCCTGGAAGGTCTGGAAACTCAGGAATTTGTGGATCTTCATTATCTAATTCCTGTACCTGTCCTGATGTCTTAAGTATTTTTCTGCTCTTGTAGAGCATGATGGGGTTATTTTCGCAAGGATCCTCCTGTTTATAGTGTTTAGTGGCTTGGATGGGATTGAATGTTACTGATTTCTTCATCTCCACATGTGGGACTGCTGGTATATTTGGATCATATATTCTTCTCGATAAAACATCTGGGATGATGTTCAATTTTCCCTTGATGTATTTGACCGAAAAATCAAATTGTCCAAAGAAATCTAGCCATCTAAACATTCTACCAGTTAGATCCTTTTTAGTGTTAATTGCAGTAAGGGCTGCATGATCGGTAAGAATCGTGAAATGCTTAGACATAACATAATGTCTAAACTTTCCTAGGGCGAATCGGATGCCTGCCAATTCCTTTTCTGTGGCACTGTATTTTTGCTCAGCTGGGGTTAACCCTCTCCCAGCAAAGGCAATTGGTCTCAAATTCCCATTAATATCGGCTTGAGATATGCAGGCCCCTAAACTTTGGTTAGAAGCATCTGAAGCTAAAATAAATTCTTTTGAATAATCTGGATATACCAAAACTGCATCCTCCAGAATTGCATTTCGAATTTTATTGAAAGCACTCTCTGCCGCAGACGTCCATACAAACTTAACCTTTGCCTTGGTCAGCATATATAGGGGCTTCATTATCTGGCTAAAATTAGGAATAAACACCCTATAATAATTAGCCAGCCCAGCAAACGAACGTACTTGTTTCACTGATTTTGGGGTTGGAAACGATCGCAAAGCGTCTAGTTTTGCTGGGTCAGGATGTATCCCATCCTTGTCGACAATGAACCCTAAAAAGGGGACTCTACTGAGACCAAAGGAACACTTTTCCTTTTTAAATTTGATATTTGCCTTATCAAAAGCTGTAAATACATTCTTGATATCCTGCACGTGAGAATCCCATGTAGGTGATGCGATCACCACATCATCTACGTAATAGAATGCATTTGGGACTGCTCTCAATACATGTTCTATTAGAGAATGAAACGCTTTTGGAGAAGTTTTAAGTCCCATTGGCATGACTTTGTACCTATACACTCCTAGAGGCGTATTAAATGCTGTAATAAATCGATTTTCTTCCCTTAAACCCACCTGATGGAAACCAGCAAATGCATCTAAGCGAGAGAAGAATCGACCTTGTGTTTGCCCCACAGCTTCGATAGTGTCGTCGGCGCGTGGAAAAGGTCTTATTTCGTCCTTTACAGAGCGATTTATTTGCCTATAGTCAATCACAAGACGCCAGGCTCTTTTACCGTCTGTTGTCATTGGTTTTTGTACCAAAAAACAAGGTGAACTAAATTCTACAGGATCCACACATTTCTCGATTAAATTTTGCTTTACCTGGTCCTTCAGAATTCCAGCCATAACCTTGGTCATGACTGGGTTCATTCGGTATGGCTGTCTCATTGTGGGACTAAAATCTGGTTTTAAATCAATGCCATGTTCATACTCTGTAGTTAACCCTAGTTTTTTATCCTTACCGACAAAAGAATTTTCATGATCATGCAATAGACTTAGTAGCTCCTTTTTCTGTTCAGGATTCAAATCCTCGCCGATCTGAAAATCAACTACCTTATCATTGTTTTCACTCGATTGTGCGACCAATTCATTCAAATTTTCCACCTCTTTGGGGGAATAAAACTCGTCCTCGTGAGCCAACGTATATATACCCAGAATTGTTCCTCTCTCGATAGTTGTGGCTGCTTTGGAGGCATTAAAAATGGTTATAGGAACTTTATTTTCTCCAAATGGCTTAACTAATGCATGTTTAACAAGGAAAGAAACTGGCCTCTGTCGCTGCAAATTCTCAGTCACTCCAATTGAATTTAACATATCTTCATAAGAAGTGATTGCCGCGACAGTGGTGTATTCAGTCCCCGGAGCTATCACAAACCTACGTGCAGCTCTGATAGGGAACACCTGTTGTTTTTGTCCTGATTTGAAGCTAATCTTTGCTCTAAACTTTCGTAAAAAATCAACTCCCAGTATCATGCTTCTGGTTAACGCAGGAAGAACGATAAACCTATGGGTGAATTGTTGGCCTTCTATCATGAAATTTAACTCGATTTTCTTATAACAATGATGTGCTCCTCCATCTGCAACAAATATTTTAATATTACAGCGTAAAACCTTCCCATTGGGTATTTTACTTCGGATTTTCCTGAAAAATGCAGAACTAACACAAGAAATAGTGGCACCTGTATCAACAAGAACTGGCATATTCAAATCTTTTACCTCGATTTCTATGCAACCTTTATCAATTGGAGCAGTGACCGAAACTTTCTCACCTTTATGTTTGGCTTTCCTCAGCTTCAGCACTGCTTGGCAATTGTCGTCGTCCCTGTCTGTGTTGGTGGAAGAAATAATGTTTTTCTTTGTACCAGCAAACTTGCCTATTCTAATTCTGGATATTCTGTCTTTTTCTGTTACCGATTTACTAGGAGAAACACACTCTTGTTTGGGATTGTCCATTGGCTTGCCTAATTCGTCAACAATTTCATTTATGCCGTGTCGGTCGCCCTCCCAGACACAGCCTATTCGTTTAAATCATCACTCTCTTTGGAGGATGATCTGTGGGGGGTGACATCTCTCCATTTGTTTTCACCTCCCTTTGGCGATTTCGATCTATGTTTCTTGTCCTTGTTGAAGGAAACCGATTTGTCTTTGCTATTGCTTCTAAAATGCTTTTTGTCCTTTTTATAATACTTTTTCTCATCACCACTTTTCTCCCTGCTGGAGCTTCTGTTGCTAAAATTGCTGTGGCGACTGGACGACCTCTTTCTGCTGCTATCGTAGTAGTCAGAGCTGTCATAATTCTTGTGCTTTGATCTGTATTTCTGAGGCTTTTCTCCCTTCTTTTCCTGGGCTTTCCTAGCCTCTCTATATTTATCAGCTCGAGATCTGTGATATTGCTCTCTCTTACGATCACTATCCTCGCTGTATTTCTTTGTATAATTTTTTTTCTTTCTTCGAATACATCATGTGTATTGCTTCCTCCATAGGCATGTGGCTAGGGGCTCTGTCGGAGGCTATCATTCCCTCATGCTTGGCTGCCATTTTTGAGGCCTGATCTAAAGTGGTTGGAAATTCAGAGGCCACTCTTCCAGCCAATTCTGGTCTCAGATTCGTAACATAGAATCTGATCTGGACATGTAAGGGAACATTTGCCTTAGAGAGTAAGGTTAACATATCGTTGTCATAATCTATCACCTTCTCGTGCCTGCCCTGCTTTCTATGGGAATAATCCCTCAACACCTCAGCTAAAGGAAGCTCACTGAATTTAGCAATAAAATCAGTTTTAATGCGATTATATGGCAATGTGTCGCCATATACACCAACTATTTGATTATAGAAGGTCTTAGCCCTCCCCGACAAGTATTGGACCAGAGTGGTAACCATAAGCTGGTTATCCTCGCGAATAGGCACTGTAAATGCCTCAAATTCATCAAAGAATTCATTCACAGGTCTCATAGCTGTGGGCTTGTCGAAAACCAAGGGGGGCTTTCTGTATTGCTTGGATAATGCTGCTGTCGAAGTGAGGCCAGTAGCCTCTGCTTGCCTTCTCAGAGACACATCCAGAAAAGCAGTCTGATCTAATCTCATCTGCTTTATTTCATCCACCAGATCGTAGAGATGTTGACCATAGGGTGGGGGTGGTGGTCTGTACATCCCTTGTTGTACGTTTGGCAATTGAAAATTTTGTTGCTGTCTGTTAGGGGTCTGGTTCCTAGGATAATTCTGCCTAGGCACCTGTCTGTGAGGGGGTGTATTCCTACCCCTTCCCTGTCTTTGTCGTCCTCTTTGGATCCCCTGATCAATGTTTCTTGGCTGGGGAGCTTGATTCACATTAACGTTGGGATCTGGGACTTGGTATTGCTGTGGCTGATTCACAATATTTTGAGGCTGTTGTGGCACTGCATTTTGTGCCTGTTGTTGCACAAAGTTTTGTCCTTGTTGTGCCACATTTTCACCGTATTGCTGATATTGTCCTTGAGGTGGAACATACTGGTAGGGGGTATAGAACTGTTCATGTATACCAGCATTTCCCTCATCTTGCACGTGCCTGGGAGAAGGCAAACCTCCCTGTCTATTCGCCATATCCCACCAGTTTTGATATGGATCAGGTCTAAGTGGGACTTGTTGCTGTACGTGATGGGGGGTTATCACAGGGGGTCTTGGACCATTTATCACAGGGGGTCTCGGACCATTCACGTTAAACACTGGGGCCTGTGGGAAATTCTTCAGAATAGGCCTCTGTGTCTGTTGCATAAGCTGATTCAAAGTTGGTTTTGCAGGGGTCTGTAAAGGGGTTTGAAAGTTGTCGTTTAAACCAGGGGTCTCGAATGGGTAATATGGCCCTCGATTAGCTTGATCTGCTTGGTTTATCTGATTAGCTGGGTTAATCCTCGGAGAAGGAGGTGTTGGCACCCTAGGGGTTAACACTCTCTCTCTGTGATTATTTATGTCCCTTTCATCAACCTGGTTTTCTTCCACAACATTTCTTTCAATATTATTATCAACATTCAAACCGACCTGAGGCTGATTTTCCTGCAACTCCTCCTGTTGATTCTCCACTGGATTAGCTGCTTCCACAGCTGGCTCAGGCTCCTGCTCTCCCTCTAAGTTAAGGTCCACTCCTTCTTGCTGGTCTTGCTCATCTCCAACGAGCTGCTCCTCCTCGTCTGACACGTCCTCAATGTGTTCCTCGTGCCCAATATTGTTTCCAGCCAACTGCTGTACGTTTCTGTTAATAATTTCGTCAATTAAGTCCACATTTATATCGTTGTTCACCACCTCCTCCTGTTGATTTTGACGAACTGGTGGTGGAGGTAATGGAATTGCTTCTGGATTTAATCTTGCATTTACATTTGGGACATTTTCCATGTCCTGAGGCACTTCGTATGGGTCTTCAACAAATTCCAATTGCCTCGGCTGCTGGTTCAAGATTTTGCCTCTATTCTCTCGTCTCTGTCCTCTCGTTACTATCGCTTGCGGTAACGCTGCCAAACGCTCAACGGAACGTTTAATCTTGTCGAACAGAGCCAACTCAGGCGATTCGCAGCCTCTTCCATCGCTCAAAAACATGCTTCAAATTGCAAATAAACTCGCTTTTTGTGAGAAAAAAAAAATCTCTATGTCCAAGATCGAGCGGGTTGTCCGCCAGTGTAATGGTCTAATGGAAGAAGTCTAACGAACGTGTGGTCTTCGTGAGAAGAGCTAAGCAACTGATTTTATGGTAACTAATGGTACAGGCTCCTCCAGGAGGGTACATGCATAATAATGAGTGGGCGGAGCCCTTACGTAATATCCATGGCCTAGCATGTATAAGTAGACTTGCACAGTCCTAGCTAGTTAAGTATAATTAGCGATTTAAAGTAATGTGATTATAGGTGATAATTAATAATAATATAAATATAATGAGGTTACACAATGTTACGTAATGTTACATAACACTACAGATGGCACCACACTCTCCCGCGCGCCGTACCCGGGCGATACGGAGCGGCAAGTTTTTTCGTCTTCAGTGAGACGATTTTTGTCTATAGAGCACCGCGAACGCTACTGGTGAACAGTGGTGATGAAATTGCCTGAACTTCTGATACGAAAAACGGTCATTTGAATCACGGAGACGAAATATGATATGCTCCGTATTCGCGCTCCGTTTTTCGTATTGATTTTTCAAATTGCAACGATTGGAAATAGAGGTACAATTAATGGCTCAATAATCATATGGTATTAGTACAGTCAAATAAATATGTCAAGGTGTTTAATACAATTTAAATTGTGTAAAAGGCTGAAGTAGTTTTTGAGTAATAAGCATAAGTATTCAGACATAATTTTAGACATTATTTCAGCAAATACCTCATCCTATAGAGTATATTTTTATCGTTACCCTCTAACAGATTATCGTATTAACACTATCGATCATAGTACTGAGTAATGATAGATGATCATAAAACAGCTTATATGCCATATTCATGTTATTGTACAATGGGAACAGCATATTGTATGATGGCGACAGCAAGGCGACCTTGAAATCCATTCGTGCATGAAGCAGTCTATAGCTATGCCTTGTGCGCTACTATGTGTGCGCGAAATAGCCACTATGAAGCTAGTGCCACTCCAAGATTTGAATCTCAATGAAGAACACTTACATTGTAGATTATGTACAATGTAGGTGTTCTTCATTGAGATTGTCTATATTATAGGCGATGGAACCATTCCTGAGATGTCACAGAAACAACACTATATCCATGGTAAGTCACATGTACAAATTGCATAACTTATGTCGAATTCTAGAGTTATATATTTGACTCTACCTAAATATAAGGTATAGTCTAAGACCCTCTCTGGTCACTGCAGAGTGCAGCATACATTTGTTAATCTTTTTTATAGTGTCTACTTCATTTGGACATGTCTGGTAATCTCCATTATTTATCATCAATAATTCTTGTTCAATTCCATTTTAGTTTCATCTCATAGAACAAGAGCAAGAAACGGTTATACAGAAGCCAAGGTTTGTGGGATGTATGTAAATTTATAGCTATTTATCATTAGTTGATCGGATGGTAACTAATCATTAAGCCCTGAGAAATGCTCATGGTCAAAATACCGCCCACAGTCAGAGTACCACCCAACCCTTAACCGCCCTCCTTCTCAGAGGGTTGCGCGAATGGTAGGTGCGAGGTTATATGATGTGTGAATGCACTGGGAAAGGATGATGTGAGAAAATGGAAATAGTTGTAAGGACCAAACGCTATATAATTAGGTAGGAGTTATCATGAGTTATATGACTAATGACGACCACATTTGAAGTCGTTACAATATTTTAAAGACAATTCTTTTTTCTTGATATCTGGCGGTTTCACCGCATTAATGCCTGGTCAGTTTTGAAGGCCTTTGTCGCTGAAAGTATTTACAGACATTTCTCATACATCATTAAAACATGTATCCAATCACTTCCAATGCCATTATCAACGATCTCCATTACTTCCATATTGAAATGATTGAATAATAACGATTCAAGTGTTGTGTAGCCTACGACTTTCTAACGCTAATACCAAAGCGTACTAGATCTATTTAATGTTTGAAAAATGAAAATGTCATTATAAATGCAATACCATTCAATGTTAGCATATGCACAGGGAGTGTTAGAGTATTAACAACAGCATTGAGACAGGCTTGGTAAACCTGTGCGAAATTGGTATGTTATGTGGGCTAAAATTAGCTCCGCCCTGGCTGTGCTAAAATGTTGGTAGGTCAAGAAGCTAAACATAGGCAACATAAACAAGACAGTCAGTTATAGTCATGTTCCAGTTGAGTGACCTGGCCTAGAGGTCGTATATAACATTAAATAATTTTCTAGCCTAATAACCCAATGTATTGTTTTAATTTTCGAATGTTGCCTGGTCCTCCCCTGTGATACCATTCATCTTATCAACTTAGAAACTAGCTGAAACTTTAGTTTACAGATATGCAGATATGCAGATATACTGTTATATATAGAGAGAGATATTGTAATATTGAATTACTAAGTTAATTGTTTTGAAATACAACAAACATTGATGTGTTTAATTTGATGTATATACCTGTACTTCTCTCTTTGCAGAAGATGGCACAAGGAAGAAATACATCAGAAAGAATGATGCACCAAAATAATGAAATGATGTGTTCGAAGGGAAGAATACATTCGTCCTCTTCAAAGTCAATAAATGAATAAACAAATAATTATTTAAGCATTATTTTCGTGGGCCAGTACAGGCCTGGAATGAATCCCCTCCCCCACCCCTCTCATAATCACCACAGCATGACGAACCCCCTCCCCCACCCCACATGAGGGGCGAGGCCGGCCGTAGGGGTCTAAGGGATTAGGAGACTAATCCTTTAGCTTTCCCAGGTTATGATTTACCCGTCGCGGGTACGAAAAACGCTGTGACGAAAAAAATCGTATCAAAAGTGGGGACAAGAAATTCGTATACAATTTCGTATTGCGCGGATACGGCGGGCGGGAGAGTGCACGACCAAGTTCTACAGGAGATCTGCGCAGCCCTGGATTTACATCGGAGGAAGAAAAGAAACATCGAGAAAGGGCCCAAGTTTATCAACTTTGTAAGAGGCGGAACAAAAGGCAGCTCAAACAGGCTACCAAGCGGCATCCTGGCAATAGCCAATGACTGGCAAGATGCAAGCTGATGTCTCTGGGAGATCAACATTCCCAAGACAAGTTGCAATAACAACACTGCGACCTGAGACCTCATACCTCATACCTGCTGTCTCCAAGTATGAGGCAAGTGGTTCTAGTGGAGTTAACAGTGCCATGGGAGACCAAACTGGAGGAAGCCCATGAAAGAAAGAGGGAGAAGTACCAAGGATTGGTCGAGGCGTGCCTAGGAAACAACTGGAAGGCTTTGAACTTCCCAGTTGAGGTAGGCTGCCGAGGCTTCACATCCAACTCCCTCTGGAAAACACTGGGCTTCTTGGGCCTCACTGGAACAAACAGTAAGAAGCTAGTTGGTGTAGTAGGCCGGAAGGCAGAAGAGGCATCCTGCTGGATATGGAGGAAGAGGTAGGAGCCATGGAAGAGCTAGTCGGACCCTGGCTGAGTCTGATCACCTCAGTCGGTGCGCCCCCGGAGACTGTAGTAGTATGCGCCACAACGGTTGATGAAAGGGAGTTCCACCTGATGAGGTATCCAACTTAGCAGCATAAGCTGTATTCTAAGAAATAGACTGATGTCCTACATAGGAGATATTCCAACCTAGCTGACCTGTTTGGTTGTTTGTTTTGAATTTCTCAGGGTCTGCGGTGAGGGCATAATTGGGCCTTAGGCTACTTCTATAATTGGTCTTACACAGTGCCTCTATATTAGGATGAATGCACCCTTCTATATGTATAGGCAGTTAATAAAGGACACTTAAGAGGGGTTTGATTGACAGGCCACACACATATACACTCTGCGCGACAACGTATCCGCGCGATACGAAATTGGATACGAAATTCTTGTCCCCACTTTTGATACGAAATTTTTCGTCACTGTGTATTCGCGCAGCGATTTTCGTATACGCGGTTCGCGCAGCGTTTTTCGTACCCGCGGTTCGCGCAGCAGTTGGCGTCGACATGCTGTAATGCAGCGCTAGTTTTCACACCTGTGGTGGGGTGGGGTGGGTGCTTTTGGGGTCGATGGGGGGCAGGGGGATTTATATATAGCTTGCGATTATTCATGATTGATAAGGAATTATTAGATCTGGGTTATCAGATCGATCAAATGTTACTGATTTTATTTCTTTGAATATTAGGGTGAGGGGTAATACATTTATTTTCCTTTTATTTTCATCATTTCATCATTTTCTTTTCAAAAGTGTTCCTTTCTCTCCAGCTTCTGTAAAGAAAAATAGACATAATATATTAGGTGCATACGGAGGTTACATTTTAATGAAAGCAAATTTATGAATATGAGATACAATATGAGAGGCACAGCAAGTAATTAAGGGGTTGCTACGCAAGCTTGACAATGCAGAAATGCAGCAATGTTAAAGTTGATAGACAGTAGAAAAGATGAATATATTGTACGCATATGAGTACGGCAGCATGGCCTTAGAGCAGAGGGTAATCCCAAAGTATATCTAGACAGGCTGAGGTCGGAAAGATTTATAAGTAGTCAGTATTGGCAAGGGAGACAATTATGGGACCAACTCCCATTACATATAAAGGCTATCAAAGATTGCAACCCTGGGATTGCAATTGTTTATAAAACAATTGCAATACATAGGAATAATATGTATATATATATACTTATTTAGAGATCACTCATGGAATATACTCCATGTGGTACACAGGGAGGCATACCGGCTAACAGGAGGAGTAAAGGGGGATGAAGAGTGTGTGTGTGTGTGGGGGGGGGGGCGCATACAGGAGGAGGTACAGGGTGGAGGGGGTACAGTAGGAGGTACAGGAGGATGTACAATGTACTTGAAGGTATACAATAGACCCAATGTAGACTCCAGGCGTCAGCCTGTCTGACCGTGGCTTTGTGCAGTCAGTCAGCCAGAACCATGCTTGGGACAGGTACACTAAAATAACGGTTATTTTCACCTTGGTTTTCACCTTAAAGGTTAAATACCACTAACCTTACCTTCACTTTCAGTATGGCTGGTGTTTGCTCACATCACACTTCTATCCTGACATGTCCTATTCTTGATGAATAAAATATTCAAAACAAAACAAAAATACTGCCCTTGGGGCAACGTGGAATGCTATAGGATCTGGACCAAGGGTTGTTCATGATTGATTCGATTTGAAGCAAAACATTATAATATAATGTTTTATGATATTATGATCGAATCTGTTAACATTGTTATAGAAAAATATTGGACGTGGATTAAGTCTTTCCATACCGTATCACTAGGTTTGAACTGTTTTGTACTGAATAGATTAAAGAACTATACACCCAGTTCTATGACTCCCATCAATCCCGGCTTTAACCATAACTCACTCACTCAGAACACCGGAAAACGATTGCTCATGGTATCTTTGTATTTATTCGAACTTGATGATTATAATATATTGAATCGGAAGGGGAGGGAATATAATAATAAAGAATACATATCAGAACTATGCTCTAATACTTAAACAAGTATTAAACTAATTAAGGTTACAGAATAAAAATGTGGAAACGGTTAGTAATGTATAGTGACATTTGAAAAAAATCAGCCATATTTTTGGGCGGACAATCATTAGTAAGGTAGTTAAATTAAGTTTTAATTAAGTTATTAGAAATGCCTGCATAAGTTTAGTACAGTCAAATCTCCAACTATTATACACCTTGGAAGACTTATCATTACTATATTTTATATGTTCATGAAAGCACATTCTAAAGCCCAAGGAATTAGAAAATCTCTACAAACAGTTCTTCGGGACGAAACATTTAAAAAATCATTATTGCGACTTTAGACTCGTTTTTATGTAACACCTGAACTAAAATCTTCTGAAATAAAGTAGAATTTAAATGGCGATGAGACATATCACAGCTGTGAAATTCGACCAATAAACTGTTTAAAAAAACCCAACATACTGCGGTATTTACCTTGAGATAGTAGACTCCTCCATTTTGTGACGGGTCGGCTATATTCCGAGATAAAGTGACCTTGTGTTGAGGTCCCCCGTCCGTGATATAGACCTAGAATACATATTTACTGTAAATGCTATAATCAGCACCCACAGGAAAGGACTGAAATTGATTTTTCTTTTCTTGGAACGTATTTTTATTCAGTATGTGGACCCCATAACCTCTTCTCTTTATATTAAAGGAAAGGAGACTCTAAAGGTCTCCTTTGCTTGAGGCATATGCTTCAGAAAAATTAGTCACAAATCACAATATAGAAGTACTTATTAGATGTCGTTGTGTTTACCACCATTGGAATCCCCCGATTTCAATAGTTACAATGAGGTGGAGGAAGTAAAAGGAACAATAAATCATCTAAGCGTTACTATATTATAAACACATTAGCAAAGTACCCGTCCTCCGGGCGGTCCCCCTCTCTCCCCACAAGTCCCCGTCTCCCTCTTTTCCCTCCCCCTCTTCTATGTCTCTCATACCTGTTTTTCTCTCCCAACCCCATTTCCGATCTCCCCTCTCCCTCCCCTTTTCCTCATGCTCCCCCTCCCCTCCTCTCTCTCCCTTTCCCTACATCCTCTCCCTCCCCTCTTTTCCCTCCCCTTCCCCTTCTCCAATACCCCAACTATCTCCCTCCCCTCTTCTTCCCTCTCCCACTCCTCTGCATGTAGTTGGGGCCCCTTGGAAGTGACACAGTATCTCACAGGGGCTTTCCCAGGCTATAAATAGAATGTGTAGATCCCAATTTAAAAAAGGCTTGAAAATCACATTTTCACCCCAGATACCTTCACAAACCACATATAATGTCCTCCAGACAGGGTCGACATATCTGTAGAGACCGAAAAGACAGATGGGGAGATCACACATTCCCAGAACATGCGTGACAAAAAAACCGTTCTAGAGCTTTATATATTAGATAAACTCAGTGAGATAGAGATATGAAGTTGATTGGTGATATTTTACCCGACAATTCAATTAGATTTGAACATTGCACTGCACTATGTGATTTATATTCTAATCTACATTTACCACTTATTGTTAGAAGGTCCCAGAGGGAAAAGACAAATGAGGTGAACTAGTATTCGTTTATTGTATGGAATATGGTAACCATTAATAACCCTCAATCTGGCATGTTTGACATATTGGCCTTATCCAAAACACTCCAGAGTTCAACACGTTTTGAACAAGTACTCCTGTATTCCACTAGAAATGAAATAGGTCTATATCCTTTCACAGACTTCAAGCTGTTACAACTAGTGTAACACAAAAGGTAACAAAGTAACGAAGTTTAAAGAAGTATTTATTCCTGGTACCGGTACAGGTATACAATGTGATGTATGTATGTATCAATTTTATTTCCAATATTCACAGTTACATCATTCTTTTTGGAAAAAGGGAGAAGCACTCCACAAATCACTTCATTATACATCCTTCTGAGAAAGACTATGTTTCTCAGGTCTTCCAGGCATCCCTGAGTTTGTGTTTACATTAATCTTCATTTGATAAGTGAGATTGTATGTGTACATTAGCTACCTTTTTAAAAATTACCTAGTTATTGACTTAGTATTTGATGACGTCTGTCTGAAATATACACGTCACATGAGGACGATGCTCCACCGCGTCCACTTTTCTCCGGATGACGCACATTCTAATAACGTCATGTAGCTTAAGGACGGCCCGTTACGTCGCCACCATTGAATAACGTTGTTATTATGATGCTTTTTGGCAATACGCGTCCTTTCCCACAGAGTGCTTTATCGCATTACGCGTCCTGTGCGTGGGAGTGCTTTTACACATTATGCGTCCTACGCATGGGAGTGCTTTAAGGCAATACGCAGCCAAATGCATGGGAGTGCATTAAGGCAATACGCGGCCACACGCGTGGGAATGCTTTAAAGCAATACGCGGCCTGAATGGGTTAAACAGGAGAGTTAATAATAGTATTACATATCATATCATATTACATTTATACAATTCAATACATTTTGATTTTCGCGGATTAATACTAGATATAAGACATAAAGACAATGAGTACATGTAGTACGTCAATTCATTACTGTATATCCCGATGGGCAATTGAACGCAATTAACGCGCAAAAAGACCAGCGCATACTGAAGCGCACAATAACTGAGTTGACCGTAGCCACTTATTACGCTTTTTTTGTTGCAGTTTCTAACGCTTAGCTTTGCGCAACCTTGATGCGAATGATTAGCGCGACACTGACAACTGAAGTATGCGCAAACCTTTTGCAGAATAGGAGCGCACAATTACTGAGTTGAGCGTAGCCATTTATTACGCTTTATTTGTTGCAGTTACCAATGCTTAGGTTCGCGCAAACTTGATGCACATTATTATCGCAATAGAAGAGCAATAATGTATGCACCACACCTTTTGCGGCTGAAAAGCGCTCATTATGCGGATACACAAGTTCCTGAAATATGCGCAAATCATTTTAGCATATATATTGCCAATATTATGCGCACCAAAAGTCCTTTACCCTTACTTATTATTGCGTATGTATTGCGGTTATATTACGCACTGAACTGTGCGTAAATTATGCGCACGAAAAGTCCTTTATAGTTACTTATTATTGCGTATGTATTGCGGTTATATTACGCACTGAACTGTGCGCAAATTATGCGCATGAAAGTCGTTTTATTATCGCGTATGTATTGCGGTGTATACTGAACTGTGCGCAAATGCGTTTGCATGTAAATTGCATCTATTATGCACATAACTAATGTTGATCTAATCATACCTTAAAAATAAAAATTGCAGAACAATGGCAAATACAATATTATTTCTTTAGTAACTTTATTAGAACAAAATGAACATTCATATATACATTTATATATTATCATAGCTGGTCATAAAAGATTCATTATAGTGAAGTCAACTAGTAAAACCATAAATATCAGCTGAATACCCTGAATACATTTGAAAATACATAAACGAAAGACAGTTAATTGCTTTTCGTGTGTACTATAAATAATCTCTTAAACCAGCACAGCACCAAATAATTGTCCTCAGCACCACAACCCCCACTCTAAACTATATTTGCAAATATCCACTAAAAAATATATTTAATCAATACATTACTCAGAACAAATATGTACATCGCGTAGTAAATAAATGCTAGCTGCCTCTCTGATCTTTGCTCTTTCTCATTTTGGAAGCATCTGAACAAGAGGCAACTTAAGATTTAAGTCATCAGCAATATGATATGATATTCAATTTCAAAAAGAGCTTTTGTATTCATAATTTACCTATAAAATTGACATAAAAGTACGAAGCTGGGGACTTCTGCCCAAGGTGGCTAGATAAACATATATAATGACATCTTAGATAGACGGTACATTCGAATTTTACTCAACAGTATCATTGTCGCCTTCCATTTGCCTTCCATCATCGCCTGCAGTACGACGGCGTTCAGCCTCTTCCCTCCGCTTTTCCATTCTACTTGTGGCATCCTCACGGTGTTTAATCTTTCCTTCTGCAGCTCTCAGGTTTTCACTTATTGCCTTGTTGACCTTCTTGTGTAAATCCTTATCATTGGCAAATTGTGCTCGTATTGCATCTGTGTGAATATACCAATCATAGTAATGATAATTAATATACTTATATCGTAAGACACAATTTTAATTTTTTAGCCAATAGATGTTAGCAAGAATATATTTTGGAAAATATGTCTGATCACCTTGAATTGGTTATTATCTTAAATTGTGGGATGATCGCAAGTATAAAGGTTAATTTACTGTAGACACGGATCCAAAACAAAATGATATATATATTGGTCCCCCTTCTATGTTCAATATGTAATTGGGAGAATTCGATCATTATTCATAATTAGCTATATCAATTATTAGATTATATTTTGTTGTTATAATTTGCAAGTGAGATATGTTATTTCTAGTTAAAAATGTCAACTTTTTTTAACATAAAACTTCAATTTAACTCACCCATAACAACTCCATACAACTTGTAGGTGTTGAATGCTACCTTCTTGTTTGTCCCACGTACATTGAAATGACGAGCGGCCAGTGGGTCCATCAAGCGATTCAAAACCTTGTGTACTGCCTTCCCTGTGTCGTCTCCTCCACAGTGTGACAAAAACTCGACCTGAAATGCCATTGGGCACCACATTAATATAATAGTGAAGTCATAATAATTATCATAGATCATACACTCTGTCCAGCCTCTGTAGAACCAAGACTTCAAAGAGTGTCGGTATAGGCTAGCATTGCGGTTCTGGTTCTTAAAAAGGCTGGACAGGGTATAGATATCATATCAAACATAATTTATGATCATAATTTTTATAATTACCACCTCAATATGATATTAAATATATGATAAATCATTTTAGCATATATATTGCCAATATTATGCGCACCAAAAGTCCTTTACCCTTACTTATTATTGCGTATGTATTGCGGTTATATTACGCACTGAACTGTGCGTAAATTATGCGCATGAAAAGTCCTTTATAGTTACTTATTATTGCGTATGTATTGCGGTTATATTACGCACTGAACTGTGCGCAAATTATGCGCATGAAAGTCGTTTTATTATCGCGTATGTATTGCGGTGTATACTGAACTGTGCGCAAATGCGTTTGCATGTAAATTGCATCTATTATGCACATAACTAATGTTGATCTAATCATACCTTAAAAATAAAAATTGCAGAACAATGGCAAATACAATATTATTTCTTTAGTAACTTTATTAGAACAAAATGAACATTCATATATACATTTATATATTATCATAGCTGGTCATAAAAGATTCATTATAGTGAAGTCAACTAGTAAAACCATAAATATCAGCTGAATACCCTGAATACATTTGAAAATACATAAACGAAAGACAGTGAATTGCTTTTCGTGTGTACTATAAATAATCTCTTAAACCAGCACAGCACCAAATAATTGTCCTCAGCACCACAACCCCCACTCTAAACTATATTTGCAAATATCCACTAAAAAATATATTTAATCAATACATTACTCAGAACAAATATGTACATCGCGTAGTAAATAAATGCTAGCTGCCTCTCTGATCTTTGCTCTTTCTCATTTTGGAAGCATCTGAACAAGAGGCAACTTAAGATTTAAGTCATCAGCAATATGATATGATATTCAATTTCAAAAAGAGCTTTTGTATTCATAATTTACCTATAAAATTGACATAAAAGTACGAAGCTGGGGACTTCTGCCCAAGGTGGCTAGATAAACATATATAATGACATCTTAGATAGACGGTACATTCGAATTTTACTCAACAGTATCATTGTCGCCTTCCATTTGCCTTCCATCATCGCCTGCAGTACGACGGCGTTCAGCCTCTTCCCTCCGCTTTTCCATTCTACTTGTGGCATCCTCACGGTGTTTAATCTTTCCTTCTGCAGCTCTCAGGTTTTCACTTATTGCCTTGTTGACCTTCTTGTGTAAATCCTTATCATTGGCAAATTGTGCTCGTATTGCATCTGTGTGAATATACCAATCATAGTAATGATAATTAATATACTTATATCGTAAGACACAATTTTAATTTTTTAGCCAATAGATGTTAGCAAGAATATATTTTGGAAAATATGTCTGATCACCTTGAATTGGTTATTATCTTAAATTGTGGGATGATCGCAAGTATAAAGGTTAATTTACTGTAGACACGGATCCAAAACAAAATGATATATATATTGGTCCCCCTTCTATGTTCAATATGTAATTGGGAGAATTCGATCATTATTCATAATTAGCTATATCAATTATTAGATTATATTTTGTTGTTATAATTTGCAAGTGGGATATGTTATTTCTAGTTAAAAATGTCAACTTTTTTTAACATAAAACTTCAATTTAACTCACCCATAACAACTCCATACAACTTGTAGGTGTTGAATGCTACCTTCTTGTTTGTCCCACGTACATTGAAATGACGAGCGGCCAGTGGGTCCATCAAGCGATTCAAAACCTTGTGTACTGCCTTCCCTGTGTCGTCTCCTCCACAGTGTGACAAAAACTCGACCTGAAATGCCATTGGGCACCACATTAATATAATAGTGAAGTCATAATAATTATCATAGATCATACACTCTGTCCAGCCTCTGTAGAACCAAGACTTCAAAGAGTGTCGGTATAGGCTAGCATTGCGGTTCTGGTTCTTAAAAAGGCTGGACAGGGTATAGATATCATATCAAACATAATTTATGATCATAATTTTTATAATTACCACCTCAATATGATATTATGATAGTACCGCACGAGTAGGTGTTCTGGCATGAAGGATCGCATGGACCCGAGATGATTCTTTTCACATGGCACACAAGCCGATAGGCGAGTGTGTTATATTGAAAAGAATCGTCGAGGGTCTATGCGATCCTTTACGCCAGAACACCTACGAGATGCGGTGCTATTTTTACTCCACGGTGCCATTACATCAATTATAAATTAGAACACAAAGTCTTTTATTTACTTACAAAGTTACGGCCATTCTTCTCTCACTGATGCCGGCGACGACGCAATAGTGTACATCGTAACGTTGCAACGTTAGTAACGCTAGAAAGAGTCATTGACAACGCATTTTCCCGCTAGGAAGGGAACCAATCAAATGATTTTATTTTGCGTGTGGTACAAAACAATGTACCACACGGTATGTACCACACGCCTCTACATACAAATGTTATGTGATACACACTTCACCGTGGAGTAAATACTTATCGCTATATTGCAATCAAATTGTAGCTATTTACTTTATATTTATATACAGGTACAAAATTGAATACTATTTCCATTTCTTGTCACTTTTTCATAGCTCTGTTGACACACTGAAATCACATAATTATATACCTACCTCTCTTCCCATTGTCAACCATATTCTCGTCCAGTTCATCCACCGCTTCTTTGGTTTTTAAGGGAGCGGGACACATATCATGGCCTCTTGAATATCCCCCTTCCTTGTCGCCCACACGTTTGGCCAACTTCTCTACTTGTCGTGAGAAAAGGTCAAATTTCTCCTCGAAAGATGAAAAGAAGGCATAGGACCGACTTTCTAAATCTGAATAAGGAATATACATGTTCTTTTAATATCCATGATCGATATATATTTTATCACATCAAAAAACAGGTTCACCATTCACATATTGTATACAAATGAAGTTATAACTTGAGTAAATGTAAATGATAATTCAATTAAATAATAACACTCTGTCTGACTATGTATATTAAATAATTGTCATCACCCTACTATTTATTAAATAATTTACTCTCATCCACTTACTCATCAAACTGTTCACAAGTGCAGCATCAGTGGGACTCCCTTCTATGACAGCAGCAGCTGGTGACTTGTAGATGTTTGCCTTTGTCGACGATGATGTTAGATCAATTCTGTTGATGTTATTTCTGGACGATTTTGGAGTAACAACTAGCTCTTGTTGTGTGGATCCCTGTTTTGACCCAGATCGTCGGTGTTCATTACTTGCTGGAGATACATGTTTTGACACAGATCGTCTGTCTTCATTACTCGATCCTGGAGATTTTGCATGGCTTTCTCTGTGTGGTGTGCCTGTTTGCTTACGAATGTCCATCAGTTTTAACACAGGGCTGTTCATATTTGTGGACGATGTTTGCTTATGAATGTCCATCTGTTGTTCTGACCCAGATGTGTGGTCTGCAATAATTGTGGGAGATGGTGTCTCAGCACTAACCATAGGAGATGATGGCATGGTCATTATCTCTTGTGACCCATTTAATTTTGTTAGAGATGATGGACTGCTGTCCATCTGTTTTGACCCATGTATATTTGCCTCATCCTCCGTACTGCTTTCACTTTGATTATCTTCAAAGTCACCCTCGTGAGACTCGCTCCGTATATCTCCTTCTGAACACTCATCACTCTCCTGGCCACTTGCAGATCGATTTTCTACTTGTTCTACTTGGCCCTTGTTTTTCAAAAATGCAGTATTCGGCACTGATGGGTACCCTTTTTGTTTGCCCGCCCTTCTCGCAATCAATTTCCGTACCTGCTCTATTGCCCCAGCTGCAAATATGAAAAATAAATTTCAGTTAGCTATGTTCTTCTTGGACTTTTGGCATTGTTTTCAATTAGGAAAATGCCTAAAAAACAAATTGCTCTTTTTAGTATACGCCTGGAGACGCAATTATTTTAACCAACAAGAATATTGTTATGGTAAACATTATTATTAATGCATAAGCATATATAATTTTGTATCATGAGCATGTATCATGAACATTTGCCACATAACATTTGCCATATAACATTTCCAAAATACAAATTTAAATTCCAAATATATAGCTTACCATCCGGTTCCGCACTTCTTTTCTTACTGGATCTGGAGGGTCGCGATCCTGCACTTTTTTGTTCTTGTGATCCTTCTGAGCTAGTTGTTGTCAGCTCATCCGACTCCTCATCAGATCTCCAGCTCTCTACAGAAAAAAATACACATCATATAAATATTAAAATTTTGTTTGCATTGACACTAACTTAATTGATAGATATTCATTGATTCATTATATATTGATTGATTATGTGGATACATCAATGCATATAGCATTATGGAGGCACAATATTATTGTTATGTTGACATTAATTATAAGTCGATCCAGGTCTCCATATATATTGATTTTGTTATATAAACAGACATCTATAAAGGCAACTTATGCTTGACATGATAATTCTTTACTTACCATGTAATGCATCCCGGGTCTTGATAACTTTTTTGATGGACCAAGACGGCTTTGGCTCAGTTTGTTGCTCAAGATCCTTTTGTGCATCCAACTTGCTTGGCCAGCTAATATATAGTTCCCCATCCAATTGAGTCAGCCAATTTAATGGTACCCTGTGGATCACACTGGTGGATATACTTCATTAACAAGTATGGATAGAGGGACATACCAAGCGGACCCTGATCATAAACTTGACTGGGAAGATATGCTTGGGAGAAAAGAAATCGACGCCGGTGTTAATATGGAACGTCGCGATCGTCGATCAACAAAGCCTGCGGGCGCTGCCAAGGTCAGATCTGTTGCTGGGTCAGTTTTTAGTGAAAAGGCTAGCAGCCACTCTACTAATCCCGCTTGGGCAGATATGCTCTCATTAGAGGATATTGTTAGGCTGGGAATCGACAATGGCTGGAAAATTGAATCATACACAGCAGCAGATAGGGTATATATAAGAACTCTGGCTCTGTCAGTCTATGAAAACGTTTACCGATTACCTTTGTGACGTGTCGACCATTTAATGATCGAATGCAGTAAACTGGGTCTTCAACCAAAAGCTTTTGGAGGGCCTAGAGTACCTTCTGAGCAAGGAGAGGAAATTTTAGTTCCTGTCGACAGTGTTAAGACGAGAAATCTCAAATATTGGGGCTCTGCTCCTGACATTGCTACCAATAGAAGAAAGGCTATCGAAAGATTAGTTAATTCTTATGGTAAAACATGCTCAGAAGGTGGTGGACAATTTTATGAATTTTCTCTGAAAGTTGAAGATGTTAGTTTGGCTTGGAAAACGCCATTTAATCAGGCACAACAACCGCCTGTTAATCCCAAAAGGCCTTCCAAACCTAATAAAATGTCTCCAGTAATACCAAGGAGGCCAGCCATAAATAATGTACAGAAACATTCCACATTTAATGTTGCTATGGGCCAATCGGTTGATTCAGCAACTACATTTACTCAAATTCCATTGAAAAATGTGAAAATAAGTAGCCCAGCAAAACCAGTCGTTCCTCTGACAACTATGGTAGTGAAGCCTGTAGGAAAAGGCAGTAAATCTCGACGGAAATCGACGATGATAGAAATGGAACAAGAAATTAGTAGGTTGGATGTTAATTCACCTACACCTGTTCCTCGTTTGACGTTGAATCGTCCTCGTGAGGTGCCTAGGCCCAAGCCTTTAGAAAAATACAAGGGTACTGATTGGAGTGAATACCTAGCAGGGGCCATGAATTGGGCGAATTTGTATGGCTGGGATGATGATACTTTGGTAAGGGAATTGATAATAGCTACCTCAGGTCATATTGGTCAAACAACATGGGGGAATGTTTCAGAATTGTCATTGGACGCTGTATTGAGAAGACTCTCGTGCCAACTTGACGAAAAAACCTCTGAAGACAGAATCAGGGAATATGAAACTAGAGTCCAGCAGAAAGACGAAACATTTCAGCATTATGCTGAGAGCTTGATCGATTTGTGCAGAAAAGCCTACAATGAATATCCAGAAAACCTTAGGCTAAAAACTATTATGCTCTTTGGAGAAGGGTTACGTGATAAGTTCATCGCTTTCTGGGTAAAATATTATAAACCCAGTACCTTGCAAATAGCTGTCGACATAGCTCATCAGATGAGATGTGCTGGAGGGTCCAATGAAATGAGAGCCTCCTTGTTAGATCAGATGCCAGCAAATTTAGTTTCTTTTCAGGGAAAAGAGGCGAAACAGGTTAGCCTGGCTGCTGTGTCGACAGAAATGGAACAGCCTTCTCCATCCGAGGAAGATCAAGAGTTAGAAGCCGAAGTTGCAGCATTTAAAACGTTTAGAATGCAGCAAAAAGGCTATAGGAATTATCAAAATCCTAATTATATTCCTAAACAGTCATTTGTCAGCAAGAAAACTGGCGATTATTCCAAGCCCAGTAATACTGAAGGCAAGTCAGATTCTTCAGGCAGCTCTAATCAGGGCAAAATTCGTTGGAAATGCAAATTTTGCTTGTCAAGAGACCATGGTAAATGGAAATGTCCTGAGGTTATAGCCTTGCATCAGCAATGTAAAGAGAAAAGGGCTAAGGAAAGGGACCAGGGAAAAGCTGTGGGGTCTCAGTGAGGAGCGCAGCTGAGGCCCTGGGCCCTATAATGACAATTAATTGTGAAAACAATTGTGAAAATCGCTCAGAAAATACATATCATCCTCAGAGTGGTGATTCTGATGGGAATGGGAGGCATATTCATAAGGAAGTTAAAGCGTTCGTTCGTTCGTAAAGCTTGCAAACCTTGTCTGTACGCTTCACGGATGAGGATTAAACCTTTAGCAAGTGGACCTATTGAAACACTGGGTTATGCTATATTTGAATTGAATATTGGAGGCAAAATATACAAAAATGCCTGTTTGGTAGTCTCCCACCTTGATGGCGATCAAGCTATTTTAGGTATGGATTTTACCTGGCGATATAAATGCGGTATCGCCTGGCCTGGTCGGTTGTCCTTGAATGATGGTAAGGAAAATGTGAATTGCCTTCGTAAAGGGGCTTTGGGTACAGCTATTGTGAAAAAAGAGGTCCATATAGGAGCATATGCCATTATGGTTGTAGATGTTTCGTTGGGAAATCTGCCCACCGATCGTGCTTACGTGGTAGAACCAGAAGTGGAAGGGGAAAATGGGGAGACCTTTGGTGGGTTAAATACTTATTTATATAACTCTAAAATTACGAAGATCCCTATCTGCAACCCCACTGCCTTACCAAGAAGAATGTTCCCATTGGGTATGTTTACGAAGCAGATGAAAGTTCAGTACAGGAGGTTTCTCCTAATGTTCCCATTGGGTATGTTTACGAAGCAGATGAAAGTTCAGTACAGGAGGTTTCTCCTAATAATATCACTGATTGCTTTGTTTCAGCGACTAAAGTAGAAGAATATATTCCAGTAGACACTTCTAGCCTGGAAAAATTAATAAATGGTTCACATGTAAAAAGCGACCAAGAAATCAAGATATTAAAGGATATGATTCTTAGGAATAAGGATGTTTTTCGTCTCCCTGGAGAAACATTAGGTTATACGTCAATGACTACCCATGTGGTGGATACTGGCGATGCTAGACCTATTAAGCAGGCTTATCGTAGACAAGCTCCTAAGAAGAGAGAAGTCACCGAGGAGCAGGTTAAAAAAATGTTAGAACAGGGGGTTATAGAAGAAAGTGATAGCCCTTGGTCATCTCCTATAGTAATGGTCAACAAAAAAGACAATACCATTCGTTTTTGTGTTGACTACAGAAAATTAAATAGTGTCACTAAGAAGGACAGCTATCCTTTGCCAAGAATAGACGATTGTCTAGAAGCATTGGGTGGAAATACCTGGTTTTGTACATTAGATCTTGAAAGTGGCTATTGGCAAGTTGCCATGGATGAATCTAGCAGAGAAAAAACTGCATTTATTACTGCTTCTGGGTTATACCAGTTCAAGGTAATGGCATTTGGACTCTGCAATGCTCCAGCTACTTTTCAGAAGATGATGAACAAAATGTTGAGGGGCTTGGTAAATAAGATCTGCCTAGTCTACTTGGACGATGTGATCATATTTGGCAAAACATTGGACGAAATACTAAATAATTTGGACAGTGTTTTTGCCAGACTAAGAGATTATGGGTTAAAATTAAAACCTAAGAAATGTAAATTATTCCAACTAAAGGTTGAATTCCTGGGTAGAGTGGTCTCTGAGGAAGGCATAAGAGCCGATCCAGAAAAAGTAAAAGTTGTTTTGAACTGGCCGCAGCCAAAAACGGTGAAGGAGGTTAGATCTTTCATAGGATTTGCCTCTTATTATCGTCAGTTCATTAATAAATTTGCTGACTTAGTATATCCTATTCAGGACATTGTCAAACAATCGTCTAAAAAGGTTAAATTTAAGGTAAACTGGACCCCTGAATGTGAAGATGCTTTCGCTCGAACAAAAGCGGCTTTGACAAATTCGCCAGTTTTAGCTTATCCATGTCCAGAAGGCAGATATATTATCGATACAGATGCCAGTGGTAAATGTATGGCTGGAATTCTTTCCCAGGAACAAAATGGGGTGGAAAAAGTCATCGCTTATGCCAGCAATTCTTTTAGTAAATCGCAAAGGAATTATTGCACAACTTATTGTGAATTATTGGCTGTCGTCATATATTCTGGAAAATTCAAGAATTATATCTTAGGGGGAGATTTTATTATAAGAACTGATCATGCTTCCCTTACTTGGTTAATAGGTTTTAAAGAACCTGAACATATGTTAGCCAGATGGCTTATGACATTACAATTATAACTAGTCAGGATTGAATAATAATAATAATAATAATGAAGAAGGTAGGCAGCTTCGTTGGTGACCTTCGCCACCCTTTATTAAAGAAAATTTTTTTTCTCAGCAAGAAAATCACGTCCGAACGAACATGATGCAGGTAGCTAGTTTGAATGTTCACGGGCCGGTGGTCCACGTGACGGTCGTGTCATGTGACCTATCCCAGCTATATACGTATACCTACACTATACGTCATCATAACTAGTCAGGATTGAATAATAATAATAATAATAATGAAGAAGGTAGGCAGCTTCGTTGGTGACCTTCACCACCCAAAGCCCAAAAGCGAAGCGAGTTAATAAGTTTTTTTGTTTTTTTTAACACAAGACCAACGGGTCAACACACAAATCCTGAAAAGGACAATCAAACAATAATCGACAAGGCAGAAGAAGAAGCACGGGAGATATCTTCCTTCTTGTCCGGGGGAGTTGCCAAATACATCAACACCGACAAACTCGCCCAATCCCCCATGCACTGTATGTCGGATAAAGGAACACCCAACGAATGCAAATGCTGAGCACCACCTCTACGCAACGAATGCATCCCATACAGACCTGGATCCAAACCGATTAACCCAGACAATTTCTTCAAATAGTCTAACACATGGGCATAAAGCATGGGCGAGCCATTGCACTTGAAAATCGGTTCCTCTATGTTGGCAGGATGGTTTTTTAAATGGGAAAGCAGCATCGTATGAGCACAAACCCTGAGATTAGATTTCAAGGGGAAAATAGGCACATCCAGAAACCTATCTTTGTACTTCAGAGTTTTAGTTGACCTCACACGTAGAATTATGTGATCTTGCTTCACGAAAACATCACCACGTCGAAGTACATGGCAGCTAGGAGAAGACAACTCTGCTAGAGACTCAGGGAGCAGGTTAGATTTCCTGAGCAGGGACGAGAAGCTCACAAGGATCGCCGTCCAACACATAGACTGCCAAGGATCAGAAAATTTCACAAATTCTGACATCTTCAAGAGTTGCATGGGTGATAAGGGACTCTTCTGAACGACTGCCGTACCAAGGTTTTTTTTGAGACCTTCCAACACCATCTTAACGAGGAAGGACTGTCGAAATGAAGCCTCAAACCCGTAGAACTTGTGTAGAAGAATCACAGCCGACAGATAATTATTTATCGTGGAGAAAACAGATGACTGGCCCTTGGAGACCAGAAATCAGGCTACTGTGTTGTCCGACGCAGGTAGGGCTGACAGACCATAGTCTTTGCAGAAGCAGAAAAAGTTCGACCACTGTGAGGATCTAGTCGAAATAGTGTTCTTGGCCCAAGCGGCAGATATTACAGATGAAACCTTCTTATCCAGGGCCGACAGGTCTGCAACATAATGAAGCACAGATACATTTATCAAAAATGATTGCAGAGTCACTGATTCTAGACAAATAATCAGGCAAAATGTTATCTTTCCCAGGGACATGCCTGGCTGTGATATAAAAGTTAAATGTTGCACTAAGCCAGAACAAGTAGCGGAGAAGCTCCATGCACAGGGGGTTAGAACTAACACCCTTATTAAGAAGGCCCACTGTTTGAGTGTTGTCTGATAGCACTATAATATGTTGGTTTCGCCATGATTCTTTGAAACGAGCGGCCGCCACGATAACAGGAATCGTCTCCAACACATTAATATTAGCAGCATGTTCAGGGTCCACGTCCACATTAATCCAATGATCATGGCTGTAAGAACACAAGCCAAAATCGGAGGGGACACTGTCATCGTTGTAGAAACCAGCAACCCAGTCATCGTTAGCAACCACTCCATAGCCTCCCAGAGAAGCATCAGTAGAAATGGTGAACAAGGGCGAGGAATGCTTAGTGATGATACAAGAAGTGCCATTAAATTGACGAACAAAAGATGTCCACCACTCTAAGTCCAACTTGAAACTGGGGGACAAATGTACTCTGACATTACAATCTGGAAGACTTTGAGTAGCTCTATAATCCTATTACTGAAGGTTCTACCTCCTCTCACGACTTTAGAGGCATGGCAGAGAACTCCACACAGCCTCTGCAACTGGCGTTTAGTAGCTCTTGATTTGCCACAAAAGAAACGTACCTCGTGAAGTAATTTGTTCAATTTTTCTTGTGGAAGAGATAGGGTCATCGCCATAGTATCAAACAAAATGCCCAGAAAGGTGGAAGCCCTGGATGGTGAAGAACATTTTTTCCAGCTCACTTCAAACCCCAGGTCACCTAACAGCACTATGAGTTCTAGCTGAATAGCTTGGCACTCTTGAAAGGTTGATCCAATCACCAGAAAATCATCTAAATAGTTGACAATCCTGTAGAAACCTCGACGATTCATAACCCTCACAACGAAGTCACTCAATGAGGAGAAAATGAAGGGTGCGCACTTTAACCCAAAACACAACCGGGTATCATAATAGTGGAGATTATCCCATTCAATGCCTTGATATGGCCAGTCAGTAGGGGAAATGCACACAGTCCTATAAGCCGCCTTGAGGTCGATGGAAGCCATATAATCTCCAGGTTGAATCAAGTCACTCGCTACATCAACGGTGTTGAAGGAAAAGGGCCTGGCAGTGATATTCATATAGTTATTAATCGACTTCCCCAGTGGACGTCGGCAGTCGGTGATGGGCCTAAATTGGCCATCTTTCTTAGGAATTGCTCCCAATGAATGCACACATTTGGGGACTGTAGGTGCCAAACAAAACTTGCCCTCACGTAGTTCTTCACTAATTAGATTGTCAACGAAGGAAAAGGCCGGGTCAGTAAGCACAGATGTATAGTTGCTGCAGTGGTACGGAGAGACTTCTGCTCCAGGATCCACGATGTTAAAACCGTAGAGAATGCCTCTGGTTAAATACTGACGATAGGAAATGTCGGGCTCCAACATAAGCTCGTTGAGCCAGCATAAGGGTTTTAATTGAGATCGTAACCCTCCAATCTGATGCAAGTCTTCACTCCTCTTGGCAAGCGACCAACTAGAGTATGGAGCGTCGTAGACAGGAACATCAGGAAACGGAGCAAATACCGAATAATCCGGCAGGATACGAGGACCAGGCTTAGGAATACAGCCTAGGTGATCGGTATTTACATCCAAGTAGCAATAATCATCATAGAAAGTGAAGTTGGCGCTTGTAAAATCAGATTCAGTCCAAGACACTTCTTGCAAAATGATATTTTCCGGACCAAGGCCGCCATCTTGCCTGTTTTGACCGGAAGTCTCGGACCGAACGAGATCTCATGCCGTTTTATCATCTTTTTGGTTTTTAAAACGGCAATTTTGCATAGAGTGACGATACCTGCAGTGTCCACAGATGTGTAACTTATAGCATTTAACAAGCTGGCAGCCCTTCGAGTTGAAATTGTAGCACAATTCTTGATCCCACGACTCCGGCATCGGGGAGAAACCCGAGTCAGGCCGAGTACCACCGAAGTTGCGTGACTTCCGGCCTGCTCGGTTGTTGGGGAAAGATGGCGACGGTTGCTCTTCCGGTTTCTTTCTGGCGTAGAACCCACTTAGATAAATGCCCGCAGCGAAGGTATCCGGGTCACCAAAGGCACTACGACCAGACACAACCTGGTCCACGACTTCATGATCATATAAAACACATCCTAAGGGGGAAAACCCCGGCTCCATTGCATGTCGGCCAACATACAGCATGTGACGGAGGTAACCCCGAGTGTCGGAGCCCTCCTCAGCGAGATGATCGAATACACACAACATCCCATATAACAATTCAGTGGTGGACAGTTTGCAATGATCAACCTGCTTCATGGTCAACTGCTGAGATTTTACCTGCACATAATATTCCGGGCGCAATTCAATACCTTTTTTGGGAGGTAGGCCTTCATTCACGTTCAGGGAAAGTTGAGCGATGCTGTCAGTCAGCTCAACAAACTGACCCTCCCCACCGAACGGCGTAGAAGATGACTTGCCGGAGGAAGAAGGTGGCGAATTACGTTCAATCTTGTCCAGTCGAGCAAGAATACGAGACAAGGCATCATCAGGTAATGGCTCAGGTTTGGGAGGTTTAGCAGCAGTATCGGTGAAACAATTCTCCAAAAACTCCAAATATTTTGGATCGGCCCGGTCCGTATAACCACCCACCGCCATGATCAATGGAGGTGAAGAAGAACTCCTGGAGAGACTAGTAGCAGTTGGTGAAATAATTAACTCTGGAACTTTATACTTGCATCTAGACCCGAATGGAGATGAGTGGATATATTGGCACTTAGAGCAACGACCTTTTGCCGGCATCGGACAAAAAGGTAAGTCAGATCCACAGAAAAATGTTTTTTCTCAGCAAGAAAATCACGTCTGAACGAACATGATGCAGGTAGCTAGTTTGAATGTTCGCGGGCCGGTGGTCCACGTGACGGTCGTGTCATGTGACCTATCCCAGCTATATACGTATACCTACACTATACGTCATCGTATAATATCACTGCTCCTGGTGTGATACAGCATAGGCCTGGTCGTCGCCATATCAATGCAGATTCTTTTTCAAGAATACCATACAGTAGATGTAAGAGGGAAGATTGTACAGATTGTGGGGCTCATAATGCTGTCATAGCTGCTGTTAAAGTCATGGAACAAGTCCCAGTAAAACCATTGGGTCTGTTAGAGAAACAAGCGTTAGATCACGATACTAAACATATTATAATGTATGTGAATATTGTCCTTCCTTGGCCAGAGGATTCTAGTTCAGAAAGTAACGATTTCCGAGCTATGCTAGGGAAGAAGAAAGATTTGGTTATATTTAATAATTTGTTATGTGTGAGATGGAGACAACCCTCGTCTGGTAAGCTATTTAGTAGAGTAGTTGTGCCCATAGACAGTAGAAAAGGGGTATTCGATCGACACCATGGTCCAGCTTGTGTTGGACATTTTGGTAATTTCAGGACATATACTGCCATCAAGAAACGATACTACTGGCCAGGTCTGAAAGGCGTTGGATTAAGATGTGTGAAGCCTGTTCAACTCGTAAAACAAGATCAGGAATGAATACTTCACCCTTAACTAAGGATCTGGCAGGTGAGAGATTTTCTCATATATGTATGGATGTCTTGAGTGGCTTTAAATGCAGCCCAAGTGGTAATATTTGTGTTTTAGTTGTGTCAGATTATTTTTCTAAATGGTCTGAGGCAGAAACAGTTGCCTGGACTATATTCAAAGAATGGATCCTACGATTTGGAGCTCCTAATGCAATCCATACCGATGGGGCCCCAGAATTTGAAGGTGGGGTGATGAGGGAATTATGTCGAATATTCGATATAAATAAGCAACACACCAATCCGTACACACCCCGCTGTAATGGCCAGGCAGAAAGAATAAATCGAGTTTTAGTCGAACAGTTATCTTGCTATATTGATTATGGGTCAGAAAAATGGGATACATTGATTCCTTGTATAATAAGTGCTTTTAATACAAGTGTACATGGTAGTACTGGTTGTACGCCATATTCATTGATTTTCGGTGATGAAGCTTATACCCCAGCTGATTTAATTTTTGGAGTTCCTCGAGGAGGTTTAGATCTGAATTCTCCAAGTGTATTTCTCGAACAATTGAGAAAACAACTGAGAGAAGGTCATGCTTTTGTTCGTGATAAATTAAATCTAACATCGTTGGCTCAAAAGAAATCTTATGATCGTCGCAAGCGACTAAGAAGCTTCTCAGAGGGCGAATGGGTGTATAGATATTATTCACCGATTGCCAGTAACAAATATGGGGCTAAATGGGATGGCCCCTTCAAAATTATTAGTAAAATAAACTATCATACATACCTCCTATCAACATCAAGAGGGGAAGTTCGATGGAATGGTGATTATTTAAAGACAGCTGTTGATTCTACGTCCAAGGACGGATTGAGATCTACAGTTAATCTTCAAAATTCTCCTGAAGTTGAAAACCTACGTGAGGTAGGTTGAGATGTTATAAAGGTAGATGGAGGAAAGGTATCTCCTGGCCAGGAAATTATGGATTATATTTCTAGTCTAAAACCTGATCAAGCCAGGAAAAGAGGCAGACCTCCCAAGAAACCGCCTAAGGCCAAGGGAATCGAGAAAAAGAAAATTGCGAAACCTCGTGGCAAAGGTAAGAAGCATTCTATCTCACATGGGAAATTAAAAGTTAAAATTAACCCTGTACAAGGGCAAAATGAGGAAATAATTCCTAAGAAGAGAGGTGGAGGAAAAAGGGAAATAAAAATTCCTGATCGCTATTCATCATGCCTATAGCTTGGTTATAGCAATCAATGCTTAGGACTGGTAGTAATTGTTCTCCCATGGTGAAAATTATATTGGGAATTCGATGTCGATGAGAAGTTATAGTAAAAAAACACGAGAAGTCTCTGTTGATTGATCTGAGAAGCGTAAGGATCGTCACAGACCCCTGTACGGACGGATAATTTGTTTTTTTTAATATTTGAATGTGTGATTTGCCTTGTTAGGCTCTGTTACTACAGACCGCTCTATAACGAGTTGGATTAAGCCTTGTTGACTCGGCATACTCATTACATTATTGTCCAATGGAATTGTTATAAACAAAACAATAGTTAAATAAGTTAATCACACTAAGATTGGATATGTCATAGCCCTGAGCGGAGGTTTCTGGGTATTCATATCTCCCAGTCAGAAGGCTACTCCTGCTCGAAGGCTACACATCAGTTGGAGCGTGCTTGTATATCTCCATAAATTTTATCTGGACGAACTGTAAGTTAAATGCTTATCTTAGGATATATTGTTTACTTGTTGTTCCAGTCACTAAATTATGTATTTCATGAAAAATGGTAGAGGTTATAGCCTGCATTACATCAATGTTTGCCGACACCGGTATGTGTGATTCGGCTATACACACTTGGCATACACGCAGGGCATTGTGTATATTTCATTATATAGGTCATACTACGGTACGGATGAGTAGCTGCCATTTGATATTGTTTTCGTGACTAAATAGACTGAGAATATATCATGCTATATTGAATGAAGATAAATGTATGCCAGGAAGCATTGGGAAGCGTAGTTTCAATGCGTGGTGGTTATATGTAAAGTTATATGCTTATACCTTGATAGTTAGAACGTACGACCGTGTTTTTGGGTCACCGTGTGTTTTGGCTTGCGCCAAGGGAACTCTATGGGTTCCCCAATGTGCCGCTTTGGTCTTTTACTATATCTCCAGAGCGCGGACGTCGGAGTAAGCAGTGTACGAGTCGTACAGCATTGCACTCTATGAGGAAAATACAACACGGTTCGATCTTTATTCGGTATATCTAAGGGCGCGGACGTCGGAGGAAGCGCTGTACAACTCAAACAGTATTGAGCCCTATGGGGAAAGAACAACATGAATGATTTTGAGGATTTATATGCTGTATAACGTTGTTATAAGCTTTATTTTCCTGTCGATTGTTGCTGTTTTATGACTGTTTAAGTTGGTGATAATTTTTCTTGTTTATTTGTAGGCATCCAGAATAAACAAGAGTTCTGACAAAATGGCTAACGCCAACCCGAATATGTCTGTTTCTCAGGCAAATACTAACAATTCTGACAAAAATGCCTCTAGTGAGGTTACTAACAATGACAATACCTCCGAAAGGAGAAGTAATTCATCGTCAGCTTCCAATAGGGATACTGGCAGACAAAGCAGAAGAAGGGAAGATAGTTCCTACAAAGAAACGAGAGGCGATGGTTTGTCTAGGCGTTATGAAATGATGCAAAGATTGCTGAGGAATTGGTCGCCTAAAGATGATTATTCGATTCAACCTGTGTTAACAAGTGAGTCTGATGGTTGTATTGACATTCAAGAGTCAAATGATGATGAACAGATGGGATTATACCTATAGAAAGGCCTATCAGTTAGAGAGGATCAAGATCTAAAATTAAAAATGTCTCTCTCTATTTATACTACGGGGATGAGGTGTCCCTTCACATGTTGTAGGTCGAAAACCTTGTGTCCAAATGGTGTGAAGAAATTTATGACAAAATTATCTTTTCTCCGTCATATGTGTGAGGTACACACTCCTTTAACCTTCGGCTGGGAATGCCCAGACAATCTGTGTCAAAAGATTGTTGATAGGAGGGGGGAAATGTTTATTCATCTCACGTGTAAGGTTGATAGGCACAGATTGTCAGATAGCCTGGCAAGGCAGTACATGGAAGGTCTGTCAAGTAAAAATCGTGTCGTTCAGGCTAACCCAACTTTTCACTATAGTTTGGCTGTGACCAGATTTATGTGGAAGACAATGTATGATGCGGCTGAACATGAAAGGTATCAACGTGTGGCCTCTGTAACTCCTCGTTCTACCTCTGTTACGAAGAAGCCAAAGCTATGTGATGCGCCTTTGCCGGCAACAAATGCCTGGTCTTCTGTAAATTTGTGCTCTGCAGCCTCTTCTTCTCAGCTTGCCCCTTCGGTACATGTTGAGGAGGATTGTTTGAATAATTACCATCAAATATACGCACAGGCTACCTATACTTACGGTGCTAGCCTAGACGAAGAGAAATATCGCCATAATGAAATACCTTTTTATAATACCAAATAAAAATACCTTTTTATTTGGGATTACAATTTGCCTGAAATGGTGATTGGGTATTATGGTTATACCTTCTTGTCCACTATTTTGTGGAAATATATTATCTCTTTTATCTCTACTCTTCTCTGGAACAGTGATGGTGCCTTGGCCTCCTATCCTTGATGCAAGTTTAAGAAGCAGCAGATTATTCGTGGGCGCTTATAAGAAACAGCAGATCCATTAACGACTGGATGATGTTCACGTGGCAAGATGATATTACGACCAATATAATAAATATAATATTTCCGAAGCGATTTAATCTTATTTTTTAGTTATCATTATATTCCAGTGCTTGTGCCTTGACGAGGCTAGGAAGCATGGTACACGTTTGTGCCGAGATTTATCTGTGATTCTAAAAATAATTATCGTTTTTCTTATGAGGGAAGCAGAGTTCTTCTTATTATATTATATTATCCCAGAATATGTTATTTCTGTTCTTGTTGTCCGCTACACATACTTCAAGCTGGTCACCTTTATTATATCTTCTTGTTTGTCATACCTACCTTTAATATATTTGGATTATGTATAAATTTTGTAAAGAAATCTTATGAATTTCTTTTAAACCCGGTAGGGGGGAGTGTAGTGTGTTGCCTGTGCCAAACACCACTCTTTATATACTACAACGGCTCATATTACAGCCTAGGGTTGTGCATGGTTTCCACTAGGTGGACCTGTTCTCAACATTACATCTTATCCAATATATTTACTGTATACTTCTAGTATTTACTGTGTCTTTGTTGTTTAACACTGTGTGAACTGTGTTTAGACACCACTTTGTGTGACTTCTATATTTCATGTGTATCATCCAAAGCTGCTTAATAAATCAGAGTAATAATATTAAGGCTCTTGTCTTTTATGTTATACAAACTCTCCTCCTCTAAAAACACTGGGTCACTACATATGCACATAATAGGTAATAAATTCTGGCCCATACAGTTGGACTGCCTTCTCTACAAAGCATTTCAAAAGTGCTTTTGCATACTTAACTCTTTCCTCATTCTTTATCATTTCTTCTGATAAAAGAATACGCAGTGCTGTACACAGTGTGACCATGTGCTCATATTGGTCTTTTCTGATAACATCCCTTAGTGCAATAATACCCCCATACAAAAGGAAGAACCTGAATTCAGACGCTTTCCAATGCTCAAGTTCATCTAGTCCCCTCGGCCGTCTTTGGAAGCATGATGGCACATATTGCTGCATATGTACCAAGCTTGCTGTCACTGCACTCCAACCAACTGTGCCAATTTTATGTGGGCCCTTCTTCCAACAACGAATTAGCCTGCGCAAAACTCCTAAACACACTAGGTGCATATAATCGAGGATAAAATCCTCGATCATATTAATATGCAACTCTGGATCTGCAAATAGGGATAAACCATTTTGATGCTCATCATACATCATTTCCTTAAATTTCTCATCTGTCCGTAAAGGGTCATTTTTATTAATCAGACAAACAGAACCTATGAACTCCCCTTTAACTTCGCAACGTTCACAGCTGTGATATCCTGTGTGGCCTGTTATACTTTTAAGAAATGCACGTGCTGGAGTATGACACACAAAGGCTCGAATTTTGATATTGTAAACCTCACCTGAGTGAGTTAGGCCATGTTCATAAAGTTCTTTAACTTCTTGGATAAAATCATGTGCATAGTCAGCAATACTGTTGGGCTTAGAGTATCCCAACCATTGTGAGACAGCAAAGGGTGGGCCACCATTTATATTGGCCAATATTGGCCATAGCTGCTGGCCACTACTGCGATTCATAGGAATTCCATCTACATTAACAAGAATATTGAAGACATTATTTTCTGGCTTTTTATGCTCTAAATATTGAAGGAGAGCTCGTCTTATAGACAAATATACATATTCACCCCCACATACCTCCTTCACATCGACAGTACCCATGGTATGTTTAAGTGTTCGGGCATCCCTAGGTATAAATGGTAACCTTTTGTTTAATATTTGTAACAGATCAGTCACAACCGTTCTTCCTACATTATTACTGACAGCCCAATCAGCAAGGTCAGTACAAAAAGCACATTGATAATGCCAATACTGAAGAATTTCGTACCAATCATTATGTTCAATATTGTCATTGATTGGATCAGAAAATGCATCTGTATCAGAGCCATTTTCTGAAACTGTATCCCCCCAAATTTCATGATCCATTGGATCATTTTCCCTTGACACATTTGGATCATTTTCAGCTAACACATTTGTAACACTGTCAGTGGCAACATTTAGATCTGGTATGTTTTCTTCAGGAACTGCACATTCACTTTCCTGCATCTGACGTATATATTTTTTAGTTCTGCGCAACCTCCGCGCATACTGTGCCCTTGAATGCCGCCCCATATCTGGATGGTAGATGGAATAAAATGACATGTCAACATCATAATTAATGTTTTTCTGGAAGATAGTTAAGGCCAAGTGTGAGGACAGCGCGTGGGGTGCTATAGAACATAAACACACACTTATAGCACCCCGCCCCACCCCACGCCTGACCTTTATACACAATGCCATGCATAGGCCAGCAACAATTAAATTACTAATTTAAGATCTACATTAGTGTGGATAGAAGCATATGACAACTGTCCCGCTAACCATGATCGAGAGAAGTTATTGCCATCTAGTGCCTGAACAACATGTTGCCTGAACAACATGTTTTAACTTTGATCATTTTAATAAGCCATGAACCATTTCTAAAGTACCTGTGTGACTCCGAGTATTTTGGATTTTGGATGGGCGGCCAGTGCACATGCTCCGGATATCAAATGGGGCGCTAACCTTTTTGGTGATAACTGACTGATGTGAATGATGTTAATAAGACCATGCAATTAAGATATATACTTGAGGATGGTGAAGCTTGTGAAAATAAACACTTTGATGTAATTATTATTGTTTAAATATAAACTTAAAGATACTGCCATCGATATAGCGGCTACCACCCAGTTAATTAATAAGTCCAAAAGAAATAGCCTCAAATCGATCGGTACTACCACCCAGTTAATTAATAATTCCAAAAGAAATAGCCTCAAATCGATAGGTATACGAAGCCTTGGTTAGAAGAGAAGCTGGGGCAACATGTGCATGATCTCCAAGATCAAAGCATTATTTACACAGACCTTGGTTACACACAATTAAACAACTATTCTTTTCTCATACCAAACTTATATTGGGTTAACAATAATATGAATTGATGTACACATCAGTAGGCCCTATATATAAGGTCTATCGATAAGCACATGTCCTCAGCTAGCACGTGTCAATCCATAGCGCTCTATTTCCCTTTTCGCAATGCGCAAAACCTAACGTTTTTACTGCGCAAAATCAGCATCAACACACAAACCATAACAACACAATGTAACAACATCAGAGAGAAACATTTCTTACCGGGATATCTTGAGTTAGAGGTTGTTGTAGTTGGGTGATTTCTCGTGGCTTCCGCGAGCTGTTTGATATACGTCTTCACCGTGCAAGTGTCAGGAGGAAAAGGGCTGACTTCTGACCGTTGGATGACCAGTGGCTATCGCGGTACCCATGGTAGCGTATTCCAGTACTTTTCCACTGGCTCGCTTCAGGGTTTGGCGGGAAGCAAACGGAAGCGATCGATAGACTTGCAGCAAACAGTTAGTCTCCAATTGAAAGCCTCGATTCGAAAGACTTATATAGAGGGATGTAATATCATGCTGGCCGAAATATCCATGATTGATATGTTGTAATCAGTATAAAGGATTGTTATTGGTTCAACTAATACATATTAATTAGTTAGATTTATTTACAAAAGGAAGTGGGTTAATATTGTTTGATACGTAGAAGGGCTAGGGCAAGTTGAGTCATATGCAGGGGCACAGCTATAGCTGGGCGATGTTTGCAGCAATGACCGAGTGCGTATGTGATCCAAACATACAACTGGTTAAATGAAATTAGGTCTTCGATTGACATTTTACTGTTCTTATTTTCTATATTTGTATAAAAACAATGCCTATACATTTATTTGGCAGACTGACAACTCCTGATACAAACATATATATGACCAGGGCCAGTGAACGGACTACATTTCATGCACTCAGGGCCATGAGACAAAAGTTGTCAGAATTGATCCGCCATTTGCAGGTCTGAAGTAGACAGGTTGGGCCTATTGATTCTCAATTTTGCAAGACTTTGAATAAAAAACCACTGAGTTATGGCTATCCAAACTTATTGATCAAAATCAATGTCTCTACGACGCCCACCCTACCTTGAAGTTTAATTACCTCAAATTACCCCAGATAACTTCAATATACCAATAATCCTGATATATTTTCGAAAGATGAACACTTTTACCTGCATGATTCTCAAGTATAAAGAATGTAGGCAGTTTTTGTTAAATACTAGGAGCAATTGAACTTTGCACATCATTTTCATTTTTCTCGGATACAAATTAGACCTTCTTTTCTTTTTAACCCATTCAGGCCGCGTATTGCTTTAAAGCATTCCCACGCGTGTGGCCGCGTATTGCCTTAACGCACTCCCACGCATTTGGCCGCGTATTGCCTTAAAGCACTCCCATGCGTAGGACGCGTAATGCGTAAAAGCACTCCCACGCACAGGACGCGTAATGCGATAAAGCACTCCGTGGGAAAGGACGCGTATTGCCAAAAAGCATCATAATAACAACGTTATTCAATGGTGGCGATGTAACAGGCCGTCCTTAAGCTACATGACGTTATTAGAATGTGCGTCATCCGGAGAAAAGTGGACGCGGTGGAGCGTCGTCCTCAGGTGATGTGTATATTTCAGACAGACGTCATCAAATGAATGTTCTTTTCCCGCGCTTGGTCGTCAAGCAAAACGCAACGTTGGCAGTGCTGTCCTGAATGGGTTAATAACAAGATCAAAATATTGCCGATCATCAAGTTTCTGCATTTAAACTGTAGGTATGGCCATGGTCTATCAATCCCCCAAAGATAGAGGTGATGGGATAATTGCCACAGGAATTAATAACGAATTAAAAATGTTGCGTTGTAGAGACACAGCATGCGTTGTAGAGACATTCTGCGTTGTAGAGACACTGCGTTGTAGAGACATTTTCATGCAAAGATACAATGTCCAGTAAAGTAGTTATAACAAGCTTGCTAATGGTTAGAAATAGTCGAAAATGGTTGTTGTCATTCTTAGAAATGTGGGCAGTGTTACTATTAAAAAATTTACCTTGAACCAGATTTACTTGTTATGACAATGCTTGCAATATTAGGTCAATAAAACTATCAAGGTACAAGATTAACCAGAGGGTCACAAATTCGCATTTAAATGATTTTATTTCCATTATGTACACTACCCCACTTGCACTTAACCAATTCACAAAATTTTGGGAATGAAAATCAATTTTAACTCTATAAATCAATCAATAACCAAAAATGCGTTGTAGAGACACTTGCCATCGTAGAGACATTGTCTGAGAATCAGATTTTAACATGTCTATGAAATGGTTGAAAATTATTGGAAATGGTCGGAAATGGTTGTGCTCACTCTCAGAGATGTGGGAAGTGATTCCATGACCAAAAAAACCATAAACCATATTTATTTGTTATGACAGGTTCAACCATAATAGGTCATTTAATAAATCAATTTGCATATTTCCTTATTTCGAGACAAATTATCATTGAAATGAGCTAATTCGAAACCTGCACACTACCCCACATGCAATCAACCATTTCACAAAATTTTGGGAATGAAAATCATTTTTAACTCTATGAATTAATCAATAACCAAAAATGCGTTGTAGAGACACTTGCCATCGTAGAGACATTGCCTGGGAATGGGTTTTTAACATGTCTCTGAAATGGTTGAAAATGATTGGAAATGGTCAGAAATGGTTGTGCTCACTCTCAGACATGTGAGAAGTTATTCCATGACAAAAATAATCATAAAGCATACTTATTCTTTATGACAGGTTCAACCATAACAGGTCAATTAATAAATGAATTTGCATATTTCCTCACTTTGAGACAAATTAGCATTGAAATGAGCTAATTCAAAACCTGCACTACCCCACTTGCAGTAAACCAATTCACAAAATTTTGGGAATGAAAATCAATTTTAACTCTATAAATCAATCAATAACCAAAAATGCGTTGTAGAGACACTTGCCATCGTAGAGACATTGTCTGAGAATCAGATTTTAACATGTCTATGAAATGGTTGAAAATTATTGGAAATGGTCGGAAATGGTTGTGCTTACTCTCAGAGATGTGGGAAGTGATTCCATGACCAAAATAACCATAAACCATATTTATTTGTTATGACAGGTTCAACCATAATAGGTCATTTAATAAATCAATTTGCATATTTCCTTATTTGGAGACAAATTAGCATTGAAATGAGCTAATTCCTGACCTGCACACTACCCAACATGCAATAAACCATTTCACAAAATTTTGGGAGTGAAAAATCAATTTTAACTCTATGAATTAATCAATAACCAAAAATGCGTTGTAGAGACATTTGCCATCGTAGAGACATTGACTGGGAATCAGTTTTGGAATGTCTCTGAAATGGTTGGAAATGATTGGAAATGGTCAGAAATAAATGTGCTCACTCTCTGACATGTATGAAGTGTTACTATGACAAACAATATCATGAACCATATTTATTTATTGTGACAGGGCCAGCAATAATAGGTCAATTGATATTTTGATATGCAAATTTCTTCATTGGGACACAAATTACCATTGAAATGAGCTAATTCCTGACCTGCACACTACCCCACATGCAATAAACCATTTCATGAAATTTGGGGATTAAAAATCAATTTTAAATCTATGAATTACTCTATAACAAAAAATGCGTTGTAGAGACACTTGACATCGTAGAGACATTGTCTGGGAATGGGTTTTTAACATGTCTCTGAAATGGTTGAGAATGATTGGAAATGGAAAGAAATGGTTGTGCTCACTCTCACACATATAAAAAGTCATTCCATGACTAAAAGAGTCATGAATCATATTTATTTGTTATAACAGGGTCAGCCATAATAGATCAATTAATAGTTAAATATGCAAATTGAATTTTTGGGAGACAAATTAGCATTGAAATCAGCTAATTTCTGATCTGCACACTACCCTACATGCTGTCAACCATTTCCCAAGATTTAGTGAGTGAAAATCAATTTTAACTCTTGGAATCAATCAATAACTTAAAATGCGTTGTAGAGACATATGCCATCGTAGAGACATTGTCTGAGAATCATACTTTAACATGTCTATGAAATGGTTGAAAATTATAGGAAATGGTCGGAAATGGTTGTGCTCACTCTCAGAGATGTGGGAAGTGATTCCATGACCAAAATAACCATAAACCATATTTATTTGTTATGACAGGTTCAACCATAATAGGTCATTTAATAAATCAATTTGCATATTTCCTTATTTGGAGACAAATTAGCATTGAAATGAGCTAATTCCTGACCTGCACACTACCCCACTTGCAGTCAACCAATTCACAAAATCTTGGGAATGAAAATCTATTTTAACTCTATAAATCAATCAATAACCAAAAATGCGTTGTAGAGACACTTGCCATCGTAGAGACATTGCCTGAGAATGAGTTATTGACATGTCTCTGAAATGGTTGAAAATGATTGAAAATCATCGGAAATGGTTGTGCTCACTATCAGACATTTAAAAAGTCATTTCATGACATTTCATGAGTCATAAATCACATTTAGTTGTTATGACAGGGTGAGCTATAATAGATCAATCAATATTTAAATATTCAAATTTCATTTTTGGGTGGGCAATTCGCATTAAAATGAGTTAATTCAAAACCTGCAAACTAACCCACATGCAGTCTACCATTTCACAAAATCTTTTCAGTGAAAATCAATTTTAAGTCTTGTAATCAATCAATAACTCAAAATGCGTTGTAGAGACACATGCCATCGTAGAGACATTGCCTTGAAATGAATTATTGACATGTCTCTGGAATGGTTGAAAATGATTGGAAATGGTCAGAAATAGTTGTGCTCACTCTCAGACATGTAAAAAGCGATTCAATTACAAAAAGAGTCATAAAGGATATTTATATGTTATAACAGGGTCAGCTATAATGGGTCAATTAATATTTCAATATTCAAATTTCATTTTTGGGAGACAAATTACCATTGGAATGAACTGATTCCTGATTTGCACACTACCCAACATGCAGTCAACCATTTCACAATATTTTGGAAATGAAAATCAATTTTAACTCTTGGAATCAATCAATAATTCAAAATGCGTTGTAGAGACACTTGCCATCGTAGATATTTATTCTTTATGACAGGGTGAGCAATAATAGGTCAATTAATATGTCAATATGCAAATTCCATTTTTAGGAGACCAATTAACATTGAAATGGACTAATTCTTGACCTGCACATTGGCCCTCATACAGCTAATCATTTTAGGAAATATTGGAAGTGACAATCAATTTGAACTCTTGGAATCAATCAATAACTCAAAATGCGTTGTAGGGACACTTCCCATTGTAGAGACATTGGCATGGAAACATTTTTACAATGTCTCTGAAATGGTGGGAAGTTATTGGAAATGGTCAGGAATAGTTTTGCTCAACCTCAGACATGGCAGAAGTGATTATATGACCAAAACAATCATGAACAATATTTACTCTTGGAAGCAATCAATAACTCAAAATGCGTTGTAGAGACATCCCATCGTAGAGACATTGCCTAGGAAACACTATTTACAATGTCTCTGAAATGTTGGGAATTGATTGGAAATAGTCAGGAATGGTTTTGCTCAACCTCAGAAATAGCAGAATTTATTACATGACAAGAACAATTATAACAATATTTACATTAAAGTGATTCCATGACACAGAAAAACTTTAACCATAGTTCCTGTGTCCTTTGTCTGACCACCATTTCTAAGACATTCATGTGTAACATCATTTTTAACACCAGCATGTGTAACACAGACATGCATTACACCAGCATCTGTAACACAGACATGCATTACACCACCAGGTGTAGTACCACCTTGTGTAACATCATCATGTGTAACACGAGCATGTGTACCACTGTTATGTGTTACACCACCATGTGTTGTAACATTTGTAACACCAGCATGTGTAACACTGCAATGTATAACATCATCATTTGTAATGTGACCAAGTGTAACACCCCCGTGTGTACCACAAACATGTGTAACACCATCGTGTATAACACAAACATTTGTACCACCAGCATATGTAACATCAGCATATGTAACACGGCCATGTGTTACACCATTATCTGTAACACTGCCATTTGTAACACCATTGGTGAAACACCACCATTGGTGAAACACCACCATGTGTAGCACTGCCAGGTACATCACTGACATGTGTTACACTGACATGTGTAACACCAACATGTTTAGCACCAGCATGTGCAACACTGCTGTGTGTTACACTGTCCCACCATGTGTAGCACTATCATGTGTAACACCACCATGTGAAACACCACCATGTGAAACACCACCATGTGAAACATCATTATGTGTAACACCACCATGTGTAACACTGACATGTGTAACACCACCATGTGTAACACCACCATGTGTAACACCACTATGTGTAACACCACCATGAGTAACACCACCATGTGTGAATTCATTATGTGTAACACTACCATATGTAACACCACAATGTGTAACGCCACAATGTATAACACCACCATGTGTAACGCCACCATGTATAACACCACCATGTGTAACACCATCATGTGTAACACCACCATGTGTAACATCATTATGTGTAACACTACCAAGTGTAACACCAGCATGTGTAACACCTCCATGTGTAGCACTGCCATGTGTAACACCAGCATGTGAAACACCAGCATGTGTAACACCAGCATGTGTAACACCATCATGTGTTACACTACCATGTGAAACACTACCATGGGTAACACCACAATGTGTAACACCCCCGTGTGTAACACCACCATGTGTAACATCTTTATGTGTAACACTACCATGGGTTACACTACCATGTGTAACACCTCAATGTTTAACACCATCATGTGTAACATCATCATGCATAACACTAACATGTGTAACATCATTATGCGTAACACTACCATGTGTAACACTACCATGTGTAACACCACCATGTGTAACACCTCCATGTGTAACACCACCATGGGTTACGCTGCCATGTATAGCACCACCATGTGTAACACTACCATGTGTAACACCTCCATTTGTAAGACTGCCATTGCCATGTGTAACACCACCGTGTGTTACACCACCATGTGTAACATCATCATGTGTAACACCACCATGTGTTACACCACCATGTATAACACTGCAATGTGTAACACCACCATGTGTAACACCAACATGTGTAACACCAACATGTGTAACACCTTTATGTGTAATACCACCATGTGTAATACCACCATGTGTAACACAACCATGTGTAACATCACCATGAGTAACACCACTATGTGTAACACCACTATGTGTAACATCATTATGTGTAACACTGCCATGTGTAACACCACCATGTATATCACCACCATGTGTAACACCACCATGTGTAAAACCACCATGTATAACATCACCATATATAACCCCACCATGTGTAACATCTTTATGTCTAACCCCACCATGTATAACATCTTTATGTGTAACACCACCATGGGTTACACTGCCATGTACATCACCACCATGTGTAACACCACCATGTGTAACATCATTATGTATAACACCACCATGTGTAACACCACCATACGTATTATTAAGGTTGTCCTATGAAAGAGGAACAAATCAACATAGTATGTGATGGGTTTCAGGAAAAGAAGTGACAACATAAAGGTATTTTTCTTATGTTTGATCTCGTCATTGAAATGTGATGTGTCACAGGATGTGATGTATCACAGGAGTCACAAGTCACAAAAAAAAATGATGTTGAGATACCATAATATTCGAGAGATCAAGCTGATTCCAATCATAGTAAACACTAAGACATCTAATAAATATTTAAGTATTTTATTTTCAAAATGTATTTTATTTTCAAAAATACAGTTTGCAATGTTGGTGGGTGGGCAATTACCAGTAAAGTTACTAAATATACTGCATGTGAAGGCAATCACAATGCAAAGCTATATCAAACGTTTAAATCTCTTCAGAAAGAGTGGCTAATCTTAAGGTATATCATGTTTGATTCTTTATAAGCAACTACAAAATACTTAGTGTCCGGTCCAAACATGTAATGTAGATGGCGTCAAGGTCTATTATGTTTGAACTAAACACCCTAGCACACCACTGCCAACTATATAAAGAAAATCAAACCATTGTCAGATGGATGAAAGCGGCCACTCTCATTAGCTAGAGGTTAGCCCTTCCACCATGTTATACCACTATTGTTAGCTGCAAAACCTGAAATGTTAATCTTTTAATCAGCTAATCCCTTATAGCTTACCAATAATGATAATATAATCTTTCACTAAATCCTTATGAAGCGGTCACTCTCATTGACAGAGGTTAACCCTTCCTTTCTCCAATACACCAACAATGATTATGTTTATATTATTGCTAATATTGAAATATGTATAACTCATTTATTATTCGATATACATACTGGAGAAGGTGGGTCACACTAGTAAAAGTGGCAACCCTACCTGATATAATATATAACCTCAAATCAAAGTTAAAACTTTACTTGTATGTGGTTTAAAATATCCATAACTGTCTTGTTCAACCAATAATGTAAATACATGTTTCCCCAAGCTGGGTTCCACCAGAAGATCCTACCCTCATTGGAGGTGAAGAACCCAGTAAAAATAAAATCTTTAAAAAAAATACAGTATGCTGAACATTCGTACATAGATCTATATATGACTTACAGTGTTAAATCCTCTAAAAATCAGGACATTTATGACGTGTTTCAGGGAAATGAGTCACAAGTCGCAAATCTGATATTTCCCAAAGTGAGTTATTCACAAGAACCCTTCCTCACAATGTTTTCATTTTTCGCATTCTTCGAGCTGCTAGTATCATACATACAGGTACTAAATTTCAATTATATTGCAAACCCTTTCTTTCAAAAATAAAATTATCACTTAAAATATAAAACTACTATTTAGCTGTCCTATTGTTTACTATGATTGGAATCCCCTTGATTTTATCTGTTCCAATAGGATTATATCTCAAAATCTAGTAAGCAGGGATGGGAGACGGAGAGGGAGAGGGTGGTGAAGTTAGAATAAGAGACATTTATGTCAGAAGGAGGGGGAGATGACAGAAGTGAGAGAAACAAAGAGGGAAAGATATGAACCAAAAATATTTGTGTATTCTTTTTAAAAGCGCCAATCACTTCGACCCTACTCTCTTCTTCACCCCCTACACCTATAACAGCTATCCAAGCCCTTCAATACATCAGAATCAACACAATTCAGTCACAGTAAAAATACCAGAGCTAATGATGCCCAATTCTTAAAACATTTTTCTACAAATCTCAATCTGCCAAAAACTCAGTTTTTAATGAAGTAGCCAAAATGTTGGAATGTACATTTGTATTTCACGTTTAAATGATATTGGAGCAATATAATATACAGATCATTTGTAGGTGTAATAGAGAAGGAAGGGTTAACCTCTAGCTAATGAGAGCCACTTCCAAAGGTTTGATGATGCTTAGTTCACAGCATTGCTATAAATGATTTGGCAACAGTTTGTTTTTCTTTATATAGTCGGCAGTGTAGTGAGAATGTGTACTGTTCAAACATAATATGCCCAAGCGCCCTCTACATCCATTGTTTGGACTAGACACTATACATTATATAAGAACATTTGGGTTAATTCATCATCTGTTTTATCCAAACTTTCTGTAGGGATTTAAATGTCTCCATGTTGCCTATATTTATTGTTCTGGGTGAGAGTTGATTCCAGGTCTTGCCTGTTTTATTAAAGATTGGGTTTTTACCACATGACCTTGGAAACACAAGAATATATTGAATGCATGCAAATTTGGAACATTAATTCATATGACCAAACGTGCTAAATCACCCAAAAGGGGAGAACATTCCATCAAAGAGATCTCTTGAGAATATGTGAATGGATAACTTTGGAAATCTCTTTTTGCGACTTGTGACTCATTTTCCTGCAACACATATGATGAAAGATTGTTGAGAGGATTGGAGAGGAAGAGGGGGGTGGTGTACGAATGAGGGACATGGAAGTCAGAAAGAGGGGAGAGGACAGAAGTGGGAAAAATGAAGAGTAAAAGAAATGAAAACTGATATTTTATATTCTTTTGAAAGACCCAATCACTGCCCCCCCCCGCCTGTTCTTCATCCCATATACCAATGAAACCTATCTAAGACCTTCAATACATCAAAAAATGGCTGCTTAACACTATTGCTTGATGATAACCTTAACTTGACAATGTGTCCGGTCCAAAAAGTAAATCTAGGTGGCACTACTGCCTATTATGATTGAACCGTACACCTCCTCCTTGTCTAGCCAACTACATAATGAAATTATTTCTGTTGTAAAATCAAAAGACCGGCTACACTCCCAGCCTTATGTCAAAACCTAAAGAAACATTGTTAAAAATACTTATACTTCAGATATAAAACCAAAAAATAGTTTTCTTTTCTTTTTAAAAAGCTATAACAGCTATCCAAACCCTTCAATACATCAGCATTAACACAATTCAGTCACATTATTATCTTATTTGTCTCAGTTGTGTCTCTACGACGCCTCCATGGTAAAAGAAAGGGTCAGATCAACCTTGCTTTTTTAAAGTATTTGTATTAGATTTTTAATCAAGAAAAGGCTTGAATCTATTTATATGGGATACTATAACTTGAGTCAAGCAGAAATAATGCTGTTACATGCATGCCAATGGAAACAGGCAGTAAAGAAAAGAAAAATCGCGTCGCAGAGACAAATTTAATTCAACGAAAATGGGGAACAAAAATGTGTCAAAAATTTTAATTTTTTTTTGTAGGAACATCATATATTTATAGATTACAAAAATGTTATTTTTTAAAATCAGGACTTATTTGGCTAGAAACACAGTCGCTACGACGCCACCATCGTAGAGACAAATGGCAAAAAAGAGTCAGATCAACCTTGCCTTTTTTTAAGTGTTTGCATTACATTTGTAATGAAGAAAAGAATTACACCTACTAATATGGGATACTATAACTTGGGTCAAGCAGAAATAATACAGTTACATACCAATGGAAGCAGGCAGTAAACAAAAGAAAAATGGCGTCGTAGAGACAAATATTATTAAAAAAAAATGGGCAACAAAAAATGGGTCAAATTCTTATTATTTTTTTGGTCAGAGCATCATTCATTCATAGATTACAAAAATGTTATTTTTTTAAATTCTGACTGATTTGCCTTAAAATGCTGACGTTTTTAGAAGCGTTGTAGGGACAAGACAGAATTAGCCAAAGTCATGTTTTTGCTTCCTTGATGAGATGAAAGAACAATGATATGTTTTGGTGTGGGAATATACGTTTTTTGTTATGATGATATGGTAGGATAGATATTGAGGATATGTCCCAGCTTTTAAAATGTCTATAATTACTATTTTTTTATATGATTTCATCTTAGAGAAAAAAAGCGTTGTAGAGCAGTCAATTTTCAAAATAAAGATTTGCACGAAATGTTTGAAATCATGTTCATACATAGAACAATATGTCTGGAAGAAGTTGGTATAAGTGGAAAATAGTTAGGATTTGTTATTCTGGAGATATAGTGTGACTAATAGAAGTCACTTTTATGTAGTCCGTTCGCTGGCCTTGGCCATATGCACAATTAATATTCATGTGTGAATGGATATGCATGAATATTAATTCAGCTCTTCATTATAATCAATTCATAGTACATCTCATTTTTGTTTAAATTGAATAATTAGTGGTTTCTGATATATATCACATCTTTCACAATTAGTGAGAGATCATATGCATGTGATATTAAGTTAACGCGGTGGCCGGGTACGAATCAATGTACTAAAATTAATTCTTTAATTGCAATTAAATTACTATACTTCTGGTACATATATAGGGTTGGTGGATGTCTGAAGGTTTTCCATCTGCACCTACATAGATACTAGATGGAAGGATAGAGTGCAGCTGACATCGATTGATTAGAATAATTTATATATCAAGACATATATCCGGCTGTCGATCGATCAGGCAGGTTCCATGATCAAATTGTTGTAACAATTTAATTCATATAGTATATATGTACCACCCCTTTTCAGTAAATAGATATCATTTATGTAGTCCAGAGCTATGTATACATCATGGTTTGTGATACATTAATTTATATACATATCGATCTATTCTCCCGGCCCGTCAAAGGATTTAAATTGCATGTGCACAGTGGCACTGTATGGTTGATGCATGTAGGTTGATGTTTTTATTGAAAATATATTCACTGCAGGTATGTGAGTGAGTGTGATTGTTGTGTCTCATTATAATTATAATTAGGCCCAACGTCGACATTTTACATGGATAAATCATGATATATTGCCCATAAATGGAATTTTTCAAGTGGCTCCCTCTTATGTATAGTTAAAAAAACTATCAAACCCAAATAGAGTCACCTGTGGAGTGCCTCAAGGCACCACACTAGGTCCTATATTGTTTAATATCTACATCAATGATCTCCCCAACCAAATAACAGGCTGCAATATACAAATGTTTGCCGATGACACTATAGTTTATGCAATAGGTGACAACCCCGTAAAAGTATCTGAAATTCTACAAAAAGACCTAAATTCACTTGATAACTGGTGCAAAAATAATAAAATATCCCTCAACCTGTCTAAGTCTAAGACTCAGACAATATTTCATAGGCCTTCCCTCGGATCGAGATGGGACTCTCAGCAGTCTCACAATGAGCCTGAACACAGAATAGCCCTGGATGGCACAAATCTTGAAGAAGTTAAGTCATATAAATACCTAGGGATAGATATCGACACTTCACTAAAATTCGGCACCGTCATAACGAAACTGACAAAAATGCTCAATTACAAGGGCTGGCAGTTCGCAAAATTAAAAGACAAAATACCACAATCCACCCTGGTTATGATTTATAAAGTAATGGTGCTTCCGATTCTAGACCAAGCGGACATATTTCATGATTCGCACAATGCCACAAATCTGCATAGACTGCAAATTCTTCAAAATCGTATTCTGAAAATAATTTTTAAACTCCCATCCAGAGCTAGTGTCAAAGACCTCCATGTAAAACTAAAACTTCTACCTCTGATGTATCGAAGAAGGTTACATTTGTTACAGGTGGGCCACCGTATGGCCCAAAACCCAAGAAATATGGATCTGAGAGACATAAATACTAGAAACTTTCAATTAGGGAGGAAACTCCTAAAACATAACATACCAAAGACAGAACAAATACGACGCTCTATTATAAACAGAATCCCCTACTCTTGGAATAAATTACCAACGGTGGCCCACCTAAAAAATGATAGTAAAGCGTTCAAAACGAGCGCACAAGCCATATATATATGGAACGACGACTACTTTATCTGACATGTATATTTCATTTCATTTCATTTCATTTCAAGAATTCTTTATTGTTTCGATGACATTACAATAAGGTTATTCAACATTCTAATTAGACAAATGTCTAAGAAGGTCTTCCGTCGAGTGCCCGAATCTTGAGTTAGAATCAGAATCTTGAGTTAGAATCAGCAATCTTATCTTTACCCCTATCCATATTTTATATTATCCTTATTTTATATTATCCTCATTTGAGTACCTCAATTGGTAGACCTTAGCCCTTATCCTTAACCTTATCATGTAAAAATTGTATTACTAAATATCACCTCACCTCGCAAGTATCAAGTATAAAGATATGTATCTGCCTAGTCATCCATTCTGTCTATCTATTCAAATGTCTATTTCTGTCTTGGAAATTGTGTTGATTTATCATCCTGTATAACCACAGAGTCCTTTTGTCTGTTGTCGGCTGTCGGAGAGTTTGTACAAAACATCTCATTAAAATCATTTCTGTATTGTTATGCCATATTGTAATACGTTATAATAATTATCAACTGTATTCATTGTAGAGAATCGTCTTTGGTCTATGATAGAAGGCGATATTGTTACTCTACAACGTCGATTGTAAGCAAACAGAAGGGGCGGAAAACCTCCCACCAAGCAGGAGAGAATCTCCCCTTCCTTAACAGCATCCTGAGTATGCTAATAAAAAGTTTTCTAAATCTAAATCTAAATCTAGTGTACTAGGCTATAATGCGCAACAGTTGCGCCAAAAAAACGTTATAAACACCATCTATCTGGATATGTTTAATTTGATCAGTTCTAACTTGCATTTTAAGGTTTGATATTAGCCGTTTTTTTTTAAAAAAACCCATTTTTTTAACAAAAACAAATAAATGGCAATAATGACATAATTATGCTAAACAAGCCCTCAACACAGCAATATATATTGCTTAAATTATTTCATCTAATTATTTTCTGCAATAAATCTGCATTAATGAAGTATGAATAATGCACACAAGGAAATACTATAATTTTTCGCTGCTTCCATATATATTCTGTGGTGCAATGAATTAGCAATACTAGAACGCAAAACAAGCGCTGACGACAGCAATGCATTTTGCTTCTTTCATCAATAAGTTTTCCTGCAAGAATTCTGCATTAATAAAGTGCAAATAATGCGCACAATAAAATGCTAATTGTTCGCGGTGTCCATATTATTCTATGGTGCAATGAATTAGCAATACTAGAACGCAAAACAAGCGCTGACAACAGCAATATATATTGCTTATTTCATCTAAGTATTCCTGCAATAATTCTGCATTAATGAAGTGCAAATAATGCGCACAATAATATGCTAACTGTTCGCTGTGTCCATATTATTCTATGGTGCAATGAATTAGCAATACTAGAACGCAAAACAAGCGCTGACAACAGCAAAATAATTTGCTGTATTCATAATTATGCGGGATGAGATAATTCCGCAATAACAACACGCACAACAAGCGCTAACAACAGCAAAATATATTGCTGTAGTATGAAGTGCAATGGAACAGCAATAGTAACTCGCAAATCACCCGCAGCGAACCGCAAAATATTTTGCTGTATTGAATACTGCCATGAATCAGCAATGTTTATGCACAAAACTTCTGCGATAAAAAAAGGGCCAACAATGGTGCTGGCAAAATTTCAGCAATATATTAGCAAAATATTTTGCATTGCGGTCATCGCTGTTTCTTTGCGGTTATATTGCAGCGCTCATTGCGGTACATTGCGGTCCTTGCCGGACAGGATGTATATGGATTTACAGACCATAATAAAGATGATTCAATTTTAGAGTTTCAATTTACTCAGTTATTCTTCGCTTAGGACTCTTTGTGAGTTCCTATAAAATAATCAATAGACCAATGGCCATGAGCCATATTTATATAATTATAATGATTCTATATCAATCTATAATCTCTATAGTCTCTATTTACTGACATTGACATTTTCTTGTATTACTTCCTTCTTTACATTTGTTTTACTCTCTAGAAATTGTTTAAATTCCTCTTTCGAGGTACAGGATTTTCCCTCTTTGGGTAGGTTGTTCCATGAAAATGGAATTTGATAATACATTGATTTTTTAATTCTTTCTGTATGTGGTATGGGGACTAGCATTTTCGTCCCTAGTTTGTGAGACCTAAGGTTTAAGTTTCTTTCATCAGTGAATAAATGATTTTCAACTAAATCATACGCTATTTCCAACAAGTGGTGATTTCGTCTTTCCGATAATAGTGGTAAATCATAAGTTTGTTGTAATTCTAACACATTTGCCCTTTTTCCCAGACCAAAAGCTAACCTAATGAAGGAGTTTTGTATGACGTGGAGCTTGTCTAGGAGATTCTTTGGTGCCCCAATATATATGCAGTCTCCATAATCAAATAATGGTCTTACTGCTACTTTGTATAAGGTTAAAATATTATTTGCAGTTGTCTTTGTATTCTTTTTATTGCTCTAAGCCTTCCTGTGGTTTATGCTATTTTTTGATTCAAGTGATACTTAAAGGTCAGTTTGTTATCAATATTCAGTCCTAGATATGTATAGGAATCAGTATATTTCATTATTTCATTCCCTAATTTAAAAGAGAATTTGTTAGAGGTATCACTTTTTCTGTTGGGTAATATTTCTAATATGTTGCTTTTTTCTATATTAATGGAAATCTTATTTTGTCTACACCACAAGCTTACTTTTCCCAGGTCATATTGCAAGTCTTCATTAGCTCTCTGCCTTGATTTGTCTGAGGTGTATAAAACAGTGTCATCAGCAAAGTGCTGAATGCGTACTTTAGACGTTACCATATTTAAATCATTGATGTACATAAGAAACAATAATGGCCCTAGGCCAGTTCCTTGGGGAACCCCTCTTGTAACTTTCATCAACCCGGAAATTTCATTATTAATGTTTACTCTTTGGAATCTATCACTCAAGTAATCGGTAAACCATGATATAACATTATTATGTAAGTTAAAGGTTTTGATTTTTTCAATTAGGATGGAATGGTTGACCGTGTCAAAGGCCTTTTTAAAATCAAGGAAAGCAAGAACCGTTTGACATTTTTCATTACTATTTTTGTAAATATGATGAAATAATGTATGATGTGCTTGATTAACTGAATGTCCTTTTCTGAATCCATATTGGTGCTTAAAAAGCAGCTCTTGCACTTCAAGGTAGGAATAAAGTTGGTTATGTATTGCTTTCTCTAATATTTTTGCTGGGAATTTAGTCAGACTGATAGGCCTATAGTTTGAAGGATCATTTTTTGATCCTTTCTTAAATAAAGGCACTATGGTAGCTGATTTAAAATCTTTAGGTATTTTTTTGGGGGTTAAAGTTAAATTACAGATATATGTGAATTGAGCAGCCAGCGTTAAAAGGCATGGCTTTAAAACTCTAGTTGGGAGAAGAGGGATTCCCAAAGATTTGCTTGTCTTTGATTTCTTAATATAATCTACTATCTCAGTCACCTTAAACTCTTCGAAAGAGAAAGAGTACTTTGGAGCATTTTGTAAATCATTAAGCTTCACATTTTGATCAATATTTACTGAGTTTGATAGGTCACAATCAAGTTCATTTAACTTATTTACATTCTCTGTTTTCTTGTTAACATCATTTTCATTATCATCATCATTCTTACTATCGACAATGTTTGCAAGTATACTGAGTTCCCCATCCGTAAGTGGCAAGATATCTTTTGCTAAGTTATCCCCTATATTGGAGAAAAATTTATTTTGAAGTTCTGCCGCTTCATAACCAGTAAGTAGGATATTATTTTCATCAAGTAAATTAATGTTCTGTTTCATTTTAATCTTATCAGGGGTAATAAAAGGTTTAATTGTATCCCAAAAATGTTTACAACCTTTGGGATCTTTCATTGGCTCATTTCTGAGATGGTCATTTTTAAGTTTCTGTATTTTTGTATTCATTTGGTTCCTCAGTATCTTTGCCTTATTCCAGTCAACAATTTTCATAGTTTCTCTTGCTTTTTTGAAAGCTCTATCTCTTTCACCCGAGAGTTCAACCACCAGAGGAGTAAACCAACATGGCCTCTCTCTGACATTCTTGAAAGTTTTCATAGGGCACATTCTGTTCAAGAAGAACTCTATTTTTGACAATAGATGCTCCCAGCAGAAGTTTACATCCCTGGATTCATAAAATTCCGTCCAGTTACTTTCTTTCAGAATTTCTTTTAGAATTTTAATGTCGAGAGTTTTCCATTGTCTAGAAGTGAAAGTGCTTCTTACGTATCTAAGTCTATCTTTCTTTTTAATCACAAATACAGGGAAATGATCACTAGAATTATTGTTAATAGTTCCTGCTTGTGTAATTGCTCTAGAGTTCGTATAAATTTGGTCTATGGTTGACGATGATTTCCGGCTAACCCTGGTCGGAACCTTAATAGTTGGTGTCAGGCCATACTGCTTTATAAAGTCAAAATATTTAGCATCATGGTCAAGGTTGAAGTCACCTACAACGAATATTTCCTTGTTCATATGTAACCCACTTAAAATATTTGTTAATTCACTAATTCCTTCAGACATTTTAGATTGAGGAGGTCTGTATAAATTAATGACCACTACCGTTTTCGCATGTCCCTTTTTACATTCAATGACTTATGCTTCAAGGTTTTCATTTGATACATTCAATTTGTTATAGATATTATCGTTTATGATGAATTCTTTTTTAATATAAGTAACTACACCACCTCCTCGTTTATTCATTTTCCTATCTAAGCGTATCATTTGGTAGCCATCAATGTTGAGTTGGCTATCGTAGATACCTTTGTGGAGCCACGTTTCCTGTATTGCTATGATATCAATGTTTGTGTTTGCTATAAAAATTTGAAGGTGCATTTGTTTCGGTGGCAAACTCCTCATATTCCATGAGGCTAACTTTAACCCCTTTGTGAACCTTATATCTAATTCATTGGTTTCTTGACTTACTCGTTTGATTCCTTACCAGTGGCCAGAAATTATTTTTCTGGTAGATTGGTGCCTTTACATTTTGTGATGTTATAATTACAATATTTGCGTACAGAGATAAGTTTCGTCTCAAACAACAACAACAACAACAGTACGCGGTGATAATTAACACTGCAGTGGAGAAAATAGAACAATCCATAACTGCAGAATACATATTACAATTTCACTGGTTTCAAGGATTAATCTCCTTTTTCTTCTCTATCTGTTGCTATCAGTTAACAATAGTACCAGAATACATGGAGGAGTGATATTTCACTGAAAGGGAGCCTTTACGTTAATAGGTAAAGGTGAAAATTAAGTTGCTCCCTTGTAATTATCACAATCAAAATGTTAACCCAATTACCTGATGGAATTTAAGGCGTGAGCATTATCAAAACACTTTATGCCCTCAATTCCAACAGGTCCAGGTTCGATATACAATTTCACAGAAATATAGGTACACATATTTTCTATTACAAATTCATTTCACTGAAATTAGCTTCTATACATTTCCCTGCACAAGCTCCTTCAATTGAAGCCATTTCAATGGTAAGATACAGTATAGCATAATATACTGTGACTCGAAGTCAAATATACAAGTAAATAACACTCATTTTGTTCAGAGCAAAATTTGTTTCAAAAACCAGACTTTGGTTGATAAGGTTTACACAAAGGGACTTTTATATCAATTAATTAATGTACCCTTTTATATATATATATATATATACATATCATATAATTTGTTTGTCCTGCTTAGATATATACAATTTGAATGATCGACTGTTCACCACGAACTGGCGAACTAAGATTGGAGATTTTATGGAGATTTATGGAGATTTTAAGCTGATTTTAAGCTGGAAGTGGAGGTCACTATAATCACTATAAGCACTTCAGATGTTTCGTTTTCATTGTTCATTTCTCATTTTTTTGTACCTGAGTTTTTTGAGTTTTTAACCTTTGATAATTAATAATAATTTGATAATTTGATAATTTGAGTCCCGTTATTGCTATGATGAAAGTTAGATGTAAAGATGTAAAATGTTCAATGTTCAATGTTCAGGGTACTCTTAATTTTCTCTCAATTTTCTCTCAATTTTCTTCTTCGTTTAATTCACTGATTGAGGTGGTGGAGGGAATTTGTCTTCGTGTTGAGTTGAAACATAATAAAGTCTTAAAGTCTTACCTCTCTTGCATGTCACCCCTCAGACGAGCATTATCAAAACACTTTACTTCAGGGTAACACCGAGCAGAAGTTTTAAGATTTAGAATTGTTGACTTGCTTCCTTGGTTTTCTCTCTATCATCATGGAATGTCTGTTTTCAGGTATGCTTTAATCAGTTGGTCTGCTACTCGCCCTCGTAAGTAATCTGTCAAGTGGCAGCCATCTTCTCCCAATAACCTGTAAAAGTTAGTGATTTTTTGTTCACCAGTCACAAGGTTTCTTCTCTTTGGTTTACTTCTGTGCAGAAGCTCACCTATAAACGGGTTTGGTACATCATTAGAAGAGTTTGTTTCTTTCACACAATTATTATACGATATGACAGATTGATTTATTTGTCTTTGGCTTTCAGTATCCATACCTGGCACAACATTTATTTTAGCCCTAGCTATTTTTGACAAGTAGATATTGTATTTGTCAATATCAAGCCCCATAGTGGTGGCAAACAGACCAGTAGATATATTAAATGATTAAGGACTGACGTTGAGGACAGAGAGGGGTTTGTTTGTTGATAATGCCTGAAGCACGAAGACAAGAGTATTAGCAACAAAGGGACCTGTCCAAAATGGAGGTCAATACTCTGTTAAGTCCATTTTGAGACGATATCAATTCTCCCTAAAATGTTATCGTAGGTAATAAAATAGGGGAGTTGTATGTGCCACTGCGCATACTATGCGCAGATTATATTTTCAGGAAATATTGAATGAGTCAGGTGTATGTTTCACGAGTAACTATTCTGACAGTTTTCAGTTGTTAACTTATTTTATTGGAAGTTTAGGTGTTTTAGATTATATAATATTAGATTAGTTTCAGGGGTTTCAAAGATATTGGCTTGGTAATTTAAAATATTTCCTGTGATTTTGGAAATAAAGACAAGCTGTTTGTTGTACATCACAGTCAGTAGCATTTCTCTCCATAATGAATCGATGTATGCTTTCCTCTATAACAAACATTTCATGTTGATAATGAAATTTGCCTTAACTCCCTTTTTTTGCCTGAACTGCTCTTTAAAAAAATCTTTATAAATCAGTTAGTTATGCTATAACCATGTATTATACAGCACAGCACAGATGCTTTCTTAAAATAACTCATGAAAACCATGATTATCTATATATGCTGATTGTATGTTCGCAGCTTTTAGATTGTTAACCTGGGCGATTTTAGCAAGAAATTCCTGATCATGAAAAGCTGGTGTAATTTGGTATCTTGTCTACCATACAGTGGTATTTAGAATCCATCAACAAAATTGTTATAACTTTGAGAATATTAGGAATAGAATCCTAATCTTTGCAGCAAATTGATACCCATCATATGCTATATGATTTAATATGTGCATTGGTGTACACAATGTTTTTCATGCTATAATTTGCTAATATGTTTACAAAAAAACAATAAATACACGATTCTGCCATATTCTTTAGTCTTTGAAAAATTGTAGAAAATCATCTAATAATGTTATAGTCATGTTATATACGTCAATCAAATTTGGTCATTTGGTTTATAATCCATAATGCTCTACAAATAATATTTCAACCATGTATGGGCCAAAAACCTAAGATATTCACCTTCAGTGTCCCCTGGTGGCCAATAAACTACTCATTTGAAAAGGGTATCATACTGTATCATAGCTCATTTGAAAGCCACTAACCCCTTCTATTTTTTGGGATATGTGAGAATCTGTCCCCTGAGATAGTACTAATTATATAATATCGAAAATTTGAGGCCCTGGTCCATGGACTATAAGAATTATTTTTATATTTCAAGTTTGATATATTTATGTTTGAAAAAAAGTTTGCAATATTTATGTGTGGGCAGATGTATGTCTGAATGAGACTCATAAAAATAAATCCTCTAAGTTTGTATCAGGATTTTACAACGGTACCACTGAAGTAATTAAATATCCTCCATAGAATGACCTTCGAAATGCATGGATATATTTAATACACTGTCTTGAAACTTGATACATGCATTCATATGGCCTAAGGCGTTAGACTTGCCAATTATAAGAGCATTCCAACAAATACATCTTGTGAATAAATCCCTTTGAAAAATATCAACTTTGCTACTTGTGACTCATTTCCCTGAAACACGGACGACGGACGATGTGTAGACAGTATTTACATAAATTGTGATTTGTGTATGGACCAATTTATGTCCCGATTTATGTATTCAAAGCAAGTTTACATTGGTCATTGCTGTACACATATACTGCAGGGCTAACCGAGTCGACAAATGAATATTTATTGTTCAAAAGTATGCGAGATTGCAATCATTTTTCTGCGGGAGGTTTTTCTCCTTTGCGGGTAGGCGGGAGGAATTAGGCAAATGCGGGAGCCTTCCGCGGGATGCGGGAGGCTGGCTAGGTCTGATTCCATGATGAACAGGGCATGTTTTCTATCGATTTTAGACTTACCATTAGTCCCACAATTCCATGTGAATCAAGACTCAAAAGGTGGCCCGTAACCAGGGGGTGTCAGGGGTGTTCGAACGAACAGCCCCCCTGCCACTCCTGGGTCAGTGGTCCCCCCAATAAAAATTAATTAATATCTAAAAAAAAATCAAAGAAAAAAGAAATTCCTTAATACACTCCAAAATCAATGCAATATCAGATGTTCCCACTCAGTAGATTGTCTTTGAAATGGGGTAGAACAAATGCATGTGTATGGGGGTGTGGGGGTTTAACCCCACCCCACACCCACTTGATGGGGCAATGGTTACTCAGCTAGAGGGGACTGGGGTGTTCGCCCCCCCCCCCTACCTCCACCTCAACATATTCAGCTGGGTGTGTGGGATGTAAAGTCCCCCACTGCCCCCCCCCCCCTGACTACACCTCAGTAAACAATATTCAGCTGTGTATGGTCCCCCCAACACACACACACCTCCACCTCAGTAAACCATATTCACCTGGGTATGGTCCCCCCCCCCAACACACCTCCCCCTCCACCTCTTCCTCATGCTCCCCCTCCCCGCTTTCTCTCCCTCCCCTCTCTCCGTTCCCCTACATCCTCTCCCTCCTCTCTTCCCACCCCCCTCTTCTTTTCCTCACCATCCCCCTCTTCTATGCATACACCCTCTTCTTCACTCTCCCACTCCTCTGCATGTAGTTAGGTCCCCCTGGACATAGGTTGTGGGAAATGACGTAGTATCTCACAGGGGCTTTCCCTGGCTATCTTTTCTACCCCTTTTCGTAGAAATCACTCTGTACCCGTATATTATATGGATATCAAAAACTAGTGTCAAACTTTAAATTTTCTTTTTTTTAAACACAATATCGTTAATCAGGTAAATTTATTATAAACACTCTCACTCTTAAGTGGTTTTCGTCATGTACTGAAACCATATACCAATTTGTCAGTGAGCATTGAGATATATTAGATTAGAATTAAGATACTCACATCAAACTATAATTGCCTGTATAGTATATTATATTCAAATTCCATAATCATTACTTATTTTCTAGCTTGAAAATGCACTCTTTTTGCAATAGCGGCCAAGATCTTGGCATAAGAACTTTGAAAGTAGGGTTCCCACAGCCTCATTTTGGCCATTGAATTCAAATAAAATGGTTAGAATCATGTGTGATCATCCCAAATACAGGTTGTAAACAACCTAGGCTGGAAAACCAAATGATGCTCGATTGGGAGAATTACTCATATGTGCACCTACGAAGAAGTCTAACAAATTCTGATATAAATATAATACTATAATACTCAGTTCATAGCTCTTGCTGTATGCATCTTTGTGATTATATTGAACCAACTTATGTGAAAAGCTTTTCAATGAAATTGGAGATTTGTTGTTGGAGTAATTAGCAATCTGTGGTTTCTTGATTGAATAAAGGGCTTTATTTTGTACTTCAGGTATTTTCATATCTGATAAACTCTCACTCATAAAGAGTATCTTCTATCTTTCCTGAAATTCAGTTCTATTAAGTAAGTGGAAATAACGTAATACATTTCATGATTTAAAGTGTTCTGATAGTACAGGCATTTTAGCATGGAACCCGGAATGAAATAATGTAAAGCAGATTTTTTTTATATATATGATGCAGGACACATGGGGGATCATTCCCTGAAAAGTCCCCACCTAGTCCCCACCTATACAAAAGAGCATTGGTCTCTATGGGAAAAAGCACCTGGCTCAGGCCATTATCGCCAACCTTAAGAATATTTAGCATTGTTATTTGCAGGGAATATAAAATATACTGTAGAGGTTGGGGTACCATAGTAAACATATGGAGAAAGTACATATGGAGAAACAAAAACTCTTTATTTTTTAATTTTGTGGCCATGGCAATGGTCAGATTTTGGTGAAAAAAACACTTTTTCAGATCAGGTCATAATATTTGGGGACCTAATTGTCTGCATCATGCCTGTTGTCACCCCTTTCTGAAATTTGGCATGGTGTTAGATAAGGCCTGAAATTTTCAAAAACCACCAGCTACAAGCTGGTAATAACCCCTGGTGGCCAGTAGCTGCAACATTCAAGTCCCCCGCGGTATGAACTAAATACTAAGCGTCAGGATGTTAATGGGGTATAACTACTATACTGACCTATATAGCACCACACATTTAAGGTTAGGTTTAGGGTTATAGTTAGCATTGGTATCAATCCATGTACTCTAATCCACTTCACAGAATACATGAAAATACAGTCCGTCATTATTTTATTCGGGTTTGGCCTAAAATCTACCTAAAATGCCTGTACTATAATGAAAAATATATAGAGAGATAATTGGAAGTCGGAAATAATCGAAAATTTATTGGATGAAATTCGTCCACATAAGCACGATGCCGTAGGCAGAGTACTTATGTGGACAAATCCAGGTCCAATCAATTTTTGATTATTGCCGGTGAGTTCCATTCTATATTTATTGAAGAACCACAGAGAGTCCCGCTGACAGCCCTGCTGACGTCTCCACTGACAGCCCCACTGACGGTGCCCACTGTGTGATCATGCAGTATTTAGACCTACTTATATTGTTGAATTAAAACGTTCATATTGTGGCCATTTCTTGAGCTACATTAATAAAACTTATATCATTCAATAGAGAATGTAATGCTGTATTTAATGGTATGGTTTTTATTATGTATTTCTATAATCATAGTACCAGAATCACGGGTGGATTACCGATCATGGAGATTTGTTTACATGCTTCGTGGAGAGGCAAAGCACCCCGAAGCATATCAACAGAGCTATTTTTAGACAACTACATTTTTATAGGATGCGTCCTATATGAATATTTTTATAGCACCCCACTTATAGCACCTCTCATATAGCATGCGCATATAATAAATCACATAATTATTGGCATCATTGGGGAAAGTTATATGAATTAATAATGAGTGTTACAGACATTGTTAGTAAGTTTTCTTTCCTTTTTGTAATCGTTGTGAGATTATGGTTCCAATGTATGATGTGTCACAGGAAAATGACTCACAAGTCCCCTCAGAAATGATATTTTTCAAATGTTTTATCACAGGAATCCTTGGTCAGAATCTTCTCATTTTTGGGTTGTTTAGTGCTGCTAGTAGCATGAATACATGTACAACATTTTAAGCCTGAATATTGCATGCTGTTATGCATATCCGATGTTATCCTAAGGAGTATATTGAACTATTTTTGTTCATGCATAAACAATATTATTGACAAAGTACTTAGATATCCTTATGTTTATCATCATTGGAACCTCCTTGATCTCATCTTTTCAAATATAATATCTCAGAATCGATCTACCTTCATCGGCATCCCTTTATTAATTCTTATTATTTATTATATACCATCAGCAACCGATTGGAACTATTCATAGAATCTAGTTTTGGATGCCCTCTGGTGGAAAGGTGAGAACCCAATTCAGTGACTTTCGGCTGGGTCTGTTTTGCAGAATGCCTGTAAGTTGCCCTGATCCCCAGAGTTCACTGTAGAGGTTGAAATGGAAGGTCTGGAACCTGGAGAACCCGTTGTTCACACTGACACCTGGTGAGGACGAGAAGTAGTCTATGCACACCTCCCGCCTTGGGAATGCTATCCTGGAACATGTAACGTTTTTATCTTTAAAATGTGTTTGTTTTTACTCATGCAGGGCTTTTGCATATATTTGTATTATGGGTCAAGTCACCAGAAATATTTACTTTGCCTTCACTAATCTTCTCAAATACCCAAACCCAAATAAAATTTGATATTTAGTGTTTATAATAGTTTCTGCCTATAATTAGAGGAATTTACCAAGTATAGAGCTACTAAGTGTTCATTTTCTGTTTGCAACCAACCCCCATGGACTTATAACTCCCAAACCAAACTATCTACACATGCATTTGATTGAGAAAGACTCACCTGAACAGTCCATAATGTAGTGCAGACGCTTTAGGTACGACCAAACCATTGCCTACAGTATAATCCCTCTTAGCCACTAACCTCCATGAACTCCTATAGACCACCACATCAAAATACTGCCCAAAATCGTAATAACTTGCCAGAATAGCTCTATGTTCTATAACCCAAGGTTGCAGGTCATAGTCCCTCAAGAAATATGCCTTGAAAGGGTCCTGTTTGGGGCTGGAAAGATCTATACCGAAGGTCCCAAAATAGTGGAGCATTCGCTCTGCATTTTGCTCCACATTTCTGCAAGAGCCATAACTGGAAGTTAAGGATGATTTGGTGGCATTGGAGGCTCCTGGCCCATCGTAGTGTAGGGTGAGAAGGTGGGAGAATATAGGGGGCTTTTTGGTTGTGTGGTTGGTGCTTATAATGGTTAGGTGACAAAGGAAGAACAGGCTCATCAGCAAAACCATCTTGGCACTGAAAGCAGAAAGTTATTGTTGTAATAAATTAACAATCTGACTACTCTACGAAAACATTATTTACTTCTAATGTACTTTCAATTTACGCCCTTATCAACACATTTAAGATGGTTATATCAAGGGCGGAAGAGCTGAGAGGGAGGCAGTTTATGATCATACCCAGGAAATAGAGATAGAGAAGAAGGGAGAGAGAGACAGAGAAAAAGTGACAGAAAGGCACTTTATAGTCATACCCAGGACCATGAGTATTTTGAGTGGTGAGGGAACGGGTAGGCACTGTCAACCCGAAGTTGGTCTTCCAAGGCCACCAGCGGCTTATTATAACAACCTGAACCTACAAGTACAAGCTAATTACGCTTACTAACAACAATATAAATAACAATACAGTATGACCTGCCAAATAAAATCATTTACCAAATAACACTAAACAGTGCATCATAAATGTTAGAAAAGATTTTCGTCAATTTTTCAATTAAGGTTATTGCAGACAATAATGGTAGACTACACTGGTTTTAGCAAATTTATAAACTAACTAATATTTCGCAATTGGTATAGCAAATGAAATATGACTAAAAGTACAGTTTGTATATATAAAATATACCAAATAACGCTAGCAGGTGTAACATAATAATATATTGTAAACAATGATTTCCCAACTAATAATGCTAGACTGTAATGGTTCTAGCTGGTCTATACTTAACTTTGTCACCAGATTATGCCTGATATATATCTAGAATTGCAATACTAACTCAAGGGTTGAAAACAAAAACTCACATTACCTCTTTTCCACTTTCATTGTCAGCCTACGAATCATGAATGTCAAGGCGAAGTTTTGGAGCAGACCAGAGGCACGTATTCAAATCTTTTAGCCAAATAAATAAATCTCGATCTCTGTTAGTGGTACATGTGGTCTATTCCGGGAATGGGAATCTCTTGACTTATAGAGAATAATCTTAAATGTATGAAATCTAATTTAATTTGGTTCAAATACAAGTGATATATGATAGATACTTCTTAAATGACATTTGCCATAATCTAGACATATTTATTTAGATGCAAATGACCCTTTCCGCTGAATTCCATGAGAATCGCATGAGAATCGGCTTAATGGACAAGGGCCTTAAGTTAATGTTTATGGTCGATTCTCACAAAATGTCGTCAATTGGTTGATATGGGTAACAAAATTGGCTTAAAAATTAAATATACCAGAATTCTTAAATATTTTATCTATTTTAAGTTATAGTACCATACTTGAAATGTGCAAAGTTGGGAACACTAATATTGAAAACTGCCTTGTATATTGAGGCCTGAATTATTTGCATCATCAAGCGATACAGGGTTGATAGAAACCATGGAATTAAAGGCAAATAATTGAATTTAGATGCAGTTTTGGTATTTGAATACTGATGTAATCTGCTTTCAAAGGGACAAAATAGTATAACTTAAATATATACATGACATACCTGGGGTATAATGAAACAAAGAAGTGGTATCGCTCAATGACATTTTTGCTGATTTCATACATTCTAGAATTATGCATAAATAGTATTAAGCAGAAATACTATGACTATTATAGTCAATTTAGCAATAGTTATGGCCAGAATTGATGTGACATGATACTTTGGCAAAATGTATACATACAACCTTGTGCATTTTGTTTTTCTCATGAATTAACTGGATACATATCATGCCATCTGTATCGCTCAATGACTGTATTGCTTGATGATTTCTTTCCTATTAAATACCCAGAAGCTTCATACATAATGGGAACTATGTACAAAAATATATCTAAAACAATAAATATTGACATAGGCTATATGTGTATATATTGTGACTTATTAATATTTATATGCAAATAAGTTATGCATAAATAAAGGTGTATCGCTCAATGATGCCAAAACTACACCAAAAGCCCTTTATATTATAAAACGTCATGGTGGCATGAGGCTTCTCCAGTTAGGCTAATATTAAATATACCAATAAATAATAGAGTAATTGAGCTCTGCTTTCAGTATCAAGAACTCATTCATTTTAATTCCAATCATCACTAGCATACTCCATGATTGTTGTATCGCTCAATGACGTTTTAATTACACAAAGTGAAAAATGACACTGGAAAAATATCAACTTGATTTTTTTTTCATTCATAAAAAAAGAGCCTGCCTATATTTTCATGTTGTATTTGCTTTAAGTTGAAATTACATGATATCTCAGGAATATTGATGTCCAAAGTTTGATTTTAATATTTATTTTCTTTTAAATGCCTAAAAATGGCATTTTAAGGCATCCAGCAGCGTAAATATACATAGTAGATAGTGAAAAGTGTATACCCACCTGTTCCTCTGTTCTAGCCTAATCATTTTGACACATCTATATTCGTTTTTGAAGTACATATTACAAATTATGGCCATATGAGAGAAAAAGGCCCATTTGACGACATTTAGTGAGAATCGACCTCAAATCTTTAAACTAAATATCTCATCTCAATTCAAGACAGAACATGGGGAAGGTTATCAGAAAGTGTAAACGCGTCATTAATAGTAAAGATATGGTCAGAATGTTTCCATTTGGGGGGGAGTAATGAATACATCTATCAAATTTCAAGACTGTATATTGAATGTATTTAAATGCATATCTGAGGTTATCCTAAGGAGTATATTTACCTAGTTTACTAGTGATTAACTATCAAGAAATATCGCTAACGTTTTCGTCATGCATACAAAACTATCTATAAGGGCCCAGACGTTTGACCTCATTACTTGAATCTGCTTGAGCTCATCTTCTCATATGATGGTATCTCAAAATCCATTTTTGGCGACTTATGACTCATTTTCCTACAACACATCAATTAAAATGTTCTAATCTTCATAAAGCTCATTCTTTATTTATATCATGTATTTGCAAATCACTCTGGCATCCCTCCTGATTTTTTGCTTGAATCTCATCTAAGATACCATCAGTAAATTCGCCACTCACAGATAAGTATTTTTTGCTTGAATCTCCTCTAACTTCTAAGATCCCATCAGTAAATTTGCCATTCACAGCCCAGTATCGGCTCGCACCTGACATCTGACGGCAAAACAATAGCTAATAATGTTACTACCTCCCTTTCACACCAGACTCCGCCACATCTCTAGCGACCACGTTCACAAGTGAAGAGGAAGAGAGAGGAGAGGTTGATATATCCATGACCCTCAATGCTATTTGAACAATGTACTACATCATGTTGATCATGTCAGTATTGAACGTTCCTAGGACCTACACATGGTACATGCTCATTCCAATTTTCGCTGAGAATAAATAGGGGCCTTTTTGAGAAAATTCGCATGTTCGCATGTTTTAATACTGTACCTCAAAAAAAGTGTCTTTTTTTTCTGAAGGACTTGGAAAATGGAAAAAAGTGCCCTTAAAATTCTAAATTGGCTGTTGAAGAGAAAAGTTTATCTTAGACTTATAGGCTGGGGAAACCCATGAATGATGGACAAGATTCGCTCTCACAGGGTCGTGACTCTTGGTCTTATACCAGGAAATAAGACCTGCTTATTACAAGATGCAACCGATTTTGTTCTCTCTCAATTCTTTTAAGTACTGCTAGTAGGGTCATTTTTAGGATCGCAATGTATTAGACAGCTTCATAATTTATATGGATATATGTGTATTCATTAAGATTAATGATATAGAAGAAATAAACATGGAAATATTACTATGAACTAAACATTATTGATTATAGATTATGATATTAGGCCTAGTTATGCATCATTACCATCAATTTATTATAAAGTGAAGTATCGCCATTAAAAATATGGCTGTCCATTAAAAATATGGCTGTCCAGTGATAGAATATAAAGTCGATTATTTCTTTGTAAATCAACTTATTATTGATTAATTCCCGGGCTAATTTCTGATTTAACTAAGCAAATTATTTGTACCTGCATAGATGCAATTCTATGCATCCATTTACTACCAAATTGCACCCTCCCCCACAAGCCCAATAGAATGTGTCTAAAAATATTAGAACACAGGAAGGTATTTCGGGTCAAGCATTTTAAAATATTTTCGCAGAGAACATATTTCGCGGTTGGATGCCTCTGTGAAGTTTGATACATTCAGCAAAAGTTAAGTGAATTGAATTGAATTGTTTTATTGATTCATTCTTTTGGGTACATCTCCTGGGTTCCTCCATATTTTCATCAGTAGTTCTGATATTAATCTTTAATTACATTGATTTTGATGTTCATTTAGGGCTACAATTACAATCGTTTACCTAAGACGGCTTTATACAATTTCATATAGGAATTCATATTATCATTATTATTATTATTATAGTCATTTCAAGAATAAAGTGAAAAATATTAAAGGATCTTTTTTAATAGGACCTAAGTATTTTGGGGGGCAAATTTGTGTAAACTTTAAAGCTAAAATTTTATTCCTAAATTTTAACAATAAAACTCATTTGAGAGTGTGCTGTTTCTTATGTGGACGCGCCTGGGACACAGTGCAGGGGTATGGACTCTGTATGTGTGTATGTAAAGTTTTATTTCCAATTGTACATCTACATTTTAATAAGTACGAAAAAAGGGACAAAGAATAAATCGAATAATAAGTTACATTCAGAACTATCTGTGATTACACAGGACCAGACTGGTCTTCCTAGTCTCCCTCTCTACAGCGCAGCGAAAGGGATCAGATGTATGGCATCATTAAACTAGTTGTACTCTTTCTGTAAAATGTGGCTGGACATATTATCAAAGAAATGCTATAGATAAAGAACATTTTACTAATTAGGGTAGCTCTATTTTAGTTCTCAATTAACAGTAGGGTTGATCCTATATTTTTCTTCATTGTATGGTTGATCACAGCTCGATGTTATAGCCTACATCATACATTATCAGACATGCTTATACATAATTTATATGTTGAATGAGGATCGGGTTAGATATAAGTTAGGCCTATAGCAGTCGAATTCCAGACTGTAGGCCTAGATATTAATAGTTCCTTCTGACCAACGAGAATCTTATTCTCGAAAATCTCCTTGTTCTGAAACTGAAAGAAGAAAGCGCTATTTACTCTTTTATTTGGATCTATCTTAAGTACCAAATGAATTAATTACGGAAGATAATGTAGTAGACACAGATAAAACCACTATTGCATGGACGTATTAGTCTATCCCTAGGCATAGGCATACACAAATAAAATATTTCTATTCAAACATCAAAGCACGACAGCTAGAGGATTAGTGAATTTATGGATTAATGAACTGATGGCTTTGATTGGAATGGAGGTCAGGTTGAAATGCATTTTTTGGTTGTAGGCCTGGGGCTTCGGGTCCTTATCCTACACTTGCTGTTGAGTCCCTATTCCCCAGCATTGGCTTGGGCGGACTCCCATTCCTGAAGAGTACAGTCCTGAATTCCAGGTGTACTCTTTGGGCATTCTGAGCGGACTCTTTAATGAAAGAGTCCGCTCCTAAGAGTCCTCTCAGATGCCTGAGCGGACTCTTTCATTAAAGAGTCCGCTCAGGTATCTGTTGCAAATAATTTTGAACTAGGATTGGCCTGGATTCGAACCCAGGACCTCTCACATAAGTATAGGCTGGCAAGTAGAGTTCAAGGCTCTACCCACTCAGCCAGAGAGGCTCAGATAGGATCTGTTGTATATAGCATAGTATGATTCCTGAAATAGAAAATGTGATGTGTCACAGGAAAATGAGTCAAGCGGAGTCCAATGATGGTAAACAGTGGGGAGAAGTATATCTTATTTAACCAGTTGGAATTGTGTGCAGTTATATAACTAATAAACAATTGAAGTTGGAGGATAAGCATGCTAGAGGACTCAACTCTGTTCTCTTAGTGAATATGAGTCCTACCATGGATAGCTTATTAAATATTAAAAATGAAACCTGCTACAGTAAATTGCATATTTTCCTTTGTTCTAGAATCCAATGAGAGAAATAGTAAATGTTCATTTCAACATTATGAAGATTTGGAATTTAGCGAATACATGTTGCAAATTATATCGAACACATCCTGGTGGTGAGAAGGCAAGAAATTTTTTATATGAATCAGGTATAATTATATTACTTTAATAACATTAATTATCATCACCAACTGGCTCTCCAAATAGATATCTCAAAATCCTATTTTTGCAACTTGTGACTCATTTCCCTGTAGCACATCACTTATGTGTTGGTGAAGACCAATATAGAATAGTGGTAGGAAGTGTAAGGTGTTGCATATTGTGAATAATTCGAGGTAATGGCAAATGTGTATTGGGACTGGATTGGCCAATAATAAACAAACAATCAAAGTTGAGAATGCTGGTCACTGATGAGGCAGTGATCGTTGTAGGGTGGTAGGGGGTGGGTGGATTTGGTCACTTCAATTATAAATAAACAATTGAAGTTGGAGGATAAGCATGCTAGAGGACTCGACTCTGTTCTCTTAGTGAATATAATTATATTCACTAAGAGAACAGCCTCTCGTCCTCTATCCTACACTTATCCTACACTTGCTGTTGAGTCCCTATTCCCCAGCATTGGCTTGGGCGGACTCCCATTCCTGAAGAGTACAGTCCTGAATTCCAGGTGTACTCTTTAATGAAAGAGTCCGCTCCTAAGAGTCCTCTCAGATGCCTGAGCGGACTCTTTCATTAAAGAGTCCGCTCAGGTATCTGTTGCAAATAATTTTGAACTAGGATTGGCCTGGATTCGAACCCAGGACCTCTCACATAAGTATAGGCTGGCAAGTAGAGTTCAAGGCTCTACCCACTCAGCCAGAGAGGCTCAGATAGGATCTGTTGTATATAGCATAGTATGATTCCTGAAATAGAAAATGTGATGTGTCACAGGAAAATGAGTCAAGCGGAGTCCAATGATGGTAAACAGTGGGGAGAAGTATATCTTATTTAACCAGTTGGAATTGTGTGCAGTTATATAACTAATAAACAATTGAAGTTGGAGGATAAGCATGCTAGAGGACTCAACTCTGTTCTCTTAGTGAATATGAGTCCTACCATGGATAGCTTATTAAATATTAAAAATGAAACCTGCTACAGTAAATTGCATATTTTCCTTTGTTCTAGAATCCAATGAGAGAAATAGTAAATGTTCATTTCAACATTATGAAGATTTGGAATTTAGAGAATACATGTTGCAAATTATATCGAACACATCCTGGTGGTGAGAAGGCAAGAAAATTTTTATATGAATCAGGTATAATTATATTACTTTAATAACATTAATTATCATCACCAACTGGCTCTCCAAATAGATATCTCAAAATCCTATTTTTGCAACTTGTGACTCATTTCCCTGTAGCACATCACTTATGTGTTGGTGAAGACCAATATAGAATAGTGGTAGGAAGTGTAAGGTGTTGCATATTGTGAATAATTCGAGGTAATGGCAAATGTGTATTGGGACTGGATTGGCCAATAATAAACAAACAATCAAAGTTGAGAATGCTGGTCACTGATGAGGCAGTGATCGTTGTAGGGTGGTAGGGGGTGGGTGGATTTGGTCACTTCAATTATAAATAAACAATTGAAGTTGGAGGATAAGCATGCTAGAGGACTCGACTCTGTTCTCTTAGTGAATATAATTATATTCACTAAGAGAACAGCCTCTCGTCCTCTATCCTACACATAGCTCCCACCGGCATAGTCCATACCCGGACCCACGCGTGACCCTGGCATAGTGGGTCTGTGGAGAGACTACCACGGGCAACGCCTGAGACCATCCTATTCTGTGCGTTTTTGACAATTCTAAATATTTCGACCTGGATGAAATATAAAAAAAAACATCAAACATCCTTTCTTGGAAATCTATGGTAGGCTACATCATATGAAGCACACGTGCAAATACATGTATTTAATCAATAACATTAATTCCAGTGAATATTGCAAAATTACTAAATAGTTATTTCAAAATTATATACGATTAGAAGGACTATAAATAATAAATGAACATTTTTGTAACACTTAGCCTACGTTTCCAAATGAGTGCAGTCTATTTTAAATTGATATGGTATATGTTTATATACAAGTCAAGCAGAAAAAGTCGCCAATGTCTCGCCAGTCTTATGCTATAAATGTATGGTAAAATTAAAAGGTATCGCGGTGAATCAAATTCGCGAGCCCAACAAATTTACACAAGGAACTGCATGAAAAACCATCGGGGCAGGCGCCGCGCGAACCCGGGTCTCCCGCAAAAAAAATACACGGACACCTGGTTAACATTCTTTTCTGCTTCTTCTCGACAGTTTGGTTTTCTAAATATACCCATGAAACTCTTTTCAAAATTTATCAGTCACTTAGATAGATTTAAGTACCCTTAATAAAGAGAAAACTGATGTTTAACAAAGAATTGCAGCATTTTTCTTGCAAGGTAAGGACGCTCCGCGCGCTCACCACTTGTTGTATGTACAATCCGCAAGATGGCATGATTTTACATCGACTTCAGACTACTGTTACCACCTAGTGGCTATCACAGACACTGTATGGGCGTACATGTTTTAGGCCACTTTTCCTGGGTGTTTCATATTTAATTTAACAAGCGGCTTCGCCACTTGAGCCCACATAAGTCTATATCATATAAATGTGCAGAACGAAAACACTGACAAAAAGAGGTTTAAAATGATTATGTATTAGTATAACATGCTTTTGCTTAGTTATTTGCTAAACTAAAATGATATTTCAAAAGAATCTTAAATCTTGATCATTTATAATATATTATCCATTTGTCTTCTTCTTACATTTAATATCTCTGATAGTAGTTTCAATGTTTCCACCTTAGCTTGGTGAGGCCTATGACACCAACTGTGTTCAATTCGGACTTTTATTTAAAAAGTTATAGCATTTGAGCTTGGCTAAATATCCCCCCCCCCTAAGGGGTGAGGGGAGCCAGAGGACAGCACTCATGACCAGCGAGGCATGACGTGACGTAATAGGTTCTCTCGCGTGGAGGTGGGAAGGAAAACCCAGGACCAGTGGGCCTCTTCTTATCCCACTGGTACTCGTGTTACGTAACACATGCATGCTGTACCCGGGGACCCGCCTCTGTCTCTTGAGTTTGACGGGTTCCCTGTTTCTGTTGCCTCAAGGAGTGCATGGTTCCCCAAGCCGTTAGTCCCCGTTGGTTGGTCTGAGCTGGCCCGTTATAGACGCATAGAGGGCCAGTGGTCACTACCGGTCCCGCTGGCCCTCTATGCCTAGAGAACTTCCAGTAAACAGCCCAACCAACGGGGACTAAAGCCATTAGAGCCTGAGTTTATTGTCCTCGCTGGCCCTCTATGCCTTCGGGAATTCCCGTCAGGCATAGAGGGCCAGCTCGGACAATAAACTCAGGCTCTAATTGCCCATGGGAAACCTCGTTTGATGCGTGGAATCACGGGCAAGTAGAGCCTCGGGGCCGGACCGATTTTACCTTATTGGTCATCACAAGCAGACAGAAAATGTTAATTTTACAATTTTTACTTCAACTTTAGGGGGTTCAAACATTCAAAGTCACATAGTTACTAGGTCAGTAGTCCTAATTCTGACCCGAATTTTGGCACATGTTAGGCATTTAATAGCAACACATATTGTAAATTAATTGCGATGTAATAGCATAAATGTTACGAGTTTCTGAGCACCGTTTCATGAGAATTTGAGGAAATTGGTGGGTGGTCGTTAGAAATGCCTATAAAGTCCCACTTTTTATTTTCTAATATTCTACTGCATGGGAAATGTAATTTTGGGGGTTTTTCTCGTTTTAATTGACTTTCTCAAAAGTCATTATTTTTTGCTGTTACGTCTTGTTTGGACCATTTGTAACTTTAAGCAAAGAAACAAAAAAATAAAAAAGCCCCTGGCCCCCAAAATAGGGGGGGCCTGAAAATACCAGTGGTTTGACCTGTTTAAAGTCTGGTATCCTCTGCAGTGAGTATGAGGGTTTGTAGCTCAATGGCAACGCGCTGGACTATGAAGAGTTGAGGGTTTGCACCCTGTCTCCCCCACTCTTTTTACATTAGATTTTAAATAGCGTACATAGGTTGGAAAATTATGGAAGACCTTTTACTCATCAACCGATGTCAAATGGCCGAATCGGATGCCGAAATCAGATGCCTGAACCGAACCGAACCGAACCCCGAACCCATACCGAACCTTGTATGACAATACGCCATTATAAAGCATAGCAAACAACTCTCCCCGAAAAGAAACAATTCAGAAAAATTGTCTTTTTTTCGGCCTCATTTCGGCCTCGGTTTGGTAATCACCGACCTTTATAATTTATGGAAGACCATTTACCCATATACCGAACTTCGGTTATCCGAATTGGATCAATTCGGCCAAAACTCGGCCGAAACTCGGCCGAATTCGGCCGAAATTAGGAAAACTCGGCATTCTGCAATCTTTTATGCTTATATAACATACATATACATACACATACATACATACATACATACATACCTGACATACACACCTGACTCAGAAAATGATATAAAATGATTATGACAGTAGGAGACCAAATGTTGCCAAATTGGTGGAATTGGCCACATACACCATAATACTATTATACATACAATATATCATCCATACATACATGTATATATACCGCATACCATATATAACTAACATATAGTATACATTTTATGATTATGACTGGGGAGAAACATCCTCAAAAAACCAAAGCATTTGTAAGCATGCATGTAAGAATTACCCCACACTATATTTTGATCTACTGCAAGCTACGCAGCCCCCACAGAAAGTGAAAACACTGTACGAAATTGTATTATGTGCTTTGTTTTATTGTTATTCTATTTTACACTGTTTAAAAACTTATCTGTTATATGATAAGCATATGTTATCTTAATGAGTAGAGGGTCCTGTCGGAAGAACTGTCTTCTGAATACTGAATGAGACAGGAGACCCATTCTCCATGTAGGCCATAGGTATGTAATATGGAAAATAAAAGTTTATATATATATATATATAATATACAGTATACATAACATACAGTATACATAACACATATATACATAACAAGTCTCTGTTTTCCTCTCTCTCTCTCTCTCTCTGTCTTTCTACACATAGTGCCGCTCATTACTCATTATACTCAGGTATAATACTATAATACTTATGCTCATTACTCGAAAACTATTTGAGCCTTTTCCAAAATTTAAAATATATTAAATACCTAAACATATCTATTTGACTGTCCTAAAATCATATAATTATTGAATCATTATCTGTACCTCATTTGGCAATCGTTGCTAGTAATGTATTATATAAGGTGAATATTTTACAATATGAAAAAATATATTAAATTATTAATGGCCAGGTATATATTATATGTAGGTTATATAAGCATAAAAGATTGCCGAATGCCGAGTTTTCCGAATTTCGGCCGAATTCGGCCGAGTTTTGGCCGAATTGATCCAATTCGGATAACCGAAGTTCGGTATATGGGTAAATGGTCTTCCATAGAAAATGAACTGTAAAAGGGAATGGAGGACGGCCTTATTCATTTCGCTTCTCTCGCATGGCAAACGACAGAAACGCTCCTGGTCACTTTAACACTTATGTATATTATATTGGTGGTGTAGACTTAGAGCCGGCCGAAGGACTAAGTGAATGTGTGTTTGAACAGATCGATGACCAGACGTTTATCAATGATAACCGCTCCCTGTGATGAGCTGCGTCTGTGTGTAACGGGGGCAAAGAGGGGGGGGGGGGGAGCGGGGTGGGGGGTGGCGGGTGCTGTGGGGCTACATTGTCGAGAGGTAGATAGGCCGATCCTACTTGGCAGCATTAAGATCTACTTGCTCGAGATGAGGAAGAGTTTTGTTGATAAGCTGAATAAAATCATGTTTCAAAAAAAAAGATCTATCTACCAAGACCAGGCCTTTGAAAGAGGAGAGCTTTGGGTGATGAAGTTAGTTCGAGACAATGCAAGGTAATGACATTGACAACAAGAATATATATGTACCTAAGGTTCAAGAGATGTAAGGTGAGGCAGCAGGATCTGGGGGTGCGCTGTGAATGTAAGGCGCCGCCCAAGTTCCCGGAAATGTACCACACCGCCCAGGCTCCCGCGGGGCAAAAGTATGATGGCTGCCGTGGTGAGTGCAGTTGGCGCCTCAGCCTGGAAGATCTTCTTGAGCTTTAATGCTTGCACGTGCGGCCGCGCATGGAAAAGTATAGAAATAAAGATATCTAATGTCCTATATTACTTATTAGTCATAGCAATTACACACATTTATATAATCAGGTGTAGCATTATGTAATTAGAGATGGAAAACGGACATTAGACCGACACTGTAAAATACAGTTTTACTGGAGAATTAAAATTCTGCTGAAATAAAAATCTAACCCTGAAGCATATTTACAATATACGGTGATATAAGACAAGTAGAAAAGATCGCAATGCGATACAAATACATCTTTACTTTATCCGTCTTAAGGCAAATACATCATAAAACATAAATTACAGCAGGGGCGTCGCTACCGGGGGGTGGGGATGGGGGTGAGCGGGAGGGGATCATGTCCACACACACACACACACATACAAACATTTGGTGGCACCCTAAAAAAGTCCCAGGCTGTAGATTTTTCTCAGAATCTAAAAAATGTGTGCTTCATTTGCATCAGAAAATCGAATTTACAGCCAAACACTGTATTTTACCATGACCATCTAATGTCAAATTTTCATCTTTTATTACGTGATATCTCATAATATTACACCTATAGCTATTGTAAATGTATCTAATATGACCAACAATTAAGTCATATCGACTCATATTGGACACCTCTTCTATTCATTTCTATGGGCAGCAGGCCTCAACATTCAGGCACCAACTGCACTCACCACGGCAGCCATCATACTTTTTGCCGTGCGGGAGCCTGAGCCGCGATAAGTCCAGCGCTCCTTACCCTTAACTCTATTGCGCTCTGAGTCAGATGCTTTACTGAACTTGTCCTAAAACCTTTACCTTTATTCAACTATTGTTACACCAGTCGTAAGAATAGTCAAAATGATTAAATACTTTGTTTTAATCCTCACTGGCTTTTATCTTGGGACTGGCGACGAGATGGCAGAGCAGTAAATATATAGGGACATTATTATTATTATCTCAGGAATAAAGAACCTTTAAAAAATACTACCAGACGAAATAAGCGAGTAGATGATGGCAACGTCTAAAGTATGATGAAAGGATTAATCGTATACATTAGGTTCATGTGTATCGCGATAATCATCATGTTTGTTACATAATGATAAATGTGAACCACACCAAGTATATCGATTGAAATCTCCCTTTCTTTCAACTTAAGCTGAGAACAACATTGATATAATGTAATGATTATGGAAAAACAAAATCAAATTTAATTATGAGTACAATTATGCTTTTTCTATACACGGTTATGATTACTTTGTGCTTAAAGTAATTCCAAAGACATCTCAATTGACTTTCCCATGTGATCCAAGTTGTATACCTTATATTTATCAACGCACACAAATTTCCTGAATTTTGAGAAGGTTGAAAAAATGACTTCCGAAACCAACCATTGCCCCCATTTCGTCAGAATTGACCATATATGAATACAAATTAATATACAAGTAATATTCCAGAGGAATATATTTTAATAAAGGAAAAGCGGCCAGAAAACGTACAACTCGCCTTCATCAATCCTTTCAAATAACCCGAATTTAAGACGAGGTAAAATTAGGTTTAAAATTCAGTTCATGATTCAGTTCAAGATTTCCTGAATCAACGCAAAACCAAATATATTTAGATATACCAAGTATTTATCATTTTTCAATCAACCCAACTTCACAGAATTTGCTGAATGTATACAGCTGCCGATTGTATACGTTCTGAAGACAAAATTCACATGCCTCTGTCACTGACGCTCCACTGAATGAAATAATAATTATATTGAGTTGAAAAATAGTTTATTTGTCAAAGACATACAGGTCTGTGTATGGGGTCTGACAAAAGGGTCGACAGACTCTTGGCATTAATCCAGCTCTTCCAGCTGTTACCTTTATAAAAGAAAAGGGGTTTGCTATATTAGAGAGAGTTACTACACAGAGTAAAATAAAGATAAAAAGAATAGAGATGTAGTGTGAACATAAGCCTAGCATGCACAGTACAATTCAAAGTACTTAGCATGTGATATAAATTGTTGTATCAAACTTCTCATTTAAAACTCGATGTATATCCTGGTTGTGTAATTACATATGATACTTTCTGGTTTGGCAAGTATGGTGAGTAGTTCAATAAGATCATTTTCAAAATTGCGAAAAATCACTCAAGCCGGCATCTTCGAGAATTTTCATTTTATCATCAATATTTCGCCCGTAAGTGTGTGTGTGTGTGGGGGGGGGGGGGGGCGTCAGGGACAATGATCTTTAAAGAATGATGGCTGCTGTTCAATAAGGGAGTGTGTTCTACAGGTGTTCGGATTGTGTTTAACTGCGGCACATTATGTGTTCATGTATAACACATAATGTGTTCTTGTTCTTCCTAGTGAGGGACTGGGTGGGGATTAGTGTCTTCTAGAAGCGGGGGAATGATTGTTGAATAGATGAACAACCAATAGATGTGTTATTCAAGAGGTTTAATAAAATATTACAATAAAATAAAAAGATTTATTTTCTGACAGAATATACTTCCTATCCCAGTATAGCATACACCCGGCCCCCCTACAACGTCAGGTTCTAATCGCTCAACAACACCGATGAGCGATTAGAACCTGACGTTGTAGCGGGGCCTGGTGTATGCGTTCTTAGGGACAAACCAAGGCCGAAGGCCGAGGTGTGACCAAGGCCGAAGGCTGAGGTTTGTCCCTAAGAACGCATACACCCGGCCCTGCTACAACAGAAGGATCTAATTGCTTTAGTCTCGCATTGTTGGGATCCTCAGACACTTTCCAACCACCAACAATATTGCGAACAGTTGTTACAAATAAGATACTTTCGGCAGACAACAACTATTTACCACCCCTATCATGTGACCCATCCCCCGTCCACATACTGGCCTGCTCATTCCCGCTCAGTGTTCACCAGTCCAGAACGAACAGGTTACTCCACACGTCCACAGCAAACCACCAGATCACAACAATTTGAGACTAAGGCAAACCGGACGTAGATGTAGGCTCTGTCTGTACGCCTATAACTGGGCTTGGTCTGTGCGGCTACAACACCCCCATCCCAACAATCGGGGACTAATTAATGTATAAGCTATCCTTGATAAAGGGCAAATGAGCCCGAAACATCGGACCCCAATGACCTCAAACCGAATTTGGAGTAACCTGTCTGTCCTCCTGTCTCTTCTCCTATAGTCAGGTGCCTTAAGGTAAAAAAAACATGAAACCGTTATTTCTTGGATAAAAGTGCCAAATTTGGTACACATGTAGACAAGGGTCTGCCTTTCAATATTTTCCCTTGCAACAAGAAAAAAACCCACTGGAACACCCTCATTTGGCCATTTTTCAAGATGGCCGACCAAAGGCAGAATATGACATATAAGTAAGGTGCATGGAGAGACAGTCACTTCAGATTGGTCCAAAAGTGTTGTTTTTGGTATCAAATGAAAGCTTAGGGTCTAAATAACAATTTTGGTCCAAGTGTCCACCCTTCATCTCACTGGGGGGTCTCTGAGGGGCTATTATTATAGGGGGCTAACCCCACTTTCAATAATTAAAGGAAATGTTATAACTTTTGAAATACTAGTCTGATCTGAACAATTGTTGTCATTAATTTTGGAATGAAGAGACACAACCATATAGTAAGTATTCTTTAGCTACAGGGGCTGGGCCCCTTAATTTGGGGGTGGAGAGAGGGAGCTCAAATTACCTCATCAGGTAAGGTGTAAATGTTCTAAGTACTATAGAACGTTGATAATAATCATCTACATGAACAATTCTTTTATGATTATATTTTTAATGAAGCCACCATATAATATATTTGCATGTAATACTATGGTGGGGGAGGGGTCTGGACCCCCTATTTCCTGGGAATGGGGGACTGATCCATTATTACAGATAAGGCGGAAATGTTTAAACTGTTATAACTTTGGGAATACATGTTTGATCTGGTGTCATTAAGTTTGGGATTAAGGGACAAAATAATATTGATACTTATTGTCCAGCTGAAGGTTTGGTGTTGGCTGCTGCCTCCATGTGATAATGAAAGAAAATTGCTGGGTTGAACAGGGGATGGCACCGCTATCAGTGACAGAACTTGAGAATGGTCAGGCAATATCGTGGGCAGCTTACCAGGCATCAACCCAGCCTCAAACTTCTGATTCACCTTCTATGGTAGGAATGTTACCACTTTATTTTGAGAAGGCAGCTCACCAGCTATGATCAAGCATGGATTAGATATTTTTCATTTTTTTAAAAGGGATTAGATATTCTTAAAGAAACCACAAACTATCTAAACCCAGAACATATTCCTCTTCTTGATTGTGATTGTGCCCAATTTTGCCATCAGCAACTACAATCAATGGAACTGACTGGATCTTTATGGCGGAGACAAACTTGTTATCATTTCTGAGGGCTACACCTGGAGAAACATTTGTGGAATTGTCTTGGTGACCTACTTGAACAATCTGGCTGGACAGCTGCTATTATAGATGCAAATCTAGCCACATTTGTTCTCCTGTCTGAAAGCAACCAATACTACAAAGACCTGCCATGTCCAACAAGTCACTGACCTGACATTGACAAAATTGCAGATGGGTGCCTTGGCATGTAGAAATAATCAAGCTGATGACTTTGTAAGTTGCAGACAAGAGAGCCACATTCCAATTCTGAGATTCCAATTCAGCAGAACATAAGAACAAAGAACATAAGGACAGAAATCTACAACTGTCAGTAGAATCCTTGCAGGCACTTATGCTTCTCCTCTTTGCCCTTGACCACTGCAACTACATCAGGTAGATAACGATCCACACATATGACATGAAGGCTTTACCTTCCTCATTACAATATCAATTTGTCAAGAAAGTATTCTGTAAATACCAACACTGGATCTCTTTCATTCCAATTGACCATGTATATGAGCAGGAGGATGCTAAGTGAAAGGCAAAGGAGGAGTGACCAGGGTGACAGAAACCCCTACTGTGCTGCAAATGTGGGTGGCATCTGGGCCTGAGCAGGCATGGTTGTTGACTGGCTTTGAAGGACATTGGCCTCCAAAGGAAGACCCTGAGATCAATTATATGCACCGTGAGGAGAGTCTTGTCATCCTGAAAGACCTTTCCAAAGCAGGTAAACAAATTAGGACAAGGTATCAGTGATTTTAGAAAACCTGTCAAAGATGACAGCCCTGAATTGCTTTTGTTGAATACACAAAAATTATGATACTGTGGAAACAACAGAATCATAATTTCAAGATTCATAAAATTGATTGAGGACTTTGGCAATGGACAGTATGAAAGATTTACTGAGACAAAGGTTATTTATCAAACTTTACCACTTTTATTCCAGAATGAATTCCTGTTTCTTTTTAAAATACTAGGAGGTTCATGCCGTGAGCCCAAGACTAAACCTTCCCCTGACAGTTGGGGTTGGATAGTCAAAGAAATCAATTGGTGTCCAGTGTGAACAACACTGCCAGTGACATCCCAGGTCTGCACTCAGCTGATGAAATACAGCTACAAATTTTTACTTGATATTTCCCAGTATCAGTATACTAACTTACTAAATTTTGATTATATTGACTTTGTTTATATTGCACTGGATTCCCCATGTCTAAAAACATAGAAAAAGTGTATTCACACTTAAACATATCTTGATTATACCCTGAGTTATGGTGTTCCAAAGTTTTAGTGGCAGCCATTTTGTATTTTATTGTGATTTTGAGCATGTTTCCTGACCTAGATTTTCTGGGCCTTTTAGTATATTAATAAGGTATATTAACAGTACCCAAAACAGTTCAGAAACTTGTCTTTTGCAATTTGTCCCAGGTCTAATTTCTCCTAAACTAAACCTGAAAGGTCATTAGTCTGAAAAGGGGTTTGTTCTATTACCCCCAGGGGGCTTTGAGGATGAGTTTCCCATGCTTATAATATATAGTGCTAAATATGGTTGTCCTAATTGTAGTTTCACTTTCCATAAGTCAATTTAGCATGGTAAGAGCTTTCATAAGAGCCTATTAGGAAGGTTCTATGATGATTTTGAAAATTTGACCCTTGTGAGCTGAAAATTGTCAGCCATCTTGGATTTGAAGGTCAAAGCTAGGTCAAATCATCAAACTGATATCAGATATGAATTCCTCAACCCCCAAAACCCCAATAACCATATACTGGACTGCATGGTAGGCCAAACCATTGAAATATTAATTCTCATAATGGTTGATGGTGGCCATTTTGGATTTGGGGCTCTCATGGGTTTTCCCCAGACTTTCGCGAGGGTCGCCCCCGCTCAATTTTTTATTTACCCTTCATAGATGTCAAATCCACCGAGAAACCAACCTCTACTCTCAACGGTCACAGAAGTGCTCCAGATGACCCTACTAATATGTATCCTGCATTTGTGGGAAGTCCTACAGCCTACAATGTAAAGAACTCTGTTGCTGCAGATGTGAAAAAGTAACTTAAAACCTATGCAGGACTTGACTGTCTTAAGGTTGAAATTGGTTTAGATAGTTTGAAAACCCTACAATGCATTTCAGGAGTAATGTATTAAGAAGACCATGATACCTGTATGTAAAAACTGGGGATTTGTCTCAGGCTTATACTTGCACTTACCACAATGATCAAAATGCTTCTGTAATTTCAGTTTTGGCAGCCATATTAGATAAATACTATAAAAATTAAGCACCACAAATCAATGTGTTAAAGGAATAATTAGATAGAACTGTACGCAAGGTTGGAACTACAAGTGTGATTCAATGGCTCGAGTTAAAACTTTCTTTTGTATCCAACAAGCGGCCGCAGGTCGTGCGTTGGATACAAAAGAAAGTTTTAACAAGAGCCATTGAATTACACGAGTAGTTCCAACCTTGAGTACAGTTCTTTCTTTATACTACGACTTGGAAATATTAAAAAAAAAGGCCATTCTTACGCTTACAGGCTGGCCGCATGTCCAAGACGTGCACCATCTTTAGTTTTGATCATGCCGAATCATGGAGTAAGCTCGTCTCTGATTGGTCGACGCAGCAATGACGTCACCATATCGACCATTACTGACCAATCAAAAACGTTTTTACATCGGCGGCCACGCGCTCTTTATTCAACGCGTACAGAAATGAACACACTATTAAATGGGTGTATTCTTCCCGCTCAAAGTGAATAACCTATTCAGTCGTAGTATAAAATATGGTAAATGCATTTATATAATCTGTGATGAGTATCCATATGTGCTCATAATAAGAACAATAACAATTGTTGAAACTATTGCACATTTTTTCCACAATATTTTTAACTCAGGTTCAAATTCAATAATTTCTAGTATGGATATGGGTAATCTTGGCACATTAATGACTTTCTACACCTGAAAACATAGGTGCAGACACCAAGATCAAGTTTGTAGCACCAATAATAAGGAAGTTATGGGTTATCTATAATTGGCAACATATTTAGTCAGCAGCCATTTTGTTTTTGGCCCGTAAAAGCTTATCCCCAAAAGTTCCAAAGTGGCACCTGGCTTATTCTTGCTCAGGACATGTTATACTACCAGAATCCACCATAAAACATCATACATACCACGAAACATGCTTGGCCCCAAAATCCCAGTTTGGCAACTGGATTATTTTGGTAGCCATTTTGAAAAAAATGTCAAAAATTGGTGTTCCAGTGATTTTAATTATTGTTGCAAGGGAAAATATTCAAAGGTATATGCTTGCCTACATGTATACCAAATTTGATACTTTTATCCAAAAAATAACGGTTTTTCCCTTAAGGCACCTGACTACTACTGCTGGCAGGCTCCCCCTTGTTTCTATCATCAAGCCCCCATTTCAACTGTATTGCAGAATCATCCGTCGATTGAATCGTTTGTTGATCAATAAATCATTATCAAATCATGGAAAATGTACTAAGGACGATACCGAAATATTGTTGTATATATTATTTTATATATTCAACTGTAGAACTATTATTAAGAAGGAAAGAAGTTTATTGGTCTTTGATTTTACACTATCCTGGTGGCTGACATGAATGTCTTCATGAGATTATTTATTATCTATTTTCTAGGTATGTTCAAACCTGTATATATAGTTAGCACGTATATATATTCATACTACTAACAACACTGAACACTCCAATAATGAAAACATTGTGGGCAAGGGTTTTTGTACAAGAATACTTTAAAAACTATCCATTTTGCGACCTGCGACTCATTTATCTGTAACACATCACAAATGACCAGCCCTATTTTAGCCAGAATTGATACACCTATACTAGAGGTCATATGCTGTACATTTATCGCAAAACAGTAAGAGTCACTGAGGTGAACAAATTACAGTTATCTGAAGTTGAACATATCTTCCAACCAGTATATATATCATATTTCACTACCATCAATGGTATAACAACTAGAAAGCCTAAATTATATAGATATCTAAACAACTGTTACAGAAAATAGAACTGAAGATCATTCAATAGAACTGAAGTTCATGAAGGACGGTGCAAAAAGGTTTTATTATTCTGAGTTCTGAAATGATATTTGTCAAGCGATTCAAATACCAAAGCGGCTTACTAGACTGCCATTTCACCGCCCACCCCAGTGCACGCCTACTGGGTTAACAAAGGCCGGCCATGTGTACAGTTGCCTATGGCTATATGCATGTAAAGGGAAACAAATAAAGAACAATTGCTAATGATAAAAAAGATCAGAGTATCGCATCCCGTTGGCGATTGTTTCCTCTCTCTCCCTGATATGGTCGACCAACTATACTAAAGTATTATGATGTTAAAACCGAACGATTATCTAGAGTTCATCTGGGGTTGAGGGTCATTGGAGGTTGGGGGCCTGAGTCACAGATACCAGTCATTGTTTTTTGTTAAATAACACTTTATACGAGGCCATGTTTGAGATCTTATGTAAACAGGTAATTTGTTCCATGTTACAGGACCAATATAATGTGGGAAATCTTTAACCTTTTCAAGGGAAGGTCTTTCCACAATTATCACGTTTCCTGCATTAAAGCGCGTTAATATGGGGGGCATTTTAATATGGTAATATCTTTTAAATTCTCCATATCCAGCTGTCTCTTGAACATTATGTTCATTAAAGAAATCTGCGTGGTTAACGTGAAGCTAATTAAAAATCTTTAAAACACACAAAACAGATCGTAAAGCAACAGATGCTCTCGCCCTCTTCTAAGTGACAGGTTTTTGAGTGAATTATGTATACACGTATTAACGTATCAACTGTAACCTGCATATGTATGCACATGTTAATAACGTTATCGCGTTTGTTGGTACAATCTGCAGCATGTACTGCCGCCCTAGCCCTCGTGTAGATCTGTCTAGTCTAATCCCATGCAGTGACAAAGCCCCCGCACCCTGTGGTTTATGCTTGGCTGAAGCCCAGCCCCACATGTATACCGTGACGACCTGGTTGGGACATCCAGCGGACCACGACAGGCTACAACTCATTCCATGCAGGTTGAGCATCAACCGTTATAGTCTACCTTTGGGACATCCTCCCTAGCCAGGGCGAGATTCTCCAAACATAGCCCTGCCGCATCGTTAGCCGTTTCTCCGGGAGGACGTCGGAGTCGTTGATCCTCCGCCTGCCGTAGAGTTTGCTCTTCACGGAGTCTCCTCTCCAAGGCCTCTTTGATCAGGCGTGTCTCAGCTAGCGCAGCTTCACGTTTGACACGGAGCTTTTCTGCCTCAACCCGATCCTGCTCGAAACAACGCCGTAGAGTCGACTTTTCTTCCTCCTTCCGAGCAGTTGACCCCTTGTGGGGGTCTACCTCCATCTCCGTTTCCGTGCTACGGCGAGGAGTCGCGTTAGCGAGCGCAGATCCGCCAGCGGTCGGAGTCACCATCGTAGCCACGACGCGTGTGGGCGCGCGGGCTGGGGTGTTGGTGGGAGTGCCACGACCTATACCTCCCAAAAGAAGTTTAGCGGTCTGACGGTCCCCCGTTCCGAAACACGGAGGAACAGACGGTGCTACGCGCAAAGCCCTGTTGAACTTCTCGCGGACCTCCTTTTTCCTCTGTTCCAGCCGCAGAATCGGATTCTGCACTGGAGGAGCTGTCTCTACCCTTGGTGGCGGAGGAGACGCAGGTTTCGCAGCCCGATGCGCGGCCTGAGCTCGCAGCAGAGTGACCTCCGCATGCAGCTCCTGGTTCTCCCGGCAAAGTCCGTTGACTTGCGTGTCGAGAAGGTTTACCCTCTCCACCAGGAGTTCCTGCTCATTGAGGGACCTGTTAAGGTCCTCCATAAGCTGTGCGATTTCCGCCTGGCTATCAACCAAATGGTCCACATTATCGAGAGGCCTGTAGGTCTCTGCGATATCCACACAGAAGCCTTCCAGTGACTCTTGTAGAGCCAGCCGGAGGACCGCTGCGCGATCAGCCACAACCTTCCGGGTGCGAGTGATGCCTACCCGGTCGCGGGTGGGGGTACCCTTACGGTAGCGGCGGGCCGTGACGGACCAGGCTGAGGGTCTGGCATGGGTGAGGTGGCACCAGGTGCTCTACCTTCCGCGGCTGCGGGTGCGGGGCGTCGCGACTTCTGCAGAAGTGTAAGTCATGCAGGCCCAGGCAAGGCGGGGAATTCCTTCTCCTTAGAGGACGGAATTTTATACCCGTCTGACCAGGCATTCCTCTCGGGAATCGGGGTGGGCACGAGTTTCGGTCGTTTCTCGGGCCGCTTTTCCGTATCGGAACGATCCGATTTGTCCGATTTGTCGGAGCCCTTCTTCTTCCTCTTGGTTTTCCCCGTTCGTTTAGGCTTTGTGATATCCTTTTCCAACGGGTACTTGGAGGTGAAACCCTGCTCTTTTGCGTTCCTCAGAATGGCTTCCAAGGTTGCAGAGGCAAGGTGGAGCGTGCTTTTGTATCCCCACTGTGGGAGATACAAAACACCCGCGCGCTCGAGAGCCGGCATAATTTTGTCGTCAGCCTTTTTACGGGCCATCTTATGCGGCTCCTTTGACCCGTGGGCCACGATGTCGGAGCGACGGTCCCCGGTTACAGGACAATACCCAATCGGACACCGCCAAACCCGCGTCACGGGGGTATGCACCTCACACAGATGTCTGGTGAAGAGAAGCCGAGACTTGAAGATCTGCGGCTTTTCGACGAGTGCTTCCGTTCTGCAGAGCAGGAACGGGCACCGCGAACCCTCTTCGTAGAGGAGCATAGCCATCTGAAGCTTACGGTCAGCTTCAAACGAATACGCCAGGTCAGCCGTTCGCAAGACCTTACTCTTCCACGGAGACCGCCTTGTGGTACTCCGGATAGTCAGGGAAGCGATCGACCTCTGATGGGTCACGGACCGCCTCCTTCCTCTCTCGCTCATTTGCGGGGAGTAGAGATAGAACCGGCTTCTTCCCATCTCCCTACTTGAGCTTCTTCGCCGCGGCGTTGAGAGCTTTGTGCCGGTGGTACTTTCCGGCAGCCGCATTGGGGTCTTTTAGGCCATCCGACGGCTCGCATCCGAGTCATCCGAGTGACTGGACGGACCATCTACCTCACGTTTGAGGCGGCGGTCGCGCTCACAACGAATACGCCGTTTGCGATTGGCTGCAGTCTCCTCGTAGGAGTCTGCGCCCGAGTGTTCGCTGTCATCGCTCATGAGGAGCGTGACAACAAGGGGCTACCCGATGGTAGAAGGGGCTTGTCTCGGAGACAGTCCCCAATCCATGTGTCCGTCCGTCTCCACTCGTTCCAGGACTCCAAACCTATACCCTGTAATACAAAGTGGAATACTCAACTCACGGGTCACAATAATATCTCACACACGAACGGCCTAACCAGTAGTCCGCCGAGATAGAGAGAGTACAACCAACCACGAGTGTTGGTCGAAATTAATTACCTCTCCCTTAGTCTCGGGGTTCTTATATAGGCGGCCATCCGAATGAAACAACTCAGTCACACCCAAGGTGTTGACATTGCTCGCGAACTCCCGGGAGACGTGTCCAACCGTTCCAGTTGCATGGTTGACACCACTCGCGAAAGTTCGCGTGTCATGGCAGCCGTACGAACCGCCGGCGCGACAGGGACTGACACTACTTGTGAAAAGCGTTATCCGGTAGCGTTTGTGTATTCATCCGTGCCCGGCATCTTTATTACATATTTAGCCGGAACCCGTACGAAAACACGAAACTGAACTAGATACACCCCACCTGGCGACAGGGAAATCAGCAACCAAAACCACCGGCAGTGCAGTAAGGTCACCTCTATGCACATGGCGGCTTTCGGGCTGATGATCGAAACCATCAGATTTAAACAATAAAACAGCCTTTCCCGGGAACCAAAAGTTCCCAATTACTATTTCATCGCTTTTCCACGGCAACATTTGGCGAACACAGAGGATAGTTCCCAACAACCTAATCCCATATCGGAAAGAGGTTCATTGAGATGGTCGGTATCGACACCAGCCTCCTCTTGTTCCCTCGATGCACATGGCGGAATGTCTTAGCACGCTATATGGAAGCGGCCAGATCTCAACAATCGTAATTCATCAATGGTAACATAATGACATGGTTTCATATTCAATATCACAATGGTCCAACAATGAAAGTTAACGTTTGTTGCTACTTACAGTGAACTGGATTTCTCCTTGCTCTAAGTAAAAGCCAAAAATGCGGTTGATGCGAGCCACTTACGTGTGGCCACCAACTCGCTTCTCGCTTGACTGACTGTCTCGGAGGCAGATGCTCTAAGATCAGGTCATGTGATCAACAGATCGCCTGAAGGTGGCGCCCTGGTCGGGCACAGCCTCCACGAAGTTTTCTACCCGTAAACCGGATAACTTCCGTATAGTTAATCTATAGAAGGTTGTACATATGTAAGTACATGGTCTTTAACCACGATTAGTAACACCTTCGTGTTAAATATGTTAATGTACAGCCCTAGACGGGCCGCTCCAAGGTACTATGGCAGTTTTTAAGGGATAATGGAAACATACTTGGCTTCAGGTTTCTTACTGTTAGCGAATATGATTGATTTCAGCCCGATCTCGGTACTGTCCACATCATGGATCCATACTAGCAGTTTCAACCTATCAACTTTGTACAGCTATTGCCGTATAGGGTTGGTCCTTACAGAGGTGTCCACTCTCCTAGCGTATTGACCAAAATGACTTCTCGTTGTGTATATTTTTTCTTAACCCATGTCTTCGACAGACACGACCGGGTGAACAGACCTTTATGTTCGTCATTTTAAAGAGAGGCTCTAACTGCCGTTCCAAGCTATCCGATCCCAAGCCTGACCGGACTCCTGGAGACACGTTTCCCAATGCCTCGCGTCGCGACATCGGGCGGCCTCGTGGGATTTGGCACTTCCGAACCCCATCGTACAAGCTTATCGGGCTTGTCTGCCTTAGGTACCAAGGGTTTCCTACCCTTGTCCTGCTTTTTCGGTAGAGAAGTTGGTCGCTCTGGAGGGAGCACGGTCTCCCCAGTACACCCCTTCCTGTGCTTCGGTGGTCGGCCACGCCTGTTCGCCAGATTAACTTTCCGGAGAAGTGTTTTCTCTAACGACTCAGCGAGCTCTTGACCTGCCACGACCCTGCCCTTCTCCAGTGACACCACCTCTCTACCAGCAGCCACAAGTCTCCTATACTCAGGAGCTTGTTCCAACCTGGTCGTCGAACTTTCGCACATAATATACAACCGCCAACAGCTCTCTGTACGTAGTACAGTAGTTCTTCTGCGATTTCGAGAGCGAATTACTAGCATATGCGATCACTCGCTCTTGCTCATCCTGAACCTGCGATAGGACCGCCCCCATGGCCGTACCACTCGCATCCGTATCCAGAATGAACCTTTTGTCCGGCTGTTGCAGTTTCCTGCAATGGCCGTACGAGATCATTAAAACTCGGAATGAACTGACGGTAATATGAAGCGAAACCCAGAAAAGATCGGATATCCTTCACTGTGAACGGAATAGGCCAAGTTACTACCGCTCACGTCTTCTCCGGATCCGCCCGTATCCCCTCCTTAGATATGATGCGACCCAGGTACTGTACCTCTTCACAAAAGAGGGGACACTTCTTCGGTTTCAACTTAAGGCTGTACGCCATTAACCTGTCAAACACTAAACCTGTGTTCGTAATAGCTTCATGGATCGTTGCGCCATAAAGGATCACATCGTCGAGATAGACGACACAGATCTTGCCATTAAGCCCCCGGAGAACCTCCGTCATCATTTTCTGAAACGTGGCCGGGGCATTGCAAAGACCAAACGCAATCTGAACACTTGCTTTTTCGCATATACCAACTCGCACACCTTTTTCAAGGTTTCAGTATCTGCTACTTCAGCGCCCTCTATGATAGATTCCAGTTCAGGGATGCTAGTAATTGAACAGCTATCAGGGGTCAGCTTTCGCTTCCCCCCCCGTGCTGGACCCGTTCACGGACTCTGCTCTCGCACATGCCAGATGCAAATAGTCACCCGTGAAGTTCGCCGCCACCTCATATGCGGATGCCACGGGCGTCCCGCATGGCATGACTATTGCAAATCCCGTTGAGTTCATAATAGGAAGTTTGTGGCAGTGAGCAGACGATACATATGTATCGCAACCCTCCATGAAACCGTCTACCTGTAACCCTACATCTGACTCCATAATATAGCCCACGTTGTTCTCGGGTAGGGACACATCCACAGACGCGACCTTCACCTCGAACGCGGCCAACCGCACATCCTCCCGTAGGAATGCGGTCGATATCGCACCTTTCCGTCGACAGAATACGTGATTCTTGCCTCCTTCCAGGAGCATCTTGCCAGGCCCCGTCATGCTAGTATCATAGCGCCACATGAAGTCTTGGCCCAGCACGGCCTCCTCCCCGCCGCCTAGACCACTGACTACGAGACAAGCCATTGTCTCTGGAGTACCACCCGCAAGTGGTTTTACCCGAGCCCGCGAAGTGAGCAGGTCGGGCTTGCAGGCCAGCGATTCATAGAACTGTTTAGACACTAGTGAGGTAGTTGCACCCATGTCGTATAAAAATTCTCCTCGCCTAGTACCCACCCTGACAGGTACATACCATCTATCCACTATCGCTACCACGTCGATAGGAATAGAGAGATCACGGCTGGCCGCAGAACTAGTCAAATTTTTAACACAGCGTTCCCCACCCACGGTAGAGCTAACCGCGAGCAGTGCCGTGCCTGCGTCAGTATAGCGACCGTCCAAACACATTCCACGATCGCGCGGGATGGCTCGAATGTTACTAACCGACTCCTTTGACCAAAGTTTCGTATCTGTGGGCTTCGTCGGGTTCTCACCCTCCACCACCCCAGTTTCCTCTCTGTTCTGTTCTGCCTGCCTACCTGACCTCCCCAGATTGTACGACCCACATGGAGTTCCTTTGCCCAAGCGGGCTACGGAAGGGCTTCCCCCCGTCAAGAGTTCCGTCGAACTTGCGGGTCTTGTCACCGCTTCCTTGCGAGACCCACCTCAATTTCCCTTAGGGGTGACGTCAAAATAGGGTCGCGACGGCCGCAGCGGCCGCGACCCTAGGGGCATTATTTCAGTGATATGGTCGCCACCTGTGTGGTCAAATTTCAGTGAAATGATGTGAACTTAGGTGCCGACCTGGACGCGACCAGAGCGCGTCCAGGGCGCTGCTAAGTAAACAAACCTAATCATGACAGCTGGTGTCAGTTTATATTGCCACATAATGACACAGGACGCTGCTACTGATATGTATACACTGCATGGTATTAAATTACGTTGGCCGGACGGAAAGTGTTATTTCAATCTCACATTCCTTGACCAAGTTAAGAACTTTTGATTACAGAATACAGGAACTTTTACAGTCAAAGAAATAATCCAGCTTAAAAAGAAGGTCTAAACATTGCTCAATATCCCAGGATTGTAGGAACAATATGCGATGCTCAGTCACAGCGCTTATCTTGGCTATATATCATGTACCTCTTTCCTCCACATTCAGAATTGTGTGTGATAGTTGATACACCAGCTATTATCGTATGTTGTCTTGGCAAGAACTGTAGCACAGTGACTCTGTAGTTTACAATATCCAACTATTCAAATAATTATATAATTTTAATAATTCTGTCTACTCAATAGACAATAATAGCATGTGCATACAAGGGGATTTAACCATTCGTCCATTCATGCTGGGGAAAAAAGATAGTTTTGAAGAAAATTCCAGAGGGTCGGGGAGGATGCTTATAAACGGCCTTACATGTAATTGAGTAATTCTCCCAATAGGGCGTCCTTTGGTTTTCCAGTCTAGGGTGTCTATAACCTGTATTTCGGATGATCACACATGATTATAACCAATTTATTTGCATTTCTTAGCAAGAATAAGGGTGTGGGAACCCCATTTTCAAAGTTCTTAGGCCAAAATCTTCGCCGCTATATTGATAAAAGGGCTTTTTTCAGGCTAGAAAATAAGTAATAGGTATGGAATTTGGATATAATACACAGGCTGGTTTAGAAAATATATATCTTCTGCTGAAGAAAAATGGTCTCTACGCTTGCAACCATGTTCATTATCATGAAAAAAAACAAATATTTATGTAATTATGCATTTGAACTGATCTAGAATTGGAAAATAATGATTTGGAATATTTGTGTCGCCATTACGACATACATTAGCTTCAAAGGAATACAATCTCCCTAAACTAATCTTTAATATTACATAGCATTTAGGTTTTGGCGGAGGGATGATGCACATGTACAAGTTTGCATTTCGGTGAATATAAAGGTTATTAGCCCATGACGTTTATGAGCCCTTTTATTCACTCAAATAAAATTTAATTGATATGGGAATGTTTTATGTCGCGTTACAACATGTAGAATAACTCCCATATTTAAAATGAAATATATTTTTATGCAATTTCCCCTTTTCTAGTAATTGTTTAGGTCTGCCCGGATCTAAAAATTAGCCTCCTGAATTCAAATGCTGCCCGTTTGGGAGAATTACTCATATATGCATATATGTTTGTAGGAGGAGGCGGCGGAAAAAGAGGGGCCCGGGGGTGGGGGGTTGATTTCCCCAGCCCAATACCTAATTTCCGTAGTGGTAGCAGAACATAATTTATTAAGTACCGCATTTTTTTAAACATTAAAACATCTTTTAATTTCCAAAAGATTCCAGGGGGCGGATCCCCCACCACCCCTCTCCCTCTAGCTGTAGCAAAACACACACGAATGCGAACTTTCCATGAAATGAGGGGTATGTGTAAAGTGTGGTAAAATGCGTCTTATTTAGTGCAACCAATGCCCATCACTTCAACCATCATTCATGCATCTTTCGTGGGAATAAAGAAAGAATACAAATACTACATATCTGCACATATCTACTCAAATCTGTGATGGTTTAATTATCATAGATAGAGCTTTTTTCTTTATCGTCGCATGGCACTATAAAACGTTTCACCAGCGCTAAACATCTTCCACAGGAATAATTTGTTCTAATATGATGTGTGAGGTGATGGGACACATGGGGAGAATGGTATATAAGAATGCCGAGACCTCTGTGCCACTGTGGTTACTGCTTCTGTTTATATATGTCATCACATCTTCGTCTCAAGCTGAGCGGGACTGTTATAGATATCCATCCCAGTCAGTCACTCTGGCTGCGACTTGGGCGCGACCTGGTTGTCACATAACGTACTGGCCACTCAGCTGGACGCGACTATAAGCTCATTTTGGACGCGACCATGGTCGCAGCCGCTGCGGCCGTCGCGACCCTATTTTGACGTCACCCCTTAGTCGGTTTGTTATGTTCCTGGGAATTGTCTTCCTCACCCTTTTCTTTCGCGATGAAAGCGCGAAACTTTTTCAGGTGATTGCAATTGGCTTGCAAGTGGGTTGTCTTCCCGCAAAGCCAACAGGCAGGCTCTGGACGAGTCGCCTTCGTGTCTTTCTTCCTGTAGTCAGTTTTCGTGACCGTCTTCTTGGAAGATTTAGACAAAGTCTTGGTTTTATCCCACGACTTTTTCGTGCTCGGGTCAGACTTTTTACCGTCTTCCTTTCGCATGTCCTTCCTCATTGCCTGGAAGGCCGCGAAATCGGCTATTAAATCCGATTCAGAATCAGAGTCCGGGACTTCGGTTGCAGTAGACACCTCCGAAGTTTCGTCCCCTGACGAGTCAGAGTCAGACTGCGCCTCTGCTTCCGCAGCCGCATAAGAAGCTTTTCGCTCCTTGTCTTTCCTCTGTCCGTAGAACTTATATCCCCTAGTTTTAAATTTAGAGGACTGTCCCGGCGTGGAACCCAAGACACGCTGATATGCTGCCGGGCCACCTGCTCGCACGAAATCCGTTGCGAGATCTACGCAATCTTGCATAGACTTTGGGCGATTAGTTTGCACCCACATGCCAAGAAACTTATCTTCCAAGCCCGTGCAGAAGATACGGATTGACTCCTTCTTCATATGTTCGAGGTATTGGCCCTCGTACGCACGTTTACACAAGGTAAGCAGAGCCTCACCATAGTGTTGAAGTGATTCGCCAGGCTGTTGAATACGTCCGCGGTATTCCTCCTGGCGTTGTTCTTCGGTCTTTGTGTCCAAGATGACACAAAGCCTCGTAACTACGTCACTTAGTGTTAGGGATTGTGAATTTCCCCAAGTTGACTGGTTCACATGTCATGAAGTTGCCATAATCAGTTCGCGCATAAGCGTTTCTTCTGGGCAACCGCAAAGTTCGGCGTAGTTTATCGCTGATGCGAGAAACTCCTCCCAATCCTCTCCATTACGAAAAGGTTTGAGATTTTTAGGTTTAGGATTTTCTCCCATGCCCGTTGATCCGTACAAACGAACTTCCGCAGGACGGTCTTCGTTATATACGACGCTTGCTTCCATCTCAGGCATCATCGAACGTCTACACTTAGTAGTGCTCGTAGGTATGGCTATCTGGTTTGCGACCAGCTGACAGACCCGGTTTGTAGGTCATTGTCCAATAATGGAATCGAAACATTAGTCAACGAGTAGTTGAGACCATTGTCCGAAGGAGACGAATCCACAAAGTCGACTCTTCTTCCTGCAGTCTTGAATCCTGCCGGAGTACTAGGCAAGCGCGGAGCTCGCAGTTCCGTGCTATCCGTATCCTGCGATGGCATCTGCACACGCGGATCCGGGCTACCTGGAGGCAGCAGTGCAGGATATCTTCGATCCAACATGTCAATTAGATATTGGGGGCAAGCCGCATATTCGTGTAGACCACGATATAGCCGCTGTACACGCTTCAATGGAAGTTGTTCGTGCAGCACCCATAGCAGGTCGAGCGTTCCTCGAATTTCACCTTCAGCGATTTCGCTTGGTGGTTTTCCCGTCTTGTCGTAAGAACAAAGCACGGTAGTCAGATGGTCCATCATGACTTTCGCATCATCATGCTGCCCCAGCGGGACTGCAGTTTCCTCGGCTTTCGGCGGCTTAATGTCGGAATCATCCGATCCATCCGCATCGCCTGTCTCGACGTTGTAGCCCGCCTGCTCTATGAGCTTGCGAAGATCGTCCTTGTTGTAACACGGGCGCAATCCTAACACCACAGCTACTAGTTTCTCAACTAAGCTTTGTGTTTCCGGATTGACAACCAATCCATTGGCACGCATATCGTCTATGTGTGATCTACTACTTGCTCTAGTTGAGCAAATGAGTCATTTGCAAAGGTTTGCACATCGCCCTGACGTTTCATCAACATCTGAGCGAGAGCCTCGCATGCTTGCTGCTCGGCTTCAGCCTTGGCTGCCGCCTTGGCTGCTTCCTCGTCGCCAAGAGTCATCGTCTGACTCTTAACATCGGGGATCCTTTCGGGAACTTCCCTACTCGGCCCTAGGCTCACGGCACCAATGTAGTGAACCGCAGATTCATGGGCAAGAGTTTACAAAATTCCGGAAAGAATCACGAATACGAGGAGATTCGTTTGAACCTGGTTTATTTCCCAAAGGTATACAGTTACAAAGGTATTGTCACTGAAGCAAGGGTGCTTAATTTGAACAACAGAAGTATCTCGGTCCGTGGCGTGGCTCGAGTCCGTAGTGTTAAGCGAAGCCTGGATCCCCTTGCGGAGGTAGTAGTATCCTCCACCTACCGTCCGTCGGAGGGTGTCTGCAGTGTCGTCTGCACGGTGGTGAATGTCGCCCCCTGACGGAACTGGCCGGAACTGGTGGTAGTCGTCTCCGGCTCCGGTAGAAGTGCCCCCGCTGTCGTAGCCTGGTTGGTGTTCGGCGACAGTCGACAGCCTCGCTGTATTCCGGGTGGCGGACCCACTACACATGTGTTTTATATGTTTCCAAAGCACAAACCTTGATCTTTCCCCCGACATGCGCAGTGGCACATGCATGCAACTCCTCCATTGGAGGAAGGGTCGGACCATCTGGACAATATGAAACATAGAAACTTTCAAATCAAACCAAGGAATTTGGATAAATACCTTATATGTACCAATCCAAAACTTTATTTTCTTTAAATAGATACCACCAACACTCCACCCTCTGTGATCCGAGTGACAAGTATATCTATGTCCCAATTCTGCAATATATACCAGTGCCGGTAATTTTATCATAATCTATGGAAATCTAATTTCCTTATACACCTAAACGAAAATGCCTCTTACTATTGTAATGCCTCTTACTATTGTAATGTATTGTTGTCACCGTCTCGATCGTCAGAGCTTTTATTAAACAACCCGAAAGACATGTTGAGTTACTTTTGTTTCTGGATCCGTCTGAATTCGTCTGCGCTCGTCTTGACCAAATAGTTGCTTATATTCGATGCAGAGTTAATAAATATGTGGGGGAATAGGGACCTAGCAGAGGCTTTAGCCTTCCTGGTGGGGATCGCACACACTCAGGGCTCTCTGTAATAGTTACTTATATGAGTTGGGTTGGGACGAATTGCTCAGCAGGGTCGGTTGGCGTCTATCTCCGATGAAGCAGACTCAAAGTCACAAAGTACAGGTTTAGCGATCTTGCTGTATTTATTCTTCTGATGTTCAAAGGGGCTCTACCGCGTTCCCTGCCTGGGCACCAACTGCCCCTACCCCGTTTCCCACCCCTATTTATACTCCCTCCCCCCATAGACCCGTCCTCGCTCACAGTACGAGACCCTAGCGCCCCGAGCAGTGGACGAACGTACCCAGTATACACCGTTCGTCCCCCGATCCCCGATCCCTCTACTACAGTATATTATGTATATTAACAACCTGAAATTGTGTACATGAAGAACACTTGGGGCAGGTGGAAAACTCTGACAAGGGGACCTGAATTCCTGAAACACTGCCTTGGAAGTCTGGGGGCTATAACCACCTAAGGCAGAGACTGCAGGGATTATTAATCGTTAAAGGTAAAATAGCAGTGTAATGAAAGAAGGAATCATGGAAATTTAAAACTTTGACTTGAGAAAGAACATGGTTGGGCTAAAAACAAAAATCGAATCAAAACAATATCATTGTTTTATTTTGATTCATATCTTTATAATTATGTCGTCTTGTTGTAGCTAGAAGCAAATGAAAACTGCAACAATTGTTGTGCTTACTTACACCATGATCACTATATCATTTTCCTTATCTTCTGTCTTAAAACCATTGACTGAAATAAATTCAAGTCTCCCGCCCGATCTGTTTACTTATGGCAAGATACTCATACATGTATTACCCATTTGTGAACTAATCAAAGCGAGGTGAACTGATATATTTTGTTACAAAGCCATATTGCATATATATATATATAATATTATATGAAATAAGACAATTTTATAAACCAACTGTAAACTTGCAAGAAGCCGACTTCAGTCTATGATTGAAGCGGTATTGTGTAATGTGCACAGCCACAACTGGAAGTGAAGCAAGAACAAGCTGAAAACCTCCCTCTTGCAGGAGAGTCTTCTTCAATAGTAATCACAGATTGAATAAAAAAAAATTCCAATTTTAATTCTAATTCTATCTGCTGCCTTTGGGTAAGGGTCCATACCACGCCCCATTGGCTATGTGTAACATACCCCACCCATTATCACTTTACATGGAACGGACTGTAGTTGAACGACAGCAAGATATATTTTAGGTGGAAAAGGGCGAGTAGGAAGAGGACTCGGTGATTCTTTCGCATACACACATGCGTATGGATATATCTTAATCTATCTACACCCTTACACCTAGTTCTTTCTGTAAATAGTTCAACACATCCAACACTAGGAATTAAAAGGTAAGTTAGAACCCTTCACCTTTTGATGTAATTTCATGTATTTGTTTTTGATATTTCCTTTAGAGGTTGTAAAAGGGTAAATAGGTCGTAGACAGAGAGTATGCTTAATTAGCTCCGAGTGGTATAACATTAAGTAGGGTGTAAGCTAATCACGTAGACCCTGTATTCATACCTGTACCTAAACCGGAAAAAGAGGACTACGCCCAAGCGTTTCTCTGCGGGTCATTCTGTAGTTAGCAGTTTAATTTTTCGAGGATTTTAACTTGATATCCAATGATAACACAGGTCATTTTCGTTTATTTGTTTGTTCTTTTATTCAGCATTGTATTTGTGTATTAGCTTCAGCCGGTACTATCTATTAAAGGTAGGCCCCTATCCAAAGTTTCCATCAAGTTTACTGCTACTTCTGACATAATTTTGTGACGATATCCATGTCATAATAGTTGAAAGAAGGCTAAAACACGCACACACACATGTACACTAATTTTGATATTTATCATTATCACAATTTAAAGTAGAGGGCAAAAATAGTTTAATATCACCCAAGTATAGTACATTGTGTATCGGTGTGCTCTCGGTTTCAACGGTATCAAATAATTTAATATATTCTTCAAGGTCTTTGTCCTTCTTACTCTATCATGGGCAGACATATAATTATATATGTTTCTTTTACCGAATTCTCAGTGTGGAAGGATGTTTCAAATCAAAATTAAATGTTTTTTAAAGCTTGTTTCTGACTTGGGTATTTTGTTATTAAAGGTTTTTTCAAGTACCCCGCTAGGTTGCGAAGGTGGTGTGTACATTTATATAATTATCAGAGAATGGAAGTAATTAATATCAAGCCTTGTACAGAAATATGTTAATGGGTTGGTCTGAAAGTTAATTAGTCCCTCCCTACAGAATTTGATTTGAACCACCACCATTGGTTTACCTTATTGGTCACACATTGTGCATTGGTGTTGGATATAACACTCTTCTTGTATTCTGAAAACGTTATAACATTATAAGTGTAGATATCAATTTGTTTCTCTCTTCTCTCTTCTCTCTCTCCCTCTTTCTTCTCTGTCTATCTATCCTATCCTCTCTATTCCCCTCTCCCCTTCTCCTTCTCTTTCTCCCACCCTCTTTCCTATTGTTATCGCTCTTTTCCCTCACTTCTATTCTCTATCTTCTTCCCTCTCTGTTTCCCTAGGTCCCCTCTATATGTTCGTCTGTTTTCTCCCTCTCTTCTCTCTCATATCTCTCTCTCTTCTTCACTCTCTCTTTCCTATACTCTCTCCTTTGCTCTCTTTCTCCCGCCTGTTTCTCTCGCCTCCCCTCTCTGTCCTCCCTCTCCTTCTCTCCATCTCTATCTCCCTCTCCTATCCTCTCTCTACGCCTCGCTCAACCACACCCTCTCTCATCAGACACCTCTTGAGACAATCTGTATCGTTAGAATAGTAGTATCTCGTAAAACACGCCCTTACCTGTAAGGTGGTGTGTACATTTATATAATCATCAGAGAATGGAAGTAATTAATATCAAGCCTTGTACAGAAATATGTTAATGGGTTGGTCTGAAAGTTAATTAGTCCCTCCCTACAGAATTTGATTTGAACCACCACCATTGGTTTACCTTATTGGTCACACGTTGTGCATTGGTGTTGGATATAACACTCTTCTTGTATTCTGAAAACGTTATAACATTATAAGTGTAGATATCAATTTGTTTCTCTCTTCTCTCTTCTCTCTCTCCCTCTTTCTTCTCTGTCTATCTATCCTATCCTCTCTATTCCCCTCTCCCCTTCTCCTTCTCTTTCTCCCACCCTCTTTCCTATTGTTATCGCTCTTTTCCCTCACTCCTATTCTCTATCTTCTTCCCTCTCTGTTTCCCTAGGTCCCCTCTATATGTTCGTCTGTTTTCTCCCTCTCTTCTCTCTCATATCTCTCTCTCTTCTTCACTCTCTCTTTCCTATACTCTCTCCTTTGCTCTCTTTCTCCCGCCTGTTTCTCTCGCCTCCCCTCTCTGTCCTCCCTCTCCTTCTCTCCATCTCTATCTCCCTCTCCTATCCTCTCTCTACGCCTCGCTCAACCACACCCTCTCTCATCAGACACCTCTTGAGACAATCTGTATCGTTAGAATAGTAGTATCTCGTAAAACACGCCCTTACCTCGCCCCTGGAGAAGAATAACCATGCCTCTAATAAATTCATGACAAATATTTCGCTCTATACTATAGAGAAAAATAAAATATAAAATAACAATCATGTCTCGTATATACAACAATTTAAACCTCTGGGTCGCTCCGTCCATATCTTTTGATTTCTATCTTTCTCCCTTTTCCCTCCCTCACTCTCTCTCTCTCCCACTGCCTCCTCTTTTCTCTCTCTCTCTCCTCTGTGCTTTGCTGTTACTGAGTTATGGAGTAGTTCAGTAGGAAGTTTTGGTCTTTATAAAAAAAAGTGCATTCGACTGAGGTCACGATACAATTGGCGTTTAGGAACGCATGACAATAGGGACACAATCTGAATACCTTCTTTACTTCAACACTTCTCTTGCGCATCTGTGTCATACATGTAAATACTTTCAATATTCAAATTCAAACTCCTGCCGTTTGCTTAACATTTTTGAAACTGTGGAACACACCTGTGGCAAGGTCTCTCAACCTTAGAAATGTAATTCGAAATGTCACGATTGTCCTAAAAAAGAGATTCACCCATTTCCGGGTCAGGCCGTTCAGGTTCATATGATCACAATCGTTTCAATAGTGTGTAGTTTGATGAAATGATATGGTATCCAAAGCATAGATGAGATTTTGTAGTTTTGCGCGAAAGCTGAGTATGTATATATTCTAATGTGAACCGTCTGAACATGCGAAACTTCGCAATGAGAATTATGTTATATTTTTCAGCATTATTTGGAAGTTTTAACTTCTAATTGTACACATTCTGACGACCTGAGCTGGATATTACTTCAAACATCATTATAAACTGAAATACGCTTGATTTGATTTGAACAATATTTATAATTAAATTTTGCCAATCCGTCACATTGAAAGTAATAGGCAAAATGGTAGGCAAGCTTCTGGATAACGACCAGTTCTTCCATCTGTTACCTTGAAGTTAACATTCGTTACTGTGATTGCATGGTTTCCATATATAACAAAAGAGCCAAAAAGTTCGTAAAGCGCATTAATGCTGTAACAGTAACAGTATGTTTTAATATTATTAAAAGCTATTTGGGAATGATTTAAAATGAGATTGACTTTTGTGATATTTTGTACTGGAAAGAGGAGACAATCCTGCTTTGTTGGAGCAATTATTATCAAGGTCAGGTCTTATATTACCAGTTGCGTCATTTCACATTTGCATTATGTCCATATCATCATTATTGACCATAAGAGGCAAGTCGTCCAGATTGTGCCTCTACAGATCAGGTCAGGTAAGGTAAATTGGTGCAAAAATTGTTCAAACTGCTATTAAAGCATGACATTTGGTACCGGGATAGGTTTTGGTGTGCTGATCAAATTCAGACAGACTCAGTCTGAAAACATGTTTTCTTGGCCATCTTCTCTCGCCATGTTAACCTTTTATCAGTGAAATATTGGACATTCCCGAGAAATACTGACTTTTAACAATAATTTGTAAGGATATACCCACATAAAGTGACCTATGCAATAAATTAGTGATTTAGGTAACTATTTCAGCCATTTCCATGGTTGCTAAGCTAAGTATTGTTGCTAAGCAACTGAGAAATTGAAAAATAAATAATATGGCTTCAAATATGTCACATTATTTAAGTGACATTTGTATAGTTAAAATGTGATATAGATAAAGAGAAGAAATACGCTATAATTGTAAGATCTTTACGTTTATTAAGATAACGAATTTCTATAAGAAGTAAAATCACGTGATTCATTTAGATTTTAGCATTTTATTTAGCAACCCTACAATTTGCTGCCACTCAAATTCCCACAAACAATATTGACAAAAACATTACTTCAATTTCACACACTTAGAACTACTTAATGTGTCTTCGAACCATAACATATGGATATTGACATTAGAGCATTGTTAACTAGTCCATCCTGGAAATGACATGTTTTCTATAGATTCTATACTGAACAATTAGTTCCATAATTCCATACGAATCTAGATTCAAAATGGCGGCTATACAAATCCCCTATTTCACTCTAGGTCCAAACCCTCAGATCAGATAAGAATGGTATGTCATAACCCTACTTTGCTAATCAGTCTCCTCGCCTAAGACTCGGCGTATAATATAATGGGAATATAATGACATTTTGCGGTCTTAATGGAATTATAATTGCACTTTGCGGTTTGATCCGAGAGGCTTTCCCTTCGTTTGAAGGAACTCTCCCATCTTTGGACCTAGACTGATTTGAAGGTCTGAACAGATAGTACAAGGATTCTATAGCTTTAAGGCCCTTTGGCACTTGTTAACACTTTTCATGTGCATACAATAAGTGTAATAGATCTGTACATGAACATGTTTAAGTAAAGTCTAAAGGCGACGCTTCTCTCTCTATATATATATGGGTCAGATTTTCGGAAAATGTACAATTCAACTTCGCCAATCTTCTGAAAGAACCCAAATTTTAGGCGGAAATACAGTTCAAAATACAGTTCAACCTAACCAAACAGATTGCTAGAATCAATGCAATTCCACTCGAATTTACCAAGTATTGACCAAATTTCACCCTAATTTAGCAGAATTTACTAAATGTGTACAGCTGATAATTGTACATTTTCTGAAAATCTGACCCATATACATTTAGCGTCACTAAGCGTCACTAAAGACATTCTACACATCACTAGTATGAACGGATATCGACTCTATCTTTATAATGTGATATACCTAATAACAGGATGTTGATTTGGGTGGTATTCATTGGTTATGGTTTGGTCATTGTTGAAGAACGAATGAAGGCATCTGGATTCAAGGTCAACATAATATTTAAACATTTAATGAAAGACGCAACCCTTAGGGGTGTTTTCGTGCGGTGCTTATACAATACTATTAACATACAACCAATGTAGCTACTACTAAAATAACCAAATGAAAATTACATATGACCTTCCTATATCACAAATGTTCGTTATAAAGAAATTGACATATAGTATTAAATCATAAACGCGCTGCTTCACGCAGGCATGAATTAGTTCTATAGTTATCGGCTTTAGCCCAACACGTATTTCGATAATCTTATTGGCATTAATAAAACATGGTTTATAATAGACATCATAAGATGAACTACGTTACAATGTCCACGTTACATTTAATCTAGGCTCAGAACGGAGAAAGTCCCTTCAAACCGAGGGAAAGCCTCTGGCTCCTACCCACACAATGTCATTATAATCTCATTAGGACGCCTACTCCAGGACCAGGAAATCCTTTAGCGCAATAGACGTCCAATTACTGACATAAAATTCCCATCTGATCTGAGAGACTTTGTAGACTGCATTAAATGGTTCTGACATATTTATGGATCAGTGCATCAGAAAAAGTATATATAACCTACAGCTCTACATATGTCTAAAATCTAAATCGGCACTGTTCGGGAGACCTAGATTCTAGACTTGAGCGACCGCATTGTAAAAACCATCTGCAATAAAGGATTTTTGAATTTGAATTTGAATATGTGGGTCAGATCATCAGAAAAGTACAATTAGCAGCTGCACACATTTAGTCAATTCTGCCAAATAGGACTGAAAAAATTATAAATATTAGGTATGTTTAATGATCTTTAGAACTACCTTGATTCAAAATATTTGTTTGGTTATGTTGATTTGTATTTTGAACCTCATTCTTCTCTGAAATTTGGGATTATTTGAGACGATCTGATCCATCTACTTAATGCCTCTAGATTAGGTGTTTTTCTTGATGTTTATACAGCAATCATCAGCAATACAAAAATATTACAATGAGGCACGAACGTTGTACATTGTCAGTTACAATGATCTTAGCACATTTGGTATCATGTTGATTTAAAAACATCTTTTGCATAATGAACTGTATTTTGAAACACATTTTCTTAATCTGTCTTTGATTTAAAAATTTACCTTTAATTTAAAGCTGCACTCTCAGCTTCAGTCGGTAAAAAAGGAAATATTTCTACTCTTTCTGACATTTTTGTTCCAATCCATCTAAAAGTCATTGGACAGGAATCTTGGAGGATTTGTTATTCCTGCAGGGCTTCGTAAACGTCCTCATTTGTATTTAGAGGATCCGTTTTCTCTCGGCCTATTCCACTGCCAATTCATATATGAACATATAACGGCAGCAGAATATTGGTAAATCCAGTCCTATACGTCTCAATATGCCTAAATTTGGAAGGTTTGTTTTGTCGTAATAGCTGAGAACGCAACTTTAAGTTATGAGACAGTAAAGGTAGGGGTGAAGGTTTCATTTGCTAACGCCCAGCCCCTCAAAAAAGTGACATGTTTGAGAAAGGTATATGTAAAAGTCTTTTAAAGGGCAGTTTAAAGGGAGCGGAGGTTGTTTTAGCTACGTTCACGTATATGTAAAAGTCCATAGTCACGGTCTATAAAGGTTCTATTTACTTTGACATCGCACAGATGCACTGTATGTATTATATATGGTAAATGTATGACAGGCGGTTTGGGAGGGGGGTCCTTAATTATTTCCAGGCTCTTAATTTGAGTGAGGTCCCCTGAGCCTAGGCTCAAAGATGAGAGTCCCTTCAAACTGAGGGAAAGCCTCTCGCTCGAAACCGCAAAGTGCTATCACAATTCCATTAGGACGGCAAAATATAATGATAATCTCATTAGGATGCCTACTTCTGGGCGAGGAAAACCACTAGCGCAGTGGGAGCTAGTAGGCGTCATACCATTCTTATCTGATCTGAGAGGCTCTGAGCGTAGCTGGTTTCTTTGACAAATCTTTATTCAGGTTCGTTGAGATTACAATAACAATCATGATGAATAATAAATTATACATTTCATTTGCTTTATAACTAGTAATGTTTCGTCCAACAAGTTCGTTTGTATACATGTTTGGTCCTGGGTATGACCATAAAGTGCCTTTCTGTCTCTTTGTCTTTGTCTCTCTCTGCCTTCTTCTCTATCTCCTATTTCCTGGGTAAGATCCTAAACTGCCTCCCTCTCAGCTCTCCCGCCCTCGATATAACCTTCAATGTGTTGATAAGGGTGTAAAGCAACCAATCTCACTCACTCAATTTGTTTGTAATTGATATTCCTTCTTTATTTAGTACTTAAACCACGGTCAGTCTAATGACATCGTGTTGCTGCCTGAAATATAGCACGAGGTACGAGTGCTATATTTCAGAGGCAGCAACACGATGTCATTAGACTGACCGTGGTGTAAGTACTTTATAGCACATAAGGTAGTCAGATTTCTAATTGAACAGTCATAAATTGGTAAACACACAATCCCTCTCTGTACTCGGGTATTCTTCCCTCATTCCCTCAAAGACATTTAGGGGCTTTGTGTGACAAGCTTTCTGCAGCAAGCATTTCGACTACGAACAAACCAAAATATGTTAGTATCTACCTTCAATAGGAAAACTAATAAGTATGTACCCCCCCCCCTCTCTCTCGGCTACACCTCCTGCCCTCTTGCTTATCGAGAGGCAGATGTAGTTATTAATTAACTTTATCATTCATTGATGTAGCTATTCCACTGGCGATTTCTTGTGCTTCGCCTCTTGTTATCTATGATCTTATTTATGTAACTAAACCAACAGTAGTGAGGGCCACCCATGAATCGTCGACGCATGGATGTATTGTTACCCTTACATGTGAATCTAAGAATTACTTTCCGGTAGGGCTTGAGATCCTCCCTATGATGGGAGATTGACCCACCGATTGTAACTATTGATAAAATAAAAGTAGCAACAACAACAACAGAAGGCCTCCATCATGCCCAGGCTCTGGGGGAGGGCTTATCATCCTTTATCAGTGGCAATAAAACCCCTGCACTTTCCCAAACCCTTGCCCTTTTTCTCTCCCGCCCCCTCTATGATGATCTCCCTTGGGTTTTCTCTCAGTGATAGAAAAAACGCTGAACATTGATATTTTAACATAATATGATCGATGATAAAAATGTCGTTTATCAATACATAGGATCATCAATACACTGAAATATGTAATATTATTCATGTATCAGAGTTGAATCTAATCCATTCATACTAAGTTTCCGGGTACAAAAGATACTGTAGAAATGTATATTCATAGGAATATGTCAGATCGTTTAATACATGACTAAATGTGTCATTCCCTAAGAAACTCTGTCATGTACAAACACTTGATGTTTAGCTTTAATTAATTTCCAATCCTCCCAAAATGTATAGGGTTTTATTTTATGTGATTTGTGTGTGTGTCTCTCTCTGTCTCTCTCTCCTAGTTGACACGGTGATTAAATGATTGTTGTGGGTTTGTGCAGTCTTAAATGACAAGGTTGAGAGCGAAGCCCCTCCAGGGGGTTTTGAAGTACCCACTAGTTTGTCCATGTTCTGGGTTATATCATTGCATTGGCCGACACCATTGCATCATTTACCATTGCATCCTTTCCCCCCATCTCCCTGACTTTCTCTCACCTCTCTCTCTCCTGTGTGCTCTCTTTTAGTTTCAAGAGTGGTATATTTTCCTCCCAATCATGCTCTATCATTTTGAGCGTGCAGGTAATAAATGAGTGCCATGGGTGTGTGCAGTCTAAAATGACCGTTGCTTTGATTACAGCAGAGGCCCTCCTGGGGGTGTTTGAAGTGCCGACCTGAGACACCCAAGAAAGGGTGCATATATCCGATCTAAGACACTACCGTTTATGACTGTTTAATTAGAATCTGACGACCTAAGTGCTATAAAGTCAGATGGTAATGGTAATAATGATATTTAGACATTTACAAAGCCTCATACACATAATGTGTTAAGTGCATGAATAAAGAAGGAGTAAATGTATATATTGACACAGGATAGGCAGACGAGTCGCCCTATGCCCTTATATGATGGACGCTGTGACCCTGATTCTTAGAAGTCACTCAGTCCACACATCCCACTCTATAAATTCCTCCACACCTTTCTCTAACTCGTCTGGAGACGGGTGGGGGCGTATGTGACGTATGGGGACGGATTAACCTGTTAACACTATTTTATGTCTATTTTATTGCTTGTGTTGTATAAGGCCCAGAGTGGGCCGGGTGAGATTGTCACTCCCTGTTGACCATTCCTTGGATGATGATGTGAACCTGTGTGAAGAATAAAGCCTCTGATGTCTGACTAGATTTAGCGCGGGCCAAGCCGTCTGAACTCAAGGTCATGAGCACCTTTGCCATTTAAGTTACTTATATCGCTAAGTCCCTCTTCTGCATTAGCTGCCGCGCTACCCCTGATAGCTGACCATTGGAATGGACTATGTAATTGAACCTAACTTAGAATAACTTTGGGACGAACCAGCCCCTAGTAACCAAACTAATAATATTCTAAAATAGTCTCAGGTTCTGATTATTATATTTCGATTTCAAATAGATATTCAGTGTTCATTTTTGCAAGTCTATCATTTTTTTTCAGGATATACCTAAAATAATTATATAATTATACACCATGTAAATATCTTGCTTTGCTTTTCGGTCTGTTGGTGGCTCAAGTGCCGAAGATGCTTGTGTACTTCAACCACTCATTCATTTGTACATGGAACCCCATTGTGTCTGCACACTTAAATTTACTTTATAATGGTTCCAGCCAGGAAATTGATATACATGTACAAATAAGCATTGCCATTGTTTTGTCCTTGTTGTAGACAGGTTATATTATATTATATTGTCAACTTACTCTTCATATAATTGGAGTAGTGTGGTAAATCTCTGGCTTGCCGGCCGGTTTGCTTTAGTGCTTCCTGGGGGTGCTTTAAGGTGTAACTTCACCAAGAGATTTTTCATTACGGCCCATCCGGCTTTCACCTTACGGCTAATGGTAAACCAATGGTGCCGGATTATAGAACTGTATCGGCCGCAGGGACGAAAACCTTGGTGTAGTCCTAGCAATAGCGCTCTCCCGGGGACCTAGCCAGCCCAGTCTCCCTTCAACCGGGGCTTAGCCGGGAGTAGGTAATTTAATTACAGGTGGCGCTGTTCTTTATTCATGCTCTTATTTCATCATTGCCTTTGTTGTGCTTGTTTTAATATGGAGTGGTTGTAGAACCTATTGTATCTGACACCCATTGGTTAGTAGATACCCTCTCTGAGAAGTATATAATACAATGACTTCCCACAAAAAGATACTTAGGGTGCATTGCACTATATACGATTCTGTGTTAAACCACTCTTAGAGGTCTCGTAACTCCCTCTTAGCAAAATGTGCATTGCACTATATACGATTTTACTCTCAGAGTACTCTCAGAGCCCTCGTAAAGTTAAGAATTTATGAGCACCAAAACAGGTGTGGATAAACCCCTCGTAGCATATCTTAGCATATATTGATCAGACCTGACTGTTGAAAAAGCTGGCGGGACTGGGATTCGAACCCATGTACCCCAGATCAACTAAAATTGTATCATTTTTAACAATGATAGCTATGCAATTAATATTTATGATCCAACCCACTGTTCATGAATATAAGAGGGGCGTGGCATACATTTATGCTCTGTCATTTATCAGCCCCCAAACCCAATCGCCTCCCCTCCTCTCTCTCTGCTCTCTCTGTCTCTGTCACTCTCTCCCACTCTCCCCCTCTCTCCTCTCTTTCTCATCTTTCCCCCCCCTGTCTCTCTCCCTCCTCTCTCCCCCCTCTCTCTCTTTCTCTCTCCTTATGAATGTGATGTGTTTCGGAAAGATGAGTCACAAGAGCAAAATGGATATTTTTCAAAGTTATTTAGGATAACTTTGTTGCAATATTCTCATTTTGGGGGAGTTTAGCACATTAATTCATATCAATGCATTTGCCAAATCTCAAGACAGTGTATTAAATATATCCTTGCCTTACAAACCTTTAAGATAAAGTATACCACATTAAAATTTAAAGATTTATTTATGGTAGTATATGCATTTTAAGTGTGCCCGATTTCGTGATGTGGGTGAAATATTTTGATTCTATTATACTATTGGAGGGTGATGCAAAGTCACCCTCTACGCCGCTCTGGAAATCTAAGATGTATATGCACGGACAATATGTGTTTTTTATGTTGTCCAATGATTATTGTAATTTATACTGGTTACTGTTTTCTTTACATACTTTGGAAATTAATTATCGCAAACATTTATATGCCCACACAGCCCAGTCCATCACCCCTATACTTCCACCTACACAAGCCCGCCACCTCCCTCCACAACAACCTGTTGTTATATTAATGCAGGACAGGGTGACTTGTTTACATCTATACATAACCGCAACATAGCCAAAACGATTGGGGGTGCTGACTTGATTGATATATGATTGCCACCATGCTGTGGGTAACTGAATTTCTATTGTTTACTAACCACAATTACCACTCATCCAAGACATGTACATTACGATGGTGCTATATTTAATATCCAGATGTAAGTTTTACACCAAAGGTGAAGTCTCATAATCTCTTCTAAACCTCACAAACAAAAAAAGAACAACTTGGGACAAAGGGACGCTGTTTGCTTTGGGAAGTGTATCATGAAAGGTTCTCCCCTCTAGACCCTCGTAAGTCTGTCTTAAGTCCCTTGTAAGGCCTTGGTAAGATAAGACTAAGAGGCCTCTAAGATTCTATTCTGCAATGCACATTCCTCGTATCATAAAGCCGTCGTAGTTGTACCTTTAAGAGCATGTTACGAGGCTTTTAAGATATAATCTTATCGTGTATAGTGCAATGCACCCTTAGTTCCACTACTGTTTACTGAACACAAGAGACACACATCTGTCCAATGGGTACATATGGGTAAAATTCGACACGATTGACACACAACACGGCTGCTAAATCGCGGGCGGCACTGCGACACAATCCCCTTAACGTGCGACACAGACAGCTTCCAAAAGGCTGATAAAATTTGACATGAGACATCCAGAAATGTATTAAAAAAAGACACGAGACACAGTGATTTATTTAACAGGCGACACATGACATTGTAACGACCGTTAATATAATTAATGTATTGCTTAAAAAGTGACACAAGACATCATTGAATTGTTTTAAAAAGTGACATGGGACATGGAAAAATGTCTTATCATGCGACACTCAGACACATGCATAAAAAATGGGACCCATGTATACCCCTTGTCCAGCACTGACCTACCTGGACAGATTCCAGGGGAAGACTGCCTAAAATATAGTGTACACAATAATGAATACGTAAATGTTCACATTACTGCAGAAAATAGGGAGAAATCCAGAGAAGCGTGCAAACCTAGACAGTCCATCACTATAGAAATAGATCGCAGATGCAATATCAAATTTCATGATAATTTGAATCATAAAATCACCTGTGGTTAACACAGGGAACTTCATAGATGATTCATTTTCCCCATTCTCCTCAATCAACATGTGTATGGCTAGTGATTATATGCAATGGGTATGGCTAGTGATTATATGCATGTGCTCTATAGCCAGTCTGAATGGTCAATTAATTGGGTAGACTGTCAGACTTCCAAACTGGACATTGTGAGGTTGAGTCCCAGAGCAGCCAGTCATTTCACATTTGTCTCATTTTCGAGTCATTTCATTTTTTAGTTTCAATAATATCTGCACCTCTGGGACTCTGGGATTTCTTTTAAACTCACACATGTAGTTATTGATGCAATTCCCTTTCAATTGGTGAAAGAATTAGGAAGTCTTAGGCTGCGTTTCCACTGGCTCGCTCTTTTGGACCCTCATGGCCCGCTCTTTTTATTTCCCAGAGCGCTTAACAAGCGAACTTAGAGCAAAACCAGAGTGGTCTAATAGAATCGGTAACTGCGCTTTCTATACGCTCATAAAAAATGTGCGCTTCTTTAGAAGAGCGCAGGACGTTGCGCTTATATCTGACGTGTTTGATTTGAGTGCAACTACACAGCGCTCTTTCTACCTATTAAAGTAGCGGACCATGAGCGCAGTAAGAGCGCACAAACGCATTTACCATTGATTTCATATAGGAAACAAGTGCAACAGTAGAATCGCTCTGCGCTTGTATTGCGCTCAAAATATTAGCGGATGAAGAGCGAATGACAAGCACACTATAAACAAGCGCAGGAAGAGCGAGCCATGAGCACATATATAAGCGATCCAGTGGAAACGCAAATTAAGGGAGAAAAGTCCTATGGATAGGGTTTGGACACATATAGGTTCTCTGTTATAGAGGCATGAATGGTGGTCGTAAGCTTGTGTTTATTTTCGGTGAAAATGGTTTTCGCATTGACCACGATTCATCGAGAAAATGTATCTTTATATATATGGATAAGAAAATGTTCTCAAATCAAATCAATTGCATAAGTAAATGATTACTCTGATGTATTGTCAATACTTAAGCTGAGAATAGTATTGTAAAGGTTACCGTTAAATTTTGATATTCCAGAAAAATACTGATGATGAAGGAAGAGGTGAAGATTGGATTTGGCCTCTTGCTAGTGCTGAGCCTCGTCGGAAACTGTGTAGGCTTTAGTACAACACCAGATACATCAAGTAATCAAGTAGGTAAGTACTTTTCTCAAGGCTACACTCTTTTTTTCTTGGCACAACAGTTTCATTCAACATATGGAGGCCCACTGAATAATATACCCCAAACATTTGTTTAAATTGTAACAAAATACTCGATATTCTTTACTTTTTTTATTTATTTAATCAAAACATTTCACAAGTAGCCAAGTACAATGAAGATGGTCATTCGCAAATCAGTTTTAACCTAGACATAGGCTCACAAGTATATATTCATTGCTGAATTCCATGGTTTTCTGTCCACTGCTGCGTCTAACTAACTACTGACTCACACTTGTTCTAGTTTATCTAATTCTAGTGCTATGATGGAGGACTGGTGCTAACACAAAGTTGATATGGTCAGACGAAAACTTTATTGATTAAACCATCAGAATACTGTACAAATTCAGTCATGATATGTTATCCGATTATTAAGATTAAGAACTGATGAATAGTAGTGAATCACTTTCAGTCATTGCCGGAAGAGATATTGTCCACAACTTAAGCACTGTACTGTAGCACAAGAGGGCATGAAAACCCGAATTGAATAAAATGCTTTTAACCCATTTAAATCGTGACTTTTAAAATGTATCTAATTATTCTGAAACTTTGGTAGAAAGGTACCAGAGGTCCCCTGAGTGCATGGGGAAGATTTTGGAAATTTCTAAAAAAGGGTTGCTAAGATACAGATTGGGTCAGAAACGACCCCTACATAATGCATGTGAAGTTTGGGAAGGCTGGGACCAATATTTCGATTCCTACACCTATGTTTTAGATACCTATATTTTCCCTATCATTTTGCCTTATTTCGTTTAATCATTATTAGAAACGGGAAAATTACATGGAAATATTTTTTAAAAAAATATATGGGAGATATTCTACATGTCGTAACGCGACATTGAATATTCCCACACCAGTTCAAGGAATTTTATGTGAGGTAATAAAGTTTTCAGGGATGTGGTGGGCAAATAACTTTTCATTTTATCAAAATATACATACATATACATTTTCCCTCAACCAAAAACTAAATGCGATTTAATATTAATAGTTACTCTTGGAGTATTTGATTGTTTTAAAGACAATATATGTCGTAACGGCGACACAAATATTCCAAAATGATATTTACCATGTCAGGATCAGTGTATATTAGTGATTATATAAAAATTGTGTTTTTTCATAGTAGTGTCACTACTATGAAAAAACACAATTTTTTATTCTGCAAAGTATAGGTCCAATCCTATCATCACAAAATATCGAACAGACTTTATTATAGTGTTATCACTATGAAGACAAGCGAATTTTAAAAAAATTAAGAAACAACTATACTGTACTGGACATCGTTACAACTCTTCACATAAAAAGAGGGCAAATGTCTCAAAAGTCGTTGATAAAAGTAATTGTGACAATTATTTACTTGTGTGATTGAAATCACCCCTGACTTCTGTCATTAAAGTGTAATTTGTGGGCGGGTAAATGTATGTGTGGGCGGGTAAATATCAGCAATTACCCACCAAGTTGGCGGGTGGAGAAAAAAGTTAATTTCGCACTCTGAGTGAACGAGTGTGCATGTGTAGAAACCATTCTTTCAGCAGAAGTAATATATTTTCTCAATGCGCCTGTGCTTTATATTCAAATTCCATGATTATTATTTATTTTCTAGCCTGAAAAGGCAGTTTTATCCCAATAGCGGCTATTCAAAATATGGTGTGTTCTAAATTGCGCATATAATGCGCAATAAAATCGCGTCTAAATACTCATTATTTCATTGTCAGCAGGTGGCGCAACTCATAACTGGGGTGCATTTACAATTTCTTTTACAATGAAAGTGCAGCTAATACACGTGTGGGGCATTTATACACTATAGATATTCCACATCATGTACATAGGTATCTTATAAGTGACAATAGTTTATTTGTTTAATTTAGTTGTTTGATGTGGAAAAATGTTTTGATCAAAATACCCCCCATCATTGCATACTTCATTAGCTGAAGTAGACTGGACCACTCTGATTACAGGTAGAACTGGAATAACCCTTCCCAGCAATGCGGCTCTCTAACAGGATGGAAATAATGATTAAATAATTCATGTATTACCATGAACTATTAATTATGAGTAATTCCGAATAATATTATTCTACAAATAAAAGGAATAAAATAAGGTGAAAATTGTGCATAAAATATCCCGCTCAAATGCTATAATAATTTGCTGATTTTTGCACCAATATTGCATTATACCCTTAGCGCAACAATCACGCAATCATTGCGCAATAATTATTGCGTGAAAAGCGTCCACTCTCATCACAGAACTATGGCGAGATTATTGCGCATTAAAAATCGCGTAGAATCGCGTTCATTTGGCCGTCGGGTATGGGGTCAGGTGATAACATTTCTATTAATTTGGTTATTTGAGGCCAAAAACTGTGAATTTGGTTGCAGAAGCACCAAATTTGGTATAGAGGTAGTTTTTTTGATTTCCTATTATTTTGGAAGAGTCCACATCCTGAAATATGAAATCGGTTGCCATGGGAACCCATTTTAAGGTGGAAAATGGAGTTTTAGGCAAAATTGCCATATAATTTGAACTAATAAACGTAAAAAGATAAGCAGATATTCACACGAAAGGTCTATTCATAGAGAATCTGATAATGTCTGTTTTCCAACATTTTAATACATTGATATTGCTATGGCAACCTTTTTAAGGTGAAAATAGGCTTTTTAAGGGAAAATGGCCAAATAATGGCCATATAATTTGCTGTATTGAACATATATTAGTAGCCAGGACCTCATATAAAAGTTTTTTTGATGCAGAATTATGTTTTCCAGGGTTTTGCAAATTTTGTTACCATAGCAACCACATTTTCCCTTAGATTCAACTGCTTCCCGATGTGCATGATTGCATTTCTGACCTAGTTTTTACCTGGAAATATTGACCTGATTTTGACCTGGTGCTTTACCAGTGGAAATCGTAAACAGTTGTGAGGCTCATAACGTATTTTTTAATGCTCTATGGAGCAGGTTTTTGAATGCACTTATGAAGCTCTCAACAATGCTCTATGGACCAGGTTCATAAATGCAATTCTGATGCTCCCAGTGATACACTATTTAGCAGGTTATTGAATGCACTTCTAATGCACTTGGGGAGGGCGGTTTGATTCCTCTGTACATCAGCAGTATTTAGGCTGGTAATTTCTTCTAAAAAACATACCCCTACAGAGTACAAAGAGTTTATACCAAGGTATGTTACCATGTCTTTGCATGGTAAAACATCAATTAATTCATCATTATTTCCATCCTGTTAGCCAGCCGTGATGCCAAGTAGCACCCCCAGAAGGGTTATTCCAGTTGTACACTAGACCTTAGTGGGCCAGTCTACCTGAGCTAATGAAGTATGCAATGATGGGGGGTGTTTTGGTCAAAACATTTTTCCACATCAAACAATTAAAATACATAAATAAACTATAGAAGTATATCAGTTATAACATTCCTATGTACATAATGTGGAATATCTGTAATGGTATAAATGCCACACAAGTGTATTAGCAGCACTTTCATTGTAAAAGAAATTGTAATTGCACCCCAGTTACCATTTGCGCCACCTGGTGAGAGAGAACAGTATCGCCACCTGGTGAGAGCATGAGTCATAATGGTAAGCCTATGGGGAGATGCAACCTGTATTAAAAATGATTAGTGGTAGTATTGTCTAGTATTAAGATGGAATGTTGTTTTATGCCTGCCTTATAATAATTTAGCATTATTTGATATGCTTTGTCATGCCCCATGGCACTAGTACTAGGAGGCGGGAGCAGATGATTAGTTGAATGCTGTGATATATGGTCAATTCTCACGAAATCTCATCTCAATTCTCATAAATTCTTTATTCCAAGGATCACTGACCTTACATTTTTTTTGTTTATTTTTCATTCACATCATTTAGATCACAATTTGAGCTTTCGAGCCATATATGATACATTAATGAGAAAATGTGCATTTTGTACATAAAATTGTCAAATATAGGTGAAAATAGGCCTTTTTAAAAACCTGAAATAAAATATGAACGTAGGCACTCAAAATGATAAATTTATGTCGGAATTTTTACTTCACAGAAGCAGTCCAAGCATCTACTAAATGTTTTTTTGTTAAATTCTGGTAAAAATATAGGCATTGCCATTTCCCTAAGAATAATGGCTAAAATCGCAGGGTGCCTATATTGGGGTAGTAAACTGTGTAAAAATAAATATATAAGAAATTAACTCACAACCAGGGTAATTATGATACGTATAAAGCCAATAATATTCATAAAAGAGAAAAATAAACGGGTGGCAGACCCTTCAATCTTTTATGGCAGGCAAATTCTTTTGAAAAGATTTGAATTCGGCTAAAATCTGCATGTGCCTATGTCGGGGTACAATTTATTCAATCATTCAGTTATTAATCATATTTTAAACTCCTAGTGCCCATTCAGTAATGTGTATTTTACGACTTCAAATTCTGAAAATGAACAATATTATATGGGGAAAATATTTGAAGAAATAGCCAGATAACCTTACCCCGACGTAGGCAGCCCCCACCCGATGTAGGCACCCCATGGAGACAACAATTAGGCTTTATATACTTGAATATTCCTAATACGATGCATATGATTATCAGTGTGATGACTTCAAGATGTAGAGACAAATACCTATTTTTTTTTTCGGCCGTTTTTTGTGAATGATTGAGATTCGTGCTACTTTCCCGAACTGATTCATTATTTCCCAACTATACATTTCTACTTTCTATACTACCAATCAAATTACATTTTGAAGTTTACATATATAGCATATGTATTCATGCCTTCAGGTACAATAATATTAATTCACCGAAAGGTTGATTACTATACCCTTGTCAAGTATAAATTACAATATTGTACTAGGAACAATTACGGAAATCAGTAGAAATAATATTCAGATAATCTTAACATGTATAAATTTGGAAATAAGCATGTTCTTTCCTCCATTGAAACATACAATCTGGTGGGTATTGTACGTTTTCCTGTTATGTTGTATTTAATTGCGGATGAAGAACAGGGTGCACATTATAAAAGGAGAAATTAAATCAGTCTGAGAAGTATAATTTTGGTAATATGGAGGTAGGCTTGCATCGTTTAGATTTGCTTGTAGGGGTTTCTTTGACTTGGTGTCAGGGAGTGAGCATCAGTGTCAGAGAATCAAGTGTCAGATGTGCGACAATGAGTGTGAATGCCAGGTGAGTATGCAGTGGCAGGTATTGCGGCCTTTTGTGGCTTCATTGTATGACATAATTTTATGGTAGTTGTGGGCGCGGATTTGGTTAGAAATATCATTTGTGATAGAGGTGTCACATATATGGGATCTTCTGGCCCATACTAGCATCAGTCCCGAACGCATGTACCTACCATGAATGGGAACATGTTATGTAATCTATTTTGGGTGTTTACCAGTTCTGATGCTCCCAACGATGTGCTACTGACCAGGTGTAAAGACACAGTTATAATGCACTCAGTGAAGCACTCTCATTGCTATTGCTATGTGGGGGTGAGGGAGGGAATTACTTAGTAAAAGTTATTCCTTCATTCATCACTGTTCATACAAATAAACAAGACATTCAGGTAGAGGCTTAATTTATAAGAATTTTATTCTTTATAGGGCTTTAACAATTACATTGAAAAAACGCTCTATTCACCATAAATGCTTTTTATGTTGCCTTATGAAATATAATTATATTTTTGAGTCAGAATAAAAGATACTATAATTTACGAATTGTATAAATTCCTTTAGACTGACTGACATCCATTAATTCCATTGCATGTAGTTAGTGCATTGATACCCAATTTATATAAATAAATTTGATACGCATTTTGGAGTGCATCTGATGATGCACATTGCATCAGGTGCAAAACCAGGTGCAAAACTGCTTTTTTGAGAGGATTGCACTTATGTGACTGGTCAGTGGCACTTTTACATGCACTGGTGGATTTTCCAATGCACATCGGGTTTAGGCTTATATAGTTTAATGATAATACAGGAGGATACAAGGAGTGGAGAGGAATATTGGTCTAAAAAAGATATTCATTTCTATTTGAAAATGTAGTTAAAAGGTGGATTTCATTTGTGTAGTGTTTTATATATAGTATCTGGTTTCCATTGCAACCCAAAAAAAGCAGACCAAAAAGTCGGAAAACAGCATTTTAGTGTCCCATTTCTACACTTTGGTCAGGAATTGCACCAAACACGATATGTATGACAGATAAATGTGCAGCTTCATTAGTACAGATTTTGTGGCAATTATATATTTGGTCATTTCCCTTAATAGCCTATTTTCACCATGAAAAACGTTGGCATGGCAATGAAAATATGTAAAACGTTAACAAAATGGATAATTTTGAATTTTCTATCTGTAGAGCTTTCATACGAATATGTTTATGGATTTATGTTTATTAGTTAAAATTATATGGCTGTTTTCCGCCTAAAATGCCATTTTTCATCTTCAAATCAATTACCATGGCAACAATTTCTAATCTTAGAATGTGGACCATTCCAATATGATAGAGAATTTAAAAATCTACCTCTATACCAAATTTGATGCCTTTGTACACAAATTCACATTTCTTTTCTTGGTCAATGTCATGAATGTATGGATTTGTATGACTACCCTAACTGTCTCATACCCCTAGTGCTAAGTTCTGCATCCAACAACAATATGTAAATTGATTCTAAGGTGGTTACCATGCCAAAATTTCATGCAAAGTTAACTCGAAATAGAACATTACATTATTTCATTGGTCTGGTCTCCAAAATTAGAGAACATTACTGATTTTCAGGGATTTCTACAATGAATGATTTACAGCTTTCATGGCTAAACTCCCACATTTAGGGCAATTCTGATTATAATTTGGTTGCTATGGCGACTAAAACATTTTAAACCCATGGTAATCATACACCACATGATTTGGCATCAGAAGACCTTTCATATGAGGCCCTGCTTACTGATATTTGTCCAATAAAACAAATCTTATGTCCATTATTTGGCCATTTTCCCATAAAAAGCCAATTTTCACCTTTAAAAATGTTGCCATGGTAATGACAATATATAAACTGTATTTAAACCAATATTTGCAGATTCTCTTTTAATAGAGTTTTCTTATGAATATCTACTCAACGATCTACTTTGATTAGTTCAAATTATATGGCTCTTTAAAAAAAATGTCATTTTCAATTCAAATCAGTTGCTATGGCAACCGATTTCATACTTCAGAATGTAGACCCTTTCAAAATGAGAGAGAATAAAAAATCTACCTTGGTGTCAATCCTAGTGATTTTTTTCACAGAATTTGCATTGACTAACCCTACTATTAGCTGCTCAGGCATTTTTATTGCATTTTCATTCCATTTTCATTCCATTTTCTTTGGAACTACCATTCATTCCTATGCTATTGTTTCTAGTTGTTCAGTTTATTTTTGCTCATCAAGTTCATTCATCTAATACTTCTGATTCTAGTGGCGTATGAGCCAATAATTCACAGGTCATGGGAGTGGTGTATATCAAATCTACTATTCAGGATGTACCTCTATATTACATAATATTCCTTAGATCATGGACAACGCCCACTAGCCTATAGATATCACTATACAAGGATGTATACTTTCTCCTTAATAAAAGTTTCGATTCTCTGATCTAAACGAGATCACGCGTCTTTCTATGTTTCTATCTATGGCTCATAATTGGTACTTAACACTGGCGGAACCTCCTTATTTCAAGTACAAGGTAAATCAGCGATGCGTTTTTTTAAGTCCATATAAATTGTGATATCCATGGTGCAGTAAAAAGATTAACGCCAAATAAAAGCTGATGAAGGATTTAATACATTTATAAGGATCTGATTAATTTCCTGGCAGTTATAAGAAGAAGTCTCCGAGACTTGACAAAAAAACACCCCCTGGTGATACGAAGGAGCATTATTTCAGGGTGGTAACCGGCATTTTCGGACTCAGCAGACTCAACTTGGTATAAAACCACCGTATACCAAGCATTAACAAAAAATTATTAGATTACTTACACAATATCCATAACCTCCATTACCTTCATTATCAGTTGGGTGTTAATACCATCAGTGTACAGGGCATGACTAAAGAGTTGGTTGAAGGAGCGTGAATATTGCTGGAGTTGCGTAGCAACTAGTGAAATATTCTAAGCGACTGAAACCAACGAGTTAGTTAACAGATTTATTATGTATACATGCTTTCAATCATGAAAATAGAAAAAAATCGAGTCATAAATTTGAATTTTACCGATAATCTTAGTAAAAAAACAGATTGGTTGCCATGACAAACCCACGTAAATCACTAGTGATATACGTACTAAGCGTAAATCACTCTAAATACGTTGTTTTCAAAGCAATGTGTCTATAATAAAAATACATATTTGTATGTATTAATTATCTTTTGCCCAATTAAAATCAAAACATACATGCACATCGTCCTTTTAAAAATAAAATAGTTAGGTCTACATTTGTATCACCCTTGTGATAGGTAATCACATTACATTCAACACATCCACTCATGTATGTTACCTCATGGAAATAAAGACAATTAATTCAAAATATCAATCCGCAACTACTATACATGGCTCTTTGATTCAGACAACAATGTTCAGTCAACTTATTCCTTTATTCAGTTGTTCTATGATATTCTTATACTATACTGATTTCTCTCCGACACAGACACATATTGCCCGCATGGGGTATTACGACCACTTAATGTGGCCTTGAATGAAAACTGCCCATCACCCGATACGTTCGAGAACTATGGCCTGTGCTGTAGACTTCCACAGAATCAAATAGGTATGTATTAGCATCTAGATATTTATAAGAAATGTGATGTGTAAAGCAGAAAGATGAGCCACAAATCGCATGCCGAAATGCGAGATTTAATGAAAAACTGATATAAAAAAAATAGAAGATGGCACAGATGTCTAGCATATTCGTCTTTTATTGTTGTATCAAACCAATAATGTTCATCTAATATGATTAATTACAGCTAGAAAATAATTTTAAAAACAAAACATTTATATATCAAACTTTTTTCCTTTTATAGGCACGTGCCAGGTAAGTTCTAAATTATGTATACTAGTTGTTCTTCAATAGTTCTCCGTGATATGCACAGCAATGTAGATACACCGTAAAATGTAAGGCAAGACCCCTGAAAATGTACAATTTATCTTCAACAATTCAATCAAATATCTGAGTTTTATGAAAAAGAATACGTTACAAATAATACAAAAATCAACATTATCAAACATACATTTTGAATCATCCCATTACCAAATATACTCAGATATAGACAGTTACAATAATTTCACGAGAAAAAATAACGTCAATAACATCAGGTTTATCCTCTCTACTGATGGATAAATGGTGTTTTACCCCCATTACTAGCTAGAACTTCATATACGATTAATAAATCTCCAACATAACACCACTCTATCGTCATTTTATTTTCTAGTAGGGCAGCTTAAGGCCATATTTGAGATGGATGTGGACGTTTGTGACAAAAGCACCAAATTTTTACCATGTGTTGACAATGACCCTAGCTTTCAATTTTTGGTAGGCACCACTTTCTCCCGATATATTATGGCGGCCATCTTGGATTTTTAAGATCACCATCATGTAAAATCCTACCAATATCTCAACTTCTATACCACTTAGGATCACAATCTTGGTGTCTAAACATACATTTTTAGGGTCAAGGAATACGCCTATACCATTTAAAAAAATATTAGATTGTATTTATTAACACAAAAACAATTGCAATTGTGAGAAATAAGGCAAATGCTGTTCGACCCAATGATGATATATTTTCATGTATTTGGTTTTTGTGTTGTGAAAAACAATGTAATCCTTCTCTTAACTTGATACTATTGTTATGGTTGATATTTATATTTTGCTTACTAACAGTTATCAACAACACTATAATTCTTGCTACATGTACACCTTGCCCCACACCATTGCCCCACATTGCAATTACACTTTACAAGTTCCCTGCAGGCCTTAGAAATAACAGGTAATGTGGTCCACACAGGGACCAATTATTGCCTGACCTTGGTGATAGTCCAGCCCCAACTTTCTAGACTAGGTATGTGCTGTTTGCTTAATGGCCTACCATATTCCACTCTGGAATGAAACTCTCTTGGACATAGTGTCATGGATCAATCAGTTCCTCGAAGAATAGATCTGTTAGAAGATTTGATGATGATTTCACTGTCTTTGGGGCAATTCACAGTGGCAATCTTGTTGGACAGGAATGTAAACAATTCCTCTTTTTTGGTTGGGCCACCCAAAAAGTATGCTCACTTTCCTTGGATCTTATTTTAACCTGCAACTTTTCTCCGAATTCCCTTTCCTTGCTTTTCTCTGGTGGGTTCTTTTATGCTGATAGGGATGTATTTGTCCCATATTACATCAACACATTTTGAGTTTTCTAGTTGTTTTTATTTATGATGTGTGGAACAAAGACCTGATAGTGTACTCTTCAAATGTAACAGCATTGTTAGTGGGGAGCACCACATCAGCTCAATCAAGAAACCTCACATCAATGAAAACTGGGGGATCATTCTGGGTGTCCTTAGTCAGAATGGTTAACAGATCTGATTTCTTTCCAAAGTGCAATTTTCCACCATGAGATAGTGAAGGAAGGAGGGGATGATTCTCATGGCTGAAGAATGTAATCATATCACTCATCCTGTGCTGCATCACAATGTCCAAGTGGGAGAACAGCACCACACTATTATTGAGTAACAAGATTTTCCCTGCTCGTTTTGATTTGGTTCTTGCATGGCTGCGTACGGTGGAAAAGAGGAAAGGCATTCTTCTAAATTGGCTCATGATTTGAGGATGTCCAATAAGTTATAACTTCCTTGCAGCCTGCTCCTTAAAACTTATCTGTGTGGACAATCCCTCTTCATGATGATAACAGCAACCTGACTCTTTATCTTTAGGTAGGTATTCCTCTACAAATTCCTTCAGCAACCTAGCTTGTTCAGGCCCTTCAGAGACTATTCATTTTCTGAAGGCTGAAGGACTCTCTCTCAGACCATTTGCACCCCCTATCATCGACCCGTTTACAACCTCATTATTTTGTTCATGGGCTTGATTGATTGGAATGGTTGAAAATCTGTTTTGTGGTGGTTTTGTGGATAACCCAGTGACTGTGCTCCGCAATCTCTTTGGGAATTGATGGGGAAAGACTCTCCATATCTTGGATGTGTATTGGGATCCAACGCACATAATTGCATGGTCTAGAGCAAAATACCATGGAGCCAATGCCTTCAGACTTTCAATATAAAAATTCCCTTCTTGGTAAGATCTGATGCAGATGAGGCCTCAGAGTTCCATAGTGAAAACAGTATCCCAGTATTGGATTGTTGGACTCTTCTGTACCATTTTCCACCTCCATGCCTCTTTGACTTCCTTGAGCATTGCAACAGCCAGAACAGTCACTTGGTGAGCATGCCTTGTTTGAGTGAGGTGTGAGGCTCTCAGAAAAGAGTCAGCAATGCCTGATGATGGAATGGATGCTTGTGTAAGTGCATTGGTCACCAAATGTTTTCCACATTGCCATCTTTATGTGCAGTCCATTAACATTGCAATAATTTACCTTCTCCATGAGTTCCATTGTGTGAACTTGGCAAGAGCATAGAGTGGTGCATCAAAGGTGATCACTGGTATCTGTTGTGTATACTATAGTGATGACACATAGGGCCTGATGATGATATTTTGTCATATATTTTGTTTTTGTTTAATGAATACAATCTAATCCTTTTTTACATTGTATAGGTGTGTTCCTCGGCCCTTAAAATGTATGTTTAGATACAAAAATTATGATCCTAAGTAGCTTAGAAGCTGAGATATTAGTTGATATAGGTTTTTGGATGATGGCGATCATGCAAATCCAAGATGGCCGCCAATGTAGTCCTTCTCTAAACTTGACTATTGTTATGGTTGATATTTATATTATGCTTACTAACAGTTTTGTACAACAATATAACTATCTAGCTATAGTTGTATACCATAGTGATGGCGCTATAGGGCCTGATGATGATATTTTGTCATATATTTGTTTTTGTGTTAATAAATACAATCTAATATTTTTTTAAATGGTATAGGCGTATTCCTTGACCCTGAAAATGTATGTTTAGACACCAAGATTGTGATCCTAAGTGGTATAGAAGCTGAGATATTGGTAGATGTAGGATTTTACATGATGGCGATCTTAAAAGTCCAAGATGGCCGCCTTAATATATCGGGAGAAAGTGGTGCTTACCAAAAATTGAAAGCTAGGGTCATTGTCAACACATGGTAAAAATTTGGTGCTTTTGTCACGAACGTCCACATTAATTTGCTAAGCTGCCCTACTATTCATATTACTCTCCATTCTATTGTAAAATTGACAAGCCCAAATTGTGGATCTCTAATCTAACCTGTCAATTAATTGGACCAACGGGACCAAAGCCAATCAGCGCAGGACCAGTGTATTTCGTCCTAATCTGTCTAGTATAAAAATAAAGGAAAGATGAAAATCGGTCTCTTCCGAGGCTGGTACTGATTTGAAGCATACATCTCTGTGTGTTGCGTTGATTAATTTCTCGCCCAACTACTGACCCTGAATTATTACGAAGAATGACCCTCATTTCTTCACTATCACTATTAATGTTCTTACATTAAATTACTTACTCGGTTCACTAACCGCACTCTTGACTGAATATCTATATAATATTTATTTTTTTATTTCAAAATAAGGCCATTTACATTTAAACAATCATTATATAACAAATACGCATGTCGACTCTGCCGATGTCTTGTTGCGTTGCCTTCCATGTTTAGTTCATATTACTCTATTATATCAATCTATGTTTAGTTCATATTACAAATTTACACAACATTCCATTTTATCTGATATTCCACCGATTCTCATCAACAATTCAAATTCGTACAAAATAACAAGCATCATTATTCTTCTCCATATCTTTACATATTCTTACACAACACGTTTGTCTAAACGTTCTGCTTCGGTATATACAATCTGTAATTCCACAACACTTACATATATATGGTCTTTGTCCCTTTTCAAGTGAGTTCCAAATTCCAATAAACTTAGTATGCATTATTTTTCGATCAAATTTATCTGAATTTTACTAAATATGTCGAGCTGCAAATAGAATACTTGCATGACCGCCATCTTGAATCCTGATTCGCATGGAATTGGTCACGCTGTGGTAGATCCTTGTAAAACATATTTGTAACTTGATTTAGCCCTAATTTTGTTTGGGCCCTAAATTCATAACAAAAACTTCATGCACTGCACAACAAAGAAAACTGATTACTTCTTAATTCTATCATTAAGTTGGAGGCAACTCAATTGAAATCTCTTGTTGAATTTTCGTAGTTTTTATTTGGTAACAATAACAAAATTGATTAAATATACAGAACTCGGATTGTGGAACCCCGAAGAGCCTATGTTCCAAGGCATTGTTAGGAGATCCACCTATAAAGTGCCTTCAAAGTGAGTAACATTATGCTTTATTAGTCTGGAATTGTTGGGATCCTTGGGTAGATTAGACTTCCGTTGTACAGATGCAACGGACACCTGTGGCCGGAAGGGGTTTGTTATAGTAGTGCGGACACTCCTGACGTTGGGCGCTTGTGTTTACATGTGGGCTCTGTTGCGTTAGGTCGCGTGGGTCAGGGTGTGTAGTGACTGTGTTGTGAAGAACACAATGAGAAATCTGAATCGGCAGAAATGCTGGCAGTAATGTTTTACCACTAGGTTGAAATTTTGGTGTATGGGAGTGCAGCTCGTTGCCCCGCTTTCTCGCTAACTATTTCAACAAGCCCCAGGCTGCGGTTGTTGCAGTTGCATTCCGCAGTGCATTCTTAATCTGAATATAATAAGAAATGGAGCCTTGATAGATTGTGCAACATAGTTTCTTTATAATATACCTAATTATCTATGCTATTTTTGTGTCGATTATTTCCAACATTAAATTGTATTGAATTAAATACCAAGAGGGACATTTTGAATGTCCTAGTGTTTAAAGAGTTTGTAACGCATTGAAATAAGTTCTTGTTGCCTTCAAACAGATCCATGCGTGGATGATCATGGTCTACCACTGTTGGTAAGAAACTTTCATTGTTCTTTTTGTTTTTTTGCTTTCGTTATTTAGTATTTCTAATTCATGCAATCTTAGTAACGCATGTTGCACTTTTGGGTCCTTGACAACGCTTTTTCTCATGCTAAGAGAAACCAGACTGGCTGATATTACTGTTTTCAATGTCAGGAAGTCTTTTAAAGAAAGATAGTATAGGTCGTTAACGAGGGATCCTTGTGTGATCTAATGTGGCAACTATGATGTAATTCATTGTGATTTATGTGTGAATGGTTATTCATGATTTGCAATGCATTGATTATATTTCGTTGAAGAAAAATATATTCTACAATCTTAATTCTGAAGGCAAAAAAAATTCAAGTAATAACCTGTATCGAATTTGCATTAGAACTATATCTGATCTGAAAGCATTCTTCTGAGTATGTTCGGTTGTTTGTACTATCCAAACTGGATATCCAGGAAAGTATCCGCTGCAAGATATGTATACGTGTATGGTTTTCTATAGTCAGATTAGAAGGGTAAGTTTGTGGTGGAATTAAATAAAAGACGAGTACTAAGTTAAGAAATTATCAAGTTATGCTTGGTTTATCTATTTAACTTTACAATTAGTCTCAACTTAATTTATATACCTGGCGTTTCCAATGGAAACGATTTCTTAGGCTCAATTACTTGTGTCCGATGTCAATTTATAGTTATTGCAATTTAGCCATGCTTAGACTGAAAATGCAAAATAATTACCAGTAGTGAATAACCTCAAGGGGAGGGACAGGGTATTGAGGGGGAGGGACGGGAGAGGTAGAGGGAGAGGTTGGTTAGAAAAGCTATCGAAAATGTTTGAAACATAATCACTCATTGATCACTCGGTCCCTTTAAGAAATATCTCCTCACTACCTCAATGGATCTGTTGCCGCATTGGCTGCCTTTGCTACACAGTTTTCAAAATCTTCCAACCTTTATGGTTTTATTCAGTCTGGGAGGGAATTTTTTTTTAGGTGAATACTGCCACGTCTGCTTTTGCTACACACCCAAAGGTGTTGGGTATGTTGGGGGAGAGTTCGGAGGTCGCACATGGGAAGCGGGGCATGGTGTCAGTGGGTGAGTGGCCCATACTGAGGACTGAGGGACGGCCTTACATGGAGGGACGGCCTTACGTGCCCGTGTGTCATTTGCCTTCATTCGGCGGACCAATATAGCAATAGACAACGAGGATTTTAGCGTGGGAACGGTCTGTACTCCCATAGACGTCCCAAGGCCGAAGGCCGAGGGACGTCTATGGGAGTACAGACCGTTCTCACGCTAAAATTCTCGTTGTCTATTGATTTTAGTCCATGATGGATCAGATCACACCATCATTGAAGTAAACTGACAGTCAACGAAAAACAACAACTATTCATTTATTACTAACCTGTCATCAACTAAGAACTGAAACACAACCTCCTCCCAGTCATCCACTACACCTTTACATTTGCACATTCGACGCCATACCTTGCGGAGAAAATGAGCCGTCTTTTACTGGGTTGGTTAGGCAAGTGTTTTGTGAAGGTGTCAACCCTCGATTTCTGAGCAAATGATGTTTTTCCTTGTGTAATTCATGTCGGAACTGACCACTCTCTGAGGGCGCCTGGTCAAACAGCAGCTGCACGGGACCTGCATGTCAGGGTAAGGTGCCGATGACAAAAGCCTGTCCTACTCGGTCTCTACTGAGCGCGATGTGACTACGGGTGCAGGAGCAGTGATCAGAAGAAAAACGTGTGAAATGTCCAAATTCATCAAATACACAAACAGGATAGAACAATAGACGTTAGATTAACTTGTAATAGGCCTAGAAAGCCCGAAAAACTTTTATTGGATGGCAAATTTTCGGTTCTTTGACGCACTAGATGCGTATGAGTGAGCGAAAATAGGAGGCCGTGGACGAGCGGCAAACTTTGATCGACGGCCGCTCCTTGTGCCGTTAGTACGTCCTTCCCCCGTCAGATGGCGTGACAGTATTAATCACGTAAACACCGTCTTCGACAACAGTAATCGGGGGAGAGACGTGTCAGGGGTGCTACAAACCTGGAAAATAATACATTTCACACAACTTTAGGCGACTGAATTCATGTGTGAATTAATCATCAGAAGGCATGACATGCACGGAAAGGTGCATGAAAGGCTGCTTCAAATCGCTCAAGATCAACAGAGCCCTGTGGGGGCCGCCATGTCACTCTGAGCATGTCACTCATGTCACAAAAAGCAGTATTGCGCCTGGTTCTGCACCTGATGCAATGTGCATCATCAGATGCACTCCAAAAATGCGTATCAAATTTATATATATAAATCGGGTATCAATGCACTAGCTACATGCAGTGGGATTAATGGATGTCAGTCAGTCAGTCTGGAGGAATTTATACAATTCATGAATTATAATGTGACGAGGCGATAGGTCCGGTCCCTCCTAGTGCTACCATGCAACTGGATGTTAGGAACGTCTTCAGCCGAGAGGTAACCAACACCTCACGGGACTCTTAACAACGTTGACGTGACGTCATAAAGAGGTGCACTTGTTACCTGGATATATATATCCAGGTGATATTAGTTGTTGCAAGTCAATGCTGTCAACTAATGAGTGTGATTCTGTCAATTATGGTTCTCTGCACTAATGATTTAGTGGGGAGAGATAATAAATCCAGTACACTCCTTCCATTGCCCAGGGGCAATGTTTGGCACAACATGGTTTCGCTAATGTAGCTCTTCAGGCACTTGAGTTAGCCCTCTTGGGGGAGAGATAACACAGAGATTAATGAAGTTGGAGAATTGTTTTTCCATAGACTATGTCTAATTAGATCAGATTGGTGGTGATAAAAATGTTTTTTATATCAGAACAGCAACTGTGTGTATATGAAAGTGATGTAGCAATAATCCATGTGAATAAATAAGGTGTTATTTACTGAGTCACAGTGGGTATATGGTACAGCAGTGACATATAACTGACTGTTGTCAGTGGGGGGCCTCCATGTTACAGGGTTGTTGACATGAGGGAGGGCCCGACCCTGGGTTTGTAGGGAAAAATCCAAGGCCGGGGTGGGACGAGATGCTTGAGTGTGCATCTTTATTGGAAAAAGTGTGGAGTTACACAGGGTTCTGTATCTGTTGGTGGGATGTGTGACCCGGGGATTACCCTCTACAGTCAGTCTCCCTTGGGGCATGCAAACAGTCATCGATGGAATGTAAAAATTTAGTACGAAGCTAGATGGCTGTAACATGCTTTAGGAAGATGGCTAAGGTCCCTGGGCTGTCCTCCAGGTCGCAGCATCCATAATGTTGAGTCCTTGTTGGGACATGGACTTCATTCGGTGGATCCACTTTAGTTCAAGAGCAATTCGTAGGTCGTCAGATTCCGCTTTGGCAGCGTCACATTTGACAAACTCCAGGACGAATAGGTCAATGTCATTTTCTCCTGAGTGGTTGGGGGAGTTGAAGTGTCTAGACACAGACGTATTGTGCAATGGCAGGTCGGGCAGTTGGATCGATCTGAAATGTTGGTATATCCGGTCCTTTAACCGTTGTTTGGTTTTCCCTACGTATTGTTTCTGGCAGGCCCTGCAGCTGATGCAGTAGATAAGATTGTTACTCCAACAATCGGCCTTTTGGCGTGTGATGTAGGATCTGTTAGTGATAGCAGATCTGATACGACCAGTTGTGTCTATTTTCAGACAGTAGCGGCAGTTTTTCTTCTTGCATGTCTTCTTGGCGACAGGGGTTTCCGTTGCCAACCATAAGGCTAGTTTTACCATAGGCCTCCACTATCTTGTCTAGTGGGTATCCCCTACGAAGAAAAAAAAAAAACAATTCATGAATTATAGTATCTTTTATTCTGACTCAAAAATATAATTATATTTCATAAGGCAACATATGAAAACATTTATGGTGAATACAGCGTTTTTTCAATGTAACTGTTAAAGCCCTATAAAGAATAACAATCTTATAAATTAAGCCTCTACCTAAATGTCCTGTTTATTTGTATGAATAATGATGAATGAAGGAATAACTTTTACGGAGTAATTCCCTCCCTCTCCCTCAGACTCACATAGCAATAGCAATGAAAGTGCTTCACTGAGTGCATTATAACTGTGTCTTTTACACCTGGTCAGTAGCACATTGTTGGGAGCATCAGAACCACATTTATATGTAGGGTCCATGGAGCATATTGTATTCATTTGACAATCTCATGTAGTCATCTGTATAACCTAAACATTCTTAACACTTCTATCACAAATAATATTTCAAACCAAATCCGCACCCACAACTACCATAAAATTCTACTTAGTACTTGGAAGACGGCAGTCTCTAATGACGGGTGCACCAGGGTAAATGGTGCACGAGCGATAGCGAGTTGCACCATTTATAACCCTGGTGGACTCGTCATTAGAGACTAAAGTCTTCCAAGTGCTTTATAGCACAACCCCTGGGGAGGATCAATTAGACCATCATCAATTGACCAACAATCAGTTCATTGTCTCAAATATCTCCCTCCATTTCAACTATCATACTCTTTCTCCTCCATGGTCATAAATGGGCTTTGAACCTTCATCTAGCCACCGCGCCCTTTCTCCTCCAGGGTCATTACTTGTATTCAAAGGGTCCTCCTGTAAATACCCCAACCTCCACCCCATATGACACAGGACCCAACCTGTGCCCCCTACTGGGGTTACTTTACATACAAACATCAAATTCTTTTCTTACCTTCATATTGGAAGATTGATATTGAGATTATACAAGGATACAATATTTATATAATTTAGATGTATCGTTATGTTGTCGTGATTATTACTGTACTGTACCTGATATGTCTAGCATTATATTCATATCCTCTTGTATATTATTCTGGAAATAATGTATTTTATTTCTACATCGAACCAAAATAATGTTTTGTAAAGGTTCATGTTGTACTGCATGACCTGGTGCTCACAGCCTTGCTATCTGTATATTCCTCACTTCATTATATCGTCTATCTGGGGTTGTACTACCCAAGTTGCTGTACTACCCAAGTCTCGAAGAGTTGCTCATAAGAGCCCCCCTATGTTATTCATATTTAACCAAGTTTTCTCTGTTTTTAGTTTTTAGCTTATTTTACTCCATATTTAGCATATCTTCCAAATTTGGTAACAGCCGGAAGAAATGGTACCTTCGCTCTATCATATTGGCATGTCAACCCTTTTGTCAACCCCTTACATTCACTCATTTTGTACTACTCTGTACTCACTGAAAGTGGCAAATAAAAGACAACTTATCTTATCTTACCTTATCTTATATACAGCTATACACAAATAGCATTTTCTAACAATTCCAATTATAATCATCCGATTGCTCTTTGATTCAAGTGCATTATTCTTTATATTGTTTTGTTTCACTTTGCGATCCCTAATGCTTGTATGTAAAGGGGGACAAGTGAAAAACCCTATACCTATACAACCTATACCTGACAACCCAGTATAAATAACACTCCCCCTACTCTCCCTCTGCCTCCCTTCTCCCCTCGTTTTCATTGATTTTTACCAAAATGCTCCATTTTGTTCTCAAACGTGCTCCATAGAATCTCCACAGTGCAGGTTATAAAACCCTTTGAAGAACCGAATGCTCTACCCAATATCAAAACAGGTCATTGATGAGAGTTTAATAGGGCTCTTGAGGGGTTAATTCGACAAATCGACACAGCCCTTTCTTAAATAGACAAATTTCAAAGGCAGCTAGTGACAAACGACAAAGTCACTTTCTTAGCCTGACAAATCGACAAAGACCTTAATAATCCTTAGCGACAAAAAATCGGCTGTTTTAGGTAAATATAGCGACTAACGACAAAAGAATTTACTTAGTGACAAATGACAATTGCTGTCTTTTGGTAGCGACAAGAGAAATTTGATACCCCCCTCAGGAGCCCTTTTAATTGATTCTCACCAGGGGGCGTGCTATAAAACACAATGAAGCTACTTTAACATTCCTTAGAATCGATCTGATGAGATTCTGGGAGGTTTTTTTTCTTTATAGATTCCCTCTAAACCACTTCCGTCCCCATAAAACCGTCCCTATAGATCAGTATCAAGCCTATAGTTCAGTCTCAAGACTCCCTATAGAGCAGTAACAGTCCCTATAGATCAGTATCAAGACTTCCGTCTCCATAGATCAAGACTTCCGTCTCCATAGATCAAGACTTCCGTCTCCATAGATCAAGACTTCCCCATAGATCAATACTTCCGTCTCCATAGATCAATACTTCCGTCTCCATAGATCAATTCTTTCGTCTCCATAGATCAACTCCATAGATCAACTTCTCCCTAAGTTTGTGCTGACATCTAGCGTATGTGTTTGAAACTAATTTAGAAGCCTAGTTGCTAGTTGCGGGTCACTTTCGAATGAAATCCTCCGTGCGCTATATAGACTACCGTACACAATGCAACGCCAAGTGAACGTGCACATGAGTGGGTATGCCGAAGGATCTCCACATCTCTTCCGGTCTACGAAACGTAAGCACGTATAGCTTCTGAACTGGCCATTCATTTATTACTCGATTCCCGTCGACTAAATCTTCGCTATCGGGCTCAAACACTATTTAAATCATTTCTACCGATTCAAATCTTTTATTTATTTCTTTTTTAAGTCCCTAGAGACACGCAACACGGCATTCGAGAACCGGAAGTGTCCGATGCTTTGGATAGCAAGCAGCGGAACCTTGTGAAAACAGGCCGGATGGCTGAACATAAACATTAGCGAATACGCACCTCTGATTGGCTGTTTCTCCGCTAGGCCCCGCCCACTTCACTTGGCCAGCCGTCGCGGTATTATTTAGATTTCGACTAACGCGGTGTCCGATGCTTTGGATAGCAAGCAGCGGAACCTTGCAAAAACAGGCCGGCTGGCTGTACATAAACATCAGCAAATACGCTCCTCTGATTGGCTGTTGTGGCTGAAGCTTCATTCGGTCAGCCGTCGCGGTATTATATAGGTTCCGATTAAAGCAGTGCAATCACTTCCGGTCTCATAGAAAGGCTGATGACTCGCATGTCTTTGCCTGTTATTTTGGATGTTTTTGGATGTTTTTGGACGGAATAAAGCAGGTTTGTCTATCTTTTTTGCTCTAACATTAAGGGAATATCATCAAATCAAGGGAATCTCATCAATTCTCTTCTAAAAGCAATAATTTCCTCGGATTTTTCTGCTCGCGGTGTCTATAGCGTCAGTGAAGTTCTCGGGCTTCGCCCTCGAACTTCCCTGACGCTATAGACACCGCGAGCAGAAAAAACCTCGGAAATTATTCCTTAAATAATACCTGCCACTGCTCACTCACCTGCATGACCTTCACACCTAATGTCGCACCTATCTGACATCCCACTCTCTGACACTCACACTCCATCTCTGACACCCATTCATAGAAACCCCTCTCTACTAAACTAAACGATGTAATGCTACCTCCATATTTTAGAATAAAGATATTTGTACTACTAGAAGTATGATAAATATATTGTGATGTATTTTGGTATTTCGTACAGCCATGGAATACAAATATGCGTAACGATTACGCGCGGCGGTAACGCATGCCTGCTACTAGTGAGATCGTAATGATGCATATGGTTGAATTCCTTATTTCGTCAGCTTTCTGTAGATATAAAATGTGAGCATGTTAAAGAATATTTAATATGATAGAATGTGGAATACACACAAGCTGACATATTTCTCTCTGTACCTTCTTATCAAGAAGGTTCTGAGTGGATTCTTGGTTTTTGAAATGAAGTATGTGTCAGATCTCATCTATATGTTATCAATAGTTATTAATTACTCATATTTATTAAATGCGGTAGAGTAATAATGTGACGCTGACAGTAGAGCTACCACTCTTACTTTGGTGCCTAGTATTTCAAAGTATGAACAGAAATCCGAACTGATTTATTTTTAATATTTCAAGTCCAAATAGAACTAACTAAATTAGTATATTGTATTGGTCATTATTTTATAGTTTTATTATTTCCTGGCCTGGATTTTATATTCAACACATGACTTCCCAATATATTTTTTCATACTTACTATGCCAAAACTCCATAGTAAATTAATAGAAAAAAGATCATGGATTATCCAGTGTCCAGGCTCAATGGTAAAATAAGTTTAAACTATGTCCGACTAAATATATTGATTTATTTCCAGCATTTTATTGGGCCTCCCGTGTTTTTTCTTCATTTTTAAGGCCCTAAAATCCAGTTTTTTCACCACCATGCCTAAATTCTTAGGAAAACTATGTAAATATGGGGTATTTCTTATGTATTTTGGGCGGGTGGACACAATAAAACTACTAAAAATTGACTGCCATAATTTGGTTTCCATTCAAATAAGCAGAAGACGATTTTAGGGTCAAATGACGACCAAATGGTGGATTTGCTCATATATGGTACTTCAGAACTTAAGATTCTACTTCTGAGTCTTTTTCGAATTTTGATATATGTGATGTGTTACAGGAAAATGAGTCATAAGTCGCAAAAATGGATTTTTAGATATCATTATGATTATTTGAAAAGATGAGACTAAGTCGATTCCAATGATAGTAAACAGTCTAATAATCTAATAAGTATTTCCAGATTTTAGGTTTGATATTTTCATTATTGAAAAGAAAGGTTTGTGATATTTCTGTGGGGCTCTAACCAGTAAAGTATCTAAATATACTCCATCTGGGGACCTTAAAACGAAAGGATATATCAAATACGGACTGCACTTTTGTGACTGGTCAGTTGCACTTTTGCATGCACTGGCAGATTGTCCAATGCACAATGGGCTTGTTCTCACCAGGTGGCGGCACCTTCACTAGGTGGCATGTCATGTCACTTGGTTGTATTTACAATTTATTTTACAATGGAAGCACCGCTAATTACACTTTTGTGAATTTTATACACTATGAATGTTCTCCATTATGTAATTAGGAATATTATAAGTGATATCCTTCTATGGATAACTTGTATAATTTATCTGTTTGATATTGATCATCAAAACACCCCTATAATTATACATAGACATTGTCCCTATAGTGGCTTGGGGGAGGCAGAGTGAACAAACAACTGAATCACATGAAAGCCACTGTGCCACACTCTAAGCAACAAGGCTTACAAATAGGATGGTATAATTGATGAAAATTAAACGATGCATGCAATCCTCTAAACCGTCTTTGAAATTCTTTGGGAATATAGATATCCTTCAAACCTTTCTGTGAGCAAAACTACTCTCCTACAGAGCAATGAAAGTGCCTCATTGAGTGCATCATAAGTGCGCTTTTTAACCTGGCCAATAGAGCATTATTGAGAGCATCAGAATCATAGTAAATACAACTGGTCAGTAGTGCATCATTGAGAGCATCAGTAGTGTATTTATAAATCGGGTCCATAGAGCATTATAAAATCAAGTTTGAGCCTCACAACTGTTTACGATTTCCACTAGTAAAGCACCAGGTCAGAATCAGGTCAAAAGTTCCAGGTGAGAACTAGGTCAGGATTGCAATCATGCACATCGGGGTGGGAGGTGGGAGGGCCTTCTGCAGACCTATCATGGTTGGAGAAGCATCTAACTAACAGCCAATCAACTCCCTTGGCTAAACCTAGAAAGGCTGTCAATCAGCCATCAATAACGTCTAGGTGTGAAATCTATGACTGATTGAATCAGTGAAGTGTGAAATATAGGACCTGATCGAAAGGATTAGATAAGGCATCCTTAAACACCTCACAGACAGCTAAAGAATATTATCAGATGTTGATCTAGTACCAGTGATTGGCACATTTCATAGTGACTCATATGTTTTCTCAGCTATAAATAGCTGAGAAAACAAAAAGTGGGTTTTTTTAAAATTTGTATTATTTTGTGTGTGTATTTAAATATATTTGTTGCCTACCCTTCCTTGAGTTTTTCCTAAGTGACTTTGTGTTAATTCTTGCGCAATATCCCTTATCCCATGAAGATTCAATCTTTGAAGCTGCCATTAAGGCAAACGATTAGGGCTGTACATAGGTGAAACCATTTGCACCTAGTACATATATCAATGTATTTAGCCACAATTGAAAAAGCATACGTAATCAATCGCCACAGCCATTTCTGGCCATATTCGGCCCGATGTGCAATAGAGTAGTTATAACATGATTTTTACCTGGACATTTACACCTGATTCTGACCTGGTGCTTTACTAGTGGAAATCGTAAACAGTTTTGAGGCTCAAACTTGATTTTACAATGCTCTCTGGACCCGATTTATAAATGCAGTTCTCATGCACTCAATGATGCATTTTTTACCAGGTTATAAGATTCAGTTCTGAAGCACTCAAAGATGCACTACTGACCAGGTTATAGAAATCAGTAATGATGCACTCAGTGAGAGCAGTTTCAACCCACAATATTAGAGCTGTTAGATTTTCACAAAAAAAATATCCCCCAATCTAATCCAAAGGATTTAAATCAAGGTATGTTATCATGCCTTTGCATGGTAATACATCGATTAATACATCAATATTTTCATCCTCTTAGACAGCCACATTATTGGGCAGCATTCCTAGAAGGGTTATTCAAGTGGTACCTAATATTAGGGTGACCCAGTCTATATCAGCTAATGAAGTATGCAATGACCAGGGGTGCCTTGACCAAAACATTTTTCTACATCAAGCAACTCAATAACACAAATAAACTATAGAAATATATCACTTATAACATTTCTATGTAGATGATGTGGAATATCTATACAGGTATAAATTTCATATAAGTGTATAAGCGGCACTTTCATTGTAAAAACAATTGTAAATGCACATCAGTTACCATTTGCCCCACCTGGTGAAATCAGTACCGCCGCCTGGTGAAAACAAGTGGCATAATGGTAAGCCTATGGCAAGATACAACATGAATGATAGGCGGTATTATGATCAATACTTTATTAAGGGAACACATAGGATATTGTTTTAATGTCTTAATGATAAGTCTGCTACATACAAATACATTATAATAAGTCTGCTATAAACTTTAGGCTCTGGTCAATGCAAAGAGGAGGGCATTTTGAGAGTCTGCCACATACATACATCAATATCTCTGATCATCAACAAGACAAGATTATTCCCATTATTTCGGACATATTGTAGAATTATGAGATATTTTATTTAGTAATGTACCAAGTAAGAGAAGGGCTAGAGGTCAGGCTTGATTTATATTACTATACATGTATATGTTTCGCTGAATAAAGGTTCCATAAAAATAATAATAAATGAGTCACAGGACACCAAAGTTGTTCAAACACCAGTAGAAAAACAAATGTTTTGAATCTCAGTGAACACCTTCTTTTCATTAGACACCCGCATATACCTTTAACAGGCACAAACTTTATAGCTACAGAAAGCTGGGAAAATGAGGAATTCAACCATATGCATCATTCTGATCTCACTAGAAGCCGGAGTGCGTTACCGCCGTGCGTAATCGTTTCGCATATATGGCATAGTTATAAAGTAATGAATATTTATAAGTATAATGGATGGCGACATGGTGGGAATTATAAATGGGTAAATTAAATCTGTGGGAGAAGTAATAATTATTTGGCTAATATGGAGGTAGAATTACATCGTTTAGTTGTGTGTAGGGGTTTATATGACTCAAGTGTCAGAGACTGAATGTTAGTGTCACAGAGTGGAGTGTCAGCGGCAGTGAGTGTGAATGCCAGGTGAGTAAGCAGTGGCAGGTATTGCGGCCTGGTGTTACTTCATTGTGTTGTATAGTTTTATGGTAGTTGTGGATGCGGATTTGGTTTGAACTATTATTGGTGATAGTAGTGTTAAGAATGTTTAGGTTGAATAGACAAATACCTGAGATCCTCAAACAAATCAAATATGCTCTATGGACCCGATTTATAAATGTAGTCCTAATGCTACCAACGACGCACTACTGACCAGGTGTAAAGGCCCAGTTATGACGCACTCAGTTAGGCACTTTCTTTGCTATGTAGACCTGGTGTGTTGGCGCAGATATTATGGTTATATATGTAGGTAAAATAGGAGAGAATGTATCTCAGAGACAGAGGGACATACTGAGTAAAAAGAGATTTATTCATAAGTATTTTATTCATTATAGGCCTATAATATCTATAATAATACTTTCTTATCTACACAATAGACAATTTGAGACAGAATAAAAATACTATAGTTTACGAATTATATGAATTCCACTAGACATGATTGCAATAAAAAAAAAGAACTTATCATACTTCTCCGACTAAAATCTGCACTAAGAAAAGTATAAAAACTCCTTAGTTATTATCCATTAGCTAAGTAGAAGCAGTGTAGAAACGGGAGATTGTTAGTGAATTATTATTAAAATAGTCTCATACTTACTGACCATTTATATCATATGTTAAATGAAAAATACGAAGTTTATTTCACTGCCATCTAGTGGAGATGAGCATGAATAATTGAGATGTAGGTCCCTAGAAAGGACAGTTGTTATAGCTATGAATTTCCTGATGAAACTTAACATAAGAAGTAAACTGTGATATTTGTTTCAAGGGTGGGTCGGCGGGCAATTATTCCCTCATCACCACTAGAAGTACACTCATAAACTTCGTCAGGAGGGAAGTCTCATTTAACTTTTTAATTTTCGGATGTGTGACTTATTTTCCTGTGACACATCACAATCTCCTTCATCAGTACAAATGTTCATCATTGATAAATTATTCAACTGCATGCAGCTAGTGCATTTACACCCGATTTAGATACATAACTTTGATACGCATTTTTAAATGCATCAAATGAAGCACGTTTCACCAGGTGCATAACCAGGTGCAAAACTGCTTTTTTTTAGCGGATTGCAGTTTTGTGACTGGTCAGATGCACTTTTGCATACATTGGCAGATTTTCCAATGCACATCGGGGGCTTATCTACCAATATCATATAATAGCTAAGTTCATAAAACTGCTATTGTTATCACTTATTTATTTCTATTTCCTAATCACAAGGTGACTTCCGTTGAATAACCATCATATTTTCAACAAAAAAAGCCAAATTTATTTTTTTTCTCCTATTTTTACATTTTTCAATTGATGCGATTTCTCATTTATTTGCCATGATCTATGAAAAATATTACATTTTTATGAATATTCATGTGATTTCTTTGACTTTATTTCTTCCCATACATTCTGAACAAAAATAATCCTAAGACAAAGATTTCTGCCTTCAGAAATACCCCTTTTCTATTGATATCATATTGATATCCGTCATTTATAATCTATCCTGAGGCTATAGAAACTCTGGAATTAATAATAAGAAATGTAATCAAGGTTAGATTCTATCCTGGTGGTGAGAAGCTGACACCTGCATATGATAATAATACTAGACTATACATGGATAATTGGAAGGTTATTACAGTGTTTTTAAAGACAGTTCATGAGAAATTAATCATATGATACTAAAAAAAAATAACAGTAAACAGCAATCACTTCTCACATAATTACGCTTTACAGGCATCCTTTACAAACTGTGTTTCTGCTTTACAGGCATCACCAATTTACGCTATGGGGATCACCCATGAAAATAAAAGCAGCCCTTACACATTTTCTATTTATATATAGCTTAAGTTAAAGTAAAGGTGGTATTCGTCATTGTATTATGCCTCAAACAGTGTATGAAATAATAACTTTTATGTATGGAAAAGGTGCTAAACCTTAGCAAACAGTTTTGAATGGGAGCCTCAAAATCGCCATATGTGATGAGGTAACGCGCGTTACGGGGATCAGTGTCCCACCCGTGGGAATGGCATGTAACTAACTGCCAATCAATTTTTATCAGCATTTAACTAACTTCCAATCAAGACCCATGGGTGGGATACATGTACTTCCAATCAGGTGGGAATAGAAAATCTGTCAGTCAAACGCACTTCAGTGGGTGTGAAGTCGAGGTGCAAAATGTAAGTCCACCCTCCCCCACTCTCTCCCCCTCTCTCTCTCCCTGCATCCATTCATCAGCAGCTCAGACAGCAGATGTACACTTGGTTTACTTGCATTATAAGTCGATTCTGCTAATGTTGTCTGAAATTGATAAATACTAGATGTATAGTTCTATTTATTTTACTGTTTTGTTCGATGTGCATGTTGAACCAAACTTTAGCAAAATGTTGGTCATATTAAAGGAATTGAAACAAAATTTGTTGACAAAAACGTGTGTACACATGTGCTGAATTGACCTCTCCGAGGTGGGAAATGTAGGACTGATCGAGTGAATTAGATATGGCTACCCTGACACACCTCACACATCCCCACACACAGCTAACAGATTTATCTGAGATTTAACTGGTAAGAATGATTGGCATAATGGGTACCGAGATAAATGCTGCTCAGGCAAGCCTGAGAAGCAAAAAATGGTTGGGCCTGGGTTGGATACAGGATATCTAGCCTCCCTCCCACCCTGTCATTCACAAAGGTAGTGCTATGCCTATGGCCGGTTTCGCTTGGGCAAGTTTTAGCTTTTTTTTGAGGCATGAGCAGTCTGCAGGGTCTTATGGCATCCAAGACACCAACTACCCGCAGACAATTAGATTCTGTACATCGTCAGCTTTTTAATACAATAATTTCAGATTTTCTACCTTGAACATGAGATCCCCAGTTGTATGGATTGTTTTGAGTGAGCTGTTGAGTGTTGTCAACTAGTGTGACTGACACTGACACTGGGTGGCGAGGCAAGCGTGTGGATGAGAGGCAGATGGGCCATGTGAGAGTAGCTGGTGGCATTGTTTGTGTACCCAGGCATCAGTGATGTAATTGTACATTTCTAGTGTTTTTGCCTACAGACAAGTCAACTGTTTCGAGCTAGATAAGTTGTCAAACTCTATGATTGAAGTGGAAATATCATAAAAAAGGTGGGGCTTTACAGAAGTAAATGTCCGAAAAAGACTGAGAAAGGTAGCGAGGCATACTGTATGGCGGGGAACCATATCTATGTAGCATCGTTGAGAAACCCCTATAAAGCTGACACTTTTTGTAAACAAAACGCGGATGGATGCCGATTTTCAAGGCTATTCCAAACGAAAGAGATTATCGCAATATCATACCTGTTGACCTTATCGTTCTGAAGTAAGAAAAACGGCTCATTGAAAACAGAAAATGTGTGTTTTTTCAGGCTTGTGGACCCACAGAAGCATGCACATTTGTTCCCGAAATGGTGTGTTTCAATCTTCAAGGAGACTATATTGAAAGTGCTCGCTGCCCTCGTCGGTGCCTGCCTGTGCCAACAATCGCTACATTGCCTACTTCTACTGCAACTCCTACTACAACTACTACTCAAACCACTTTTTCCACACGTAAGCATATAAATTATTATTAATCTATTCTCTCTCTTTCTGTCTTCTCCCTCTGTTCTCCAGGTCTTCTCTCCATCCTTCGTTATCTTGTCTTGTATCTGCTCATATCTCCTTCTCTCTTTTCATATTTTATTTTCTCTGTCTGTCTTTTCTTCTGCATAATGTTACTTTAGTAGATCCATTCTGTGTGGGACATGCATACCAGCTGGCAACTCCTTCCGCCACTATCACTGCCACAAAGTCCGTTGTTGGTCTCCCATCCCCTAAAATGTGGTAATCCTGATTACTGAGGCTCGGGTTAAGCATATATAAATTATATACTGTATATGTATGAAATGCATGCATTCAAATATATAAACCAAAATGTTTTCATTTCCCACCCACCAACCATAACAGTAATTCTTACTAGCAATCCATTCATTAAAATCCACATAATTTCATTAATTTACCAATTTATTACATGAATCCACAAACTTGGTAGTTTTATTTTTATATCATATTTATAAAAGCAACAAAAACTGAAAAAATATGCGTCAAGTGTATCCCAAGTCTGCCTTCACTCTCATCAATTCATCAATTACTTCTTCATCAAAGGCGGGTGGGGAGAGAGTGGGGGGGGGGGAGGTATTTGCGATATTGATCATTTTGTTTCATTTGTCTATATATTATGGAAAGCGGAATGCATATAACCGAAAATTGCGCATGCGCAAAAAGCGGCACAATAGTAATTGAATGGGGAGCGTACTTCAAAATCGGCCGATACATACGGGATCCTCCGACTAAAGCGGGTGCGCCAAATGCGCGCTGCGCTTTTTTTGGCCGGTAATTTCGGCCACGGCCGAAAAAAACGGGTGACTAGGCATTAATCGGCGCATGTCTGACCGAAATTGCCGCATGACACATTTTCGCCCGTCTTTTGTGTCAAATGCGCATCTTTTGCGTCAAATGGGCCCGGAGATGAAGGGGGGTAGAATATGGGGGAGGAGCGGGTGCGCCAAATGCGCGCTGCGCTTTTTTTGGCCGGTAATTTCGGCCATGGCCGAAAAAAACGGGTGACTAGGCATTAATCGGCGCATGTCTGACCGAAATTGCCGCATGACACATTTTCGCCCGTCTTTTGTGTCAAATGCGCATCTTTTGCGTCAAATGGGCCCGGAGATGAAGGGGGGTAGAATATGGGGGAGGAGGGGTATGTAACATGTACAATATAATGAAACGTAATTTTTTACGTTCACATACACCCCCTGTGCCTCCTCCTGGACATACCCCTGTACCTCCTCCTGTACATACTCCTGTACCTCCAACCTGTACATCCTCCTGTACATACCCCTGTACCTCCTCCTGTACGTCCTCCTGTACACCCCCTGTACCTCCTCCTGTACCTCCTCCTGTACACCCCCCTGTATCTCCTCCTGTACGTCCTCCTGTACATATAAATCCCCCTGTACACACCCCCTGTCCATACCCCTGTATCTCCTCCTGTCCACCCCCCTGTACCTCCTCCTGTACATACCGCTGTACCTCCTCCTGTACATACCCCTGTACACCCCCCCCCCCCGTACCTCTTCCTGTACATACCGCTGTACCTCCTCCTGTACCTCCTCCTGTACACCCCCTTACCTTCTCCTGTACATACCCCTGTACCACCAACCTGTACATCCTCCTGTACATACCCCTGTATCTCCTCCTGTACGTCCTCCTGTACATACACCTGTAAATCCTCCTGTACACCCCCTGTACCTCCTCCTGTACATCCTCCTGTACCTCCTCCTGGAGCATATACTGTACGAAAAGCTGGATGAAGTACTGGAGGAGATACTGGAGGAGGGGGTACTTGAATTGTTACTGGAGGATATACTGGAGAAGGCCCTGGAGTAGCATTAATTGTGGAAAACAATGATAATACCACCGTCAGATTAATTATGCACAAAAAATAGTTAACATAGGTTTGAATGGAACTCCAATTGAATCCTATGTTAGTTCTTACTGCACAATTTTTTGTTTGCATAGGTTTGAATGGAACTACCATTCAATCCTATGTTAATTCTTACTGCACAATCTTTTGTTTGCATAGGTTTCAATGGAGGCCCAATAGACACCAGTGTTATTAGTGTATCATAATTTGTTGTAAGCAGTGGAACATATGGGGGATAGTGCATGTTTTAATGGCTTTCCCAGCCCTGGAGTAACCACAATTTTCCAAAATTATTCATGACACATTTTAGCAGATTGGACTAAATGTGGGGGGTACTGGAGGTTATACTGGAGGAGGTTACTGCATGAGATGAGATAACTGCAGGAGGTAAGTGGAGGAGATTACTGGAGAAGGTTACTGGATATGACTGGAGGAGGTTATTGCAGGAGGTTACTGGAAGGAGATTGCTGTAGAAGGTTACTGGAGGATTTAATGTAGGAAGTTAATGGAAGAGGTACTGGAGGATACCTGCTCCTGTATGTCCTCCTGTACATCCCCCTGTACATCCTCATGTACATCCCCCTATACATCCTCCTGTATGTCCCCCCATACCTCTTCCTGTACATGTATATCCCCCTTTATGTATATCCTTCTGTATGTCCCCCTGTACATCCTCTGGTATATCCCCCTGTGCACCTCCTGTGCATCCCCCTGTACCTCCTCCTGTACATCCCCCCTGTATGTCACCCTGTTAAAAGTGGTGGAGGAAGTTACCTGAGGAGGTTACTGGAGGAGGTACTGGAAAGGGGTATATTTGGTTACTGGAGGCAGTTACTGGAGGAAGTTACCTGAGGAGGTTACTGGAAAGGGGTATATAGTTGGTTACTGGAGGAACTTATCTTAGGAGGTTACTGGAAAGGGGTATATAGTTGGTTACTGGAGGAGGTTACTGGAGGAGGTAATGGAAAGGGGTATAGGAGGTTACTGGAGCAGGTTACTGGAGCAGGTTACTGAAGGACGTACTGGAGATTACTGGAGGAGGTTACTGGAGGAGGTAATCATGGTGTGAGGTGGGTCAGATCATTGATTCATTCATTCACTCATTCAGCACTGGCAGATTGGACATCACTGAGGTAGTACACTTGCTTACATACTGCTACCCATACTACCAGCCCATACAACCCTTATCACTATATCCCTACCATACAACCTTCTCATCTTTCAACCCTCATAACTTCTGAACTACTAATTTTCCTTATTAATCTTATATAGGGAAGCGCCAGTAACCGGAATGAAAACCCAAGAGTAATTCTTGTTTGCTGAATTTTATTGAATCAAAATAGGTTACACATTAGTTGCCAACGTTTCGGATCACATTAGTCCTTCATCAGGGCATGGCCATTCCTTATTATTTTTTCACTCTCATTATAATTCTTATTTACCCCTCTACCATTTTCAATTAAAAATTCTTTAAAATTATCAATATTCCCTATTATCGCTCACCTTTTCCCAACCCTTCTCAAGGGCCCTATACAACTCCAACCTAACTTACCTACACTACCTCCCATTACTTCTACCATTACTTCTACCATTACTTCTACCATTACTTTTATCTCTATTTCCCCTTTTATCATAACCAGAGTTATTAGTGTATCTCTTGTCCCTCCTCTCTTGTCCCTCATCTGTCACCTCTCGTCCCTCATCTGTCACCTCTCATCCCTTATCTCTTGCCTCTCATCGTTCATCTCTTACTTCTTGTCCCTCACCTCTTGATATCTCTCCTTCTCACTCTGCCTCCCTCTCTCTGCCCCCCATCCTGTCCCCTTTCCTGTCTCTATGAGCCATCTCATCCTCCCATGCCCTCTTTCTCTCCACCCCTCTCCCACCTCTGTCATTCGTTTCTGCATGAGATGAGATAACTGCAGGAGGTAAGTGGAGGAGATTACTGGAGAAGGCTACTGGAGTGAACTGGAGGAGGTTATTGCAGGTTACTGGAAGGAGATTAGTGGAGGTTACTGGAGGATACCTCCTCCTGTATGTCCTCCTGTACCTCACCCTGTATATCCTCCTGTAAATCCTCCTGTACATCCCCCTGTACATCCCCATGTACATCCACCTATACATCCCCCTTATATATCCTCCTGTATGTCCCCCCCCTACCTCCTCCTAGCTGTACATCCCCCTGTATGTCCCCCTGTACATCCTTCTGTATGTCCCCCTGTATATCCTCCAGTATAATATATGCTCCTGTATACCTCCTGTACATCGCCCTGTACACATCCTGTACATCCCCCTGTACCTCCTCCTGTATATCCCCCTGTATGTCACCCTGTACATCCTCCTGTATGTCCCCTCGTACCTGTTAAAAGTGGTGGAGGGAGTTACCTGAGGAGGTTACTGGAGGAGGTACTGGAAAGGGGTATATTTGGTTACTGGAGGAACTTACCTGAGGTTACTAGGGGAGATACTGGAAAGGGGTATAGTTGGCTACTGGAAGAGGTTACTGGAGGAAGTTATCTGAGGAGGTTACTGGAAAGGGGTATAGTTGGTTACTGGAAGAAGTTACTGGAGGAAGTTATCTTGAGGAGGTTCTGAAAAGGGGTATAGTTGGTTACTGGAGGAAGTTATCTGAGGTTACTGGAACGGGGTATAGTTGGTTACTGGAGCAGGTTACTGGAGCAGGTTACTGAAGGAGGTACTGGAGATTACTGGAGGAGGTTACTGGAGGAGGTAATCATGGTGTGAGGTGGGTCAGATCATTGATTCATTCATTCCCTCATTTGGCACTGGGATATTGGACACCACTGAGGTAGGACACTTGCTTACATACTCGATTGCTACCCATACTAACTGCCCATACAACCCATCCCACTATATCCCTACCATACAAACTTCTCATCTTTCAACCCTCATAACTTCTAAACTATTAATTTTCTTTTTTTTTTCACTCTCATTATAATTCTTATTTACCCCTCTACCATTTTTAATTAAAAATTCTTTAAAATTATCAACTCTCCCTATTATCGCTCACCTTACCACTATATCCCTACCATACAACCTTCTCATCTTTCAACCCTCATAACTTCTAAACTATTAATTTTCCTTACTATTTGTTCACTCTCATTATAATTCTTATTTACCCCTCTACCATTTTCAATTAAAAATTCTTTAAAATTATCAATATTCCCTATTATGACTCACCTTTTCCCCCGCCCTTCTCAAGGGCCCTACACAACTCCAACCTACATTTACCTACACTACCTCCCATTACTTCTACCATTAGTTCTACCATTACTTCTACCATTACTTTTATCTCTATTTCCCCTTTTATCATAACCAGAGTTATTAGTGTATCTCTTGTCCCTCATCTCTCATCCCTCATCTCTTATAATTACCTCTCATCCTCATCTCTTGTCCCTCATCTCTCACCTCTCGTCCCTCATCTCTCACCTCTCATCCCTTATCTCTTGTCTCTCATCCCTCATCTTTCACTTCTTGTCCCTCATCTCTTGATATCTCTCCTTCTCACTCTGCCTCCCTCTCTCTGCCCCCCCCCCCCTCCCCACACCTCCCCATCTTGTCCCCTTTCCTGTCTATATGAGCCATCTCTCCCTCCCATGCCCTCTCTCCCTCTCCCCTAACTCTTTCTCTCCACCCCCTTCACCCCCCTCCTCCCACCTCTGTCATTCTCTCCCTCTGCCCCTCTCTGCCCCTCCCTCTCTCTCATCTGCCCCTTTCCATGATCTATCTCTTCCTACCCCACTCTATCCCTCACTCTCCCCTCCCCTCTCTCTCTCTCTGCCTTTCATTCTCTCCCCCCGCCTCCCTCCCCTGCCTCCCGCCCTTACCTCACCCGCCCTGCCCCTGCCTCCCAGCCCCTCCATCCCTGTTCTGGAGAGGAGTATAGGTGGTTACTGAGAGGGGTATTGGAGGTTACTGGAGGAGGTTCTGGGGTGGAGTGGCTTGAGGTATAGGCAGTTACTGGAGGATGTTATTGGAGGAGGTTCTGGAGTGGGGTGGGGGTATTGGCAATTACTGGAGGAGGTTACTGGAGAGACGTATAGGTGGGTACTGGAGGAGGTACTGTAGAAAGCATTGGAAGGGGTACAGGAAGAGGTACTGGAGCAGGTACTAAAGAGGGTACTGGAGGAGGTGGTGGATGAGGTAGTGGAGAAAGCATGGGAAGGGGTACTGAAGTGGTACTGGAGGGATACTGGAGGAAGCTACTGGGGGAAGCTACTGGAGGTATTTAAGTTCAGGAGGAGGGTACTGGAGGAGGGTACTGGAGGAGGGTACTGGAGAAGAATACTGGAGGAGGTACTGGAGGAGGGTACTGGAGAAGGGTACTGGAGCAGGTTACTGGAGGGGGTTACTGGAGGGGGTTACTGGAGGGGGTTACTGGAGAAGGGTACTGAAAGGGGGTTACTGGAGGTTAATAGGGGGTACTGGAAGAGGATACTCAAGAAGGTTCCTGAAGGAGTTTGATGGAGAAGGTACAGTAGGAGTTTGACGGAGGATGTCACTAGAGGAGGTACTGGAGGAGGTATTGGAGGAGGCCAATAGCGGAGGTACTGGAGGAGTTTGATGGAGGATGTTACTGGATGAGGTACTGGAGGAGGGTACTGGAGGAGGTATTGGAGGAGGTTACTGGAGGAGGTACTGGAAGAGGTTAATGAAGGAGGTACTGGAGGAGGTATTGGAGGAGGTTACTGGAGGAGGTACTGGAAGAGGTTAATGGAGGAGGTACTGGAGGAGGTACTGGAGGAGGTTACTGGAGGAGGTACTGGAAGAGGTCAATGGAGGAGGTACTGGAGGAGGTACTGGAGGGTATTACATGATATAATAATGTGACAGGAATGTGCATCCCCCTGTACCTCCTCCTAGCTGTACCTCCCCCTATGCATCCATCTGTACTTCCTGCAGGAGGAGGTACAGACGGATGTACCAGAGGAAGTATGGGGGATGTACAGGAGGAAGTGCAGGGAGATGAACAGGAGGAATTATGGGGGATTTACAGGGGGAAGTACAGGAGGATATACAGTGGGACTTACAGGGGGAGGCACAGGAGGACATACAAGGGGATCTACAAGAGGAGGTGCAGGGGGATGTACTGGAGGGAGTATGGGGGATGGTACATGGGGATGTACAGGAGGACATACAGCAGGACATTGTGTGGCCGATTCTAATGGCCGAATTCCCCGGCCGATTTTAGCGGCCGAATTTAGCGGCCAATTGTAGCAGCAAGCCTGCATCTAAATGTATATCTATACATATAGGGCACATGGATGTACGTCTGCATATATATACACACATGCATATATATGCATATCTGACATGGCATGATGCGTACATATATACACAAACATATACATTATATATGCATATGCATGTGTATATCTATACATGCATACATGTATTTATACTTGTATATAAGTATACAGGTATGTATATATTGTTGGAGTGGGAATTAATGGTATTCGTTATTTGACCGCTCGGAGGAAGAGGGGGAGATGATTGGTTACTGGGGGCCGATTCGTCCCAAAGTTGTTCTAAGTTAGGCTCAATTACATAGTCCATTCCAATGGTCAGCTATCAGGGGTAGCGCGGCAGTTTAGCACAGAAGAGGGACTTAGCGATATAAGTAACTTAAGTGGACAAAGGTACTCGTGACCTTGGGGTTCAGACGGTTTGGCCCGCGCTCGATCTAGTCAGACATCAGAGAAGAGGAATATGGTTTTCAGCAAGGCTTTATTCTCCAGACACAGGCTCACATCATCATCCAAGGAATGGTCAACCGGGAGTGACAATTTCACATGGCCCACACTTGGCCTTATATACAACTCAAGCAATAAAATAGACATAAAATGGTAGCAAGGTGTTGACAGGTTAAGTCGTCCCATACGTCCCTTCAGACGAGTTAGATACAAAGGTGTGAACAGATTTATGTAGGGAACATGTGGATTGAGTGACTTCCAAGAACCCAGGTTGCAGGGGTCATTCCAACCTAGAGAGACTCGTCCCTCTCCGTCCCCTCCTGCTACAGAGCCCCCTTCTTGGTCCATTCTCGTCCCTGAGAATGCACTCAGATCCACACATTGCAAAAAGGTTTTAACATGTAAAAGTACAAATTCACACAAGAGAACAAAAAAACTGTCAATTCAAACCTATACCAGCAATACTGAACTTACTCTATCAGTTATAGTGGTTTCTAACTTAACAATCAATCAATACAAAAGAGAATCAAAGTAATACACAAGTCCGGCGATAAATCGCCTCATCTACCGTTAACAAGAAGATTAGTCTGTCTAAACAGACAGCCCTTGCCCTCCAGGGGGCGGTTCACTACAAACACCAACGTGGACACGAGCCCACATCTGCTATCTCTCAGTAGCGGCTACTAGGATTTCACACGCGATAGCGGTCCATCTGTTGTGGCAAGCCAGCCACGCCCGGGCTCTCACCGCAGGAATGCGGTATAGCACACACACATCAAAAATATAAATCTCAAACTAAAATGTCGTTATACACCACCGAGAGTGTCATGAAATGGTATAAAAATACTGTCCAAGGCACAAGAGTACCGAGTACTAAGTGTTTATGAAGAAAGTTTATGAAAAGTTCAGCTTCTCTCGCTCAGGCAGCACTTGTTGTAGAATATCTCGCCAAATCGACTAAAGTTCAGAATAGACACAACCTCACCTCGCTAGGTCTAATGTAGAAGGAACTGTCATGTTGGGGAAAGAGACACTGGGTCCCAACGGGAAGGCACTCAACTCCTCTCCCCAGCGAAGGGAAAATAATAGAACTTTTCTCTCGATCAAGCACAAAACTAAATTACACACAACTTCTCATCCCAGAGAAGGGAAAAATACGGGGTGGAGACACACACCAGCTATATTATTCGGCTGACTTTCTGTAGGTGGCCTTGACTTCCTGGGTGAATGTTATACCATCCTCTCCCGATGGTTTGAGGGTATGGAGGTCAGTTTCCTCCTGATCGGGGAATCCAGGCCAGGTAGGTAGTGCTGGCGGTCCTTCGGGCTGTATTAATAATGGCTGCCCATCCTGCGTTCTCCAAGTGAAGCGCCAAAAGAAACTTATTCTCCTGATGGGCCCCTTTCTCGTAATTTCCCACCGTTGTTCTTCCAGTTCACGGGTGATACCAGGGGGCACGATCATGTCAGCCAGATGAGGGTGGGAGTCGAGAGGATTGAATCTTCCCCCACTGATCACCTCAGTCTGCCTGGGAGGTACTGTGGCCATCTGGACGACTAGCTTTCTTGGTTTCTGGTTTTCAGCGTAAACCATTTCTTCCAGCAATCCCCTTGTGCTGCTCGACAATTCCCACGTATCTCCGTCCTGGTCTGGTCCTGGAATGACCAGCCCTTGGCTTGCCTCCGGAATGCAGGGGGTGTCTGGGTCTATTGTGGGGTCTGCTGGGGGTGTGGGCGGGGGAAGAGGGTCACCGTGGCCCGAGGCGATCCCGGTGGTCTGTGGGAGTGAGTATTTCCCATCATACTCGGTCTTGCTAGAAACTCCTGGGCTTGCCCCCTCTCGTAACTCTGGGGCAAGCATGTTGGCCATCCTTTTGGCAGGGATGCGTATCGGAGGTGACTTCTTTGTTACGTCCCTCACAAGCACAGTTTCCTCCAACACATAGGGGGGTCCGGCCCAGGTCATTCCGGGGAAGAGGTGTTGGCCCATCCCCAACCAACTCGCTGAGGAGGGGGTGCTGCTATCGCCTCCAGCGATTTTCGGGGGCCACCTCTGCTGGTCCTATGGGGGTGGGGGGTTTTGTATCTCCCCTTTGACCTCCTCTTCTCAGGGGCGGGGATCGGTGGAGGAACTGCTGTCACTTTCTGTCTCTTGTTTTCCTGTCCCTGAGAATCAGCCCCCCCCTGCCTTTTTCGTCGTGGGGGTGGCTCAGTGGGCCGACCCTCCGGGGAAGCGGGTAGCTGTGCCAGTAGACAGAATCCCCGGTCATACATGACCGCCTCATGGGGTGTGGCCTTCCTCCCACTGAGCGGGTGGCCCTTGGTGACCACGAAGATGCTCGCTACGGGCTCCTCCTGCTCGGCTTTCGGGGTGCCATGTTTGGCCAAGCGATGGTCCCCAAGCTCTCTCCTCCGGGCAGTGGCTCGGATCTGTGGACAGTCTGGACACTGAACACCAAAGATGATGTCCTCGTGTGTTTCCTTGTGTTTGCGATGATCGCGGCGATCGCTGAAATGTAGAGGGCAGTAGGGACAGACCAGGTCTGAGGCCATTGTGACTCTGAATGTAGGGTCAGGAGACGAGTGGTCTTTTATAAGGGTGGTACCACCCCCTCCCTCCCCTGGAGGACACAGACCTGGACACCTTTCCCTTTTGTCGGTGACAGGGACGACTCGGCCCAACGGCTTTGTTTCTTCACATCTTTTTATTCCCACAGCTGATTGTTCTTTAATTCCAGCTCCTGTCAGTGCCCTCACCCTCCTCGTCTGGTCAATCCATCCGTCTGCCACACCCATCGGGGCCTGGAGTGTGATCTCCCGGCCAGATGGACACCCAATACTCATTTCATGGCTCATCTGCTCACGCTCCCCGCTCCTGGGTGGTGCTTTATGGTCAATCCGGTAAATCACATCCTCACCAAGGGTGGCGGCCTTCATGATGTCCGCATGAACCACCTTTAGAAGTCTTCCCTTTTAAATTTCTTTAAAGGCTGGTATACCCATACCCGCTGGCCCTGCGTGTACGTGATCTGCTTCACATTCTTGTCATAATACCCCTTCTGTTTCTGCCTGGTCAGCTTGATGCTCATAAAAGCTATTTTATGAGCAACCTCAATCCGCTCCAACATGTCAGAGATGTACTCCTCCTGAGAAGTGGTCAATCTCTCCCCATGGGACGGATACACAATATCCCATGGCATACTGGTCTCTCTCCCCATGGCTAAGTAATTTGGAGTAAACCCCGTGGCTGGGTGTTTTGAGGCCCTGTATGCTGCCCCCAGGTAGGGCAAAAATCTGTCCCAGTCGCTATGTCTCTCATTCACCATTCCAGTTAGCATTGTGGTCAATGTACGATTATATCTCTCGATCTGCCCGTTTCCAATTGGGTGGTACAAGCAACACCTAGTCTTATCAATCCCTAGCAGTCTTGCCACCTCTTTGAATGAATTCGCTTCAAAGTTCCTCCCCTGGACTGAGTGCCATATAAGCGGAACGCCATATCTGCACACTACTTCAGCCACCAAGATATCTGCTACCGTTTTGCCAGTAAAGTCAGGTATTCCAAAACATTCTGTCCATTTTGTGAACAGATCTCCAATAACCAGGATATATCAATTACCATCATCAGACTTGGGGAATGGCCCTGTGATGTCCATCGCAATCTCTTCCCACGCTCCTTTGAGTGGTCTCTCTCCCAGGTGGGTCCTTTTCTGTCAGGGAGGGGGCTTTCTCTGCTGACACACAACACACATGGAGATGAAAGTAGTGGCATCTTTGGTCATCGTCGGCCAATAACACGATCGTTTGAGCTTACTAATAGTCTTGTCCCTTCCCAAATGGCCACCCATCGGTCCAGCATGTATCATCTCCAGATATCCCTTCCTGGCTGATTGGGGTACATACACTTTCCAATCTCTGCCGCCAGCTGACGTCCACCTCCATATTCCCAACAAATCATGCTCAACAGCCAAGGATCCGAACTCATTTTTCAACCACAGCCAGTCACTATCTGGCAGCCGCTCATTGATCTCTGGTGCATGACCGTCTCGCAGGGCTTGCTTAAACAGCATACACAGAGGGTCATTTTTTTGGTTTTCTTTCATCACCACCAGTCCTCCATCCCAGGTATTTGTCCTAAGGGTAGCGGGCTCGCTCTCACCCTCCTCCTCCGGATCAATCCTATGACACTGGCCGCAAGGGATGCGCGAAATGCCATCGGCATTCTGATGTTTCTTTCCCGCTATGTGTTGTACCTTGAACGTGTACGTGGCTAGCTCTTCCACCCAGCGAGCAAGTTGACCTTCTGGCTCTTTGATGTCCAGTAGCCACTTCAAAGCACTATGGTCTGTCCTAACCAAAAAATCTCCGCCGCTGAGGTAGGAGCGATATTTCCTCACCCCACAAACGATAGCAAGCAACTCCTTCCGAGTCCCACAATAATTCTTCTCTGCTTTATTTAACGTGTGCCCTGCATATCCTAGCACTCTCTCATGTCCATCTATCACCTGTGAGAGGACATAGCCAATCCCCAGGCCACTGGCATCGGTATCAAGGATCATTTGGGCGGCTGGATCTGGAAAGCCAAGCACCGGGGCTGTGCATAACGAATTCCGGATTGCATCCATAGACTGGGTACAAGCCTCATCCCAAACGTAGGGTACATCCTTCTTGGTCAGTTTAAACATCGGAGCTGCCACCATAAAGAAATCTTTGACAAACGCTCTATAGTACGAGTAGAAGCCTAAGAAGCTCCTCAACTGCTCTTTACTGGAGGGGTAAGGCCATGTTCTCACTATCTCGATCTTGACCGGGTCAGTGGCTACACCCTCCCCTGATACTATGTGCCCAAGGAAAGCCACAGACGCCTGAAAGAGCTGACACTTGCTAGGTTTGACAGTCAGACCAGCCGTCTTCATTCTCTCAAACACTCTTGCCAGTCTATCAGCACATTCCTCCACGGTCCGGCCATGCACTATTACGTCATCCAAATAGACAAGACACTGCTCTCCGACCAGACCAGCCAGAACTGTCTCCATCAATCGCTCAAATGTAGAAGGAGCGTTCACCAGACCAAAAGGCATAACGTTGAATTGATACAGGCCCCGATGCGTGCAAAAGGCCGTTTTTTCTATACTACTCGCATCCATCTCCACTTGCCAATACCCGCTCGCCAGATCGAGCGTGCAAAATACGCTGGCGCCTCTCAGAAGGTCGAGAGTGTCATCCATCCTAGGTAGAGGATATTCATCTTTTTTTGTGATTTTATTCAAATCATGATAATCTACACAGAACCTCAAGCCCCCGTCTTTCTTCTTTACCAACACTACTGGACTGGCCCAGGGACCGCTTCCAGGTTCAATCACTCCTCCCTTCTCCATCTTGCGTAATTCTTCTTCCACAATCTGTCGCCTATGGATGGGTACACGTCTGGGCCGACTCTTGATTGGGTGGCTAGTACCAGTATCGATGTGGTGTTTAGCCATTTCAGTCCTCCCCAGAGGCTCTCCTTTTCTATGGAACAGACTCTGAAATTCCTCATACAAATTGTGGATCCTGTTCTCGTCACCTTGAGTCACACATCTATCGGTCTGGCCCCACAGATCGCTGATCATGGCCTTCCTCATCTCCTGTTCATCCCGGGGGCTGTCATCAGTGGGAAGGGGAAGAGAATTAACCTCTGCTTCACTCCATGCCAGAACAGCCAGACCAGACCAGCCAGAACTGTCTCCATCAATCGCTCAAATGTAGAAGGAGCGTTCACCAGACCAAAAGGCATAACGTTGAATTGATACAGGCCCCGATGCGTGCAAAAGGCCGTTTTTTCTATACTACTCCCATCCATCTCCACTTGCCAATACCCGCTCGCCAGATCGAGCGTGCAAAATACGCTGGCGCCTCTCAGAAGGTCGAGAGTGTCATCCATCCTAGGTAGAGGATATTCATCTTTTTTTGTGATTTTATTCAAATCATGATAATCTACACAGAACCTCCAGCCCCTGTCTTTCTTCTTTACCAACACTACTGGACTGGCCCAGGGACCGCTTCCAGGTTCAATCACTCCTCCCTTCTCCATCTTGCGTAATTCTTCTTCCACAATCTGTCGCCTATGGATGGGTACACTACTGGGCCGACTCTTGATTGGGTGGCTAGTACCAGTATCGATGTGGTGTTTAGCCATTCCAGTCCTCCCCAGAGGCTCTCCTTTTCTAACAGACTCTGAAACAGACTCTGAAATTCCTCATACAAATTCTGGATCCTGTTCTCGTGACCTTGAGTCACACATCTATCGGTCTGGCCCCACAGATCGCTGATCATGGCCTTCCTCATCTCCTGTTCATCCCGGGGGCTGTCATCAGTGGGAAGGGGAAGAGAATTAACCTCTGCTTCACTCCATGCCGCCACTTTTGCACCTTGGGGTATACGAACATCTAGCAAACCTCGGTTGAGAATTTCTGCTATACCTTCTCTCCCAGTGGGGCAATGCACTGACCTTGCCACTCTCACATCTGGCACAAGTCCTTCATCTTCCAGAATGAGGGTCTTAGATCTCCCTCTAGTCGGGGTATCCTGTGGTTCCACTCCACCAACAGCATGGGAAGGGTTCCACGTGATATTCATCCTAACTCTACTACCCGCTGTTATCGTCGTCTCAGAGGCAGCATAAGCATACCCACGTGGTAACGTCGGCCAGTTCCTCTCTCCATCACCCTCATGGCTGGTTTCAGACGAGATCTGACCGCCCACCCTCTCCAGGGACTGCTGTCCCTGTTCTCCCTCCACCTGACATACCTCCAGGTGTGTTTCTCCCGTCTCCTCCAGGGATCTCTGAACATCAGTGCTTTCCTCATACGCCAAGGTGTGGTATCGTTCACCTGTCTCCTCCAGTAGCCCTTGACTGCTACTACCTGTTGCTCCAGAACATGGCTCGTCCACCTCCTCCAGGGGTCCTCGATCACACACATTCCAACCAGAATGTTGCTCGTCCACCTCCTCTGCCAGGGGTCCTCGATCGCACACATTCAAGCCAGAATGTTGCTCGTCCACCTCCTCTAGGGGCCCTTGATCGCACATGTCCTGCCCATCACCTCCCCTATCCAGGGTGATGCTCATCCGCGCCCAACTTCCATTTTCCACTGCTCCATATTGTGTGGTGCAGACATTACCAAGCCATCGCCCAGGTATGATTACCTCTTGCATATTCATCCACACTGTTCCAGTATCCGTGTCTACCAGAGACCTTCTAGCCCTGATAATATCCATCCCCAGAATACCTCCTTCTTCTAACTTTGCTACTACTATTCTCATTCTAATCAAGATCGGTCCGAAGTCTACTTCTATATCAGTCTCCCCCAGCACGTCCACCGGTGTTCCTCCAGCACCTGTGATTCTTATGTGTGTGCGCCGCAATGGAGGAGGATCATCCATCCTTTCCCAGGTCCACTTGCTCAATATCGTTGTGCAAGCACCTGTATCTATTAGCCACTGAATGACCACTCCATTGCTCTTTCCATCAACCACCACTCCTGCTGTAGAGGGATCCCACCTGCCATATATGGCCATCAATCCCTCTCCATTACCGGTGACTTGCTGGACAGTATCCCGGTGGCTTACTGCCCACTGCCGTTTCCCTGTCCCCTTTGTGTGTGATCATTGGGACGGTTTGGACACTCACGTCTGAAATGTCCAAGATCACCACACGAGAAACATCCCCTCTGTCTAGGTGTATAAGAATTGTTCGTCTGACCACCACTGCGAGGGCTGGTCTCAAGTCTATCCAACCTGGCCAATATCTTCCCCAGGATCTGTTCAAATTGAGATTCAATAACAGGCGGGGGTTCTTCCGCTGTTGCCAGTCTAAGATGACCTTGGGCTTTTGAGGGGCCAGGTCGATCGCGCTCTGCATGATGGAACGCTTCTCCATGTAATGCAGCCGCTCTAGCCTCTGCGAATGATCTAGGCCTGGCCTGAACAATCCATTGTCTCAGTTTCTCGTCCCTCAGGGCTCCAATCAATGCATCTCGGCTGAGATCATCCCTTACTTCCCGATCAACCCTAGGGTAGGCTAGTCTCATCATTCTCTCAAGGTTGTCTGCTAGGTCATTGACTCCCTCATCTTTTCCCTGTCTTCTCAATCGCAGTTGCGTCCTATACAGAGATAGTTGGTCTGCGGGCTGATAGCGCTTCTCCAACTCTTGAACAAGTTGGAGGAAACTATCCCCATCATCGATATCCACTCTATCTAGTATGGCCAGGGCCAACCCGTCCAGACTAGCTCCCAGATACAGCGCGCATTCCCTATTCGACCAGTCGTTGAGGTCTGCTACTACTCTGAAATGATTCAGAAAATCATTCAGTGATGTTGATCCATCAAACGACCTTGGTGCTGTCTTAACCTTCCTTCCCTGCCGTTGCATTCTTGGATAGCCCCCAGGGTCAGCTCGTCTGCGACCCATGTCCAGGTCTGGTTGATCATCCTCTACCTCAATTCCCAAGTTTGCCCTTTCTCTTTGCGCCCTATCCTGTCTGGCTCCTCTCCAGCCTCCAAGGGGCCTTGCTTCCACATCCGCACCTCCGACCATGTTGACCCGTCTGTCTGCTGGGGCCCTATCCGTCCTCCAGCTTTCTCTCAGTCTTGGGTTTACTGTTATCTCCATGGAAGGTGACAATGCCAGAGGGCTTGTGTCTGTATCCGAGCGACTTGTTCTTCCTTCAGTGCAATCCCCACCGCTGGCACCAATCTTGGAGTGGGAATTAATGGTATTCGTTATTTGACCGCTCGGAGGAAGAGGGGGAGATGATTGGTTACTGGGGGCCGATTCGTCCCAAAGTTGTTCTAAGTTAGGCTCAATTACATAGTCCATTCCAATGGTCAGCTATCAGGGGTAGCGCGGCAGCTTAGCACAGAAGAGGGACTTAAGTAACTTAAGTGGACAAAGGTACTCGTGACCTTGGGGTTCAGACGGTTTGGCCCGCGCTCGATCTAGTCAGACATCAGAGAAGAGGAATATGGTTTTCAGCAAGGCTTTATTCTCCAGACACAGGCTCACATCATCATCCAAGGAATGTCAACCGGGAGTGACAATTTCACATGGCCCACACTTGGCCTTATATACAACTCAAGCAATAAAATAGACATAAAATGGTAGCAAGGTGTTGACAGGTTAAGTCGTCCCATACGTCCCTTCAGACGAGTTAGATACAAAGGTGTGAACAGATTTATGTAGGGAACGTGTGGATTGAGTGACTTCCAAGAACCCAGGTCGCAGGGGTCATTCCAACCTAGAGAGACTCGTCCCTCTCCGTCCCCTCCTGCTACAATATGTATCCATATATGTACATGTATGTATATATATATGTATATTATATATTATATAAATATGCAAGTATACAGTATGCATACAATACAATAAAATGTATGCATATATAATGTATACATGTTCAAATTCAAATTCAAAAATCCTTTATTGCTGATCTTTTTTACAATTGGTCGGTCAATTCTGTGCTCGGCCGGACAGTTCTTCCTATGACTGCCGACTTAAGGTTTCGTCTTTGAAAGTTTCTGTTACTGTTGAATGTTCAAGAAAGTTTGAAACTGAATTCTTAATGCTAACATGGGGATGAGATGAGTAAATACATTGAAGGACATAATGCGGTTATCCGGTTACAATACCAACTGACACAATTGACACACAAGGGGTATCATAGATCATCATTGAAAACAGATCAACATTGAAGCCGAAACATGTTCGGTGAAGTACATTGTTAAAACATCAAAGGCAAAGAGCACTTTTTGGCACAGCAGCAAGCTAACATTTTTATCATAATATATTTATTTAAATATACCATGATAAATTTCAGTTATAAGTTGTTTCACATTTCGAATTTTCAGATACAAAATTTCGGATATACAGGAGGAGGTACGGGGGGACATACAGGAGGAGGTACGGGGGGACATACAGGAGGATGTACGGGGGGACATACAGGGGGATGTACAGGAGGAGGTACAGGGGGACATACAGGAGGATGTATAGGGGGATGTACAGGAGGATATACAGGAGGATATACAGGGTGAGGTAATTGTCGGCCGTACTCGGCCGTAATTGGCGGCCACAATAGGCGGCCGCAGGTAGACACATTTTGGAAAATGTTAAGCCCGCTTATTTAGAAAGAATCATTATATAATCATACAATTCATACATGTCAGGATGATATTATATGAGGGGTCTTGGAGGATATACTGTAGGAGATACTGGAGGAGGGGATTCTGGAGGGGATACTGTAGGAGATAGTCGATGTAGGGTACTGGAGGAGATACTGGAGGAGTGGCTATTGGAGGATATACTGAAGGATGAAATACTGTAGGAGATACTAGAGGATGTACTGGAGGATGGGGTACTGGAGGAGATACTGGAGACGGAGCTACTGGAAGAGGGGTAGAGTCTTTAGGAGATCCTATAGGAGGTACTGGAGGAGGTAAACCTCCTCCAGTACCCTCCTCCAGTACCTCCTCCAGTACCTCCTCCAGTACACTCCTCCAGTACCCTCCTCCAGTACCTCCTCCAGTACCCTCCTCCAGTACCCTCCTCCAGTACCCTCCTCTAGTACACTCCTCCAGTACACTCCTCCAGTACCTCCTCCAGTACACTCCTCCAGTACCCTCCTCCAGTACCTCCTCAAGTACCCTCCTCAATTACCCTCCTCTAGTACACTCCTCCAGTAACCTCCTCCAGTACCTCCTCCAGGTCTCTCCTCCAGTCATCTCCTCCAGTACCATCCTCCAGTACCCTCCCCCAGTAACCTACTCCAGTACCTCCTCCAGTACCCTCCTCCAGTACCTCCTCCAGTACCCTCCTCAAGTACCCTCCTCCAGTACACTCCTCCAGTAACCTCCTCCAGTACCTCCTCCAGTACCATCCTCCAGTAATCTCCTCCAGTACCCTCCCCCAGTAACCTACTCCAGTAAATCCTCCAGTACCCTCCTTCAGTACCCTCCTCCAGTATCTCCTCCAGTGCCCTGCTCCAGTATCGTTTCCAGTACCCCCTCCTCTTGTACCTCCTCCTGTACCCCCTGTACCTCCTCTTTTACCTACCCCTGTACCAACTCCAGCACACTTTTTAGAGTTGACTGGGCCTTGGCGACCTGGCTTCACTCATTACATAATAATGCAATATAAATCAATATATCACCAATGAATATTCAATACCTGATTATATAAGTATAAAGGTAGACCTGTGTCATATATAGCTGAATATACACCCTTTCGGCGATCATGCGCAGTCAGGTTCGCTTGACCCAGACAAGCAAACGTTAGGATAAAATAAACTAGGCCACACTGACCGCTCATAGGATTAAGCCTGAAGCTCGCACACACCACATTACATTTGCCCACAAAACTCACATATCAGGGAAGGACAAGTAATTCCTTTTCTCATATACCCAAAAGGGATATATGAATAATCGATCTGGTAAAATGAACTACTTTTGCAATACTTAATGAAGAATTTAGATGAGTTTGAAGTTGTTGCATTGGCATGTTGTTGGTGTGTGCACTTTCCTTGAGTGACCTCACATGGAGCGAGCGGGCATCTGTGGTTTAAGGGGGATTGGCCAGTCCATATAACTAGGGGTGAGTTATATGTTTCTACAGGGGCAGAGGCAGAACTTCTATTTGTTGCATGAAATACAACAGATTGAGGGTTCCCTGGATTTATCTAGTGTGTTCATATTAGTTTTCTCTTATATACCCCGTTTTAGAAATGCAAAACTATTGGAACATTTGGTTGGCATACCCCCAGGTTAGTGGGAATGACCTGTCCGTGCAAATCTCCCCATGTCCCAGTGGTGTAACCCAATCCGCTGGCTATCCCCAAGCATACTTCATTCATTGTTTGTTACATAGAATTTAAACAACTATTTCAACTTCTTGCCGATGTGACATGCTAATGTATTTGAACAGTATGGAAAAAGAATACTTGGCCATTAACTCACAGAAATCCTGATACATTTCTATGAGGCAAATCGACCTTACAGACGTCTTGAAAAGTTGACTTCTCCCATGTATAACCATATACTTCTAGCTTTCTATCCTAACAAGTTAGTTCCTAATTCTACCGATGGTGACGCGACTCTATCCGAATCTGTCTATACTGGATATATTAAAGTAACCCAAAATACCTGACTCAATGTGTAAGAAAACCAAACTATAATTACCAATAGAAGGCAAGAGATGTACTTTCTCTCACAAATAAACACAAATATCAACAATAATCATTCAATACTTCTTCCTCTCCTGGGGAAGGAACTTTCTTCTCCCTCTCTACTGGGGGAGGCAAATATTCAGTACTAGAGCGCCTGGTCTAGGCTATACACAATATACACACATAAATCAAATCAAATCACAATAATTCCTGAAATAAAGTACAAATAATGCAATACAATTGGTAAAATAAATGGAACTCACAGTACCCCAGGTACCCCGAGAGAAGGACAGGAAGAATACAGCAGAAAATAAAGAATCAAACCAATTGCTCTATTGGACTTCCAGGGACCAACCCATCCAATAGCAACAATTCCTGTTTAGTTCTTCACTCTCCACTGGAATCTCAATGTCTGATATCATTACCACCCTTCCCTGCCTTTTATACCCACACCCCTGAATGATAAAGCTATATAATAGGACAAAATTAAGAGATGACACCATATGTCATGTTTCAGATTGCCTAAATTCGCTCAGCATTCAGAGTTAAAGGTGTGAGCGAATTCTGGCATCTGACCGCATATTTCGGCCGCCATTGTCGGCGACAAAAGCGGCCGCCAATGCGACAAAAGCGGTAAGAGTTCCGAAATCGACGGCTAGACTACCGAAAGTGCTGCCGTCTGTGCGAAAAAAGCGGCTACCTTGCCGTGAAAGTCGGGTGAGTTCCTGTTGATGTTGCGATAAAAACGGTTGCCGCTTTTTGCGCATGCGCAATTTTCGGTTATATGCATCCCGCTTTCCATAATATATCCATATATGCTGTCACTCAACCTTCACTTCACTCACCAAGGGAATTGTAAACCCAAGTAAACAAATATTTCAAAAACCAAAAAAAAACTTGCATTTCATTGGAAAATTATGCAGGACTTTTAAAGCTGCACTCTCTGCTAACATCGGTCGAGAACTGAACATTTTTTTACTTCTTGTTCCAAACCGTCTAAAAGGCTTATTCGGCTTCAAATTCATGTTAAACATATATAACCGCTGGAGAATATATTGATAAATGCAGTCTTGTAAGTTATAATACGTGTAAATTTGGTAAAATTTGCATGTTGTAATAGCTGAGAATGTAACTTCAAAGCCGCACTCTCAGTTAATATTGGCCCCAAATAAATATTTCTTCTTTTTGTTCCATTCTTATCCAACCCATTTAGAGGTTTTTTATGGTTGTTGTTTCAGGGCTTCATAAAAGTCCACATTTATATTTAGGAGACCAACTCAACCCCATCAGCCTTTCATCTTACCTCTCTACCTCATCCCTGCCTCACAACATTACATGAACCACATAGATTTATGTATTCTAGCATCAGCATAGCGGCCGCATTAGTAAATAGCTAGACACGGCTGTGGGCAGAAAACCATGGCAATTTGTATCTGAATTAAAACCGTGAGCCTACGTCACAATTATGTTTCACTGTATTGTTTGACTTGCTGTATAAACATCCTAAATAAAACAAGAAATAATAGAAAATCACTGATTACCTATTACACTTATTTCCTATTACGATTGTTCAATATCTAATTCCTGCATATTTTCTTTGCACTTTGCCATAAAAATACATATATCATTTCGAATTGTTAAACCCAGTATATCAAATAATCTTTGTTATTGACCGCATCAAAAGTACAAATTATTCTAATGGCATAAATCATGAATAATATAATTTTATAACTACACATTTTCTGTCGATTTTGTACTTTTTGAGATCTAATGAGGATAAACTGTTATTTCCATACATTTCAGGTAAAATGTGCCCACCGGTAAGTCAAAAGCTTCATATCTTCATATCTTCTTTCCATGTTCATTAATCCTATTAGTCTCTGTCCAAGGTGGTTATAGCCCCAGCATTGGTCAAGGCAGTGACAAATCAGTTATGACTTGTGGATTTACGAAGAGGTTATATATAAGTGGCATGGTACAGAAACATGAGTTACAAGTCGCAAAAGTAATATTTTTCAAATGTGTTTCATTCAGAAGTTGTCTTTGTGAGGATGTTATCATCTCTGGGGTATCTAGCGCATATGAGGACTCATGAATACATGTACCAAACTTTTATTTCAAGACAGTGTATTAAATATGTCCATGCGTAGGTCATCTAATAGAGCATATTCAGTTATTTTACTAGTAATTGTCCACCCAGAAATATTGCAAACTTTCAAAAATAGGAATATCAAACTTAAAATATTGAAATACGTATTTGCTGAACTAATGTTTACCATCATTAGACTCGGCTTGATCCCATCTTTTCAAATATGATGGTATCTCAAAATCTAATCTTTGCGACATGTGACTCCTTTATCTCTAAACACATCACATTATATTACGTAATGTTATATAACAACAGGAAAAAAGAGTCATAAGTTGCAAAAAAATAGTTTTTAAGATTTTAAGAAAATAGAGATCAAGGGGATTCAAATGATGGGAAACATTTGGTACTTCTATATTTCTTTATTATGCATAATAACAAAATAATGTTTCTTGGTGGTCAATCACTACAGGAAAGTAGTTAAATATACTCCTTAGATTAACTTCAGCATAATTACATTCAATAGAGTATTTAAATGTGTACTTACTAGCAGCACTGAACACCCCAGCGAGTAAAACATTCTGATTCTGACTAAAAGGTCCTGTGGACAAAAAATCGTTTACAAATATCAATTTTAGCGACTTGTGAATCATTTTAATTGTGTGTTAAAGCATTACAATCTGTCTAATTCATCCAATCAAATAACTAAAATTTAAAACTAAGATCAAAATACAGTTCAAAATAACCAAACAGATTGTCTTACCAACGCGAAAACAAAGGTACCCAGACAGACCTAGTTTGTGTGTGCCTCGGACGTTATCAGCCCTCCTTCTTTCCTCAATATTGGTCATTATCATAAGTAAGACCCATAATTGATTATGGGGATGTGTTTTACTCTGCTACAGCACTAACTCGTCTACAAAAACTGCAAACATTGCAGAATTCGGCCTTAAAGATAGTATTACACTTACCTAAATTGACAAGTACGGAGCAGATCCACAAAACACTTAACATAACAACTCTCCAAACAAGACGCGACTCACACATATTGGACATGGCATTCCTACGTTCCTTAACCAATGAGCTCCTGGACTCAAAAAGCGTGAATTTAAGGCGGTTAGCTAAAGGAAAGAAACTAATAGTTCCTTGTCCTAAAAATGAAACCTTTAAAAGATCGTACTGTAGTGATATTCAATACTCTTGGTGTCATTGTATCTTATGTTTGGTACTGTTGATTAGTTCTGCTGAATAACAACAGAGGTCACTACTGTTTGATGTACTGCTAAAGCCATTGCTTTTATATCTGATCAATCTACATGATCAATGTAACTATTACCCATCTAGACTTAGGTATGGAGTTCAATACTATTTACCATAATGTGTCAATATGTGTATAAGTGTCTGTGATTTATGCTTCATCCCTCAACATGTACTATTTCATCATATCATTGTGTATGTATGCTGTATGTTTCCATTAAACACCATGAACTCTTAGGGAGCTAAACTACCTAGGAGCCCTCTGAGCCTAGTTTCAGGCAAGAGGCTGGCGGAGGGTTGTGTGAATAAACCAAGAATGAAGTTAAGCTTGTGTTCTGGTTGTTCTTTGCTAAGTCCGAACCTGGATTGTGTTGGAAGAACACTACAGTACGTTTATAAAATGACCCAACTCTGGAATAATCTTTCAGACTAGGTTCAATTGATCAAGGAGAGAAAGAATTTTCGACATTATCTGAAATACAAATATGTACAAACGTATGACAGATTTCTTAAAGTAACACAAGAAGAATGATGTATATAGGTTAAAACATAATATCTTTACAGGCGCTCGGTTGAACCCTGTACACTAATACACTAATATGTAAAACCCGAAAGGTTAACAAATGCTGTCCATTGTTTTGAAATGAACTTTATATTGAACATGTAATGGGATTGTAAACCCATCTAACAAGTGAAGGTCGATATAACGACAGGGAAGGGGAAGGGTAGGGGAAGTATCACTTTGTTATGCTATATTGGAGATATGTCAATTAGCAGTTGGGAGGGGAGGGGGTTCATGTTTTAAATTTATGAAATTAGGGGGTTGAGTGAAAATTATCAATAAAATTCAACTTACTCAATGTATTAACAAGAGCGATAAGCCATGAAGTAGATCATAGCGCTCCGTTATAATTATAATGAAAGAAGCTGACTTATTACGTTTACTTAATATTTCAACCGCGAGATAGAATATAAGGTAAACCTAAAACGAATTGTTAGCGTTAAGAATTGTAACCGTGATTGATGTTTTGTTATATTATACTATTATTTATTGGGAGGTCGTTTGGAAGACCTGCATTAACGCAGATGTCCTTACCCACTTCCTGGATATTAGAATTGATGTTATTAAGTGATAATACTATAATGAACAAGTCAAATGTAACTGTATATTAATCCTGAATAAAAGTATTATATATATATATATATATATATATATATATATATATTATTATTACAAGACTTTATTTCCTCCATAAACAGTTATATTAAAGCTGAATCCTCTTCCTAAAACGTAATAGATATTGATTATCTTGAAGATTATGCTTTAACTAAAATTAACGAAGTTTAATTACAATACTCTGTATTTAAATCGAACCAATATTATAGGTATGTAACTGTAGAAATAATTTAATTCCCTGACATCGTATATTGTAACATTTTGTTTTCTTGTTATGGGGCTAACCAGAAGACCCAATATGTAGAGGTTACATTCCTATTTTGCATATTTTAACGGAATAAATGTTGATACATATTATACGTGTTGTTATCCATTTTCAGTATTTGGGCTGCACAGAGTGTCAAGAGCGCGTTCCATGTTATGTTCCAGGCGGCTGTTGGAGTTGCATTGACGGTACCCCAAGTACCACACGTGAGTACTGTAGTAAACGTATTTATTTTCGCGCAGTTAAATTTTCGCGCACTAAGCACTTTGACACCTTTTCGCGGGGATTTAAATTCGAGCAGCAAGGAAGTCTCATACATTATTTATGCAATAACTATGCCTTTCGCGCAAGATTTATTGCGCGAAAATAGGGAAAATAAATACTGCGCGAACATTAATACGTTTACAGTAGTCACTTGTATATCTGAAAGATATTTATAATACCCAAGGTTGTTAGCATCTGCTCTTTTGTTGCTAAATTATCGTCGATTTTGGGGGATTCGATGGCATGATTAGTGATGTATTTTAGGCAACTGTTTTTCAGGGTTCATAACATTCATTGGTTATAATATCATATGAAAGTCCTCATGTTTCCCATCATGCATTTATTTGTATTTTGCTTTTGCAAGTGATAACAAATTGGCAAAAATATACTACCTAAATAAAAGTGTTGCTCACTTTACGAAGTGCCACAGAAAAAGGAGTCAAAAGTTGAAAAAAAATGTATTTTTAGATATCATATTTGAAAAGATGTGATCAAGTGGATTCATTAGGATATCTCCTCTTTCATTTGCAAGGTCCCCTCAAAATCGATTTCTGAAATCTTTAAAAATGAGATAAAGGGGATGATCATGTTAAACTTTGGGAATTTTTTAATTTGAGGCAATCGATCCTTAATTTATGTTTTTTGTTTCTTGTAGAGAGACCCGTGGATCCGTGTAGGGTGAGTAGATTTTTCATCGACTATTTTCATGCATATTATTTCTTTTGTTTTGGTAGATGATCGGCTTTTAGCCTTGGATCTCCCTAATTCATGCATTCATTTGTTTTAATTACTGTTTTATTATTGATACATTGTTTATTCAGCAATAATATTTTAATTTTCTCAGCTATAACTTACATCTAGGTAATGTCATTATAAATCATTATATTTATATATAACATATCATGTTATATCACGATATCGAGCAATATTGATATCACATTGCACAATCACATTGAATAAGCATTTTTCATATTTTCTTTTTAACATAAATCTTTATTTCAATATCATGCCTTCTGGGCATACAGTTCGAAACATTGTTCATTGTAATTTCATTAATACATGCTTTCATAATGACTCTCGTCCTTATAAAAGACCTTCTGTCTGTGAAAGTAATTTTTCACTATCAAACATAATGAACAAATCCCCAGCCCTCCCCTGACAAATCCCCCAGCATTATATTACGTTAGTTGAACTCTTCTGATTTTATTTGTCTCAACCTACCACTGTTTTTAACCCAGATTGTAATTAATTGAAGAGACTTTCCAAATCAACTCATGAGCCAATATATCATGATACACAAACTATTGTCCATCTTAAGCCTATATTTATGAGAATTCACTAAATGTGTATACCAGTCGTTTGTACATTTCCTAGTGCGCTGACATAATTATAACTTACAAGACTGGATTTATCAATATTCTGCGGCTGTTATATGTTTATATACATTTGAAGCCGATTAAGCCGAGGTTTTGTGCGGGACATCCAAATACAAATGTGGATGTTATAGAAGCCCTGTCACAAAAACAACCAAACAAAATCCTCCAAAATTGTGGTTCAATGGCATTTAGATGGGTTGGAAAAGAATGGAACAAAAAGTAAAAAACGCTTAGTTCTTGACCGACGTTAACTGAGAGTGCAGCTTTAAGAGAAACAACTCTGCAACTCGAAATACAACCAGATCCCTTGCAATAGTAGGCCTATTGCTAGTAGATTGTAAAGAATTGAATGCTCTTGCGTCATATATTAGATGAAATCTTAGCTGAGAGATGTATGTAATGATTTATCGACCAAACGTCGCCATGTAAGCCTAGGCATAGGCTTTGTATTGTCTCATATCTCTGACTTCTTCATTATTTAGTGGCCGAATAGAGGAATTGCATGTCTCACTGCGCATGTATATTACAGTGAATGCTGGGATAGATTCAGTTCAAATATAACATACAAATATTTAGCAACATTCATATCTAAAATTGCAAGGACCTTTTTACGGATATCATAGCTTGTGTAAATGATTTATAAATACAGACCAAATGCAGGATTGGAAAGATGACGTCATGAATTATGTAAAGCCAATGGTTATTTGCATCATTGTTAAATATCACACGGTGACCATAACATGTTTACTATAGCTCTTAAACTGACATACAATTCCCATAATTCCATGAGAATCAAGATTCAAGATGGCGGGCATTCAAATCCCCTATATCAGGCTGATTCTCCCACCATTTTACAAGATGCCTCATTTCATTTTCTGATATGTGGCTGAATTTAATTTTATTAATTCATTTTTCCAGACACACCAGTGCCCAATAGGCGAATATTGCATACTGACACATTACACTACTAACAGTTGTCCATACCTCCCCTGCCCGGAGTGTGTCTCCTACCCTACAAGTGAGTACACATGATAATGATGATGTTATTATACCTCATTGTGTCATTAATATATATATATATATACCTATATAGCTTACTAAATTATTTTTCAATACATTACATGTCACCTCTACGTCAGTTTCCTGCCAACTGACTAGGTGCAGCTCACCCATTGGCTGACCCTCACCTGTCCAATCACCCATATAAGGGACTGTCACACCATTGTACTTCAGTTGCCTACCGAATTCCAACTAGGTTATTACATCTCATTACCGGGAACCAAAAAAACTCATATACTTTGTTACCATTTATGTTACACCAGTGATAACATTATTTGTGAAAAATGTATTTTGTGATACCATCATATTTGAAAAGATGAGGTTGAGGTGATTCCAATGATTGTAAACATTAGGATACTATGATAGAATGTAATGAGGTTGGTATCTGACTTACTGTATATGATGCCTGTAATTTTTTTCGACCAGGGATGTCATGAAGATAAAGAATTTTGACCTTTCGGAAATCTGAATTTGAGTCTATTGATCTTTAATTTGTGTCTTTTCTTTTTTTATAGCAACACCCCAGGTGGACCCGTGTGTGGTAAGGTTGTCTTCATTGATTATATGTATGCCTTAATTGAAAGAAAAGAACAATTTTTAATATAATTCTGCAAGCATATACTTTTACAAGTTATGTGTGATGTGTTACAGGGAGATGAATCACAAGACGCAAATAATATATTTTGATATTCATATATTCTTCATATCTGAAATATATGATCCTCATATTTGAAAAGATGAGATAAACGGATTCCTCAATATAAAAAATGTCTCTATGTTTGATATATCTATGTTTGAAAAAAGGTTTGCAAAATCTCTTAGATCCATCAATAATTAGGGAAGACACATTTGTTAAAATTATTCACGACTTTCCATCATGATTGAAAGTCGCCCTACCCACCCATGCTCATGGGTTACTGCAAACATACACGATTCCTCGTAGGAATCACGCGATATCAAAGTTGGAATCGTGCACTGAATTTGTCCCCAGAATCGTGCATGTATGCTCCAAAATCAAGGCACCAATGAGCACACACGTACGATTGGTTGCACCATTGGAACGACATCGTACGACGAATCGTAGGTGTCAAATCGCCCCTGAAATCTATATGATGTCCACCGTTTTATGGACTCATTCAGCGAATATAGTCCACCTTCTACTCTACACTATGGTATTCGTACTATAATATGTGTCATCATTCATTTTATTTTCTCAAATTTGATTGAATTATATTTTATTTCTAGAATAACCCATGCTTATGGGATGAGATTTGCCGTGCAGTACCTTGTGGGTCAGGCTACTGCCCTTTCTGTGTTCCAGAGCCACCTCCTAGTGAGTAATATATTGATATATTAATAATATATAATATATTGATTATATCAATAATATATAATATATTCACTCCCAAATGGGGAAAGTCTACAAAATAAATATGTGACAGACCGCAGTTAGCCAAAATGGTGGTTGCCTCAATTAAAATATTTGATATAAGTGAGCATTATAATGTATTTATGATATTTCATTATTTTTCTCTTTTTATTTCAGAACCTAATACTTGTCAGGTAAGTACGCCTCTACTTTTATCATGTTCATTATTTAATGCTTGACAGTTAAAAGTAAAAAAGCATCACATAATATGTTAAGTCTACATTAAATTTCATTTAGAATACTATTTAATCACAATAAGACAAAACCATGTACTCAGAATTGCGAGGTTGCAATAATATGCAAATCTTCTATTCTCTTCAATCTGAAGCATCCTTGTTCATACAAATACCAATACCATATTTCCTCAGCCTGGTCTGAATAGCAGTTGGGGAAAAGGACAGTCTAACTTAACTTGAATTTGAATTAGTCATCCTTGTAGATTAGACCCCAGATCATATATATTTGATTCTTATTTCCATAAAAGTAATGATAGGAAATCGGATGCACATTATGCTACAGAGCAGTTCTTCCAAGTGTACCAGTAATAAAAATATATAACATTCATATCAAGCATCAAGTGTTTTTTTGTTTTTTTTTATAAAATACAACAATCATTACGATAGTCTCAAGTAGCATTTCTAATTCACCCATGGTTTTTAAGACTGTATAATGTCTTCATCGAGTAGAGGAATGATGAAACAATGTGATTTGAAACCTAAATACATGAAATACTAAGAACCTTAACGAAGAATCTTACTTGAGTTTTTTTTAAACCTGTTTATTGACACAGAAAATTTCGCTGCTGCGATACGTTTCATTCATATAAGTTGTACATTTATATAAGTAAAGATGTATTAACCTTACCTTAATGGTTTCACCATCCATATCAAGTCCTACATGCTTGTATTTGGTATAATTTTCTAGTTTACTAGAACTACAATATATAAATATATTATATATTTATAAGATTAAACACTCAGTGTTTTGGTGTCTTTAACCATTATTCGTTTGTTGTACATCTTTATAGAGCAGTAGGATTTGATGTTTACTCCCCAAACATAGATTGTGCCTATATTTCAATAAAGTACAACTTGTTTTTTTTATAGAAAGGCTCTGGATTGATGGCCTATAATATGAAGCTACTTTCCCTGTGAATCTAATAGAATAAATATATTGAATATATATGGGATGTGTTACAGACAAATGAGTCACAAGTCACAATAAATACATTTTGAGATACCATAATATTTGAACAGATCAAGTCGATTCCATTGATAGTAAACAGTATAGCTCATCCAATAAGTACCACTATACTTTGTTATACATGTTTGTGAAACACAGTTTGCGATAATCTGTTATGGTCAATTACTGGTGAATATGTTAAATATACTATTTAGGATAGCCTTAGATATGCATGGATATATTCAATACAGTCTTCAGATTTGGTAGATCGATTTATGCTAGGAGCAGTGCTAAACACCCAAAGAATGAAAACATGCTCAGAAAGGGATCTTGTGAATAAATCACTTTGAAAAATAACAATTTTGCACCTTGTGGCTCCTTTCCATGTAAAACATCTCATAATACTATGTTCTGATGTGATGGTATTGCGTCTACTTACAGAACACCCAGTGCCCAAGAGGAGAACTCTGTGACCAAGACTCATGCTACTATGGGCCATGCAGATGCTGTAAGTAAACATTAATATGCCATTAAAGAGTCACTACACCAACATAGTGTGAGAAAATCAACTTTGTTGCTATTATTCAAATGTAACGGCCCCAGTGCATGGTGTTTAATGCAACCTAACATTTACTCAGTTTTGCCCATTTAGATGAGGGGAAAAGTAGTTCCACAGTTTAACACTCCATTCAGAGCGCTGCTGTTAGCCTACGTAACAAGGTGGCTACATATTTAAGTGACAGGTATTAATTGTGTACATTTCAAGCGCAACATTGTACGTGTGATGTCACACAGCACCCTCAGCGCATTCTAGTGCTAAACAGACCTTTTCACCTAAGCTTTCTCAGTTGGCGCCTGTGAGCGACTATAAGTTAGACATAGATGGAGGTAAAATATTGGGACTCGGGCGTTGTACTCATGGATCCCTAACGTTTGTTGACCTGAAAGTGACCATAAACTGCTTTAGTGACCCTTTAATGACAGACATTGTTCATAATACCTGAGGTGACGTTGAGGATATTAACATTGGTAGTATCCCATTAGGACGCCTTCTACTCCTTCTTAGCGCAATAGACTTCCACTCATTGACATGATTCTTATTTAATCTGCTAGGCTATGAGACTAGACTGTTTGAAACATAACACATATCAGTATTCACATTACACATATCAGTAAAGAATTCAATCGATCATGTATAGCTTGAGTGAGCGTGTGTTGATCATAATTATATGAATATATATATGAAAATATCTGTACAGTAACAAATGTTACTAAAATCCCATACTACACTTATCATTTATATATACATTGCTATTGTTTTTTACACAATTAAAAGTGTGCATTCTGTTTCATCTTCCAGTTGATCCTTGCAAGGTAGGCGAAGTTATGAAATTCTTTCTAGAAAGAGTAGATAGAGAATTGAACGATGTTCTAGTCCGATACATCCAGCATCAAGTCCTATTCACAATTTGATGTATACATATGCCCTAAGCAAAGAATATAAAACCTTGTTTGATGTTGTAAATCTACATACCCAGTTTTCTAATGTATTTAGTGTAACTTTGAAAACATTCCCAATGCATGAATGAATTTGATATGTTTCCTAGGTAGTAAAGCCAATTTGAGGAATAGAGAGCTGTTGCATGGAAGAATGTAGCCCAAAAATCCGTCAAAAGTGTAATAAATATGGGTCATAGAGCATTAACATAGTAGAGGTGTTGTGCCATGCTACCCAAGTATTATGTAACAATCGATAACCACATGATTATTATCAATATTCCAAATCATCATTATTACTATTATTATTAATTAGCCAGTACATTATGTTTTCTTTAACTAATGCGTAGAAGACATCCATCTCTCTAGTCAGACTTGTTCTTTCCTCCTTAATAATAAGGCCCCCAAAAAAATAGGTGTGTTTCCGATTTACCCCCCCTACCTAGAAAAACCTTTCCCTACCTAAAAGTTTTTTTACCATACCTGATTTTTTCCCCATCATATCTTACTTTTTTTGGATTTTTTGACAAAAAAAGCTTTCAAAAGCAGGAAAACGGGTTTTCCTAACCCAAAACTGTCAAAAAGCACATTTCCCATATTCAAAACAACTATTGTTATGAAAAAGATAATTTTTTCAGTTCCTGGGAGGTGGTTTCCAAACAAAAAAAATTAACAAAAAAAAAAGTTACCACCCCCCCCAACCTAGTTTTCAGCCAGATAAATTGGAAACACACCTATTTTTTGGGGGGGCCTAACTCTGCTATATTCAAAACAACATCTCAAATATAACGGAATGCATCAAAATTAGACTAAACAAATTAATGACCTCCATGGGTGTTATCCACAACCAGGGATCTCTTCCTATCCTCAATGTCAGTGATTAATCCTTTATTATTAATAACAGACAATACGGGATTTGCACATTTCACTGCGCATGTCTATTACTGTGCATGCTGACATGGATTTAGCTCGAATCTAACATACAATATCTTTGACATCGAGAATTGCAATAGCTTGTGTAAATGATTTATAAACAAGTACTAAGTTAAGAAATTATCAAGTTAAGTTTGGTTTATCTATTTAACTTTACAATTAGTGTCAACTTAATTTATATACCTGGCGTTTCCAATGGAAACGATTCTCAGGCCGAATTACTTGTGTCCGATGTCAATTTATTAACTTGTTGTCCAGGCGGAGAGCATGAGGTCATTTGAATTTAGTTAGACATTATTAATGTGCATTCATAGCAGATTTGAAGGAGGCTTAATTTAAATACATAAATAAAATGCAATACGGAAATCAATGGTATAGGAGGAGAAGATGCCAATGTAATTTGCATATATTATACACCCAAGGGGAGGACTGGGCAGATAAACAGCTGAGAAATATGAGGAGAGAGAGGGGGTTGGTAATTAGGCATCTCTTTGACCATTTGCATGACTTATTTGTATGAGTCTTATTCATGGTTACTATATATTTTGTTCACATTTCGAACGTCCATATGTTACTTATGTATCTTCTATATGTGGGTAGTGTTGAACATGTTTCTATTAGACATATCTCTTAAATTATATGTAATTCATTGGAATACACTTTCAGCCCTGTTTAGGCTATCCAATGAAGAAATCAAGAGCTGGTATTAAAAATGTGTATTACGTTTAGATTGGAATGAATGTATCTATAGCAAGCAATGACTGCTGAGACCAGGTTCTGCCTCTTTTTTTATTGGCAGCACAACACAATCCCATAATAATAATTACAGGAAGTATACTATAACAAAGGAATTTTAAGTATTACATATGGGCGACTTTCCCATATAAGGGTTGGAAAACAGGGGCGAGCCCCATACCATTAATTAATGATCTTAAAATCGTGTTGAGGCTATGACTGCTGAGACCAACACTCTTAAAGTAATCCAGAGTTACATAATATTCGAATCAAATAGAGTCAATTATTTTAACATTTCTTATGTATCTTCTATTATATGTTTCTTATATATGTGAGACTCACCGGAAATATATATTACTGCATGATTTCGAAATGACTGAGTTGTCTTTATGGTGACAAACCCTCAAAACGAAAAGACAGCTCCGGTAACCACATCATAGATAAGTGTTGACCTAGCTGTACATACAGCCCATTCAAGTGACTGGGCTGTAGAGCGCCCTATGCAATAATTTCCAAAATCGCCACTTAGCACATATAACTTTCAAAATATCTCAACTAAAAACATTCATGTCTACATAAAAGTTGCAGCATGGGTGAAGGGCAAATTTTGCTATAATTATATTCAATAATCTGACTGACTCGCGGTAAAATCAACTTAAGACAACCCTTGAAACAGACTATAGTCAGTGGTGAAATAGACAATAAGCACGGCGCTGATAGCACGTTATGCATAATTCTGCATGCTACAGGCTTACCGTAAGCAGCAGCGGAGGCTGATTATCATTAAAAGTGTTTTAAAACATCATTTTTTCTCGTCATACAGCAAACTATTGCTCACATTCACAATGTTTATAATCAGAGGGAATTAAATAGAGTTTCCCGTTTATTTTGGGCATTTATAAGTAGGCTAAAGGTGCAGTAAGCTCCAGCTTCCACCCAAGCGTGGATGGAGCGGACATTTGGGTGTTGCTTAGTGACAAGACAACGTTGCGTCATGACCTTAGTGTGTAGTGCTATGGGACTACACATGTACACAGAGAATAACGACTGAATTTCTCCGGAATTTTATAATTACAAAAGGAGGAATTGAATCAAAATGGGAAGTGAATTATGTTTTGTAGTTCCCATCGGTGTTTTAGGAGAAATTATATAGGAATATTAAGTAGCCTATAGGCTACTTGGAGCGATGGTAGAGACTTGGTCGATAGCAATGTATAAGGTACACCTGTAGGATTGCTCAAAGGAAACATGAATATATTCGAATTAAACTAAATATGAATAATACACACAACAGCTGTTATACCTTACTGGGATCTTGTATTTATCATAGTTCAAAATGGCCGAATGAACATAAAAGTACACAGCCCAGAGGTGTAGAGCAAGTTGGTGGTGGCTATTGTAATATCAAATCAGAACTAACTTCTAACAGGCAATCCCCACAAGGTATTTTATAACAAAATGTATGCGACTTGTGACTCATTTCCCGGAAACACATCACAAATAACATTAAATATAATAAACGGATTAATAAACAGGGCCAATAGGGACCCAGGCCGGGCTACTTTTTAAGGCGGAGAGAGTTGCCCGACCTGTGGCTAAGCCTTTGGCTTGTCTAGTCTAACATATGAACAAGGCATTACAAACCTACAGGATTCTAATATAATACTTTAAATTCTGGCATTAAACTACAAATAATTTCTTTACACAATAGACTATCACTAGGATATACTATATATATCCTAGTGATATCTGAACTCAAACAATATAGGCTAGTTAATTTAAAACCGGTCTGGGTCCCTAGTGTCTCTGTTTATTAATCTGTTTATTATATTCAATGTTATTTGTATACTATAACCATGTTATGTGGTTATGATATCCACCCCTTTAACCAATGGGGTTGCTTGCCAACCTGCATATCACAAGGATAGTAGTTTGAGTATGATATAGAAAATGAAAAATCATCTTGAATACATTAAAAAGTTCAGACATCTCTACCTTGAAATAAACGCTACTCAAACAAAATTAAGTTAATACATGTCTAAAGAAATGATGTGTACATATACCTCCCACATGTTCCTAGACCTTAAACATATCTTTCTCCAAATTATTTTGCCTGCTTTTATCACTTCCCCGCCTCAGGAAAATGGTACATTTCCTACTGTTATGCATTGAGTCTACCTCGCGGGAGGGTTTGTTTGTGGTCCAAGGCCCAAAAGTGGGTCACATGACCGTGGAGGCGTGGCTATGACCGCGCTGGTGATATGTTAATTAACCTCTCCACGAGCATTGAAGGTCCACCCACCTTACATAACCAACAGCCAGTCAGTGCGCTTAAAACCATAAACACATGGGTTGTTTTGCGCCTAAGACAGAGGGTGAGGCGGGAAGGTGGGGGAGGGAGGGGGTGAAGGGGCTGAGGTGCTGAGGGGCTGAGGTGTTGGCATAACATCTAAGTGCGAAATGTATCACTGATCAGTGAGTTAGATATGGCATGCTCCCCTGATGTCATATCTAAGCTCTAACACCTTACATACAGCTACAAATGTTATCAGATGAAGAATGATTGGCACATTTAGTAGTGACTCATTTGATCTCAGGCCTCTTAAAGAGGCCTGAGATCAAAAACAAATGCACGATGGGAGTTAGATCATGTAAAACACATAGCCATTTACAGGAGATCACCGTCAAATTCTCCACGCGGAACATGGCATAGTTATATAGATTTACACTGTACCATTAGTCCCATAATTCCATGCGAATTTCGATTCTAAATGGCTGCAATGCAAATCCCCTATTAAATCCAGGAATGCAGGATACGAGGAGAAGAGTGCTACAAATGTCAGCCTGGAGAGAATAACTGTGACCGGTGGAATGTGAGGTGTCGGGCCAGACCTGGTTGCGCCTATGGCCCATCACATGGAACTTGTAACAACTACGACTACAACCCCTGTCCTAAAGGTTATTACTGCAATATCCATCCCCATGGTGACTTCAATATATGCTGTCCTGTCCGTGAGTATAGCAACCAATTTTGATCTAGCAAAGAAAAATGAGTAATAGGTCGAAAAAATGATATTTTCCAGATGTTTTTTCTACTGGAGAACTTTGTAGGAATGTTCTCACTTTCCGGCTGCTGAGAGTGCTAAGTTCCGATGAATATATGTACCAAATTCCAAGCACAAGTGTATCGAATTCATCTCTGCGTGTTTAAGATCATCTTATGTAGTATATTTAATTACGTTACTAATGATTGTTGATCAAGAAAAATCACCTGCTTTTTTTAATTAGTCAAATAGTCAAAGGTTCTTTTAGGTTTTCTAAAGGTCCCCTTCCTTGGAATTTGCTGAGCATATTCTGTAAATATAATCTCAAAATCCATTACTGCAAATGATGACTCAGCTTTCTGTGATAAATTATGACGTCATATTGTGGTATTATGATCACAATCCTGTGTTTCGTGGTTTTGTATTACTATTATGATAATTCTAATGCCTGTTGTATAAGAAGTCCTTACTGAAAATGTTCTTTGGTAAGTTAGTTTTTCTTGCCTATGTAGACAAATCCTACCGTAGGAATTAAAATCAGCATTTTCTATAGGAAAATATTAAGAGAGGATATTCTTTGCAACATGCTTTTTTGGTGTATGCCAAGGTTACTGCAATCGCTTTAATGAGATAATAAACCTTGTAATCATTACATGTGATAATAAACCTTGTAATCATTATATGAGGTAATAAACCTTGTAATCATTAGATGTGATAATAAACCTTGTAATCATTATATGAGGTAATAAACCTTGTAATCATTACATGTGATAATAAACCTTGTAATCATTATATGAGGTAATAAACCTTGTAATCATTACATGAGGTAATAAACCTTGTAATCATTACATGAGATTATAAACCCTGTAAACATTACATGTGATAATAAACCCTGTAAACATTACATGTGATAATAAACCTTGTAATCATTACATGAGATAATAAACCTTGTAAACATTACATGTGATAATAAACTTTGTAAACATTACATGTGATAATAAACCTTGTAATCATTACATGAGATAATAAACCTTGTAAAGATTACATGTGATAATAAACTTTGTAAAGATTACATGTGATAATAAACCTTGTAATCATTACATGAGATAAAAAACCTTGTAAACATTACATGTGATAATAAACCTTGTACTCATTACATGTGATAATAAACCTTGTAAACATTACATGTGATAATAAACTTTGTAAACATTACATGTGATAATAAACTTTGTAAACATTACATGTGATAATAAACTTTGTAAACATTACATGTGATAATAAACCTTGTAAACATTACATGTGATAATAAACCTTGTAATCATTACATGAGATAATAAACCTTGTAATCATTACATGAGGTAATGAACCTTGTAATTATTAGATGAGAAAATGAACCTTGTAATTATTAGATGAGAAAATAAACCTTGTAATCATTACATTAGAAAATAAACCTTGTAATCATTACATGAGATAATAAACCTTGTCATCTTTACATGACAGGGAAATCAGGAGCAGCATCAGTCTTGACCTCCCCAGGTCCCCTGCAGGTACTGAATCTTATTTATTGTTTATTCTATTTAACGTTTTCTTTAAATTTCCAAGCTTGGTCACAAACTTTAGGCTGCATCCTCAGCTAGCATCGACTTTATAGATTTTCTACTAATTGTTCCGTCAATACATATCTAAAGAACACTCAACCAAAAGAGTGTGTGAAGAGAGGTATTACATAATATCCTGAATGAATAGACTTGCATAGCACCATGCTAGTATTAGCACAATTAGCGATTTTATTGGATATATGATGATAAACGGGTGATTATTGATAATTAATTTGATTTGATATGATATGTTTGAGAGCTCGTCTACATTATTTGCTTTCACGTTTACCTTTATTTATTTTCAGTTGGCTGCCATACTAGTATTTCTCTACAAGTTTATGTGAAGGAAATGTGGCCATTTGGTGGATTGCAAGATTGATGGTTTTTGAAGGAAGCCTTAATTTGCACAAGATTACCAAAAACATAGAAAATCAAGACAATCTACTACTTATACTGCAAAACATTATGTTACTTAGAATTCAGAATATTTAGACAAAATAAACTGAGAGTACTTGGAATTGCATGGATTACCAAACGTATCAATTGAGATCAAAGTCGATTATAAAATCTACTATGGAAAACAATTTGTTCTGTCACATTTGTAAGGCGGAAGAAACAAAGGTTTGAAACTAGGTACAGTTTGAAAAAGAAACAACATTTTAGGAAATGAAAACAGATTTTTTTGGTTTCTTTTGGTCAAAAAATCATGTATAAAGATGTTTAGGAAGGGTTTTATTGGTAGGTGGTGGGTCATAAACAGGAAGCACACCTATTATTGTGTTTGACCTTATCACACTTCAATAGGGGATTTGCATGTCTCGGTTTGCATATCCCTTACAGTGCATGATGGGATGGATTCAATTCAAAACTGACAAACAAATATTTAGCAAAATCTTTTACGAAAACTGCAATATCATAGCTTGATCAATAAAATCCAACTGCATGATGGGATAGATGGAGTCTTGTTTTTTTAAATCATGTTTCGTGAGATCATTGTTAGATATTCTATGCTGAACATAACATGTTTCCTATAGATGTTACACTTCATACAACTCCATTCGAGATTCAAGAGGGTGGACATGCAAATCCTCTACTCTACTCATGATAGCCTTGACAAGCCCTGTGTTTGGATTACTTATCAATAGAAGATTAATTGAAATATATCTACAGTCAATAGGACAAATATATTATGGAGTGAAGAGCCACATCATGTAGGTAATTAATGATAGTTCCATCTTTGAGTTTCAAGGCCCAAACATAATAAAAAGATCTAGCCCCGTCCTTGTGCATTGTTCTTTTGCACAAGACCTCTAGACAAGACCTCTGTTCTAACCTTTTAATAATCAGCAGTTACTAGTATAATTCGCTCTTCCTAGAATGACTGTAGCGCCTCCTAGTATGAGTAGGAATCCGGATAACTCAGAGTACATACGGCAACTTGGTGGACACATACAGATTTCCTGTCGGCAGGGTCTCTGTTGAGTCTATGGGCGTGGCTACCTCAATGTTTAAAGTACCCAATTATATGGAAAATTCTTACTTTATGACGAATTCATTTAACTGGGGTGATAAAGGGGGAATTTGTAAACCTATAATTGTGGGCACAAAAATATTAGAATATTTCTAAGATGATGTAATAAGGAGGAATCTTGAGACTTGCTGAGATATATAATCAGCATGGAGTTAGCATTGAGTGATGAATCTAATCGTGGGTTTCTTGTCTTTAGAATGGACTCAAAATTCATTTTGGAGGTGTTTTTGTGTACCTAATAAGTTAATGGGAATGGTATGCTAGGAAATTAAGGGATTACATTTATCTAAAATGTTCACTGGTCATAAAAAGAAAGAGTAGTCTTACGCTATGGCATTGCGTTAAGCTAGCCATAACTAGGACATGTTACAGCGACTTCGCTTAGATTATAATAAACATTCATTCTAGATCTTAGGATCACAGCCTTTAGACTTCTTCTTTATACTTCTTCTTTTCCTACAAGAAATGTTTCCTACATGTGGACAAGCCCTTCTAATGTGTATTCTCAAATCTGATTATTGAAATTTATTAAACTAATTTGAACAACCTTTGGAATAGCATTTGGGTAGCATATAAGGTGTATGGTGTTTACTGTTAGACACTGCCCTGAGCAGTCCAGGGCTATAACAACTTAAGCCAGAGACTAAAATGATTAATAACCTCCATTTCCGCCTGCTGATGCACTGTTTGTTGTTCAATCCCATGGTGAACCAGCAGCACCTAAGTGTCAGTCATTAATTCTTTAATGAATTACTTTTGTTCCTGACCTAGGCTCACCACCAATGAGTTATGTATTTAACATTAGATAAATAAAATAAAACATATATATGTGCAAGCCAATCAGTAGTTTTGCTGTTTGATTTTATTGACAGCATTTTGTCACACATTACAATGTGATTATGAATTATTAGTTATATCTGATCAAGTCATATTTAATAGTAATTTACAATGAGCAATATTCCAATGTCTACCTATTCTAAAGCCAAGCAAAGAAGACTACCCTAAATGATTTTCCAGGATATTAAATCGCCGTCCTGCAACGGATTTGGATATGGGTGAAGTTGCCTGAATCTGCAATTTGCCTTCACCAATCTTCTCAAATAACTTAAAGTAAGGACGGAAATTAGGCCTAAAATACAGTTGAACATAACCAAGACCTAGCATTGATCCTTCCTCAGCCTAAATTCTCGCTATCCTAGATAGGCTGATTTGATAATCACGTCACCTAGTGTTTTAATTTGACAGAAAGGAAGCAACTAGATAGTAGGTCCCAGGCTACTAGTACTAAAGCTTTGTTAGTAGCCTGGCGCCTAGTATCTAGTCGGATAAACATCAGTAGTGAGTAGTACAGCTTTGAACAAAAAGAGGGCACCACTGCCTGTACTAGATTGTACAAAGGAAATATCTCATGTGTTCATCACCTTTTTAAAGTTACAATCTCAGCTCATCGAGCAAAATTCGCTTTGATTATCACCCCCCCCCCCCACACACACACACACACCTCCCCAAAGAAAAGGTGAGTTATGAATCTTAAACGTAAACAGGCTGTTTTACTTGGGTAGAATATTGCTAGTATATGCACATTTTTTTAAAATGCACCCATATTTAACATAGACATAGATTTAAAAATAAACGTCAGCACGACGAAACAGATGTTTTGAATCAATGCAAATTCAAATCTATTCATATACACAGTATTCGACACTGTTGTGCATGCCTTGAGATAACCTCTCTGATTATCTCCCCAAGCATCTTGTCTTGCCATTCCACTTGTATAGTTCCCCGAGAGGTGGTGGTGTATTATACATGTATTAGACCCAGTTTGGTCAGATTCTGGGGTGTATTTTTTCACAACAGACCACGGCAATCACTTCCGGCAACTTCCGGTAAGGAATGGGGGTTATAGATGTCAAAATAACTGGTAAATAAAAGTCAGTAAGTGGTAAATAACAGTCGAATCTGACCAAGCCGGGTCTAAAAGCACTAATACCCTCGGTTTTGGATGGTCTGGGTGGTCTATGGCCTGGTGGAAATTCTCGGGGCTAACGCCCCTCGAATTATCCACCAGGCCATAGACCACCCAGACCATCCAACACCTCGGGTATTAATGCTATAATATGTAATACAAGTAATCACCTATGCCAACAACTCATAGTCCAATGTATAAGAAGTGTGGACATATATTTTGTTTTATTGTAGAGCAAATGGGCTAATGTAGTCTGAAACTAATAAATACTAGATATGTGTGGTTGTATTTTGTATTTTGTTTTTTGTTTACTGTTATGTTTATTGCGTATGTTGAAGCAAATTCTAACAAAATTTAGCTACAATTTGTGTCATCAAAGAGCCGAGAGTCAGGCGCAAGTGGAAAACCACTTAGGAATTTGTTCTTAACAATTAGAGTATCCAGGTTCAAAGTTACTAAACATTTTCATCTGGGGAGCCTGTTTGGAGGGCTTCATCTAAATGACTTAGGAATCGTTTAAAATTTAAAATTACACCCCCATGTTTGATTATTAAAAGTATAAAGTATAAACGAGAACTAAAGAACAGAAATCATTACCATGGATATTTATTACTCAATACATTTACACCGTATTTTCATTTTGATTTCTCGTTTATTTTGATATTCGTAAACATCAAAATGGTGTCATCGGTATCATTTGTGTGGTCTTAATCAAATAGATTTCTTTACTGGCAAATGTAATCAGTGTTTTTGATTCTGAAAAGTATAAACGTTAAACCAAACAGGAATTAAAAGAACATAAATCATTACCATAAAATCCTAAACCATGAGTTCTCAACAATTAGATTATAATCATCAAATCAAGTTCTAATTTATACAATAATTCAAAGTTGAAAAGGGGTTAGCATAAAATGCGTATGACAGAATCCCCACATACAATTTTCCTTTCGTCAAATAAATATGACAGGCCCCTGCGCACACTGCTGTCAGGTGAATCAGGTCAAGCAGACACCATCAATCCATTCCATGTCATAGCAGGGAGACAGTGTGAGTGCCAGAGAGAGAGAGGCAGAGAGAGAGGCAGAGAGAGAGAAAAAAGAGAGAGAGAGGCAGAGAGAGAGAGAGAGGCTGATATACTCTGATGTTAATGAGTATATTCTAGTTACTGTTATACTTAAATGTAATGTTAAATGAAGATATCACAAGGCAGAGAGTGACACAGAGAGAGACAGGGGAGAGAGAGAGAGGCAGAGAGAGAGAGAGAGGCAGAGTGAAAGAGAGGAAGGGAGAGAGAGGCATAGAGAGAGAGGCACAGACAGGGGTCAATTCGCCTAGAAGTTACCTATGTACGAATATGTACAACCCACCTTCACCAATCCTCTCAAATAACCAATATTTAAGACAAAAATAGAATTCAACATAACAGAACAGATACTTTCTATAAACCTAATGGTACCTATAATCGAATTTAACCGATGAAATGACATTAATAAATGTGCAGAGCTGCCAATTGTACATTTTCTGACACTCTGACACAGTCTAGAGAAAGAGAAAGGGGAGGGAGAGAGGGAGAGAGGGAGTGTGAGAGAGAGAGAAAGGCAGAGAGGGATAGAGAGAGAAAGAGAGAGCCGGCAGAAAGAACGGGAAAGAACGAGAGAGGGAGGGAGAGACAGAGAGAGAACTTAGAGAGAGACCGAGGCAGAGGAAGAGAAAGAGAGACCGAGGCAGAGAGAAGAGACAGAGAGAGGGGGAGAAAGGGAGAGAGGGGGAGAGCGAGAAAGGGAGACAGAGGCGAGAACGAGAGGGATAGGTGAGAAAGAGAGGGAGAGAACGAGAGAGGGAGGGAGAGAAAGACAGAGAACCTAGAGAGAGACCGAGCGAGGCAGAGAAAGAGAGACAGAGGCAGGGAGAAGAGGCAGAGAGAGAGAGAGAGAGAGGAGATCGAGGGACAGACAGAGAGAGAGGATCAGGGAGAATAAGTTGCTCTTTGCTGGAGCAGGCATGCAATGCGACATCAACAACCGTAGCTGCAGGCAAGGAAGAGTGGATCTCCACCGGCACCAGCACCAGCAGGGGTAGCTAGTGCAACCCACCTGGAGGAGAAGCAGTGGCACTGGTAGAGAGGCAGGAGGAGGAGGAGGAGGAGAGGAGGTGGAGGAGGAGGATGTTGCCTCCTGTGACCAACTTGTCCTTGAGCTGGGAAATGAGGGATAATCAGAGGAGGAAGAAAAGCAAGTGGAGTACTAACGACAACGGTAACAACCCACCTTGGCAGTGCTGGGAACACATCAACAGCACCTGACATGTGTGTTAGAAGGGATCAACGCAGCTACTCTTTCTAGTGCCTTCAGCTTAACTGGCGTTATTAAGGAATAATTTAGGTAAGGGTACTTTATTTGTTCTAATAGAAACGTTATGAGTTGTATATATATCGCATTGGTTTGTTTTGAACTGAGATACTAGACAGGTGGTAATATGTAATGATATGATACAAGTAGGATATATTTTGATTTAAGAAAATAGTATTCAATTCTAGTTTGAATAATAGTAATCTGGGTGGTTCGGTGTACTGAAGTAGATTATTGATTCAGATTTCTTCAAATACATATCATAACTTCATATATATTATTTAGTATCAATCGATTGTTGACTTGAAAGGACTGTCACTCCTGAAGTTCTCCTTTTTCATTGACTCTTTCATCATGGAAATTAACAGATATCAATTAATCAAATCTGTTACGTGAACTTATTGTAGACCGAACGTGATGTGTCACTTCCACAACATTTCTTCATAGGAAGGTTTTGATGTCTGGGGTATTTAGTGCCGTAGTGGTATCAGTACCGAATTGCTGGACTGTATATTCAATGGGGGTAGTGTATAATATTATGATAGCCTAGTTGTAAGCTTGCAAGTTTGCAGACTTACAAGCTTGTAACTACATGTATGTAGATTTTAATTAACATGTAATTACAAAAAGTCGGAGGGTCATTATTTGGTTTAAATATCGTTGAACTGATGAACCCCCTGATTAATTTCCTATATTATTAAGCACCAAGATCTTTAAAACGTCGTTGCAGTTACAACTGCCTTGTCTTAGTGTGTCTTAAAGACCCACTGACACGTAGAACACAACTTTATTTAAATGAATACATATATGGTTCATGAAAAGTAAACCAATGTTTTTTTTTAAAAATTCCTAATAGTAAGTGAGTATGGGTGCGATTTGTATGCTGAGTCACCTCGGGACTCTGGGTACTGCTGGTGGTGGGGTTGATTACCCTGTGACGTCACCGGTGGAACTCACTCCCGGCGCGCTCCAGCGTGTACCAGCTAGTTTCAATGAGAGTCACACCGGGCTACACATGAAAACAAAGCATTCAGGGCTTAGAAGAGTAGTATAATATTTACCATGAATATGTACAGAATATACTTGATAAAGGGCAAATGATGCCCGAAACGTCGGAATCCAATGAACGCAAACCAAAAACTCACCAAACCCCTCCTGTCCAATCCGTTACTGGGCTTAACCCACTCAACTAGGATTTTCCTTAATGCCCAATTTCTTTATAGATTTATTTCAATTTTAGATTTTACTTGTCAAGATTAAAGCAACATTGGGGAACTCTCCGAACTCACATTGCCCTGCTTCTGATAATTCTTTAAGTTGTATACGGTAATAATAAAGATAGGAAAGTCAGTGCTATGTGTACATTAACGTTTCATGAAATAGTTTGTGTTAGGTAGGTAGCTAGGTATATATTTTGATACCTGAATGTGCATTTATGTCATCAACTATAATCGAACTATTTCATAACATATTTACACCCCCTCTCACACACCCCTCTGTAAGAAACTGAAAATATCAACATTCCAATTCCAATCAAAGGTGGTCTAATCTTAGACCGTCTTTGTTCCAATGCCATTTAAAAGATTCCAACAGTATTCAAGGCCATGCGATGATATTTCAGGCCCATTAACCTATATGTTAATGTTTCAACCCTTGAATTTATTTGCCTAAATTCTAGGGTTTTCGAAGCCCCATTATTTGAATACAGTTGATAAAGTGTACATAAAGGTATATCCTATTTCATAGTAATAGCGTTATAAGAATGTTTTTCTTGTGTCTTTTGCACCAAAAAAATCACTATCTTGATTTTGAAAAGGGGAGGGCGCCCCCGCGCCCTCCCCCTAAATCCACCCCTGAGAAAGACATATCATTCATTCCCCCCCCCCCCGTTTTTTTATCAAGTTGAATTAAATACTTGCAGCAGTTGTTTATGGGCAATTCACATGAAACGTCGAAGGGAAGAAGTCAAAGCTTCATATTTTTAAGTACATAGAATAGTTTAAACATACAAATTTAGGACAGTCAGATAGACAAGGCAGATTATCTAATGTTTTTGAATTTTGTAAACATCTCAAATAGTCGCCGGGTAGTTGCATAATTATTCAATGCATTCAGGTACAATGGTTTTATTTCGCCGAAGAGAGGATTGCTATAGCCCTGTAAAGTATACACTACAATAGTGTACTTGCAACGATTAAAGAAATCAGTAGAAATGATATTTATATATAATCTTAAAATCTATCTAGAAATAAGGAGCATGTCCTACGGAATCCATACATACCATTTGTAGGTTAAGCCGATTAGAATTGATGAAGATATTGTACACACAAAAAAAAGAGGGAAAAACATCAAAATTACTGGACAGGACCATTTAACTTCTGGAAATCGACCATATACATATATATGTATAATTATGGGTCAGTTTTTCTGGTGACGTACAATTGGCTAAAATCATACATATCTTCATTCCATCATTCGCCGTCAGTACAAATCATGCCATTCCTTTTATTGTTGTTTCATTGCGATGGCAACAAATTCTTCTTTCAGGATTTGTCTTAATGTCTAATAAATGTTTGAGGTTGTCAGCAAAGATTTCATTGAGAAAACAAATTACCTAGGACAGATAGGAAGCCGCTGCCATCCTACGCTATCTGTCTGTCTGCTCCCCCCCCCCCCCCCACACACACACAAATGCGTTGTCTAGCTGTCAATTTCCTACTATTCAATACAGAATACTTGATACATTTCGTCATACTACAGGGGTCGTAGTAAGCCTTGGGTCAGTACTAGTATTGTGGACGAGTGGCCTGATTGAGGTATTTGTCCACAACCAATCAGCACTCGTCCATATATACAATTGTAGAAGTAAAAACAAGATAAGAGTCTTTATCTTAATGCATAATAGAGGATCGATTTCCATACAAATAACATGTAGGGGACAAGAAAAAGAGCTACGACTAAACAAAGAACATTTGTTTGATTGTATGTATGACTTGACTGGTATTAATTTGTAAATAACTTGAAACTATATAGGATGTTTGTAATAAGTATACAATTACATTATATCACCAGTGGTGAATAACCTCAAGGGGAGGGGCAGGGTATTAAGGGGATGGGACGGGAGAGAGAGAGGTTGGTTAAAAAAGCTTTCGAAAATGTTTGAAACATAATTGATAATTGTATTCATTGTAAAATGCATGTTAGCAGATCATTAAATAAAATATTGAATCAAATGTAATCATGTAAATGTGCATAAGGAGGAGGGGATCACGTTATTTACGAATACAAAGCCCTTACTACGATCCCTGTATACTATTTATATCAGCATCATCATACACTATAATTATTACAATATACTTGAATACTGAATCATTCAAACACATCACAATGGACGTTAATTTCTACTCTTTCTGTCTCACTTTCCTTTACCCACCACGCAGGGCGGGTAACTTTAGGATTTTACCCACCCGCATGATTTTTTTATACGCATTTGGCGATGGGCGGGTGTTAATTTCACACTCTGAAATGTATGCTTTTCTATACCTATCTCCATTATTTTAAAATTCAGATTACCCCACATTTGAGGCCGAATAGAATTAAATGTAGCTTCTGGAGTAAGTCAGATAGCATGCTAATATTTTTCTATATGTCTCATTATCATGAAATACAGAACTAGGAATTTTGTCAACGTCTCATGAGAATTATAGTGCCCATATCAAAGTAGATATAGGTTCTGTTTAAGTATTTTGAGGCAAAATTATTAGGAAAACAATTAGAAAAATAGTTTCCACACCCCATCGCCATCCCCTCCAGACCCCATATTGCAAGGTATGGAGTTTTGAGTTTTGATTCAGTAGTCACTTTGTATGGCGTAGCAAAAGTACAATGTTGGGTACACTCGGATCAGTACATATACATGGAGTATATATAATACCCATACCTTGGTAAAAAAAAACTTATATTGGACAATGAGAAATTCTCGTATGTTCTTTCCGTCATGGAGTAATGTACATTTAATGTGAGCAAATTTGTCTGTACCCATATAGGGATCTGTACACATAGAACTAGCCTTTACGCTCTGTGACTGGAGAGTAGTGGTAGGGTACAGGAGGGGACTGTTCCACCGGTGACGTCACCGCTCCCCTCTACCAGCGGCGGGTGGACAGATGAGTGAATCCCAGATTGGGAGTACTCATGGGGCTCTAACTTCAAAACCGCTGGACATAGGAACTTAAAATTTTGGATTTGGTATCATGGTTAGGCTAGCTATCATACAAGGGGGACAAAAGGAAATATTTTTCTCATGTCAGTGGGTCTTTAAGGTTGAAAGGGCTTGTAAATGCCTCTTAGTTAGGATGGTGAAGGTGGTCATCATTAATTGCTTTCCATACCTTTCCAACAACTTTCCAGCAATATTAACGCAGTTTTACAAAAATATTAACATATAAATTAGCAAAATGAAAGGTTTATAATGGATTACACTTAGATTTTGACAAAACAGTTATCCGTGTAGAGAGCTAGATGTCATGGATGGAGGATGACGCATTTATCCCTTTCAATTTTTCGTATTTTGTACCCCCCATAAAAGTGCCACCCATACATTAATTATTAGGGATGTCTGAAAATAGCAATATAACCTCACACCGACCCTCCTATTCTTCGTACCAAATTTAAGAGTTATAGTTAAGAAATATGTACAAAATCGTAAACTTGTATTTAAGATTATACACCATGTCTGCGTTTCTAAGATCTTCCCAAGGAACGACCAATTTAACTACTATAGCGATTGATTGCCCGTCATGCAAAAATACCATTAACTATTTATTCAAACATACATTGATATACAAGTACTAACATCATTGCAATCTCCCTGATCCTATTTTCTAAAATACGCTGTCATCTCAAAATCATTATGATCATACATCACAGATGGCATAAGGACCAGGGTCATTTGAGAGAATTTGTCAAGTGGATGTTGTTACGGTTTATGTAATATTTAATTAAAATAGTGCCATTATGGAGGTATAACATAATGGGGGTGGTGTATAATCGCAACTACATTTCAGGGCTTGCAATTTCGTAAGTTGCTTGTAGTTACTTATCCTGCGATTACAATGAAATATATGATTTGTAACCCCTTGATAACGTGCTTGCAAGCAAAATCGCAGGGCCAAAGGTTACATCTACAAAATTGTAAATACTTAATTCTTTTGCAAGGACTCGTAGTAGTGATGGTGAGGGGGGTCATCACAAGGGCTTGTAAGGCCTTTACAACTGCCTTACCAAAAGGCACGTACTTATAATCTGTTGCAAAACAGTTCTTGTAAACATATTAACGGGTTTTAAGCCTCTTTTTGGAAATGAATCTTACAAGTTTTGAATCCCCAAATACGCCACTGCATGTCACACACACTCACACAGTGAAAGGAGAGAAAGATATATTAAGGTAGAGGGAGGAGGGAGAGAGGGAGAGGGAGGGAGGGACAGATAGGTATTGAGAAAGAAGATTGATATACAGAAATGAAGTTCTGCATCAGCCAGAAAAATGATTTTTTTACTGATTCTCTTAGTTTTTACATGAATGATGTCTGAACTTTCTGAGCTTATAATTTATGATTTCATTAGTCTGTATGTATATGTTGCATAAGCGCCTGTGAGTGACATTATTTGCAAATAAATTGTTCACATTTTAATATTAATCAAATTATTGGGGGGGGGGGGGGCTAGGCCCCCCATATAGTAAGTGCCCCCCTTGCCCCCCACCCGGTTGTGGGTGTGTTAAGTGTGGGTAATGGGGTATGTGATAGTTCTGTTTGTGTATGCAAGCTTTACGAATGCTTGTACATTGCTGCAAGACCAATACAAACTGCATTGTCAAGCACTTAATAATGTTAACAATCAATTGTAAATTTATATTTCCAATTACAATGTTCTAAAATTACCAACCCCTACAAGTGGGTCAAGGATATATTCTGCACACTGATTTACAATCTTTATTTCGCAATCGTAGGATTAGTAACTACAAGCATACTGCACCCGGTTACAAGTTCCTTGTAAGCCTGTATGGTTACACAATAAACTTTGTAACTACCAAATCCTATGCTAGAACATACCCATTTCCGAATTTCGTAATTGTATCATATGCACCAGGTTTTGGCTTACAAGTGAATTAACAAGTGCTTACGAATTTACGAATCTTACGATTTTGTATTCTTAATATTATACACCACCCCCAATAATTATATGGGTCAGCCTGTCAAAAAATGTACAATTCGCCTTTACCAACCTTTTTAAATAATCAGAATTTGCGACAGAAGGACCTTCAAAATACAGTTCAACACAATCAAACGGATAATTTAAATCAACTCTGTGCCACAAATGATACTCAGATATACCTAGGATAATTTGGAAGAACTTCCTAAATGTAGCTCGAACTGCCGATTGTACATTTCCGAACGATCTGACCATTCTCATTCTGACGTACCTAGCCATTGGTCTATTTTGATTGCAATCGGAGCATCTTATTCATAGACTAACAGTGGTCTGTTACATAACAAACCATTACTTAATACTGTTTTTTTCTTTTACTACTTCTCCTTTCTAAGCACCTGGTAAGGAAGTGGTAGGGAAGGAATTTGCCATACAGTCTAATTTGTATTCCTACCGTAGGAATTTAATTTCCTTCCTTAGAAAGGAAACATAGCTTAGCAAGAAATACTTTAAGTAAGGCTTTGTTATGCATGAGGCTCCCGGGGAACGGGTAAACCTTGTCCTTGACTCCCATGAGCTCTGCGTTATGACTAGTTATCAAACCAAGCGTACCTGAGCCTTGTGTGTTCTCTTTCCTGCAAGAGGATTCTTAAAGCCGCACTCTCAGTTAAAGTCGATCGGTAAGGAACGTAACGATGTCGTAAGGGACTCTTTTCCACTAAATTCTGTGAGAGTCGCATGGAAATCGGCTCAGTGGACCAGGCCTTTAGTTTGTGTTCCTTTCCTTTCCAACTCATCTAACAGTCATTTGACCAAGATTTTTGAGGATTTTTCGGCTTTTGAAATAAAACATTGAAATTTCATACTGTAATTTAGTCAATACCTTGCTTCTCATATGTTGACCATCTTCCTCTAGTTTATCAATTTGCCTGGCAAGTATAAATTTACGAGAAAAGGTTAATCGTTATCTTCTTTGTTGTACTTCATCACCTGACTTATTATTATTGTATTAAAAGTCGAATCGGCTGACTTCTAATGCTTGTATAAACTTATTTAATTCAACAACTGCATGATAACAATACATTCAGCCATATTGGTCGAACAATGAGACAATTCGATGAATTTTCTTCCATCGCAAAACTCCTTGCTAGACTCCGGGTAAGGTACCTTTGTCGAAGGAGTTTGCTGCACTCTGAATGTTTTTCTTTATTCTTAAAATGGAGATTTTCTAATCAAGAAAGGAGTATAGTTTAGCAAGGTAATATGAAGTAAGGATTTGTTATAAAACCGACAGGTACATATTTTATCGACATAAGGTGCGATATTTCCAGTTCAGCGCTCATAACTGGTTATAGACTTAAACATTGTTTATACGTGGCATACCATTCTACGGGGTCTGACTAAAAGACGCACAGCACCGGAAACCCGCACAGCATCCGCACAGCACCCGCACAGCACCGCCGCTACTTGTGCGACTAATATTAGACGCACCACTTTGCCATTTTGTACATGAAATATTCTTCTGATCACCATGATATTTCAGGATACAAATTAGTGAATGCGGATCTCAAAAGGCTCTAAATATGGCTTTTATAACATGAATAGTTTTACTGTAAATAGCTATCGAATTTCGTGATATTTAGTTTAATCTACTGTTATTAAATCACTGTCCTAGCTATTATATATATATTATTGTAATATTTGTGGAAACTACTGGTGGTTTATTTTGAATTTATGCTTGCGAGAATGGGCAACTTTATTAAATACTCTGAATAAAAGGAGAATCAACACAAATTAATGTCTTATAACATATACATATATATAGAAAAATGTTTATTCAATGCTTAGTCACAATAGATCAATCAAATAATAATTCATCGCCCGTCCATATTCATTCAAAACATTAACATGAAATAATACAAACACTGTACTAAGAAAATTGATAAATCATAATCATTCAATACTCCCTTCATATTTCTTCTTATATTCGGATACAATAATAACCCTAATAAGCGGGGGAAGTTGGTAGTCTTTCCTTCTAAAAAGTCATTATTATTTTCGAATATTGTTTATTTGGATTATTTATTTGGACTGTCTAAGACAATAATAACATGTTTGCGTTATCTCTCAATATCAATATTTTTCATATTCTCTCCCAATGTCAATTTCAGCTTAGACGTTTATACATTGTCATACATTGTAAGACACATCACATTTGATTGTATAATGTTTTTATCATACTAGTTCTCATTGCTCTCCTCTTGCGCTTTACTTGTCCTGGCTACTTTTTAAACATCACGGGAAGTGTTTGCAACTTTGACAGTTAATTACAGTAAAGCTATTCAACTATTCAATCTCATATTTACTAGTTTTTGAGTTCCATCCATCATTATTGATATCCTAAAATTTCTCGGTTATAGATTAAATATTTCATGTGAAAAACTGTGAAGAGGTACATCTAATATTAGTTGCGCAAGTAGCAATGATGCTGTGCGGGTGCTGTGCGGATGCTGTGTGGGTTTTCGGTGCTGTGCGTCTTTTAGTCATACCGCATTCTACGCGACATATACCTTATTAGAAAATCCTGAGTAACACAACTATTTTCTAGTAAAACCTTTATCATGTATATATATATTCATTTTACCACTTTCATTTACAATGATTATGATCTCAAACTACGGTAGAATGTGCCGCTCAATAATGATTGTATTTAGTGTTGAAGACCAATCAACACATCCAGCAATTACATAATTATACCCTATACATAATATATTTCTATATATAGTACACTCACTCTCCATTAATCAATTATCACCAGGGGATAGCGAAAGTTATCTATACCATAAAACTTTATCTCTATTATTATTATATTCGCATTCCACTTAACAAAAAATCGAATTGTTTTTCTTTTAGCTTTACGATACTTTATGACGATTCAAACCCCGATACAAAGTTGTTTATTTCAATATTCTTCTATGTTAGGGGTATATAATAAACAGTGAATGGAACTTGGTACTAGCATAATTGAATATATTGGACCAGATTGCTGCACAGTCTGGTGAAATATATTTAATTACTAGCACCGTCATTCGATTCTCTCTATATTCGTCCGTATATTTATTTCATGAAAGATTCTAATACAACTAAGAAATAGTTTTCAGGTGATCGGTTGACATAAATACAACCTCTCGCTCCTAACAGCAAAATAATTTTATAATCCCATAAAGACACCGATGATAGGTGTCTTTATGGGATTATGAAATTATTTTGCTGTTAGGAGCGAGAGGTTGTATTTGACCGGGAAAGTCATTAACGCAGTACGCGTCGAATCACTGACATAGCATTCGTATGTGATCTGAGAGACTGAACCTAGACTGGAAAAGGGTGATGAGGGGGAGGGGGGGGGGGAGGGGGAGAAGGTACACGTACATGTATACACAATATACTTCAGTACAGAATGGACAACATTTCAGACACTTGTCGATCATTTCATTTAATACAAGTATAATCTACTGATAATCATTTCTTGCGGATGTAAGTTGGTTTTTCATTCTGAATTTGAAAGTTACAAAATCCACAATGTTTCTTTCATTTGTTCTGATAGACACCGGTGCTGAAAGAAAGATGAGTCACAATTGGCAAAATAGATATTTTTCAAAGTGTTTTTTTCACAAGATCTCTTTGTAGGAATGTTCTCAGTCTCGGGCTATCTACCGCTTTAAGTCATATGAATATCTACTAAATCTCACGACCATGTATTAAATATATCCATGCATTTCGAAGCTCATCCTATGGAGTATATTTAGCTACTTTAAAAGTAATTGTCAACCCAGAGACATTGCAAACTTCTTTTTTTCGAAAATAAAAATATCAAACTTAGAACTATAAATGTACTTATTAGCTGTCCTTAATTCCTCATTGGAATCGGCTCGATCTAATCTTTTCAACTTGTAACTCATTTTCCAGGAACACATCACATTTCTGGTGGAATCTGTTCATGCATGTTTCGGGTGTTGCGCATAAAGATGTATCAGATGTCAAGACTTTTTAATACAGATATCTATAGATGCATTTCAAAGGTCATCATAAGCGCATACATTTAACTACTTTGCTCATGATTGACCTTCCAGAAATATAGATAACTATCATTTAAAAAATCAATAGAATTATTGTTTGATATCCTAACAGTTAATATAATTGGAATCTGCTTGGTATCGTCTTTTATATGATGGTGGCATCTGAAAATTTATTCTTTTTTGCGACTTAAGAATCATTTTTCCGTAACACGTCACAGTTATCCAAGTTATAGCACCGTATTGGCTGGGTAAATGTACATGCATTAGCACTTGGGTCAATGGAGTGCCATCCTAAATTGAATAGACTTATCTAATATTGCTATGGGGTCTATTCAGTTCACCTGTTATAGTTGGTATTCTACCAGCTACATGAGAGCGGGATCTGGTGGGGGGGGGGGGGGGGGGAGGGCAGAACATGTACAATTAACCTTCACATCCCAGCCTTTCCTTTACACCAGGCTGTTCCTGATTGAACTCTATTCAACCATATCCTGGGGTAGTATACTACCATCTATTGTTGTGTTATGGTTTACCAGGCTGTTAGTTCGCCTCCTATAGCTGTCTTCCACCACCTCCTGAGTAGTATACTACCATCTGTTGTTGCATGGTGGTGTGCCGGGCTGTTTAGTTCAGCTCATGTAACTGGTCTTCCTCCACAACCAGAGGCAGTATACTACCAGGTATCTATATTGAAATTCCATTATGCATTAAAAAAGCTTGCAGAACTGGACCAAGGCCAATGCCATCTATTATTGTAGGATGTTTTACCAGTTTAGTTCATCTCCTGTATTATACTACAATCTATTGTTGTATGTTTTGTTTAGTTCAGCCCCTATAGCTGGTTTTCTACCGTATTCTCAAAGATCGCTTCCCCGCCTCCTAGAAAATATCCTATTTTCTACAATGCTACCATTATATTGTTGTAAAATGTTTTACCAGGCTGTTTAGTTCAACTCCTATAGAGGTGTTCTACCCTTCGGGTTATTATACTAGCATCTATTGTTATATGGTAATTTATCAGGCTGTTTATAGTTCAGCTCCTATTGCTGGCCTTCCATTAACTCCTGGAGGTAGTATATTAAACACTCGATAATTAGGCTACGTATACAGACATATGACATGGTATTACTCCCGCCAGTTGAACCCATTCCAGATGTTTAATTAATTATCAATTTATCATTAATTAATCACCAATCAAACTGTAGGCCTGCGCATGGGTGAGGGCGTCAGAAAATGTACAATCGGCAGCTCTAAACATGGAGTCAATTCTGCTAAAATAGGCTGAACATGTTAACTACTAGGTATTTCTGAGGTATTTAAGTGGAGCCTTATATTTGGTTTATTTTAGAGGAGTGGTGAAGGCAAATAGGAATCTGGATTCTCATGGAATTATGGGACATATGGTACAGTGTAAAAAAATATATTAAAAATGTGTTATAAAACATGTAATGTTTTGCTAGGAATATGTTTTCGGTCCACTAATGTCAACATCTCTGTAGAGGGAATGATTACACTCCTCAGACTGAATAGTCCAGTCAAACTAAAATTTTGCAAGGAACAAATTGCAAGAAATCATTTTTTTGCTGGATCATGTAGGGATGGTAGAGGACATTTACCAAAAAAAAGTCCCGTGCCCTGGGCCTCTGCAAAGGTTCCCGAAATGGCCACTAGGGGAACCAGCTTTCACTTTTTATTTTATAACCGCCGGAATATGAGATCTAGAGCTTAGGTCATATTAAACCATCTTTAGAGGACTTAATACTCTTTCGTTTCATATATAACATGTGTCTCTGACCTTAATAGTCACTGAGATATGATACCTCAAAAATTAAGGTTTTTTTCGAAATATTTTGTTATCGTCAATCAACTGGAAATATTTCATAGATAACAAATAGTAGCAGCCTAGTACTTATTATATGGTTTGTAGGAAATAAAGAGAGCTTTCATATGAGCTATAGTCCACGCTTTAATCAGGAGAATTCAATTTTCTAGAAATTTTTTCCTGAAAAAATGTTGATCAATTATTTTTCCCTTTTATGATATTTTTTTAAAAAACACTCCATGTGTCCCCCTTATATTTTATAGCGATAAAATGTCATTAGAAACCTTCATATATATGACAAAACCAATATGCATTCATTTAAGAGTGATAATTAGACATACAACAGACAGCCACCAAGAAAGGAAGATATTTTCTTGCTGCCACCTGGGAGTACCAGGGAAAGATTGGCTGTGGCTCAAACAGAACTTTGGATCAGGAAGGCGTGCTGGGAGTTCTGAGGTGGACGCCAGGAGGTCATAGGGAGTGGAGAGCATACGTTCCACCATCAGCACAGTATCTCGTCGAAATGCATGAGAGGCCTTTAGGAGGCCATCTCGGGAGAGATGAGACATTGGATAAGGTCAGGAGGTCAGCATATTCACCCGCCCTCTCTACAGACGTGGGGCTGTATGTGGCTACCTGCACAGCCTGTTAGAGGAGGACACCTCCAACCAGAGGCTTCACAGCTTCACAGCTAAAACAGTGGCTGAGGTGGTAGTCACAGAGGTTGTATGCAGATATGGAACACCACTTATCTGACATACAGACCAGGGGCGAAATTTTGAATCCAACCTATTCAATGAAGTAGCCAAATTGTTGGGGGTTTGGCGCACCCACTCCACTCCATACCACTCCAAACAGGGTTGTCAAGCAGCTTAATAGAACTCTTGGAACCATGATGTCGGGGCTAGTAAATGAAACACACACAGATTGGGATAATTACATCAACTTTGTCACGAGTGCTTACCGTGCAACAGCACACAAAACCACAGGTTTCAGACGAAACTTCTTAGCCCTAGGTCGAGAGATGAATATGCCCTGGGATGTGGCTTATGGAAACCCCCCAGGCCAGCGAGCAGAGACCACCAGTGGATATGCCCTCCACCTGCTGGAGAGGTTAGAGAAGGCACATGTAACAGCCTTTGAAGCCATGCAAACAACCAGGGCTAGACAAAAGGAATACTGTGATATGAATGTGCGGGAAGTTCAGTATAGTGAAGGCCAAAGTGTGTGGATATTCCAGCCAATAAAACATGTTGGCAGGTCACCAAAGTTTACGAAGTTTTGGACAGGCCCATGGTGGGTGATAGAGAGATTTGGTGATGTGGTTTACAGGGTGGAGAGAGGAAGGAGAAAAAAGGTCGTCCACGGTGACATCATGAAACCAGCTCATGTTGGAGCCAGGGTGGTCCCAGATACCGTAAAACCAAGTGAAGACCAGTACGGGCGACCTGTTACACCACCACCTCTTGACCCCTAAAAGAGAACAGACACCAGGAGCAAAGAACAACAGCACACAGATCTTGTGAAGGCCATTCTCAAGCGCGTAGACCTGAGGTCATGGGAGGATATTCAGAGACATGGGAAAGAAGCAGGTCTGTGCCTGCTATTAATAATAATAATAATAGATTTTTATTTCCATATTACATTTGCAACAATTGTCATACAATGTAGAATTAAAAGAGAGAAACCTATGGAAAGAGGAATAATCTCTGTGACAGTCACAGCTCTTCTGAATATCCCTTAAATTTTGTTTTATTTTGCTATCCCTATTATTTGTACATCTATTTCTAGTTAAAATATAGACAGTGTCTAATATTGGACCTGCCTGCTACATATTACAAAATAAAGTAAAAGCAAGGCAAAACTAAGTGAATAAAATGAAGGGTGTCTCAGGACTTTTCCCAGTGCCAGCAAACTAGCTGAACACGTGAGGACACATCAGAACCTTACAATGGGGAAAAAGTGTGGAGACTGTGCAAAGATTTTTAGGACTGGCCGCCAACAGAATATGAGAAATCATAGGAGGACAGCACATGGAGATAGCATGGAAGAGGACGTAGCCATGTCTGATGTGTTGGTCCCTGTCAGAGAGGGAGGGTTGCTACCCCAGAGGAGCAACACCTGTCTAGAATTGGTTTCAGGAATGCACCACCCACAGCAGCTGACGCCATTCCTGCTCCTCCTTTTACACCTCCTCCAGCTAAGATAAGGTGCAGGTGCTACCAGCAAAAGACAGAGGCATTATCTCCAGGAGGAGTTGGATCAGATGCAATGGTACCTGAGATTGTGAGGGGAGAGGTAAGAGTAGTTCACACGGACATTAAGACGTGTGTAGATGGTGAGAAAATGCAGCTGGGAATACCAGCTCCCACCAATCAGACACCTATGCTCACCACTGAGACGGTTTATCAAGAAACCACAATTGCTGCTCCGGATAGCGATGTAACTCTAGCAGCACAGGGGCTGTGTGGACTGAGGACCCCCTCCCCCTCTCTGTCTGCAGAAGATAGCCAGCTCTCTCACAGAGCCAATATGAAGAAAGTGGTGGAATGGTTGGATTCCAATTTATTATGAAAGCACGCCACCAGCTCGGGTAGCACAAGTTCAACAGGTAGTGTCCAAGGGGAAGAGTCAGGACAGTTGCATACGCAACAGTAACCACAATACCCATTGTTAGCATTGTCGTTTCCAAACTCATTAGCATTAACCTCAAGGCTCTGATTGGGTCTCGTTATCATTAAGCCATTACCAGAAGCAGGTACAGTATAGCACGATGTGCGCACACAAGCACACCAAGAAGAACTCTCAATCAGATATAGCCACTTTTACAAGTACAGACAGTTCCAAAGAGGAAGTACACAATGCCAGCATTAATATAATGGTCAAGGTTCATAAAGGCAGGAAAGGAGATCAAGACCTTGATAAACCATGCTACAAGAAGTACAAGGAGAAAAAGAAAACCAGTACATTCATACACCCTAAGGACTTGCCCCCTACCAAAGCTGCCATATCCAGGCATTCAGAAAGAGTGTATTGTCAGGTTCAGGAATAGACAGAAAACGACGTAGATCCTGCTGACTGGGGATGGAAACTAGTTAATGGTCAATATGAGCCCATACCTACAGATATGCCTGTGGGACCTCCAGAACTGCTCAAATCAGTCAAATTACACAACATCTGGTTGTGCTGGGGCCAAGTGTACATGCAGGAAACATGGCCTTAACTGCTCTCCAATGTGCAAGAGCTGCCAAGGATATGCTTGCCAAAACAGTAAGGCCCTTGTGCAGATTGAAGAGAATGAAGAGGATGAGCTTGAATTTAATTATTTCTATTCTATATTATGCTTCACATCTAAGCAAGGGTTGTACATAATAACAGTGAACTTGAAAGAAAGAATTTTGAATGAATATATGTTGTATTTTTGCATTAAAATCCAAGATGGCTGCCATTTGGGTCATTGAATGACAATGGATATTATTTCTAATATGATATGAGATATAATCATTGATAACACAGCATATAATGACAGTTCTGATATAAAATACAGTGTAAATGAAAGTTGTGGTCAATCTTAAATATTTACTGATTTAGCGGAATTACTGCCCGATCATGCATAAAACACACAGTGTGTTCATATGACTGTAGATTTTTTAACTGAAATGGAATAATTAAGAGTGTCTACACATATTAAAAGTTTTCTAAGTGGATTGTGTTCAGAAAAAATCCATATTAGAAATGATACATTCATTTTCACCTCAAAAATCGAAAAATTTCAACTTTCGGGTGGCCGCCATTTTGGATTTTGGGCATCTCTGGTCTCAATAAAGAATGAAGCTCATCAATAGGTTCTTGCGCACTCAAAACAGAAAGATTGATGCCTTCAATTAAATATTATGAAAATTATAGCTGATATATATGGAATTTCTCCATTTCCCACCAAAATCCAAGATAATCGATCAACAGTTTTTTGGGGAAAAAAATTCTAGAAAATCAAATTCTCATGATAAAAACATAAATTATAGCTCAAATGAAAGGTCACTTTATTCCCTACAAATAATTTAATAAGTACTAGGCTGCTACTATTCGTTATCTATGAAATATTTCCAGTTGATTGTTGATAACAAAATATTTCTATATATAACTTTAGTAACTTTATTTCCATTTGTATACAATAACTTACAGTTAAGGTTTATATGTGAAAATGGGTGTCTTTCCTCTGTCATTGACAGTTCTTCAATATTTAAAAAAATATTGGCTAAAAGAAGTAATTCACCTCAGTATTCTCATCCAAAAACAAACGCGGTTGCTCCTAGATAAGTCCTTTTAAAAGATCTAAAAGAATTACTATTCAAAAACAGTTCATGTTTCTGTGGGGTAGAGACAATTATAGGTCCATATCAAATTATAGCTAAATTGGTGTAGATTACGATTATACCCTGTCCAGCCTCGAAAGAACCGAAACCGCAATGCTAAACTATACCGGCACTCTTTGAAGTCTCGGTTCTTTAGAGGCTGGACAGAGTGTATGTGTGTACTATTTAAGAGAAAACTTCTAATTTTTAGCTTTGTAAAAAAAATCATGTATTCCGTTTTTGATACTGAACGAATGGTGGCAAGGAATGATCTAACGGGTGCTTGACAACTATAACAGTTGGCTGTAAAGGAAAGCATCGAGCGAAAATGATATCCTCTGTTCAGACGTTAAGAAAAACAACAATATGAAGCACTTGGAAGAAACTGATTGTTTTCCAGCTGGTGAAAAAACTATATTCCCAGAGTTCCGTGTGCCAATGGCTTCTCGTGCTACCATATAACATTGTTCCCGTCGACAATTTCCGGTAATGAGAGATATATATGGTCCTCATCTTAGAGCTGTTGACGTTAATTGTGATTTGTTACTGGAAAAAGTGTAAAGAATGATATGACTTTGAAAGGAACCTCTGATTAGAATATTTTCATGTTGGGGGTGTTTAGTACTGCCAGTGGCATGAATACATGTACTACATTTTAAGGCTGTATACTCAATGTTTTAATGCATGTCTGTGGATATCCTACTACTTTAATATGGTAATACAAGAATATGAAGCCTGATTGACTGAGAGATGACGGCCGCCGATGAGCGATAATAAGTACTGTAGACATCACAGGAAAGGATTTAGGCCGGGCTCTCAAATTTACAATATTATGAGGACAATTATGAAGCCCTTTTGCAAAACAACCAGACAAAATCCTAAAAGAATGAAACAATATATATATACGTAGAAAATCTGTAGTTTTGTTAACCAATGTCAACTGAGAGCGCGGCTTTGAGCTAAGGAAGGGAATTTTCTTATGGGCACCGGTAGGAAAGAAAAAATTAATGGCTTCCTACATTCAATTCCCAGCTGGTGGAGCTATCTTGTAGACACACTTATAAATACGTATACCATTTGTATTCCTACCCACCAAAGTAAAGGGGAAATGTGTAGGAATTCACATACATAATTGTCCTTTCCTTAGCTTGTGCAGAGTTAATAGCTGCATGAGTGTATGAGTGTGTGAGTGTATAACCATCTCTATGGCCAGTCATTTAAGCATTATTTCCCTCCGCCGTGTTTGGCCCTCTGGGGTACTTGACCTGCTGGACGAATCGTGGCCCGTGCAAAAAACATTTTCGCTGAAAGTAAACACAAGCTTACCACCGCCACCCATGCCTCTACTACAGAGAACCTATGTATCCCCAAGCCCCATCCACCTAACTTTTCTTGCCTAATTCGATCTTAGCCTTTCTAATTCTTTAACAAATCAAAGTGGAATTGCATCAATAAATACATGTGTGAGTTTAAAAGAAAACCGAGCCCCAGATGTGAAAATATTAGTGAAATCAAAAGATAAAATGACTTGAAAATGAGACAAATGTAAAAAGTCCAGTTTGGACCATGGGGGACTGTAGAGATATTGCATATAAACACTGGGTATATCCATTGATGCATAACAATTTAGGTTTACTTTAGTCCCCCATTCTCCTCATAGTGATTGAAGAGAAAGGGGAAACCAATTTTGAAGGTCCCTGTGTTCGCTGGAGGCGATTTAATGATTCAAAACATTCCTTCGAGAAAAGAATTTAGAGGATATTTGAAACATAGATACGATAGCGAATACGATACTCACTTAAGGTCCCCAGATACTGTCTCATCAAGAATTGTTACATGAAATTGTCATCTTTGGGAAATCAGAAAATACATGATAAAAATTATAAACTGGAATGTAAATCCAGGAATATAAAAAGATTGATATATCGATTATAAAGACGGTGAGAAATATGCGGGTTTGTTGCTTATATTGTTGGGCACTGTATTGGAATATCAGTGACTGAGAATATAAATAGGGGGGAGAAGTATGGGATTCAAAATGTAATACTCTGTTTCGTGAACCTTAATTTGCAGTTTATTGTTCAATGCGAATATTCTTATTGATCTAATTGACCTTGAAAGTGCAATATCACAGGTATTATTGACACCAAAGTCCATCGCAAATTGTATGGTACTCAAAAAGCAAGACATAAAAAAGATTATATGAATGGAATTTTAGGTATCAAAACCAAAGTAATTAGTAAATTATATAATACGCTAATAGCATGACATACAAAGGATTATATACATGGAATTTTAAGAATTAAACATAAGGTTAAACAACTTATGTATAGCTCTCAGCGACATTAGACTATGACTTTAACAAGTTGTTAAGCGACAATTTTTTCTCCGTAACGTCACACTAAGGAATTTATTATTGTGTAGATTTTGAGATATCTTTTTGATAAATGTATTGGTATATTGTAACCCTAACCCTAACATCACAATATATTATTGTGTAGATCTTGAGACATCTTTTCGATAAATGTATTGGTATAATTATTGTAACTGCATTATTCATTTTATGTACCCTTATTAATTGACTGTATTGATTTAATACTGGAGTGCCAATTCTATGGTCAATAAGGAAAAACTGCGAGTGGGCAGAGGGTATAACCCGTTCGAATTTAACTCCATGATGATGTAATTGTATAATCCTTATTTGAATAAAAGTATTATGATAATAATAATTCAACTTAATGATAAAAATACATCTTGCATCTGCAATCTATTCATATAATGTGCGAATGCAGGACTTCTAGGCCTCCATGCTTCCTGTACCATAGTACCCCCGAGGGCCAAATACGGCGGGAAATAATGCTTTTAGTCTCTGTTGTTGCCATTTCACTTCTTGACTTCAGTCATTGACTATTGTATTGGGTTTGCCTTCTTGAATACCTCTTACAGCGTTTTCCTAGTCCCTATTACTTCATTTGGGGGGGGGGCACTATAGTCGCCCATGGGGGTTATCAGTGTACAGGTGGTTATATCTGGAGGAACCCACCCAGAAACGGTTTTAACTGAGACTAATTGTGCATAATCACTCGGCTTGGCCTCAGGATATACCCCAAACAGGGCACCACCAGCCCCTTAATGTTGGTCATTAATCCTATAATAACATATTAAAAAGCAGTATGCAACAAAGTATGCACCATACCCGTAGACAAGATATCACACTGCCACCCGGAGAAGAGTCATGTAAATGCGAGCGTTATAACCGACTGCACCCCCATCCCCACCCCTCCATGCCCAACCACCAGAATTATCGCTCCATTTATTGGAAGGTATCTATGGAAAACAACATTTAACAGCAGGTCCTCAGGTGCGGAGATAGTGCCATCAACCTCCGCAAGAGGTCACTCTGTGCACAAGGGGGGAGAGTTAGCGCCGGGTAATTGGCTGCAGGATGTAAGAAAATCAATAAAACCCTCCCGTTCGCGCTTCGTATGATTATGTACAAAATTCTTGGCATCCTCTCCAGGCAGATTCTACCTGAATCACCTACATCCCCCAAACTGCCTTTTGTCTCCGTGGGTGGATCGAGCAAGACTTGTACTTTGGGGAAAAGATGAAATGTGTTGCAGGAAAATGAGTCACAAGTCGCAAATAAATGGATTTTGAGACAGCTAAAACAGAGCTATAAAATGGAATATTAAAGCTGTATTCTCAGCTATTATTGAATTCATCAATGTTTTTACAAGAAGTAGAATTGATCGAGCGAAAACAGACACCAGTGAGCGATAATAATTGAATTCATCATAAGAAAGGATACATGTGGGTCCTCCGAATGCGAATAAGGACGTTTGTGACGCCCTATAACAAAAAAACAACCTGTCAAATTTTGGTGAAATGATGGGTTTGAAAAGAATGGAACAAAAAGTAGAAAACCTTGCGATTTTTACCAACGTTAGGTGAGAGTGCAGCTTTAAGATGGTAGGCCTACTATATATGAATAAGTGAAGACATTTTGGTCTGCTAGAGGTTATAAAAGGTACATGAATGGATGGCAAACTGCTGTCACTGGTGCCTATGAAGAAATTACAAGCAGAAACTAAGTGTACATAGGCCCGTGGTTTTTTACCACACTATCGAATCTCTTGCACTATGATTGTTGATGTCTATGACAAGGACATATATATATAAAACGTCAAGTGTCAAGAGATGATGAGATACTAATGTGATAAATGGCATGTTCACGTGCAACTGGTATACGAGAGAGAGTAAGAAAGAGAGAGTGAAGGAGAGGGAGAGAGAGAGGTAGGGAGAGAAAGAGAGCGAGGGGAAAGAGTGAAGGAGAGAGGGAGAGAAAGAGAAAGAGGGTGGGAGAGAGAAAATGGAGAGAGAGAGGAATTAACAGCGAGTGAGACTGAAAGAGAGCAAGAGGAGAGATGGAGAGAGAGCTAATGACATAGAAAGAGAACAAGAAATAGTTAACAGTGATCAGTTTACATTTATATATCTATTTCCGGTTCATGTAGAAGATTGCGTTTCCAAGGGAAACGAAGATTGATGTCAGTTAAATATAAAATTCGAGAGGGAGGTATAGTAGGAGGGAGTGGAAGGGGAGATCGACAGAACACATGAAATCCTTATCCCATATATGACTGGTCAGTCCATGTAATTCTGTTGGTCCCTTTAACACTTTGCATATGAGGCATCTTATTTCTCAGCTTGCCACTTTAATTCACACATGGTCTACCCTTTAATTCACACCTAAACGCCATCCCCTCCCCCTCCCAGCCATTACCAGCATGATTCTGATCCCATCTACTGATATCAGAATCAACAGATTCTTCACACTGATATCCAGGATGGGAGGAGCCAAGATGCTATCAATGATTGACAGATCTCACCCCAATTCAATTAGATTGATGATAACATCAATCTAAAAAGGGACGGAGCAATATAGCCATCTCATCGCATGTCCTTTCACCAAAACTCTTTGTGAAATCTTATCTTCATTTCTAATGAGAGCTAAACACCCAGGGCTGGGGTGAAAGACAACCTTACCTTACCTACTACCGTATCCCTGCACACATGCCTCATTAAAATTTAATTATGTTCCATGCACTAGGACCAACTGTCACATAAAATGCTTGATGATGTAGGTTAGATTATAATAAGAGAGAGACAAGATGTCATGTACCAATAAACAATCTCATCTCCTTCTACTGATATTCTTTGCGAAATTATATCCAAATTTTAGATCAAAGTTAACAGCAAGAACCTGGGTGAAAACATACTTTTACTCCAAGTTGGAGTATGTACCACATGCTATTTGTACGGGACAGAGTAGTGGTAATGTGTGCAGATCCAGCATGTTTGGTATGACTTCTGGTTTATTTTGCTGAAAAATTATGCCAGTTGTTTTTTGTTATTCATCAGCTTAGAACTACCAACTATATTCCCAGAATGTCAGAGAGTTGGCTCTATGAGATCTTTAAGTTTTATAATTTTGTAAAGATTACTTCATTTTAATTTTATTAATTGAAAATGACCCAAAAGTATTATTGTGTTTCACACATGGAATCCCTTCCCAAGGCACAATATAAAGAGCCAAAATATATATATTCGGCTGTAATTTTGGATTGAAAGTAATAATAAGTGTAGGTGAAGGGTATATTAGAGACGTCGCCAGGTTACGCCCCTTGGTCACGCTCCCTTCCGCGCACGCCAAGCGACGGTGTTACGTCACAATGACTCCCCCTTCCATGTCAAAACAATAATATTCCTTCCGCCCACTTCTGCTCCTTCTCCCCAACGGACCACACATACTTCGAAAATTTTTATTTTTCGTTGTGAACTTGAGTCGTTTATTTGAAGATTTATTCATGATGGGGAAAGCAAAACAGTGCGAACCATGCGGCTATGCCCATGAGCCTCCTACGGGTCAACTTTGTAATAGGAGATTAATCGCTGAAGTTACGGCGATTGAAGGAGAGAAGACTACAGCACTTACCGCGAGGGTATCTGGCCTTGAGGGCATGGTTGAGAAGATCCTATCAGCTGTGGAGGGTCTTGAGAAGAAAACCACCGATAATGTTGCTTCTCCTGAACAATCAGAGGCTTCTTCTTCCGATTCAGAGGTGAAGATTCGTTCGTCTAGATCTTCTCAACGTGGGATAGTTCATGAAGAGAGATCTCCTAGCCGGGAGAGCTCAATCTACAATGTATCGACTTCCAGTCGTCGTAGGAGGAGCTCCTCCAGGAAACGGTCAGGCCCCTTCGACAGAGACCAACACTTGGACAAGGGTGAGAGCATAGAAACATTTGATAATTTATCGTTGCTTTCCCTCCACATGTTGGAGAAGATGGTTGGAGACTGTAGACCATACGATGAGTTAGCCGGGGTTTTATCTCATGTTATTACCATGTCCGAGAAAAACGCCTCACAAATGTACACTTTGAAGGCGTCGTTATTATACGATCAGGCAGTCCGAGGCCGGGCTAACAGGAAGGGTCTCTCTGCATTTAGTGATGTGAAGCAGGAGGAGATCCTTCGATATTACTCCTATGAGAATTCAAGGAAAGCGGTGGCATCTAAATCTGGATCGTCAAGCAAGTCCAAGACTTCTGCTAGCAGTAACACCAAGATTTGCTTCAAGTTTAACGCGGGGGGTTGTTCTAGGAGCCCTTGTGATTATCCCCATCGTTGTTCTACGTGCTCATCTCTCGATCATGGCGCCAAGTCATGTGTGTCGGGAAAAGTCGCCAAATAGGATGATATGGAGAATTGGGTGGGTGCTGACACCTATGTTTTACAGTGCAACCCGGTTGCTAAGTTGTGTAGCTCTTCAGATAGTAAGGTGTTAAGCGATGGCAACATGGACGCAAATGACTATGTGTTGATCGAATCGATAGATTCGCCAGGTAAATTTCCTCCCGATTCTCCCCCATGTGATGACATTAATGCGACTTGTGACGGTAACTGTGAGTACAGAGATATTTGCGATGCTGTTATGAATTTTCGTCGTGGTAATGTTGATGTATCGCCCGATATGGCTGTTTTTTCTACCCCTGTATCTAAGAATGGTAGATTTGTTGATGTCTTTAGTAGTTGTTTTCTTGGTAATTGCGACTGTGTACATAAACTTGATGATCTGCCTGTTCAGCTTAAACCGTGTCGCTTTGCGGCTATATTATTCCACCAGGGTTGTTCTGTTTTTGAACGATATGTAGATGTTTTTAATGGAGTCATTGACGGTATAGATGTGGTGGACTCGCCAGTACAGGCGTACGACTGTGTAAACTACTCCTCTATTCTGGAGGACAGAGCTCGTATTAAAATGGATAACATTGTTAAAAACGAATTATTCGAAGGTTGTATTTCTATTGTTGAAACTAAGCCTAAATGCATTCATTCTCTCGGAGCTATTTTCAAGCCGGACGGCGGAATTCGGCCGATAACAGACTGTTCCCGTCCGGATCGTGACTCCGTTAACTTTCATTGCGATACTCTGGTCCGTAATTTCTCTTATAATAACATTGATATGGCGACTGACATGGTTAGTTCTGGCTCTTTTATGAGCGTCGTCGACATTAAATCCGCTTATAGGGCGGTAGCCATTAACCCTAAGCATAGGACATTGTGCGGCTTCAGGTGGATTATTGATGGGAAAGAACGATATTTGACTGATAACAGACTGTGTTTCGGCCTCAGGATAGGCCCTTACATTTTTTATCGCATTTCTACTATGGTATCTGAATGTATGCTTAATCTATTTAATGTACGTGTGGTGAATTATTTAGATGATTTCTTCCTTTGCACCCCAGACCTACCCTCCTGTACCCAAGCCCGTGACTCCCTTATTGCTACCCTGCGTTTCCTTGGGTTTTATGTGGCGTGGCCCAAAGTGACCACTCCCAGCAACACCTGCACCTACCTGGGCTTCGAAATTGATTCACTCCAAATGACTTTGAGCCTTCCTAATGGGAAACTGGACAAGCTTCGTGTCATCCTTCAAGACGTCCAAGTGGCTAAGTACATATCTAAAAAGGAGCTGGAACGTCTATGTGGTTATCTCGCCCACTGTGCGTCTGTCTTCAAGGGCGGGCGTACTTTTTGTAGACGCCTCTTTGACTTATATAAAGTGATGCTGGAGAAAAGATTGAGCCGCTCCTCGATATCCGATGCATTCAGAGAGGATATCAAGTGGTGGAGTGCTTTCTGTAAGGTATTCAATGGTGTGTGCCTACTTGTAAAACCAGAATATGAATTGCCTATGATCTCAGACGCCTCAAGCAGGGGTTTCGGTGTTTTTCTGGGCGGTGATTGGATAGCAGGCCCATTTCAACATTACACTGTGCCCTGGGAAGATACTGCTTGCAACCATTTAGCTTCTGGGCCTATGGAGAACCTTAAGCATGACAACATCAACGTCCAGGAGCTGTACCCTATTCTCCTGGGCGTGAGGAGGTGGAAGGACAGGTTTAAGGGTTGTCGTGTGAAATGCTTTATTGACAATACACAGGTGATTGCCATGCTCACTACAGGCATAATTAAGCTGCAACAAAACGTGTATGCAGTGGCTTTACGAACTGTTTTGGACCACATTTATATATGGCATTGAACTTTCACCTTATTATATTAATACTAAGCATAATGTTGTCGCTGACTATTTATCTCGTCTCCCCTATATGGGAGAAGATTGTGACTTTTCTACATTGACCGAAGCAGGCTTATGTTGTTTCTCTTCATATGTTTCATCTACTATTAATAGGCATGGACAAATGGATGAAGAGGGTTGCCATGCTACAAACCAGATCGGTTGCACCTTCCACGCTGATTCAACGCCAGCGGCAGTGGAACTCATTTAGTGACTTTATTCGGAAGAACAGCATTCCATGTGCCCCTATATCAGTAGAGGCCCTGTGCATGTACGCTGCGTTTCTATCGACCTTTATGAAGAGTTCATCGGTTACTACTTACTTGTGTGGCATGGTCTTTGGTGCAAGACTACGCCTTATTCAATGCCCTGCCCTATCTCATCCCTCTATTAAGAGTGTGCTTCGTGGCATCAGCCGTTTACCAGGCTCCTCTCCGACCCCATCGGATCCCATCTTACCTGCTCAACTGTTACTTATGTCACAGCAAGTAGACTTTTCTTCAAATCATCAATGTGTGTTATGGACAATGTTATTATTCCTCTTCAGATCTCTTCTGAGAGTAGGACACATCATTCCTTCCCCCCATGTTCTTCATCGGCGGGACATATGCCTGACGTCTTGGGGCCTAGTAGTGACAGTGAATTCATCCAAGACCTCGTCATCGCCGTTTGACATTCCCATTGTGAAGCTCAAAGACCACACCTTGTGTGCGGTATACTGGCTTAAGAAATATGTGCTATCAGCTGGACTGTCTTCAAGCTCCCTTCTGTTCGCCACAAAGTCTAGGGCGAACCCCTCTTACGATGAATTCAAGTGCTTTCTACAAGACTGTTGTATTAGTGCCAAGTTGTCAGGCGTGTTCTCCCCTCAATCCCTAAGGAGGGGAGGCGCCACATTCATGGCATCTGTGGGTGCGTCGATGTCTGACATCAAATCCAGGGGTAATTGGCGCTCGGACTGTGTCAATTCTTACATTTCCCCTTCTATGGAGACCAAGCTAAAAGTGGACACTTTCATCTCGGAAAACTTATCACTTCTGTGACTCCGGGTTGGCCTCTTTTGGTGAAATAAACTACCATGTTATGGTGGTTGAGGCCATCCCTTCTTCACTGTTATTATTATGCATCTAGTTACAGCCTGCAGAGTCCTCTAGATATGTGTAGGTGAAGGGTCACCGCGTATATTAGAGACGTCGCCAGGTTACGCCCCTTGGTCACGCTCCCTTCCGCGCACGCCAAGCGACGGTGTTACGTCACAATGACTCCCCCTTCCATGTCAAAACAATAATATTCCTTCCGCCCACTTCTGCTCCTTCTCCCCAACGGACCACACGTACTTCGAAAATTTTTTCTTTATGTATTGTGTTTTTTATGGTGAAATAAACTACCATGTTATGGTGGTTGAGGCCATCCCTTCTTCACTGTTATTATTATGCATCTAGTTACAGCCTGCAGAGTCCTCTAGATATATGCTTATATATATTATGTGCCCATATGAGCATCAAACATACAGATTATAGGTTTTACAGGCCATTCCCTTCAGTTAAATTAATGGTTTCAATATTTTCCAACAAATTGGGATTTCACGTGTGACTGTATAAAAGAGGAAATTAAAAACTAACATAATAACACAACCACAGGTCCGAATTTGTTGGAATAAAATGTTCCCAGAATGTCAAGACTAGTATATTATTATGATCCAAGGCCAAACAAATATATTCAAAGTATTCTAAATTTTCCCCCTTTCCCAGTTCCCCAAATAGCAAAACAGCACACTTGAAAAAAAACTGACCCATGTCACACATTTAAGTTTTAACACTTGTCAGTACACCATTTCGCTTACCCATACTCATGGGTGTGTGGCATCATTTTCACACGTTTGAAAGCTAAGGTGCACCCTAAACAGAGGTTATTGTGTATTCAGAAATCGCCACAATTGTTACAAGGTCAGTCTTATTTAGAACAATTTAATGAGCAATAATTGATTAGTAATGGTTAGGTAGGTTCGAAAAGGTGTTTTGAAGGAAGGTGTATTGTTCGATTGGGTCCACAATTGGTTATGAGAATTGTGAGGCTGATGTTTTTCTTTATAGTGAATGATAGGTAGAGACAGATGTAACATTGTAGCCTAATGAGATTGCATAGAGCATGATGAACATACTTAACTTAACAATTTTGGAATTTTCAAATTTTCTAGTCCTGAATCTAGGTAAACGAATGGCCAAAAAAGTACAAACTACTTGGAACAAAGCCTTGAGGGTAGCATATGGCAGAGATGCTACAAATAGAGAAATAATCACGTGGTCTGCAATCTTGCCTCTTAAGCAAAGAGCTGAGGTTTCAAGTCTGAAATTGATTTTTGATCGAATGAGCAAGTACTCTGCCTTGGACAATCAAGGTAGAAATTTGAGAAATAGAAGGGATAGGATGTTGCTGATGAAAAGACCAAGAAGAGAAAGACTCCGAGGGAGTGTTTTCTATAAGAGTAAAATCTTATGGAACCAACTTCCAGACCAAATAAGGTTACAGGAGGACAGAGATATGTCCATAAAATCTCTGAAAGCATGGTATCGTAGTAAGAATATAGAGGGAGAATAGAAATTTATTACTAGTACATAATGTGTCTATATAAATTGGATAGTACAAATTTTATTATAAAGCATTGAATGGATGTGATATCTGGGGAGGGCTGGTTGATGGGGGAGGGAAGTGGAACAGGGGGTTTTGTCACTGTATCTCTTAAAATGATATTTTAGATTGTCGAAGTATATGAAACAGCCAGGAAATAAACGAGAGATGAAATAAGGCTGTGGATGTATGCTAGAGAATTTTTGATATGTACAAGAGAAATTGAGGAATGATATCTGATACTGTGATGTTTTTTGAATAGAAAAGTATTGAATAGAGGTATACCAGAATTTTAAGAGGTAATTTGGATACAGTTTTCTGTTTATTTTGATTTCGAGAGGCAACGCCTGAGAACCATCCATGACGGACAGAGCGTATTTTGTAATTTATTAAATATTATTTTGGCCTTTAACGAAATAAAAAAAAAAAAAAAAAAAACGTTCCTAAAATAACCCATGTTCATTGAACAACCTTGGTGTTACAGTGTTAAAGATGCTATGTCTTGAAAACTGTCTACAACAATCAAAAACATGTAGGAAAACGTTTAGATCAGTGGATGGGACCGCAGGGAGTGATCACAAAATCGTAATCGCAGCAAAAGCATCTACACAAATATGTTGTAAACGGGGTTGAAGATGCAACCATGTTCAACATTGTTTAGATTGAATACGTTGTGGTAAACGGTGCCTTTGCACTGTAATTAACCATTGCCACATGTTAAGGAGTATTATTCCCCAGGCCTGGTGGCCTCTCGAGAGATTCTCAGGTCGGTCAAGACTGGGCATTGTAAACGTGTAGGATAGAGGACGAGAGACTGTTTTCTTAATGAATATAATTGCGCAAGGCCTTTAGGCCGCGGACAACTATTCAACTATTCACTAAGAACAGTGTCGAGTTCTCCAGCATGCTTATCCTACAACTTCAATTGTTTGTTTTGTAATTGAGTATGATTACCCCAATACACATATGCCATTACCTCGGATTATTAACTCTATGCAACACCTTATAATCCCTACCACTGTTCCATGTTGGTGCCCATCAACACCTATAATTGATTACCCCAATCGATACATGAACGGATGCTATTTAAATATGGGATCTTTTGAGGTCATGAAAGAGTCCTCCAAGAAGTCTCAAAGAATGCACCTGAAATTCGGACCTACTTTCTTCAAGCATGGTAGTCCACCCTAGCCAATGCTGGGGAATAGGGGCACCACAGCAAGTGGAGAATAAAGTCCCCTAGGCACTACTCGCATTACATTCTATCTTAGGTCTGTGAGTCAGAGACCGACTCAGGGTCAGTCTCCATATGTGATGTGACTAGGGACTGACATAGTGTAACCTCCCTCAAAACATACACGTCAAGGTGTATCATTAGTTAATCATCAAGAAGCCGGATGTTGGATGATCGGGAGTGTTTCTGAAGCAGCAGCATGGGCGCAACTCCAAGTTGGGTCAGTTTATACCTTTGTAGCAGGAGCAGTATTTAAAAGTGTCCTCACTGCTGATGTTTCACATGCAGTATGTGTACTTGATGTTTATAATTATATATAATGTATTTCTTGTATCTCACTTATTTTACTCCTATTTCTTCTCATCTAAATTGAGGCTTGCAAGATTTATCTGTGCCTTTTCGGAGTTTGATTATGTCGAAGTTGTAACATCATACATTTACTATTGCAAGAGTATTTTTAAATTGTTTAAAACCAAGGATGGTTTCTTTTTTGTCGAGCAATTTCTCATAATATAAAGGGCCCCCAAGGAAGATCACTCTTGTGAGGTCGAGTCCTTTTCTTGATTATATATATTGTATTATGTGAGATTGTGAATAAAAGTTTTATATATTGTTATAGAGTTAAAAAGTGGTATCTCTAGTTAGTTCGTCCTTTTGACGATTCGTTTTATTCACTTAATTATTAATTACAGACATGTCATATCAGGTGACGCTTCACCCTCTGGCGAATCGCCTTTTTATTCCTCTATAAACTGGACGAATGTACTTCTGAGGCGATTGACGACTGTACTGGGGGACGATTTCCTCATATGTATTGTACTCTGTGAATTGGCCTGCTTGAGGTCCGCGTTTTTGTTATAAAAGCATGAGTTTGTGAAATGAGAGACAGAATAAACCTGGCTACGATACTAGAAGGTTGTTACGTTGATTCTACTCGAATATAACCTGACCAAAGTGTTGATCCTAGTGGATTAAGTTATTCATCTACTGGCGCTAAGAATAGAGCGATTGGCGAAGCAACAAGACTGAGCTGGCGAATAGGCGAATCACCTTTATTCAGACGAATAGTAGTAGTATACAATAACCTACAGTAATATGGCATACTCAACTTCTCCATCACTTGAGCATCTCTGGGACGATCAACCAATGGGGGAAGACCCCCATCAGCTCATGGGCCAGCGAATCGATGAAAGGCGAAACCGTATCATTGGTGGCAGCGGTGGGATATGTGATGCCCTGGAGGAAGACGGATTCTCCTCATCCAAGAGGGATCCACATCCCTTCGCCTTGACTCCTTCGTTGGAGGTTACTGTAAATCCTAGGCAGTACGAGAACTGGAGAAGCGCTCAGCCAGCCAGGGACAGGAGAGTGCGAGTACTGGACGAAGTACCAAAGCCTGATACCAAACCAAAGCCAGGCAGTGGAGGAGGTATAGCCACAGCAAGACCAGGACGGAAGGTGAAGGCTTCACCCCGCATCTATGATGGATCTACTTCCCTGGGCGATTTCCTGAATCATTTTCAGGTGGTTGCCGACCTGAATGATTGGACGGATAAGGAGTGTGCTTTGTACCTCGGCACCAGCCTGGACGGGTCAGCTCTAGCCGTCTTTGACTTGGACGTGCCAAACAGCTACCTGCTTCTTGTGGAGGAACTAGAAAAACGCTACCAACCAGCTGATCAATTGGCCTTGTATCGCACCCAGCTGCGACTGAGGCGGCAACAGAAAGACGAGGATGTGAATATAGTCGCTGACGATATTGAACGCATGATTCGCCTTGCTTACCTGAGAGTGGATCGGGAAGTGAGAGATGATTTAAGCAGGGATGCTTACATTGCTGCCCTTCGAGATGAACGACTCAGGCAGTGGGTGGTGCAAGCTCGCCCAGGAACATTTGCTGAAGCCAGGGCTGCTGCCCTCCATGCTGAGGCCTTCACACAGGCTGAGAAAGACAGATACTCTACTCCAAAAGGACAGGTCAGAGTGGCTGTGAGTGAAGGAACCAAGAAAGCAGACCCAATGGAGGCGGTGTTTGAGAAGATTCTTGAGCGACTAGAGCGCCTGGAGACTAGTAGGAGTCAACCTAGAAGTAGGGGTTGCTTCCAATGTGGTGAAATGGGACATTTCAAGAGAGACTGTCTGAATCGTCCAAGACTACCTGCTGGGGAACCTCAGCAGTTGCAGGGAAACGACCAAGGACAGTGAACAACCGGGATCCTGTCCAATGCAGGAGAAGGAGGGATGGATCGCGGTACAAGGGCGATGGGACCCCTCCACAGCAGGAGTAGTAGTGGATGGACGATGTAGGGGAGTTATGATCCAGTGGCTAGTGGACACAGGGGGCGTGTACAACAATTATTAGCAAGCAAGTCTGGCAGCGAATGAACGAATCACCTCCTCTTAGAGCATCACCTGTGAGAATAACTGGGGCTGGAATAATGCCGGTGGATGTGTTAGGCGAAACAGACATTGAAGTGGACTTTGGATCTCTGAGGATACAAATGCCAGTAATTGTAGCCAAGCTGGATCAGGGAGGAATCCTAGGAATGGATGTGATCAGAAGCAGAAGAGGGCAAGTGGACACCGATAGTGGAATCATATGGCTAGAGACTAATGGAACAATGGCCCCTGAGAGACTGGAGGGTTATACCTATGCAGCTTATGAGACTACTGTGAAAGCAGGAAGCAGAATGATGATGAAAATTGAGTGGACAGCAAGAACTAATAAGGACCAGATATTAATCCTCGAAGATGGAGGTTTTGTTCCCGACTTGAGGGTGGCGAGATCAGTACACACGTCACAATCAGGGGGCAGCGTGGCGGAGGTACTAAACAATGGAGATCAGGACATTCGTGTTCCCAAGGGTAGTAAGATGGCCATTTGGGTGGAAGGAGAGAAACCCCTACCCCCCAATGACATACCAGAGCGAGTGAGGACGGAGGAACAGGAAGAACAATTACTGAATGATCTCTGGTTACAGACGGATAAAGAATTGGTGGGGAGATATGCAGAGAAGATAGACCAGCTATATCGACGGTTCCTACATGTATTCTTCCTGGAAGGTGAGGAACTCGGAAGAACTGATCTGACTAAACATCAAATTATGACTGGCACACACCCACCAGTCAGAAATAAGCCGAGGCGAGTCCCAATTCATCAGAGACAGGTTGTGGAAACAGAACTCAAGCGAGGCAAGGGGAGGAATCATAGAACCCGCCTCTGGACCATGGGCCTCTCCAGTGGTGCTAGTGAGGAAGAAAGACGGGGGGTGGTGTTATGTAACATTACGTAACATTGTGTAACCTCATTATATTTATATTATTATTAATTATCACCTATTATCACATTACTTAAAATCGCTAATTATACTTAACTAGCTAGGACTGTGCAAGTCTACTTATACATGCTATGCCATGGATATTACGTAAGGGCTCCGCCCACTCATGATTATGCATGTAACCTCCTGGAGGAGCCTGTATCTGAGATTACCATTAAACAGTTGCTTCGTTCTTCTCATGAAGATCAGACGTTCGTTAGTCTTCTTCTATTAGATCATTACACTGGCGGACAACCCGCTCCATCTTGGACATAGAGATTTTTCTCACAAAAAGCGAGTTCATTTGCAATTTGAAGCATGTTTTTGAGCTATGGAAGAGGGTGCGAATACGCCTGAGTTGGCCTTGTTCGACAAGATTAAACGATCTGTTGAGCGTTTAGCAGCGTTACCGCAGGCAATAGTCACGAGAGGACAAAGACGAGAGAATTGAGGAAAAATCTTGAACCAGCAGCCGAGGCAATTGGACTTTAATGAAGACCCATACGAGGTGCCTCAGGACATGGAAAATGTTCCAAATGTGAATGCAAGATTAAACCCAGGAGCAATTCCATTACCTCCACCACCAGTTCGTGAAAATCAGCAGGAGGAGGTAGTGAATAACGATATTAATGTGGACTTAATTGACGAAATTATCAATAGAAACGTACAGCAGTTGGCTGGAAATAATATTGGGCACGAGCAACAAATAGAGAACGTGTCAGACGAAGAGGAGCAGCTCGTTGAAGACGAGCAAGATCATCAAGAACGAGTTGAACTTAACCTAGAGGAAGGGCAGGAGCCTGACCCAGCTGTGGAAGCAGTTAACCCAGTTGTGAATCAACAAGCACAGGCTTTGCAGGAAAATCAGCCACAAGTCGGTTTAAACGTTGATAATAATATTGAGGGGAATGTTGTAGAGGAGAACCAGATTGACGAAAGGGACTTAAATAATCAGAGAGAGAGAGTGTTAACACCTAGAGAACCAACACCTCCTTCTCCGAGGATTAACCCAACTTAACTTTCAGACCCCCTTACAAACCCCTGCAAAACCGACTCTGAATCAACTGATTCAACAAACACAGAGGCCTATACTGAAGAACTTCCCACAGGCCCCAGTGTTCAACGTGAATGGTCCTAGACCCCCTGTGATAACTAATACCCCCCATCACGTACAGCAACAAATCCCACTTAGGACAGATCCATATCAAAACTGGTGGGATATGGCGAATAGACAGGGAGGTTTGCCTTCCCCAAGGAATGTGCAAGACGATGGAAATGCTGGTATTCACGAACAATTTTATACCCCCTATCAGTATGTTCCACCTCAAGGACAGTATCAACAATATGGTGAAAATGTTGTTCAACAAGGACAAAATTTTGTGCAGCAACAGGCACAAAATGCAGTGCCACAGCAGCCTCAGAATATTGTGAATCAGCCACAGCAAAACCAAGTCCCAGATCCCAATATTAATGTTTATCAAGCTCCCCAGCCAAGGAACATTGATCAGGGGAACCAACGAGGACGACAACGACAGGGAAGGGGAAGGAATACCCCTCCACACAGACAAGTGCCTAGGCAAAATCAGCCTAGGAATCAAACCCCAACTCGTCCACAACAGAATTTTCATCTACCAAATGTACAACAAGGTATGTACAGACCCCCACCTCCACCCTATGGTCAGCATCTTTATGACCTGGTAGACGAAATAAAGCAGATGAGATTGGATCAGACTGCTTTTCTGGATGTGTCCCTAAGAAGGCAGGCAGAGGCTACTGGCCTCACTTCGACAGCAGCATTGTCGAAGCAATATAGGAAGCCCCCCTTGGTATTCGACAAGCCCACAGCTATGAGACCAGTGAATGAATTCTTCGACAAATTTGAGGCATTTACAGTGCCTATTTGCGAAGATAACCAGCTTATGGTAACCACTTTAGTCCAATATTTGTCGGGGAGGGCTAAAACCTTCTACAACCAAATAGTTGGTGTATATGGCGACACACTGCCATATAATCGCATTAAAACCGATTTTATTGCTAAATTCAGCAAGCTTCCCTTGGCTGAGGTGTTGAGAGATTATTCTCATAGGAAGCAGGGCAGGCACGAGAAGGTTATAGATTATGATAACGATATGTTAACCTTGCTGTCCAAGGCAAATGTTCCCTTACATGTTCAGATCAGATTTTATGTCACAAATCTGAGACCAGAATTGGCTGGAAGAGTGGCTTCTGAATTTCCAATGACTTTAGATCAAGCCTCAAAAATAGCAGCGAAACATGAGGGGATGATAGCCTCTGACAGAGCCCCCAGCCATATGCCTATGGAAGAAGCAATACACATGATGTATTCGAAGAAAGAGAAGAATTATACAAAGAAGTATAGCGAGGATAGTGATCGTAAGAGAGAGCAGTATCACAGATCTTGAGCTGATAAGTATAGAGAGGCTAGGAAAAATCAGGAAAAGAAGGGAGAAAAGCCTCAGAAATACAGATCAAAGCACAAGGGTTATGATAGCTCTGACTACTACGACAGTAGCAGAGAGAGGTCATCCAGTCGCCACAGCAATTTTAGCAACAGAAGCTCCAGCAGGGAGAAAAGTGGTGATGAGAAAAAATACTACAATAAGGACAAAAAGAAAAATTTCAGGAGCAATAGCAAAGATAAATCTGTGTATTTTAACAAGGACAAAAAGCATAGATCTAAATCATATAAGAGCAAGATACTATGGAACAAACTACCAATGCCTTTAAGACTGCAAAGGGACAAGACCACCTTTGTCAGAGAGTTGAAAATTGATATGTGGAGAAAGTATAACGAAGGATTGTAAATAATGTAGGTAATTACCTGCTTCTATACTATGACCTATACTAATGTGATATTTTGTGAGCCATGTAATGTAGTTTAACTTTTTTTTTTTTTCCCAACACCGGGTCTTTATTACCAGAAGTAAACAAAGTCAACAATAAGAAGTGTACACAGTTATACATCACTTCTTTCCAAATCGCAAGAAAATAAAAGTTTTTAATATTCACTCTGTATTTCATCTTATTTTTGTACTAAAGATGTTTAACTAACTCACGAATTATAGAGATTCAACGTTTTTTTAAACCTCCTATTAACAATTTTACAGATCGTGGAGCATGTTGTCGAACAAAAGGTTATAAACATCCCCGTGGTACAGCACCTGTTGGATCGACCCGACACCACCAAAGGGGGGGGGGGGTCATAATACCGAATGAAAAAGTCTACGGATTTGGCGATATCACGCTCATTTGACTTAGAAGACTCTTCATGATCATATATATACATTCAGTTTTGGTCAGAAGCGATAATATCAAGGACGGCTAATAATGTAGTTTAACTTGATACTGTGACAACAGTCGGCATGATTCCGAAGGGATAACTACTAAGATACGAGTTAGTTTAGTTTGAATACTAGTGTCTATGATATGATTTTGTACTAGTATCCCAAGGGATGCCAAGCGCCTTGCTTTTGTGCGTATCGATGTATTCAATGTAATATTGTTCTTCTAAGTTGATATACCCTGAATGATAACTTGCTTTGTAATAGTAATGTTCATATTAGTATTTTCGAACGTAGTAATGAGAGTGTTCTTATGGAGTAACGAGTAATTTTACTAGGCAACATGTGTAAACATCCATGGTGGATTTCGCGTCTTTTCTTTTCTATATAAAATTAAATATTCTATTGGCCTTGAATTGAATAAAAAAAAAAAAAAAAAAAAATGGAGAGATGTCACCCCCCATAGATCATCCTCTAAAGAGAGTGATGATTTAAACGAATAGGCTGTGTCTGGGAGGGCGACCAACACAGCATAAATGAAATTGTTGACGAAATAAGCAATCCCATGGACATTTCCAAGGAACAAGGATGTGTTTCTCCTAGTGAATCGGTAACAGAAAAGGACAGAATATCCAGAATTAGAATAGGCAAGTTCGCTGGTACAAAGAAAAACATTATTTCTTCCACCAACACAGACAAGGACGACAACAATTGCCAGGCAGTGCTAAAGCTGAGGAAAGCCAAAAATAAAGGTGAGAAAGTTTCAGTCACTGCTCCAATTGATAAAGGTTGCATAGAAATTGAGGTAAAAGATTTGAATATGCCAGTTCTTGTTGATACAGGTGCCGCTATTTCTTGTGTTAGTTCTGCATTTTTCAGAAAAATCCGAAGTAAAATACCCAATGGAAAGGTTTTACGCTGTAATATTAAAATATTTGTTGCAGATGGAGGAGCACATCATTGTTATAAGAAAATTGAGTTAAATTTCATGATAGAAGGCCAACAATTCACTCATAGATTTATCGTTCTTCCTGCGTTAACCAGAAGCATGATACTGGGAGTTGATTTCTTACGAAAGTTTAGAGCAAAGATTAGCTTCAAATCAGGACAAAAACAACAGGTGTTCCCTATCAGAGCTTCACGTAGGTTTGTGATAGCTCCAGGGACTGAATACACCACTGTCGCGGCAATCACTTCTTATGAAGATATGTTAAATTCAATAGGGGTGACTGAGAATTTGCAGCGACAGAGGCCAGTTTCTTTCCTTGTTAAGCATGCTTTAGTCAAACCGTTTGGGGAAAATAAAGTTCCTATAACTATTTTTAATGCCTCTAAAGCAGCCACAACGATCGAGAGAGGAACAATTCTGGGTATTTATACGTTGGCTAAGGAGGACAAGTTTTATTCCCCCAAAGAGGTGGAAAATTTGAATGAATTGGTCGCACAATCGAGTGAAAACAATGATAAGGTAGTTGATTTTCAGATCAGCGAGGACTTGAATCCTGAACAGAAAAAGGAAATATTGAGTCTATTGCATGATCACGAACATTCTTTTGTCGGTAAGGATAAAAAACTAGGGTTGACTACAGAGTACGAGCATGGCATTGACTTAAAACCAGATTTTAGTCCCACAATGAGGCAGCCATAACGAATGAACCCAGTCATGACCAAGGTTATGGCTGGAATTCTAAAGGATCAGGTAAATCAAAATTTAATTGAAAAATGTGTGGATCCTGTGGAATTTAGTTCACCTTGTTTTTTGGTACAAAAACCAATGACAACTGACGGTAAAAGAGCCTGGCGTCTTGTGATCGACTATAGGCAAATAAATCGCTCTGTAAAAGACGAGATAAGGCCTTTTCCACGTGCTGACGACACAATTGAAGCTGTTGGGCAGACACAGGGGCGATTTTTCTCTCGCTTAGATGCATTTGCTGGATTTCATCAGGTGGGTTTAAGGGAGGAAAATCGATTTATTACAGCATTTAATACGCCCCTAGGAGTATATAGGTATAAAGTCATGCCAATGGGACTTAAGACTTCTCCAAAAGCATTTCATTCCCTAATAGAACATGTATTGAGAGCAGTCCCAAACACATTCTATTACGTAGATGATGTGGTGATCGCATCACCTACATGGGATTCTCACGTGCAGGATATCAAAAATGTATTCACAGCTTTTGACAAGGCAAATATTAAATTTAAAAAGGAAAAATGTTCCTTTGGACTCACCAGAGTCCCCTTTTTAGGATTGATTGTCGACAAGGATGGCATACATCCTGACCCAGCAAAACTAGACGCTTTGCGATCGTTTCCAACCCCAAAATCAGTGAAACAAGTACGTTCGTTTGCTGGGCTGGCTAATTATTATAGGGTATTTATTCCTAATTTTAGTCAGATAATGAAGCCCCTATATATGCTGACCAAGGCGAAGGTTAAATTTGTATGGACGTCTGTGGCAGAGAGTGCTTTTAATAAAATTCGAAATGCAATTCTGGAAGATGCAGTATTGGTATATCCAGATTATTCAAAAGAATTCATTCTCGCCTCGGATGCCAGTAACCAAAGTCTTGGGGCCTGTATTTCTCAAGCTGATATTAATGGGAATTTGAGACCAATTGCCTTTGCTGGAAGAGGGTTAACCCAAGCTGAACAAAAATACAGTGCCACAGAAAAAGAATTGGCAGGTATCCGATTCGCCCTAGGCAAGTTTAGACATGTTATGTCTAAGCATTTTACGATTCTTACCGATCATGCAGCCCTTACTGCAATAAATACTAAAAAGGATCTAACTGGTAGAATGTTTAGATGGCTAGATTTCTTTGGACAGTTTGATTTCTCGGTTAAATATATCAAGGGGAAATTGAACATCATCCCAGATGTTTTATTGAGAAGGATATATGATCCAAACATACCAGCAGTCCCACATGTGGAGATGAAGAAATCAGTCACATTCAATCCCATACAGGCCACTAAACACTATAAACAGGAGGATCCTTGCGAAAACAACCCCATCATGCTCTACAAGAGCAGAAAAATACTTAAGACATGTGGACAGGTACAGGAATTAGATAATGAAGATTCACAAATTCCAGAGTTTCCAGTGCTTCCAGGAAAATTGCATAACGATGAGCCAGCGATAAACACTGTAGAGGAAATCCTAATTGCTCCAGTGGAAACGAGAGCTCAAAATTGTGCAAAGCAATTAAGGGATGTTGATATAAGACTCTCGACCAACAAGCCAGAAGAGATTAGTGTGGATAAAGTGTCTACCCCAGCTTGTGTGTCTAAGGGAAGCAACATTCGGAAGGCTAGGAAAACAAAGGCAAGACCTGTAATCAGACCAGGAAAATATGCTTCCAGGAACAGGATAGGTACCCCAAATCCTGGAGATGGAATGGCAAATAAACATACCACCCAGTTACCATTTGATAAGCTGAAATTACAGCTGGCACAGGGGGACGATTTGTTTTGTAAACTAATGTCAGGTTACATTGAAGGAAAACAATTGCCCAAGAATCATGAGCTGACTAGGTTAATTCTGACAACTCACGATATGTTCTTCATTCAGGATGACATACTTTGCAGATTACCTAAGAGGACTAAGATAGCTCAGATGGCAAATTCCTTTCAAGTGGTAATTCCACAGACATTGCAGGCCCCCTTGATCAATTATGTACATGGTAATTCAATTAATGCACATGTTGGCTATGCCAAGACACTCTCTTTGATCCAGGCCCTATTCTTCTGGAATTCGATGGCCAGGGATACGTAGAATCATATTACATCATGCCATGAGTGTCTTCAATCTAAAAGTGTAAAGCATCCAAATAAGCTCCCCATGAAGATCAGAGAAACGACTTTCACACCTTTTTCAACTTTGATGATAGATGCAATGGGTCCTCTTCCAAGAACACAGAGGAATAATTGTTACATCCAGGTAGTGACTGATCATTTTTCAAAGTTTTGCTTTATATGGCCGACACCAGCTATTACAGCAGAAAGGGTAGCAGCTGAATTCCATAAATATGTAATAGCATACGTCAGTGTCCCTAAGATCTTGAGGAGCGATAATGGCAGCTGTTACATAGGAGAAACTTTTAGAGAAAAATGCAAAGCTTGGGGAATAAAGCAAGTGCATGGTTCGCCATATTTAAGTCGATCACAGGGAGAGGTAGAACGCCAAAATCAATTGATTATTGGATGTTTAAGGACGATGGTGAATGAAAATCAGACGAATTGGGATTTATTTTTACCTAATATTCAATTTGCTCTGAACGCATCGGATCATTACACCACTGGCATATCGCCCTATCTCCTTGCATTCGGCAAAAACCCAATCATTCCCTCGGAGGCTCAACTGCAAGATGACATAGCCCACACTCAGCCAGTAATAGATCAGTTATTACAAATAATGAAAACAAAGGCTGAAGCGGCTGAGATTGCAAATAAAAGCAGGAGAGAGAGGGAAAGAAAAATGAAAGAGAAGCATGATACGAAGGCCAAGCCCCACACATTAGACGTTGGGTCTATAGTCTATGCAAAGGTACATCGTTTGCTAAGACAAAATACAGCAAAGAAATTGCAACAACAATTTGCTGGACCATTCGTCGTGTGTGGATTCCCCTCCCCATATACTGTGAAGATCAGGAATTTGGAGACTGGGGTAGAGGTGAAAAGGCCAGTGCATGTACAGTTTATTAAGAAATCCAGTGCGATTGACAATAAACTCATCAAAATACTAGAGAACAGCAAAATAGATTAGAAAAATAATTCTGGTCGACAGGAAATATCCTAGAGTAAATTACCAGGATCCGGGGTTTCTGTGGGTTGAACAGATGGTATCTATTTTGGGTCAAACAAGTGGCATTATTATGCAAGTCCAGTAGGATGGGACGATGCAATCGTATTATGTAAATGATGCTGAGTGATGGTGGCACGACAGCTCCTAGTATACGCCCCCCTTGCTATATATGGTGTGGAATGTCTTCCTCAGGAAGAGTAATTCCAGGGTCCTAAGCTGCTATTGGTCAAGATTATTCAAGGCTTGAGGCGGACATTACTATATGACCAGCCAAAATCAAGTCCTTCCTAAGCAGTGACCAAAACCATCGGGGAGAGTTGGGCTGATCGTTTTATTTTTCACTGATAGTGAGCTGCTTCACAATAGGCACAACGATTCATCATCATGTTTCGTCTTGTAATCTGGTAAGTGTCGTTTTGAGACTTGATTTATGATTGCTCTGATGTTTATACTTATGTGGAACACCCATCAATACCAAGGATTTACTCATGGATTACACTGGAATATTTCTTATTGTTTGTTGTTACTTATATGTGAGCATGATAGTGGAAATAAGTCATTTAGTGACAAGAGGTTCTAACATATGGCCTTGGTCTAAGAACTAGAATTAAGCATAACCCAGTCGGTAATATAGACGGGAAATACTTTCTTGGGACAAATATCGCTTTAATTTTGACTTTTGAACACAAAGTTTACGAGATTTTTTTTTCTTTCTTACCTTCTGTTTAGGCTCTTATTCCTCACCGTATGCGCAGATGCGGACTCTGTAGTTAAACAAAATTACGGGGTTGCATTTGCTGGGATGAGGAAACCTATCTTGACGGACGTGGAAAAAACCTGTCCAAATAGCAATACCAACAGTGATTTTGCCACCTAATGGAACAATCGCTAGGATGGAAAATCACTACAATACTACATCAGACATGAGACTTATAAGGGAGAAAATCCAAGGCTTATTACAGCTTGTTTATGGGACAGCACTTAATTTGTTTGATAAGATAGAAAGTATGGCAAACGACAGATATGATAGATATAAGAGAAAAGCGTTTTCACAGCCTATAGGCGACACAGTTTCTGCAGCCCTAGGTTTGGCTACAGACCCCCATTTAGCTTTGGTAGAGAGCAAGCTCGATTCTTTAATAGATACCTTATCGTTTGGAAAATTATCTGACGTGAACAGGGATAAAGTAATTTTAGGACTTACTAAACAATTGAAAAACTTGTTCAGACACGCCTCTAAACACAATGGTGAGGTAGGGAAATTATTTATAAACTCCACCGAAGAAATTAAGGATCTGACTAGTCAGATAGATGCTTTTGTAACGAACCTAACTCCAGAAATATCTAACACTATGGCTTTACATGCGATGCTGCATGAAGCTACCTTAAACCTGTTAGTACTAGTACTAATAGAGTATATAGACACAGCTAGAACATTGTTGAAGGGATTGGATGATTTAAAACATGGTGTTTTGTCGGATGTATTTGTTCCTATGGGAGGCCTAAGAGAATTATTGAAACCTTTGGCGAACAAGTTGAAAGTCAAATCTCCTACTATGAGGATTTTGGACGATTCCTTGGATAGCTCCTACAGTAGGGTAGAAAATTTTTCCTTTAAGAACAATTCTTTATTAATTACAATTCCACTAATAATTTCACATAATGACGATAACTGCATTGCATATCGGCCCTTGAAATTCGGCATACCTATTCATAGCAGCTCGAACGATTCAACAGGGTATACCATGTTAGAGAGCGAAATACCCCATATTCTGGCAAAATGTCCCCTTCAGGGAATTTATTTTGAAATGAAAATACATTTGTTCGAGCAATGCACACAACTAAAGAATTCTGTGGCGTGTTTTACACCCCCGACTCATATTTTAAAAGGAAAAGAAACTTGTTATTCGGCCATTTTCAAAGATAAAGCATCTGAAATTGCTCGGTTATGTGTATTTCACACATACCTGACTAAACCTACCCCATTCTTTCATTTAACAATGAATAGAATGCAACATTTACTGGTTGGTCGTATGACCAAAGTCACTTTAGCTTGTCACAGACGACCCAGAACAAGGATGGCTATGCCTTTTGGCCATAGTCAAGGTCCCTTGCGACTGTGCACTAATCAGTGTATCTTTAGTAATCTCTGCCCCTAGGGATGGATGTATTGCTTGGAACCAGACCAGTATTTTTGTTGAATCTGGATTTAACTTAGCTATAGCAGCAATCTTTAAAATTCCTTTCAAAAATCTAACTGGAGAAACCAAACATGGGTCATGAATTCATCTAAATTTGCCCACACCCCAAGATGTGCATGCAGCATTATCTCATCTACCCAAATCAGTAATTGAGTCAGGAATGAACACAGAGAGGCTAGCTAACAAGCTATTAGTGGCTGACAAAATGGCAAATGATCGGTGGGAAACCCTGAAGAAGTCAGTCAGTACCATGTCGACTCATCCAGCCACTATAAATATAGCGTTGATTATCAGTCTTGGTGTGACAATATTTTCATTTTATTTATTTTATAGGATTCACAAATTGGCAATTATTTGCACGTTTGTGAGGCCCATACAAGCCTTTAGATTAAACCTGTCAGCCCCAGTTTTCGAAGACATAAACCTGGGCTTCGATATTCCAACCCCACAGCCCATGACACAGGAATTACAGCCATATGATCCTCCAAGCCCTACACAAGCAATCCTTAAGATAGTGGCAGCAGTCATTGCCTTCAAGATCTTACAATTTCTCTGGAAAAACAGGCGATGTATCTGTAATTATATTCCCAAGTGTTTCATGTGTAAAAGATGTACCAAGAATGTGAATGACGAGTCAGCCTCATGGATTACTCTGAGACTGCACTCGGATGAGAGTCTGGTATCCATACGACTTATGCAGATTCCATTTGAAGTCAACTCTATAGTTGGATCATCCCCAGCCCCACCTCTAAGGTTAGGCAAGTCTCATGTCAGTTGGTGTTGCTGCTGTGCTCTATCGTTGGACCTCCGTTGGAAGGCTGCTCTATCCCTAAAGATCCATAGGGCAAACAAGCTAATCTTGCTTCCAACCAACGTGAAAGTGGATAGGAAGCACAGAAACGACCTAGCAGCCATAATGGATCCATCATCAGAGGCTATGTATGTCCTGGTGATCGAATCCAGAAACGGATCCTACCAGATTCCTTGGATCAATGACCCCAATGGGTCCAACGTAAACATGTAAGTCTATATATCATTAGTATATGGACTGAAACAATAATACTTCTTACCTTTCTAGACGTGTATTGTATTCTTTTTCTCACAAATATTTTTATCCGTCTTTATTCTTGTTAACGTATGTTGGTGTTTTACTTTCTGATATGTGGATTTCATTGGAAATATTGGCACAAAAGAACTGTGAAATTTTAAAATAATTGTTTACATATACCCAAAGTATTATGCAACCTGTCATTGGTATGTGGTCGATGCTTTCTTACAGGAGCACGGCGGTGTACTTGTCGGCGAGGGAAAACGGCCAAGAAGAGGAAATGTTAATAGTCCCTCATGCCACGAACGTGCCAAGATCACCCTAGAAGTGCTATATATAATTTGACATTACAAGAACATTGACATTTTACTTAATATTTAATTCAAGTGGCAGATGGATCGCCCCCATTTGTCAAGGTGAACAGCGAGGACACCTTCGTTAAATATTATTGACTTTTATTTCTCTTGAATAAGATGAAAGACTCTACTTGTTTTTACAAGCAAATTTTTTCCTGAGTTCTTTGGAATTCAGTCGATAACTTTAAAATATATTTCAAGCAACAGACAAGCGTTATTGTCTGACATTTATTCATTGCATTTTTACTTGTATTTGATTCACTTTACTTGTGTTTGATTTATACGTGTTGATTGATGATGACTTATGTGTACATACAGGATTGGTTAGGCCATTAATGCCTATGATTAAGTCGTATCATCGACTCTGTTTGTTTTGATTAGACTGAGTAAGTACTCAGCTCTCTTGGTATGTGTAGTTTTAGTGTAGATCAAATTACTAGACATAACAGAAGATATGTTTAGGAAGACTACCTTGACTCATACGTCAAGAGGATGAGATAACACATAGGTTCTCTTGAATGCTCTGTTTACTCAGCACCACACGACAGTGGCATATGGGTGCACAGTGATTTACTTTGCACTAAGTACTGTTTATGTAATAGGATACCCCCTGAGGATACGATGCGATGGCCACAAGCCAGGGTATAATCACATCGACAGGGGATGTCTACGTAAGTGCAGACTCTTAAAGGAGTCATTAGCTCTGTTTTCAGCAAAAACAGATGGTTTTTATTTGTGTAATCGCGTGATTAGGATAGGCATATTATAGACTGGGCTGAGATATTATCAGTCTCGATAAATGTACATTAGAGGCTCAACAAAAAAGGGGGTGGACCCTTAGTAGAGCCTTCACAGGTTAATTTTATCTCTTATAAAGTAGTCGATTATATCCAGAGCTGGATTGACTTGGGTAAATAGGATTAACCAAGAGAATTATATGATGATACGACTAGGATTATTATTGTACGTCAGTAATACTAAGTCTGGCGGATCATTCGCTTTATTACATGAAACTGTAGTGTTGTTTGCTATCCTTATGTACTCACGAATGATTATTCTGCATGTACCTTACTGCATGTAGGTGCAGTGAGAAGATATTTTTGCTATGCAATTGAAAAATCGAGCGTAGCGACGGGGTGAACCGTCATCCTTGTAGAGTAGAAAGGGGATGGGGTTTGACCTGTTACATAACCAACGAGCGAGGCCGGTTGATTACATATCAAGCCTTGCGGGGTAATTCAATTTATTTATCTCCGGGTATTTATTGAAAAGGAGATAACTAAATATATTGGTAAGTTGTTTTTTTGTGTATTACTAGATTAGAAACTAATTTAGGATCTAATTTGGAATAAGGAATAGGCTTTGGACCAGGAATGGGAAGCTGGTAGTTGGAACATACAAATACTCTTGCCCATTCGACAATGGGTCTTTGCATATGTGCGTGTAGTTAGAAAACACTAGAGTATAACAATCTCTTCGTCAAAAGCTTTTGTAGCCCTTAGTACGGGGGTGCGTTCGGCTCAGCGGTGGCGTTCCCAATGGTTCGCTGCACGAATAGCCCGCTATTTATACTTGGTAAGGTGTCCGGTCCAAAACCGATTCGACGGTGGCGCCGGCTGGTGTCACTGTTTGGACCGACCTATTCTGAATTTAACATGGAAGAAATTAAACGACGTAGATTGTTACTGTTTGCACTGAACTATTTAGACTTTAACATAGGATCCCAAAATATATCAGGATTCTACATTGCGTTGGTTCACGCGATGTTTTTTTATTATGTTTGATTAGGACCGTACTATTGGGAATTTAACACTGGAATTTGGTTTCTCATAGAGTTAACACCTGCGGTGTTTTCATATCTTGTCATTTCTTATGAAATATGTCCCTTTGTGTAGGATATTAATCGATTTTTCAAGCTATTACGACCTTAGTATTAGAAGTCACTTCACTATTATGAGTTTCCATTTTTACATGTTCATAACGACGTTTTTAAAATCTTTATGAATTTATTGAGAATGTTTACAAAATGGTAATTAAATTGTATGATTTGTTTTTATGTATTTAATATCTTTTTGCGCACAATGTAACCGCGCATATGGCTTGGTATGGATAACTAGGTAACAGCACAGCTATTTAAAATTATTAATTCTTAATTTTTTAATTTTTCAAAAATTCCTAAAAATTTTCTTGTTAGTTTTTAGGGTACACCCTCACTCGATACTTCGTATCTGATTGAGGGCGGGGGGGGGGGGGCGGGGGCAGTGTTATGTAACATTACGTAACATTGTGTAACCTCATTATATTTATATTATTATTAATTATCACCTATTATCACATTACTTAAAATCGCTAATTATACTTAACTAGCTAGGACTGTACAAGTCTACTTATACATGCTATGCCATGGATATTACGTAAGGGCTCCGCCCACTCATGATTATGCATGTAACCTCCTGGAGGAGCCTGTATCTGAGATTACCATTAAACAGTTGTTTCGTTCTTCTCATGAAGATCAGACGTTTGGTAGTCTTCTTCTATTAGATCATTACAGTGGCGGTTCTGTGTAGACTATAGAGACTTAAATAAGATCACTAAGAAGGACGCTTATCCCCTACCCAGGATGGACGACACTCTGGATATGTTGAACGGGGCTAGTGTATTTGCGACCTTGGACTTGGCAAGTGGTTACTGGCAAGTGGAGATGGACGAAGATAGCAAAGAGAAAACCACATTTTGCACTCACCAAGGGCTGTTTCAGTTCAAAGTCATGCCATTCGGCCTGGTGAACGCCCCCTCCACCTTTGAACGACTAATGGACACTGTAATGTCAGGGCTAGTGGGGGACCAGTGCTTGGTCTATCTGGATGATGTGATCGTATTTGGAAAGAATGTAGAGGAGTGTGCAGAGCGACTGGCTGTGATACTGGAGCGAATCAACCAAGCAGGACTAGTCGTCAAACCCAGCAAATGTCAGTTATTCCGGTCGTCAGTCGCTTTCTTAGGACATGTAGTATCTGGAAAAGGGGTGTCAACCGACCCAGCCAAAATAGAAGCTGTCCAGTCATGGCCCATCCCCACTACCAGGGAAATGATTAGGAGTTTCCTGGGCTTCTGCTCATACTATAGATCTTTTGTGAAGGATTTTGCAACTATAGCTAGTCCCCTCTTCCAATTGACGAAGAAAGATGCCACGTTCCTATGGACTCATGAATGTCAGGAGGTCATGGAAGAGCTGCAACAGAGACTGTGCACAGCACCCATACTCAGTTACCCAGATGCCAATCAGCCTATGATCCTCGATTCAGATGCTTCAAATAGCGGACTAGGGGCTGTCTTGTCCCAGTGTATCGACGAGAGAGAAATGGTCTTGGGATTCGCCAGTAGATCCCTGACGAAAGCCGAGTAGAACTATTGTGTCACCAGGAAGGAGCTACTCGCCATCCTGTTTCGCATTAGAAGATATAGGTCATATATATAGAAGATATCGGAAATCACCACAACTCTCACACCTCCTTAAATGTAATGTTACCTAATAGTCTGGAACTCTCCTCACCCTTCATTCATATCTTCACTCATCTCATTAACCTAACATTATTACGTGTCTATGATTGAAATGAATGTATGATTTATATGTACGGCTGTATAATAACTCATGCCCTTCTCTCTATATATGTTTTGTAATAATTAAATATCTCAGGGCACAACGAAAATTCATCTCCGGATGAGCGTGCTATAGTTTGTATTAATTTCCTGAATAAATAAATTTGTGAAAAAAAAAAATATCTAGTGGGAAGCCATTTCACCTTAAGAACTGACCATAGTGCACTCAAGTGGTTGCTGGAGATGAAGGAACCAGAGGGGCAGTTGGTTAGATGGATGGAGGAGCTTGCTTCTATTTATTTACAGTCCAACACCGGGCGGGGAAACGCCATGGGAATGCTGATGGACTCTCACGAATCCCTTGTGGCCAGTGCCATCGTTTAGATGATAAAGAAGAGGAAGAAATGGTCATAGGGCGATTGAGGACAATTACCTGGGATGTTGGTCAACAATGGGTGAATGAACACCAGACAGACGATCCTCTGTGTGTACTATTCAGAACTGCTAGGGAGCTGGAGATGGACTGGCCAAGGAGGAAGGGAGTGGCGAGTGTACCTGTCTCAGCTAGGGAGGAGTTCCTCAAACAAGTACACGAAGGCCCACTGGGGGCCCACCTGGGGCGAGATAAAACATTCAGTAAAGCTAGGAAGTCAGCTTATTGGCCCAACATGAATAAGGACAACGCTTTATTCGTCGCTACCTGCATGCCCTGTCCACAGAGAAAAAGTCCCAACAATAGGAGGATGACGAAGATGGGGGAACGCCCCCTCAACGGTCCCTGGGAGGAAATGGCTATGGACATCACAGGGCCCCTACCAGAAACTGAGCGGGGAAACAAATACATACTCGTGGTGACTGATCTATTCTCCAAGTGGACAGAAGCATTCCCCATTCGTGACTTTACTGCACAGACAGTAGCAGATGTGCTAGTGAGAGAGATTATCTGCAGATTTGGCACACCCCTCATATGGCATTCTGATCAGGGGAGGAACTTTGAAGCTAATTTGTTCCAAGAAGTGGCTCGAGTACTGGGGATATACAAGACTTGTACGACTCCCTATCATCCTGAGGCCGATGGTCAAACAGAAAAATTTAATTCGACCATGTCTACAATGTTGACAGGACTGGTGGATCAAAACCATGGCGATTGGGACTTGTGGGTGTGTTTCGTCACTTCAGCTTACAGAGCCTCTACACATACTACCACTGGATTCTCACCTAATTTCCTGGCCTTGGGGAGGGAAGTCAACATGCCGTGGGATGTAGCCTACCCAACACCTGACGGGAAAGGGCTGGAGACGAGGGAACAATACGTGAGAGACATGATTACTACTATAGAAGGAGCCCATGTCATCGCTTTCCAAGCTATGCAGACTACCCGCCTAAGGCAGAAGGATTACTACGATAAATTCACTAAAGAAACCAAATACACAGAGGGCCAATCGGTCTGGATCTATCAGCCTATAAAGAAAGCGGGACGATCTCCTATGTTCCGTCAGTATTGGACAGGACCCTGGCTAGTGGTGGAAGACCTGAGTGATATGATATACAGGGTTCAGAGAGGCCGAAAATGCAAAGTAGTGCATGGAAATGTCATGAAACCAGCCTGTGTGGGAGAGCGAGTCACCCGTGTATGTTGTGACAACACCGAAACTAGGATGCACGGGGAAATCCCAATAGCAGCAGACCCAAGCGAAGTGCCCTTGACTACAGGGTGGGGTCATAGCAACGGTGACCTAGTTCCACGGAGAGGCAGAGACCGAGCGCAGGCGGCGGATCACCTAGCAACCATCCCAACCAATGAAATACATTCTGATACAGGTCCCGCGCGCGGGGCCAGGACAGCGGCTTGTCATGACGCAACATCACCAGTCATGAAGATCTGGAGGCCGGGGCGGAAGCCGGGCATCCAAGTGCTAAAAAGCCATGTGAGAACAATAACTAGGAGTATGAAACGAAAAGAGACAGAAAGTAAAATGACTTTATGTTCTGAGCGCAGAAATGAAATAAAACAAGTGTGTAGGGCCCGAGAGAGTGGAGACCATCCGACCATTGGGGAAGCGGGGAAAGCTACGGGCTTGTTTGAAGCCGGGAGAGGGGACCTGTCGCTTAGTGGCAGTTCTTACAAAGTATCGGTGGAGGACAATAGGAGAGAGCTGGACTCGGCTGGCTCTTCAGTTCAGTTTACAATGGCGACTAAGCAACTCTACGAGTGTCATTACCCCAGTTGTGACCAGAGATCGGGGCCAAGCTGAGGAGCATCAGCGAGATAAAGACGACGACCTTATTCTTGGTGTGAAGAGTGACTTGTGCTCGAAAATAGTCTACAACCGCTGAAAGAGGGATCTTATTAAACATCGCCAGAATGTTCACCAGGATCAGCGCCCAGACTGGCCTGGGCCGGTTCAGGTGTTGGTGCTCACCTGTCGGCGCCCACTCTCCGGGCGAGTGGCCACTAGCCAGGAAGCTGACTTGTACTACCAAGGAATTCGGTGTACATTGGATTTCCCAAGCGGACAATTAGTGCCACAAGCTCCTGCCGATTCGCCCAGAAACCAAGCTGTATTGCCCTCAGGTAGAGCCAGTGACGCCTGCTTGGCCCGATTCGCCAAAGCAAAACCGGTTGTTACAAGATTTTGCCGTGGAAGTAATCGGCCAGTCACCTGGAGTGGCAAAGGTAACAGACCTGACGGATACTACCATTCCGCCGAGGGTCCTGCGAGTGCCCACCAAGATGATCCGAGCTGCCTCCCCTCTGACCCCCCAGCAGGGTGAACTGTTGTTAGCTGAAACCATCTATGATGGCCAAGTAGTGTCTGACAAGGGGCCTCAGGAGACGGCTGTGGAAATTGACTCAACCTCGTCCCCTACTCCTAGGAAGGAAGAATTATCTGTGCTTCATACTCCCCCCCACCCCCCCCCCCCCCTCTCCGTCCACTCCTCGGAACGAATCACCCGGCGAAAGGCAAGTACCATGGGGTTGGACCCCAAGAACCTGTGATACATTGGCCAAACTTGTCAATGATACTGTGAAGGATGTGCTACCCCCTTCCCATACCACCCTCAAGAGTGGTGGAGTGTTCCAGCCGGAACTAGGGCCACCTCAGTGCAACCCCATGGTGGTACCCCCAAATATCATGTTGGATGAAGAGGACGAGACATGGGAGATACTCGAAGGTACTCGTGTGTGCAAACTGGCCTTTAAGCGCACCTTTAAATGGGAAACTTTGGACATCCTCTTGCCTTCCCCCAACCCAGAAGGTCCACCTCGCCTACCCGATTGGCCAGGGTTCCCAAGGCGAGTGAATCGCAACAAGATTAAGTGCAGCAGAATGATGGGACACTTCCACTACACGCAAGAAGTCTCCACTACCTACAGACCAGAGGAGGAGGACGAGGAGATGTGAACTATTAGAATTTTTCAAGTGGGGAAAAGCGACTGTGAGTGTTAGTTGTCGTCTTTTCCCAAGAGTTAGGTAATTACTTACACCTGTTGTTGGTCAAGTTCATGTGTGCTATGGGACGTTTTCCCCAATATCTATTGACTTATAGTTGTTTCAAGAGACGCTTAGCTGTGTGATTTTACCAAAGGAACGAACAATGAGTTATTATGCAGAACTGTGATTACGAACAATCATTCTCCAGACGCTTCTTCTGAGGAACTACTGTGGCAGCTAATTAATCTACTAGTAGTACTATCTCATATCTTGATCTTTTCTTACGGGTCAAGAAAGCTACGGGGGGAGATAATGTTATAGAGTTAAAAAGTGGTATCTCTAGTTAGTTCGTCCTTTTGACGATTCGTTTTATTCACTTAATTATTAATTACAGACATGTCATATCAGGTGACGATTCGCCCTCTGGCGAATCGCCTTTTTATTCCTCTATAAACTGGACGAATGTACTTCTGAGACGATTGACGACTGTACTGGTGGACGATTTCCTCATATGTATTGTACTCTGTGAATTGGCCTGCTTGAGGTCCGCGTTTTTGTTATAAAAGCATGAGTTTGTGAAATGAGAGACAGAATAAACCTGGCTACGATACTAGAAGGTTGTTACGTTGATTCTACTCGAATATAACCTGACCAAAGTGTTGATCCTAGTCGATTAAGTTATTCATCTACTGGCGCTAAGAATAGAGCGATTGGCGAAGCAACAAGACTGAGCTGGCGAATAGGCGAATCACCTTTATTCAGACGAATAGTAGTAGTATACAATAACCTACAGTAATATGGCATACTCAACTTCTCCATCACTTGAGCATCTCTGGGACGATCAACCAATGGGGGAAGACCCCCATCAGCTCATGGGCCAGCGAATCGATGAAAGGCGAAACCGTATCAATATATATATAATATAAATTCAATCTGTGGATTATGGTTTATTATTGTTATTCAAATTAGATCAGGCCATGCTGAGAATATCATCATTGATAAAATGTATTTGTACCTGAATAAAGTATTTTTCAATTCAAATCATAGGCTTCATGTGAAAAAACATTTTTTGCGATTTGTGGTTCATTTTTACTGTAACACATCACATTTGTTATGGACTGGGCCCCTGGATGTTTATAAAGCTCCTAAAAGCTAATCTACCGCATGGCATTTACCCAGCAGGTAAAAACCTAATCAATTCTGATTGTGCTTTTATGCAACAAAACATTCTGCAAAAGGTTAAAGCTTTCAAGTAATCAGAAGAATCGGTAGACACATAATAGGTGGACCGTGAGAAAAATTTGGGAGAAGTTCCCACCTAATGGCTAAGTGGGTGGGTAATGTTAGGGAGCCATTAGAACGTCATGATAGATAATAGGCAATCGAGTAATGGTAAAACATACAGTCCATTCAATCAATCAAGATAAGGCCAAACGAAAAATGGCAGGAGTTGCCTAAAAATACTAGGCCTACATATTGGATCAATTCTACTAAATCAGTCTGAAAAATGATGAATTCTAGTATATATTTGAGTATATTTGGCGTTGAATTAAAATGGGGTGAGAACCGCGCCCTGTGTAATTCATATCCTGATTAAAATACTTTTCAAATCAAAATATCTGTTCAGTTATTTTGAAATGACTTTTGAACCAAGTTTTGTTCTTAGATTCTTTGACTTATCATAGGAAGAGGAATGATACAACACCTTTTTATCGATTAAGTAATAGTAAATATATTTTGAATTAACGTTTAACATCACAGAATATCCAATCCGGTTTGGGTCTTTGAGGTATCATTTATCAGCGCTATTATATATGTGTAAAATTTCCTCTTCAGAATAAATTTCTTAAAATAATATAATTTTAACAAACATGATACTACACCATGGTTGCTATGCTACGTCGTACAATCTTATAATTCTTCGGATTCTTTTGTACGTCATTCATGAGTTTTAGGTCTAAGTTTTATGCTTATAAAATGGACTTACTGTGAATGATACAGAACAACACAGCAAAGACCATGTATTCTGTTGCAGGCGGGGGTTCAAGGAACTAATGCAAGAAAAATAAGGATTCACAATACTTTCTTCAAACTTTGTCTTGAGAAAGAACATGGGTTTGGGTGAAAACAAAAAGCCAAAAAAAAGGATCTCACCATTTTTTTTCATTTTAGGGACCACCAAAGTTTACTATTGAAGTCTAAAGGGAAAATTGGTATTTTCTCACTTTTTCTAAGATTTCAGACAGATGAATCACATTTTTCTGTTGAAAATCCTTCTAAACATAGCTACCATACAGGTTTACCCTTCTGCATGACAGAACAGGGTATCAACATATTTTGATGATATTATATGGTGTGTAGCTCGCCAGATCAGCCACAAAAAGTGAATGACATTGTAAACTTTAGAATTCTTCAACATTTTTTTGATCGTGGCAAGATAATAATCTTTTTAGTATCAATTTGTGGAATATTCCCTCAAACAAAGGCGTAGCAAATCTAAACATTTTTAGACTGGTCATTTTTGTTATTATTCAGTAAAACGTGAAAAAATACCACTTTTCCCCCTAGAGTCCCATTGTAAACCACTGATTTTTTTCAAGTGACTCTACAAAAAAAGTAATGGGACAATATAATTATCCTTTTTCCCATTTATGTGTTCCTTATGTAGTAAGGAACGATACCTGGAAGTTTTGACAATTGTACTCGTCAATTATTTTTCAATTGAACTCTCCTGTATACCTTTAACAAAACATGTATTTCCTTTAAAGAATCAAGTGTTCTCTTGTATTGATTCTTATTTCTTCCTCAATTCAGAAACCGCCATCCACATCTACCTCTACTGCGTCTGACTCCGCCATGCACATGGAGTCAACCACAAGCAAACACGTAATGCAACTGCCTACCTCAGATGTTCTTCACTCATATCCTATGATGTTTAAGTCACTAAATGGAAACGAGGGGCTGACTACATAGCTCTCTCTGAAAGGATCATATGATTTTCATCCGACAGAAGAAGGGAAACATGGCAGACGAAGATTTTAGGGTACTACAACTTAAATACTTCAGTTTAAATGTGCTTCTAATCACTACCATGTTTATAGCTGCAATCGTCCTTTTTTCCCCAACCTATCAAAAAGTCTCAGGACCAAAATGTTGAAGCATTTTGTCTAGGGCTTCATAAAATGTCCACATTTATATTTCGGCGACCCGCTGAAATCCGTTTGGCAGTGGCTTCAATCAAATATTATATCTATTTTATATATATTTATATCTATTTTACATATACATACAATGAAATGTTATTCCTTCCTACTGACGGAAGGGGGAAAAGTGTAGGGATTTACACTCACAATTCTCCTTCACTTAGCATATATAATATATACAACAGGTCCACTTTGTGTACATGTATCTAGAAGACCTAACTCATATGTCCAATGTGCCTCACCCTGAAGGGCCAACTTCGTGCAGTCGGTTTTTAATCTCAGACTTCTCTTCAAAGCTTTGCCGTGACACATTTTACACAGATATTCTCTGATATAAATGTGCTATTTGCTGTATTTTAAGTTAAACAATTAAGTTAAGTTCTTGATTCGATCTTTTTCGATATGACAGCATGTCCTAATCGAACTCAAAAGACATTTTTCTGTGAGTCATCACAATTTGGTTTGAATTGGGTAGGATTAATTGATTAAGGTGAACAATCAGTCTAGGCTCAACGCCTCTCAGCTCAGATAAGAATGGTATGTCATTGATTGGACGGCTACTGCGCTAATGGCTTTTCTGGCGCCTAATGGCGTCATAATGGTATTTCGTGATCCTAATGGGATTATAATGGCATTTTGCGGTTTGGAGCGAGAGGCTTTCCCTCAGACCCCCTTATCCTCCGGCACTGACACCAACATAGGTTTGAGGCTCTATAGACAATGAGTAATGCATAACAAGAGCGTTTGTTAACCTTTGGTATACTTGCTATTAATAAGAAGAGAGGTTGCTGACCTTAGGTAGTTGTTTCTGCATTAATGAGCATCTCTTCTTGGAATGCCTAAAGTGAATATGCACCATTCTGTGGACATTTGTAACAAGGGGGTTCAGATTCTGATACGAATTTACTTCAACAATTCCCACTGAAGAGTAATTAGTGTTATCATTGAAACCAATTATGGTGATGTGATGTTAACCAATTAATGTGATGTGATGTTTTTGTTTTTTTTTTGTTTTTGCTAAACGTTTTTATTCAGTTTCCTGCCTTCTTGGCTCCATACATGCTAAGACATATTATGATAACATTTTTTTATTCCATTTTTTTGGAAGTAATAAGACTCAGAGTAACAATGAACATGGCAAGATTTTGGGACGAAGCAATACATTGGAGAGTAGATCCTGCGTTGGACTGTCAGTTAGATGGGGTACATTATTTATTCACTCACACGTTGGAGGGGTTATTCTAGGATTTAAACATTTCTAGAGTTTCGTTGATGTCCTCTTTTAGTCTTCTCCAAATGGCACTTTCTTTTTTGTTAACAGCATTAATTATCTGTGCGTGTATTACCACTGATACTCTCATTCTCAGTTCACTCATTAGATATTGAGGGGAGAAGGCCCCTTTTTCGAACAACTTGACTCTGTGAATAAACGCTTTAGTTTGTAATAGTAACCAGTTTATCATCTTTGTATTAAGGTTCACATGTTCAAACCCAAACATTATCTGTACATAATTCAACACAATCTTCCCTCCCTTTGTGTGTACCAGGTTTTCACCATTTTTCCCCTCATTCAGATAGCCACTATCTCTTATCCATTGGAGTAAGAATTCCCACAGTTTGTGGGCTCTATCACACAGTATAAAAAAGTGGACAACATCATCCTTTTTTTACAAATTGAGCATTTATCATTTTTTGCAACACCAATGTTTTTTAGGTATTCACCACAAGTGATAGTTCTGTGAATTAGTCTGTATTGGAACTGCTGTAATCTTGTTCACTGTAGGGGACATCGTGCAGGAAAACGGGTTTATCATGCCCACTAGAGATATCATAAAATACTTTAGCTTCCTTCCTAATGCGTTGCAAAGAGTTCAGTTAAGAACGGCCATCCCTGATAAATGGCTGCGAATGGTTAGAGAGAACGAAGCCGGTCTTGAAAATGGGTCAGTTAACATTAATATAAGAGGGTGTAAAATCAGCATAATAAAATGCAACGCCAAACAGATATACAACGAGCTAATCCTGAACCGAAAGGTAAAAAGAAAGAAACTTGATCACTGGCAGGAGGATTTACGCCTCAACGAGACTCAATTCAATAAAATGTGATGTGATGTTAATGTAAAAGGCTGAACAAAACGCTGCCGCTAATGAAAAACCCGTGTGACATTATGTAACAACTTAGTGATCAGGGCCCCAGAAAATAGGCAGTTCTACACATTTTTAAGAGAGTAAACTCTTAGCCTTATTTAGGCTACAAAGTTATAAATGCTAGGTATATCTAAATATATCAACTATTGCATGGTTTAAAGGAATCTGTTCGCTGATCTAAATATCAACTATTGCATGGTTTAAAGGAATCTGTTCGCTGATGTTGAACTCTATTTTGAATGTCATTTTAGTTTAAATTTGGTTTATTTTGATGGATTGGTGAAGGCGAATTGTACATTTTCTGACGCCCTGACAGACCTTATAAAAACGCCCACAGTTTAAAACAAGTGTTTATACTATACGCCGTAAATAAGTATTACGTGAACATTGTGAACGGAACCTTCACTATAGACAGTACATGTTAATCAATGTAATCTTATACCACACATACTATACAGATGTAGAGCATTACCAATATAGGTATTCATCCCTTTAACATCACACGAGTATCACAATACCACCCTGTTATTGAAGACAGACATTTCAAATCGTGTGATCGCACCATCTGTTGACGGGATGAGAGGTATGATAAACAGATCGTTAAGATCTATATGAATATATGAGGTGGTACAGGGAAATGAGTCACAAGTCGCAAAGAATGGATTTTGAGATATGTAAAAGGATGAGATCAATCGGATTCCAATGATAGTAAACATTAGGACATCTAATAAGGATTTACCACCTATAGAACCATCACAACAACATCGCAAGGCTTACCGCAGAACTTACCGCAGCCAGTGGAGACCGTCTTATAATGCGCTCACTATAGTACAGCAGTACCGATTACCTATACTACCAGTAGTTTTGAATACAGGACACTACATTTATACATTACATGATATCAACCCATAGATTAACAGTGACTATAACCTAATTGGGTACACTATTAAAATACACTCAGTTGATTCTCTGATCTGTACGAGATCACACGTCCGTTCGTGTTCCTCTCTACTGATAGCTCTACTTCCCATAATCAGTACTTAACATTTGCAGGGGTATTAAAAGGAGACACGATTTTCTTTTTTTGTGAGAAACCACACTACTTTTTTTTACTGCCATAGACGACATGTTGAGTCATTTTAAATGTGCATCTGAAGATCATACTTGTTGAGAACGTCTAATAAAAGGAGCTCCACTGAAACTGAATATAGGGCTTATGCATCAAACAGTGCACCAACAACCCTTCAATACCAAGGGTCTGGTCTTTAAATACTACAATAAAGCCTTTGAGAAGGCAGCCTTGTTCTACCCCAGCGTCCCAACTACTCAAGGTCGGATCTATAGGATAGTGTCGGATGTGTGCCGGGGATGTGTGCCCTTGTATGAGAAACAGACAGGCGTTATCGGTCAGGTTGCCTGAAAATGTATAATCGGCAGCTCTATACATTCACAGAATTCTGCTCAATTAGTTACAGAAAAGTTACATATATTGTTAAATATGAATATATTTTGTATTGTGTTACTTCAAATCATCTGTTCAGTTATAAATGTTTAACTGTATTTGTAAACTCATTTCTGTCTTAAGTCTTGTCTTCTGTCTTGAGTTATTTCATTAGATTGGTTAAGGTGAATTGTACATGTACATCACCTGCCGACCCTACCCTTATGATCATTACCTGTCATATACACAAAGCGATGATATTGACCAACTCTATTGTACATTTCTTTGATGACATAAAACCCCAGAGTGCTTGAAACTCGAATCAAAGGAGAATATGGACCTCCTGTTATCGACCTGACCATCAATGCACTAGTGCTGTATCGTCCACAACAGGGTCGTCTCAACAACAAAGTGTATACACCTGCTACATAACTTTATATGTGATGTGAGAGAAAAATGAGTCATAATTCGCCAAATTATATGTGTTAGATGTCCTTATATTTACCATCATTGGAATCCGCTTTGCCTCACCTATTCAAATATACTGACATCAAAATCCATTTACTGCGATCTATGACTCATTTTATGTAACACATTACATATAAATGGAGCTATTTCTTACATATTTCAAAATGCATTTAAAACTATTGTTATTCTTCTCGAAAAGAAGGTGTATATAGGTGTTGCACTCAATGCCAAAATGACAATACCTGTTTGTCTTACTGTTGTGTCAGCTAAAAAGGTATGTGAGATTATCGGATATCAGAATGTGTAAGTGCCACTTTGTAATCTTTCTATTGTTAAATTCTTGGTTTTAAATATATTGGTTTTGTTTTATTTTCATTAATTCTTGTAACGGCTTCTTCAAACCCATTTGATATAATTTTGTTATGACGTACTTTTCTAATTGAAGATCTGGGACTATCCTGGATTGTATGGAGGAGAGGATACCCGATAAGATGTTGCCAGAATAAAATCTTTTAATACTATAAATACCAGGAAAATGAGGCTAAAGATGAATAAAAATGATGCTGTTCTTTCAGAAGAACTTGAATGGAACTGAAGTATCCTTTATTTGACTTAAGGTATTGATACACAAGTGTCATGGACATCTGAATGGAGTCAGGTCTTCCAGTTCATGCCGACATTACAATGGTTTTCTTTGTTAAAGTCACATATAACTAGACAAATCTAGATGAAGAAATCAGTTGCTAGAACTTACACATGAAACATTTGTGAGGTGTTGCGGAAAAATGAGTAATAATATCATATATCCTAGTTAATTTAAATATGCTATAAGGGCTTCAACCTATTTTGGCCAGCCACCACTACCTGGTGCGCCACGCTCCTCTAGACAGACAATAACCACTAAAGGAACTAAATTTACTACATAGGAAGACCTTTGAAACGCCAGAATATATTTAGTTGTTTTTTTTTAAACAATTTTATTAGGAAGATTTCCAACAATGTGGTAGGTCTCATCTCCTACAAAGGTATTTACATATTTTAATTTTAACACAATATCGTGACGAATCAATTCTTGTTTACAATACTACATAAATTTAGATGATTTGTAGACATTAGATTGGCTCATGTAATTAACTACAACGATTTCATTCTGATCGACTCAGATATACTATACTATATGATTAATGTGGATGTCAACATCCGATCCACTCGTCACACCTATTACATCTTCTATATCAACATAACTCACTCTTTTTTGTTTTTTGGCCCATAATTAAAAACTATAACATAGATTCTCGCTTAGATAAAAAGAATTGGTTACATATTAACACCGATTTTGTAGTACATACAATAAGTCACATCATGCATAGCTATGAAAGACCTGTAATACAGGCTATCTAAACATCATATCATCCAGTTATCCGTTACCTTCAGATGGTTTTTTAGGCTTGGCCACGACATATTTTTCACCATTACGTGTAGACTATTCCACGTTCGAGGGCCCTGATAAAGGGAAGATTTTCTCAACTTCTCAGTTTTAGCAACTGGCACCGTAACATTAATTCCTTCGGCCATCCTCGTTGCATGTGGCATATCATGTACATTTTTTGTGTCATCTTTGAGATTGAACATTAGATTTATTACTGCAATGTCACCTTTCTTACGAAATTTCGTAACTCTGGTAATCCTGTACAACTCATCTAACGTGTGGTTGTTGTCATGAACAAATATCAATCGTACAGCTCTATTCAATACGCTTTGTATTTTATTTATATAGTTCGCACCTGCCATGTTATGAAATATGTTACCATACTCCGCAATGGAGTAGACATGGCTTTTTACGATAATCTCGGTCATTTTCTTACTCAAGCAAGAGCGAAGTCTATATATCTTGGACAATTTGGTTTGCAGTGTGTACCGCATTTTGACGAAGTGGTCATTGAAAGTTAGGAGAGGATCAATTTGATACCCTAAATATTGTACAACCTTGGTCATTTTTACCTCGCTACCATTGATATAATTTTTGCCAAGATTTTCCATTTTTATATTCTTTAATTTAGATCTTCCCAGGTAACAAAAAACGTTCGGCCAACGTTTACCAACGTTGAATGTCAATCACTTTTACCAGCGTTTTGCAATCAGCGTTATATAGAAGTTTTTCCCACGTTTTTATCAACTACGCCATTTTCATAAACGTTTTTCCAACCTCACTAATAATGAACCTTATATAACGTTTGTCCGTTAACGTCTTAAAAACGTTAAAACAACGTATTCCTAAACACCTCAATTTCACTGCGGTGAAACAACGTCAAAATAACCTTGGCAAAAAAAACTGTCAAAAATTTTTTGCCAACGTTGGATTAACGTTTGGATAACCGACGTTGGATCAACGTAAATCCATATACGTTAATCCAACGTTCAGGAAATAATCGTCTTTCTCACCATGTCAAAACAACGTCAAAACAACGGAACAAAAAAACCCTCTTTATTACAAACGTTGGATTAACGTATGACATATTAACGTTTTTCCATAGACGTTTAATGAATGTACAAAAAACGTTGGTTAAATTTACTATAATGCTTGGAGATTTGGGTCAGATACAACTGGCTATGCTTATGTCAGCAACTGGCTTGTACCAGGAAACTGGTACAAGCCAGTTGCTGACATAGGCACATGGGCACATGGCACTGCTAGTGGACATGTTTAAATCAAGGTTTATATAGGCAGGAGAGAGAGAATTTAAAGTATTTCCCAAATAATGTGAAACAGATGTTATCCCTTAAAACATCAGATTACTTTTATGTGATGTGTCACATGAAAATGAGCCATATGGAATTATTTCAATTATATGGGTTTGTGACTTTTTTAACGAATTTCTGCACATGGATCCCGGGATGATTCATACACAAACTTTATATTTTCTTCAAGCTGCATGTCTCTAGATGCCGGGGGTCTTTAGTTTGAAAAGATTCAAGCAACTGGAAGGAAACCAGAGACCAAAACATGATGCAACCTCCAATGGGGCCAAGAGGAACATGTGGGCTCAGATTTTCAAAAACGGAACGGTCGATTACACCAGTTTCCAGGGCAACTAGGGCTTAGATATTCGAATGTAAGATGCGGGGGGCCCTGTTATATCCTGGTTCCAAAGGAAATTCCATTCCGAGCATTCCTTCATTTTCAAAACAAAAGATTTGTTTGAGATCGCCAAGTTGGTAGGAAGAGTTACACTTTTTAGGTACATCTCTATGGCACAATTTCTAAAAATGTTGACTTTTTTCTGGTGGCCCATAGAAATTTTGTGAGATGTTGACCTAGACCAGTTTTTTCTCCTCTTTTCTCTCCTGGCCTCCAATTTCCTCTATTGGCATTATTGGCGGCGTTATCGGCAATCCGACTGTTGACACTAGGTGGCAGTACCATAGAACTTGGCTTTCACTAGGTGCCCTCACAGTTTACTACATGCTATTTACAATTTCTATTAAAAGAGAAGTCTTACTAGTATACTTATATGAGGCATTTATACCTTATAGATAGTACACTTTATAAACTTGAGAATATTGAAAGCAATGAAATTGATACTTTATCTGTATAATTTACCTGCTTGATGTTGAAAAATGTTGTGAAGAAAGCACCCTTATAATTCTAATATTATTACTATGGGTACACTGGGGAGCCAAGATTGTTAAACACCAACAACTTGGTAAGGATACCTACATTAGCTGCAGGAGAGGATTCTATTAAAGGTAAGTTTAAGTGATGGAAATGGATGAGGAACTCTGAAAAATTCAAGCAAAGGGACTGCATATAATATGCAGTCTCTCCTTGAATGCTCTTGGGCAAAATGCTTCTGTGAGGAAGCTTGCTTCCCTAACATTGAGCACAACTCTGCAGTGTAGGAGCTGACCAGTGGTACCAAAGATCTTGCAATCATATTATTACAGTTCTATTAAACTCATTGTATATGAAGTAAAAAAATAACCCTCTGCAAAGCTATTTCAAAAGACATTGTTTTCCCGTTCATTCAACGTCAGTAATAAATACCTATACTAACGTTGTTTCAACGTACAATAAAAAGACGTCAAACCAACGTTGTTACAACCAACATTGTTTCAACGTTCAATAAACCAACGTAAAACCAACGTTGGTTTATAAGGTTGGTTTGACGTTGGATCGAGTCCAGATGATAAAACGTCTTCCCAACGTTATGACAAAAACGTCATTCCGCTTGATCCAAGACGTCATTCCAACGTAGAATAAACATCATTTTGTTACCTGGGTTGTACCTAGAATTTGCAGCTGGCATTTGTTGGAGTTTAAGCACAGCTTATTTGCAGTCATCCAGTTGTTCACAGTATTGGTTCCAATTTGTGAAACCTCAATACATGCGTTTACATCCGAGCTTGTTATAGATATGGCGGTATCGTCCGCGTACATTGATATATTGATATCTATATCATTATACACACCTCGAATTTCATTGTTAATAATATCTACACATGCCGGTAGGTCATTCACGTAGATGAGGAAAATTAGGGGCCCTATCAAGCTTCCTTGAGGTACCCCTTTATTTATCCTAATAAACGAAGAGATATTGTCACCCAACCTGGTCTTCTGGTATCTGTCAAGGAGATAATTACCTACTAGTCTAATTAAATCAGGATTAAACCCATAGGTATTCATTTTGTTCATCAAGATGTCATGGTCAACACAGTTAAAAGCTTTTGCCACGTCATAATAAGAGGCTACCGAAATTTTACCATTATCCATCCCTTTTGAAATCGGTTCAATAAATTCGTAAACCGTTTTATTAGTAGAAATTTTTTTACGAAAACCACCCTGTTTTGCAGCAAACAACTTGTTGATGTCCATGTGATCTCTTAGAGCATTACATACAAAAAATTCCAGAATCTTAGAAGGCATGGGTTCCAAGGCAATGGGTCTCAGATCATTAAACTTCTTTGGGTTAGTACATTTTGGTATCGGTATAACAGTATATTCTTTCCAGGACAAGGGCACTGTACATGATCTAATACATAATTTCAATAGTTTAGTGAACTTCAAACATAACTTACTAAGAAAGAATTTCATGATCTTAGCATTAGTCCAGTCCATCCCACGACGTTAACATGGTGTTCACTCCCTTAAAAGTTGGTACATGATTTAAATAACTTAAAGTACTAGGCATGAAACATGGAACATGGAATGAAGTGGCTGAACATTAATTCACTGCCTTGAGCAGTCTAGGGGCTAAAAAGAGACTAAAAAGATTAATAAGCTCCATTATTTCGGGCCTGCTTGTGCACTGTTTGTGCACATATCACAAATTGTATCACACGTTTGGGTGTTATTATAAAAAAAGAGTGGTTTCTGCGTAGGGCATATGTTCAGACAGATCTCACATTATTTTTAGTGAACTTTGATTGACGGAGAGTATTACGTGATAGGGTGCCAGCCAATAACAGATTAAGGTTTGATTGATGGATTACAATAATATGCCAACAGGCAAACATCAGTCGGATGAAAATAATTGTGTCTCTTGTATTCGATACATATTCAAAACGGCGGACTTCCGATACAAAAACATACAATCCCATCATTGATACGTTTTTATGAACAACAAGCATCTAAACCAAAGACAGAGTTCATGTTGAGTTAGGACCAATGTAGAATAACTGAATTCTCCTAATTAAGGAGTTAATAATCCAAAAATTCATAATTTATATAGGAGATTGTAAATCCAAACCACAGTCTGAATGTTGTTATGTTTGGACCAATACCGAGTAACTGAATCCTCTAAATTATAGAGTAAATAATCCGGAAATTCATATTGGCGATTGTAAATCAAATACCCAACTTGTATACAACAGAGTCCTAGAAAATTGTAGGTACTGACAAATTGATAGATTTTGAAATCATTTTATGTATTATGTCTTATTTTTTCGGGCAGAATGGAAGATCTACCATGTAGAATGTATTGCCCCATTCCATGTTACTGTTTTAATTCTAAAATAGAAATTATACATATGTACAAAAACGTCCATTTCGACCACATTGTGCACATAGAAACGTTCAAGGATATCAATGACGAGTTGTGTTGTGCGCAAGAACGTGTAAATTGGGATACATTTTCCACTTGTTTTGTTGGTACAAATTGGCAGTATCAGTGTAAATTAGCGAGACCTAGGTGTGACAGAGTCAGCTGAAGTCAGGAGACATGAGCGTCTGTAGTGATCAGTACCAGACAACAGAGAGCAGTACGTGCTCTGGTCAGTGGCTACGGAGTACCACGATGTTGTCCTCTTTCACTCAAGGGGATATATACATGCTTACCTTCTCATGGACATAAATATATGATAGTTACTCAAGGACTGTGGATCCCCATTACGAAGCCCACCATCTTCTGACATTGCCATGGTAAAGCTAGGATTATACTTGTAACATGTAGAAGCATCCATGTGCCAGGATCCTTGATTGTGCTGTTTACATTGAAGACATTACATGAAGCGGAGCGGAAACAAGTATCATGGTGTGATATGTTTCAGGAAAATCAGTCACAAGTCGCAAAAATTATATTTTTCAAAGTGATTTATTCACAAGATCCCTTGGTTGGAATTTGATCATTCCTGGGGGGGGGGGGGGGGGGGTTAGGTACTGTTTTGTCCACCAAGAGCTATTGCACTACTTTTTCAAAAATACCAAATTCAAACATAAAATATAGAAACAGTTCTTACATGTCCTTTGTGTTTTACCATCATTGGAATCTGATTGATCTCATCTTTTCAAATATAATGGTATCTCAACATCTATTTGATTCAAAGTGTGTATCTAATGTAGATAATCTTTTATTTCAGCAAACTGGAATGTCCAAAAAGGAACATGCGTTATCTAAACGCATGTGTGGGGTTGGTATAATCCTGTGTGGCTTGCTCCTGCTGTCTGTAGCCCTCATCATGGGACTTGACTTCCCAGAATATGTGTATGAGAAGAACCTGAAAGACTTGTGCATACTCAACGCCTCGCATCGCCTCTATCAGCAATGGGTAAGTTGAATGGTGTAAAGGGCTAGATTCTGATGTTACACAATGATGGGTTAAGAGGGGTCTCCACTGGCTGTGGTAAGCTCTGCGGCAAGCCTTGCAATGGATTTGTGCTGGTTCTGTAGGTGGAGAGGAATGACAAGGTTCTTCCAAAATCATTCACTGGCCATGTAGGCAGGACCTTGCCACTCCTCACCATCACAAGGCTTACCGCAGAGCATACCACAGAGCTCTCTCTTTCTCCCTTTCCTACTTTCCCCCCTTCCTCACCCTCTTCCTCTCCCATTCGCCATCCTTTTCTCTTCTCTCTCCTTTTTAGATTGATGTTATCATCAATCTAATTGAATTGGGGTGTGATCTGTCAATCATTGATAGCATCTTGGCTCCTCCCATCCTGGATATCAGTGTGAATAATCTGTTGATTCTGATATCAGCAGATGGGATCAGAATCATGCTGGTAATGGCTGGGATGGGGAGGGGATGGTGTTTAGGTGTGAATTAAAGGGTAGATCATGTGTGAATTAAAGTGGCAAGTTGAGAAATAAGATGCCTCATATGCAAAGGTGTTAAAGGGACCAACAGAATCACATGGAATGACCATTCATATATATATATATGGGATAGGGATTTCATGTTTTCTGTCTCCACTTCCTCTCCCTCCTACTATCCCTCCCTCTCGAACTTTACATTTAACTGACATCAATCTCCGTTTCCATTGGAAACGCAATCTTCTACATGAACCGGAAATAAATAAATAAATGTAAACTGATCACTGTTAACTATTTCTTGTTTCATACTTGACTCTTCATCCCGCTCCCTCACTCTCGTACCCATTGTTCCCACCCCTCTCTCGCTCTCTCCCTCCCATCTCTCTCCCCTTATCTCCCCCTCTGTCCCATCTATCTCTCCCTCTCTCTCCTATCTCTCTCCCTCTCTCGCAAAACCTACAGACTAAACTGACACAAATTCTCGATTAACTAAGAAATCCATGTCATGATAGGGCTGTACTAGAAGTGCTTCCACTATTAGAACTATACAATTTCATCACTCTGTTATCGAAGACATCTTTAGCAGTATAGTATATGGCTGTACCAGCAGCGAGCCACTCTATTAGCCTGCTGATTAGCTCATGGCACAGGTATGCTCATCACATGAGTCAGTTTAGCAAAGGATGTACAATTGGTAATTCAAAGTGCAGTGTTTGGCTGTGCAAACTGAAAACCAATAATTATGAAAAGGTTAAAGCTTTAAAGCTGCATTTTCAGCTATTGGGTAGGTTAGAGGGAGAGATATTGACTCAATCTTATAAGCAGAGTGGTCGAGTAGAGATGCAGGTTCCAGACCATTCTCTCTATGTTATTAACAAGGAGGTAGGTTGGAGCACAGACTTGTAATCTGTGATTAGAGGGAGTGGTGTCAGACCATTCACTCAATGCTATAAGCTGTGAAGTAGATTAGAGGGAGGGGTATCAGAGCATTCACTCAATGTTATATGCAGGATATATAGATCAGAGGGAGTGATACCAGACTATTCACTCAATGCTATAAGCAGGGTGGTAGATTAGAGGGAGTGGTATCGTGCCATTCACTCAATGCTATAAGTAGGGAGGTAGATTAGAGGGAGAAGTATCATGTCATTCACTCAATGTTATAGAGAGATAGATTAGGCCTTTTATATAACAAATTAGCTTGTTATTAACTCCGTAACTAACTGATTAACACTATATATTTTGTTTTTGAAAACCACATGTGATATCTGCAGAGAGACATCACTGATGTGCTTCGCGGAAATGCCAAGGAGTTAATTTTGCAGTTTCATGTAGGCCTACAATATTGAGGTAATGATCGCACAAGATAACACTGTGCCTGTTCTGAAATAGCGTATCAGACACATGAAGAGTCTAAATGTATGGGTCTAAATGTATGGGTGAGTGGCAAATACAGAATAACCTCACTCAGCATTCCATCTAATTACCCAGTGTTATAAGCGGGGAGGTAGATTAGAGGCAGTGGTATAAGCAATAACCAATACAAGCTGCAGTACATAATATATACTTCTAGTGGTCTACGTAGGGTGTACATGACACACTGTTCTGCAATACCTGGGAGAAGGGAAAAAGTACAGAGGGCTGTTGCACAACGCCTGTTCGTTGCAAATTCGTGGCTGTTTGTAGCCTTTCTGTTGCTCATTGAAATTCATAGAAATCCCCGCTCGTTCCTTGTGCAACGAACAAGAACCTGTTGCAGAACCAATTCTAGGTGCTCGTTCCTTGGTATACATGACCATATTCATTATCTAATTAATTTAATCATTGATATTAAAATAAAATAACAATGTTTCTGTATCAAACCTAGACCTCAGTCATACATAAATGATTCTGAATATTGGTTGAAGCCTAAGTGCAATAAGTTTTGCTAGTAAACATTTACGAATATGAGGCATTCTATTCATTGATCCTCATTGACTGACTTATAATGATCATTAGAGGTTAGAAGCTAGATTGGAATATCCCTGAATGACGTCAATTTATGGAATAACCCCAGTTCTAACTGGGTACACAACCTCTAGTAGGGTACACCTACGAACGAGCAGACATATAACAAGGAAGGTTTAGGACAATGCATTGTGGAACATAGTGCTAATTGTGACTATTCCTGCTTGTTCTTGGACCCCTACGAGGAGGTTATCCTGTTCATCTTCAAGAAAACTCGAATCCTCACAGTTTAACCAGCGAATTGCACAGAGAAAAAGCCATGAATTTAGGAAAAACAGGAAAGGTCCCTGTTTTGATACATCTTGAATACGACTCAATGGTGATCAGACAATTATTACCTTTTATATTATAAAACCAGTCCAATACTAACAACCAGACATCTTACCCTTGTAATACATGTATTTTTACCTTACATGATAACTTTCACAGATGAATTCATACCCTATTAGTAAGGGAGTCTTGGTAGAAATCGTATGTAGTAGTTGTTTACGTTCGGTCATGAGTAGTTAATCTCGCCTCTTAACTCTGTAATTTGTATACTTATTATGTTTATATGATGATATTTTCCGAAGCAAATCTGTGTAACTGAGATTAATGCTCATGCGGCATAATGTTATGCACAGAATAAACTATTTAAACAAACAAACACCGGAGAAAGACGGTCGATTCAGCTTGAATTTTATTATGTTCACTTCCAGGTTAATGACACATTCAGAGACAAGTTTAACAGAATTTACTACTGGGAGATAAAGAACCCAGAGGAATTCCTCTATGGTGGAGCTTTCCCAAAGGTAAGCCATTGCATCCAATCGTTGGTGATGTGTTACAAATAAATAAGTCGAATAAGTCGAAAAAAGGATTTTAAGATACCATCATATTTGGAAAGATGAGATTAATTGGGTTCAAACGATGTTAACACTTGGGAAATCTAAAAAGATTTTCTATATTTTATGTTTGTTTATATGTTTGAAAAAAGTGTTTGCAATATTTGAGGAATATCAATTTTGCGACTTATGAGACTTATGACCCATTTTTATGCAACACATCCCAAATGTATCAATCATTTCAAATAACCCGAATTTAAGAGACAAATAAAGTTTAAAATACAGTTCAATATAACTGGCAGCCTTATATATAGGTAATCAACACAATACCGAATATATTCGGATACACCTCGGATCTTTAATATTCAGCCTGATTTGTCAGGATTTACCAACAGTATAGGGCTGTCGGCTGTGCAGCTTTTAACGCTCTGGCCCTATATTGTTCTTTTTTTGTAATAATGGTAGCAGAAAGAGGCCACTATTATCCTCCCTGTTATGTAATCATGATTATATATATCAGCTTAATGATGCTTCCAATGACTAATTATCTAGACGTCTAGGCTCACAGCCTCTCATCTCAGATAAGAATGGTATGTCAGTGATTGGATGCCTACTGCGCTAGAACTTAATGAGTTTGACCGAACTGAATCTACCTTTTTACAGGCAGTGTACTCTGCTGTAACAGTATTATGTCAAGGCAGTACATGCTATAAACGCTGAGCCCATTATCCAAGAGAACATTATATATATATATATATATATATATATATATATATATATATATATATATAGCTCTGTGTCTGAGGACCTGGATGCGTGTGGCATGTTACTCTTGTGGTACTGTCCATAATGGCATGTCATCTTTAGTGCTTCCTCTCAGCAATAGATGGTAGTATACTACTGAAGCAGTTAGTGAGGTACCTGAGGGGTGTTGCACAACGCTTGTTCGTTGCATATTTGTGGCTGTTTGTAGCCACTCTGTTGACCGTTGAAATTAGTAGAAATCCCTGCTCGTTCCTTGTGCAACAAACGGGAGGACGGGTCAGAATCTAGGTTTGAATATCCCCTATGCATGACGTCAATGTATGGAAGTACTGGGCCCTACACTTTCTAATAAGTTACACCTATGAACGAGCAGACATTTCTGCCAAAAGTTCTGTTACACAATGAAACGTTAGGACGACCTCCAGGGTTATTCTAAGTCTGTTCGTACCTAATTCGAAATGTATTCATTAATATATATATCACTTAATAAAAAAAAATGACATATCAAAGGTTTTCCACATTTATTATTCATTTTTCTATGTTTTTGATATATTGATATTGATATGGTTGATATATTCATGTTTGAAAGAAAAAGTTTGCAATATTTCTGGATGGGCAATGTTGTAGTACTTAACCCTCCAAGAATGATAGATTTCCAACAAAGAGAACCATATAAAGAGAATAATAAATCACTTTGAATAATATCGTTTTTTGCGACTTGTGACTCATTGTCCTGTAACACATCGCAGATTATTGTTATATAATAGTGTTATTGGTGTCAGCCTCACCTGCTAAATATTGTCAAGGAAGAGTACGTCAATTATCCATCTTTTAATCGACGTAACTGTTCCTGCGGTGTTAGTTGCGTTCCATTAGGCTGATGTAATATCGCGCAATCTCGGCTACAGCAAAGTTGACACTCTCACTTGACACGTGGCAATGATGATAATTACCATGCATGGACAGAGGAAGAATAGTTTTAAGCATGACAAGTGCCTTCGGCACTTGGATTGTAGAGGCAGTTGTGTTTCTACTTCTTATAGGAATCTAACAATTTACGGGACGTTTATTTTAATTTGGAGATATTAATTTAATTGCCAAAAATGGCTAAAATCACAGGGGGCCTACATCAGGGTAGTAGGCCTAAGGTGTAGGAGGGAGAGAGAGAGAGGGAGGGACAGAGAGAGAGAGGGACAGAGAGGAGGGGAGGAGAAGAGAGGGAGAGGAGAGATGAGAATGACTGATATAAGAGGGTTTCATGGGAAAAAAATTGCACCCCCCCCCCACCCACACACACACCATCTATACATCTCAGTGCAGCCTTCTTCCGCATTTCAGCAACCAAATTTGGGGGTTATATTGGTCTGCGGTAAGAAGGGACCATAGGGCGGCCTGTGCCTCGCCGGCTCTTAACCACTAACACATGTTTGGAGGGTGAGGCTCTATATGAGGGACTAGACAGGCAACATATTGAATTTGATTAAATGCTGGCTGACACTATTCTGGTATTGATATAAAACAAATCAGAATTGATTATTTCTGACTTTGAAAAAAGGTTTACAATACCTCTGTTCGCGTAATTACCAGTAAAGTAACTAAATATACTCCATAGGATAACCAGGATTGTTTTAAAATATAGAAATATACAGGGTGTGTGTGTCTGTCTCTCTCTGTCTCTCTCTCTACTACAAACATGGAGGTCCCAGGCATGTAACTTAATTTGTGGTTTCATTGTCAAAATTCAAATTGATACTGATGAGCCCTAGGAAATGTAACTCTTATTGTTATTGATAAATTTTTCCAAGTATTCTTGAAGTAAATTTCGAAATCCTATTTGCATTCCTTCATTACAAATATAGAAGAGATGATTCCTATCTCCGCGAAGCCGACAGGCCATGCCACAGTATGCCAGGGTTGGGTATCCAAACTAGGCAGGCACAAACCCCAGTCGTTATAGGTCCTGCAGGGACCAACTCGCAAAAAATGATATTTTTCACAGTGCTTTATTCACAAGATCTCTTTATAGAAATGTTCTCATATTTTAGATATCTACTGCTTTCAGTCATAGGTATACATGTACCAAATTTCGGGAGAGTGGATTAAATATACCCCTGCATTTCGAAGATCATCTAATGGAGTATATTAAGTTATGTTACGGCTAATAAGGCAAATATTGCAAACTTTTTTTCAAAAAATAAAAATATCAAATTGAAATATGGACAGTATTAAAATACGTAAAATCACGGGGCTCTGGCCCACAGGGTCAACATGGCTACATGCATGCGGAGGCCGCCAGTGCCTCATTCGGCTTACAAAAACGTGGATTTAAAGGGCACGGCATGGACGGACATAATAAATTAAGCGCATTTCACTTTTATTTATATTCATTAAAGACTTGCTGAAGGTGTGGGGGGTGCACCGTTGTGATCCAAAGTCCTGGGTGATTTGCTGTTTAAATGATAGGCCTCGCTGGGAGTCGAGGCCTAGTATAGGCTAGGATATATCCTGTCATTAAATCCCTGTATTTCCATAGCCCCATGAGGGATTGCAGAGGGGAAACATCACAATCTGGAGTGAAGTGGGCACTACAATACTACAGAGCTGGGATCTTACCCGGGATCTCACATGGGGTTTCTTAAAATCTGCCCTCTTTGTTCTCACTAATTGTTCCCATAATTTCCGAACTTTTTTATCCTTTGTGAGTTGGTGCAATGTATATCTATTAGCTTTTGTATTGGAGCAACCAAAAGCAACACAACAACACACCATGATTTTGCACTATGAGACACTCAGTGAGTACTCACTCCCGCGCTCTGTGAGTCTGGAGCTGACGTCACCAGGCAGGGGCCCGGTTTCAGGAGCATGGGTCAACTTGATTTATTAGGTGTTGACAATTGTAAAAACAGATATCGGTAACAACAGAAATTTCTCCTAGACATTAGAAAGTATATAGCATTGAAAAGTAAGCTTTAGAAATTCACTTTAGGAGCCCTTTAATGCCTTCTTTGGATTTAATGTGTTTAATTTACGTTCATCATTAAGTATGTGTTTATTAATCATGTTTATGTATTACATGAATATATAGGTAAATGTGTATGATTTTGGACTTACTTCAAGATTAAAATAATAAAAAAAGTTAGGCCTATTATTCAACAGATTTATTAAGAAATATTGATGACATATTGGGAGTCTTAAGATATAATTTTAAAGATGTCATGTTTAATGTTTAGGCTAAAGGGGTTCTGTAACTACTAAATTGCCCTTATAACGGACAATCCTACCAGTGGATAGAGTCTGTGGTCGACCCCTATCACATGTCCATAAGGCTATTAGCTGCTATTCCTTCCAAACCAGAACCTTAAAAGTCCATATTAGAGGTCACACTGTGGGAAGGGGATTACCCACTAACACCACCCATCGCTGACTTGTAGGGATGACCTCAGCATTCCCTGGGTAGGTATCAGTGCATCTGTGTGCATGGGCATATACACATGCACACAGATTCACTCACTCTCACTCACCCACACATGCCTTAGCAGAGAGAGAGAGAGGAGGGGAAGAGAGATGTGTGTATAGGGGGAGGGGGGGGGGAGGAGGATGAAGAGTGAAGAGATTCCAAGTCCCAACCCCTAATGGCTAATCAGTGTACAATATTAAAAAGGTCATGAATTGAATAAGTCTAACAACTAACATTCTAAGCACAGAGTTGAGGAAAAGCCCCTAATCTCAAACTGCAAAATGCCATTATAACCCATTAGGACCAGAAAAGCCATTGATACAGTAGGCGTCCAATCAATGACATACCATTCTTATCTGATCTGAGAGGCTGTGAGCCTAGACTGACAAAGTGAAGTTCTAGTGACAAGTGAAAAGGTTCTTACAAATACAGATCGTTGTAAACATTATAAAAAATAATTGAATAGTAATTGATTTCCAAAATATTTAAATATTCGTCCTATTCTTTTGTGAATATTGAAGATATAAATTAGCCTACACACAGATATAATAAACAAGGCTTGAAATAGACACTCATACATGTATGTGTGTCATTTCGCAATCCTCCCAAATGCTCAGTAACTATAGTTCAACTTCAAGAGCCCCAGTCTCAGTAACCCTACACCTTGTGGTGACAGCCTAAGAGATGTTATGGGTAAAGGGCGATCAAGCGTGCAGGGGGTAAGGGAGATAATATCTGGACCCTGCGGAAGAAGGCTGGAGTGATCTATCAATTTTCCTCCCCCTCCCCGACTACCTCCCTTGCTCTCCCTCCCCTTTTATTCCCCCTCCTTAATAATAATGAGTAATGTGTGGAAAGGTACATCTTTTCTCTGAGAGACAGAAAAAGTGTCAAAAATAAAGTTTGTCACAAAAAATAGTTGGCTGTAAAATATGCTGGTTGAAAAAAAATGGTTAAAAAAAAAAGTTGGTCATAAAAAAGTTGGTCGGAAAAAAAGGGGTCTGGTAAACTCGGACCGAAGCTAGCTTGGACCAGTCATTGTCAGGTCGGACCCGGATCAAGTCAGACCAGGTCAGCTCGGACCAGGGGGTTAGTAAAGTCGGACAAAGGGGTTACCCATGTCGGACCACGGTGCCGGAACATTATGATAGGTATATGGTCAAAGTAACTCTTTTATTAGTCAGTTTTACTATGGATTCTCTACTATATACTTACTACCTTTACTGACTTGGGACAACCAATTTTAGGGTTAGGTTTAGGGTTAGTTTTCGTATGGTATGGTTTGGTCCGAGTTCACCAACCTGGTGGTCCGAGTCCACTAACCCACTGGTCCGAGTCCACTAACCCCCTGGTCTGAGTCCACTAACCCGCCCGGTCTGACATCACATTGGTCTGTCTTCTCTCGGAAGCAAAAAATGTTGGTCAAAAATAAAGTTTGTCCCAAAAAATAGTTGGCCGTAAAAAATGCTGGTTGAAAAAAAATGGTTGGTCGAAAAAAAAAGTTGGTCGTAAAAAAAGTTGGTCGAAAAGGAAGTTGATCGTAAAAAAAAGTTGGTCGTAAAATGTTTGCGAAATAAAGTTGGTCGTAAAAAAAAAAGTTGGTCGTAAAAAAGTTGGTTGGAAAAATAGTTGGACGTAAATAAAGTTTGTCGATCGTAAAAAAAAAAGTTGGTCGTAAAAAACGTTAGTCGTAAAAAAGGTGGTCGTAAATAAAGTTTGTTGAAAAAAAAAGTTTGTCGTAAAAACAAAGTTGGTCGTGGGTCCAATATTTGAGGCTATGTACTGCCATTCATTATTTCATTCTATAAAATTATGTTAAAAAAACATTTGATGTATGGGCCAGGGTGGGGGTGGGGGGGGGCGCACTATTGGATCCAACATTTGAGGCTATGTACTGCCATTCATTATTATGAAACACCATGATTACCACTCGGAACTTGAAAGAGACAGAGAGACAGAGAGAGAGACAGAGAGAGACAGAGAGAGACAGAGAGAGAGACACACAGACATTATTTAGCTTCAATATTAATCATTCTAGTAGTTGCAATATTTCCACCAATTAGCTGGTGAGGTTCAATAAGTCTCTCCCCCAAATTAAGGGGCCCCCTGGTCCCCCTAGCTACACAATGTGAAGTTTTCTGTTCAAATCGGACTATTATTTCAAAAGTTATAGCATTTGAGCTTGGCTAAATATTGGCTATGTTTACAAAGCATATATATGCTCCCCGAATGCAACCACTAAGGTCTGTATATTGGACCAGCAAGCATTTGCTTCCCGAATGCAACCACTGACAGCTTGGTAGTGTTACATAACACATGCATGCTTTACCCAGGTACCCGGCCAGCCCCTCTTAATTTCGACGGATACCCTGTTACAAAGCCTGCTACCAAAACGAGGCCCACATCAGGGAGGTTGGCCTCAATTTCCAGTGCCGTTTTCTATGTAGAGGTTATAAACATGAGGTGTTACAGAAAGATGATTTATAAGACGCAAAATATGGATCTTGAGATATCATCACATTTGACAAGATGGGATCAAGCGGGGGAAAGAACTAATCTGCGAAACAAATGTATAGGGTGGATAATATTAATGTTTTGACAGGTCCTCCGAGTTGAATAAGATCATAGAGCAAATACATCTGCAATCCCAGTTTTTATTCCTGAGCTCCTTTGCTGAGGTTGAGAGGTGATCCCAACCTGACCATACGATGGTCGGACAGAGACCTTATGAAATAAAGAACAGATACATCAAGGTATTTGTAACATAAATAAGGAATATTTAAATGCATATAATAAATGAATAAGTACAAACTTCATCATAAATTAGAGTAATATTTAACATAATAGATGGTCGAAGTCTGGAAGCTCTAGCATAAAACAATGATTAGTTATAAAATAATGAACTAATATAGTCAGAAAATAGCAGCAGTCATGGAGATGTAGACCCTAGTGGCGGCCGGAGGAACGACGCGGAGATTCCCGGAGGTATCCCAGAGGTATCCGGAAGTATCTCGCAGATCCAGGGAGATCCTTGAAGATCCTTTGGAGGCTCCATAGACGTTTCATAGAGTCGTCATAAACACTTCATATGATCGTAACTATCCTGCCCAACCAAGGGAAATACAATTTCGCAAGGAGGCAGAACATATACCAGAAGTTGCGAAATTTTATTCAAATTATAAATAACATCTTGATCCAATAACAATCCAACAATAAAAGTAATAGCTCATAAATGAAGCTCTGTTAAAGGATGTCCCCTGGAGTGAGAGTTGTAAAAATCTCAGAAATATGCTGCACAGGCAGCTGTCAACCTCCTGATTCTTCGTTTAGTTGAAGCATTAGATCTATGATATGATCTTACCCGAATTAATCCTGATACTCTTAGTGCTGTCTGTTATGTGCCATGTGTGTCAGTGCTCATTTTTCTATAACATATCACAAAGGTATGTTGACTGGGGGCCCCAGCTGTTTACACGTTGGTTAACTAGCCCAAAAAATACCATCAGGAATCAATATCCCCACCCCTTCTCCAGCACCTCCTCCAGCACCTCCTCCAGGCGCTGACTAGAGGAACCCCCTCAATTATTCACCCTGCGCCATCCCTGGAGATAGAAACAGGTGCCGCAGGGGGAGGGTAAAATAGATCACTGTAACATGCATCAACATTAGTATGGCTAGCCCTTGGGTAACGTTTGGATAAACACTGTTTGTCGCGTTAAAACCCTGTTTATTAACTGTTTTATCTTGCTAACGCATTTTATATAAAGGTGCAGCCTGCACATCTCCGATGCCAGGAAAGAGCAATTCCAGCTCATACATGGCCCATATATGACTTTGTGAACATTTCTGAGTCGTAATTAAATCAATCTATCAATTGCCTTAAGTGTTTCAAAAATATTATAAGGAGTTTCCAAGCAACGTCGTAAAGCTGCAAGTTTGTATTCGTGAATGCCAATACAGGGAACTTCAAAAACGAACTTATACCCATTAGAAATGATTTGGTAGTCATTATTCTTTTGGGAAATCGGGAAAGGATGGTTCAGTCTAGGCTTGGAGCCTCTCTCAGATGAGAATGGTATGTTTATAATTGGATGCCTGCTGCGCTAATAGCTTTCCCAGCTCTGGAGTAGACGTCTTATTGGGATTATAATGCCATTTTGCAGTTTTAAATATAATTATAATGGCAGTTTTCGGTTTGGTGCCACAGGCTTTCCCTCAGTGTGAAGGGACTCTCTCAACTCTGAGCCTAGACTGGGTTTTGATCGACGTTAGCTGAGAATGCCCCTTGACAGGTATTACGGTGTTCTGGAATATTCATAAAGGCCAATGGCATGATGGCAAGTTTTTATTCGTGAATGCCAATACAGGGAACTTCAAACTATTACAAACCCACCTAGTATTGTATTTAAATGTCAAGTCTAAAGGGGATTTCCCCGCCCAGGATTCCCCATCCAGGGGTATTCCCCATGTCTATTTATAACACCGGAGTATCCTTCATTCATGGCCCTGAAAGGCTTTAGAGACAACCAGGATGTGTTCTTTTACAAAGCGACTCAACTTTCAGCAGCCTTGCGAGTGACCATGGGTGGGGTGGAGTGATTGATGTAGTGGGACAACACCATATCCTTTATAGGGCGCATTCGTGGCCTCCCCGATAAATGAAATTTATCAATTGAAATTAATGTATAAAGAATCAATAAATAAATGGAAACCTTTAGGTTAATGAATTAAGTATAAGCGGAACTTGGGCGACAACATTTTTATTTATTTTGTAATGATGTAAGAATTGATAAAGTTATACAATTGATAATAATTATAATGATTAAATTATTAAATTATTATGTCGCACAATCGACATTGATTTAATGTGATTGATTTAAATAGTATGATAGGAATAAAATGAGTGAATACGACTAAAGGCTGTGTTTTTTGTATATAGGGAATTGGGTGGGTGGGATCAAATCTTGGTAGAATGTATGAGTGGTTTGTTGTATTAGGCGGAGAAGTGGCGTCATGTTTTTATCCATCATCAGAGCCGTTATGGCTTGGATGTACTCCAGCATGGACATTGATTCCTTAGCTTCTAGCTTGTCCTTTGGTGTGACTATTCCTTCCCTCTCAAGGTACATTAGGGGTCTGGCTATCTGGCACTTTATACGAGGATCGTAGTTGATATTACCTTTTGCTAAGTGTGGCTGAAATAATGGGTTTCCCATTTCCAGGTGGCCGTCTAGATACATGCGAGACATCTGGTCTGCCATCACTTCCCTTGGGTGTGGGAAACGGTCGTGCGTGCGAGTCTGTTGGGTGGTGTAGGATTCCGCGCCGGGGTACTTTGGCATGTCTTCTGGTTTGGTATTTTCGGGGTCCTCCTCACTCTGTTCTATTCCCGGTGTACCTGGCTTTAACCCTGCCATTGCCGTGGCTATAGCCTGGGTTATGGTTTCTTTCATAGTAGTCTCCAGTGCGTTCACCGATTCTTCAAGCTTCCCCATTCTTTCGTTCGCCCTTTTTATGTCAGCCGACATCTCTGCGCTCGGTGCAGGTGTCTCGGTGGTCGTTACGTAATTGGTATGGCTGCCGGCGTCTTCGTGTAGCTCGACGGGGTATGTGTGCCTACCCTCGGCTATTTCGTTCTTCTTCTCTACCTGGTCAGCTATTTGCTGTTTCTGGTTTGTCCCTGGTTTCGGTGGTTTGACTTTTGGTTTAGATCGCCTTGTTCTTGTCATTCCTTTCCTTATTTTCAGGTGTGTATCAAATCTTGGTAGAATGTATGAGTGGTTTGTTGTATTAGGCGGAGAAGAAGGAAGTTTGTTAGCATTATGGGTAACACTGCCAGTAGCCGACGGTAGGGGGCGCCACCAATGCCCAATAATCAAAGATTATAACAAAATTATTATTCCCGAATACAATTCAATTGTTGATATCAAGAATCTAATTCTGGATATCCACAATTGAATTATTGATAGTTTGATAATAAGAAACATCCGTTTAGGATACTGCGTATTTTGTATGTAAATGTTGATATTTGCCTATATTATATAAAAAAAGAATTTAATTAATTGCAGATATCTAAGATTGAATTTTGTATATATACGTATATAATGACCCTAGGTAGCGTTGAGGAGGAGAAATAACAACAAATGATCAAAGTAATATATCCGCATATCTGAAATTCAGAACGATATGCACTCTATACAGCGATGAAAGTAGTATAGTCAAATCTTCCTTTGTCTCAGGCACTACATCGGAGATAGATGATGTTAAGTATTTAATCTTATTCTTGACATAATCTATATCAGATCTATGTGCCTAGTGTTTATTATTGTCAGCCTAAGTTTGCAGAATTTACTGAATGTGTTCAATTCAATTCAAGATACTATGTATTAGCACCTGGGTGGCCATACTTCTGAAATAAATTCCACAACTTCCAGTATGTTCTTTCAGGTGACTCTGTACTGATTTTCAAAACCGATGGATTTCTCTAAACGTTTAACCAATGAAATTTGACATGAAATAATGATTGTTGAGTGGAAACAAAATATAGATCACCAGGCTATTTTTCATGCTATGGTGGTATTGACATAGAACTATATCAATCAGATTTGAGTAATTTTACTACATTTGAGTAATTCATTAACATAATTCTTTTGAAATGGTTCTGACATGAATTCAGACATCATATTTCAGCCAAACATTCAACATATTATACACTTATCATCAGAATTGTTTTACATAACTCAGGTAAACCTAATATTGACCATTATCCAGCCTAATTTAACATATTTTAGTTAATGTGTAGATCTGCTGATTGTACATTTTTTGCCAATCTGACCAATATCTCTCAAACCACCTGACCCACCATGACGGGACCGTCAAGTAGTTAATAGCTTCAGCATCGATTTAGGAATAGGAAACGCGGATGTACGCAGCCACATTTACGTAGGCATTACTACAGGTCATACAGGATCTTACCTAACATAAAGCAATTGATCGCTCTGAGTTGTGGAACTGCTGAGTCATTATACACTCTGAGGTGATCCAACATGTTCTAGTATGTTCCATCTGGCCCCTGTTGCATATGTTAAGGAAAGTACTTTTCTTATTGCAATTCCTTTCTCTGTAAGGAGAGAAAAAGTTCCGTCCTGCCTACGAAATTCCCAGTTGGTAGGAATAGCCTATACTCTCAGTGGTGGTTAGGAATCTGTATTCCAACCCATCAAAGGAAGGGAAACAGTGTAGTCCTGAATTCCCACAGACAATTCCTTCCTTTGCTTATACAACAGGTTTACATCATGATAGGCTTCACTAAACATTGGTCAGGTATGAGATAAATTCATATGAACGGACAAATAGAAGACATGGCCTGACAGGGATCCTGACGTTCCAAACTTGATATTTTTCAAAGGGACACAAGACCCCTTGTTCACAATGGTTTCATTATTAGGGTGTTTAGTACTGTTAATGCAGGAAGACTTTACCACATTTGAAGTATGTGTGTTGAATATGCTTATGCATATATTAGGTTATCCTAATAACTACTTCAGTAATGAAGTAGATCATATTCTCCTTAGATCTAGGAGGGGTAACTCGCAAAAGAAAAAGAATTGTGGCCACTAAAACTTTGAAACTCCATAACTGAGGATACCATTTTCTTTTAGATTTTCATTTTTTATCCAGGTCACAGATCTATACATTTCGCAAAAATACGATTTTGTCAGTATCGCCTGATTTTGCATAAAGGCCCATTCACATTACAACGATTGGTGTACGGCTGCCGCATGGCAAAATACACAATGGGCCTGTTGTATAAGAAACTTATCATATCCCCGTTGTAAGTGTTTCACAAGCACTCGCATAGACGGGAGAAACGATGCGCTTACGAGGTGCGATAGAGATACGATGTACCACTTGTATAAGCTTCGTCGCAGGAGATACGTATCTTCATCAACTTTTTTCACATATATTTCGCATCTTTTCGCATCTAGCAAAAGTAACTACAGGCGGCTTCTGTTTCCACATTACATAATGACGTCATAGCTGCGGAGATTCCCCCGAATAGACAGCAGTTCTCTACCGAAGGTGTTGAAGTTGTCAACATGCATACAAGGGATCGGTGTTCATGAATATGAACTATATATAACAAATAATGTTGATGGACGTTAAGGATGATATACATTCTAGAAGTTCCATGTATAACGTACATAGCGGAAGTGAACCTCTTAATTCAGTTATGTGTATGGATTCTGGGCTTCCCGGGACAGAGATAATCGGACAAAATATTTCTATTCCAGAAAATTTGAGAACCAAGTGCGGTCAATCTGTACCTGTGTGTGTGTGTCTGTGTGTGTGAATTATGTTATAATGATATAAACATTATACATGATTTTTCATCATGGGAATATTTAGAATGTGTGTGTGTGTGGTAATAAATGTGTGAGTGGAAGGTAATGGGGGTGGGGTTAATCCAGGGATCAAGGGGAAATACGGAGAGAGGAGAGGGAGTAACTTGAAACTGAGTAGTGACCACACCCCAAATTTTCTAGGAAATGTGTGTGTGGGTGGGTGTGTGTGGGTGTGGGGGGGGGGGCGGTGCGGTCGAGGGGTTATTTTGCATTATGGGTATTGGGTTCGGCGCTAGGACTGGGAGGGCAGAAGCAATGCACCCCAAGTTATACATTGTTACTTCCTCCATTACTTCCTGCTGTACTTTTTCCTATAATTCTTCCAGTACCTCCCGCAGCTTCTCCACTATACCTAACCCCACCCACCAAATGATCCTTCTGTCCCCCCTCCAGTGTTTTCTCAGGTACAGGAGGCGGTACAGGAGGAGGAGGAGGAGGAGGAGGAAGAGGTACAGGTGGGGGGGGGGGGGGGGTACAAGAGGAGGTACTGGAGAGGGTATAGGAGGTTACTGGAGGAGGTACTGGAAAAGGTTACTGGAGGGGATAATAGAGAGGGGTAAAGGAGGGGGTTCTGGAGGAGGTACTGGAGGAGTTACTGGAGAGTGGTGTAGTAGGTTAATGGAGAATGTACTGGAGGAGGTTACTGGAGGAGGTACTGCAGAGGAGTGTAGGAGGTTACTGGAGAAGGTACTGGAGGAGTTTATTGGTGGAAGTAGTGTAGGAGGATACTGGAGGGGTACTGGAGGAGGTTACTGGAGGAGGTTACTGGAGGAGGTACTGTAGAAGAGTGTAGAAGGTTACTGGAGGAGGTTATTGGTGGAAGTAGTGTAGGATGTTAATGGAGGAGGTTACTGGAGGAAGTCACCTGAGGAGGTTACTGGAAAAGGGTATAGGGGGTTACTGGAGGAGGTTACTGGAGAAAGTTACCTGAGGAGGTTACTAGAAAGAGGTATAGGGGGTTACTGGAGGAGGTTATTGAAGGAAGATACCTTAGGAGGTTACTGGAGGAACTTACTGGAGGAGGTTACTGGAAAGAGGTATGGGGTTACTGGAGGAGGTTACTGGAGTAAGTTACCTGAGGAGGTTACTGGAGAAAGTTACTGGAGCAGGTACTGGAAAGGGGTATGGGGGTTGCTGGAGGAGGTTACTGGAGGAGGTTACTGGAGGAGTCAATGGAAAGGGGAATAGGGAGTTAATGGAGGAGGTTACTGGAGGATGAAACCTGAGGAGGCTACTGGAGGAAGTTACTGGAGGGGGTACTGGGAAAGGGGTATGGGGTGGATATGGAAAGAGTTCCTGAAGAAGGCTATAGGGTGTTACTGGAGGAGTTACTGGAGGAGGTTACTGGGGGAAGTTACTGAAGGAGGTTACTAGAGGAAGTTGTTATACACACCTTTTTGCCTCTATTAATTAATTCATCCTACTATTCATCCCCCTGTACCTCCTCCTGTACGTTCTCCTGTAATACCCCTGTACCTCCTCCTGTAATACCCCTGTACCTCCTCCTGTACATACCCCTGTACCTCCTCCTGTACATACCCCTGTCCATCCTCCTGTACATACCCCTGTACCTCCTCCTGTACATACCCCTGTCCATCCTCCTGTACATACCCCTGTACATCCTCCTGTACATACCCCTGTACATCCTCCTGTACATACCCCTGAACATCCTCCTGTACATACCCCTGAACATCCTCCTGTACATACCCCTGTACATCCTCCTGTACATACCCCTGAACATCCTCCTGTACATACCCCTGTACATCCTCCTGTAATACCCCTGTACCTCCTCCTGTAATACCCCTGTACCTCCTCCTGTACATACCCCTGTCCATCCTCCTGTACATACCCCTGTACATCCTCCTGTACATACCCCTGAACATCCTCCTGTACATACCCCTGTACATCCTCCTGTACATACCCCTGTACATCCTCCTGTACATACCCCTGAACATCCTCCTGTACATACCCCTGTACCTCCTCCTGTACGTCCTCCTGTAATACCCCTGTACATCCTCCTGTAATATCCCTGTACCTCCTCCTGTACGTCCTCCTGTAATACCCCTGTACATCCTCCTGTAATACCCCTGTAAATCTTCCTGTACATACCCCTGTACCTCCTCCTCTACATCCCCCAGTACATCCTGTTCTATGACCCCCTGTACCTCCTCCTGTATGTTCCCCTGTACATCTTCCTGTAATACCCCTGTACATCCTCCTGTACATCCTGGGGATGGTGGGAGACAGAGGAAAGAGGGGAGAGAGAGCAGGTTAGACAGATAAATGGCGGGGGGGGGGGGAAAGGGGGAGAGGAGGGGGAGGGAGATAGACAGGGGGAGAGAATGAGAGGGAGGTAGAGGGAGGGAAGGGAGAGAGTGAGGCAGGGAGAGATCATAGGGGGAAGAGAAGAGAGAGGGAAGGGGAAGAGGAAGAATGACAGGCGGAAGAGTGGGGACGGGGAGAAAGAGTAGGGGTGTGAAATAGTGAGGGAGAGAGAGAGATGGATCATAGAGACAAGGGAGGGGATGGGACGGAGGGGGCAGAGAGAGAAAGGCAGAGTTAGGGGCAGAGAGAGAAGGGGGGGGGGAGGGAGAGTAGCAGAGCTCAAGATGGAGAAAGAAGGAGGAAGAGAAAGAGGCAAACAGGGGGAGGGGAATAGGAGAGACAGAGGGAGGAAGAGAGGGACGGAGAGGAGAGATGGAAATTTTAAATATTCAGTGGTGTTTGATTTATTTGTTTATACTTTTGACCCATATTATGTGATCCGTTTTAGGAAAATGTGTCATGAGTCGCAAAATATGGATTTTGAGATATCACCATATTTGAAAAGAGGAGATCAAGCTGATTCTAATGAATGTAAACACTAGGACACCTAATATGTATTTCTATATTTTAAGTTTGATACTTTTATTTGTAAAAAAGAAGTTTGCAATGTTTCTGGATGGGTAATTACCAGTTAAGTAACTAAATATACTCCATACGAAAGCTTTCAAAACGGAAGAATATATTTAATATAATGTCCTGAAATTTGTTACATGGATTGATATGACTATAAGTACTAAACCCTCTAAATATTAGAACATTTCAATAAAGAGATGTTATGATAAAAACACTTTGAAAAATATCAGTTTTGCGACTTATGACTCATTTTCCTGGAACACAACACATATTCTACTTCATTTCTACTTTACATCTCCTGCGAAGTAGAAACGAAGCCCTTCAGGGTGATCGCAGGTTTTAGCCAATATTTACGAAAAAGATACGAAGCGGATTTTTTTATGCAAGCCAAGACAGACTTACGATGAAGATAGTACGATTTGGCTGCAAAGGACATACGATTTCTTGAGCTTATACAAGCAGATTGGACTTACAACGCACTACGAAGCATTTGCGAACGGCCGTCGCAATTTATACAACAGGCCCAATGTTTAAGTATAACAGCCGGCAAGGATCGGCCGGCTGGTCGTGTTAATGCGAATGGGCCTTAATGCTTGGGCAATACCAAGATTTTCGTCCTTGCGGCAGATAAGGTTCTCTAATCCGGCGCCATTGGTTTACCATTAGCCGTAAGGTGAAAACTGGATTGGCCGTAATGAAAAATTTCTTGGTGAAGTTACACCTTAAGTAGAGACTAAATGTTACCTTTACTACAAACGTAGAAGACAAAGAGTATACCTACACAGTAGGCAACCATATACATAGATTTCACATGACGTCACCCGACTGGCTGGGGAACCCTACTGGCCGCCATCTCTCGGGTCAAGGCTACCCTTGCCGTCTACGGCGCGGTTATCAAAACAAAGTTGATAAACCTCACAAGAGTAGATACTTGGGTAATACTACACTAAAGGCAGATTATCTAACCTATTAAGAAGGTATTGTTGAGTCAGATTAAAACTGGTAAAGGTTAAAACAGCCAGAAAACGGTATTTTCAAGTATCGCTGCATACATAGGCATCTAACTAGACCCCAGACATGGCGAGGGCCGTGACGTCAGTGAAATCTATGTATACTGGTAATCCTCGTATGAAAAGACCATAAGGGCCATATGATACTTCTTGAATAACCAAGTGCTGACCTTGAATAACTCAAGTGCTGAAGAGTATAATTGAGCAGCTCAAGTTACATAATACAGTTCATAAAATTCTAGATTCTACCAAAACAAAAAAAAAGTGAAACAAGGTCTGATATCACCAAATAAAATGTAAAATTAAAATGTTTTCTATTTATAACATTAAAAGCATACATACATGTATATAATAAATCATGCAGTACTCTAAGTGACTGAAACCAACGAGTTACCCTGTATACATATACAACTGATTTCTCATATTCTGCCCGTATAGCTGGTGGAGCGAGGGCCGTACATGTACAGAGAGTATGAGAGGAAGCAGGAGGTGAGGTTTATTTACAACAAGGTGCAGTTCTACCTGAGGAGGTGGCAGGTGTTTGACCAGGCCCGCACACGGCGCGAATGTGGCACTAATTGCTCTGAGGATGACCTGGTAAGTCAAAGACCTTTGAGTTCTATTACAGTTCAATTCCCAGCCGAATTTCTGTTAATCTTGAATTCTTAGCCTATTTTCTGTTGAAGTTGAATTCACAGCCGAATTTCTGTTAAAGCTGCATTCCCAGCCTAATTTCTATCAATGTAGTGCCAGACAGAATTGCATTGCCAGACATTGTTACATATAGAGAGAATGGAAGTCGGTGCTAGTACCGAGTTCCATTCAATATTTATCATATGCCCCTAGCATAGACAAATATTGATATATTAATCTTTGGTTTTGGTTTTGAATCGTCATAAAGTATCTAAAAGCTAAAAGAAAACCCAATTCGAATTTGTATTGTACAGATATTTTTATTATATCCCACTTATCGCACCTCTCAAATGGAATGCGCATTTAATAAATGCATGTAGTTGTTCAAATAGTGTAGAGACACTCCAAAATGAACAGAAATTACCATAAAAATGGTATGCTCTTGAACATCATCCTCACTTAATCTAGGATTCAGGCGGGTCATTTTATCCGTCTGATTCCTTGGTTAGCAGATTGATGCATTAGGGTATGTTAAAATGCACTCACAGTTAACTTCAATCAATCTTTAAACTAAAGGTTTTTTTTACTTCCATTCCATTGTTCCATTATTTTCCAACCCATGTGTCATTTGGCTAAATGAAAACACATTTTTCTTTGATTCTTTTTGCTACAGGGCTTCATAAAAATTCACATTTGTATTTTGGAGACCGACTGAAATCCTTTCTTCACTTATTATGGGTCACTGATGGCAATTTTCTCTTGGCGGATTCAACTTAAAGTTGTTTTACAAACATGTAACAGCAGCAGAATATTAATAACTTCAGTTCTATAAGTCATAATAATTATGAGTAAGATACTTTTTGTTCATAATAATTATCAGGTATTACCAAAGCAAAGTTGTTTCTGTCAAAAAGTGAGACTTTCCATTTTGTCTGTATTCAATCACAAAGTCAGAATAGAAAGGATTTTTGTTGATTCTCCATGGCGCAAAACAAAATTAGAGTCCAAGTTATTACTTTTGGTGAATAACAGAATCCCATTACTTTCAATATTGCTCTCTTTTGTCTTTGTAAATTAGGAAATGATTGATGAAGTTGAAAATATTATGATAGCATTGGCTAGATGTGTACATCAAAAGGCATAATTTATTCATTTTGTTAAATGTATTAAAGTTCTCCTGTACAACAACAAACCCGCAAAATGATGAAAATTCGATCAAACTTATTAACAAAGTGGTGAACTACCATCGTTTCTTCATTTCCGCTATTCCATCCTACAGTGACGTAAGTAAGGACTAAAGAAAAACTTGTTTGCGGTCAATTGACGTTGGAATACACCTTTCAAATTCAATGCAATGTTTTTGCAAGTAGTCTGATAACACATTGTATAACATTCCCATATTTTAACTTCAGTAAAAGGTCGGTCAAGGTCCATTTGCTCTCATTTTCATGTAAGTAATTTGAGATTGCATGAAATAGCTTTTGGACTCAGGAATGTGTTCAGGTGTTCATTGTAACACACCATAGGATGGTGGGCGATTTTAAGGAGAAAATATGAGAAATTTAAAGCTTCACTATCCCATTACTTTCAATTTAACATCGGTCCAAAAGAAAGTTTTGTTCTGTTCTTTCCCGACCCATCAAGGGATACTTTACCTAAATTTTGGAGCATTGTGCGTCTTGTTTTCTTGTGTGTCTACAATGCTTGATAAAAGCATAAATAATTGATAATTGATAATTGATAAAATGAGACATATCACTTTGTGAAAATTCAGTCAATCAAATTTGTTAAAAAAGAAAATATAATATCATTCTACCTATTACATTAAAAAATAACAATCAGACAACATTCGTACAATATGAGTTAATTTGGTAAGATTTCTTTTGTCGTATCAGCTGAGAATGCAGCTTTAAAAGGAAGCCATTGATATACATTATTGTTATAATGGATGTGACATAATGGAGTAAAGAATCGGTAGCGTATGAATGTCCGTTTATTGCCATATAAAGATGGTATTTACCAGGTGTAATGGGAATGGTAATAGCAAGTTACCTTGAAGGTGCACGAGTTACCTGTTAAGTACCTGAATGGATTACCATCAAGTAATCCCTTCACGGTAATTGGCATAGGGGAAGGAGCTAGCTATGTAAATTGAAAATTATTAGTATACACAACGAGGTATAGCACTCAGTTTAGAGGGACTCTCTCAATCCTGAGCATCTAGACTGATTAACAGTGCAAATTTCATGAAGATAAACGTCATTCCTTTAAAAAAGAAAAAAGCCCATGCAAGGGGTCCATTTAGACGATAATAAGACTCAGAATCATAGTCCTTAGGACACGTCCGTGTCGCAGTGCATATTGGTCAAAGAGAAAAAGTGGGACAGAACCAGGTCACCATTGGGTCCGGGCGTCAGAAAATGTACAATTCACCTTCAAAAAACTCCCAACATAGTTATCAGTTATCATTTTTATTTACTATTCTTAGAATGCTGTGGAGTTTTAAAATTTGATAAATGAACATATATATTATAGGTCAGGACGCTAGAAAATGTATAGTTCGCCTTCACCAATACTCTCCAATAACCCAAATTTAAGACAAGGAAATGTTCAACATGCATTCAGAAAAATGTTGAGATTATATTTAAAAGGATGGGATTAGGTGGATTCCAATGATGTTAACATTTAAGAAATCTAAAAAGTATTTACTGTATTTTATGGTTGATTATTTTATGCTTGAGAAAAAAGTTTGACATTTAACATGGCTATACCACAACTATATAGTAATTAATAAAAAATAACACTCTACTCAACCTTATTCCAGATCACCATTTTGAACCCAAGCTACTTCCAAATGATAGGACCATACGGAGACATGAACTACGCCTTGCAACATGTGCCTTCCATGATTACCTCCATAATATCAGAAGCTAGCAGACGTACAGACTATCAGGGAATCATGACCCAAATGGGTCGATTCTCTTCAAGAAACCTCGATAATTTAGTCACAGGTGACTTAGCCTACCCCAAAAACTTCACAAATCTTGGCTTTGGATCTTGGGTGAACTTACAAGATTCGCCTTTCAAGCGAACAGTGATGCAACATCGTGATCAGAGCGATTTCACGAGCAAGGAAATGGCTGGTCTGTTTCAAGTGATAGGCGACCAGCAGCTATTTGGGACTCCAGGAGACATGACCCCACCCTCATCAACACTAGCAGATTGTGATCTAAACCCCCAAACTTTTAAATTCTTCCCCAACCAGGACAACCAACAAAGAGGTACTTTGAGGTACGATACCAAAGGTACTGCTTGCACCTTTCTAGCCTGTCTGTACAGATACATGGAGTACCACACAACATCAACAAACTTTGGTAGATATTTAAACAATGTGACAGACTGTATACAACGATATCTGTGCCTTTCTAACGCCACTGCCTGTCTTGTGCTACCCTTGAACCCATACGTTCAAAACGCCTATATATTGACTATAAACGATTATGTTCATACACATCTCACGCAATATGCCTTTTACAAGGAGGTTATCACTAAAGGTGAAGACCTTATAGTGACCAAGAGACAATTTCAATTCGCTCTTGGCTTGGACTATTTCAATGGTACGAGGATAGAGACAGATGCAAAATCGTTGTCTTATAAAAGTGCCATTCTAGAACATGCTCCCAGAGAGAAGGATATATACCAGAAGAGCAAACATATTTCACTCTACAACTGCTATGATGATATGGAATGTAGGACCAATTTTGACTGGAAAAGTAAGGATTTTTATGTATTTAAGGTTTATGGGGAAAGTTGCAAGAAAATTTAAAGAGGATGTGTATGTCCGCCACCTTGAGACTCAATTCACATGGAATTGCGGGGAGTTATATATGTCAGTATAAAAGCTATATAAAACATGAAAATGTAGCCAGTGGTCATTGTATTATATGATTGTATTAGCAGTGGTCCCCTGAGTGTCAATTGTCTCAATCAAAATTCAATTTCAATCATTTTCGCACAGGTCCTTTTATTGCCATGACAAATGAAGATATCTAACTGTTCGGAGTATAATCAGGATCATATTGATGCAAACATCGCATCTGCCAACAATGACACTCCATGTAAACCAGTTAGAATATCATTGACGAATATGAATGTGAATTCATGGCATCAGCTATAGCTGCTACTAAAGTGCACGATATTGTAAACTTTAGAAGTCTCAAACTTTTTTTGAGTGCGGCAAGATATACTTTTTTGGTGTTAATATATAGTATATGACGTCAAACAAATGTGTAGCAAATTTGAATAAATTCGGACAGGTCATCTTTTTTCAGTAAAACGTAAAAGAAATAGCACATTTCCCCATAGACTACTATAGTAAAGGACCATTCATTTCAATTACTCACAAAAATTAATGGGCTAACATATTTTCATTTTATTTATTTGCTTTAGGTAGTAAGAAATATCATTTTTCTTGCGACTTGTGACTCATTTTCCTGCAATCACAATTGTATCCCACTGTATTCCCCGAATTGGGAGGAAGTATTTATACTCGAGGACACAAGTGCAATTACCATTACTCTGCTTCCGGTATAGGGTTTCTTATCGTCCCATGGCATGTCAGCGGTTAAAGCAATGTTAAAGCTGCATTCCTCACTAAATCTCACATGTTTCCTTTCATGTTATTAATTTACATTACATTTTAGATATAATTTCGAAATTTAGTTCATACAAAGTTTTGATATAAATCCGTGGAATGTTTATATCATATAATTAACATCCTAGTGATGTTGCAAGTAACACATGAATACAAAAACGGACGAGATGTTCCTCTTAATGAGATCAATTGTTTGGCCAATACCTTTTTTTTAAAGATTGTATTTGCACGGGAGTACAAGTCCCCTTCACGGGGTTTTTCACTTGGCCCAGTATGCTTTCTAAGAGAAATTATTACATAGTTATATTGCTAGCTTTGTACATGAATGAAATAAGAAAAACTAACAACTGCTGTATCAAGGCAACATTTTAAGGGAGGAGAAGAAGCAAAGTTATACTGGGCTTTGTATACATCCATTATGAAGGAAATAACGCTGTCAATTTAGGTCTGTGTCCATATTTTTCTCATGGTGTTAAGTTCCATTTAAGATAACCTCGGGGAGTGACCTCAGAATTTCAACCAAAGGCAACTGTGTACACCAGAATAAAGCTACTGACTATTGTCTATTTGATATCAAATCTAACGATGTTTAATATTACATTGCCTTATAGTGTTACGGTAATGACTTAATTAATTGCAAACTTAATTCACACAAACCTAGAAAGATCATATGCCAAGTCAGATCGGTGTTACAACCAGGAATGAAGGATGATATTCATATTGTGGTGTGTTGTGGTGTGTTTCAGTAAAATTAGTCACACGTCTCAAAAAACAAAATTTAAGATATCATCATTCTTGAAAAGATGGGATCAAGCTGATGGTAAACTTCTATAAAGATCATCTAATGGGTATTTCTACATTTTAAGTTTGATATTTTTACTTTTGAAAAATAAGTTTGAAATATATTTGGTCGGATAATTACTGGTAAAGTAGCTCTATAGGATGACCTTAGAAATATATGGATATATTCAATACATTCTACGGTGGTAGAAAACCCGAAAACGAGAACATTCCTACAAAAAGATCTTGTGGATAAAACAATTTTGCGCATTGTGACTCGTTCTTCTGTGACACATCATATTTTAGCCAATTTATCATGTTCGGAATTTAGCTTGAAGTGAAGCTTTAAGAGGTCTATGGTATGTCCTTGGCTAACCAATGCCTGTATGTCTACTGGGCATGCAATGTGACGGCCCCACATGCAAGCTTCCAATAGTAGAGAACAGTAAAACCTATACTTGCAGATATCTCACCTATCCAAATATCTCATTATTATGATCCTCAATGCCTTTGGTTAAATGTAATATGTCACAGAAAAATAAGTTATAAGTCACAAAAGTCGCCCAAAATGGATTTTGAGATATCATCATATTTCAAACGATGAGATCAAGCGGACTCCAATGAGGGTAAACATTAGGAGATCTGATAAGTACTTCTATATTTTTGTATCAGCCTATCACTAGTAAAGTAGCGAAATATATATCTCCTTGGGATATCCTCCGGTATGCATAAATACTTTCTATATACAGCCTTGGAGTTTGGTACATACATATGTATACTACTAGCAGTACTACACATCCCAAAAATGAAAACATTCTGAGCAAGGGTTCATGTGAAGAAGCATTTGAAACATATCATTTTCCTGTAACACATCACAAATGACTTTCAGATGCGTACGAAGAGGATGGTACAAAATGTAGAAATTGTAATAATTCATAAAAAATGTATCGTTACCTGCTGAGAATATAGCTTTATTGAACTGCCCATTTTCTTTGGAGGATATCCATTATCTGTGGAGGGGTGATTTTTATTGCATTTTATTGTGCTGAGCCAAGTTTCATATCCAACACAGCGTGCGTTATATAGAGGACCTAACAACAGTCGTAACCAAATATAAGGCACAACATATTATAACACAGCGCTGTGTTGGTGTTTGGGAAAATTTATCGTTATATCTGACCCATCGTTGCGCTACCATAATAAACGCGTTACGCGTTTTATAAGTTAACGCAACGCGCGTTCGTTATGGTAGCGTAACTATGGGTTAGATAGCGGTATGACTAAAAGACGCACAGCACCGAAAACCCACACAGCATCCGCACAGCACCCGCATAGCACCGTCGCTACTTGCGTGACTAATATTAGACGTATCTCTTCACAGTTTTTCACATGAAATATTCAATGTATAACTGAGAAATTTTGGGATATCAATAATAATGGGTGGAACTCAAAAGCCAGAAAAAAGGGGGTTTATAAGTTGAATAGTTTTACCGTAATTAACTGTCGAAGTTGCACACACATCCCGTGATGTTTAAATTAATTTTCTGTAATTTAGTGACTTATTTTTCTTTAAATAAATCTTCCAATCAACTAATGGAAATTTTGTGGAAATTACTGATGGTTCATTCCGTCCTCATGCTAGCGAGTGTGGGCACCTTTATCAAATATTTTTAATAGAATTAGAATCAATGCAATGCCTTAATTATTGTATATATACATGTTATAAAAATTCTGTTCAGAAAACGATCACTGTATGAAGATACCAGAAAACGGGAACCCGTTATTTGTCACTCTCACAAACACTAGGGGGCAGTGAGAGGATGGTAGGGAAGGTGCGCACGTGACCAGTGCCCCTTGGCGAGCCTTGATCGATCACCATTCTCCTCCTTGCCTTGAGACAAGGCACACCTTACATTCAATTGCTATTATACTTTTCTCTCGATGGCCGGCGCACTTGAGAAACAGAAACGGTTACGGTCCTGTTGGGCGTGTGGTCAGAAACATTACCCGCCTACAGGGAAGAACTGTGCTGTGGTGGCTCTCGAGTTTGAGGAAAGAGAGCGTGCTGACTTGCTAAAGGAGGAAGAATTTAGGACTCTGCTTAAACGTGAGGCTTGGGACGATGACGAGGGTCTACCGGTCTTGTCACCTGCTAACAGTGATAATGATTGGCCACATGTGAAGGTGGGTTCATGTGGTAGAGGCAGAGGTGTATTTCGCATGACTAGAAATGAGCAAAGGGTTGACCCAGGCAGGTCCACGTTTGGTTTGCCTTCTGGTAAATTGGCTGGCTTTGGCTGTGGTCGCGGGCGTCCGTGCCATGGGGTTGGAAATAACCAGGGAGCTACTGGTTATGCAGACGGTTCGGCGGTTGGTGGTCTGCAGCGTGATATGTCCCGCATGCAGCTAGACATGCATAGCTCGTCCGCAAAACTGGTGTCAATAGAAAAGCTTTTATCAACCCTTGCTCATAATGTGCCTCCTGTGCTTACTACCTCTGAGTCTGACGGTGAGGTGTACTCTGACCCTGAACCAATGCCTAGAAGGAAGACGCTTAAGAAGTCCGCTGGTTCCCCGAGAGGAACGTCCAAAGGTCCATATAAGAAATCCGCTGAGGCCTCGTTGGGCGCGTGTGGAGGTCGAGAGAGGTCCAGGGTGAAGGTGGAGCCCGCTAGCAGCCCGCCGGACTCGACGTCTGAGGAAGAGAAGCCGAGACGGCGTAAAGCTAAAAGGGATACTTCTACAGACTCTTCGTCCTCTGTGAGCTCTACGTCGTCCTCGTCCTCAGGCTTGTCTTCTGTTACCAAGAAGAAAAGACATGTTAAGCGTAAAGTGAAGTCTTCCAACAAAGCTCAGGAACGTAAGAAAACTTTCAAAACTAAACGATTTTTAAGTCTTAACGATCGAGAAATTGTGGTTTTGTCATGACTCGTTAATGTTGGAAATGTACAGAAAGGGCAAAGATATAGAGGGCATGATTGAGCATAGCGTTTTCTTAGCAGAGAAAGCCAGCACCAAAGCTTATCTCACTTCGGGTATTGTTAAATACGATGAAGGTGTTAGAGAGCGAGCTCGCGAGGCCGGTGTCAAAGCTTTTCCCCACGTCTGTGGCAGGTGCTTTGACGCTTCACACGTTGTGAAGAACTGTCGAGTCAGTCCGCCGAACCAGGCGTAGAGTGTTGCCGGTGGGGAGGGTGTGGTCGATAGTAATTATAATTTTGCTGTTTGTGATGGTTCCATACAGTATAGTGTGGACTCCAGAGACTCGGGTATTTCTCTGAGCTCACAACTTCCCTCCCCTACCTTTATTGAAACCGATTGTTTACCTGATCATGAGTTTTGTACGTTGTTCGATACTAAATTTTGTGTTGGTGCTTCCCTTGTCGGCCATCTTGCTGACACAGGGAATGCTGGGCTTCCGGCGAATGAAATTGTGCTTTCGGCCGGACCCAACTTATTTGATTCTGACAACGTGTGTATTTCTTGTAGTAATGATGGTGAATTACTTTCGTCAGATACTAATAATTTCTTTTCAAATGAATGTTCGCATGTTTTCAATTGTGATTTGGTTGTACCGGAAGAGGAAGCTAGTGTCTCCCTTCCGGAAGTTACCTTCCAACATGGCGTCGCCGGTTGGTTGACAGTAGTGTTTACATGTATTGACAGCTCGATAATTCCTGACGTTGCCTTCTGTTCGCCTCAAGATGATACAGATTTGTGGCGCAGATCTTCTTACTTACCGACTAATTATGTGAAGAGTGTTAAGGTTTACGATTGTCAATATCTCCACCTTAAACTGAACTGTTACACGGGTACTTGTAGTTGTCTTTACATTCTAGATGGAGTCCCGACTCAGTTAAAACCGTGTCGGTTTGCGTGCTTGATAGATCAGTTCGATAGTTTAGATAGTAATCGTTTCATTTTGAACGGGGTTTGTAGAGGCTTTAAAATAGTAGACCCTGAGTCTCCTCTCTGTTATGATTTACCCAATTACAATTCTATCAAAGAACCGTCCATGGAGTTACAAATGTATAAGACTATAGCTGTTGAGTTAGCTGAGGGTAAGATATCAGTATGTAGTGCGAGTCCTTCTTGTATTCACTCTATGGGGGCAATTAAACGTAGTGATGGTAGGCTTCGGCCAATAACCGACTGTTCTAGGCCGGCGGTGTCGGTCAATGATTGTATGTCGACAACAGCCGAAAAATTTTCCTTTATTAAGGTGGACGATGCAGTACATATGTTATCGCCGAATGGTTATGGTGCGGTGGTTGACATTAGTAATGCTTATCGCAGTGTTAACATTTTCCCTCCTCATAGGAGTTATTTGGGCTTTCGCTGGCCTTGGATTGAGGGTAAAGATACAGTGTTTATAGATAACTCCCTTTGCTTTGGGATTAAATCGACTCCCTTTATTTATAACTCTATTACAGACTTTGTGTCTGCGGTTATGTTAAAGTTAGGGGTCTAATGCCTAAACTATTTGGATGATTTCTTTGTCACTGGTAGCCAACGCCGCGAGTGTAGTGATAGGCAGTGTTTATTAATTTCGCTTTTGCGATTCTTGTTTTTTTTTGTCAACTATAAAAAAGTTGTGAGCCCATCTCATGCCCCAAGGTATTTAGGGGTCATAATAGATCTGGTTAAAATGCAGCTTCGTCTGCCGGTCGACAAATTACTTAGGACTAAAGAGTCGGTATCCGCAATGTTATCTAAAAGATCTTGTACTTATAAGGAGTTAGAGCGTCTCACCGGGCTTTTAGCTCACTGTTCAGTATTGGTCAAGGGTGGTCGAACCTTTTGTAGGCGTCTCTACTCCCTCCTACGGTGTAACAAAGGTAAACGTACAGTTGTGCTTAGTAGTTTATACAAATCTGACCTGTCATGGTGGAATAATTTCTTATCGGTGTTTAATGGTAAGAAGAAGATTATATCTGAATCTGCTAATGTTAATATTATTTATTCAGATTCTTCAATGGACGGTTTTGGTGCGACTTTTGGTACTGATTACTTGTTTGGTCGCTGGAGTGGTATTTGGGGGGCCTGCTGCCATGTATATGATCCCCCCATTTTTGATGATTTGACTGATACTAATATCAATGTGTTAGAGCTTTGGCCAGTGGTCGCTGCGGTCAAGCGCTGGAGCCCTCGCCTGAGTGATAGTAAAGTTTGTGTTTATACAGACAATACGCAAGTAGAGTCTATGTTGGCTACAGGTAGAAGTGGCAATGTGATCGCGATGAGTTTATTGCGAGAGTTGTTTTGGTGTTGCGCTATTTACAATATTAATTTATGTCCCTTAAGGATCTCTAGCGCAGATAATGTAGTGGCCGATTCTTTATCAAGAATTTTTTGTTCTAAGAACGGTACCCTGGGTTATGGTCTGCCCATTATGTTTAACTTTTGTTGCTTTTCCAGTGTCTCTCGCGCAATTAAGGACAAAGTGTGACCATATTAAATCGCTCAGCTGGGCCCCGTCTACCTGGAAGACACGAAGGTCTCAATGGTCGAAATTTTTTACTTTTTGTGATATGTATAACTTGACCCCATTACCCGCGTCAGTGGACGTCATGTGCTTATATGTGACATATCTTTCTAACTCTCTAAAGTACTCATCAATTACAAACTATGTTAGTGCTGTATGGTCATTACATCAACATTTTGATTTTGAGGTCATTGCCAAGGGTTCCTTTCATCTTAGGTGTGCAATGCAGGGCGCAAGGCGCTTGTTGGGAGACTGTGCGGTGCAGTCAGATCCCCTGCTGCCGGAGGACCTCGTTCGCATTTATTACACCTTGTCTATGTCCTCATATGATGACTTATTGTTCTGGACAGCTCTTACCTTAGCCTTTCGCTGTCTGTTGAGAAAATCACATTATACCTTCTCTACTCACATGTTAAGAAGGTCCAGTATTACCTTCACCGATTATGGTTTATTATTGTGTTTTGACAGCTCTAAAACAATTCAGTTTAAGGAACGTATGGTTAGTGTTCCTGTGGTTCGATCCCCGATGTCAAAATTGTGTCCCGTATTCTGGCTAAAGAAATATTTTCGCAGAACTCATCTGAAAGATTGTGATTACTTGTTTGTATATGAGAAGAGTAAGAAGCCTTTGACTTATAGGTTTTTCTCCACCAAATTGTCGGCATCAATCAAGAAGGCCGGTTTAGGTGGTAACTTTACTTAGGTCTCCCTCTGTACGACATCAAGACCTACGGGGATTGGAAGTCACTGAGTGTGTTATTATATTTATCTGCTGATGTACAGACACGCTTGTCTAAAGATGAAACAGTGGCTCTCTATCTTAACTCCTTCTCTTAATTCTAGTCTCTTTCAATTGATCTAGATGTTATCGTTACATGTTTTTCCTTTGGCTGGGGTTGTTGGGGTTCTAGGCCAACACTAGAACTTCACAGCCCACTACTTGCTTCACTTGATGTTATCTATTATTGGCCTAATAACCAGCCACGGAGTTACTGTCACTCTCACAAACACTAGGGGGCAGTGAGAGGATGGTAGGGAAGGTGCGCACGTGACCAGTGCCCCTTGGCGAGCCTTGCTCGATCACTCGTCCATTCTCCTCCTTGCCTTGAGACAAGGCACACCTTACATTCAATTGCTATTATACTTTTCTTTTTTTTTTCATGTTTGTTTTGTTGAATAAAAGGGGTTCTAGGCCAACACTAGAACTTCACAGCCCACTACTTGCTTCACTTGATGTTATCTATTATTGGCCTAATAACCAGCCACGGAGTTACAATACATGTATGTATATACATTTGTCATTTAATTTGATCTTGGTTTAGCCATGTCATATAACAGGCAAGGGAAATGATAGTTTTCTTTGCTAGTAGAAGTATTACACTGTATGACACTGTATAAACGTCTAAGTTGAAATTGATATTGAGAGAATATGAAAGATTTTGATATTGAGAGATAACGTAATACAAGTTTGTGTTATTCGGTCCAAATAAATAATCCATTAGAAAGCCATTGATAAGCTTATCCCATCACTAATTTGATTAAATGACAGTAGGTTAATCTAAATATCACGAACTTCGACAGCTATTTACAGTAAAACTATACCAGTTATAAAACCCATATTTACGGCCTTTTGAGATCCGCATTCGATAATTTGTATTCTCAAATATCATGGTGATCAGAAGAATATTTCCTGAACAAAATGGCAAAATGGTGCGTCTAGTATTAGTCGCACTAGTAGCGGCGGTGCTGTGCGGGTGCTGTGCGGATGCTGTGTGGGTTTTCGGTGCTGTGCGTCTTTTAGTCAGACCCGTTAGATAGCGATCAATTTAGCGTGCGTTCGTTATAGTAACGCAATGTTAGTTGACGTCAATTTTGGCCCTTACCGCGTGCTATGTTAAGATATGTCGTTCTTTATTTGGTAACGACTGTCGTTAGATCCTATAACGCGCGCTGCGTTAACTTATGAAACGCCCCCCTGGTTCTTTAGGTGGAGAGAGGTGGTGGCGTCCTCCCATTGATTTGCTTAGAACCTAAGATAAGTTTAAAAGGTAAAAATAGCCAGAGGGGAGGGGAGGTGTCCGGGAGTAATTTTCTATGGCGTTAACATACTTTTCCTGATATTTAAGGTGAAAAAAAGTGAAATTTCAAAGGAATTTAATGGCAAGGGTAGCAGGTGATACACAGGCTTTATCACCCACTGTGGTATGAGCGTCAATGCTGTAGCCTATGGCGTTCCATATTACTTGCTAGAAAGGTATGATAAGTAAACTTTCACCTTTCTGCCCACCAGGTTACAATGGAGCTGAGTTCATTCCTGAGCAGTTCTTCCTAAATACCACCCGTGAGGACAGAAAAGTCAACAGCTTTTGGCGCAACCTGGTGCCAGTAAAGAACATCATCGCGTGTCAGGACACCATGCTATCAGACCAAGAATACACTTTCTTTATCCCTGAATTCTGGAGGAAGCTTGTCTTTAGGCCACAACAGTTGGACTACTTGTCCAATGGAGTGACCACACCCATACAGGTCAAGCAATGTGAGTGTCTGGGGGCTGCTCAGGGAAAATAAATTGGTAATTGTGTTAAATAGATGAAGGGATAAGATGTTCTAAAAGAGTATTGATTTACTATTAATGACACTAGCAGTATTGTATTTGGTATTGAAATCAATATTAAACGCTTTTGTGCCGCAGGTAATGGATCATGTTAAAAAGCAAATAAAGAAGACAAGAAGACAATAATTCATACATAGGCAAAAACTGTTCCATGAAAATAGGTACATGGGATTCTGATAAACTATATTGATGAATTTCATCCTATAACTCGATAGTACTATAATGATATGAGTAAATGTGGGAAGACTTCCCTTTGCCATGATAACTAAAACTGCAGCTTAATTCAAACTTTCTGATAAAAACTTTATATTTTCAGCCATGTTCACGGATGTAGATGGCGTGTTTGTACAGGAGGAAGGTCTGCAGACCATGGAGGGAGTGTTTGGCTACAGATCATGGTTCAGCCTGCCACACTTCCTATATGCTGGTAATATCGCTCAACTCTATGACATGACACCAAAGGAAAGTCAACACATCATTCAGGTCAGTAAATAATAAGGGAGGTCTTGGCAAGTCTTGAAAGGTTAAAGATAACTTCATAATTATAATTATCTTTAGAATTATCTCTATTTCAAGTGAAACCGTTCTAAGATTTTCCCTTAGCCCCTTCAAAAATCAGTTTTATACTACATTTCTCAACGCAAGAAAAAGCGTTGCGAAGGATGTGGAAATAGCATAAATTAGGAGACGTTGCGTATTACTTTGGGGCCCATATTGCGTCCTTGCTGGCATTGGTGTTGACAAAGAAATGAATTGAAAAGTTTGCCGGTTGTTTTCACTTGTAATCCAACTTCTTAGTACCAACTAGATTAATCAAATGAAAACAGATTCTAAGGGGAAAGTGTTCTATCTATAGGTCGGATCAATTTTATAATTCTACAAAGGTTACTTCATTTTGATTCACCCTTTTGAACACCGCTGAAATTTGCTAGAGCGAGGTAGTCAATCTCGCCGACAATTCAGTGCTTTCTCATAATCATAGATTTCTCAGTCTACAAATAAATAGTTATATCCTTCACACATAAGCATATGATTTTTTTTGATTTTTTTTATTTCATTTGAAAGGCCATGTACATTAAATTAAGGGTTGAGATAAATAAGAAAAGACGCAAGTGAGCCCTGCCCGGGTGTCTTCGTGCGTTGCCTTAGGGACTATATGGGTCGAACAATATTTCACATCTCCAAAATGTATCATGTAGGTAACAAAGAAAAGTAAAAGAAAAGAAAACAATCCATTCTACAAAGCGTTGTCTTGCTCATTTCACCTTATATTCTCTTAATTTATTTACTGGTGAGGTAAGAGCATCACAAAAATATTACTGGATTGTTGTTTAAAGATTAAAATATAGCCTCATGTGGATGTTAGGTATGACAAATGTAAGACAAATACTACTTACAAAAACATCATAAAATAAGATATCGCAATCTTTCAGGAATTCCTTATGTGAAATTACTATTTTCACTTAGCTGTTTTAACCCTTCCAGAACAGATATTCCCTACCCCAAACTGCCCTAACTATATGGCGGTTAGAGTAAGGACTCTTTCATCCTGGGTTGTCAGTAATATAATTTTCCCAGTATTTCTTTTTCACTTCTTTAATAAAAGTCACTCTCTCCTCCTCATGATACATGATTTTAAAGCCCTTTTTGTCAGCTTCACTTTCACTTTTCACTTTTCACTTTTCACTATCACTTTTTTAACAACTCTATGATTATTATTAAGATCATAGTAAATAACAATAACTGTATGTATGAATATTGCCTGGACAACTTGCTACTAAATGGATATATAACAGTCCTGATATAATATAATGCTGAACGCATTTGAAAATCCTGGGAACCTGCGAAATAGAAACCCAGTAGAAATAAAAACTTATTTTGTCAATTTGTGAGAACTTGCTAAATTATTATGACACCTTTCACACTCAGTTGGCGAAGGACACATTCAGTTTAGGGGAAATTTGTTGAAGTTATGGAGGTGATAAGAAAGAAACGAAGGAATACCTACATGTGCTGAACAAGTCATAGTAAAAGAAACATCATGTTACTAATTTCTGTAACAGTATACTCTTTTATTATCTTTTTGCCTTTCTTCTCTATTATAATGCCCCCTATCTTTTTTTATTCAGATCTTCCCAAATCTTTGATTTAATGTTTATTACTATACCACTTTGAGGTTAACAGAAAAATCCCCTGAAGGATATATTAATCAATCAATCAATGTGTATAACTTCCAATTGTCTTGTCATGTCTTACAGATGGGAGTAGAGCCTGTGACAGGCACAGTATGGGATGCAGATATACGCTACCAGCTTAATATAGGTATCCTACCGACCTATGTGTCAACACAGAGACCTCGCCCCCTCATCCTCAACTCCACTGACTACCCTATACCTGTCTACTGGATACACAAGTCATTCACTTACAATGACGAAGGCAAAGCTGAGTTCCAAGATAGGGTAAGTCACTTCTATGAATGTGAAACATTTATCAACTTATTTGCATGTGAATGTAGTCCTTCTGTTATTTGTATGTGAACACCTGATTTGAGATCCTGTCCCCTTTTCAGTGCAAGGGACTACCACTGAAATTATTAGTGACTTGAATCCTTCCTACTTTAATTTCGACCGTAGTAGACAAACTCGTTGTGGTATTAACATAATTAAATGTACCTTTTCCTTATTCTAATTCTGATGCTAGCTGATATCAGTTGACTTGTTTGTTTGCCTGGACCATGTGAATATCTACAGTGTGTAGACATGTGTGCAGAATAAAACCTGATTTAAAAACGCAATTAAAGTTTACAACTAACCCAGTTACAATTATTCATATATAGTTTGAGAAAATAGTTCCTAATATTTAGTCTGTGTTATGCACGGTGCATATGTCACTAGTGTGTGTGGTAGTCATGTCAACCAATAGTTTACCACTTTTATGGCCAAGATTAAACTTTGTGACACAACCAAGTTTTCTAATATATCATTAAAAGTAAAATAACAGTTGCTATGCAGCTCTTGCAATATCAACGTCTCTTCAACCAACTCTTTAGTTCCCCTGTATATGCATTGTATCTAAAAGATCTTCACAGAAAATAGTGCAGTAAATTTTATCTTATCTTATTTTGTCTTACAGACCAGGCGATTACTACAGGCTGCCTGTGGGGGGCTGATAGGCATGAGTGTCATCTCCTGCCTCACCATCATCATTGGCATCCTAGCAGCCACCATTACAGTTAAAAGCAATAGAGTGGCCCCGGTTGAGAATCCAGATGTAGGCTACTAGCTACTGCAAGATTATTTTGTAAATAATAACACTTGATATGGGTTATGATTTCAATCATAGCTGACCTGTAGGAAGTCAGCTTGAGTCAGCAGTAGCTAGGGAAGTCTTTGGTAGCTAGGGTGACCTGCAGTGGACAGCGGCCTTCAGTGTTATGTCATGTGATTACGTGCCTCACTACTCCCTGCCATAATTGGCTCCGTTTTTGTGGGAGATGGTCAAACACCTCCAGCGTATGAGAGAGTTTGCACCACCATTTCTGGGTACTTCTATTTTTACACTGGTACTTTGGTCAGCTGTGGTCCACTGTGGTCATCTCTCATGCAGCCAATCAGCAACTGTCTTATCAAACATCTGGGTCATTGACCCAAGGGCTGACCCACTCACACTGATACTGTTACTGATGGGGCAGGGCCTCATCGAAAGTAACTTGTTGTGGAGTATAGGGCCTGCCTAGGGAGGACAGAGGTTCAGGGACATATGCATAAGATACTTAATATATAACCAGAGACTGTAAGATCTAACAACCAACATCCAAACTTATCAATGAACAGGAATATGCATATATGAGCAGACAAGAAGATGTGTTGGTTCCCCAAAGAATAAATTATTTTGTGAACATCATTGCTGGGTCCTGGTCTGAATCTAAATGTTTTCAAGGAAGAATATATATTCACAAAAAGAAATCGGTGGCTCCTGTTGTAAACCAGATATTTGCCAACAGAGGTATTGATTTCCTTGCAAGATGTACAGAGACTATTTAGATTTGTTTATTAAAAACGTTTCTTGCAGTTTGCAGAAATGTGATGCTCTAAATGTGATGGCTTTAAATGTGGCCCAAATAAGAAGCATCTCAAATGTATGCTGTATTTAAAAGGATAGCTGCATTTCAATCACAGGAACCCCAGATGCTTAGGTAAATGATTTTGAAATGTTCAATAGAGGAAGATCTACTGTTGGATAATGACATAATTATTCTAAGGGAAAGGTAATATACTTTCATTTCGTCTTACTAAAAGAGACAAGAGAGAGGCATACACCTGAGAAACTATTTGAAAATTGTTTGTGATTGCTAAACCCTAGGTTATCTGGCAATACCTCAAATCGGAAGGTGCTGCATATTATCCTGGAAGCTATTGGTAGGACGTAAATAAAGCCTAAACATCATCATATAGTAGTGTACTATCCAAGGAGCTAGTAGAGGATCAGCTTGAAGAGTAGAACTAGCAAAAGCAAAAGGAGATGTTATGGGTCTTTACCACAATAAGACAATAACTGGGAAGGTGTGACACATGGGAAATTGTCCCAGAGGCATGCTGGTATGTTTACTCGAGGAACTTGGAAGGAGCTTGGAAGGAGCTTGGAAAGCTGTTGGTAAAGGATATTAATGACCAACATAGAGTGATTGCTGATGCACTGTTTGGTGTATAAATAATTATACATGATAAATGCAACAGCACTCACAAAATGAAGATTATTAATACCTTTAATCTCTGCATCAGGTGGTTATAGCACCTGGTCCACCAAGGCGATTCTCATGCGATCTTTTTTCAACCCTACGACAATTTCACAATTTCGGAATTTTCAAATTTTGAAAAAGAATACAAAATTTTATTTTATTTTAATTTCGAATTTTTCCTCAGTTTTTCAGTTTCTTCGTTTTCTCAAAATTTCCATTCCACAGAAATTCGATAAAAAAGAATATGTTCAATTCAAACCTTTCACAATTTCGGAATTTTCAATTTTTTCAAATTTTCGTGATTTTCATTTTTAATTTGACAAATATTTTGACCAAGAAGTTTTCATGAATGAAAATTATTGGAAACTTATTGGGAACTATTACATGAAATAATTATATCCGTGGCAGGATTTCCCTCATGGGTACTTTTTGGTGGACCAGGCCATTAGAGCCACTTCTAAGGCAGCGATTAACATGGACCATTGGCAATAGAATTACTGAGGCCCCAGACTCAGGGCTGATAGGTTGCCGGGACATCCCCCAAATTACTTAAAGTTCTTTCTTCAGTACCCAACAGAGGCAATGACCCGTAAGATCCAGGAGTTCGTTGAAATACTGGCTGAACTAGAAACAGTCTGATATAGCAGGATTCAAATGTTAGATTGTCAGAAAATGTATAATTTGAAATCCCAAATCGTCTAAAATAATCCCAAATTTAAGTCAAAACAAATTAGGTTCAAAATGCAGATCAACGTAACCAAACAAATATATTTTGAATGAAGGTAATACTAGATGTATAATTAAATATACCCTATATTTATATTTGTTAGTCCTATTTGGCAGAATCTGCTTAGTGTGTCGTGCTGCCAACGTGTAGATTTCCTGACGATATGACCAACAATAGATTGTAGTTCACTCTGCCAGTCTCCTAAGAAACCAACACTAAAGATTGTTTTTCTGGGTGAGAGTAACGCTCTCAAAAGGTTTATTAAACTTTAAATTTTCGTTGTGCCAAAGATGGGATCCACATGCTTTTGGGCATGGCAAAGAGTCAGTTTATTGCATCAAAAATCTCCTTCTCAAATATTTTAGAGATGGCATCAATGTATTAGAATGGTTGTTGACTGTGTACATAGTATAAAAATGCCTATGATTATATAAATCATTTACTGTCAAAAGAATACAAAGAATATCATATATATTAATAATATTATGATCTGATTATTACTCTTTTTTTTACATTGTTTGTGATATTTGGTTACAATTGATCAAGCCAAGACAGTTGCAAAGATAAAAGAGTTGATCAGATGAACACTATTCCGTCCATCAGTGTGAATTCATCCGTCCATAACATAAGGAATTCATACTTATTTGTGTACATATTGCTATTTTTAAGGAGAAAAGTTGCAGGTCAATTTAGCTTGGAATTTGTTACCTTAAATTAATACAATAAGATTGTATGTAATATTAAATACACCTTCCTATATTTTTATTGAGAACCTTTTATGAATTTCAATTCAGGGAGATGAAAATGCTTCAATGAAAATTGCCCAGTCACAATACATGGCCTCTTTTGGGTCAAGGTATCAGAAAATGTACAATATTCAGCTCTATACAGTAATTTCTGTTAAACTAAATTGAAAATGATAAATCCTATGTATACCTGAGTATATCGAGTATTAAGAATTTAAAAGAGAATCTGTTTGTTCTGTTTAACTATATTGTTATCCAAATTTTGGACGTAAATCTGGGATATTTGAGAGGGTTAATTGGTGACTGGGGAGTGTACATTTTCTGACGGACTAACCCATATGACCCAGAGTTGGCCAACTCTCACCATGAACCGTGGTGATGTGGCTGGGGTCTTTTGCATAATAAATGAATATTTGAATTTTTCATTTCTAGACTATATATTTGTCCTTGTAGGAATACAATTTAGCATTGGCTGTATAGCAAACTCCTTCAGTTAAATAACCTGACCAGCTGCTTAACAAGGGAAAATAGCTAAGGAATGAAATATTAAGTTAGGATGTGTTAGATCCTGGTCATGATACCAAGTTCAAGCCAAGCTTGCCAGTTATCTTATACAATAGACGTTTGAATTCAACCCCCAAGGGTGCTTTAGTGACCAGGTGTGAACGCTGACCTGAACCAGCTTCGTAAGTACATAGAGGTGTACATAATTGTGTGATGTGTAACAAATGAGTCATAAATCGCAAAATTATATTCCTTGAGGAGTTTTATTAGTGAGATATCTTTGCATGAATGTCCTTCTTTAGGGGTATGTAGCGCTTTAAGTTACATAAATACATTATTATCCAACCAGACATATCGCAAACTATTTTTTAAAACACAAAAAGGTAAACATAAAATACAGTTTAGATTTCCTACATGTTAATATCATTGGAATCCACTTAATCTCGTCGTTCCAAATATGGTGGCATTTAAAAGAATGTGTTTCCACTTATGACTCATTCTTCTGGGACACCTCACATATATGAAGCTATGTTTGTATTAGAGTTAGTTAATTATATCTCCAGAACAAACTTTATGTCTTTATGCATCTACGCACTTGCCATGATCCCATTAACCGGAATGCTATAATATAGACTTAAGAAGTAGGGAGCTATAGAAAAAGGAAAGTATAGTAGAACCTGCCTTTATGGACTCTTCTCTTATATGGAAATTTCAATATTAAAGTTGGGATCTCAGTTGACATGGGTTAAAGCTAAAGCTTTTATTCTTATGTTCTGTTCTTTTGCTACCAATTGTTTTTGCGACAGGGCCTCATGAAATGTCACGCTTATATTGTGGGGAACGGCCAAGCTGCTTTCCTGCGATGACTGACTCACTTATCATCGCTCACTGGTGGCCATTTTCTCTTGGTTGATTCAACTTCAAATTCTTATATTATATAAACAAATAGCAGCAGCAGAATATTGGCGAATTCAGTCCTGTAAGCCATAATATGAGTAATTTTGGTACTATTGTATGTGCCTTAATAACTGAGAATACAGTTTAACTTTATTTCTAATGACCCCTTGTTAATCTGAGAAATATAATGTAAGCTAATGTTATATCAATTTAATGTGTTAACATGAACCAATGTTATTTTGATTTAAAAACCAGGTATTGTGTAAGATATGTTTTTTTATTTCTTTCCTGTACATTTCAAAGACTCCCTCTAATCTGGACACTTCAACACTGTGGATACATGTCCCCAATCCTAAACGTATCCATGATAAACATGTTTGACTGTATTTCTATATGAGTGATGAGGGAAACATTGTAACAGTGAACGAACAAGCCGATACCACACTCCCCTTAATCCACTTCCCCAATTACCGTATTTCCTTGAATAGATGCTGGGGTTTGAATAGAAGCCATTAGAAACGAGAATCTTGGTAAGATATGTGCCAGGTTTGTGCCAGATATGTGCCAGGTGCTTATGTTGGGGTTGGAAGTAAAATTCTTTATCTGTAGCTAAAATTCATGCAAAAAGTATAGTTCTGAAATAACTACCAGGCCTGCCCGCACAGGCTTTATAGGATAATCAACCATAAACTATCAATAACTATTCTGAAATGATGTTACTTGTACAGTTAGATGTTGCTATAATTAATATTAATATATATAATAACCAATATCAGCCCGGGTTGGTGATAAGGAACAAAATAATAAGTGTTTCTGATTTATATAGCTAGAAAACTAGGTAGCAGGTGGTGGGAGATAAATCTTTCCTTTTTCTTTTAGGAAACAACCTGCCAGGGACTAACATTTTGGGGTAAACAAATCACAAACGAATTAAGCAAGGTCAAACATTTTTTAGTTGAGGAAGGTTTTTCTACGTAGGGAGAGTAAATCGGAAACATACATAGAATTCTTTGCAATTGCCTAATCCCTGAGGCTTTATGAAAACATGACCTTGTTCTGTCTGGAATTAAGCTCACTGATCCATTTCAGTCTATTTGGGTCTGATTTAAACATTATACAACCTTTGCGAAATGATTCACCGGGAAATATAGATTGTTAATATATAGGGCGTACATAAGACCTAGCCCTAGTCCCAAGCCCCAGTCCCAAGCCCCAGGCCCCAAGCCTTCAAGCCTCCAAGCCTCTCTTCAAGGGAAAACGGAATATTGTTGATCTCTGACTTTTCACACAAAAAGTGCCAAAATAGATACTACGCATTGAGCTATAACTTGTTAATCGTTGAAGCTAGTGTACCACTTGTTGACTGCTAATGTGTGATCATCACCTGATGTATTTATAAACGATATGTACTGATACTGGATGAGGTGTTGGTGCATGGGTAGCAAATAAAGCACTTGCCATAAACTACATTTCGAATTTTTTAATTCATTTCAATCTACAGTGGAGGATCAGAGCCGACGGAATTCACTTGAAACTAAGGGAAAGCCATACACAGGATGCGTATCACTCCTAAACGCAACATTCCATTAGGAACATTACGTAACATTGCTCAACCTAATTATATGATAATAAATGGATAATAATTACTACAAATTTGTATTGACCATGACCCATGTATTATTACCATATTTACAAAATCGCTAATTATGCTAATACCATAGCATTGTTCTATGGACGTCTACTATTCAGGATCTTCCTCTACACTCTAAGAAGAAAGGGTTCTAACAAGAACCCTTAAGGGTTCTTCGGCTTGTCGACATGGCAGAACCCCTAATGGTTCTTGTTAGAACCCTTTTTTGAGGGTTCTAAGTAGAACCCCCGTTTCGGAAATAGGCAGGGTTCTACATAGAACCCTGGATTTGAAGAACCCTTTGAAGAACCATCTGGCCAAAATAGGTAGGGTTCTACATAGAACCCCTGATTTGAAGAACCCTCAAGCTAAAATATGTAGGGTTCTTCATAGAACCCTTGATTTGAAGAACCCTCCATCTGAAAATGTCCAGGGTTGATTTCATTATTGTTTTTATTGCTGAAGTAACATCACTTTTCATCAAATTATTCAACATATTCCATTTCATGGCATGGATAGTATTTTCCTTTATTCTTCAGTGAGTATTCCAGTCAATAATTCCTTTCTTCCCTCCAAGTCTGTTTGGGAGGACATCCTCTTGTCACCTAGAATATAAAATTCAATCATGATTATGTATAAAGCCATTGAATAATGTGATCATAAATGTAATATAATAGGTAGACAGAGCAATTGTGAAGTGTCAAGGGAAAACAGAGCCACTAAATTGACTGAGGTGCAAAATCATATATTCTTTAAGTCCTATAGGCCGACCATATCAGTATCATAATAAAAAGTATGAAAACGATTTTACCAGCAAATATGATTGATAATCTTAGAGATTATTAGAGGCAGGGGTAACACTCTAACGTAGGTATGTTCAACCCTACAAACATCCATCCCCCACCAACATACCATCCCTATTAACTATCTATTACAATTTCTCACATAATTTAAGGGATCCTAATGACGGAAATGATCCTTAAACGGATGAATATAAATGAAATTTTAGGCATGGAAACAAGCCCCGCCCCCGCCCTCTAAATTGCCATGTAGGAGCTACAGTGATTGATATTAACGTCAGACATAGGCCTACTGGTAGTCAGCATTCACACATAGGGCCTACCAGTAATGCCAGAAATCCCAACTCAAGTCGGAGCATCTTCCCTTCCAGCGCTAATGCTAGTTCTATAGACTATAGCCGCTGTGATGCTGCAGTCTTAGTCACCGCAACCTAGATTTGCTGTAAATCGATTAAGCTGACATGTGATATGCCTATTGGGAACATAATGAGAAGTCTAATGATTTAATTTTTATGAGAATCGGTCTAGGGGAAGTGTGTTAACTGGCAGTGCAAAGTTGTATCACGCTCTGAAACGGTGATGGGCGGCCGCGATTTCGGGAGTGGCAGCGGTGGGCATTGCTTCCATTATCGCCCACATACATGCGAGTGTGAAATGCTGAGAACTTAATAACCGAAAATTGGACAAAATACCGCTTTTGACAAGTAAGAAAATAGCGCAGAACATAAGTGAAGCATCATGGAAACTCCAGGGATCTTCACGAGAATGAAGAAAGCAGTTCTAGGAGGATCGAGCAAGAAAACTTTTTCGAGTGGCAAAAAGTCCGTTGGAGAGGATGGCGGCCATAGCGCGCACGCTCTCGAAAGGGAGCTCGACTCAAGTAAAACGGATAATCTGACTGGGAAATCGGATAACAGTGGTTTTGAAACAGCAAAGAAGACCAGAACAGTAGACAAGAAAGAAATAATGGAAAAAATGGAAGACAGGCTTTACAAAAAGTACGGGAGTGTGAAAAAAGTACTTTTTGACAACTTGGAAACTTCGGATCGAGAGGATGTCACAGTGACAGGGGCGGCTGGTGACACAGCAAAATATGCGGGACCATTGAGCAAGGTGGGTCACGAACTGTTGAAAAATGAAAATTGTATGGAGAATGTTGATAGTAATGGGATAACCAAATTGTGTGTAGATCTAAATATGATTGAAGAAAGTTTTTCACGATTCATATGCAAGATTAAGACAGACATAGCATACATGGAGGGCGATTTCCAAGAATATGCCTGGGAAAACTCTAATACGATCCAGGGTTTCGCCAAGCGCATAAAAAACTTGGAGCACTCGTTAACCAGCCTAAAGTCACTGGAAACTAAAGTAGCTAAACTTGGCCCGACTGAGAACAAAAGAATGACAGATGGTAAAGTAGAAACTAACTCTAGGAAAGTTCTAGCTTCGGAAAAAAGAGTAGAGAAAATAGTTTCAGACAAGGAACAGCCCCGTGAAGAGTCACAAAGAGTCAGTAAATAAATGTTGGAATATGTTGCAAGAGAGGATAGTTTTCTTTCTTGATAGAATGAGTCCAGTAAGAGAGTATACAAATGTTAAAGCAAAACCACAGTGGTACTCCGCTGACCTTGTCAGGCTGACTAAAAAAAGAGATAAGTTATTTGCCAAGGCAAAAAGAAATAACAAACTAGAGGACTGGAATATAGCGAAAACATGTAGGAATAAGGTAAATTCTGAAATCATTAAAATGAAAAACAACTTTTTAAGAACACAAATCCATGAAAATAGAAATGACCCAAAGAAATTTTGGGAATCCATAAACTCAATAATCGCGCCTGACAGGGTCAAAGAGAGTAGGAAAATTCAGACCAAAACAGAGAGTGGAGAAATAGTGGAGGATAACCAGGTGCCTAATGTGTTTAATAAATTTTTTGCCTCCATAGGACAAAAATTAGCAGAGAAAATTAATCCTCCAAGCACTGAGGAGATCAATGAGATTGAATCAGAATCAGAAATGAATATATTGAAAAAAGGGTCGGACATAAATATCACAGGTGATAAAACCACCGAAAAATTAAGGGAAGATAACAATCCCTCGGAATTTGAATTTACACAAATTGAGCTAAAAGAAATATTAACTTTCTTAAGGAAAGTGAGTATTTATAAGGCATCTGGTATACCCTTTATCCCGACAAAGATTCTGAAACCGGTTTTGATAAAGCTTTCCATGCAATTGATGTATCTTTTTAACCTTTCACTCCAGACAGGCAAAATACCAATAGACTTCAAAAAGGCACACGTCACACCTCTTTTTAAAGATGGAAACAAGACTGAGCCAGGCAACTATAGGCCTATTTCTGTGATAACTTTGCCAGCAAAAATTCTGGAGAAATGTGTACAGAGACAATACTATCAATATTTGGAAAGTAAAGATTTGATATATGAAAACCAGTTTGGTTTTCGTCAAGGGCTATCTTTAACGGATGCCCACCATATGTTATTTAACGATTTATACAATGGTCTTAGCTGTAAACAAGTATCCTTAATGGCTTTTTTAGACCTAAAAAAGGCATTTGATACGGTGGATCACGAGAGACTCTTGCATAAAGTAAAGATGACTGGAGTAAGCAAAGAGGTTTCGGAATGGTTTGGTGACTATTTATGTAACAGAAACCAATCAGTAGTAGTGAATAATTTTACTTCTGAAGAAGAGAACGTAGTCTGCGGTGTACCCCAGGGAACCGCCTTGGGGTCACTATTGTTCCAAGTTTACATTAATGACTTGAATAAGTGGATAAAATACTCGAAGATTATATTATTCGCGGACGATACTGTTATATATAATACTAATGATGTTAAGCAGGTAGCAGAGGAAGAACTGCAATATGACTTAAAAAGAGTAGATATCTGGTGCAGAATAAATAAGATATCCCTGAATATAACAAAGAGTAAGATTATGGAAATTTGTAGAAAAGGTAGATCAAAAGAATATGACAAGAAAGAATTCTTCATAGGTCATAACAAAATAGAGAGAACCCCGACTTACAAATATCTAGGGGTCACTATTGACGACATGTTAACTTTTAAACAACACATAGCAATGAGGTGGGGATCTGCTAAAAGCAAGATTAGTAAGCTAGCAAGAATTAGATATGCAGCTGATAACAATACATTGCTAAAAATCTACAAAGTAGCCATAAGGCCAATTATTGAATTTGGAGATCTCCTATACTGTGGAGGGAACGCATCCAACATCAATAAACTCCAAGTTATTCAAAATTCGGCTATAAGGATTATTAAGAACTTAGATAGAAGGGATAATACAGATCAAGCGCATAAAGATCTTGGTCTATTGAAACTAGATAAAAGAAGAGATATGCATCTCCTGGAGATAGGATATAAATTGTCTCAGGAGATAGTGAACTTAGATGAGAGGAACCTTAATCTGAGGAGTTTAGTTAGTGGAAAAAATCTGAAAACTATTACTCCAAAAACACAAATGATCAAGAGGTCATTTATTTTTAGAATCCCCTCATTGTGGAACAAACTAGTTCCAAAGCACCAATGTTATAATACAATAGAGGAGTTTAAAAGGTACTTAAAAAGGGACTACGATCCAGGCTAGATATTAAAAACAAATGAAAGCAGGATAAACTGGGTTTTACGAAAAAGGGCAGTGTTTGCCCCTATCTTAACGACAAAGGTATTATGAACTCGAATTGTATAAAAAAATAGGTATGCAACACCTCTATGGTAATTACAAAGCAAGAAGATGTGTATCAAGGATACAAAATACAAAATATGAAGCTTTGTTAAAACCGGTAGAGAATATCAGGATGAAAATGTATATTGCAGAATAAGCTTAACAAATGAACAAGGTCTGAATACTGTAAATAGAATCTAGTGTAGAAACTACCGACAAAATAGTGATATATAAGTGGACTTTATTGAATATAGAAGTAATAAATGTGAACGGAGTTGAAAGTACATTTACTTCGCAAAAAATGCATAAACTATATCAATAAAGAAAATCGTAACACAATGTAATAGTCCAAAAATATTTTTGGGGCTGCTGTCTTTCAGTAGAAAGTATCATCTATATATATAAAATCAATCTGTTAATTATAATACTATGTTATAAAATATTGTTGTTTGCTGTAATATCTCATTTCGATGTTCAGGGAACCTGGGAAGAACAGTATTCCTGACAGGATCACCCTATTTCTCTGTAAAAAATTTTTGTGCTATGAAAAGAGAAATAAAAGTTCTTATATATGGGGTAAACTAAGAAAGAGGTAAAATCTAGTAAAATCGTCAGGCGTTGATGAACCCAATTCGATATTTTAAAAGAACTCTTCATTTAAAAGCTGGATTTCAAGTGAGAACTAATTTGAGCAAAGAGAAACAGAGCAATTGTTGATTATTTTCCGTCATGGGAGACACCGGGTGGGAAACAAGCCTCCCTTGGCTCCCTCTGAGGAAGGGCCGACTGTGGACTACGCGAATGGCGAACATGCTGTGTTACCTGATCAACGACCAAACAAACCTTACGACCCAGTGTAAACTTGTTTATCCCACATATTAATTTATACCCCAGGCACATGAAGTATTTAGATTACAAAAGCTGTACTTACCTATGTTCCCTGATGTCCTCAGATGTTAATATATCATCAAATGTGGTGGTGAAAACATGGCCAGAATCCCTCTGCCTTTTAGAAAATTTGAACCGGTGACCGGTAGTGTCCGTTTTGCTGTTTTGCCACAAGGTGGCGCCAGTGGCCCATGTCCATTTCTACCACTGAATTCAGTGGTTGAATTGAATTGAATTGAATAATCTTTTATTCGTCTAAAATACAATTATAGTCAGGCAAAAATGACTACAATCATGTGGGATGCTCCCAGGTCTTCCAGCCGTTTCCTTTTTAGTAGAGAGTTAACTACAGGAGTGGCTAGTTCATGAATATAGATAATGTCAAAGTAGGCCTGAAGCGGGGCCTGAAGTACAAGTATTAAAGACAACAAAATAAAATAATAAATATGTTCTTACATCAATGAGGATATGCAGTCTGCACGTACACTACATTTATGCTGTCAGGAACACACGGTACAGTGTTGTTCTCAGTACAATAACAATAAAAAATAGGCCTAGGCTAATAGTAATAATAATAATTATTGTTCATACTGTTCTGTGCGATTTATTCTTCTTAAATCATGACATGAGTTGAAGAAGGCTATATATGTTTATATTTTTTGAAACCCCCTTTTTGCATGCATATTTTTTAGTATGTAATAATTTCTTGCTCATTCGAATCTGATATCAGACTGATATCAGACTGATATCAGAATGACATGCCGATCTGATATCAGATCTAATATCAGATTCTGATATCAGGCTTATCAGCTTTCTTGGAATTTCGCACCAAAAAATTATTAATGCTTCATCGGTTTTGTAAAAATGAAAAAAAAAAAAAAAAAAAATGAAAAAAAAAAAAAAATATTTGTCTGTTTTTGTACAATTTTTTTTATATGCTTTTATGATGCACCGATGTATGCAGCTGAAAATTTTTTTGAAAAAATATTCAGCTGATTTCTTATCAAAAAGCAGGGTGAAGACCCATATGCTTCTGGGTTCTCGAAAGAACCTCATTCTCTTTCCTAAGGAGAAAAGGAGATTCTTTGTAGATCTGCTTTGAGCTAAAGAACCCTTCAAGTGCACACAGAACCCTTAAATTGCTGAAGAACCCCTATGGTTCTAGATGGAACCCCTGGTGGTCCCGAAGAACCCTTTTAGGTGTCAAAGAACCCTAGGGTTCTTGGTAGAACCGTGGGGTTCTATCTAGAACCCAAAAGAACCCTTTTTTCTTAGAGTGTAGGTTACATAATATTCCTATCCTCATGGACAACGCCCACTATACCTAATATAATACTATACCTAATATATACTTAGATGCAGCCGTACAGGCCTAGGGACTATAGTTAATAGAACCACGACCGTTCGATGATACGGTTGTGCCTTGATCCAGGCCTTGACGGCTGCATCTAAGTGATTTAGCATACAAGGGGCAGTTTCATCAAGATAATAAAAAATGAATTGAACAATCATTGTTGACCACCGCTCCTGAAAGTTATGGTTGCCCACCTGACCATCATTTTTAGCATCCCCCATTTTTTACTCAACAATAAAAACGCCATTGATTTTGATTTTGAAAAATATTTTATTCAGGATATAGATAGATTATGTCATGAACGATATTCTAAGCACAGCCTGCCTTTACTTACAATTTATGCTATCATTGTACCATTTACAAAACTGAAAATAAGAAGACATTCAGTAATCACACAATTATCTTACAACGACATGGTCCAACTACGTTTTGTTATTTCTTTTTAGTAGTAAATAATTACATAGACAGAACAGGTACAGGTAAAGTAGCATTAGCGAAGAACTAAAAACAAATTTATCGCGCCGTGCTCTTAAATGCAAACCTTTGTGTGTTAAATTGTCATTAGAGAGAAGAGATAACCATAATTAAATTGGGAATATATTTCTACCCAACTATTAAACTAATTTTAGCATAGCAAATGCCGCATGCACTGGTCATTTTGAATCTCGCAAGCATACATTTTAGTACGAGAGACAACAACCGAAAAAGGATGAAAACTTGAGCAAACATATTCCCACTAAGGGACACAGCAAATCATATCAGAACAAAATATGCAGGTACGGTTTACATAATTATCAACACGTCCAGATAGTACAAAGGCGTTAAGGTAATGTCTTTTCAATGCTGACTTAAAGACAGTACCTTCTTCCATAATCCTGATTTTCTCTGACATCTTATTCCAGGAAACATTTCCACCAGGAGGTTACACCTCCAAGAGATGGCATTTTGTTTAAATAACATTAATCTTTATTTGTTTTTCATAAAAGGTTTATCGGTCTAAAACATTTCATTTAAAAAAAGTATTAAGTTAACTATTGATCTATTTAACTTTACAATTAGTATGAACTTAATGTAGCTACCCGGCGTTTCCAAGGGAAACGTTTTCTCAGGGTCAAATACTTGTGTCCGATGTCAAGTTATAGTTACTGCGATTTAGTCATGCTCAGACTGAAAATGTTAAATATAGACTTAGATTACAGCATAATAAAGGGTTGAATCACAAGTGGACTTTTCTATATTTGTTCACTAGCTACATCGTGTATTTTGGTGTGGTCTATTGTAACCCCTCAGTATCATGCATATTATATAGATAACCATTTGTGAGAACTTGACCACAAGTAAGAGTATTTAGAGTGGAGAGGAGAGAGGAGAGAGAGAGAGAGAGAGAGAGAAAAGAGAAGAAGGGGAGGATGTGGTGAGTGAGGGAGGGGGAAGAGGGAGGGTAATGAGGGAAAAAGGAATGAGGGGTTGGGATTAATGAAGGCAGATCATGTAAACAGCATAGGGGAGGTGTGTTGAAATTAGGTTAATTTTAGTGTTAATTTCCCTTGGAATAAAGGGATATATGGGGATAGGACCTGTAGAGATTTAAGGTTGATTAGTTTAAGTTTTTAGTTTCCCTTGGAATGAAGTGATATGTGGAGTTTGGACCTGGAATGGTATGTATTGGTTAGATTAGTTTAATCTTTCCCTTCATTTGAAGGGGTTGTAAAGTATTTGAGCCTGAAATAATATGGTTGATTATGTGAGGATAACCGTTTCAAGTAGATCGGTTAATCCCGGGGCGTAGCGCGGTGGATGATGCAATGCTGTAGCATAGGCTGGACATGGATTTGCAAGGTGGAATAATTTCCCTTGAAATGAAGAGATATATGGGGTTTGGGCCTGTAGAGATTTAAGTTTGATTAGTTTAAGTTTTTAGTTTCCCTTGGAATGAAGGGATATGTGGAATTTGGACATCATTGGTATTTATATGTCTTGGTTAGATTAGTTTATTTTTTCCCTTAATTTGAAGGGGTTGTAAAGCTAATATTTCTCAGTGTCCATAGACCTCCATACCCTTAAAAACTGTATTTACCACATTTGGACTCACCCATGTTAGGATTGACCAGTCCAACTGTAATGGACTGTCCCAAATTTTGTAAGAGGTGAGAAAAGGGTGTTATATGGGTGGGGAAGGTTGGAGCATCTGACCCATCTTTGGAGATGGGTCAGATACCACACACACATGCGATCTGATGTCATCTGATTTCACATGTGTTATAAGACTGGATCTTTGTCATATCTGAATCAAGATCCCTAATCAATGATTGGCACCCGTCATGTAAACTCAATTATTTTCGAAGTTCTTCAAAAATAAAAAAAATGGAAATGAATAAATGTAAATAGGCAATGAAATGTCTCAGCTGTAAACCTCACACAGGTCTGATCTTAGTAAAGAGGCTATAAGATCTGATCAAAGCATGGATCATGCATGGTTCTCCCCAGCCTTTTTTAGCGTGTGGTACATACACCAATGTGGAGTAACAATTATTATTCATGATGGGTGGTTGTACACAACACTGTAGAGTGAAATCTTCCCTTGATATAAAATTAATCAAAATCACGCGTGTGATACGGAAATTCCGACGACAGGCAAATCCAACCTGTTCGCGCCAGAAGGTAAATAAATCATAAATCGCAGCTTCAAGTGGATTCTCAACACAGTAAAAACTCGTGACTATAAGATACATATCCCCAGATCTAATATGCTTGTTACATTCTCTCTTATTATCACAAATGGAGCACGCCTGATCAGTCGGGTTTCATTGGTTGTGCTTGAGTTAATGACAAATTGGTTGGTTAAAAGACTTGCATAACCAAAACTAGAAACCCGTATTTATAATTTGCTTGGTGCGCACTGCATCATCTCATGATGCATATTCACTGAACCCACTTATTTGTCAAAATAATGTGTTGCTGTGAAAAAAAAACTACAGATGACCTCTGATAACGTCCCCAATTGGAGATTCCCTATACGTTCATGTCCTGTGAGGTGTGTAGATTGTGCATGCTCTGTGATGTGTGTATAGATGCATTACGCAATGTATAAAATATGTATCAGGCAATACGTACACATGGGTTCATTGCTTTACAAATGACGTAGTGCGCATGGAGTGGCGATACTGAACTGGAGTGTGATTATTCTCATCAGTAAAGAAATAGTTGGCCAACAAGTGCCTACATTATTAGCATAACTAGTGCATTCGGAGTCATAAATTGGTATGGTTTTCTTGATTAATTTGTATTTCAATGTCATGTATAAAACAAAAGTGGTGTGGATAACATTATACATTATGAACATCCCCACCTATAAAGATAATATTCTAATAATTTACAAGTTTAAATGATAAACAATAACTAATAATGACATAATTAATTCGTAATATGTTGGGAAATTGATATAACACAGTATATAGTCCTACGTCACTATGCCCAGTTGAAATATAATCCTTGTGGCGATCCTCTCCATCCTCTGACGCTCTCTCGCTCCTACCGAATTATTCACTTTGTATAATAGAAGAAAAGACATTGTATTTAATACTTCTAAAATGCATCGAGTAGCCCAATTTGTTGATGCCCTGAACCATACGTGTGTACAGTCAAATGCTGTATTCATTAATATTGGAGGTGTGCCTAATGGTGATGCACTTATGAACAAGGCTCAGTCTTCCCGCGCACCCCCGAGAAGTGAGAGACTGAGAGAAGTGCTACATCAGGTTTTAGGTGAGTTACCCTATATGTTATAACATTTGAATACAATCTAAAACATGGGCATATATCTAACATTCAAATAATCTAAATCGCATTGCTGATAGGGGACTTGCATGAGCGCCATGTTGGATTATATAATTATCCAACATTATTATAATACATTATAATTATGACATGGAATTTTAGGAGTTGTATGTCAGTTCTATGGGAGTTCTGGTGTCCGATGTTTTCCCCGCCAACATTCTCCCCGCCGACAATCTCTCCGCCATACATTTTCCCAGCCCGACATTCTCCCCGCCAAACGACCTCCCCGCCGACATTTTCCCCGCCTATTTCAACTAATAAAGCAATAAATTTGAAGGTATTTTGGAATGGAAAAAGAAGGAAATAAGAAAGGCATTTGTTGATGGGTTCCTGAATTTTGTGTAGTAGAAGCATCATCCCAGGAACGCATTTCAACAGCTTATATATAAGGAACAAGTTGCATTTGAGCATAAATAATTTAGCAAAATGTATAAGGAACATATCTTTTTCGAATATGATATTAGCTATTATTTTTTTGTTGGAGTAGATAATTATAGAGTATATTTAGCTACTTTACTAGTAAATTTCCACCCTGAAATATTGCAAACTTGTTTTCAAAAATAAGAAATGTGAATTTTATGTCTGTTCTTATGGTGGAATAAATATTTTATGTTCGCCAAACCTCTCCTTCATGTTGTTTATGATAGTTGTGTATCGATGATTAAATGCCTCCCCTGTCAGTCTATATAATAATTATGTAACGGCGGTAACTGAGCGGGAGACTTCACGCCAGAGCTCCGTCACCCACCCTTGTGGGAAAACGGGGAACTACGGCCAAAGGGTCTAATGTTTTTCTATGGTTTGTAGCTGTATTACTTCAAGGTAAAAATATGTAATATTGGTGCTGATTTTTCTAAGTCATTTACAGCTATTTTAGCTACTCTGTGTAGAGTAGATTATTTTTTCATGTTATATTATATTCACTGCTGTACTGGGAGCATTCTGCCCGTATACCCAAGCCAACACAACACATGTGAAGCAAGGATTTGAATCTCCTTACTGAGTTGTTTTTCATCCCCAAAGATGGCATTCGTGGTTAGTAATTTCATTATATCATCTGAAACTTGTTGTATTATGTATTATGTATGCTCTGTATTGGTTCATGTAGAGAAATATCGATTTGATGTATGTTTAAAGTTGATATCAACCAAGTATGTGTAGGATATGTGTGACCATGCTGGTTTGTTTACATAAGGAGTGGGACTGCTTAGTGAAGTTATTCTATGTCTTTGCAGTTTCACAGTCGGTCTAATCACCACTGTATGGACACTAGTCGTTGAATAAAGATTTGGAAAGCAATCAGTAACAGTGAAACACGAGCCAGGCATTGATGATGCTCCAGCAACGTCCATTGCTGCTGATGATGGTGTGGTACTATAGGGTGGTAATGTGTTCCCAATAGTCCATGCATCTCCCTCAAGCTATGAAGCAGGTTCCTCTGGGGAAGTACATTCGACCAGCGATTGCAGTTAGTCTAATGGTAGTCCAGCAGTGGTTCCAGCAATGGTGGGAGTTTTCTACTGCAGCAACAAGTCTACATTCTTCTCATGTCTACACCATACTATAGTGGCTAGCCAGTTGTGAGTTACAAGAACTATATCTCAAGCCAAGGACTGTTACAAGAACTGTCACAAGGACTCCAAGCATCAAGTACACCACCAGTAATATTGACTTTAATTACATGTTCATCATTGAGGATCTTTCCCAGTGCAAGTGTCATAAAATCTGGTTAATTTCTATGTGCTTATGAGTATAATAATTCATTGATATTTCTTGTCTCCTTACAACTCTGGTTACATATAGCCATATCGTCAGATGTGCAGAACAGGCAACTTTTATAGTAATTTTGAATGTATGACTGAAAGTATATATGTTGTTATACGTTGTGTAGTGTCACCTGGTCAAGGAAATTAAGTGTGATTCACCTAATCAAGGTAACTAGGTATTATTCATCTGGTCAAGATAATCAAATCTGGTCAAGATAATCAAATGTGGTTCATCTAAGTCAAGATAATTAGGTTGAATTCATTAAGTCAAGGTAATATAATTATCACATTTTTGGTACACTTTACTGGTAACCTTATATATATCTCTCTGGAGTTTTTTCTCCCATAGGAAGGTTATTTGTCATGTGAAAAAGGATTCTGTGTACCAACAGGTATTTGTGTTAAGTCATTCATAAAGGTGCTCTATTTTTTATTGCTTTGTCTACATAGACATGCAGCTCAGGTTTGCATATTGTTATCTCTGATGTTGGGTTTTGTCTCAGGTAATCTTTTTTAGGTATACAGCCCGAAATTCAATTCTGCTGCTGAATTCTAGGTATTCAATACACAGGCACAGGTAAAATTCGATTGATATTTTCTCCATTTTCCCCCAATTATTGCATTCCACCCAGGGCGTGTTCATTATCCCAGTTCTTAAAGATGGCCGACAAGGAGGTAGGTGAGCTGAGAGAACGGCTAGAAATGCTCGAGGAGAAAAACAGGAAACTCACTGAAACCATAGGAGAGGAGGAAAATCACACATTGCGCCAACAGATAGCGGACAATGAGACCGAGATAACCTCTATCCAGGAGAAAGTACAGGAAATTGAAAATGCCAAACCAGAACCAAGCTTGCCCGATGACGAAACACCAGACGTGGGGGACTTGAAGCGGAAGGCTGAGAACCTAGATACTAAACTGCGTCAATTGAGAGATCAGTGCAAGGCAGAGACTGATACGTCAAAGATCTCTGAGATCAAGGCAGAGATAGACGTAAAAGACAAGGAGTTTGTGGCTGTCCATGAAACGATCCAGAAACTCAATAGAAAGTCGTCCCGTGACAGGAGGAATACACAGAAGATGGACGCACTGAAGAACGATGAAATCACAAAACGGAGGGACAAATTCGAAAGTAAGTACCAAAAACTGAAGGTAGCCCTCAAAGCAGCTCGCACCACAGCAAAGGGAGAGCTGGAAGAAGATGCAAATCTGAAGCATCAAAACACTATCGATGAATGTGTCACCAAGCTTCTTGGCACATTCAATGATGTCAAGGCCATGGGGACTCCTGCCCATGAAGTAGTACGAAAGATGGATGCTGCTTCTAACATGGCTGATGACATGGTGCGAGTGTTGCAAGAGTTGCTCATCATGGACGACATGAGCGAGAAAGGCAAAAGGTACCTCCTTCGTCAACCCCTAAGCAAGGACTACGCGAGATCAGTCTATGGATCCACCGTGTCTAGGGTCAGCAAGTGGTCTAGGACAACAGATGGGCTAGAGCTGGAGAAGCAAAAGGCAGAGGCAGAACTAGCAGCCAAAAAGCAGGAACTGGCAATGAATGACGCAATCAACAAACAGCGCCTGAAGCTTGAAAACTTGGAGAAGCAGAGGGATGTTAAGGCCTTAGAAGCGAAGGTTAAGGTACTGAGTGGCGATAGTGATCAGCAGAGTGATGTTTCTCATGTTGAGCCCACTCGGAACAAGCACATGACAGCTCCACCATACGAGTCCCCTCTTCGCCCCAATGCCAAGATCTTCAAGCCAAAGGTGCATGAGTATCATGAAGAAGAGGCTTCGCACACCACTAATGTAAGTTCCGTGGCTGAGAAAACCATGCTCCAGGCCATTACCAACAGCATCCAGACAGCTCACCTTCCGGTCCCGACTCCGCCAACATTCAAGGGAGACCCCTTAGAGTATGTAGACTTCAAAACTGCTTTCATGGACATGATAGCAGATCGCAATGTCCAGCCTAGAAGGAAGTTGTACTATCTGAAGCAGTACGTCGAAGGCCCAGCTAAGTCAGCTATAGCAGGATGCTTCTACGGCTCATCTGAAGAAGCATATGAGCAGGCATGGTCTACCCTGGACAAACGCTATGGTCGCTCGTTCATGGTGCAAGAGGCACTAGGTAAGCGCCTGGAAAATTGGCCAAAGATCGGGAATAAGGACGCAAAGGGTTTGGAGTCCTACGCTGATTTCTTGAGAACCTGCTTGGACGCCATGCCCCACATCAAAGGCCTTAGTTCTCTCAACGACTACAAGGAGAACAAAAGGCTCAAAGCAAAGCTTCCCGACTGGTGTGCCTCACGATGGACGAGACAAGTCGCAAGGTTTCAGTTAGAAAGTGACGAATTTCCCTCGTTTGGTGAATTTGTCGCATTTGTGCAGAATGAGGCCGCTATTCTCAATCATCCCCTTTGCTCAACACCTGGCAATGAGGAGGAGACTTCCTCCCATGGCCCCAAGCAAAGGCGAGATAAACAAAGGCACACTCAAAGTGTAACCCTTGCAACATCTTCTCATGAGCAGGCACCTCCACAAAATTCATCATATCAGAAACTGACCAATGAGCAGGGAGCTTCGTCACGTAGCCCACAACCATGTACCCTATGTGAGAGCATGGAACACCGCATATGGGGGTGTCCGGCTTTCAAAAGCAAGTCCGTAGAAGAAAGAGTGAAAATAATAGGCAATAAGAGGTTGTGTTACAGGTGTTTCCGGAGCGGTCACTCATCCAAGGAGTGTACCAACACAGCAAAGTGTAAGGTGTGTAAAGGACAACACCATACCCTACTCCACCGCGACAGAGTCAGCGCGACTACGAAGCTCACCGCAGCTAGCGAAGACACTCAGGTTGGAAAAGAGCAAGAGGCCTTTTCCTGTAAGGCACACACTGACTCCAAGAATTGCACCTCGATGGTGTTGCCAGTGTGGGTGTCCGTAGGAAGTAAGGAAGATGAAGTTCTCGCATACGCCCTACTGGACACACAGAGCGACTGCTCTTACATCAGCAATGATTTGGCCGCTAAACTAAGTGTTCCATCTCATGAAGTAAAGATGAAGCTCTCTACACTTACTTCCACCACCTCCGTAATGTGTAGGAAGTACAGCGATGTCAAGTTGCGCGGCTGGAACAGCACAACTCCTGTCAACATCAACACATGCTACAGTAGAGATTTCATACCCTGTAATCGGCAACACATACCATCGAAGCACACAGTGGCAGAGGTACCGCATCTCCAGAAAGTCGCCCAAGCTCTTCCTCCAATCCAAGACTGCGAAGTAGGCTTGCTCATTGGCTACAACTGCCCTCAGGCTCTAGCTCCTCGAGAAACAGTGACCGGAAGCCCACAAGACCCATTCGCCGTCAAAACCGACTTGGGGTGGAGCGTAGTTGGAGGCCCGACTGCGAGCGACCTGGAGGATGTCCACCATTGCCATCGTGTCGTCGCAAAAGAAGTGCCCTCACCAACACCAAAGGATGCTCTATACATCCTAGAGCAAGACTTCAACGAGAAGGAAGTTGACGGCACCAGTCATTCTCAAGATGACCTCAAGTTCTTGCAATGCTTGGAGAAAGGCATACATGTCAACGTTGAAGGACATTTGACTATGCCATTGCCCTTCAAGGGGGAGCCATGCCTTCCCAACAACTATGCATATGCCAAGATACGTCTTGAGCATTTAAAGAGGAAACTCCTGAAGGATGATCTCTACCGTGAGCACTATGCAAGCTTCATGAAAGAGATGATCGACAGGGGTTATGCAGAGCAAGTCTCTCCAGCTTTGCAGCAGGCAGATGTGAACTACATACCACATCACGGGGTCTATCACCCCCAGAAGCCCAACAAGATACGAGTTGTGTTCGACTGCAGCGCCAAATACAGAGGAACGTCCTTGAATGAGCAACTCCTGAAGGGACCGGACCTCAACAATCCGCTGATAGGTGTCCTCATCAGGTTCAGGGAAGAGAGGATCGCTGTAGTCTGCGACATTGAAAAAATGTTCTACCAATTCAATGTTGAACCAAAGGATCGGGATTGGCTACGCTTCCTATGGTGGGAGAATGGAGATGTTTCAAAGTCTCCAGCCGAATACCGCATGAAAGTACACTTGTTTGGGGCAGCATCATCACCAGGTTGTGCCAACTATGGCTTGAAATTCTTGGCACATAAGTTCCTAGATACATATCCAAAGGCATCGCAATTCTTAACGAGAGGATTTTATGTGGATGATGGGTTGAAGAGCATCAAAACACCAGAGGAAGCCATAGAACTAATCAGACAATCAACAGAATTGTGCAAGCAAGGCAACATCAGGCTGCACAAGTTCTTGTCGAATGAAAGAGAGGTTCTACAATGCGTTCCTTCTTCTGAACGTGCCTCCGCAGTGTCGACCATCAACCTCGAATTCGATGACCTTCCGACTGAAAGGACCCTTGGTATCAATTGGAATGTGGCCAAAGACTCCTTCAGCTTTAACGTTGCCCTCAAGGAGCACCCTACAACTCGACGAGGCATATTGGCAACAGTTGCCTCAATCTACGATCCACTGGGGTTCGTAGCACCTGTCGTTCTTCCTGGCAAATTGATACTGCAAGAACTCTGTCGCAATGGTTCGCAATGGGATGATGTACTCCCCGAAGAACTTCAACCCAGATGGGAGCAGTGGAAGAGTCAACTTCAGGAACTAGAGCAGTTACTCATCCCACGCTGCTATAAACCGCACATGGCTGACAACATAACAAGAGTAGAGCTTCATCATTTCAGCGACGCCAGCCAAACTGGCTATGGGCAGTGCAGCTATCTGCGCTACATTACCAGCGACAACAAGGTCCACTGCTCACTGGTCATAGCTAAGTCAAGGGTAACGCCTACCAAATTGACGACGATTCCAAGGTTAGAGTTGGCTGCTGCTGTTACGTCCGTGAAAATATCAACGCTCATCAAAGAAGAGCTAGAGTTTGCTGTTGACCAAGAAGTATTCTGGACAGACAGCAAGGTAGTATTGGGATACCTAGCGAATGATGCTCGCAGATTCCATATATTCGTTGGAAACCGAGTCCAATACATAAGAGAAAGGACATCAACTCAACAATGGCGTTATGTCCCAACAAAAGACAATCCGGCCGATATCGCCTCCAGAGGTATGTTAGTCAGAGAGCTACAGGCTTCACATTGGCTCACAGGTCCGAGCTTCTTGTGGGAGTCTGAGTTGCCGCCAACCGAAGTGGAACGTGAGCTCACACTGGGCGACCCGGAAGTCAGAGCCAACGCACTACTTACAAAGAGCATTGAGGAAGTTCAACCTGATCTACTTGCCAGCCTAGCAAAGTACTCGGAGTGGAAATTCATGATCAGACTTGTCGCTACTCTCAGGAAATGGAAAGGTGGAGGAGATTCAGTGTTGAAAGAAAACCAGGATGCAGAAGCCAACATTCTGCGTCAACTACAAAAGCATCATTTCCCGGAGGAAGTGATAAAGGTACAAAGGGACTCATTACCTCAGTCAAGCAACATCTCAGGCCTAAATCCAGTGCTTGATGAGAGTGGTGTACTCAGAGTGGGTGGTCGTCTTGCTAACGCTAATCTTCCAAGTGACGTCAAGAGTCCTGCAATCCTACCTGGAGATGCCCATGTTACCAACGCCATAATAATGCATGTGCACCATGCATGCACTTCGACGTCCATTGGAGGATCAAAAGATGGCTGATCTTCCCAAGGAGCGAGTGATTCCCACTCCCCCTTTCACACACACAGGAATGGACGTCTTCGGACCATTCATGGTAAAGAGAGCAAGGTCTCAGGTGAAAAGATATGGACTTCTTTTTACCTGCTTCTGCAGCCGTGCAGTGCATGTAGAGTTACTTGATGACCTATCTACAGATGCCTTCTTGAATTCATTGCGTTGCTTCCTTGCTCTTCGCGGTGCTGTCAAAACCATCCATTGCGATCAAGGGACAAACTTTGTCGGTGCCAACAATGAACTTCAAGATGGCCTAAAATCGCTAGATGCCAATGGTCTAGAGAGGTATTTAGCTGAGAGGCAATGCGAATTCAAGTTCAATGTGCCTCATGCAAGCCATGCAGGTGGCGTTTGGGAGCGCCAAATCAAGTCAATTCGAGCAATACTCCAAGACACGATTGCTATGTGTCCCAACCGTTTGGATGATGGCTCTCTACGCACATTGTTCTATGAGGCTTCATACATCATCAACAGTCGCCCTCTCTCTCCAACCAACTTGACTGACCCAGCATCTGAACCTCCTATCACCCCCAATCATATATTACATCACAAGCAAGATATGATAAGGACTCCACCAGGAACGTTTGTGAAGGAAGATTTGTATGGGAGAAAAAGATGGCGCAGGGTCCAATATCTGTTAGAACAGTTTTGGTCAAGATGGAGGAGAGAATATCTCACCAGCCTACAAGCCAGGGCCAAATGGCAAAAACCAAGGAGGAATCTGAGGATCGGCGACATAGTCCTTCTGAAGGATCCTGACGCCCCTCAATTAGAATGGCCTATGGGTGTAGTTATCAAGGCGGACCCAGACAAAGATAACCTAGTCCGGAAAGTAACCATACGAGTGGGCACAAGGAAACTTGACAAGGCAGGAAAACCTCAACGCAAACTCTCCGAGCTGGACAGGCCAGTTCAGAAAGTTGTCCTTCTTATAGAGTCTGGTTGAACACGCCAAGGGTGGTTTGCTTTATTGATATTACAAACCCGCCTATGTTTTTGAAATCCCCTAAATTTTGGTAAACAGTTATAGGGATATTTGGTGGGAGTGTAACGGCGGTAACTGAGCGGGAGACTTCACGCCAGAGCTCCGTCACCCACCCTTGTGGGAAAACGGGGAACTACGGCCAAAGGGTCTAATGTTTTTCTATGGTTTGTAGCTGTATTACTTCAAGGTAAAAATATGTAATATTGGTGCTGATTTTTCTAAGTCATTTACAGCTATTTTAGCTACTCTGTGTAGAGTAGATTATTTTTTCATGTTATATTATATTCACTGCTGTACTGGGAGCATTCTGCCCGTATACCCAAGCCAACACAACACATGTGAAGCAAGGATTTGAATCTCCTTACTGAGTTGTTTTTCATCCCCAAAGATGGCATTCGTGGTTAGTAATTTCATTATATCATCTGAAACTTGTTGTATTATGTATTATGTATGCTCTGTATTGGTTCATGTAGAGAAATATCGATTTGATGTATGTTTAAAGTTGATATCAACCAAGTATGTGTAGGATATGTGTGACCATGCTGGTTTGTTTACATAAGGAGTGGGACTGCTTAGTGAAGTTATTCTATGTCTTTGCAGTTTCACAGTCGGTCTAATCACCACTGTATGGACACTAGTCGTTGAATAAAGATTTGGAAAGCAATCAGTAACAAATTATATAATACAAAAATAAGAAATATGAAACTTATGTCCTAATCGTTACCATCATTAGAATCTGCTTGATCTCATCTGTGACATAATACATATTTTGGATATAAAGAACATTACCTTTACTCTAATCAATGTTGACAGGTAAACTCCTGCTGAAGCTATGATTTCCACTAAGGGAGGCTTTTAAGAATAGCATTGAGTTAATGGTCAGATACCAAGTACTAAAAGCAACATCATTCTTCTAAATGATCAGCCGTTAAGAAAGACTCAACTTTTGAAATTGAAGCTCGACAGAACATCAAAGGGTACATTATATAGATATGGCCACTTTGTGGAAGTAGACCAGGTGAAAAAGCTCTGGTGATTTATATAGTTTGCTGGTGCCTATCATCCATGGCGAATGATAGCAGAGATTTATTATCAGATAGATATTCAAATAAGAGACTTGTGATAAAGAAACAAGAAATCGTAAACAGTTAGTATATTAATCTTTTGAGGTTTTCAATTTTACAATTAGTGTGAACTTAATGTAGCTATTTTCTCGAACTCAGTTACTTGTGTCAGATGTCAAGTGATAGTTACTGTGATGTACTAAAACTAAAGTTGTTTTATATCTACAAAAACAACCATTATAGTTGAATTTAGATTAAAGCATAATAAAGCGATGAGTCACAAGTGGAATTTTGTATATGTGTTCAATAGCTACATCATAATAGCTACATCATTTAAAAGTGTGTATATTAGGGTCACTAAGGATTTGATCTTGGCCCAACAAATAATTAGATAATGTGGGTTTGGCCAATACTTCTACTAAGTTATAAGTCAGCCCTATCGTCCTTAGAAGTAGAATATATGAAAAGTGTTAATGTGGTCAGAAGAGCACAGTCAAGCAGCAAATATTACCCGATGGAATAGATACACATCACTGGCTTATACTTGGGGAGTGGCGCCAAAACGTGTGTGAAAATTGTTTGGAAAGGGGCCATCATAGTATGGCCAATTCCACCAATTTGACAATATTTGGTCTCCTTAAATGGGCTTAATACCAATTAATTACCATTAATTTGATTTTTTTTGTGCTTGGATGGTTCGACAAACCTGTGGAACAACATTTTTGGCCTTTTTACCCGATTTTTTTATTTTATTTTTGGGGGGCAAAAATCTATTTTTTCGTACTGTCAATGTACCGCGGAATTGCTGAATTTTTAAATAATCATTTAAATTAAATTATTTTCTTATTTGCCATGATAGTAGGTTACGTGTAGATGATTTGTGTAAAAAAATAATTTTTTTTAGGGTGAAAGCCATAGAAAATTGAAAAAAAAGTGGGTACCCCCCCTGTCTCCTACCGTCGCCCTAGTTGCTTAAGGTGGAGAAATCTAAAAAGAAATGAAAATTATCCGATGATGTTGAATAATGATAAAATGCATTGGGTTATATATGTATAGAACATCAGATGTATTGATTTGAGTTTTTCATGACTTGTAGGCAAAAAATAACATGGTTTCAAAAGTCACTGGAACAGGAGACTTTGTCTCCTACCGTCGCCCTCACTTTAGGGTTTTTAGGGTCTTAATTAATTAATCAATTAATAATAAACTTTAAATTTGACATTTATTATTGACTTTGCTTAATATCAGTCTATGTATATCAAAATTCATAATTTCTGAATAGTTTTTACATGATCCTTACAGCAAAATGCTTTTAAGTTGTGCTGTCTCCTACCGTTTTTTGCCCTCAGATTTGCCCTCACAAAATGTTATTTGCTGTAACTTTTCTTCTAGTTGGAATATTTTCACAAACTAAAAAGCATTATCACCCTTATGTCGAGCCCTATCAGATACAAAATAGTTCAATACAGTATGTGCATATTTTGTTTTATTTATTTCTAATCTAAATCCCCATTTATTTCCAGAAGTGAAGCAGAAAATATATACCTGCTCCCCAGGCCGTTTCAATATTGAAAGAAAACGCCCTTCTTCCAGAATGCATTGGCAGATATTGCCCGTTTATTGAAGACAATAGTTCTATAACTGTGCCTGAGAATTTGCAGTCTGAATGTGTTTCCAATGACCTATTGATCAGAAGAGGGTACAGGTTAATCATCTAATAGGCGGTGAGGTCCTGAGTTTATAGTCCTGAGTTTTCTCTAAGCCTGGCCGGAATAAGACGCGGTGAAGCCAAGGCTTGTTTCCAGCAGGCTTAGAGAAAACTGAGGACCATAAACAAAGGATCTAATGGCTTTAGTCCCTGTTGGTTGGGCTGTTACTATCACTTTAGTCAGTTAGTATCAGTTTTCCCGAAAAAATAAATTTTAGCGTGAGAACGATCTGTAGGCCCAGTGACGTCCCAAGGCCATACGTCTCTGCACGCCTCTGCATTTACCCTCTTCTAACTCTTTATTTGGGTGATTGGGATCATTCATTACATGTTTCTTGAGCTGGTTAGATTAATTATATATAATTTGAAGAAGGCAAGCCACATTTAGGTCTGGTTGGTGAGCTTCAGTGAGGCCAGAGGGTTACGAGTTGGTATTGTTCCGTATGGCGGCACGCGGTGGGTGTGTCCCGCGGGGACCAATGGGAAGTGCCTGTCACTTTCAGTAGACTGTGGGTCTGGCTTTGGGTAGGTAGCCAATGGGAGGCACGGAAAAACCAATATAGACGGTGGGTACAGTCGCGGTCTGTACTACTACAATTGAAGGCAAATTCTCCCAAAATCTGATCCAAAATGGACTAAAGGCTCTGTGGGGCTCCAGTGGGGGCTTATTGTGACTATAGGCTCTGTTGGGCGATTAGAACCTGTAGTTGTAGTGGGGGTTCGTTGTCTGTTTGCTTAGGGACCCCCACCGAGGCGATAGCCGAGGTGGGGTCCCGGGCAAACAGACAACGAACCCCCACTACAACTGAAGGTTCTAATTGCTTTAGTCTCGAATTGTTGGGATTCACCATCACTTTCAAATTGAAAAACAACAATAACAATTCATTCTCTAAACCCCCACACACACTCAGCGCACGCTCCCGCTCGTGTTCACCAGTGCGTGACGACCACGTTACACCACCCGTCCATAGCATACCAACAAATCTCAACAATTCGAGACTAAGGTGCTCCAGTGGAGGCTTATTGTGACTATAGGTTCTGTGGTGCTCCAATGGGTACTCATAGAGACTATAGGTTCTGTGGTGCTCCATTGGGGGCTTTTAGAAATGACAGTTTCCACAAATCGCATTAGTGACCTTCATATGCAGTGATGTTACCATGGCAAGACATCAATACTTCTTTCTCAAAAGTTTATAAATACTAAAGTCTGTCTATGTACATAACTGGGAGAAATATTATTCAGGTACGAAATTTGGTACATGGATTAATAGGACTTTAAGTGCTATACCCCTCAAAAATGAGGAAAAGAAATCTTATGAATAGATCACTTTGGAGAAATGTTTGTTGCAAATTGTGACTCATTTTTCTGAAACATATCACATTTTGTGTATGTGTAGAATCCATTGTTTCAGCGTAAATGACAGGTGTATTAGTGACAATTTATTTAAATTCCCAAGGTATTTGTTATTTTCTAGCCTAAAAAGGACGATTTTGGCATAAGAATTTTAAAAGTAGGGTTCCCACAGCCTTATTTTAGCCAAGGAATAAAAGAAAATGGTTATAATCATATGTGATCATCTCATAGGTTGGGAAACGAAATGACACTGTAGTGGGAGAATTATACCCACTGTATACAGTAGTAACTGAATCCGCTTAAAAACAATAAAGTTGTCTCCAAATATTTATAAACTATATTTATATATCAATTGGGCAGAAAACATTCAACCTTCTCCTATCATGTAATGAACTTTGACCACAATGGTGGGCCCCATTAAACATGCTTTATGGCCCCATTAACAGATGTGGCCCTTTGTCGAAGAAGCAGTGGGGATTAATGCTTTTCTTAAAGAAATCTAGTTCACTGTAAAGTTGTCTTACATATACTTGCATATATATATGGTTTGTAATTTGCCAGCCTCCCCTCCTCCCCATGAACCCCCCCCACACACACACACAGCCCCCTCCCTCTGACTCCCACCCTCATCCCTTCCTCTCCCCTCTTTCAATTGACATATTCATTCCCCCTTCTCTCCACTACCCCCTTCCCCTTCCCCCTCTGCAACCTGTCCCCCAGTCCCCTCCCCCTCTTCACCCCCTCTCCATCTTCAGCTCCTCCTCCCAACTCCTCTCCTCCCCTCCCCCTGTGTCCACTCACTGTAGCTATGACTGAGGCATCCCCCTACTGGACTGCTATGTTGGGTAACACAGTGCTCCACATACTGCCCCCCTATGCCCCTATGTGTTACAAAGGGTAGGTTCCACAGGGCTCCTACCAGGGAAAACGCACCATGAGGCGATTGGGTTCCTCTCCCACCCACGTTCTGACGTGCCTGAAACAGACGCAAAAGTTTAATCATTTGGCATTAAATAATCAATTGTCTTTAAGATTCTTTCCGGAGAGTTCTATGTGGAAGTAAGACGCAGAGGGGGTCAGTCTGGGACAGTCCATATATACCTTCAGTAAGTCAGGATAGCGACCCATACACAAGCAGTGTTTGCTGAAGCTACAAAGATAAAAAATTGAAACTCCTGGACCAAGATGGATTTGCGCTGTAATCTAACAAGTAGTCCTATGTTGGTAAGATATCTTTTTTATAAAGATTTTTATTCAGAAACAAGTTTCATAGAGACATATTTGGTATATCCAGTTCTTTCTGGAAACAGGATAGCTACATTTGTTGATCAGCAGTTATTCTAGGATACCGCTGCATTCCGAAACATACATTTGATAGCATATATAAATATATTGATCATATAGCAATTACTACTTGAATGAAATTAACTTATTAAGTCAAAACATAAGTCTAAAGCAACTTCATAGCTTGGAGAAAGCATTTGTTATGCCTGTTTAATTCTAAACATAATATGTCCAACATTGTAGGTTGGATAAAATAATATCAACAGGCTTTAAACTACTTCCACTGGAAATTTTCTTCTAGTATAACATGTTCCTATATTTTTTATCTCTAGAGTTTACTTTATATATATATAGAATTTTTATTCAATATCGTCATTTACATGAAAAGGACATACAAATCTAAAATTAGTCGTGCTAACTTTAGGTCTTCCATCTGGCCCTAGACTATACCTACCTACCCTATACTTTAAAGGGTATCAAGCAAGTTTAGGGCAACTTTCCACTTTCTATTAGTTCCTATTAATGTGATTAACTTCCTCTCACAACCTAAAAGTTTATTTGATTTTTTATTATAAAAATAGCTGATTAAAGTAGTGAGGAAGAGAAATCACAGCAGGGTGCCACTGGAGCTATATTCAGGCAAAACATGGTGGTTTGTGACGTCAGGAAAGGGACTGGTACAGCTGGTCCAGCATAGTAGTCCGGGGGCAGGAGGGGTGAACCTTGCGTTTTGGTCCATACGATGTTTTTTGATTGATTCTAGACCTCCAAAATCTCCTGATTCCAAATCTGCCGGGTGCCACTCTGTAACCCTGAGGAAAATTAATAATCGACGTTTTTAAAAATAAAGTGAAAAATATTAAATTTAATCAATAAAAAAATTATTTCTTCGTCAATATCTTCTATAACTGCATAATATTGATGGGACATTAACTTTCTAAGTGGAATTAAATATTATCAAAATTTAGAGAATTCACCATGACCTCTCAAGGTCATATTCAAAGGTCAAAGGTCAAGGTCAGGTATTTTTGAGGTTTTCTTCAAATAACTCTGAGAAAAATGGACTGACAGCTTAGTTCAAATAGAATCAATTCTTGGGCACATCATTCCCTATCAATTGATGCCATCCACTTGATTCTACATTCAGGAGTTTTAATATAATTGCTTTTCAAAACAAAGAAACTATTTTGTGTTTCTGCTGGAAAATGAAGTAGCCCCTTATTTCTTGGAAGCACAGTTGAGTGTATACATTGAAGATAGAGATAAACATATATGAAATGTGTATTAGAGTGCTGGTATGTTGTGATCTTTCAATTGATATATTGTACACATGTCTCTGAGTGAAACAGCACTGTTCATAAATTTATAGCAATTAAAGGGGTATTCCCTGATGTGGACCCTTTTGTCGATAATGGAAGGAATCGTTCGGATATGTCTAAAATCATCCAAAAAATGAATCCTGATAGCATTATAAGGAGGCCAAATCACTAGGGGTATATATGGGTCCCATTTTTTATGACTGTGTCTGAGTGTCGCAAGATAAGAATTTTTTCCATGTCCCATGTCACTTTTTAAAACAATTCAATGATGTCTCGTGTCACTTTTTAAGCAATACATTAATCAATACTAACGGTCGATACAATGTCGTGTGTCACCTGTTAAATAAATCAGTGTGTCTCATGTCGATTTTTAATACATTTCTCAATGTTGTGTGTCAAATTTTATCAGCTTTTTGGAAGCTGTGTGTGTCGCACGTTAAGGGGACCGTGTCGCCGTGTCGCCCGTGATTTAGCGGCTGTGTCGCGTGTCAATCGTGTCGAATTTTACCCATATGTACCCATATCACTATGCAAAAACGTTTGGTTCTCTAATAGCCATAGGGTATTTACATGTGACACCGCACAAGTCTTTCAGAGTGCATTGACTCTCATTGAATATGGCATACACATATTTAGTAGCACTTTATCTGAAATAGACAGAATATTTTCAACAATGCTATTACTTCTATAAATGATCCAAATACATCATGGGGTAGATAGATACTTGTCCTATCATACCATGTATGATACATGACAATTTATATTTGAGAATGGGTATATGGGTCAGCTTTTTAATGTGTGATGTTTTGCCCAAATATTACATTGTTGTTGATATCTTCTTTAATAATTCAAGTAAACTAATGACCTTAGACCCATTTGATTCCTCCTATCCCACTCGTTTATTCCATATGTACTTTTCTAGACTTTCCACTTTTACTCCTTGAAAATGTCAGAAATCAATGCTTTTTTCTCATTATTTTACAATAACAAAATATTACCATGATATCAAACATGTAGCATAATCATGTTCTAGACGTTAATCATTCATATTGATTTGCTACTTTTGGATAGTTACATACCTAAAGTGTCTCCCCCAATTGCTTTTACTTACTGTTCATTAACCACCTCACACTGGATCAATTTCATTAATTCCAACCATAAATCATATGTACAGGGACTCGTTTTTATACCCATTCCCAATAATAGTTATATTTCTTGAGAAATGATAACATTTCACTACCTTGTATATATATATATCCCTTCTCCTATGCTAAGTTTAAACATTTTAGTTTCTAATACCCATTTTTTCAACAAAAAGGTACCTTGTACATGAGGATGTGAGTTCATAATCATTCCAGAAATAAATTGAAAATATCGATATAGCCATCACCTAATCTCACAAGCTCTTACATTGACAGAATCATCCTTTCATTCATTAAAAGTAACTTTTCGGACACAAAAAGACCAATATCTCTAGATATTTCATATTCCCATGTATAAGTTCCAACAAAATTTAAAGGCATGTTCACTGCAAATATTCCATTCCGAACAAAGTTTTATTTTGATATGCTTGCTTGATGCATTTGGAATCTATATAAACCAATTTGTAGATCTTGATACTTTATGACCAAAGCTGTTTAAACTTGATATTTTGTGTGTTTTGGTGGAAATAATGATTCTCAAATGTAAGGTCCCTGTTAGAAGGGAGAAGAACAAAAGTCTTTGTACACTATAAAGCTATATAGTTTGTTGTTTTAAATGTATTTCTAAGCTTTAGACACATACCTTCTATAATAAAATAATTTCACTTCTGGGGAAAATGTATACTTGGTGTGTGTTGCATATAAGTAATAATTCTCATGTGCAAAGTCCCTGTTGGAAGGTAACAGAATATAGCTTCCACTGTCAAACCATTTTGTAGTTGTTTTAAATGGATTTTTTAGCCTTATATACATGTTTATTATGAATTAGATAAATTCCAATCAGGCAGATCATTATTTTATGTCCATTTCATAAAAAATTAATGATTCCGATGTGCAAGTCCCTGTTGTTGGGAGCCACCATTATTAGAAATTATTAGGGTGTGTGATGTATCAAACTATGTTATATTGTTGTTTTAACTTGTTTCTAAACCCCAGACACATTTACATTATATATATGGTCGATTGCACTTGCAGGGAAGTTTATTCTTGGTTTATTCTTCAGATATGTAGCATATTTAGAGGTAGCATATTTAGGCCTTTTCACTGTATCAAACCACGTTGTAATGCTGTTTTAAATGGATTTCTAACCCTCAGACATGTGTACATTATATATTGGATCGATTCCATGTGGGGGGAAAGTGTATTTCTGGTCAATTTTTAAGAAAAGAGACAATTTTAACGTGCAAGGCCCCTACATAGAAGTTGCATATTTTACCTTTGTTCACTAGGAAACTATGTTGTATTGTTGTTTCAAATGAATGAATAAGCTTTAGACACATGTCAATTATATATTAGATCGATTTTACTTGGGGAAAAATATATTTTGGGTTTGTTTTGTAGAAAAGAGACAATTTTCACATGCAAGATCCACAGTATGAGGTAGCATATTTAGGCCTTTTTCTTCTATGAAACTACATATTAATGTTGTTTTAAATGGATTTTAAACCATCAGACATATGTACATTATATGTCAGATCGATTCCACTTGGGGAGAAAATATATTCCTGACCAATTTTGAAGAAAAATGATCATTCTCATGTGCAATGTCCCGATATAGTTTTGGTCAATTTTTGTAGAAAAGTAATAATTCTCGTATGCAAAGTGAATGTGGAATCAAGGTACTAGTATCAATTGATAGGCAATAATGTGCCCTAAAATTGATTTTATTTGACCTAAGATGTCAATGCATTTTTCTCAGAGGTATTTACAAAAAGGCTAAAAAATACCTTTGACCTTGACCTTTGACTCTTGAATATGACCTTTAGCGGTCATGGTGAATTATATAACTTTTTGTGTATGTAATTCCACTCATAAAATGTATGTGTCATCAGTATTAAGCAATTATAAGGGATATTTAGGGTGAAATAATTTTTTTAATGATTAAATTTAATATTTTTTACTTTTCTTTATTAAAACGCCGATAATTAATTTTCCTCAAGAGCTACAGAGTGGCACCCGGCAGATTTGGAATCAGGAGATTTTGGAGATTTAGAATCAATCAAAAAACATCGTATGGACCAAAACGCAAGGTTCACCCCAAAAATGGGGTTCTGCCCCCGGACTATAGGTCCAGTGCTAGATACACTGAGATGCCACTGAGGATAGCAAAACCCTTCATTTACCAAGGAAAGCCTTCATCTTTCAATCGCTAATACCTACAGTATTGTAAGCACAAGTGTAGCTTCCTCTGATATAAATGGGTAATTCATAATCAAATTTTAGACATGATTTCTAGGGCAAAGAAAAAGTTATTTACATGTTCACTCACAAATTTCAAGCCAGTCCTCAACATATGGAATTCTATCTTGATTGGGGCTAACCACAATTATGTGACAGCTCTGCATGGTGCCACATGCCCAAACCCCCTAATCTCAATGTCCAGTTGGGTCTTCAAAGCATATAGATTAGCAGCAGCTGTTGGTCTGTCCCAGGAGCTGAGCTCAGTGGGGGGTGAACATCCCTCTGTAAAGGGGGAAGTGAGTGACCTGAAGGGTATGTGGTAAAAGGCGGACCGGACTCAACGGGGCGGACTCGGACTTGCGGACTCGGACTCGGCGGGCGCGGGTTGGTGGGGGGAGAGGGGGGAGGGGGATGGCAGGGTCAACATTTGGAAAACTTAATTCTTATCTGTGATGTGGCTACCGGAGAGGCAATACATCAGATGGAAGCTGTCCTTTCCTTCTATATATGTGATAGTTTTGAAGGTTTGTCACCGGTAAAAATGCTAATGTGAATTGTATCTGGTTAAAGTAGATATAACCAGCTCTGATCTATAAAAGATCGCCTATATCGAGGGAAATGTAATGTCACCTGCTGAAACGATATATTATGTAATCTCATTATTCCTTCTAATATGATATTGTACTATATCAGAATTTCATCTACTGCCATACTATGTAACTGATCGTATTGTACCATACGATAAGACATAGCAGACAATGTAGTTATATTACTACTATAATAAGTCTAACTGTTAACACATAATTATGTATTTAATTAATGTGGACTTATAACCTATTACTGATGTTCTATACGTAAACTTACCACTTAGTAACCTCTAGCTTAGTTATCCTTTATTATTCTTCCAAAAATAATGGTAACGACTGGAAGAACTGGGACTATCCCAGAAGTCTGGAGACCAATTTGTCATTTTTTCTTTTAATTGTACCTGTTACGACACTATTGACAAAAGATTTTTCAATTCAATTTCAATTCAATTAAAAAATAAAGCATAACCCAACTCAGTCATTTCGAAATCAGTAATATGTCACCAGTAAAATAAAGTGTAACACAACTCAGTCATTTCGAAATCAGTAATATAATATTTCAGGTGAGTCTCACATATAGAACATGTAATAATGTTTCTATTTGACCAGGGTGGTAAACGGCCGCTCGCCCACTTGCGAGTAAAAAGTGTGGTGGGCTAGTACCACTGTGGGTATACTGGTCCGTATTCTCGAGTACCAAAATGCAATAAAACATAATGCATTGTCTACCCTTAAAATGCATGAAAACGAAGGGTTTTTTTCCATGCAAAATACTGAAAACGGGAGTCAAACTTAGCTCTAAAATCGGTACCATCTATTAAGCCAACATCAAAATAACTATTAAGGGTTATATCGATGAAGCTCTTGAGAATAATGTGGACGCCACTTATGTCAGGTCACAATGTTATTATTTCTAAATAGGAGAAATTTAATGCTAATCACTTAGGGCCTTCTAATCATTTACTACCTACATGGATCCTGCGGTTCAGCCAACATCAAAATAACTGACTTTTACTGACTAATTGGCCCAATTTTTACTGACAAAATAAAGTCGTTATCAGTCCAATGAATGTCTTTAAATTTAACATCAGCTGCAAGGTAAAGTTTTCGGCAAAATTGTACTTGTTGAAATGAAAGATTCTAGCAGCCTGAAAGAAGTATGCCACTGTCAACTTTTACTCGTGAGAGTTAGAGGGTAGTAGGGCCTACAGTACGATGCTATGTATATTGCCTCATATCACCCCAACCTATGTTCCAAATGTTAGCTCCGAAATCAACGTAGAAATTAACTGTTTACTGCACCCTCCATCATTGAAAAGATATCCAATATATTTGTTTAGCCCTGATCAGTCACTGTTTTTTTTACTTTTACTTGGTTAGTCACTCAGTGAATGTGTGAGAGGGCGGCAGGGGAAAGTGTACAGTAACAGACAGAACTTTCGAAAATGTTAACAGGATTCCAGGCCCATAATACTTTCCCATGCTCTTCGACCAAAATGCCCATTTTCCAGGCCTTGAATATATTTTAAATGTTGTGCAAATATGTTCGAAAATATTATTGATGGAAGAGAAGAGTGGCTATATTAATAACATTGAGATATAATGGAAATAAATCAGTTTCGTTTGGGCCAGTTGCCCGCCGGGCCACTGATCATATATTTGTAGTTGCCCAGACTAAAAATATGGTTGTCCCGGGTAGTATTACTGGGGGTAGAGATGAGGTGTCCTCAAGGGGTATTAACTAATCTGTCATTAAATTGGGTATTATGTATTATGTCGGTAGATTTTCAAACTATAAATCAAAACCTAATGTTTACTAACGGGAAAGGAGGATACTAGTACTATAGTAGGGAAGTTGGAGGAGATGGGGCTGGGTGGGGAAAGGGGGAGGATGGAGGAACAACCTAGGAAGAGGGAGGGGAAGGAAGGGAAGAGGTTTCTGCGTCACCTCTGGAAAATACATTTTAAATACTGCAGATCTACCTGTTTGGACTTTTATTTCATAAGTTGTACCCGTTTAAATTGCTTTTGAAAAGGATCTATTCGTTTAAACTGGATTTCTTTTATACAATTGTTTACCCTGTGAAAAACGGGGTACAGCTCCATACATAGCAACATGCCTTATGTAGTTTGCCCACTTGAGGTATTATTTATTCGAATTGCTTAGTTTATAATTAATTTGTGGGGTGAAACGTGTGATATGAACAGGAGGATGGGTAAGGGAGAGGGAGGGAACAGGGGACGTGTACCTGGTGATAAACGGGGGCAGCTAGTATTGATACTAATTCTTATTTTTTCCCTTGACAAATGAGAAATATCACTTTGTGAGAATTCATTCAATAAAATTTTGTTGAAACAAACAAAAATAAAATTTAATGTAGGGGGCCGGGGCGGGGCGGGGGCTATTGGGTTCAACATTTCAGGCTACATGAGCCCCTTTTCAAAGATGAAAAATAGTCTCGATATGATTTTTTTAAAAAAAAATAAAACCCAAACCATGTCAATATCGTAAGAGAATGAGTAAATGAGTAAATTAATATATTCAGAGAAATAAACTTAGTGTGTAAATACTTAGGTCTGATTTTGTTTCAGCAAATAGTGATGATATATCCTACAGTGGATCAGAAATTATATTATAGAATCAGTGGAGTCTATCTAGTCGAGGGTGTTGCTCCAAACCACAAAATTGTATCAAAACCCCATTAGCACCCCTAAACATGTTCAATGTGTATAACTGTCTATGGTTATACACATGTATAAGGACCATTGCTTATATTCGGGTATCATATTCTATTAAATATGTTGTAATGGATACATGTACATGAAGCTGTAGCTATCAGTCTCTTTATTAGAATATTATTGATATTCTCTGATGCCCCTCTTCTCCTTTTCAATTCTTTATAAAGAACAAAGTCATATTTTCACTTAAAATAGTCGCAGAAATACGCTGAAACTACCAAAATAATGCATAAAACATGAGCTATATGAATCTAGAGTATTGAAATATGTTTGAATATCAATTATTGATTAAGATTTTTTTCCTAAGCTGGGTGGGTCATAAAGTAACACATGTGAGGCCAGTTCATTTTATGGACTACCAATAAATGACCATGGAGAGCAGTCGTTTATGGACTACCAATAAATGACCATTGTGAGAGATTCAACCACATTCCCTAGTGTCAGGTTGCAAACCTAACAGGTCAGAATCTTTCAAAGAGAGCTGTTTATATTGCATGAAAAACTTCCAAACTGATGGTACTAATTGTATCCGCAGAAGAGTCTCTTTTATTTATAATGTGCTCCAGAAAACAGCTCACAGTGCCATTCGGGTGTACAATTGCACTCGGAGACACTCGGAGATGTATAATTGCACTCGGAGATGTACAATTGCACTCGGAGACGTACAATCTACTCCCATGCATCCATGCAGCCAGTGAAACTATCCACAATAATCAATCTCAAATTTCAACTCAAACGGCCTTAAAGTGGGATAAAATGTTATAACTAATTTTGGTGTGATTTCAAGCTTTTCTAGGCTTATATATTCCAAAAATAATTTAGACCCCCGCTACGGCAACAGGGGGGGGGCTTCCAATTAAATCAACCATACATTATTTCATCAAGAAATTAATTGGAAAGTTAGCTATTATAGTGATTTTTCAATCAAAACAACATAATATTTCAGAATAAATAATGAGTTTGAGGAATTACTGGCTACTAATTTTTAAACATTGGTGCTGGCATGAAAATAAGCATTTCGTTGGCCTCATGATTAAGAAAATAGGCTACAAGAAACGTTGTAGGATACCTTCCCCCTGGACGATTTTTCTCCTCTGGATTCGAAAATAATGTCAGATGAGTACTTTAGCCTCTGCCTAAGCTGTTGTTTTTCAACCCAAATGACACCTTTTTGGTGGAATTGCTCATATGTTAACCTTTGTTATCCTTAGACTGTACAAGGGGAGACTGGGAAGGGATAAGAGGGGATGTATTACTTAACACTTGGCATATATATATTATATTAGAAGATACAGATTATTTGCCGCCGCCTCCTCGTCATTTAGTAGAGAAAACCATAAAGATGAACAAGGCCCTCTTTTTCTTCTCTCTCCCTCTCTCTTCTCTCCCCCTCTATCTCTGTCGCCCCGGAACACAGATATATGAAGAATGGGTAGTACATGTAGCTGTTCGATAGAAATTTCTCCCCTCTCCCTCCCTCCCTTTCTCTGCTTTCCTCTCCCCCCCCCCCACCTCGGTTCTCCCTCCCCTCCCCCTTCCTCTCCCACACTCCCCCTCCCCTCTTCTCTTACAAACTTGATCGCAACTAGATCTAAGTTAAGAAACGATTGTACTTGTTAATATAGAAGTATTACTCTGTGTCCATCTTACCAGGAAGGACACACATTAAGATAGAGAATTGTCTCCTTTTACTTATGATATTTCACAACTAATTTTAAGATTAAGAAGAAGCATGGGCTGGAAGAGATCCCCGGATAAGCTCATAACCTATGTCCGTGTAATATCTTTGGAAATAAAGAATTAGTTGAATCGAATTGAATTGAATACAATTACAAAGTTATATGTCTTTCCCTCCTCCTTCCCCTGTCCTTAGAGTTATTCTAAACCCTGTCCCAGTTTCTGATATTAATGCTGCTTATTTATGTGATAACTAAGTTTCCTGAAGATCGTATTATTTTAATGTTATGATGTTTTACTTTACTTACGTTATCTGTAGATAATGATCTGCTTTCACCACCGAATGGTATATTCAAGGATGATGATGATGATGTGATTATGATAATTATTATAATCTTCCCGTGAAATTAAAACTTATTTATTCATATTTCGAACATAATATGTTCCTTATATCATGTATCAAAATAACACAGACCTGAACTATATATTACTTACAAAATGACTATATGTCTATGTTATATTAATTATCAAAGGGGGTAAGTCAACCCAGAGCACAGGAGGGGAAGGGGTGGGAGGATTTTAAATTGATATATGATAAGATGCCAGTGCCATCGTCCTAATCAGAGTAAGCGTCTCCTGTTTCCAGGTGGCCAATGTCGCCTGCCACCCCTCGCCCCCACCTCCACCGCCACCCCTCGCCCCCACCTCCACCGCCACCCATCGCCCCCACCTCCACCTCCACCCCCAACCCCAAACACTCATACACACACTAGAGTCCGAGTCCGCAAGTCCGGTCCGCCCCGTTGAGTCCGGTCCGCCTTTTACCACATACCGACTTGGTATGGTGATGTAGGCTCTTGACTTTGATAAGCTCCCTATATGTTATTAATTAGTGAGGTCACTCTGTCTCTGAGCAAAATGTTGTTATACCTCTCATGACATCACAGATTTGGATGGGTGAGGGTGAGGGGGCGTTGGCTTACTGCTCATATCTCATATAAATTGTGTTTTTTTAGCGTTGTATTAGCATCAACATCAAATTGAGACTGGGAAATACATATGGAAATATGAGTAGATGAAGAAATTGAAATAAAAATGACGTGTAATAATCTTGCAAGATACCCTTAAAACCTTTTCAAAGATAGATTAAATAACACAGATTAAAAGTGAAACATTTGAGTCTACATTACAATCATTTTTGTTCTACTAAAGGTATTTTCACATATATTATACATAGAGTACAATGAGAACATTTTGGCGAGTCTCGAAAATGTAAATACATGTGGTCTTTTATAAAGCCCAGTAGCATAAACAAATGTACAAAAACCTCCAACATTTTGGTCCAATGACTTTTAGATGAGTTGGAAAAGAATGGAATGGTTTTAGTTGCCACATTTTCTATTGAGGGATCCGCAGTGTTAATTGTTGAGAAAGACAGCTTTATATATCTGTACTACAAACCTGAATTATAGCTTGCTGATCAATTACTAGTTGCTAAAACCGATCCAAAAATAGACTGAACTTTGCTATATCAATTAACCTTGTATGTCTAAGTTTTTCATTTGACAATGCAATATTTCAGTCGCTTAGTCGGTTATGCCTCTTTTGTTATTATATCTAATTGATGACCACTGATGAAGAGGACAACCAATCCTCGAAACATGTCATGGTCAAGCTTAAATAAACAACAACTGAAAAAAACTTTGTCTCTCAGTGTCTTATTGGGTATAGTGTCAATTTTGTACCATCCTGATTATATTTAATTTCTAAAGCCAATAGAAATATTTCTTTTAACAAGACATTTTGGCTGTGACCAAGGAAACAACGGTTTCCCCCGAATCCCCTTAACAAATATCTTTTTAATTGAAAGACTTTATACTAGTCTGGAACCTTTCATTCATTTTCATTCATTTCCCATTCATTCATTATTTTCTCTCACCTCTTGAAATGTAATATGAAATGTAGGCCTACATATGTTTAATTAAGAATGGTTGTATCGATCATACCCTCTCTCTATATGTTTAAATATGCCTAGTCCTATCAGGGCACAACGAAAATTCATCCAAGGATGAGCGTGCTTTAAAATTATGTATAATTTTCCTGAATAAATAAATTTGTGAACAAAAAATATACACCCCTCCCCCTCCCCCCCCCCCGATCGATCCCCACTCCACGCGGGAAAAAGCATTGTCAAGGACTCCATCAATGTGCGTTACCAACGTTGCAAAAATTAGAAGACGTCACGACAAAAATACAGAGCGCGCAGACGAGTACGTTATTGCATCGTCGCCGGCATCGGGCACTGGATGGCGAGAAAGAATGTCTAGGCCTACTGAAAAGTTTCGTTCATATATGTCTTATTTATTTGATATAACCACTTATTTAGGGGTAGAAAAGCATGCTCTTTCTGAATTTCAACATCTTGGTCATGTATTTAAAATGAAAATAGTGTTTTTTATTATTTCGCGGGAGCGTAGGCCTAATTTCCCTGCGATGTGCCGGCTGCAACGTAATAATGTAGGCCTACTTTGATCTAAAACCTAGTTTGCATTGGTCTGTCATGATCGATGACAGTTATATAAAAATACGATTCTCACCAAATGCAAGCTTAGACATTTCTCTCTCCGATGGTATATAGGGTTAGGCAATTATTTTATATATTAATGCCTTAGAATACCATATTAGACAACCCAGTTTTGCACGACGATCAGATTTTTGTCAGTGGAGTCAATCTCGTGTTGTCAAGTAGCACAGGCCACAGCTGAAAATTATCGTTTTTTGACTACAGTACATTTTCTCTCATATCTTCCTCATTTAAAGTCAAATGTTGACAAAACTACATAGATGGGGTTTTTTTCTTTCTGAATTTCAACATCTTGGCAATGTATTTTGACCAGAAATACCGATTTTTATCAATTTGCCGGAGCGTAAAATCACCGCGATGTTTACGCAAGTGCGTCGGAAATTCAGGTGGGAACAGGCGGAGTTGGGTTTTCCTTATAAGAAGGCGATGCGGACGCGCAAAGAACAGGCGGCAAAAACTGGAACCTATATAAGGTTTCCAAGTACAAGCACCTTCGGCGCTCGTACCGCTTTCGGCGGGGGAAACCTTAAAAAAAAATCAAAAAAAAAAAAAAAAAATCTTGAAGCTCCGTTTTCAGCTACTGCAAAAACACAAATCTTCCAAATTTACTCACTGAATAGAATGAAACAAAACCTTAAAAATATTTAGTTCTTGATTGATGTTCCCTGATTATGTTAATATGAACCTTTACATATTGATTGACAAGGTACCAATTATTTCCAGAGATTACTTTATTTACATTATTCTATCATATGTCACTGGTTCATTTTGTCCAGGATTTAAAAATACATAGATCCATATTTTATGTTATATTCATTCTTCAATATTCTTTATGTCTACCAGTAAACTTCTCCAAGATTAAAATGAGATGAGAATGAGAATGAAATGAGATCTAGAATAAGTTTCGCACAAAAAACCCAAACTGCTGAGGTAATGGGCTGATCTTGGTATTATTATGCACTTGCCTTGGTCTTTGATAATTTTAAGAAATAAAAATTCCATATCTTATCCCATATCATTAATCATTAATTTCAAACATATTCCAATTACCCTTGAAGAAAGAAGACCACATAAGGTCAAAACGTTGGGCAGATTCAGATGGAATAAACATAACAACACCAACTGTGAGTTTGGTGTTTGAGTCGTCCTTCTTCATTATTAAATAAATGTATCATTATAAAAAGTCTAATCTAATCTGTTAGCATTGGTTTATATTAAACTTTTTAAAAACTTCTGAAAAATCAAAATCAACCAAGAAGGTCCTTTTTTAATACTTTATAATTATGAACTGATTTGGAGAATGTTGAGGTTTACAATGAACCCCAGATGATTTGGTTTTAGATCTTGTTGTGGCTATATTGATGTGAGGGGTATGGAAAAATGAACATGCCGTGAAAGGAATTGTAAGCAATTTATTCTCAATTTATTTTGAAATGTATAGATCTATGCGTTTTTTTCATATAATCACTCACTTCCTTTTCCTTTCAGAAATTTGGATTCCCAAGATCTTGTAAACTTCATAAGTGTCTACTAATCAATGGCATATTATTTATAAGCTGTTACTGGTTCTGGCATTTACTGTTCATCTGGAATGTGCATGAAACCAGTTTATTGTGTAAGATATCAAAGTTAGATCCATGGGATCCTTCAATAGAGAAACATACCACAAGAACATTGGTTTCAGAAATGCCTCCTCCATCTAATTTCATCTTCCAACAACAGAACAGAACCATTAGCTTCAATCAGACCGCATTGGCATTGGTATTGCAAAATAACAGTATCTCAAAATGCAAGTATCAATATTTCAACTTGGAGAAAGGATCTGACAAAAAGCTGAATTACTCACAGAAATATAAAATTGACCTTGGTGATATTAACTTTACGATAAACATGATGAGTGAGTATCTTCGCATCAAATGCTCTGATAAGAAGCATAAAACAATTTTTAGGATGCCATTTAGAACATTTTTCCCACATCCGGCAATTGGACAGCAACCAACTGATTCTAGATGGAATGTGCTCCTCTTGTGTGCTGACTCCCTGTCAATGTCTTCAGCTTACCGCTACTTGCCAAAAACTCTCAAACTCCTCAAAACTAAACTGGCAGCTGTTGACCTCCAGGGATACAACAAGGTTGGTGACAATACCTTTGCCAATATTGCTCCATTACTGACTGGTTATCATGCCCATGAGGTCCTCAAGTCCACAAAAGAACCTTTTGATCTGCCCTTCATATTTAAAAATTATTCTAGCATTGGTTATGCAACACTTCTAAATGAGGATGGACACCGTGGAGCGTTCAATTATCTCCTACCAGGGTTTCTTCAGACCCCAACCGATTATTATTATAGACCATTCTCACTCGCAAGTCACGACATGAAGGTTAATGGAGAAAAGCTTCATGGTTTGGACAGGAAGAACTTCGAAGCAAACCATATGTTAGATCAACTGCTCTCCTATACTAATTACTACAAGGATAAAAGCCACATTAGCTTATCAATTATTAACATTGGTCACGGTACTTATAGTACTGACTTCAGGTATCTGGATGTTAAATGTGAAGAGTTCTTAAATAGACTCATAAATAATGGTATCGTGAAGAATACATTTATATTTTTATTTGGTGATCATGGAACAAGATATGGGAGTTTCGCAAAAACATTGGTTGGCAAAACAGAGAGCCGAAGACCTGCAATGATTATAAGCATTCCTGAACAGTTTAGAATGCAATACCCACAATATATGGCCAATTTACAAAAGAATTCCAGAAGACTTACCACTCATTTTGACACATTTAAAACCCTGGTTCATATATTGAACCTGAACTTGAAGGGTACTGATGCTTATGACAAATTAAAAATAATGGTTAAAAATACCAGCCCACGCTCTGTGAGTCTCTTTCATAAAATCCCTGACAACAGAACATGTGAAACTGCTGGCATTCCTCTCCAATACTGCACTTGTCAAGGTGGTGAAGACCTAAGTGTTAAATCTCCCATGGCCAAAAAGCTGGGGGAGTTCTTGGTCCATGAACTCAATAAATTGCTGTATCCAGCAAAGGATACATGTGCCTCACTCAGCCTAAAGAAAGTATCACATGCTCAAAAAATCAATACAAACCATGGAAACAAACAGGAGACAACAAGTACATACAGAATAAGTTTTGTTACAGAGCCAGGGGGAGGTGACTTTCAAGGGACTGTCTCCATGTTTAAGGAGAGTGAATCTGGACTGACATACAAAATGAGGGGCCAAGTGGCTAGATTCAACAGGTATGGAAATCAGTCAGCCTGCGTGAATGATTATAAATTATTGCTCTATTGCTTTTGCAAAGAAGCTGATAAGAAAGAAAGTGCCAGATCAAGCAATTCAAGTGAATAGAAATGTAGGACATAAGGGATTCAGTACGGAAGATATCTAAAGCACTAAAATTGTATGCTTATACAACTATTCTATCCATCAATAGAGATATGACACTTAGACTTTGATATTTTGTTTCCACATGTAAATAGGGCCCTTGTTGACGTTTCATGAGAAGTGCCCATATATCAATGTCACATCAACTTAAATTAGAACCAATATGTCTTGATGCTCCATACTTTTACTCTCCATGGTTCCTGGGGGCTATGCAAATTACCCTATTGAATCAACAAGCCACAGTCACAATAAACCCATGTGCTAGTGCTAGAAACGCCCACAAATTACTACTAAGAATTACCGGTCGGAACAACCCCTGTATATTCCCCCGTGTATTTACAATAGTGCCTCTATAAGGAGGCTTCACCCAGTTTAAAAGTTAAACTCATTAACACTTCAAAGCTAGCCTCCTAATAAATACCTAACCCCTGACGATCTGAGGACCGAAACATGTTGGCTGACATTGTATAAAGAAAAAGAAAATCAAGTCGATCTTGAGTGTTTGATGAGCCTTAATTGTCTATAGGCTTACTTACAATCACTTATCATAAATAAAAATGATCTGATAGTCCGGAGGTGTTATGTAACATTACATAACATTGTGTAACCTCATTATATTTATATTAATTATCACCCATTTATTATATTACCTCATTACTAAAATCGCTAATTATACTAAGCTACCGAGTACTCTACTTATACACGCTAGGCCATAGGTATTACATAAGGGCTCCGCCCCCTACTCTTTACCCAAAGGAGGGGTGAACCTTGCATTTTGGGTCATACAATGTTTTTTGATCAATTCTAAATCTCCGGATTCCAAATCTGTCGGGTGCCACTCTGTAACCCTCAAGGAAAATTAATTATCAACGTTTTAAAAATATTAAATTTAATCAATAAAAAAAATATTTCTATGTCAATATCCACTATAATAGCATAATTTAAGATTAATCGAGGAATTAACTTACCTTACGAAGATTAATCATGACTGTAGGAGGATGACGACTAGAGATGGCACATGAACTTCGTAAGTGGAATTACATATACCAAGTTAGAGAATTCATCAGGACCTCTAAAGGTCATATTCAAATGTGTACAGTCAAGGTCATAGGTATTATTTAAGCTTTTTTTCAAATAACTCTTGAGAAAAATTGTCTGACATCTTCAGACATCAAATAAAATCAATTTTAGGGCACATTATTTCCTATGATTGATACCAGTTACTTGATTCTACATTCAGTAGTTTTATTACAAAGAAAGCTTTTCAAAACAAAGAGAAATAGTGTTTCAGCCAGAAAATGAGGTAGGCCCCTATTTCTTGAACCACAGATACGTCTGTGTTGGAAATAGAGATAAATGTTTGTTAGAGTATGATACGATCTTTCAATCGATATATTGTACATGTTTCTTTGAATGAAACTGAACTTTTTATGAATTTATTGCAATTATAATTAAGGTTATTCCCCTTATTGGTTAAATTCAAAAACCTCCCACCGGGCACTTACAAATGTGTGCAGCTTGGATTTCCGGTGTGAAGCCACCAATCTATTTCTTCCCATGTAAAATTAACCCTATTATCATCAATAGTAATGTCTTTGGATTTTAGTATAAAAAGCTATAGTTCATCTAAATTATCATGTTTAACTGGTCCTGTTCAACATAGTTGTGCAGCACCAAAATAAAGCTGTGCACTATTTTATAAGTGTGAAGGTGATTAGTATGAATATGACTGAATATTTACTATTCCCTGTTTATAAGCTGGGCTCTGTGGGCCCAATTTTTAAGTTTGGGGTTAAGCACATGCTTGTGGTAGTATAAGCCTAGCTCCATATATATATGAGCCTGGTGCCTGTCTTGTCATCATGAAATAAGGGATACAAATAAAGAACCAGCTGAAATCATAATCAGTTTGATAATTATGAAAATCAGTTGGATATAAAATATTTGATGAAATAACAGTGGATTCATTATGAATAAAGCTGGCAATAAACACGAGTTTCAGCTTAACCAAATTTCTTCCTCAATTTTTGGCTGGGTGAAGGCACCTGTTTTCAGTATATCGTAATATATCGTCCGGCCCTGAATATAAGCCTGAGTATAAGCCATTAGGTGTATAAGCCATTAGGTGTATAAGCCATTAGAAAATAATATAAGCCCAGGTTTATAAATATGGGAGAAATTGTAATATGATTATCAGGTCTATTTGATTTGTGTCATAGATGTCAGAAGAGTTATTCAAAAATAGAATTAACCCTAAACTGTTACCTTTGACCTTGACCGTTGACCTTTGGCGGTCATGATGAATTCTCTTGACCTTGAAAATGTCATGATTTTTATTCTGAATATATTTGGAAGCATGGACATTATGGATATTCATTAATTCATGGAAGATTGGCATCCCTGTGTAATTTCTTTTTAAAAGTTTATTTTCCATCAAAATTATGTAATTACAGTGGATATTGAGGACGAAATTATTTTTCAATTGATTAAATTTAATATTTATAACTTTTTTAAAAAAAATGTGGATGATTCATTTTTCTCAAGGTTTACAGAGGGGCACCCGGCAGATTTGGAATCAGGAGATTCTGGAGATCTAGAATCAATCAAAAAACATTTTATGATAAAAAACGCAAGGTTCAGCCCAAAAATGGGGTTCTGCCTCCGAACTATGACCCAAGATTAACAGTGTTGTTTGTAGATTAACAGTTTAAGCAACTTTGCTAGAAACTGAAAAGAAAATTGGAAAGGAATTCAACTGAAAAGGCTCGCTGTGGTTTTCTGCATTTATCCAAAGTCTTAACAAAGGAACTTGGCTCCACCTGGTGCAAATTAGGGACAACTGCACAAACATTAAAGAGGATCCTGTAGACGAGGCTGATGAGCAGTGATAATATAGTCGCACTAGATGTATGCCAGTTGGCAGGCGAGATTATGCACGAATAAAATAAATCATCTTAAAATCACCCAAAAGGAATTTTCGTTCTGTGCGGAATACATTGCCAAAGAATATCTTTTAAGGATAAGGGTTTTAGTTCATAACTTTTCTAAAAAATAAAGCGTTATTTACTCACCTTTGGACAAGGTTTATATCTAAGAGCATCCAAGTATTATTTAAGTTGTATAGGGTAATAAAAGATAATGAAAAAGAAAGGTTGGTGCAGCTACCTATACATAAGGGTTTCATGAAATAGTTTGTGCTTTAGGTATATTGGATATTTGATACTTGAAGGTGCATTTATGTCATAACCTATTTACAATTCTGCTGTGAACTGATTTACAAGTGTCTTTTAAATGAAATGGTTTAGAGTAAATTAGATGGATACATCTTCTATGAAAAAGAAATTCAGATTCATCTGTCAATTATCAACAAAATCACTGTTAGGTGGGTTGGAAAGCTACAGAACAAAAGGTAGAAAATCTATTTTCTTGACCGATGTTAGCTTTAAGCTTAGGACTATTGAAATCCATCTCCCTGCATCACATTGCCTGCATACACCAACACAAAGACAAGAAGTTTTTTTGTGTGTTTTTTTATATATTTGGAACAGCATTCTGAGTTGTCTAATTGAGTCATACCTTTTATTCAAACAATAATGTCATACAAATATTATCAATACTTATACCCTTGACGTGCCACAGAAAATGATAAAATGGGTGATTTAAACTGCAGAAGTTGGAGTCCCACTGCCGAATAGCTGATGAGGAGAATTAAATGGAAAATCCTAACTTCCGAATGACTGCAGTCTATCCTACCATGAGTGTCGCATGAGAACCTGGAAAAAAATACATTATTTTAATATTTATTTCAAGTGAATGTTTTTATCGCAGATATTTGGGAGTGAGATATGGGTGAGAATTAAAAGATAGTGAATATTGAAATTAACGGACTGCTCGTGCACTGTTTGATGATCCTCGGCTTTGGCTGGGGATTGTGCACCAAACAGTGAACCAGACAGGCCCGAAATAAAGGTTATTAATCCTTTTTAGTCTCTGCCTAATAGGACTTATGAGAAAGAAAGAGTACATTGTTATTATTCAGGCCTGTAAAACGTGATTCGAATATTTTAAAATGATCTAAAGAAAAGAAAAGACCACATTTTGATGAGCGAAAAAAAAAACTTTAGATTTTTTCTCTCTTTTTTTAACTTGGAAAATTGGCTAATAATCTGTTGCGATTCTCTTTGATTAATTCGATGACATTTGGTGATAAATGGCGGAATTTGGTTGGGAGAGATTCGACAGGTTTGGGAAGTTCTCAATTTGTTGTTATTTCAGTATAAACTCTGAAGATTACATCCCTAACATGAGCGAAGTATGTCTACGAATTTTGACTCTGCAAATTCAGTTTTTAAGAGATTCGTATTGGCTACTTACCCGTTTAATATCTACAAATCAACAAGGTCATGCCAATAATGATAACAGTGAGTTGGCATATGCCATTGGCTTCACGTTTGGATGGGGCTGGAAAAGAAAAAATATAGCTTGTATCATTTTTTCAAATATAACACGAGCGAAGTGAAATTTTGGACCTGGCATACAATACACTTTTTGATTAATAGCAATTGTTGTTTTAGACATAGAATGGCCGGAACTTTAATAGACATAGAATGACTTTTGGTAACCCAGTGGACATGCACTGGGTGAGAGGTGAAAAGGTCGGAGAAGAATAAAGCAAAGGGGGTTAATGTTTGAATTTTGACAGGTTAAATAAAGATCAACCACTTTTAAACATTCTTCACTATAACCAACGAGTTTGGAACAAATGTAACCTCGTTGCTATAACAAACCCTCCAACTAAAGAACAGCAAGATATTAAATATAATATTAAAAGTTTTCAAGGACATATTTGTGATTAGCAATTAATACAAATTCACAGGTAAATGTAGGAAGGGATATCGTATGAATTATAGGGAAAATGTAGGCATTGTGAAAAGAATTATTTGAATGCTGAGGTTTGTTTAAATTCTCACAAAAATTGGTTCTAATTTGGGAGAGATTTTACATTTTTCAGTTTTTAAATATATACTGATTTTGGTAGATATCCCTAAAATTTACATCACTGCTTTTATGAATGATAAATAGAACTTACAACTGCTTCGTAAGTGGTGAACTTAGGTTTGAGGTCTGGAGCTACGAGTGAGATGAAGGCGCCTTTGTTGTTCATCGTATCACTGAAATAAACAATAATATTGTCCTGTATACGTTCTTCAAAAGCTGAGTCGATTATTTTTAGGCGATGGAGTGGGGGATGCGTTATATGCAAAGTAACCAGTCTAGGCTCAGTTTAGAGAGTCCCTCCAAACTGAGGGAAAGCCTCTCGCTCCAAACTGCAAAATGCCATTATAATCCCATTGGGACGCCTACAACAGGGCCGGCAAAGCCAGTAGCGCAGTAGGCGTTCAATCACTGATACGCCACCCTTATCTGATCTGAGACTCTAAGCCTAGACTGAAACAACCAAGGAAAACTTTGCCACCTCGAGTCGTCCTACAGTATAATATTCTCAAGCTTGTGGAGAGAAAGTTTGTATTATAATTGATGTCAGTTTAAGAACATCACTATATATATCCATACAGGAGAATTAAAGACGATAGCCTTAGAGCCAATTAAATAAGATAAGATCGGTATGCGTAATGGCTGTCCCAGCCTTGGCGTATGCCAACCACTACTATACCATCCTAATGAGATTTTGGAGGGGTTTGGCGGACACTGTACTAGGGATTCGTTCCATAACCAATATTGAACTTACCAATAGTTGGGAGCTGAGAAGACAGTGATACACTTGCCGTCGTGCGCAATCTCATAACCCTCGTTCTTGACCTCGTGACTGCGGATGACGTAATCCAAGTTGTTCTTCTGTAGGAAGCGTTTGGTGACGTCAGGACCGAACTGGCAGCCCACGCCCCTCTTACTGGGAGACCTGCCGCACTGCGGCTGTGGGTCCGACCACAGCAACTCACACATGATGCCTGCAGGTACATGTAATCATTATTATCATATCATTATTATCATTTAAAAATTATGAATTTATTGATTTGAAGGAAACTCAAATGAAACAAACCATGGTATTGGATTGTGTAGGTTTTTTATTTGGCGACCATTTAAAAATGTTTATTAGATAACCAGAAAATGTTAATACTTTAGGGCGAATCCTCAGAAGTCGCCAGAAAATGTACACATCCCCTTCACCAATTAATTTCAGTACAAATCCCTGTATAACTATACCCCTAAACACTTTCCATAAAGCTGTGATTCCACTGGGTTGCTCTTTGTGTACGCTAATGGTTCGCTCGGTTCTTTTGCAGGAGCACACAAGAACCGAAAAAAAACGCGACCCCAGAGAGGTCCAATTGAATGGCTTAATGCGCATTCTATCCTCGCACTATGTCCAGTGGAATCGGAGCTTGAGACTGTTGATTTCTGATTTGATTTGATTTGAAGTTGATCGAATGGGAGACTTGCATGTCCGCCATATTAAATTGTGATTCGCATGGAATGGGAGTTGTATGGTCAGTGTAAAATCTATAGAAAACATGCCATCATAGACATGCATGGAATATTCATCGGTGCAAGTCCCCATCTTTCCCATTATGCATTTGGCTTCTTTTTTTTATATAGATTATCTACACAAGCTATATTAGTGAAAACATTCTTGCAATTTGTTTTTATACAAAAATGCTGCTAATTATATCGATGTTAAACCAGAACTGAATCTATCTCAGTATGCACTGTAACAGACATGTGCAGTGGCACGTCCCCTATTGTGGCAGTTAACCAAGTCCACGATTTAAGAGGCAAGTGCACCTACCTGACTCTGGTGGTTGTCTGTTCCTTTCGAGTTTCCTGATATCGTCTAATGTGACGTTATCATCTGTAAATAGGCCTCCGTGCATCACCTGAAAACAAATATATTAATATATACTATTATCATGAATTATAATATCTTAAATTCAGTCTAGGCCCAAAGTTAAGAGTTCCTTCAAACGGAGGGAAGGCCTCTCACCTCAAACGGCAAAGTGCCATTCTAATTCCATCAAGATCGCAAAATGTCATTATATTCCAATTAGAACGCCTAGTCCTAGGCCAGGAAACCGATTACCGAAGCTAATGTGTTACAATGTGTTGTGCATAGGTATAAAAGGTGTTTGCTGACAAGACCAAAGACCCGAGTTATTATAATAGTGAAGTGATATGTTCGGTTATCTTGTTTACTACTAATTACCAGGAATCGCAATTCGCAACACTTACTATGATTTTGCCGTTGAGACAGTGAGCTAGAGGGAGAACATTGTAGACCTCTGTGAAGAGTTCCGCCATCTGAGATGTGTATCTTGAGTCAGTGTAAGGCCAACATCTAATGTTCCAAACCCAGCTATAACATGTACAAGTGGCTATAATTGTGGTAAATAGCTGCTAAAGTAAAATATATTAATTTAAAGGAGTTTCTGGTTCAAACTAGGTGAAACCTCAGTAGGGAGGGGGTAACTTTCTTATATTTTTATTTGCGTCCAAATTCGTCTAAAACAATGACAACAGTTTAGATATTTAGGCACTGTAATGGTTTGTGTTTTGTTTGTTTGTTTTGAGGGTGGGGTAGGGGGGAAAGAACCAGACACACCTCTACATTTTTGTGTTATATAATACCATCGATGCACAGCATTATTAAACACTTTACAAAAGCTACTCTTTCTCATGAGTTCAGACGTTATTTCCAAGCTCCCAAACTTCAATTATCTATCTACATAATTCTGATAGTCAAGACTTATCAAGTGTTCTGAGCTACCGCTACCATATTAATTCGATTCACTCTTAATAGTCTTAAGAGTCTAAAATGAGACGTGTAGTTTCTTCATCTCGTCAATATTCATTGCTGGATAAAGGATACTTTGCTTTGACTTCGCCTTCAAACCCGTACATCTGATTCATTGTGATACTTTCGTGGTTACCTGGAAAGAAGAATTAAACATTATAATTGCGAAGGTTTGTATCACAGAAATTAATATTACTTAATACAAAAATTAAGATAGGAAATGTTGACGGAGAGCAAGTATTCGCTTATGTTATCACATATTGTATGGACCAAACCATTGAACAAATATGTGTCAACATACTTGACGGACTACATATCTTGAACGGCAGGTTATTATTACTTATAACATCAAGAACATTATACCAAATCCTGTTCTTTTTTTAAATCATTTTGAAATAGCACAAATGTCATAGGCTGATTTCTCTATGTACTTGATAATATTTGGATTATGAACGTGAAATGTGTATTTGGTAACATTTGTGTATCTTTAAAAATTAAATTAGGTATTTATTAGGTAATTATACATAACTATATAAAGTAAATTACTTAATTTTAGGCTTGAAATACCTAAATATTTGTTGTCAATCAATAAAAAGGTAAAATAAAGCTTGGAACTTACCCCGTGACATGAAGAAATGTTTAGGGAATAAGAGCTTGAAGCCAAATAATGTGAATATACATTCTACTGAAAATGAGCCTCGATCTACAAAGTCACCATTAAACAGCTTGCGGCAGTCAAGGTAAACATATGAACATATTTTGTCGATTGAATAAATAAATTCGCAAACACCATATGTGATGTGTTACTGGGAAATGAGTCACAAGTCGCAAAAAATGGATTTTGAAATACTATCATATATGGAAAACAAAACAAGCCGATTCCAACGATGGTAAACATTAAGGACATCTAAGAAGTGTTTCTATATTTTAGGTTTCATATTATCATGTTTGAAAAACGTTTGCAATATTTTCTGGGTGGGCCATTACCAGTTTTATTACATACGTACATGATTTAGGGCGCCTGATTCGGGGGTGCGATTAGAATTCTCGTATCGCATACGTATGTGATTCGGGTTGTCATGGAAGCACGTGACCCAAATAACGTAACATCATTGGTTCATGACGTCGCGCTTCTTAGCGGCAGAAGCGTAGCGCTGTCTTGCACGTTTCGAAAGTTTTCAGATAATTTGTCAAGAAAAACACTGCTAAGAAGGTAACCATAAGAAATAAATCAATGAATATGTATGAAATAAATATGTAATAGCCCTCTGTTCGGTTTCAAATCAATCTCGACGTCGGGTCAAATCAAATCAAATCGTTGGGTCAAATCGTACTCCACCCCTTCGGGGTGTCGTACGATTTGACCCTCCGTCTTGATCGATTTGAAACCTCCATCGGGCTATTACATATAAAAGTAGCTAAACATTCTCCTTAGGATGAGCTTCAAAACGCAAGGATATATTTAATCTACTGTCTTCAGTCTTGAAATTTGGTACATGTTTTCATGTTACTAACAGCTCCTAACCCACCAAGAATGAGAACATTCCAACAAGGAGATCCCATGAGTCAGTAAATCAAATACATCATGTATCATTTTTGCGACTTGTGTCTCATTTTCCTGAAACACATTACATATATGGCTTGAACCAATGATATTCATAAAATTGATATTAATGTTAGTGAAAATATTCTGGTAATTTTCGTATATTTATGGGTGAAATTGTCTGAAAAAGTACAATTCGCCTTCATCAGTAATTTAAAAAAAGCCAGCTCTAAGACAAAAATACCGTTCAAAATTATGAACTTATTCTTTTAATCAACGAAAAACCAATTATACTCCAATATTATACTAAATTGGATTATAGTAATTAAACTAAAATAATAATGATTGTAGGTAATGAGGTATATTACCTATAATCATTATTACTTTAGTTTAATTAAGCATAATTTACTGCATGTGTAGAGCTACCGATTGTACATTTTCAGGCGACCTTACCCATAAAGAACATGTATTATAGACCATAAAAAGTGGCCTAAATGTTTCCTCTGGATCCTTGTGTGTGGTGTGCTTTTTCTTTACAATATTTCAGCGAAACAAACTGTAGACAAAGGATACATAAGGGTTTACTTCCGAGGGGAGACCATTCAGTTCGAAGATGTTCATTAAATCGTAATACTGCCCATGTATATCTCCACATACAGTGAATTTCTTTTCCTGAAAATAACAATCACATCATTAATTATAATGATATTAGATGGAAAAGGTAGACATGTCTCAATAAATACAACTCCGGGGGAACATTTGGGCATGTTTTGACTAACAGTATAGTCTTCATCAGAGGATCTGATACATTTATCATACAATACAGGATCTAGACTTTGAACATTTTGACGAATTTTAGTTATACACTGGGGAGAGTGGACAACTTTTGCAAGTTTTCAGAAAATTTGATTTCACTACAAAGACTCAAAACTTGCATCCCTGAATTTAGGCCTATAATCATTTTCTTATTACACAACACCTGTAGACTTTGTTTTTAATTACTTATTACATCATCAGTATAGCAGTGGTTCGAAGTAAATTCATGATTGTATTGCAAATTACGACCCAGTTCCCATCGGGGTGCGGACCTATAGGCCCCGGGACTTATAGACCCCGGGACTTATAGGCCCCGGGCGTTGGACGTATAGGCCCCGGAGATTGGCCCCAACCGTTACAGAAGTGTTGTATAGGCCCCGGCTTCAGATTTTTTGCAGTCAAAGTAATTACTTTTATTAGTCAGTTTTTACTAGGGACTCTCCACTACTACCTTTACTGACTTAGGACAACCAATTTAGGGTTTAGGGCTATTTTTGGTAGTGTTTGGTATTCGTTCCATCCATCCATCTGTCTAATATCTTTCTTTCAATAATGCTACGTATATTATGTTATCTTTTCAAGGAAACCGTGCCACATGATAAAGTACTAGTAATTTTTACCTCAGGAATAACGACATCCACTAGAGTTGGTTGTTCAGTGAAGAGTTTCTTGACGTCCAACAAAATCTGTAACACAGGGGAAATGCAACTTAGATTAGAGTTTTTGACAGTCAACCTTATTAGATTGTATCTTTTGGAAGTAGGAAAAAAACAGCATCTAAGAGGCTATAGTTATAATTTGTAGAGACCAGAAAGACTATGGTAATACGCATGTAAAAGATCCATTACTAATAATCAAAAAGTATCACATCCCGTTAGTGTATTCTGTTGGAATCTATTAAGTGGCTTTGAAATTTTCGAAGATACTCTGTTTCTCACTACGCCATCCCCTGACTGGCCCCTCTCACACCTTTATTGCGGTAAATGATTCACAAAGTAAATGTTGAAAAACGGTTATTGATATAAAATGTGAATACAAAACTTGTTAAATGCATCATTGGTCTATGTGCAACAATAACTACAACCCCCTAGGGTTAGGGCTCTGAAAAATCACTGAAATAGGCCTTGAAAAGCCTGGAATTTCTTCTGGCCAAAAGCGCGGAGTACCCTGAATTAAAATATTCTTTTCCTATAGTCAAGGAACATACTTGACCAGAAAATTCTTTTTTTGATGTATGTGTACTATTTGTACATCCCCCTTAGGCTTAAGTACGAATTCTTTTTTTGAATTGAATTTCATCGGCTTCATTGTATTAGGAGGACCCGCCTGAATCCTTTCTAATGAAGAGAATTCACTTATTATTGTTGACCGGCAGCTGTTCTCGCTCGACTGTCTCTACTTCAAATTCTTGTATAAACATATAACAGCAGCAGAATATTGATGAATTCAGTTCTATAAGTCATAATATGAGTAAATTTAGTAAGATTTTCTTAGTCATAATAGCTGAGGTTTAATCATGAACAATACTCCAAAGACCCAAAGACTGACGGACACGATATAACATTACCTGATATGCATATTTCCTATGTAACTTCTTTTGGTCTTTGTAGGCTTGCATTAATTGTTTCATGAACTCCAAGGTTACTTTACCCGATTCCAAAACAGGCCCTTTATAATCATCGTCTATGGCTGAAATAATGAAAATAAAAACAATTGATTAATAGTAGGCCTACAGCTGTCAGAAAAACTATAATAAACGAAAGTTTATAAATCTATGAAAGTTGACTTTCAGAAACGTTCACTTTTATACCTATTTCAATAATAATTATAAAGCTATTTCTAAAATAATTTCTATAGGAGAAATTTTTGCAACAATGAATAGACTCCATGCGTTAACTAAGGCCACAAAATTATTGTGCAATGGGAGTTTTAGAGTCCAAATCGATAGAAAATAATGAAGATAAACGTGAAGTTCAAACTTCGTTCATTCACATTATTTCAACTTATCATTAGTTCAATTATGAGATGTTGGGTAAATTAACCAAGTATCTTCTCAATACTCGTATATAGTGGCGTGACCCTCATCAAGAATCTGCATCAGGGCGTCAGCAATAGTACAATCAGCAGTACACATTTAGCAAATACTGCTAAATAGGGGATTTGCATAGCCGCCATTTTGAATCTTGATTCCCATGGAATTATGGAACTAATGGTACTGTGTAAAATCTATAGAAATCATGTCATGTTCAGCATGAAATATTTATCAATGCTCCAATGTCAATATCCATGTGTTATACATGTTTCCATAACACAAGTCCCCATCTTTACCATCATGCATTTGGTTTTCATACATCATTTATACAAGCTCTGATATTGGTGAAAACATTCTTGCAATTTTCGATGAAAATGTTGCCAAATATTTATATGTCAGATTTGAACAGACCCATCTCCAACTTACCCATTGATTCTAGGTTGATACTGTCGGCGACGGACTTATGTTTTTCCTCTACTGATATTGCTTTTTCAAAGGCTAAACGCTTGACAATTTTGTTGCACTCTGTGTATTTTGCCTTGGCATCCTGGTCATTCGGCCGCACTTTCACCACCTTGAGAGAGGCAATACATGGTCATTAGATGGAGACACAGACGATGAGAGAAGGGGGGGGGGGAGAGAAAATGGAGACAAACACACACATAGAAAAGATCTTCACCATATCGAAAGAAGAAGAGACAGGGGGGGGTGAAAGAGGGGGAGGGGGTGGGGGTGAGAGAGAGAGAGAGAGAGAGAGAGAGAGAGAGAGAGAGAGAGAGAGAGAGAGAGAGAGAGAGAGACACACACACACACACACAGAGAGGGGGAGAGATGCAGATAGATCACGGTAGCAAACATGTAAAATTTAACAATAGAAGAACAAATATTTGTCTACATACAACATATATACATGTATCTATGAATCTATTACAACTCACCGTTTCAAAATCTTTGAGGGCCAGCTTAAATTTGCCAAGAGCCATGTTGGCTGAGGCGCGTCTGTAATATGCCTGGATGAAAGTGAATCATAAGAATTCGATTAAAAAGAGTCGACCATGTGTAGTTGAAACCACTCGTAAATATATGGGGTGGGGTTAGATAAGAGCAGGGTCTCAAATGACCAGAGGGACTTAAGATTGGTAATATAATATGGGGAAAAGTTAGTTAAAAGTAAAATACATCAACCCAAAATATTTTCTTGTTACAAATGGATGACTCACTGGGTCTACAAGTGCACACATATAAAACAACAAAACCCCATTATGCACTTTAGGAAACCGATCATTCTTATCTGATCTGAGGGTTTGGACCTAGACTGCTAAGCAGTAATATTTAGATTTAAGGCGTTAATAAGTACACTTGATACACTCTATTTGAGATCTACTTGGAGCGGCTCGCCGTAGGGTTACCATTGGGTCGATTTAATGTTTACTCTAGGTAGGTCTCAAACAGTGTGAATGTCAGTAGGTCCACGCTAATATGTTGATGTAGGGGGCCCAACATACTAATATATTTTTTAAATAACTTACTTATTATTACATACTAGTGAACATCATGTCAAAATGAAAAAGTATTTCAATAATAAATGTCTTTTTTAAAAAAAGCTCAGTTTTACCTTGACATAACCTTTGTCGAGACCCAGAGCTTGGTTAGCATCTGAAAGTGCATACCCGTAGCATTCTGTTTTCAAGTAACTAAAGCTTCTATTGGCGTAGTAGGGAACAGCGAAGGGATTGAGGTTGATTGCTTCTGTATAAAAGGTAATAGCCTGATTGTAATCCTTATCTGAAAAAAGAAATCATGTATTTTGTTGTACAAACTTTGACTTGAGAAAGAACTTATGGTTGAGTGAAACAAAAAATCCAATAAAACGATGTCTCTGGATTAGTTTTTATTTCAGGGACCACTCAAATTTACAACCGTTCACTATAGTAAACGGGGAAAAGGGGTATTTAATTAGCCTTGACACCCAATATGGTCTCCGTGCTTTTGGTCAGAAGAAATTTCAGACTTTTCAAGGCCTTTCCAGGCCCATTGCAGTGATTCTTCAGACCCAATTCAATGTTTTTTCAGAACCGTAATAATGGGATCAGGGGGCTGTAGTAACTATTATTCATAGGCCAAGTTTTATATTCCCATTTCATATCAATCACAGTATTTTCAACTTTTACTTTTTGAGTGTTTTCAGTATAAAGTGCGAGGGGGCTTTCTCCTACCGAATCATACCCAGCTAAGCAGGGGGCAGATATTTTGCCGAATTGTGCCTTTCTTCAAGTACTGGGAATTAGGGGGGGGGGGGTGAATATTTTCCTATTTCTAATATGAGTGGGAGAAAAAGTCACAATAAAAATGTCTTTGATTGCATCGTAAACTGAGCTTTGATATTAAATAACATATATGGCCAACATCCTTAAAACAGTAGGCCTATTTAGCCAAAATAAATTATATGACTGCCACTTTATTCGAAGTGGTTAATTGTTACATTATAAGAATAAACCATATATAACAACATATCATTCTATTAAATCGTGATGCCCAGTCCTATATACACCAAGGAAACGTAGCCCCCCCCCCCCCCCCACCCAACAAAAAAGGCTGTATGATAATCACTATGTCTATGATGTTAATGTAAATTAGTAGGATCATACAGGATAATCCTCCCGGATTAAAACAACAATTTAAAAAAAATTATTGATGTATAAATTATTTAACATAATTATACAAAGGCTGTATGATAATCACTATGTCTATATGATGTTAATGTAAATTAGTAGGATCATACAGGATAATCCTCCCGGATTAAAACAACAATTTAAAAAAATTATTGATGTATAAATTATTTAACATAATTATACGATCCACGATGCCACTACTCTACTCGACTAGTAGCTTGAAATACATACACGGTACATCCCAGTGATTTAACATACATTTGGTCAACCAACAGCTGTGACACATAAAAAACTGAGAACAAAGAGGTCCCGACATCATGCATGATGCACACTTAACAACAAAAAAATCATTCAAGGGTGAACTCCGTGGAGAATAGGTCAGAAACACATTGTTATCATGAGACGAGGTTATTCGTTTGGATCACCTAAGCATTCAGCCTGAAATATTCTAGATCATGACATGACAATGCGATGGCCATGACCATGTCCGGCCATGTCCTATCTATTTTTAACCTACGGCTACGCTACAACCCCGGTCCCTACTAACGTTAGCTATGTAAAACATGGTCACGGTCCTGCTTTAAATTTTAAAATCAAAACTATTCAAGCCATACAAAAGCTGCCAAACAGACACTGATCAGGGTTGTCCAATAGGTGTATATAGCATCCAAATCACCTCGATTGAATTCTAGGCTTGTGTCACTGTGTTGTGGGTTGGAGTTCAGTTGTACCCCCGGAAAACATTTGACAAGTCAACTTGAGAAATGAATGACATCTCATGGAAATTGACAGCTATCGGTCCGGTGATCAAACATACTTTTGTGCGATCGGGATTCAAGGAATGAACACTAATGCCACTATGATCATTTTTTTGCTTTTAAAGTACATATCAAGATCACCTTCAAGCACGGAATGATTATTTACAACCATGTTTTTAGAATTTTACTAGATTCGATCTGTTCAACCAACTGAGAAACATGCCGGGTTCGGTTGATTTCCTTTCCGATTTAGCCAGAAAATCGCGCGAGCTAGCGAAACTTACCTCGGAAAAAGGTGTTTGCCTTCTCTTTTATTTTTTCTGCCTCAGATTTTATCTCCTCGGGAATGTCGTCGACTGAGTTGTAGATTTTTTCAGACTTCTCTCTGTCCATGCCTAGCTGCCCGGTGGTCGCCATCTTTAACTTTGACAGGACCGCAGTAAATTGGTTCAGAGTTTGCCCAATGGTGGTGTAACTGTTCAAGTATGGACAAATCAGTATTTTCCCGCGCACAACACACGCAATGCTACGGATATGACTTATAACGGGAATGATGCGGTTTGGTCAGGAAATAGAACACATTTCAGGAAATAGAACACATTTCCACAAATCAATTCACAACGTTAAATCAGGAAAGATGTGTTCTAATTAATGTTTCATCTCAGCAATATTTTATTCGATTGTATAATAATGTTAATTGAAGGATAAGAAGAAGTTCATAAATGAACTAATTAATATAGGCTTATATCTGGAGGAGGGGAGTGTAGTCTAATGTAAATGACAAACAAAGTAATCTATCTTTCCGTTTTTATTAAAAGTTAAGAATTTATATACATAGACAGACCAAACTTGTTGAAATTATTTGATACAAAGAAATGTTAAAATACAGGGTTAAAAAGTGCGCGTAAAGAACCTCATTGTACCTTAAGCAAGTTTGTTGATCGAATGAAGTAAATCCCAAAAGAAATATAAAACTCAAAGGGAGCCGACTATGCATTAGGAATGTTAAAGCCCCGAAGGTAGGATATAATGAATAAACCTTTAAGACAAACATTGAAGGATAATACAATATAAGAAGGGCTATAGACCCTAATTACATGTTTTAGTCTGTATACAGACTAAAACATGTATTTGTTTTGTATTAAAACAGAGATGCACCCTGTAATGTGTTCCAATAAACATTTATCTACCTATACCTGTCTTTGTATTCTATCTATTGTAGCAGGAGGGGACAAGTCTCTCTGGTTGGAATGACCCCTGCGACCTGGGTTCTTGGGGGTCACTCAGTCCACATGTCCACTACATAAATCTATCCACACCTTTGTATCTAACTCGTCCGGGGGACGTGTGGGACAACTTAACCTGTCATCACCTTGCTACTATTTTATGTCTATTTTATTGCTTGTGTTGTATATAAGGCCCAGTGTGGGCCATGTGAGATTGTCACTCCCAGTTGACCATTCCTTGGATGATGATGTGAGCCTGTGTCTGGAGAATAAAGCCTTGCTGAAAACCATATTCCTCTTCTCTGATGTCTGACTAGATCGAGCGCGGGCCGAACCGTCTGAACCCCAAGGTCACGAGTACCTTCCCTACTTAAAGATACTTATATCGCTAAGTCCCTCTTCTGTGCTAAGCTGCCGCGCTACCCCTGATAGCTGACCATTGGAATGGACTATATATAATTAGGCCTAACTTAGAACAACTTTGGGACGAATCGGCCCCCAGTAACCAATCATCTCCCCCTCTTCCTCCTAGCAGTCAAATAACGAATACTATTAATTCCCACTCCAACATTGGTGCCAGCAGTGGGGATCGCACTGAAGGAAGAACAAGTCGCTCGGATACAGACACAAGCCCTCTAGCATTGTCACCTTCCATGGAGATAACAGTAAACCCAAGACTGAGAGAAAGCTGGAGGACGGATAGGGCCCCAGCAGACAGACGGGTCAACATGGTCGGAGGTGCGATGTGGAAGCAAGGCCCCTCGGAGGCTGGAGAGGAACCAGACAGGATAGGGCGCAAAGAGAAAGGGCAAACTTGGGAATTGAGGTAGAGGAGTGGATATCGATGATGGGGATAGTTTCCTCCAACTTGTTTAAGAGTTGGAGAAGCGCTATCAGCCCGCAGACCAACTATCTCTGTATAGGACGCAACTGCGATTGAGAAGACAAGGAAAAGATGAGGGAGTCAATGACCTAGCAGACGACCTTGAGAGAATGATGAGACTAGCCTACTCTAGGGTTGATCGGGAAGTAAGGGATGATCTCAGCCGAGATGCATTGATTGGAGCCCTGAGGGATGAGAAACTGAGACAATGGATTGTTCAGGCCAGGCCTAGCAAGTCACCGGTAATGGAGAGGGATGGATGGCCATATATGGCAGGTGGGATCCCTCTACAGCAGGAGTGGTGGTTGATGGAAAGAGCAATGGAGTAATGAATTACTTCAATAATAATTCCTAGATCTCTGGGTGGTCTTTGCCATTCTTGGAAGTGTCACGGACCATTTGGGATTATCCTTGGATTTATTTTGAGCCTGGATTTCTTTTGAATTTTCCGGACTACTGGGGCCGGACATTGTCTTACCCGGACAATTTTGATCCGGACTTTTTACCCGGACATCTGGGGATGGACTTTTCTTGATGCCCCGGATTCACCTATTCCGGACATTTAAGGGGATCTGGACTTTCTCTTGATAATTCCTTTGGATTTATCCTTCGATACTTTTTTCTAACTATTGTTATAATCACTTGGACATGAGCCGGCTTTGTCCCTTCACAGGAGGACAGTGCTACGTGACTCCAGTTTTTTACTTATCCTTTGGATGGTGTATTCACTTGCACTTGTGTTATATTGTGTTACATTATGTTATATCTTTTCTAAATTCATATACTCTGTACTGAGTCATGGTAGCGGCTGGGAGAGCTGGATTTTATCTAAATGTCTGCCTACCTGTTTGTCGTTTTTATCCTTTATATTTACATTGTCTGTTTATAATCATGTACTATGTGAATCTCGATAAATAAAGTAGTATCTTATCTTATCTTATCTTATTCCCCTTGCTAAGGAGGATATTTACCGCTGTTTCTTCCCTTGGACAGAATTTGTGGAATTCTGGTTATCAAAAGACACTTAGATGTCTGGAAAAAAAACCCCAACAAACAAAAAACACTGAAAGAGCAGGAGGATGGAAGTATGATAATAAAAGGAAACAACAACCATACACCCTGTGAGAAGCCTCAGGATTGAGTGTGGATTCATGGATGGACAATTCTGGATGTATTTGCTTCATTACATTGAAGAGCTACCATGAACTGGATCTCTGGATTGCACTCAGCAAATGGAATATTGCTTAATATTGTCCTAAATAGTGAAGAGATATATCAACCATTGCATTGGTCTGAATCTAGGGAAACATCTTCATGTAGTTCACAGGGCCCGGATTTGATCCAGAAATAACAGAATTTTGTGACACATCACATCAAAGCAATCACTGATTCATCAATGACAATCGCTGAACCTCAGCAATTGCCGGACAAGAGGACAATGGTTCAGGAGGAATGTAAAAATAACAAAATTACTCTGCAGTGATGATAAATGATTGAAAGAATATGTACTATTCTACACTGGACTTGGAATCCAATAGTAGGAAACATGTTCTTGGAATTCTACTGGAACCAATTCATGGTCTTCTGGATGAGATAGTTATATGTTGTCAATGAAAGAAACCAGGAGCAAGAACATAAATATGGACGGAATCCAAAATTTGGTTTGAATGGAGGCCAATTAAAGGAATACTATTCAGGAAAATCAGAAGTTCCTAGGAATAATGTTTAATGTTTGAGGCATTGACTGCAGCCAGAGAATATCATATCTCATATGGATAGGATATTTCAGGACTATTGTTCTGGCCATTGCAGAAGAAACTTGGTTTTGCTTGGATAGTTGATCAAGATCCTTTTCGTCTTTAAGGAACCTAGGATTTCAGGAAATATATTGGAATATCTCACATCTATTCTGGTTATCAATGTGTGGATTTTGTCTTTGAATCGGATAATTGTGGAATTGTCTTCGCTGGAAATGATACACTCCAGGGGGGAACAAAGCATCAAGAAATCTAAAAACGATTCTTGTATGGATTCCTATCATACAGAACATGGACAAACTTGGACCAGATATATAAAGGCATGATGATAATTGCCTAAGGTCTAATGACAGACACTAATAGATCAGTCATTTGCTAGGATTCCGGAGCATGATTCCCTAGTTCCAGGACGTAGAATGTTTGTTTGGAAACAGAATAAAAAATTAATATCCCAGGAAGCATTCTAGGTGGATCAGAGGAGAGTGCCAATTGCTTCTGTATACCTGGTCTTCAGATCAATCTGTCAATGCTTTCATGCATTATGGACAAAACCTTATCATAGGAGAAGCAAGTTTGTTTGTAAATAGGAGGGAATTAATGAAGAAAAGAAAAAGAAGGAACATCAAGATTAATCAGAAGAAACAGAATTAATCAGTAAGAGGAGCACATCTCAGGACTGCTTCAACTGATGAGCAATCAGGAGATGGACAATTTGCCTGTATCATTATGTGGACTTTGTGAGCAGCAAATTTCTGGGATTCAACAACACTAAGGAGGAGCTAATTCCATCAATGGTACCTCCATACATCCTTAACAGGGCTTCATTCATTTGTTATTACATGGATAAGTTATTGTTAATGGAATCAAATTTCATAACTCGTGGAATATGTTCTGCCTCCTTCCAAAATTTTATTTCCCTTGGTTGAGGGGGAGTGTTACGAATGTGTAATGACTCTATGAAGCTCTGGGAAACCTCTGGAATATGTCCGGGTAATCTCCGGAATATGTCCGTAATAATCTCCGGAATATGTCCGTAATAATCTCCGGAATATGTCCGGAATAAGTCCGGAATAATCTCCGGAATTACCTCTGGGAAATCACTGGAATAATCTCCACTCGCCTCCTGATCCCACATTCAGAGTCATGATGGCTTCAGACCTGGTCTGTCCCTACTGCCCTCTACGCTTCAACGATCACCGAGATCATCGCAAACACAAAGAAACGCATGAGGACATCATCTTTGGTGTCCAATGCCCTGACTGCCCCCAGATCCGAGCCACTGCCCGAAGGAAGGAGCTTGGCGACCATCGATTAGCCAAACATGGTACTCCTAAGCACGAACAGGAGGAGCCTGTGACAGGGATTTACGTGGTGACCAAGGGCCACCCACTAAGTGGAAGGAAGGCTACACCCCATGAAGCAACCATGTATGACCAGGGATTTCGTCTGCTGGCTCAGTTGCCCTCTTCCCCGGAGGGCGGGCCTACTGAGTTACCCCCAACACGAAAGAGGCAGCAGGGGGCTGATCTGACTGGACAGGAGAACAAAAAGCAGAAGGTAGCAGCGATTCCCCCACCAGCCCCCACCGAGAAGAAGAGGTCAAAGGGGAGATCCAAGAACTCCCACCCTCATAGGACTAGCAGAAGTGGCCCCCGGAAATCGCTGGAGGCGATAGCAACACCCCCTCCTGTCGCTCAACTGTCTATGCCCCTCTTCAGCGAGTTGGTTGGAGATGGACCAGCACCCCTTCCTCGGAACGACCTGGGTCAGACTCCCCCTTACATTTTGGAGGAAACTGTGTTGGTGAGGGATGTGACTAAAAAGTCACCTCCAGTGCGAATTCCTGCTAATAAAATGGCCAACATGCTTGCCCCAGAATTATGGGAGGGGGCAAGCATAGGAGTAACCAGTGAGACGGAATATGGTGGGAGATGTTCACTTCAACGGACCACCAAGATTGCCTCGGGCCCCAGCGACCCCCCTTCCCCGCCCACACCCCCAGCAGAACCCCCGATCAACCGAGACACCCCCTGCATTCCAGAGACCTGCACAACCCCAAAACTGGTCATTCCAGAGCCTGACCAGGACAGTGATACATGGGAGTTGGCCAGCAGCACGCGAGGGTTATTGGAGGAACTGGTATATGCTGAGAACCAGAAGCCTAGGAAGCTGGTAGTTCAGATGGTGAAGGTACCACCTCGTCAGACTGAGGTGATTAGTGGGAAGAGATTTAATCCTCTCGACTCCCACCCTCGTCTGGCTGACATGATCATACCTCCTGGCATCACACACGAGCTAGAGGAGCAACGATGGGAGATTACCAGGAAAGGCCCTGTCAGACGGATAAACTTCCATCGGTGTTTTACCTGGAGGAGGATGGGCGGCCATTATTGGTGCAACCAGAGGGGCCACCATCCCTGCCTACCTGGCCTGGATTTCCTGATCAGGAGGAAACCGACCTTCACATCCTCAGACCATCAGGAGAAGATGGTGTGACTTTCACTCAAGAGGTCAGGGCCACCTACCAGAAGTTCACCGAGTGATATGTGCCTCCACCCCTTATTTTTCCCTTCTCTGGGATGAGAAGTTGTGTGTAAAATTAGTTTTGTGATCATTTAAAAGAAAAAGTTCTATTATTTCCCTTCTCTGGGGAGAGAAGTTGAGTGCCTTCCCGTTGAGACCCGGTGTCTCCTCTCCTACTGTGACAGTTCCTTCTACATTAGACTCAACAAGGCGAGATTGTATCTATCCTGAACTTTAGTCGATTTGACAAGAAATTCTACAACAAGTGCTTGCCTGAGCGAGAAAAGCTGAACTTTTCATAAACTTTCTTCATAAACATTTAGTACTTGGTACTCTTGTGCCTTGGACAGCCTTTTTATACAATTTCATGACACTCTCGGTGGTGTATAATGACATTTTAGTTCGAGATTTATATTTTTAATGTGTACGTGCTATACCGCATTCCTGCAGTGAGGGCCCGGGCGTGGCTGGCTCGCCACAACAGACGGACCGCTATCGGGTGTGAAATCTTAGTTGCCGCTACTGAGAGATAGCAGATGTGGGCTTGTGTCCATGTTGGTGTTTGTAGTGACCCGCCCCCTGGAGGGCAGGGGCTGTCTGTTTAGACAGGCTAATCTTCTAGTTAACGGTAGATGAGGCGATGTATCGCTGGACTTGTGTATTAGTTTAATTCTCTTTTGTATTGACTGATTGTTAAGTTAGAAACTACTGTAATGGATAGAGTAGGTTTATTATTAATGGTGTAGATCTGAATTGACAGACATTATTTCTTTTTGTGGATTTGTACTTACTACAATCTCTGTTATGTGTGGAGCTGAGTGCATTCTCAGGGGACGAGAATGACCAAGAAGGGGGCTCTGTAGCAGGAGGGGACGAGTCTCTCTGGTTGGAATGACCCCTGCGACCTGGGTTCTTAGGGGTCACTCAGTCCACACGTCCACTACATAAATCTATCCACACCTTTGTATCTAACTTGTCCGGGGGACGTGTGGGACAACTTAACCTGTCATCACCTTGCTACTATTTTATGTCTATTTTATTGCTTGTGTTGTATATAAGGCCCAGTGTGGGCCATGTGAGATTGTCACTCCCGGTTGACCATTCCTTGGATGATGATGTGAGCCTGTGTCTGGAGAATAAAGCCTTGCTGAAAACCATATTCCTCTTCTCTGATGTCTGACTGGATCGAGCGCGGGCCGAACCGTCTGAACCCCAAGGTCACGAGTACCTTCCCTACTTAAAGTTACTTATATCGCTATGTCCCTCTTCTGTGCTAAGCTGCCGCGCTACCCCTGATAGCTGACCATTGGAATGGACTATGTAATTGAGCCTAACTTAGAACAACTTTGGGACGAATCGGCCCCCAGTAACCAATAATCTCCCCCTCTTCCTCCTAGTGGTCAAATAACGAATACTATTAATTCCCACTCCAACACTATCTATATATAGCCTATATCTATTTAATATGTCGTGGTCGGCCTATACCATACCCCAGGATTTGTGGGGAAGACCGCGGTAATATAGAAGCTGAACCAAACAGTCTAATAAAACATAATAGGTCTACAACAACAACTGTGTGGTGAGTTAGGTTTGTCCGCTCGCTGCAGTGCTGCCCGGGCATGTTCCAAACATGACCCGGGTATCAGCTGACACAGCCGGGTAATAGCCGGACTTGTCCGGAAGGTATTGGATTATTGCATTTATGTAACAGGTGGCGCTGTGTGCCTGTGAGGCTCTTGTTTATGGTATTTTACAGTATTGATCTCATTTGTTTGCACTTGTTCTTATATTTAAACACCCAGTAGAATCGGGTTGTTTCTTATCTAAAGGGTTATGTTGCCGTTGTATATACGCAACTCTATACTGTGTTATTAGAGTGCCCTGGACTTGTGTGATTATAATTGGTAATAAACGAGAGACTGCTACCAAGGACTATTAGATCTGGGTTTTAGTGTTGTTACTCGAACTGCGATCACGAACCGGCCGGGTAATTCACTACAATTTGGTGCCGTGACCACTAGTTTTTGCTGGAAGTGGGGTGAGACTCGCCAAACTTATGTTTGGAAGAGGAAGAGGACGGGTCCAGTATGAGGACGAAACTGGTAGACCTAATTGGCCTATGTCTCCCGGGTAGGTTTAACACCTGGCCCTGGTTTTGATAAAGTGGTTGGTCAACGTAAGAGGCAACCTGGACCTATAGTTCCTCCATGTTCTCCGCCTCCACCAAAGCCGGCTTGGTATGATGAGGAAGAGCAGGATTTGACCCGGATGTGGAGAAATGATGTGTTGAGGGGAACGGGTAGGCGGATGACTTTTGACAAAATGGACACTCTTATTGGCTCGCAGCGTCGACGAATTGATGGAATGAATGAATCGGTTGCTATTTCGGCTAGACATAGTCGAGATGCGCTAGAAGCTGCTGCTAGGACAGCAAAAGATCTAGCTAAGGTACAGGAGGAAGATAGAGAGTTACGACAAGTTATCCAAGATCAGGCAGATAGGATGGAGGAACTGGTTAAAGAGTTGAAGGCAGCTAAGGAGTGTGATTCACCCGCTAGCCGGGGAAACTACAGTAGCACTCCATTTAGGAAGCCTCCCCAGTTGTCCGATAATACCTATGCCCGTATCATGGGTGAGTTACCCGAATTTGGTCAGTCTCGCCGGTGTGGAAATGTGGAAGTTAATCGGGGCAGGACACGGGACCCCGAGAAGAAGGAAGTAGTGTTATATAAAAATAGGGGCGATACTGACTCTGGTCGTGTGACCGCTCCTCCGGATAATACCGTCGGTACTGATGAAAACCCGGGCGAGAGTGGTAATCCAGTGGCGAGGCGTAATATGCGTCGCTCTATGGACCCGGCAGCTACTTATGACCCGGTGCAGAGTAAGGTACCGTATGGTAAACCTGGTCGTAACATGAGTAAACCGGAATTAAAACCCAAACCATTGAATTTCCCGATATGGGATGGTAAAAAGGATTGGCGGGAGTATCATCGGTCAACCTTATCGGTAGCCAGAGCCATGAATTGGGATGATGACACTTATAAAGTGCAATTAATGGCTGCGGTGTCCGATCACATGCCAAATATAGCTGTGTTAAAAGCTGATAAGTATACACTGGATGAAGTATTTGATATGATGGATTATGAGTACGAAAATGAGAAACCGGCTGATACCAGGCAGAGAGAATTCTTTGCTCTGCGTCAAACGGCTAATCAAAGTCCTTCTAACTTTGCTCAACTGGTGTCTTTAAAGGCTTTATACGCATTTGGTGAATGGGATTCGACATTGCATTCCATGGCCATCAAAGTATTCCTAGATGGTTTGATGGATCCGGAAATGGCGAAATATGTGGCGCTACAAAATCCTAAAAATGTAGTGTTGGCGGGTGCTAGTGCCACTAGATACAGGGATGTTTGCAAAGAAACTACTAGATTAGTGCCAATATCGACCATGGAAGTTGGGTTGGGCCAATCACAATCTAGGGAGTTGGCTATAGTAGAGGCTACAGGAGCAACGGGTGTCTCTACTGACTCGGCTGATTTCTTCGAATTTAAAGCTTGGCAAGCTAGAAATAAAGGAAATGGAGAAAATAGAAATAAACCGTTTGTGAAGAAATATCCATACAAGAGTGGTGCTACGGGTGATAAACCTCCACCTATGTGTTATTTTTGTAGAGAAGAAGGCCACTTGTTCCGACAGTGTCAGAAGCAAGTTCAGCACCTTGCAGCTATGGAAGGGGTGGTTCGGTTTATGGCCAAGTTGAAGGAGAAGGAGGAGGCGGAAAACGCGCTAGGGCCTTCCAAGCAGGCGTAGGAAGTGCCCGGTTGAGTTCTATGCACGCCATACCTGGTCATATAGTGAAGGCGGAGTTGGCCGGCGGGGAGCAGGAGGTGTGCCCCGGGAAGCTAGGGGACGCCCGACGGGAAAGTTCTCGGGGAACGAGTCACACAAATCGTTCTTTACAATGGTCAGTTCTGGTGCTATGCTCGGCTGTGAGCGTCCATGGTGGAGAGCCGGGCTATTCTTGTGTACCCGGACAAATTTTGAGGTTTGAAAGTGGTTGTTGGGGTACTAGGTTACACAAGATTATGGCATATGACCTTCAGGACTATGGCATACAAATCTCTGATCTGCGTTGTCCCAGAATAGAGGAGAGGTGGTATGTGAGTGTAACTGTAGGGAATGTAACCGGACAGTTTTTGGTGGACTGGGGTGCTCAATGCACACTGATTAAGAAATGTGTATTTGACCAGCTGTCAGTGAGACCTCACTTGATACCGTGTAGAGTGACGTGTTATGCTGGCACCGGACATAACCTGGTTACACATGGTTGCATAAGAGTTGCATTAGGAGTAGGTGATCAATGGTTTGCTCTCAACTGTCTGGTTGTGAGTGGTTTAGTCGGTATAGAGGCCGGAATACTGGGTATGGATTTTATATTTTTACACCAGTGTAATTCAGACTGGTCGGGCAAATTCACCTTGGAAGATGGTGAACACACCGTAGCGTGCAGACCATTGCAAAGTGGATCTCTGGTAGTGAATAAGACTGAGAGTGTTTTCGTGGACGCTTTCTCGTCTGTTTGCTCAGGTGGAGTTCTTGGGTCCCCCGGTGGAGGCCAGATCTTTGCCCCAAACGGCTCTGAATTGGGGAGTTTCCTGGAATATAATGATCCGGTTATGGAAACGCAAATCGGAAATACGTTATTGGTAACTAACCCGACGGGAGAACCAATACTGGTTGAACTACACACGGCTATAGAGGGAGAATTGGCTAATGATAAGTATTCACCTATCGTGGATGTGGAATTACTGGAACCAGAGGTCCCAATGCCTCTTGGTGATAGTTGTCCCCTGGAGAAGTTGGTGATAGGGTCAGATTTGGTCAGGGCGGTTGATCGAGGAAGACTGTTAAAATTATTGCTGTCCTACAAGGATTGTTTTCGGTTACCGGGTGAAATATTGGGTCATACTAATGTAGTAACGCACCGGGTTGATACTGGAGATGCAGCTCCAATTAAGTCCGGTTGCAGAAGGTTACCGCCGGCTAAGTGGGAGGCGGCGGAGAAACAAATACAGGATATGCTCGATAAAGGCGTAATTGAAGAGAGTAATAGTCCTTGGGGGGCTGGTATTGTGATTGTGAAGAAGAAAGATGGTACTGACAGGTTTTGTGTAGACTATAGGCCATTAAATGCCGTCACAAAGAAGGACTCATTCCCTCTTCCCAGAATTGATGAATGTATCGATGCATTGGGAGGTAATAAATGGTTTGTCACACTGGATCTGGAAAGTGGTTATTGGCAAATTGCCATGGATCCAGCTAGCCGGGAGAAGACCGCTTTTGTCTCCTCTATGGGCTTGTATCAATTTAAGGTCATGAGCTTTGGCTTATGTAATGCCCCGGCTACCTTTGAGCGTATGATGGAACAAATGCTGTCGGGTCTGCGCTGGAAGGTTTGCTTGGTGTATTTGGATGATATAATTATATTTGGTAGGACCCTGGATGAAACTTTGCAGAATACTGAATTAGTCTTGCAGAGACTTAGGTCTTATGGGCTAAAATTGAAACCCAAGAAGTGCGAATTCTTTAAACTGGAAGTGCAATACCTGGGCCGGATAGTGTCTGAAGGGGGGATCCGGCCAGACCCCTCTAAGTTAGACTGGGTCCGGGAATGGCCAGTGCCCTCTACTGTACGAGAGGTACGTCAGTTTTTAGGGTTCGCGTCTTACTATAGGGAATTTATGCCTAAGTTCTCTGAGATTGCTGAACCTATTCAAGCTCTGGTGATAGGAGCTAATTCAAAGACAAAATGGGTGGTTTTTGATGAAAAATGTTTGGAGGCATTTGGTCGTTTAAAAGAATTGTTGACTAGAGCTCCTGTCCTGGGATACCCGCAGCCGGCTGGTACTATAATCCTGGATACAGATGCCAGTGGATTTGGTATGGCCGGAGTTCTGTCTCAGATTCAGGAGGGTAAAGAGGTTGTACTCAGCTATGCAAGTAATAGTCTGAGCCGAGCTCAGCGGAATTATTGCACTACAAAAAGGGAGTTGTTGGCTGTGCTAACGTATTTGGGTAAATTCCAACACTACATCATAGGGAGGGAAGACTTCGTTCTTAGAACGGATCATGCCTCGTTACGATGGTTGATGACCTTTAAAGACCCATCTGGTATGTTGGCTCGTTGGTTAACTACTCTTCAACACTATGGTATTTCAGCTAAGCAGATTTCTCATCGGGCTGGGAAAAATCATTCGAATGCCGACGCATTATCGAGATTACCTGTCCGGAAATGCCCGCGAGAAGATTGCCCTGACTGCGGTGAGCATGATGCGGTTATTGCTGTGATGACAATGGAGTATGAAATATTTGCGCAATTGGCTGGCGATCGGTTAAGACAGGCACAAGCTGAGGATGGGATATTGAAGAGGATAGCAGCCTTGCTAGAAAGCAATGCTCCTTGCCCGGAGAAAAAGGATCTATTGGCTGAGGATGACGAATATTGCTTCTATGCTAAGCTGCTACCTAAAATGGAGTTGATAGATGGTTTATTGTGTGTGAAATGGGAAAGCGACAATGGTGTGGTGTATACAAGAGCGGCTGTTCCATTCTGCTTGAGGAAGGAGTTGTTTCAGACTTTGCACGGGAACAAGCTCTCGATCCACTTTGGCGAATTCAAGACATACCAGGCGGCGTTAAAGAAATTTATCTGGCCCCGGATGAACTTGGATATAGCTGACTGGGTAAGAGGCTGTGAAGCTTGTGCTTCTTGCAAAAGCAGGGGTGGTAAAGGCATTACTCCACTGAGAAAGGAATTACATGGAGTGCGTTGGAGCCGGGTCGCTTTGGATATAATTGGTCCATTTAAAAAGACTCTGAGAGGTAATGTCTGTGTAATGGTGGTTACTGACTACTTCTCAAAATGGGCTGAGGCATATCCCTTGCCGGATCACACTGCGGCAACTTGTGCTATGGCGTTGTTCACTGAGTGGATATTGAGGTATGGACCGCCTGTGTCCCTGCAGACAGATGGAGCTCCGGAATTCCGGTCAGCTCTGTTGAAGGAATTGTTGGAAATGTTGGATATTGAGAAGCTGATGACTCTTCCCTACAGACCGATGGTGAATGGGCAGGTAGAGAGATTTAATAGAGTCTTGGTAGAGCAGCTCTCTTGCTTAACAGAGTACGATGATGTAAACTGGGATCTGCTGGTGCCCTGTATTGCCCACGCGTACAGGGGTGCGGTACATAAAAGCACATATTGCACGCCAAATAGTGTTGTGTTTGGTACTGAGCTGGTTACTCCGGCTGATATCATATATGGCACATTAACTGGAGATGTTGACTTTCCCTGCCACACTGCATTTGTGGAGGAGATAAGACAACTGTTGAGGAAGGGGCATAAATTTGTAAGGGAACGGTTGGGTCATGCTGCAGTCTATCAGAAAAGATATTTTGATAGACGGGCTAGACCCCGGGTGTTTCAGGCTGGTGATATGGTGTGGCGCTATGCAACACCATTAGCGCAGAAGAAATATGGACCCAAATGGGATGGCCCGTTTGAGGTGGTAAGGAGAGTTCAAGGGTGTACTTATGAATTAAGAACAACAGATGGTCTTCTTCGTTGGAATGGTAATTTATTGAAAAAAGCTTTCAATTCAGATGGTAAACCGGTCCAGGTAACAAACTTGCACCGCGCCCCGGAGTATCAGAAACAACTGGTTGCCGGGAGAGATATTATCCGAGTTGCCCCAGACGAGAAGGTAATGCCGGGTACTGAAGCTCCTGAGGTTACTCCGGGCGACCGAATTGTCCATCATGTGAAGAGACGTGGCCGGCCGCCCAAAGCTAAGGCTGTAGCAGTGGGGGATAAACCGCCTCTACCCGCTGCACTGTCTTCGGGTGAGTCGAGCTCAGAAAGTGATGTAGAGGAAGAAAATCTGGTTTCTGATGTTGATAAGGTATTACCTAAGGCTCTGGACAAATTGGTTAAATCTGAGTATTTACTAAAACGTCCTCAGAGACAGCCTGACAGATTGGGATTCAAATAAGGTTTATTGTTTTGTCGACTGGTGCTAAAAAATGACACAACGAGAAGTACATTGGTTGATGCATGGGGAATGTTTGCGGTAGACACTTTTCTGTGCTAATGCAAGTAGCTATACGTGGATGCTTCAGGTGCATGCTTTCCTGGCCTCTAATTGTTTGATCATGGTGTAGTTTCTTCCATACACGCCTGTTTGCATGTATCAAATGGGATTAAATCAACCTATTGGGTGTCAGGACTGAATGGTTTGATTAAGATGGTTTCTAGTGCCATGCTCGGTGGCCCGGTTACATGGATAACTTGACTTGGAGTTGGCGGGTGCATTTGTAGGTCGCCACTAGGGGGCTGCGATTGAAACCAGCTCGGTGACAGGGAGAGAGTGCTATTTTTGGATGTGTCCCAGCGTTCTGATTGGAGGTTGGCGCATCGAGGTCAGAGGACGGAGCGTGAGTCGGCAGTCAAAGGCAGAGTAACGTTCAGGGCGCACTTGTATGGTGTCTCTCTAGAAACTGAATTGAACCTTGCCCCAAAGAAAGTAAAAGTTTGTCCCTTATTGGTTGTGTGTACAAATACGAGGTTGAATTGTACGCAGTTTACATTGGTGACTCTCATGGCTGATGCCGAGGTCGACATGGAGGTGGAAAGTGGTGATACTGGTGGTGGCGATATCACCCCAGTCGAGGAGACAGTGGTGACGACTCAGGCCGAGGGTTGTGAGGCTGGTCCTGAGCAACATGGTGAGAAGGAAACTGGACATACCTCCCGGCCTAAGGAGAAGAAGGAGAGCAGAGACAAATCGAGATCTCGTTCTCGGCAGTCTTCTTCAGACAGCAAGGGTAGGAAGGAAGACAAGGAAACCAAAGTCTGGCGATAAAACTGGAAATGTTAACCCGGGTAAGTCCGGCAAGGCTAAGCCTAAGCCGGCCGCGACTGACTCCGGGCAGCAACCGGGTAGTGACATAGAGATGGAGGAGAATGAGGAATTCCCTACTGTAGCAGCGGCCGCTGCCGCTGGTGGTATTAGCCAGGGAAGGAAGTTGGTACAAACTACTAACCCCCCTAAGGTCAAGAGGTCTAGGAGTAGTAGCATCAACTCCTTACAAACGGTGGAAGATATCCGGAGAGCTCATCAGGGCACACACTGGAAAGGTCAGCCGAAACGTCAGTATGATACTGACTTTCCTATCAGGAGCGCTGACCGCTATAGATGCCGGGGATTGTTGGAAAGGGTTAAGTTAACTCAGCGGAACGTGGCAGATATCGATCCGGCTGAGGATAACGATTCGAAGTTGATTGTGCCTGAGTGCCCGGAGTCCGAAGATGAGGAAGAATGTCTACAGGATTATTGGGATAAAGCGCCTATGATGCAGGAATACGAGGCCAGATTCCATTTCCTGAAAAACCGGTCTGGTCGTGGAGAGACCAGTGATACCGTCATTAGTGGGATGGTCAAGAACAAACTGGAAGGTGTGTCTTCGTTGTGGCAGCCTGGATTTAGGTGTCCATTCACCTATTGCCGTTACACTGGTTCGGAGTTGAATAAGGGAGGAGTGAAGCGATACCGCACCTGTGCGAGGAGCACTGCCCGGCTGTGTTAGTATTGACATGTGCACACGCCATGTCATGCAACGTCCGTCTGGATAGGCGTTCTGACATGGTGGGGCATTTGATGGTCGCGCATAAAGATGGTAAACCAAAAGCTAGGGAATATGCTGTTGGTTTTAGCGTTCTGACAGACGAAATTCCTAATTTTGGCTGTCGGCGTTATAGCAAACTTGGTGTTTTGGATATGGAGCGAATCAAACTTGGAAAACGGAGTAGTAAGGTGGTTGGGAAAAAGATTTCCAACGCTCCAATTGCCCCTCCCCCTCTCTTTGGTGCTTGGGACTTAGCTGGCCCGAGAGGAAAAGTGATTAGAGGTGGTGGTTCCGGCCCCTCTGCGGCAATTGGTGTTAACCCGGACACTGTACCCGGTTCTGTGGATACAGGAGTAGTATTACCCGCTGCTCCTGCTTCAAATGTGGTCCATGCTGCCAATACCTCGGCGATGGGCAATTTGGATCATACAGGTGGTTGCAATGATTCACAGGATTATTCGCCTAGTATGGAACTACCTGAATCTGGTGAGGTGCAACGCTCTCTACAGGGAGTGTCCGGGGCGATGGACGATGGTTTTGCCGACATCCAGGCGGCTACATGCACGGCTATGAAAAGAATCCAGTCAGCTGTGGACTTTGCTTGTCAGCCACTGGAGAATTTGGAAAAGTGCAGGGTTGCTGCGGAACGGATCCCAGCTCTGGAGAAAAGGGTTAAGGAATTAGAGGCAAAACTCAAATTCTATAAGGATGTTGATGCCCGGTCAAGGGAGGAAATCCTGTCGTTACAGGAAAAACTGGCTACGATGGAGGAGAACGAACGGGCATCTCCTGCTCCAAAAAGGAAGAAAGTGGAGCCAGGAGTTGACAAATCGGTCGGTACAGACAGGATAATCGAACCTTCTGTCACTGCTTCTCCAGCTGGTGAAAAACTGGACACTAGAGATCCGGCTGTGCCTCATGTGCTGCAGCAGACTCTTAACTCGGTGATTGCAGAGAACCGGAACGCCATGGCTAGTGTGTCCCGCTCAATGATGAGGGAAAGTTTAATGCAGTCCACTGCTTACAATCCCTTGGATATGAGCCGGGAATATATGGTCGATGAGATGCAGCCTTCTGCCTCTCACTCGCAAATGGATATGTCTCAAATGGGTATGAGCCGGGAGGCACAGATGGCCAGGCCCCCTCCAACTCCTTCGAGGGTTTTCGATCGGAATTTTATGATGGCGGGCTTGCAATATAGACCCCCTCAACACCCGGGTATGGGAGCGTTTAGTAACCTGGTTGATAGTATTTCGGCTGCTGGCATTGGAGCAGGTGTGGGTAGTTTGAGTGCCTCAGGAAGCATTCCACCCGGTTTTCCTCGCAACCAACCCCCGTTGCAGAGTAGTTCGCCTGCTGGACACCAAGGTAGGCCGGACATGGTGTTTGTAAATAGTTCATACGCACAAGGGTTTGTGGAGACTACTCCCACTCGATCGGCGGCACTGGACGCTCAGCGGTTAGAGCAAGATGGTGCGACCGAATCAGACACTGGTTACCCAAACCCGTCCGAGGAGGCTAAGTTACTCGGTGAGGGTAGTAGTGAAGGTATGCTCTCGGTTGGTGATGAGGACGAGGAGATTAAAACAATGTAATTCATATGTATAAATAGGAGGTGTCGTGGATGATAAATGGCTATATCTGGTGTTTAATTGATTATATCTGGTGAATCTGACGGCGGCGTGGGAGCGTCATTCCCCAGCGGATGACTACTCCATGTGACTACCCGGACGGATGCTGAACGTGGTGATACCTTGCTAGCAGTGCTATGCCTTTCTTCTCCTGCCTTCCCTGGACTTACCTGGACTGTGCTTACCGGACATTATAAACAATACTCAAAGGATTAACTGGAGCGTGATTTACTTCATCGTTTTAGATGGACTTGTTCCAGATACCTAGGATTGTGCCGTGGAACATCATTTGAAAGACAGTAAATATATTTTCTTCGTCCTGTTCTTCTGATATAGGCAGACGAAGTTCGGTGATTCATACCTTTTTTATGCTGTATGTTTTCATTCTTGTGTTTTCCACCGCGTGTGTATCTTGTATTGTGTGTCCGGTAAACCTTTCATAACTCATGTATGGGTTTTTTTTATTGTGTTGGCAGATATTCATTTTGCAACCTTATGTAAACAGTCATGTATTTGTCTGTGTCGGTTGGACCCGCCTAAAAGAAAAAGGATAGGGGGCATTGTGGTGAGTTAGGTTTGTCCGCTCGCTGCAGTGCTGCCCGGGCATGTTCCAAACATGACCCGGGTATCAGCTGACACAGCCGGGTAATAGCCGGACTTGTCCGGAAGGTATTGGATTATTGCATTTATGTAACAGGTGGCGCTGTGTGCCTGTGAGGCTCTTGTTTATGGTATTTTACAGTATTGATCTCATTTGTTTGCACTTGTTCTTATATTTAAACACCCAGTAGAATCGGGTTGTTTCTTATCTAAAGGGTTATGTTGCCGTTGTATATACGCAACTCTATACTGTGTTATTAGAGTGCCCTGGACTTGTGTGATTATAATTGGTGATAAACGAGAGACTGCTAGCAAGGACTATTAGATCTGGGTTTTAGTGTTGTTACTCGAACTGCGATCACGAACCGGCCGGGTAATTCACTACAACTGTGCTAATAATTATAATTACAAATAAATTGGACTATATGAAATTAGAATATCTAAATGGTATGTACGACATCATTGCCATTGTAGAAAGCTGGCTGTGTAAAGATATAACTGCATGTAAATGGTTATAAATTTGTACGACAGGACAGGTCTGGTAAAAGAGATGGATAATATTGTATTATAGGGACAGCTACACAATATGTGAAGTTTCTGAAATTACACATATTGATTCTGATATGGAGGTGTTGACATGTAAGATCAAACCAGGAAAAAATAAATCAACCCTAATCTCAGTACTATACAGACCGCCAGCTGGGTCGATAAATGAATTCTTCACCAAATATGGAAATATATTATCAGGTAGTGAAGAAAGGTCCCTGAATAAAAGCAGGTTTATCATATGTGGAGATGTTAACATCGATATTAAGAAGGCCAATACAACTAGCAGAAGATTTATCCCATTGTTAGAATATTATAACCTGACTCAACATGTAAACGTGGACACACGTATAACAGTAAATGGCAGCAGTCGAATAGATTTCATTGCTTCCAACTGTAGACATGTAAGGGATAGCGGTACATTGTTAGAAAATATAAGTGATCACCTACCTTTATATCTAGTTATAAAAAAAACAAGAAAGGTGGAGGTACAGGATGATAATGAGAGTTTTCTTGTAAGGCCAAAGAACAAGATGCAATATGATAGTATAAAAGATGAACTAGATAGTTTAGATCAAGATTATTGGAATGATGATGACATAGACGGAATATGCAGTCATTTTCGTGAAAATCTAACCTCTGTCCAGGACAAATTATACCCATTAGTTGAAGTGAAAGCTAATAAGAATGGTGTAGTATACGACAGGGACCTGAAGCGTCTAGTAAGAAGAAAAAATAGACTTTTCAAGAAAGCTATTATTTCAAGGGATCCCATCGATTGGCATGAAGCAAAGTTATTGAGAAATCAAGTCAAAAGCAGATTGGTAAGAGTCAGGAAGGATATCGTGAGTAATATTTGTAGAGAATACTCCAGAAATGATAGAAAATTCTGGAAGAAAATTGCTAATATATTCGGAATATCCACTGGAAAGGGTGATATGAATGAGCATGTGATAACAGCAGGGAATGAATGTTTAAAGGATCTGGATGCGGTAAACTATATAAATAAATTATATTTCTGTAATATTGATCCGAAGTCTTCACCTGATTATATTCAATTCAATTCAATTCAAGTCAAGAATTCTTTATTGCTGAAGGTGTTTTTACAATAAGGTAGTCCAACAATCTAAATAAACAGTTGTTTAGATAGGTCTTCCGATGGGTGCCTGTAGCAGAGGAGAACGATTATCCGACTCTTGTCTGGGACGATGAAATATCGGAGGAGGATGTCTCAAAGGTTGTCAATGACATTGATACAACCAAGTCATCTGGGATGCTAGGATTAAATACAAAATTTGTCAAATATTTGATTTAGCATGTCTGGAGGGATTTGTACGACTTTTAAATAAAATAAAGAATGGTGGATACTTTCCTAACCTATGGAAGATCACCATTTGTGCTATCATTCCTAAGAAAAAGAATTCAAGACGCATCGACGATCTTAGGGCGATTTCAATAAGTCCAATTTTGGGGAAAATATTAGAGAAATTGGTTGCGAAGAAGATAGAGGAACATTTATGTGAGATAGAATATTTATACTGTCATCAATATGGGTTTAGGTTTGGAAAAGGTATTGATAACGCAATGAAGTATTTCCTGGACATTGTTTTTAAAAATAAAGATGAAGGGGAAGATACAATTGCTATTTATTTCGACGTTTCCAAAGCCTTTAACTCTATTAATATCGATATCCTACTCAAGAAGCTAGAAATGATAGGCATAAGAGGCCAGCTGTTAGATTTATTAAGAATTTACTCTATTAGAAAACAATTTATAGTAAATGGTGAATTTAGATCTGATACCATGTCTCTGAAGGCTGGCTTGGCCCATGGAAGCATCTTGGGACCATTGCTCTTTATATTATATATAAATGACATTTGTAAATTGGAATTTAATGGTGATATTATTCTTTATGCTGACAATTGTGTTCTGTTACATAAATGGACAAATGATGAGGATATACGTAGAGTTCAAAATGATGTAAATCAATTTAACGATTGGGTGAATTTAAATGGTTTAAAAATTAATGCACAAAAGACCAAACTACAAGTGTTTACTGGTCGACGTGGCAGAAGAGATAACCTGAATATATACAACGATGGAACTGCTATTGACAGCGTTGATGAATTTAAATATTTAGGGTATATATTAGACTATCATTTGAACATGAAACAACATATCAATTCTATTTGTGTTAAAGTAACAATCTTAAAGAACAGATTGAGAAGAATCAGGCATTTTATTTCCAAGGAGCTTGCATGCCTAATATACAAAACTTATGTACTGCCTATCTTAGAGTTTGGAGGAATCACAGTCGACATTGCCTGTAAAAAAGAGTCAAGAAGACTACAGCTTTTACAAAATAGCTGTCTTCGAATTATTTGTAATGTTAGAATAAGGGAAAATCAACGAATAACAAACGTAGAATTACATAATCGTTGTGGATTAGTACCTCTGTGTTATAGGAGGTTAGTACGATGCCTATGTTTATTTTGGGTGGAGAAAGATAGTGAAATTGAACAGACGCACAAATACAATATGCGGGACCCTAACAGGGTGAGGGTAAGATATATTGGAAGAAAGAGAGAATAAGGAAGAGTTTAATATGTAGAATTAACACAATTTGGAATGTTGTTCCCAATAATATTAGAAGACTAGATGAAAAAACTGCATTTTCTAACCAAATAAAAAAGATCTGCCTAGAGTCATTCAAAGCGAGTGGCAATATCTGGGCAATCCCAGGCCCAATGGTTTTCTAGAATATTTAGAATATGTATGTTAGTACAAAATTAATCTCTGCTCATGGCAATACATTATTTGGAATGTTAAAATGACTTAAACTACTTAGAAAATTCATTGATTGTCATGATATTGAACTACGCGCTGGTGTTTGTTTTTATACAGCTATTGTATGTGCTTATGTTTTTACATTGTCTATATCAATCATATATTAGATTATTATTATTATTTAGGTGAACAAAATTGTCACTAAAATAATGAGAAATTATGAAACAATGAAATATTAGAAAATCAGCAAATTTTAAAAGTTAAATGAGACTTCCCTTCTAAAGTTGATATTTGACTAGAAGTTTATGATTGTACTTCTAGTGGTGATGAGGGAATAATTGAGATGTAGGTCACTAGATCGGACAGTTTTTATAGCTATAAATTTCCTGATGAAACTTAATCGATAAGTAAACTGTGATATTTGTTCAAAGGGTGGGTCGGCGGGCAATTATTCCCTCATCACCACTAGAAGTACAATCATAAACTTCTAGTCAAATATCAACTTTAGAAGGGAAGTCTCATTTAACTTTTAAAGTTTATTTCACTGCCATCTAGTGGAGATGAGCAGGAATAATTGAGACTGTGGAGCTTAGTTTTATCAGGAAATAAATTACCTGTCTAATTCTCCAACTTCTTCTTCCTCCTGGCCGATAGGCTATCCTCTAGAATGGATTTGGCCATATCAGTTTTGTTTGAAATATTTCTTTCATAGAACTTCCCGAACGTGTCTGAGTTCGACCACCCTGCCTTTTCCAAAATATTGGCTATTGGTACTCTAAGCTTGGCTGCTTTAGATACGCTAGCAGATCTCGTGCTGTGCGCTTTGTAAATGTTAGTGTCAATCCCTGCTTCCGTTAGGGTGAATTTTATCCATCTGGATACTGTATCTTTTGCCACTCTTCTATGAGTGCCCCCATAAGAAATGAAGACCTGGTCCTCTGATTTTCTGTATTGTTCTGTGCTCTCAAGATATGTGTTGAGGCATCTCACTGGCCAAATTCTGGTGTCCTCTTTAAATTTATTTATTGTTAGGGTAGTAAGGGGTTTTCCTTCCCTGTTGTGTTTAAGTAAACTACCTATGCAGATTACTACTCGATCCGGTTCTTGGGTAATACCCGAGATAGTCATAGCGTTTGGCTTCTTTGAGCCGTGACTAATGCTAAAAGCGTTACTACTTTCCATGACAGATTCTTGAGTGAGAGTTTGGAATTCTTTCCCCACTTCTTGAACAGTGTCAAAACTTTATTTACGTCCCACGTTTCCTTATAACGTGGTTTAGGCAGGTTACTTTCAAAAGCGCCCTTGATCACTTTGCTTAAACATGGGTGACTGCCCAGTAATTCCTTCTGATCATTAGTTAATGATAGGAAATTGGACAAGGCACTTCTGGCTGTCCCTACTGCGGAATGTGATAGTCCTTCAAAATGAAGCGACGCTAAAAAATTTACGATTCTTGGTATGTTGATTTCCATGTAATCTACCTTAAGTTTTAAGCAATACACTCTCCATCTTTTAAGTGAAGAATTATATTGTTTGAGCGTGCCTGGCCGCCATGACTTCATCATTAGTCCGACAGCTGCTGGTGTCATGCCTCTCCTTAGCCAGTGTTGTTTTAGAACCTCCATGCTATCATTCGAATGTCCCATAATTCGTCCGATGTGGGGTTTATTAGTGGAATCTTTCCTAATTTCCAGGAACGACGAGCGTTTCTTAGCAACAGGCTGAACCAGGGTTGAGCCGGCCATTCTGGTGTTATTAGAACGGCTCTGCCCCCCTCCTTTCGCAGCTTCTGCGTTGTCCTCACCACCACACTGAAAGGAGGAAATGCATATAGATTAGTGAAATTCCAATCATGCGCGAAAGCATCGATCATACAAGCCTCTGGATCTGCGATCCAGCTGCAGTATTTCACACATTTGTTATTGAGTCTCGATGCAAACAGATCTATATCAAAAGGTCCCCAGGCTTTGTCTAAGTCTTCAAATACTTTGCTTGGTAAAGTCCATTCAACATTTTCCCTAAAGTTTCTGGATTCATAATCGGCTATGACATTGTCCACCCCTGGTACATGAACTGCTGATAGCCAAATATTTCTGATTTGGCAGTATTCCCACAGATCCCTTGCTATGATATCGCATTGTTCTGACCTCATGCCGCCAAGGTGGTTAATGCATGCCACTGCGGTAGTATTGTCACATTCACACCGGATGTGCTCGTTCTGTACTTCTCTAAGTAAACTTTTGATACCTAGAAAAACTGCTAATAGTTCCTTAGCGTTTATATGAAGATATTCTTCCTTTAATCCCCATTTTCCCCCTGTACTGTGGTCAGGGATTGATGCGCCCCATCCCAGGTTACTCGCATCCGTGGCGATATTAAGGGAAGGAGCTCCTTCCCAAATTCTACGAGAGGCATTCGGTAGGTAATTCACCCACCAACGTAATTCTGCTTTTGCCAGTCCTGATAGGGTCATAGTGGCTTCAAAGTTAAAATCATTACATTCTAAGGCTTGGATCTTATCCTCCTCAATATGTCGGTAGTGTGACATTCCGTATTCAGCCCCTTTGGTCAAATCAATGAGGAGCCCTACCACTGACGCCACCTCGCGAATTGTTGGGAACTTAGTTCTCAAAAGTCGGTTGGTTTTGTCACAAAACTTATCTGTTTTCTCACTAGGTGGGGTGACTGTCATAGTCTGTGAATCTAAAATATAACCGAGGAATTGGATTTTCCTTGCCGGTTCAAACACGCTTTTCTTCACGTTAACTGTGAATCCTAGCTCAGATAAAAGAATTGCTAGCTCTTTTACTGTATCCTTACATCCCTGATACGTTTCATGCATGATGAAAGTATCATCTAGATAGCCAAAGCAAGTAAACCCTTGACTTTGTAACTGCGAAAACACTGGTTTCAGGAATTTAGTGAAGTATCTAGGTCCTTGTGCTAGACCCATTGCCATACATGTGTACGTGTATAATTCCTCCCCCCAGTAGAATTTAAGCCACTTTCTGTGTGGTTTGTAGATGGGAATTGTATAATACGCGTCCTTAAGGTCTATTGACGCCATGAAACAACCCTGCGACATTAGTCTGGTTGCAGTGTTTAGCGAGTCCATTTTGAAATGTTCGTAAGTGATGCTTTTGTTCAGCTTAGATAGGTCGAGAATGATCCTATGCTCCCCATTGGGTTTAGGTCTTAGGAAAACGTTTGAAATGAATTGTCCCTTCTCTTCATGGGATTTTTCAATCACCCCTTTGTTTAGCAATTTTTTCAATTCTAAATTCAGGATTACTTGCTCCTTATCATTGAGTCTCAAAAGTCTCGGTTTTACTGTCTGCTTAGGGATCTTATCAAAATCCAACTTAGTTCCCGAAACCCCGATTAGAATGAAAGCATCTGACGTTAATTCCCTCCATTTGGGTAAACAGTTCTTAGTATTTCCCGCTTTAAACAACTCTGGGTTTAAAAGTTTGTCACAGAAATTATCACTTACATTTTTCTGCTGCTTGACTGGTTTGGTGGCAAGGGGGGGGCTCAGCGGTTACTGAGTCCCCTTTTGGGCAAAACCCTGCCCGGTTGAGGTTGAAGCCTGGTTGGTTCCTCCACCCCAGCCATTGTTCGTGCCACGAGGTTTCCCCCTGTATGCTCCTCGATTGCCACCCCGGTTGTTGTTACCTCCGTTGTGGCCTCCTCGCCCAGGGTTATTTTGATAACCCCCTCCGCGACCCCTTCTATTTCCAAATAAAGCGGGTCCCGTGCTATCTGAGGTCTTAGTCTTCTTGGGTTTGGCTAAGAAAGAAATCATTCTCTGTGACTTCTTTAGTTCCTCTATTTTGGTAGAAACGTTGTCTCCAGCCAGGCATTGTGGTGTTGACGGGTTTTTGTCGTCGTCAAACAGCTCTTTCAGTTCTGGGTTTGTGTCCACCTTCAGAACCTCTCTGCGTGCCTTAGTCACATCGGTAAATGCCTTCATAATCAGTGCTGTGGCCTTGGAAAGAGACTTAAATGTAGTCTCAGAAGGGGTGCCTGGCTTGTATTTCATGTGCAACTCAATATTCCCAATTAAGATCGTAAGTGCTGAGATTAGGGCTTCTTGCCCCCTGATCAAGATTTTGTCATTGTCTTTATGTTCTCGGCTGAGTAACTCCTTAATGTTACTAGGAAGTTTGGGCACCTGTAGATTATCACAGTTGCTAGGCCTAGGGTAATCTTTCCTGATTTCGTCCATTATTTGGAAGTCAAACTTTCCTGAGGCTAATGGCTCCAAGATGGACACTAGGTCTGCGTGGACCTCCGGCCCGACGTCCTCTTTCTTGACCACGGTCTTGAAAAAACTTGTCAGAAACTCTTGCGCTTCAGTTTGTGGTGCTTCGGAGTCTTCTTCCTCGAAGTATTCTCCTTCATCACTCTCCTCCACATCGGAGGATGTGCGCTTGCCTTTGCCTTTTCCTTGGACCTCTTTGAGTTGATCCTCAAACTCCTTTCGCTGCTCCTTGGTCAGCGTTTTCATGTAACGGCTCAAGGGGTCATCACCCCCGCCATCTTTACTAGTTCCAGGATTCTCTTTCTCTGGAGTCTTCGGCTTATCCGACTCCTCCTCGGAATTTTTCTCGGTACTTTTGGTCCGAGTTTTACCCATGTTGAGAATGCACTCGGGTTTGATGACAATAAAGTCGAGTCTTGTGATTTGTATCCCACTGGAATCACTTAAAATCTCTTGTTCGTTTCCGAGCGCACTGCTCCACGAAGCCACTGAGGTTTGAAAGAACCATGCGGTGAACGGCGGTTCGCGCAGGCTCTTGGCCTAATGCGCATGCGCACTCTCAAGTAGGTCAGCTTTGTGGCTTGACCGAGCAAGGAGGTTGCAATGGCTGACCCGAGTCCTCCTAGGAGTTACGGGGGCCTATCGAGTCTGCCTTATTGTCGTGCTCGACGGCAAGATCACGATTTTTTCTTAGACCGGAAGACCCACTGTCTTCCAGTCTGAACACCTGGACTTACTTTCCAGCGGCGAATATTATCCTTAATCGAAGATTTGAATGAATTGAAGCGAGCACACTGCTCTGCGAAACTGTCCTTTCAAGCGACGGAAGTAAACTGTCCGATCTAGTGACCTACATCTCAATTATTCCTGCTCATCTCCACTAGATGGCAGTGAAATAAACTCTGAGATATAATGTACTTGTACACAATGCTTTTGTCTGAATAAAAATCTTTAAATACAAATACAAAATAAAATATAGAACAATTAACACAGGAACCCGCTGGAAGACCTGGAACTCACTTTCAGATGCGGTTGCCGGTTGGTTGCCGGTAACCTAGCTTTCATTTTTGAGGTTCTAAATTTCAAACAAAATTGTATTCATTTGAGGCCTATAATATATTTTCAAATTTATATACAAAACACGCAGTATTCTTCGAGAATGTTTTCACGCGTTGCCCTAAAACTATGCTATCACTAAAACATGTATCATTATCAACACACCTTTTTAACAAATATACTTTATACCTAATAAATGAAATGAATCCAAATTGACTAACATTTCGAGTATCATTTTCATTTCCAACCTCATACTTTTCAGCACATACAATATAAGTATATGGGGTATTTGGAATTTTTATATGGGGCCTAAGCCTAGTATATAATCAGTTAATATTAAATCTTTTTTTTCTTTGACAGGGCCTTCTCTCAGTTCATAAGTGTAGTAATTTTCTTTCTTTGTAAAAGCTGACATGACAACCACATTATTTAAGGCATATATGTATACGCAGGAAGACCAGATCCAGATCTGATGTGTACAACTTATTTTTGTATTCACTAATCATGACAAATAAAAAAATGTCATTATTATAATTATTATAAATAATATAAAGACACTAGAATATAGGATACATATATATTTATTATGTCATGTGGTAAATGTTATAGACTGTGGTAAATGTTAGAGATCACACGTTTTGCAACAGTCACTCGCCACCTCTTTGTTGCTGTCACAAATGCCGGGGTTACTGTCAACATATCCAGGGCACCAGGAATAGTGGTCTCCGAAAGGACAATCTAGAAATCAAAATATTCAATTAGAATGGGAGTTCATTAAATTCACTATATTACCTTACTCAGTAGCCTACGGGGCTGATCGAGAGGAATTTCAATATAAAAAAAATTACCTAACAATTCAGTCGAACACAATTATCTCATGTACTGACACCAGACGGCGTGGGGGGTCGGAAATTGACGGCAGGGTCGACATAACAAAGCCGTAGCGTATGCATACTGAGTATGTATACTATCGGTAAACATTATAAATTAATGCTATCTTCTTTAAAGCAGCTTTATCGCCGAGAAAAACATTCACATTCAGTTACTAGGTAGACAAAATCATTCCCAAGATGGAATTTTCATAAATCAAGCCCGTCGACAAATCGCTCTCATAGAGATTGGCCTGGCCACTCTGTTATTGTGTTGACGAAAATGGCAAAAGTACAGAAGAAAACCGTTGATACGCCTTATACTAGGAGGCGCCCTCGGCATTTTAGTACGACCGAATTTAAACAATACAAATCTAATATATTTCACACTTAGATATTAATTCTCTACGGTGAAATCTGTTCAGTTATGTTAAACTGTATTGTGAACCTCAGTTTTGCCTTAAATTTGGATTATTTGAAAGAATTAAGTGGAACATAGCATAGACAAGTTTTTGGATTATGTTAGGGTGGCAATTTACCCCTCACAGTCCTCGGCTTTCTTAGGAATATTTTTTTAGGTAAAGCCACTTAATAATAGGTAAGCCTTGGCAGAGTACATGTTTTGGAAAGATGGGAAGTTGTTTTCCTTCTTTATTTTTCTTCTTCACCCCCATCCCCACCCCTCATTTAATACGTAAAATAATGATGACATGGGTTAATATGTGAGATGGTGTATATGATAGTGAGGGATGGGGGCGAATTGAACATTTTCTGACGCCTTGACACATTTATCAATAGGGAGGTTCCGCAAGCAAACCTACCTCAAATTTGTAAACGTATCCGCATCTTTTTTGTGAATAACGTGACATTTTTATATATGAAAAATAAATTCTGAAATAAAACATTTTGCTTGATATGTTACGTTACATTTTTACCGCCATGTTTTGCTCAACCTCTGTCTTCATTTTAACGTATGTTTGTATATCAGAGATACGGATACGTTTAGGTTTAGGTATAGGTTAGACTTGCTGAACCTCCCTAATGGGTCACCTTTATCGCCAGTGTATCGCTTCTTGCAGGTATCGCAGCAGATGTGCCAGGAATCATAGCAGATTGAGGAATGGCTGGTCTCACACCATGTTGCGTCATCACCACCTTCACACTCTGAGTATGAATAGCAAAAGAAAGATTTTGTTAATTCAATTTTTATTCAGGATGGTACAATTTAAGTACATTACACAATATATCAATGTATCTGAGGGATTGACTACCCCAGGTGAGCTTGACGGTGTCCTAGCTCCCCCTGGTTCCTGATTATTATTATCATTATTCATTAATTTTATTTATACTGGTTTTACAACATTGCCAGAAGGGTTTTTTCCCAGTTGGCCCTGCTAAAATACCTTTTTACAGCTAAGAGGTAGAGAAAGATCACATAAATCATCATGTATTCTATAAGTGCCAGATCAGTTATGGCATTACAATAGGGGATTTGCATGCATGTGCCAATGCACATAATCTGTTACAGTGTATTCTTGGATAGATTCACTTCAAGTCTAACATACAATTATTTAGCAACATTTTTATCGAAAATTGCAAGGATTTGAACTTACTATAAAGAATTGCAATTACCGGCTACGATGAAATCCTGGTAATTTAAATGAGATCTTGATTAAACCAAATAAACATTAAAAATGAAGAAAATAACTATATATAATTCTCACCACTTATTTCAGCCTGGCATGTATGACAGCATTTTTTCCACATGTCCCTATTGGCACAATCTCTTTCATTACACCCTACCATCCGATCCCCGTACTCACAGCCTGAAACAATTATATGATTTTTCAGTTAATAAATGTGTGCGTTTAAACATTAAAATAGCACATTTTCTGGAAGAAATCGGAACATTGACTATTAATCACTGCCTTGAGAAATCCTGGGTCTAAGACCACCTAAGGCAGAAATTAAAATGATTAATAACCTCTATTTCGGGTCTGCTGGTGCACTGTTTAGTATCGCGTCGGGATCATGCACCAAACAGTGCACCAGAAGCCCCTCATTGTCAGTGATTAATCCTTTGGCGGTAGATCCGGCCTGCAATATTAATTGTCTGTCTTTAAATGTAAATCTGTTGGACAATTAAACAACAGGGCAGACACCTTCTGTTTTCACCCCAAGAAAGAAAGAAAAAAAGAAAGAAAGAAAGAAAGGGAAAGGGGTTAAAGAACATACCAGGTGTTCCACTATGGAATTGTTCACAATGTCCACAACATGTTGTCTCTAATTCGTAGCAGTCTCTAGCCTTCATGTCCACACACCAGGAAGCCCGATCTCCCCAGGGACAATCTGAAATTGTAAATCAATTGATAAAAATATAGATAGATGCATGAATAGTTGCATAGATAGATAGATGATGGGCCCATTGCATAATTATAACAATAACTACACACAAGTTAGACTAGAAATATAAAAACACAAAATGACGGAGTCCTGAAAATAAAAAAGGGATATCCCAACAAAAAGAAATGGGTAATATAAGTATGTGGAATGCACCAAGTGGTTGTTCTGGAATAGCATATGAGACACACAAGGAGTATAATTGTATGCATCATGGTGAGTGGCGAAGCCACATGTGATGATGTATTTACACTCCAAGTGTGTCTCATACACTAATTCAGAACAACCACAAGTTTGTTTTTCATCTTTATATCACAACTATGTATCTCCTCAAAGCGCGTCAATCTACAGAAATCCACATGTGGTTTCTCCAACCAAAATGCATAGTGCAGATCAGCTAGTAGTGTGGGCATGTTGTGATATAAAGCAAAGTGCTTAACTTAAGGGGCATGTCTATCAACTGGTAACGGACACATGGAGGAGTTCTTTTCTGCTACTCTTACCTGGGTTGTCAGGGTCTGCTGTGTCAAAACAGGTTTTACAGCATGTCTCCCTGTTTGTATAACAGCCACCTGGGTTCATGGTGTCACACCAACTGGCTCTGTCACCAAAGTCACATCCTGAGCAATAGAAAGGTCAGTGAATTGCTGAAAAACTATTTTGAAACTAAATTTGAAACTAAAGAATCAATAAATATTGATAAAATAGCAACTTCATGAATAAAGAAATGAGAAGAGCTCACCTTCAGGTGCCCCTTCAATAGGTTGACATGTAGCACAGCAGGATTTAAGGGTATTTTCTGAGTAACAATCTCTCAGCTTGATGTCACAATATGGGGAGTGGTCGCCATACTCACAGCCTGGTCACATACACAAATATTGCATTTTCATAAGAAATAACAATAATAATCTGGGTGTATTTTTAGTTTCAATTCCTATAATATTTGATTATATGCTATTCTATCAGGGAGGTATATACATAATTAATGCATAATTATTCATGAAAAATAACAATAATAATCTTGGTATTTTTAGTTTCAATTCCTATAATACCTGATAATGTTTTATTTTACCCGTTATTACATGCATACTTGTCCAGCTATTACAGAATACTATTCAGGGGATGCTGTCAGGCTTTCTGAATGACGCACATGAGTCACAAGTCTAAAAAAATGAATTTTGAGATGCCATCCCATTAAAAAATCTGAGATGAAGTGGATTCTAACGATGGGACCATTTAGAAAATCTAAAAATATTTCTACATTTATGTCTGAATTTATTTTATGTTTGAAAAGAAAGTTTGCTATATTTTTGGGTGGATAATTACTTATAAAGTAACTAATTAGTCCATGGGATGGCCTTTATAATGTAACGATATATTCAATACACTGTCTTGACATTGGTACATGTATTCATACAACTGAAAGTGCTAGATTCTCCCAAAATGAGTAAATTCCTACAAAGAGATGTAGTGAATAAATCACTTTGAAAAATATCGATTTTGCGACTTGTGACTCATTTGTCTGCACTGTATGTGTTGTCATGGCCACACGTGGACAAAATGGAAAATGGAATCCCATCTCCACAACCTGCTATTGGGGCCTAAAGTTCTTGAAGATGTGGAAGACTATAAGTATTTGGGGACGGTCGTCGACGGCCCCCTTACTTTTAAGAAACATCTTATGAATATTAGACGAAAGGTCGTACACAAATTGTGGCTCTTTAGGCATCTTAGGAGCAGGCTGAATGTGAACTTAAGTGCCCAGATCTACAAAACAGCTATTTTAAACTCTCATCCCTTCAAATCCTTCAAAATCGAGCATTGAGAATTATAACTAGAAGCAATAGATTCCAAAATATGGATGATTATCATCAACAATTCAGCCTGCTCCCATTGAAAGAAAGGAGGCGACTGCACATATTGCAACAGGGATATCGTTTAAGGTTTAATGAAAAAACCATTGCCCTGAAAAGTAGGGATACTAGGCAACACAGACAAGGTAGAATCGTCTTTAAATGCCCCATTCCCAGACTTGAGCAGATACGGAAATCGATTTATTATAAAATACCATATTATTGGAACTCTCTTGATACTAATCTGCATAAAGCCGATACTCCCAAAGCTTTCACAAATTTAGCAAAAGAAGCAGCCATCAAGATTGACCAACACTTCTTATACTAACAAATGAAATTACTGCATAAGGTATAGAAACTCCCCTCTTCACAATCTTATTACCTCTTATTTAATTGTGTGTTCCGCTTAAATTGATTATGATTGCGCCTGTAATTTATCCTTAGTGCCAAATGCATTCTGTCAGACTTCACTATCTATCTATTTATTTATTTATTTATTAATTATCTTATCAAATTCATGCTAGCATATTTTGCTCATACCCTCGATAATGTATAATTAACAACCTTAAAATCGCATCTCAAGATTGACTTGTATGAGTAAATTAGTTAAATCAAATTAAGATTTAGCAATTGTATTGTATTAAATGATTAATCGTTGTTTTCTTGCGCGTAGTGCTGCTTGCACAAACCTAAAGTTATTAAACCCAATTTTGCAAAGGCCTCCCTACTGTCGTCGACCTTAGGGAGTACTGTTACCTTTGCTTATTAAAACAATATTTTACGGTAGGGCTTGAGATCCTCCCTAAGTAGGGAGATAAGTTCCCACCGATATTGTCGTCTCTGTATCTATTATGGCTATTAAAAGTTTCAACAACAACAACAACGTCACCCAAATGTTGAAATCTGGTTGGTTTGAGACATTGTGCTCTTAATGGTACTGGTGCTGGCTTAAAGGGTCCAAAGGTTTGCACACATAGCTGTGATAATACCAGATATATTGGAGCACTGATAAAGTAATTAACTACTTGACTTGCTGGTGAATTAGACTCAACCTTTGGTCTCATCATGGATCTCCCAGTGTGTATGAACCCGATTACAATGAACCTTATGTACCTCCATCAAGCCATTTGATACAAAAAACATTTCCAAGGATAAAGCAATTACATTGTTTATATAAAACGTCATGGAACTTGGAGTCATATTGGTATGAAAAAAACAAGAAGAAGAAGAAGAAGAAGAAGAAGAAAAAGGAGAAGAAAGATTGTGAAAGTATTCATGTTGATTTTATTGCTACTGTGGGTACTATGTATATAGTTCTTAAATGGTCAAAAATATATAATTGCAGTGTACCATTTCGAAATTGACGTAATTATATAAACTTTCTATTTGAACCACATGAGAATATTGCTTATGCGACATTGTGCTCAATAGAAAATATAACAAGAAATATAAAAGAAATTGTACCTGGTTTCGAGTCATCCCTGATGTCTGCACAAGTCTGACAACAGGTGGAGTTGTGTCTCTTGTAGCAGTCATATGGCTCCTCCTCCCCCAACTCCTTACACGTCCTCTCTACCCGTGTCTCACTGATCACCTTCAGACGGTAGTCCCCACTAAGGCATCTATCTGCAATAATCGTTATCAACGTGAGAGATGTTTAACGGTTTTATGTTTAGTTGTTGTTGATGTTGAAATGTCTTTTTTTTTATCGAGGCAGAGACTTTTAAATGACATCAGTACAATAAATAAATACGCATAACCACAATTGATTCTTTTCATGCGTTGCCTCATCGTTAGGACAGTTGATTTAAATGTTCAAAAGTAAGAATGGAATTACACAGTACAATGTAAAGTACATGCAGAGAAGACATCACATAGAAAACACCATACTTATAGTAACAGAGACAGACTTACATAGGTCACACAGTTACCGTAGTCTATTAAGACCGTCTTTAAAAATAAGAAGTTTCGGGTTCTCTTTAAATATGGGTATGTGGGGTAAGCGTCCAGGTAGTGTATGTATAGGGGGAATAAGGGCACCGAAATACACTTATTTTACATGCATGGCCTACCCTTGGCTGCAGGTGCATCAGCATCGTATTTGCAGGCATAATTCTCATCGCACCACTGTGATGATAGAATGGTAAATCAACAGGTTTATTACCTGAAATTCTCAAACAATTATCTAAGCCTTGATTTCTAAAAATGTGAATAACGAAACGGTGCTTTAGTGAAAACAGATTTTAGATCCATACTTATCAATATCAATTGTAATAGAATTGTAATATTTTCTACAATGATATTTTGTTGAAGCATTTTTGCACTGGCCTGTGAAGTTAAATTGCTTATTCTGGTCAAGTTATCAAAATATAAATATGGAATTTTATGAAGCTCTGCAGCAAAAACAACAGGGTGAAATCCTCCAAGATTTTGATCAAGTTTTTGATCGATGTTAACTGAAAATAAAGGTTTATTGGAGGAACAATTTTTGTGTAAAAAGGGGCAATCATTTCACAAGTTCTGGCAGCCTGACGTGAAGGCTTTGTTTTCTCACCTTGCTATTGCCACATGTGGTTCCTATGTAGGCCCTCCTCTCAACCCCTTTCTCACATTGACCAGTCTCTGTGTCATAACAGTCCAGCCTATCACACATCTCAGCATCATTGTCCCCTCCCTGAAATGACAAGGTTAAAACTCAGTAAAAAATGTTTTTTTATTAGATTAATGAGCAACATTGGGTGGCTGCTGTTGCACTGTTTTGAAATTAATACTTAATACTGTATCAGGCATTCAATGAACATACTCATGTTAGTACTATTACCATGGATATCATGGTTATGAACTGGAATTTGTTCCTTGTTTATTTAAAATGTATATAAATAACTTGATGGGGAATCGGAATTAAAGATAAAAATGTCAATATTCTCCTATGTCAAGGCAACGAGATTATATTAACACATATCTCGTTGGACAAGGGCATATAATTAATATGAATAGAACTTGTTGATAGTAAAATTGAATATATATGTATGAGTATTTCTTATCCTCATTTATGACAAAGATGGGCCTACGGTAATATATGCAACAACAAACAAACAACAATTAACAGAGGGAACACAATACCAACTATACTCACATATATAGTATTAATGATTTTCAGTCCAATTAAAAGAATCTACTTAATATGTAAACCTGGCGAGTGAATATCTTATATCTTCTTCAGATAATAGAACTCCTTATAACCGAAATATTCATGAACGTATACAGTGCAGATTACTCTGAGCTGAAGTCCTGCTCGTTCTCTTTATTGTTTTTAATTTATACAGATCATAATATCTCTGGTCGAAACTCCATGGGTGGCTAAGAATGAGAGTTATTGATATGCTATGAATAACGTTAGATTTTGAAGTATTTTGTGCACTGTGTTGATAAAAATGTCCCTAGCCTTTATAGACTATAATCTTTGGTGAATCTTCTCATGCTATAAATAATAAGAATGATATTCTATAAACAATTTAGTTTACGACCCCATCACTTATTGGCATCTCTCGCTAAACATTTGAATTGTATACACAATCAGACAGGGAGTATGAATTACCTATAGGCTATATATTTAAGGAATAATTTTCGAGGTTTTTTCTGGTCACGGTCTCTATAGCGTCCGGGAGTTCGAGGGTGAAGCCCGAGAATTCCCAGACGCTATAGAGACCGCACATATTGGAGGGTCGGGGATTTCATCATATTTCCCCACATGCCTAAGACATACCCCCATACCCCGGGGGCCCGGGTTGCAATCGATAATTGCATTAATCACTCGGTCGTATCTGAATGACTTAAATTGAAGAAGACAAATAATGGGTTAAGAAAAATACGAATCTTTCTTTCGTCACTAGCTGAGAACATGGATTATCACTTTAACTGGACCAATATAATTGACTAACATTGTGATTTCATTTTTTATTAAGTTTAAAGCAAACTACTAAAAATAGATTACCCTGAGCTGAACTCCTGCACCTTCCCGTTACTGTTTTTAATCTAAATATACTATATTTTTGGCCGAAATTGCACTTGACCAAGTATGAGAATTAATATGTAAACCTGGCGAGTGAATATCTGTAATTATATATAAGTAATCTTCAATTATCTTGTACACCCATCTTTTCTCTTAAATAGATAATAGATCGGAGAGGATGTACTCATAAAAACGTCCAGAAGTAAATCGCCCCAGAATATACATTTTACTGTGATAAATTAGCTGCTTGTGAGAGATAGTCAACCTCTCTCTATGGTCTATTGGACCGACCCCCCCCCCCCCCCCCCCTCCCACACAAAGCTGTTGATTGTTGTGTTGACAAGCGTTGGTCAGCGCTGAGCCTGACCAACGGTAGAGTGTTAATTGGTACTTATTTGGCAATGTTCGTGAGCCCCCTAGAAACGGGACGGAAATAGGTAACCATATTTTTTGTTTCTTTTTTAAATATGGCCATATGAAACAATTCCTTCCGTCCAAGTTGTAGTGTAGTATCACTGATATCGAGAGAGAGTGATAATAGCGTAGTTTTACGGGGAAAATACATCGGAAAACACATATCCCCTCGCCATGCGTTAGTATATAACGAGAAACCCGAATTATCGGGCATCGTTGGAAATGTTCAATTATAGCTACGGCCGTCTAGCAGAGCGTGGTTTCGATCCACGGACCTCTGGACTCCATGGGTGGCTAAGAATGAGAGTTATTGATATGCTATGAATAACGTTAGATTTTGAAGTATTTTGTGCACTGTGTTGATAAAAAAACGATTAGCAGAGCTTGGTTTCGATCCACGGACCTCTGGGTTATGGGCCCAGCACGCTTCCACTGCGCCACTCTGCTTCTGATGTAGATAACCACCTTATATTATGGTAATATTGTCATGAACAATACAGTCGATCGATAAGAGATGATGCAATGCTTCAGATGGTAAGAGATCATCAAGGTACAGTAGTTGATAACTGATGACTTTGTTTTACTTAATTCAATTTGTATTACATATTTTAAAAAATCATTCTATGATTCTATGATTCTTTAAAAATAAGTCGTTAATATTGTTGTGGATAGCTGAGAACATTTTTTCTGTAAGATGAAATGCTACCCAATAAAAACATAAACAGACATAAACTCAAATTCTGAATCATGTAGCCTGAAAAATGTGTATGTTGGGTGATTAGAACCTGTAGTTGTAGTGGGGGTTCGTTGTCTGTTTGCTTAGGGACCCCCACCGAGGCGATAGCCGAGGTGGGGTCCCGGGCAAACAGACAACGAACCCCCACTACAACTGAAGGTTCTAATTGCTTTAGTCTCGAATTGTTGGGATTCACCATCACTTCCAAATTGAAAAACAACAATAACAATTCACTCTCAGTTCGCTGCGTCAGTTACCCTCCAATTCCTGTTACAACGGCCACCCCTCGATCACCACCCAAAAGGGACTGGGCTAAACCCAGACACACCCGTCACGCCGCACGCTCTCCATGCTGGTCAGCATGTACAGGGAGGGGAGGGCTAATTTTATGTTTGCACTAGGTTATGCCTCCTCACTCTTCAACGATTCATTTTAATACTTTATATTATACTTTATAACCTGTACATTGTTGATGATTTATCTTACAAATTATTGACAATAGAAAAACGTTCAATTCTAGCATGTATGACTTGTATGTATGTAGAAGGTTTAGTTGTGAAAATAATCGATTTATGTATTGTGGGCACAATGCAAAAGTCAATGTTCTATAAATTTAAATCTTACTAAAAACAAATTGACAAACAAGGTGAAGAGGTGACTCAACAAAGGTTGAAAACAGTGTAAATATAGTATCAATTATATCCCCTTAACATGGAGTACACCATGATTTAGTTGATAGTTTAGTAAGTTATTAGTGAATCCTTCCAGCTTCCCAATTAAAGATCGAATATAGAAGTGATGAGAACAAAACCTAAGCATCATATATTATTAGCTATGTCTTAAAGAAATAAAAATATAACATCAAAACAGGGCGCCCTTGGAAGATCTATGGTCGCCCTTGGAAGATCTATGTTCGCACAGAAAGTGTCATGACCTTTTGTCAATGTCACTGTATTGCAAGTTGGAAATAAAAATACTTATATATATACTAGCCCAATCTACCCCCACCAATATCTAAGGGATACAACTTTGCATCTCCCCTATGAACACATAATGAATGGTCCTACATGCAAAACCACTCACAGGTCCCTTCCCCGCTCGCAAGGAAAGGCCTGTGTGACCTGCGTGTTTCTGACCCAACCTACATTGCCATATATAGGCATATGACCTATATAGACTTAGAAACAAAGCCAAGCGTGGCAGTGGTGGAGCACTGGGTGCAGAGGTTGACTTATAACTGGTTGTGTTTGGAACTGCATGTGAGTTCAACAGATCATCACCTCTTAATTTGAAATATTGTTAGTCGCTGGCATCATCAATTGGTTTGATCTTGAATTCAATGTCAGACATGTTCCCTTCTACTTTCTAGTGATAAAATGTTAAAATAAGGATGGCAACAAATTATTAAATGTCCTTCAGGAAGTGCTGGTATACAAACACAACCAGAGGCCAACAAGCCTTACTAGAGTGAAGCAGATGGGCGCAGTAGAAGGAGCACGCAGCTGGAGAGTACACTGCAGATGCATGCAGTCAGGGGAAACAGGGCAGGTTAATGAGCAGAGTAGGCCGTACAGCTATCGACCAGCACAACCAATGCCAGGTCCACACAACTAAGTCACGGAGAACAGGCTAAATGGTACATACATGCTGAAATTAGGATTGACAACTTTTGGTCGATTCAGTTTTCACAATAAGGGCTATTTCCCTACGATCTCAGTCGCCGTGCAGTTGCCTCCCCCCACTAGGTCTAGTGTCCAGCCGTGTTCAACAGACCGGAACCAACACGTTGCTAGACAAGGACCGTGGTCACCGGCCCGGAACCATCTAGTTGTCCGCTCTCCCTTAGTTTACCAGTAAATACCCCAAAATCCCAAGAATTCGAGACTAATGGGCGATTAGAACCTGTAGTTGTAGCGGGGGTTCGTTGTCTGTTTGCTTAGGGACCCCACCGAGGCGATAGCCGAGGTGGGTCCCGGGCAACTACAACTGAAGGTTCTAATTGCTTTAGTCTCGAATTGTTGGGATCCTCCATCACTTCCAATTTAAATTCATTTGGCTGATTCACTTCATTCATTTATACCACCATTAACCAGGCACACTTATCAACACACATATTACAACCTATGTAGCAGACCCGCGGTCACCCACCGCGGTCACCCATTACGTCACGTCATGCCTCGTTGGTCAGCCCACTCTCTCTCCCTCCCTCCCTTACTAAACACGCACCGTGGTCAACAGACCGTAACGAACATGTATTCTGCGCTCACCCAGTATACCCTCAGATACCAACAATTCGAGACTAAAGGCCTATGGAGAAGAGAAATAATGGGGGAAAAAATAAGAATTTAGCTGAGAACATGGATTATGACTTTAACTGGGCCAACATAATTCACGAACATTATGAGTTCATTTCTCATTAACTTAAAGCAAACTGCTAAAAATAATAGATACGCTATGTTCCCTGAATTTGAGGGGAAATCAGACACAATTCAGGTTAACAGAAATCCCAGCTAAAGGGACATATACATTAAGTAAGTGGGCAATTTGCAGGATAATCACAAAAAGTTTAATCGAGAATTCTCGTAAACCGAGTTCAGATGAAGTGGACAACACTTTATAAATTAATACTTGACTGCTTACTGCACAATAGAAGGAACCTTTGCCAGCCTGGTGCACACATTGGGCATCAAAGTCATACTTCTGTCCTGGCGGGGTTTTCAGTTCATCGTCCCACCCGGGCACCCCTGTCTCAGCATCATTCAGTAGGCAGTTCTTCTCAGATCTAATAACAGAGAATGAATGAATGAAAGAATTTTTCATTCTATTTGAATACGGTACTAGTGATCGATTTGCTCATAATATTTAGCTTCATATTAAAGTGGTGACGATACCCTGGAAAAAAGATATATTCGGCTTTGAAGATGAGTAATGTAACTCTTTTTATACCAAATCAGAATACAAATTCAGCTAACATCTTTTACAGACCTCCTGCTAGTATGTAATTTATGTATATTATATACTTATTTGTAAGAATAATAATTGTGATCCGTTAAAATATCTCAGTGAGATGTTGGGATTTAATATAATAATAAGTATAAAGTAACTTAAGCTTAATGACACTTTGTGATAATATTATTTAGTGACTTAATTCTAAATAAGGCCAAGCTATATCTTACAGAGTGAGATAAGACAGCCAGTCCCTGAAGTATTCCCTGGAGCAACTGGAGAATGTGAAGGTGTTGTAGAAGTTGTCTTTATCCAAGTTGCCCGGGCTGATGGCCATGATGAATTGGTCTTTAGACAGGCAGGTATTATCCTTGTTGCCATCGTGCAGTGCACCTAAGCTGTATATTAAAACAATATAGTATGAGTAAAATTCAATTGTCAATCTTGGTTGTGTAATGGTTAGCATGTTCACACATCAAGTGAGAGACCCGGGTTTAACTCCCACTTAACAACGACTTGTTTTCGGGGGGTTGTTCAACATACAACTATTTCCTAATCTGTAGATCTCCCAGTTGCATAAATAAATGTCCATTCTGGCTTTACATTTAATGTGAATAAAATACAATGAACATGGGCGCTCAAGATAATTATTCAATTCAACTAAAAATGATAAATATTATGCATATCCAAATATATATTTGATATAGCCTTCATTCAAAAAGATCTGTTCAGTGATGTCCAACTGTATATTAAAACGCATTTTGGTCTGGGTTATTTGAAGGGATTGGTGAAGGCGAATTGGAAATTTTCTGGTGACTTCAGGGCTTCATAAAATGCTTTTTAATTTGGAAGTAATGTGGGTGATACTCGGTCTTCCGTATATTTAACAGTATTTTACTGATTTGTAATATCAATAATCTACAAAGGACAATTTTAAAGCTATTTTGTGGACTTAGAATAAATAATAAATACATAATCAAACAAATACAGTTCTTACTTGTGGCCCATCTCATGAGCGCCTGTTTGTATGGTGGCATACTGTCCGTTCTCCTGGTTGACAGATGCCCTCCTATACTCACAGATACCCCAGATGTCAGCCAGACCCCCTATAGGCCGGGGACTACCATCATCACGGAAACCTCCTATCAACTTATAGCTGAAAAATAGTTTTCGCATAGTTCTGATACATTGATATTTAGAATAGCAATTGCAGTAAGTGAGTGTTGCAAACACACAAAATCATGTAAAAGGTGTAGTATGGAACTTGAAGATCCCCCAGGGGTAATGTTGTATTAATATAGGTTCTATAGTGTGTAATATGGAGCACCATAGGCTACAGCATTGGTCGTCATACGACATACGACATGTATGCTTTGGCCTGTGTATCACCCGGTTGACGGAAGTGATGCAAAGATGCAAAGACAGATTCACCATTCAATTCTAACAAGTTTTCACTTTTTTTTCGCCAAAAATATTGGGAAACATGATTAATACAAAATTACCTTCGGGTGATCTACAAATCACACTTGGGCTACGCGATTTTGTTCAATTGCTATGGTCACTTACTGCTACACGCGCTTGTCCTAATATGGAACATCAGGATTACTGTCAGGCAATTTTGTCTATTTGACATTATAACTTTCCCAATATCTAATCTTATGGAAATTAATATATATCCTTTTATGCTTAATAAAAAAATAGTTATCTATATTTCGGAATGGTCAATCATGAGTAAAATAGTTAAATATATTCCCTTATTAACATTCCCGATGTGCATTCAAAAATCTGCCACTGCATGCAGAAGTGCATCTGACCAGTCACAGAAGTGCAATCCGCTCAAAAAAGCAGTTTTGCACCCGGTTTTGAACCTGATGAAACATGCATCATGTGATGCACTTCAAAATGCATATCAAAGTTATGTATCTAAATCGGGTGTGTATGCTCTAGTTGCATGTAGTTGAAATATTATATCAAGTGATGGACATGTACATATTTGTACTGTTGATTAATATTCAAGACTTTACTGCATATCCCTTATGTGATGTGTCACAGGAAAATGAGTTACCCGTTGGAAAACCCATATTTTTCAAAAGGGTCTATTAACAAAATCATTTTTATTAAGTAACTCCCCTCTCATATTCCACATATATATCAGATATAAACGATAATAGCTGCACAAACCAGGTGCCTCACTGAGTGCATCATCACTGCGTGTTTTACACCTGATCAGTAGTGCATCATTGGGAGCATCAGGAATCGGGTCAATAGAGCATACTGTATTTATTTGAGAATCACATATATATATTCATGAATCTGTATAACCTAAACATTCTTAACACTTTGCTATAATAAATAATTGTTCAAACCAAATCCAAACCAACAACTACAATAACCTTCTACACCACAATGAATGAAGCTACTGCAGGCCACAATAGCTGGCACTGCTCACTCACCTGCATGGCATTCACACCTACTGACTGGCACTCCACTCTCTGACACTCACACTCAGTCTCTGACAACCATTCCTAGAAACCCCTCTCCACAAAACTAAACAATGTAATACTAACTATATAAATAAAATAAGAATTAAATGAAAAACCATCTCAAACCAAAAGAATAGAATGTTAACTTTAAAAAAAAGGAGCAATATTTTTCGTGATACCTAAATTCCCATTGGAATCAGCTTTAATATAATGTCAGTTGATTTCATGCCAATATACAACACAACGGTTTTTAGACGATCTGTGGTCCAAATTTGATCATATTACATGGTCAGTTCTCACGAAATGGGGCAATGGGTGATTTCAGAAGACATTTTTTCAAACTTCTCAGAATTAGGAAATATTTGTGCATTGATAAATAGGGTATGTGGGGAATGTAACCTGAAAATCGCTATTGGGTTGAATGTGAATGAATATTTCTCTCTGTGCATCAATTTGAATTTTAAACTTATTTTCTCCTAGGTGCCTACGTTGGGGTAAGCTTTGTTGATTTATGAGCCAAAAATGTGAGGAATTACTAGCCAATAAAATTAGCTTTATCATTGTACCCTTCCCAACATATTGGATGACATATTTAATGAGTTTTAGAGGATCTGTAATGTGTAGAGGTCTGAAAATCTCAAAAGAAAATGCCCGACATAGCACCCCACCCACCTTTAGTCACCCCACCCCCGATGTAGGCACCCTACCCCAGACATAGGCACCAATCTCAATCATTCACAAAAACGGTTAGAAGTAGTTAAACCTGTTGGGGATTGATTTTATATATTTTTTATAGACTTTACTGCCCCTATGTAGGCACACTGTGATTTTAGAGATAAACGATAAAAATAAAAATGTAAGCTCAGTTAACATTGGAATAAAAAATGCTGACTGCCCCCATTTCGTGAGAATTGACCATTTATCTTTTTTATTCCACTTTGGCCGACGTCAACGTCACCTTCAACATTTGAAGGGAGATGAGCTGTGTAGTCTCATACAAAAAATTTGAATGCATTGTATCTGCTTCACTTTTTCTTTTAATTTTCGAATGGCTACCTTTAGTATATAAATGCTCAGTCTCAGCTGTTTATTAACAAAGGGAAAATACAAAACCTCAATATTAAAGTTGTATAGTGAACTCTTCATACTTCTGTTTTGCCATTAACCCCATTAAAATTTCTGGTCGGGGGATGACAATTACATGGAAGTACCTCACACTGTTTGAATCCAATGATACATTAATCACTTTTTCATGTTAAATATTGGAGACAAAACATTATTTGCAAAATAGATGACTTAGGGATTCTTCTTTCTATTCCCCTTACATCAAAATATGGTGCCTATCCTCACATGCTTACCATTATGCCACTTGTTGTCACCAGATGGTGCTACTGTTTTCGCCATGCGCTACTGTTTTCACCAGGTGGCGCTACTGGTCACTGTAGTGCATTTACAATTTCTTTTACAATGACAGCACCACTAAACATTTACGTTGCATTTCTTCATTACATCTTCCTCATCATATACATAGAAACATCCCAAGAAATATCTTACAATAGATCCCTATTGTAATTTATCTTTTTAAAAAGGGGTCATAACAGAAACACCCCCTGTGACCATATACAGAAATTGTATGGGTGCATGGAGCGCCCTAGATCTGTTGTATACTAATGTACACAGAGTGGTAAATCTCACTGTGTTTGTGGCTGATGACAGCAAAATAGATGAATAAACAGATGGAAAACTTAGGCAGATGGGAGCAATCTTAGGCTACCCGATACTGAGCAAAACTTTCATTCCAATTGATTTAAACACTTTTACTCATGCCAGCTTAAACATACTTGCTGTGGTGCAATAAAAGTGATGCCCTGAGTGCATCAAAAACTGCATACTTAGACCTGATACTGAGCGGAATTCTGAGAGCATCAAAAACTGCATTTTTAAATCGGGTCAATAGAGCATTGTAAAATCAAGTTTGAGCCTCACAACTGTTTACGATTTCCACTAGTAAAGCACCAGGTCAAAATCGGGTCAATATTTCCAGGTTAAAACAAGGTTAGAAATGCAATCCTGCACAGGGTTGTTTCAAATAACATTTCAAAAAATTCTTTTGGGGACTTTAGACTAATTTCTCTATTTCAGACCATACATTACTAACCCAGTAAAGAGCGTGGCCTGGTCAAAAGGACCCAGTGTATCTTCCACTTCCGGTTTGTTGATCCAGACTTCAAACGCATCCAGCGCGTCATAAGCGTCAGTGTAGTACCCTCGCGCACCACCAGGGTATTTAGATACTTCTGTCCATGGAGAATCGTTGGTTGTCTTGATAAATCAGAATTTAAGATTGTATTCAAAGTCATCACTTTTTATTGATATCTAGTGTCTAGCGGCTATTTCTTTAGTGAGTCTTTCTACGAAGCATCTCATATAAAATGCATTATTATAAAATGTGATATAAAGAAATCTTTAGGCCTACATTTTCGCCTTGAACAGTTGGACTTATTTGTATGTATGTATTTTATTCGGGCGAAAAAAACCCAAAACATTTTCGATTGATTTGGCGACTCCAAAAACTAATATGTAGATGCATGTAAACGATCTAATTTGATAAAGCGAGGTATTATTCACAAGACGTCATATCACCCCAGTCAGTGGCAACTCCACTGGCAGCCATATTAATTGTGGAGCTACGCATAGGTAGGCACTAGATCGAGAGGCTTTCCCGTTTCTAGGGTTAAAAGATGACGATTATACTTATTTTCTCATCATGACACACTAAAAATGACTATATAACCTATCAGCATATTTATATTACATTCGCTAATCTTAAATGCAAAATTAGGCATGTATAATAATCTATGAATGGAAAATATTTAACATTAGCCTATTGGACTTGTAGGCAACTCTGCACGGACACGTTAATAATGAACTCGATCAACAGCATAGCATATAGCACCCACCCTTTGGGTCTAATAACAAATTAATATTTGTTTGGGAAATTTCAATATAACTGCCCTTACCTTAGCAATGTAGATAGCCTGGAGCCTGACGTAAATGGCAAAATCTGTCTCATCAATACTCATGTAACGGCTATCGATCTGTAAATTTAAATTATAGTTATTTAGTATCTGCAATGTAAAATCTAACCATCATCCCTTACTTGCACAAAGCACACACAGTATGTGCCATTCAAAGGTAAATACCAGCGTTTAATGAAAAAAGGAGGAATCTTGGAATATTTGTTTAAACCTTGACTTGAGAAAGAACATAATGGTTGAGTGAAACCAAAAAGTAAAAAAAAAATGTTTCCGGCTTAGTTTTTAATGCAGACCACTGAAATTTACTACCGTTCTTTATATATAGGAGTCTATTGGGGAACAGGGTTTTTACTCCATTTGTTTCAGCAAATCAGACGATTGAATCATGCATTTGCATATAACTATACTCGGCACCTAGTGCTGGGGTATGTGTCCCTCTATGAAGTCAACAGGACCCATACAGAGTGCCGCAGAACTAATGTAAACAGGGGTTGTCCAAAATCTGACAAACGTTGTTCAGCTGAATTGCTGAATTGCTATGCTATACATTTTAATGTAGGCATTGACCTATTTTCCCTGAAGAAGTCCACCATATAGGGCGAAATATTGGACTTAAGAAAATAAAATAAAATTCAACCAAAGATGACTTGAGTTAACTTCTTCCTTAACAGATTTATCTAATATTTTGTACTGTTTTCTCTGAAAAAGGAAGGAGGTATGGTACATGGGTTCACCGCCAATATTTGTGAGGAGTTTCAGGAAAATGAGTCACAAGTCGTAGAATTGCTATTTTTCAGTGTTTTATTCACAGGATAAATTTGTGGGAATGTTTTCATGGTTAATGTGGCATGAATACACAAACCAAATTTCAAGACAGTGTATTAAATATATCCATGCATTTCTAAGGTCATCTTATAGAGTATATTTAGCTACTTTACTAGTAAATGTCTTATTAGATCTATGTCCTACTGTGACTTGTGACTCATTCTCCTTTAACACATCAGATTTTAATTCATGAGATAGGTAGTAAATATATAGTGTAGGGACACATTTAGCATTAATGTCTACACAGTAAATGTCATTATGTTTACCTTGTTTACAACATGCACATAGAAGAACTGAATGTTGGCGATCGCCTTGTCGGTGTCCCCGGTTTCATCCAGCCATCTTGAAGAAATACAAACAAAAATGTACAAATCACCAAATTGCAATAAACAGTGTCAGAATTGTCTACTGGAGGAACCCAAATAGCATTGTTTTTTTTGTTTAAAAAAAAACCCAATTCCCATGAGCACTACATAATTCACGAAAATCAAGTTACAAATATAAGATTTCTCATACTCTTTTTTTTTTGTTTTTACAACATCTTTATTCAACGTATCCTGCCATCTAGGCCTTACAAATCTAAACATTTTATAACATTTAATAAAAACAATATAGTTGGGAGACAATTGATTTACGATCAAAGATCTTACATGGTTTACATAATACATTTTGTACTAAAGTGAATATATATAGTGTCGCCACTTGGCTTCAGTTAGTTCTCATACTCTTACTTTACTCTTATTATTGGGCCATTTATTACATTGTCTACATAGCAAATTTCCTAAATGTTCTTTACATGCTTAGGAAGGAAAAGTATACTTTTCCTTGCCAAGAAATCTTAAATTATAAGGATTTCTTATGCAACAGGCCCCTTATAATTAGAAATAGAGACTTTAGCTGACCTCTTGTAATATAAATGGACAGTCCAAACATAGCAGCATCAGTACTTCGTATAGTTAGCTGTATATACTGTAACCCATAGTATGTTAATATAGCAAGGTATAGGGTTGGTGGTTCGGCTACTCCGTAGTTAGCCTTCTCAAATCTGGATACCCTCCCCTCTTCTCTCTTCCTCTCTCCCCTCCCTTCCCCACCCACTCCCCGCCCTATCCCTTCCCTTTTCTTTTCTCTCCCCTCCCCTTTTCTCTCCCCTCCCCTTTTCTCTCCCCTCCCCTTTTCTCTTTCACTCTTTCCCTCTCTCTTCCTCTCCATCCGCCCACTCTCCTCTCACCTCCCCAGCCTCTCCCTCACCTTTTTCTCTCTCTCCCCTCCCCCTTTTATTTCTCTCCCTCTTCTTCTTACTCCGCTCCCCCTCTCCCCTCCGCTCCCCTCTCCCCTCCCCTCACCCACACCCTCTCTCCCCCTCTCCTTGTTTCTCCCTAGGAAACCATCTCCTTCTTCTTTCCCCCTATAGAAGTCACTAGTGGAGGAATACAAATTAACATTGTCCATATAACAGATTATTTTCCTAACTGTTTTTTCACATTTGCCCCTTACTAATCATTAGAAATATAAACTATATTGGACCTCTTGTAGATGGGATAGTCCAAGCATAGCAGCATCTCTACTCCGTAGTTAGCCTTCTCAAATGAAGATGGCAGCAACATCTTCTGTCCTTTCATCTTTCTCATGTCTTCAACCTTGGCTTTAACCTCTGGTCTGATGACTGGAAAATACTCATTATGGAAATTTAAATTAGTATGGTCAAATGAAATCCAGTATTGTAATGGATTGAAAATGTTCTATTCAGGCATTCAAAATTATAATCAGCTATACAAAGCTATACAGGTTGTTTACATTAAATAGAAAAAGACAATATATTATAGACTAATACACGCAAGATAATATGCATGTCAGACAATCATTCAATATTTTCATTGATGAGCTTATTGATGTTCAGCTTTCTGAGGATACTTTCATGTTCTTGTTGTTGATTGGAAAACTAATGGATCTGATATGGTTGGGTAAAAGCTGAGATACTAATAGTAAGACTTACAATTAATGGTTGTCTATATAATAATACGATATCAAGTAATCCTGAGGACTGAGAACATCATCCTATGAGATATTATATAAGTGATGTGTTACAAAAGAATTGGTGATGATGTGCAAAATATGAACTTTCAGCTATCACCATATTTGACAAGATGAGATCAAACGAATTTCAATGATAAGGACATCTAATTTTGTAAATAAGTACTAATTTTGCATGAAAAAAAGTTAGCGATCTTTCTTGATGGTCAATCACTAGTAAAATATTTGAATATCTAATACGTATATATATAGTCCTTAGAATAACCTCAGATATGCATAATCACATTTAGTATAGAGCCTTGAAATTTGGCACTTGTATTTATGTTACTAGCAGCGCTAAACACTCCAAAACATTTTGAGCAAGGGAAATCATGAAAAATGTATTTTCTTACGCCACTTGTGGAACACATCACATGTTCTTGCTGAATAAATAAACTACACTAAATCTAAGTGCTTGTTGTATGAATCCTAAAGCACCTACCCCCATCATGATCCAGTGGTTCCTCCAGGGCAAGACTTGTACACACTTTGTGGTTATAAATCGTCCTCACAGACTCAGCCTCAGTGACTGGCTCTAGGCTTGCCTCCCCACCATGGTAAACAAATGAGGCTCTCTGAACATAATTATCTTTTGTATTTAAGTCTTTATCTAATCAGAGATCATGCAGAGACATTAAAGAGGTTGTAAATAGCCTGAGTCAGCAAAATTAAGGTAGGAAGTAGGAAACAGAGAAATGTAAATGATAAAAAATGATAAAAGAAAGCCAGTCAGTAGAGCTTTAAACAGTAACATAATCTAGGTTTGATCATCTAAAGATGCGATTCCACTGGATCGCTTGTATATGTGCTCATGGCTCGCTCTTGCTGTGCTTGTTTATAGGGTACTTGTCATTCGCTCTTCATCCGCTAATATTTTTAGCACAAGACAAGCACAGAGTGATTCTACTGGTCTGCTTGTTTAATTCTTTCTGAAATCAATAGCAAATGCGTTGGTGTGCTCTCACTGCACTCTTGGTCCGCTACTTTAACAGGCAGAAAGAGCGGCGTGTAGTTACAGATATTAGCGCAGGGTCAAAAAGTAGCGCCAACGTAAAGTTTTAAGAGCACATAGAAAGCGCGTTAACCGATTCTATTGGACTGCTCTGGATTGCTCTGCCTTCGCTTGTTATGCGCTCTGGGAAATAAAAAGAGCAGGCCATGAGCGGACCAAAAGAGTGAGCCAGTGGAATCCCAGCCTAACCAATGTTAAGAGTTCTACATGCCAAGATTGCAGGGTATCGAAATAACGATTTATGTTCAAAGTAAAACTAGAAAAAGAGGTTGTAAATTATTAAATATATCAGGACAAGCAAATTAAAGTAAATTATAGGTGGTGGATCACAACCAAAAGAAAGATAACAGAACAAAAGAAATATCCAAATGATTTAATTTACTTTGGCAAATTTATGAAATATTGAAAACTGATTAAACGACCAAATTGTATATGATATATATTATGACTTGTAATAATTATATATTGACAATTTGGACACCATTAACTATATTGCCTTAATATTAGAAGGTTCAATTACTAGCACCTCGTTCTTTTCTATATAGAACATTGAAGGTTTCAACAATGCTTTATTTGTCATTATGCATTACTTCTCATATATTTCATAGGCCTACATATAAATCTACAAATACTTACATATTCGGTTTTATATGAACCGTCTGGGAGACTTGTTCTCCTGGTCACCGCCGTGGCTCCAGATCTTACATCGGTGTATGCTTTTATCTCCTTGAAATCATGACACAATATTACATTATCAACGCGTTATTCTATCAAACCAGTGTTGAACATGGGAGAATGGACCCAGAAAATGAGTCTTAAGTGGTAAGAAACAAATGGATCTTGAGATACCCTTATATTTTAAAAGATGGGATCAGGCAGATTCCAACGCCCGGGTGTTATATGGTTAGTTGTTGCATTTCGTTGTTAATATACCTTGTATCACTGAATATTCTTTTGTTGGATATCATGCTTTGTATCGCATGGAATACTCGTAGCATTTGAATAAACAGAAAGAAGTCAGGCGACATGAAAACAATCGCGTTCTGTGAATAATGTGTTTTCTATATCAATTGATGGACCTCAAATGTAACCCTATCAAATATTGATTAAGTCGAGATAAAAATTCTTTTACTAAAAACAAACAAAAAAACAAGAGCAGATTTGATTTTTCTCTATGATATGAGCCTTTCTTAAGGGACATGTTCGTGTTTACAATTCTAAATCCACTTATCTAAGAAATGCGGCACCTGTTTTATTGTGTGCCTGTGGAATAATTTATGTAGACTCAGTAATCTTTTGTCACCCATCTTCTACTATTTACTATGTCGATATTCTATTATTTTTTAGAACTTCACTCTTTTCCCCTTTCATATAGGATTTAAAAAAGAGAGAAAAACAGAGAACACAGTATGTCAGTTGTATCTTGGGACATTATTCTGTTAATGGAGAAATAAAGGGAGTTCACCGACTCCACTGAAAACGAAGTCTAAGTAAAAGTTATTTCAAACAAACAACCATTTACCGTTTTGAGATCCTGCTGGATATGTTTGATCTCTCCATTGTTTCCAATGAAGAGAGGCACATTGTTCATGTGGCTGTTCTCCTGCAGGTTGAATTCTACCTTTTCTCCATAGAGGGCGAATTCCAGTTTAATGTCATTGGAAAAGAGTCCTGTGTTTTCTTGACTTACGTTTGTGTAGGCTATTTCTGAGTAGGAAGTAAAAGCTAGAGGATTAATTTATTGGAAATCATACGTGCGGTTGTTATATTATCTGAGAGGAGCATACGAAAAGATCTGGGATATATTTCGAGGCTATAGATTCAGAAGATTCACCAAAGATTATATAGTCTATAAAGGCTAGGGACTTTTTTTATTATTAGATATTTATATTAGGCATTTCTTTAGATTTAGAGATGCCATCTCAGCTATTGTGACAAAACAAATCTTACCAAATTCACTCATATTATGACTTAAATTGACTGTATTTATCAATAGTCTGCTGTTGTTAAATGTTTATACAAGAATTTTAAGTCCAGTCACCGAAATCAAACTCCACCCCCACCCCCCACCCCCTTCCACCCCAATACTTTCTGTCAGATCGTCAGATAATGTACAATCGGCAGCTCTACACAGTTAGTATATTGTCCTAAATTAAGCTAGAAATGATAAATACTATGTATATCGCCTTGATTCAAATACTGTATTTTGGTCTTGTTGAATGAGCTGTATTTTGACCAATTACCCGACAGTAATTTCTAGCGTAACGGGGTTATCCCTAAAATTTTAACATATGATCACGCAAAAAAACCCAAAAAAAACCCAAAAAACATATGATCACGCTGTTAGATAGGATATGGGATGCGCATTACTGGCTCCCCTCTTTTAAAGTAGGATAACCCAGATCCTAATACCTTCAATATAATAGATGGGAAACTCACTGAGGCATATGCAATAGGGGAGTTTTAATAACCCCATTTTATTTTAATGCACTTTCGTTACCTATTGGGGTGGGAATCTGGGTCTTACAAGGGTGTATTAACTTGCTCTTTTTTTCTTTTTTTTAATAAGGGGGTGGGGGTTCCCCCGTAGATTTTATTCACATATCCTACCACCGATCGAGGCTTCTACAATGCTAAAAATATGGCACTCAGCTTCTTTTATGCTATTTTTGGCTGTTCTTCAAATAAAGCAGAATTCGACTGCCTTCAACATACTTAACCACGACTGCATATTACATCACTCTTTCTCTTTCTACTTATTATTGTTAATACATCATTATCTCTTCCTGCTCAGGTACCACACAAAATCCTAATTTCTTCAATAAACTTTTTCCACTCTTCACTTTTAACCTACTTACTTTTAACCCTGGGAGTTAATTTTTCTCCATATCGCATTGCTCTAAACTTTTTCAAGATTTAAAAAGAAATACAATAAATGTGGCATCATTTTCATGGAACAATCGTTGTCTATGTGTATAGTTTTTGGCTTGTATTACAAATCAGTTCATAACGTCGATCTAGCTATGTTTTCATAAGAAGCCCCGCATTATATTAGTTTTATTTATATCTTGTTCATTAATCAATCGCAAATTTTATATTTTTGTTTTAATATTTCGACAGAAAGGATGGAATTTGGACCATTGTACGATAGGACTGAATGGAATCCATGATTAAAATTTATATCTTGTTAATTGAAGTGTGTATATCCAACTTCCGGTAATTATGGAAAGGCAAGATAACAAAATATGGAAAGGCAAGATAACATATCCGTATATCTATAGGCACATATATCAATAATTCAATTTTAGATATACAAAATTGAATATTGGATATTTGAAAATGCAATGATTAAAGATACACAAAACTTGGTTTCATTTAAAACATAATATTATATTCGAAGGATTACTTACCGACGGCATTTGTTAGGCCAATTGCTAGAACCACTGTTAAACATATCTGCAGCATTCTGACGTCCATTATCTAGAAATTGATAAGTACTGTTTGATAAATGTGGATATATATAGTTGGCCGTCTAGACGAACGGCAACCAAAGACTTCCCCCAACGAGAATGAACATCGCCCCCTCCCTTCAGTCATGTGGAATATAGTAGGAGAATCCCCAATTGAAAGCTTCTTTTTTCTCTCTCCAGAATATGGTTATAAGTCGACTCACTTCTATTGACGGAAATTGAGGTTATAGGCCTAGAACTAACTCTTGAACTCAGTTTGGACCGAGTTATACATTCCTGCAGTAAGGTATATGAGCGTTCTGTATTTAACACTGAAATGGCCATAGGGCGAGGGGGTGGGGGGTGGGGGTAGTTTCGAAGGCTTCACAGGTACTTCAGTGAGCTGGCTTACAACAATAGGCAGCTGGCTTGCAGTCATACCACATACTAATTCATACATTTAATAACTAACAAACTGACTCAGAAAGATAGGTGAATTGCGACACCACCAACTCCCCATGACTGAAAAGAGAACTATTTCTATGTCAAAAGAACACTTAATTAAACGAAAAGAAAAGTTCATATACAAATATTTAAAAAAGTCAGGAATTAGTTAGGAATTGGACCATAAAGTATTGTAAGGTACAGGGCGTCAACAAAATGTACTATCGCCAGCTCTACACATTTAGTAATTCCGCTAAATTAGGCTGAAACATGATAAATACTAGGTATATCTAAATATCCGAGCATATATGGCGTTGCGTTCATTTTCCTTTTCTTTTCTAATTCGTTGTTATTGGCAGACACTCATTACATCCCGGTATCTCCACTAGGTGGTTTTGTCCCTACCGTACTGCCTCAATATTAATGTAAGGAATTAGTAGATGATGGTGATTGTATTAGTATGATTTATATTCAAGTAATAATTATGAGGGGGAGTAAGGAGTGGGAGAGGAGTGAGTGTACCTGTGGAGTTGAGTTGAGTAGACTATTTCATTATTAGGCATCATGTTCAGTTTGGTTAGTTAGAATATGATATTTAATTGCTTTTTTGGTTCTTGGGGTTTATGTTTCGCATTTCAAGCTAATTGATACGTGTGTGATTTCCTATCGGCCTTCATTTAGAACAATTATAAAAGGGAAAAGAATAGCAAGGAAAGAGAGTAGATGGAAAAACCAAGAAAAAGGTGATGGCTGAGACACGCGAAAAAAGAAAGCCAGAGGGAGAAGGGGGAAAGGGAAAAGGTTACAACAGGAAAAGGAGTACGGGAGAAGTGCATGAAAGTGGAAAGGAAAGAGAAAATAGAGACAGGGTCAGGGGATAAAATAAAGAGAAAAATTACCTCTTACCTATATCGTCTCCCCATGCATTGACTGCTTGTTAAAACTGTAACTTAATTTATGTTCGATAGGTGTGAGTCGTTGACCATTCAAATTATCCATCTGCTCGTTTCCCAAGATATGGTATTAGAAATCTATTCAAATTTAATCTCAAAATCGGTTGCAGACCTACTTCAAACGTTTTTGTTTTCCTTGTTTGAGCTAGGATGTAGATTACAGGTACTGATATCAGGGTCTCGTTGAACAAAACCTTACTTAAATGTCCCATCCTTAGCCAACTTTTCTTGCCATTAAAGCAACTGGTAAGGAACCTTTAGAGACAAGATTTGCTATACATACATTGCTAATTCCTATTCAGTAACCCTCAATGTCATAAGCAGGAGGGTAGATTAGAGGGAGTGATATGAGGCCATACATTCAATATTAATAATATAGTCATATTCGCCTAAATCTGAAACCATTACCATTTAGTAATAACTGGAATTGTGTATGCATTTTTATTATACACGCATTGCTCTGAAAACAATGTATCTAGAGTGATTTACGCATAGTGCGTATATCACTAGTGATTTACGTGGGGTTGTCATGGCAACCAATCTGGTTTTTTTTACTAAGATTACCGGTAAAATTCAAAGTTATGACTCAATTTTTTTCTATTTTCATGATTGAAAGCTTGTATAATAAATCTGTTAACTAAATTGTTGGTTTCAGTCACTTAGAATATTGCACTCGTTGCTATACAACTCGTGCAATATTCACGCTCCTTCAACCAACTCGTTAGTTAACCTGTATAAAGCTGCATTCCCAGCTAAGCGACCAAAAGTATTTTTCTCGTTTTTTCACTGTATCCTGTACTGTATCGTTTTTTACGGAGTACTGTAAAATGGAAGATTCAAATAGAAAAATGAAGAACAATTTATAATTCCTCCAATATCCGGAGTTCTTCATGAATTCATGGCTTTTTCTAGAATATTTTTATGATTTTGGTTTTGCTGATTTATATTGGCAATTTGGATCAAATGGGATTAATTTGCAATTAGTTGGTTTCTTCATATACCTAGCCAGTGATATCCTTACATTTTCGATTCCAAAAGGGTTCCAAAAGTTTAAGAAGATGATAAAGTGTCATATTGAAAAAGGTCAGTCCTGGGTCTAAAGTCAATTTCCCGGCCGGTTGTAGTAGCACATGACTGAGTGGAACGACGGGCCTAACCACAATTATGTGTGGCATCATTGAGGCCTCCAACGATGGTCAAGGCAACGTATAGTCAAGGCCCTCACACACACACATCAAAATAACAAAAAACCCATGTACAGTTTAGCTTCTAGAGCCCTGTTCTCTGAAACCTTAGCAATTTGTGGTGAAGTGAAAAATAATTTATATACAGGGAGAATGGAGATCGGTATCACTGCTGTGGGGCTGAAGCCAGGACTGGGTGAGATTTTGCCCGGTCCTCTATAAGATAATTACTTTGAGAGATAATGAAATAAATTTGATATCAAAAGAAAACAGGTCAAAATCCTTTAATACTCTATCTGGTTGGCATTTGGATGGGTCTTTAAAGGTTACTTGCGGTGTCCCCCAAGGGACTGCCTTGGGGCCATTATTATTCCAAATGTACATAAATGACCTAAAAAAATGGATAAAGCACTCCAAACTAATCTTATTCGCCGACGATACGGTAGTATACAATTCTAACAGACATATGAAGGTATTAGAAGAGGAATTACAATTTGATCTCTTTTTGATATCTTTAAATATAAAGAAGAGTAAAGTTCTGGAAATAAGTAGGAGAAAGAGTCCTCAAACTCTTGTACAAAAACCAAACTTCTATATAGGAGATATCGAAATTGAAGAGACGTCCACTTATAAATATTTAGGGGTAATAGTTGATGACGAGCTTAATTTTAAGAAACATATGACTAAACGCTTAGCAATGGCTAGAAGTAAAATTTATAGTTTAGCCAAACTAAAGCAAGCGGCAGGAAGAAATACTCTCTTAACAATCTATAAAGTGGCAATAAGGCCACTACTAGAATTTGGAGACTTATTGTATAACGGTGGTAATAAATCAGAATTAAAAAATGTTGCAAGTAGCGCAAAATTCAGCCATAAGGGTTATACAAAATATGGAAAAGAGAACAAATACAGACCAGGCTCACATAGATTTAAGCTTAGAAATACTTGAGCATAGAAGAGAAGCCCACCTCTTAGAAATGGGATTTAAGGCAGCCCAAGTAGAGTCAAATCTAGATGACAGAAAATAAACCTGCGATCATTAGCAAAAGGAAAGAAAATGAAGATGATTAGACCTCAAACAGAACAAATAAAGAGGTCGTTCTTATATAAAATCCCCGAACTGTGGAATGATAAGGCCCCAAGGCACCAGTTATATAGCACACTGGAAGAATTTAACTATATTTAAAGAGCAAATATAATCCAGAAAATAGAAATATAAACTGTGATAGTAAAATGTGACCTGCTCTGCGAAAAGGGGTCTTATGTGCTTAGATATGAAATATAAAATGTGTTTTAGGACATAATATGCTGCAAAAAATTATGTTGATACGAAAAACAGAAGCCGAGATATGAAGTTCTGAAATATGATGTGTTGAAATGGGGTAAATAGCAAAAACTGCTGTACGGTTTTTACTTGCCGAACTTTAGTTAAACCCTTATATGATTTAAAAAAATAACAAAATTTTCTCAAAGTTTTCCGCCACGCTGTAATCTGTGAAAAATTTCATTTTCAATGGTTTTTTGAGTAAATTTTGTGTTTTTAACAGTTTTCCTGTTAAATAATGCCCCTATAGTCAGGTAGATTGGTGCAACCCTATGTGCACAGATGGCGACCCAGGTGTTCCTGAGGTGTTCCATAGGTGTGGATAACTAGGCTCCAGCTACAGGTAGCCGCGCGTCCACACCTATGGACACCCCCATAACTTCTTGAGAATGGACAAGCAAGGTTGTCCATTAGAGGCTTCATGTAGCCACCTTATTTTGATTGGACAAAAAAACATTTTAACCCATAATGTACATGGTATTGACACCAATTAAAATCACATAATTATGGATATTTGCTGTATCTGAGACTACTATGACAATGAGTTTATTATATATTTGTATATGAATGATTGGAAACAAATTCTGGGATAACAGTGGCTACATGAAGCGTTCCTTTACCGGCTTCACAAAGCCTGCTAATACAGGCTAATTGTACACATGTTTGGCACCGGAAATAATTAGTCATGTGACCTAACGTATATTTTCAAACATCAACGCGAAAATGAACATTCTCAAGGCTACACATAAATAGGGAATCTACTATTCCTGTATGGTGAGTATCATTCTCTCTTCTAAGTAATTAGTTTCCTTAAAGATATGGTTGAATAAACGAGCTTAAATTGTACATGTTCCATAGTATACAAACATAATAATAGGCCGTCATGCTGCGTGTAAATTACGCCTTCAGATACCACCCAAAATGGCAGTGATATGACTTTCACAAACAGGCGTTTTAGCTTCATGTGTATCCTATAATAGGCTATATGGTAGATGAGATTGTGTTTTGGCACTTCACTGTTCAAAACTCGCCGCTACCTAGAGGTGAGAACTGCACTGATTGCATTATGCCTAATGGCAAGGCAGACAAAACATCCAACCTACCGGTCCACAAAAAACAGGATGGTACATTTATTTATGATACCCAGACATTGTTAGACCTCTAACCTCGTAATAGGGTAATGATCCCTGCAATCCTGGCCCTGAGTTACTGTAGCCGCCCATGGACATGGGCGTCCATGGGCGGCTACAGTAACACACCTGTAGCTGCGCAACTGGTTACGTTCGGCCAGGGTGAAAGATGGCCATGATAGGCTCCAGTAAGCCTCCTTTGGAAAGCTAATAACTGGCTTGTGCACATAGGGAAGAATTGTTCAAATTGGTATTAAAGCATGAAATTTGGTACAGTGATAGATTTTGGTATGCTGATCAATTTTGGATATTGACCCATTCTGAAAAATTGTTTTCTTGGGTTCTGTTGCCATGGTAACATTTTTCAGTGAAATTTTGGCCATTCCCTGGAAATACTGAATTCTAACAAATAATTTGATAGGGTATACCCACATAAAGTAGTCTATGGAATAGTTCTCTAATTTTTAGCTAATTTTAGCTAATTATATGGTTGCTAGGCTATGTATGGTTGCTAAGCAACTGATAATATATTGAAATTTCTCCAAAATGGCTCATTTTATGTCTATTTTATGGGGTATGGCAATTATTTATGTTCTTTATGTTCTAACATTTATTTAATGATAACATTTTCAGTGATATGCTTCAGCTTTTAGAATTTCCAAAATGGCTGCCAAATGGTTCTAAGATCCAAAATGGCTGATCAAAAGACCCTTCGGGCCCACTTCCTAGTTGACTTGCAAGCTCATTCATTGTTAATATTAGTATGTACTTCAACCACATTCTGAACATTAGAATAGATCTGAGAACCTGAAATTTGGTACAGAGATACATTTAAATATGATAATTAATTTTTTATATTGACCCATTCTGAAAAGAATTATTCTGTTAGCTTCTGTTGCCATAGTAACATATTTTTAATTAGAATTTCATCAATTTTCCTGGGAAAACTGATTTCTAACAAATAATCATTATCAATATACCCAAATAAAGTAGTTATGAGATAGTTCTATGAATTAGGTAACTATTTCAGGCAATTCCATGGTTGCTAGGCTATTTATGGTTGCTAAGCAAGTGAAAATATGCTGAAATTGATCTGAAATGACTTATTTTATGCATATTTTCTGGGTAAAATCTATTTTTTATGTACTAAAATGTAATATTTCTTTAATAATCACAATTTCAGTGACATGCATTAACATTTAGAATTTCCAAGATGGCTGCCAAATGGTTCTAAGATCCAAAATGGCTGATCGAAAGACCATTTTTGCCATTTCCTAGATATGAGCATGTTCATGGTACATAATAGTATGTAATTCAACACATTCTGACCATTGAAATGACTCTTTTCGCTGTTCTGGACTAGGTTCATAAGTAACATCAGTTGCAAAAGGTCCTTTTTTCAAAGTAAATGGAAGAGCTAAAAGTAAAAAAAGATCATGATTGGACTATGGAGCTTTGTTTTAGTTGTTGGGGGCATTTTCAAGGCAATCCTTGAATACTCCCCAAAATGTGCTATCTTAGCCACTTTAAAATAGATCTGAGAACCTGAATTTTGGTACATAGATAAATTATGGCATGTATTATATGAACTTTTTTCTCTCTTGATATGGCTATAAGAGGATATGTTTTGGTTGCAGCTTTTAGGCTATTGAAGGTCTAGCATAGACTGTTGCTAGGTAACCATATATCAAACTGGAACTGGGAACTAGGGGAATAACCAGCCACCCATCCACTGGAGTGCAGGAGCAGTGTTCTCTAATGAGTTGCACATGCACACAAAGATCACACTCCCTGATTGCCAAATATGTGATGTGGCCTATCCATACTATATCAATTGTGGATTTATGACAATGGACCCAGTTCACAAATCCTTGAAAGACTTTTTACTTGCTGCATGTACAGGGCTCTAACTTTCACAGTGGTTTCCATTGGTATCGAGAAACGTTATCTGGGTATTGGTTTTCCCAAAATCACTTTTTTCAAGGGAGGTGATTTTGAAGATTTTCAACAACCGATTTTGCGGCAGTTACCTTGCTGGGATGATTCAATATTTGTTTTGGTTGGTGTATGAGAATGTGTGGAGGGAAGTAAAGGCAGGCAGTCCTCAAGGCCTCCTAAAGTGTATAGGTTTTCTTTTCCCTTTTATTTGGGAGGGGGAAGGGGAGGGAGGGCAGAAAGGGGGAGATGGGGAAGGAGGGGGGAGGGAGTGTGAGGGAGACAGTATTATGTTTATTTGCTTTGTCTTGCACCACCCATGATAGACGGGGGGCTTCTAGTTACTATTAAATTCCATTTTATTCTATGGGTAGGGGGTGGAGAATATGTCATAATTTAAAAAGATGTGCATACTGAGACATTTTTATCTGCAAGTCGGCATGGTGTTGAGGTCACCTCCTTGTACAGGTATGCTCAAAATCAAATATGGCTGCCACCAGGAAGTAAAATGTCCTATTTTAGCTACATGAAAGCATCTTACAGAGCAAGCACATTTGATTTATTTGCTTGTGTAAACATCAACCATATAACATTGTTCTTTAGGATGAGCCCATACTGTGACAACTAGAATGAAGAAATAAATATTGAAGCTGAAATTCCATGTTAGTCAATATAGAGTAAAGTCGGTGGGGAGTACTCTTGGGATCTAGCTGCACATGGTGGGTTCTCCATGTCAAACAGGTCATCACAGATCAGTTACAATAATTACAATTTAATCAAGGCCCACCAAATCGCTAAAAAATGTGGTTGCCCAACTATAACATTATATAACCCAAGAGTTGAACAGGAGGTAACTGCATGGTCAGCGGGTTGTTTTGCTGCATATATAGGGCCTAAAATCACCTCATGGTAGAAATTTGGGTTGGTTGGTCAGGAATCTATTTTTAATTCTTTTATTTTATTTTTGGTAGCAGTGATGGAGACTTATCATATATATGAAACCTTGCCATGGTGTTAAAAGAGTCACTGCCAAATGTGCCAGAAAGAATTTGCTCAAATGTTATGAGATTCATTTAAATTGCCAATTAATTAATTCCATTCAATTGGTGCTAATTAGTTAATTTCCTATAAAGAAAACATTCATTATTTGGGTCGTAGGGAGTTTTGCAATGCCCTGTAAATTTATATACTCAGGGGTAAAAGCTAATATTTGATTATATTATAACAGAAAAAATAGAACGATTTTCGAATGATAAATAAAAACACAGTCAATGATAGGATGTTTCATCTGATTGGTATAGAAATCCAGTTTCTGACTTTTTTGTTGACCCTGATTTGAAAAGTTTTTATAATTATAGGAAAGAAAAACCTTTCTTTCTTAATTGTTTCTCTATACCAGTCAGCTTACTGAAAGAAATAGCTCACATTTTCGAATCAATTTCAGTCCATTTCATTGTTAACTTTTAAATCTTTTAAAAACAAAAGTATGCTTAAACAAAGGGTAAACTTCAATAAAAATGAAAGGATTTTAGTTTATTAATTTATTTAATGGATATTATTACACCTCTACCGGCGTTGAAAGTATAACAGCGATCTGTTGATAATAGTGTTGTCATTTGGCCACTGCGGGAAAATCGCTCTCGTCTGGTAATAAATTTACATCTGATATGTATGGAATATCTCCGAGGTTAGGGTGCTAGTCGTAGAGTGTATTGGAGATATTATATCTAGTCAAGGCTTTGGTATAGCCTGACTATTATGAATAAATGAGCAGCGATTCAGTCCTGTTTAGACATAACTTTTAATGCTGAAAACATGGGTATTTATACATGGAGAACATGTGGTGCGCATGCGCGAGCATGCGCATTAATTATCCAATCAGGTTAATTAACATTCATTACCCAATGATGAGTAATCTTACATATTAACCAAGGGGGGTCCCTATGGTTGACCAATAGTAATCAGGTATGAATATTCATAGGCTAGAGTCATGGTGGTGACTCAGAGAAACCTATATGCTCGTGGCTCCACCTAGCGTGAAGCCTCGTGACTTATGGTCTTAATGATATTCATATTCATATTTCACACATATTAATATTTACTGTTATGCTATTGCATAATCTTACGTAATACCTTATAATTATAAAATGAGGATAAAATAGTCGTGACATAACGCCCCCGACTTCAGTGAGTGTCTCTCCGTAGACACCATTCATACATAAAATATAATGATAATACATGTCGGAGTACGTACAAAAATGTAAAAATAATATATTTGATAATCATGTTGCGACATTATGATGTCTTATGACAAGTTTTTATATTTATGGTATGACACTTTCCCTTATTCTTTGTTTAATATATTCTGTGTATTTTTATAGAGTCTGTTCTGCCTTGCCTATGGGCCGGGCTTGGCGGCTAGATACTGTCTATTTCTGAAGTAGAAACCTTGTCATCAATGTGCCTTGTATATCTTGTGACATTTCACAAAGATTATTTGCTAAAATTTCCTATACGCGGAGAATTATAATCTTTAGATATCTACAATTGGCTGGTTTTCTTACTTATACACGGGTGTGTTCCGGCTCTTACTCAAGTCATATCTCCTTGTTTTTGAAACAAGATGCTTATTTACATTCTTCTCATATTTGATCAACTTGATCTGTACTCTTAACCTTGTTTTCCATTTGAGATATGCCTATCTTCCTAATGGTGTCGGTATCTGTACGCGAGAAATATAAATATAGCATAAACAATTCAGCGAACATACATGTCAAATAATATTGATTTGTAAGACAATTCCCTTTGAGCAAAAATAAAGAAATGGTTTGCATTGGTTTTTTGTTTTTGTGAGACCTTATTCTACCGTTATATCAGTGGTTTCTGTTAGGAGAGATTTACCGAAATCCATTAGAATATTTACACTGTCTTTTGCTATTTCTTGATCATTTTCGATTTTTAGATCGCTCTTTGTGGGCTCAGATTCTTGTTCGTATATTATTTCTGGGATTGATATTGGTTTGCAATTGTTTGCTTCCATCACCATCTTCCTGATGACGGTTTCATCCAGTAGCATGCTCTTAATTGCGAAATAAGTACTTCTTGATATCTTAACTGTTTCTGGTAGGTAGAATAGTTTTGTCTGATTTTCTATTTTGATGTTTATTGGTCCTGTCCATTGTATTTCGATGATTGGGCTTGGACAGAAAGACATGTTGAAGTCTAGAATAATCGGTGCTCCTATGGGTTCGATTACATCCACTTCGTAGGGTAGGTCTAAGAGTGGGACGGAGTAATGGTTACTTCCGTAGAGCTTGAGTGAAATCTTTGGCGTCGTCCTCTTTTTCTTTGATACCAATCCTATGTATTTTGAACATTGAGCTTTGACTTTCTTGATGATTTTGACGCCTAAGTATATAAACATGCATATTATGAAGGCTGCCAGTAGCTTGTGTGTATCATCGTTGTCGAATATTGAGGTGTTATTTGTTCTTGGTTGAGCAGTGGTCCTAATGTAAGCAATCGCACGAGAGATGTTTCTCTGGTTTGCTACGATGCCTTCAAGTTCATTTAGGAACCTATATCCATCTGCCGCCCTTGAAAATGCTATTATTGGGGCTGCAGTATGGCTGCGAAACAGTAAGAATAACGTGATTGCGAATGCTAGAATTGATATTATAGGATGAATGATCGCCCAAATTGGATTATTTATAAAAGCTTTCATTAAGGAAGGCTCCTCTACTACTGGCTTGATCGTTGGGATTTCTAGCTCTGTTGCGTTTTTAAGTAATGCATTTGCAAATGGCAACAAGTCTAGTTGTGTGTTAGAGTTGATCAGAGGTTTGTTTATCAAACGTGCCAGAAAATGAGATATATCCGGAGGTGTTATTTGTAGGGGCTTCCTATTATGCTATTATGCTATTTGCTGTGATAACTTCTGTGTCGATTTTTATGGCTCTGATGAAAGGCATGTTTACTGTCTTTATAAGATAATGAAATGATTGTGATGAGTTGCATGGCAGTCTAGAATTGGGAATTGATGTGTCGCCAATTATGGCCGTACAAAAACACGGTATCCCCAAGATAAAAGTTGAGGAGGCCTTATGACTGCTTGCTGGTGTGCCATGGCATAGTATATTGTAATAAAGTTCATTTGTTGTTATGAAGTATTCGTCCTTGGAGATTGCTATCGCTTTCGTTTCTGGGACTGCAATTGGATTAATATAGAACTTACATTTTTCCTGTATTAGTTGTGGCAAATTTAGGTAGATGGCGACTATGCACGTTGGAGATGATTTATGGATCCTTGGTAAGGTCCTGGCGCATATCCTGATCGCATCTCCGTGGCAGGATTGTAAGTCCGTTGTTGATAGCTCCAAGAACATGCGTTCGTTATTTGATATGCCTATATAATTGATTTTATTTCTTATGGTTGTAGTGCCTCTTGTAGGCGTGTCAGTCGTGTTGATAGGTATAGGTAATGTGACTATCTGGTAGATATTAAATACGGCTTCTGTTGAGGATATTATAATTGGTATGTGTACGTATAGGTGCTTATTACTATACATGAACACTGACACCTTTTGTGAGAAATAATACTCAATACTTTTTACTGCCACTTGTGATCCTGGTGAGCTGAGTTTGAGTTGGATATCTACTCTTTCAATGTATGATTTCAATTCTGCTGGGTCTATCAAGTCAGGAGTCAAGATCCCAGTTGATAATAGTCTCAGTGAGCTTGAAACTGAGTTAAGGGACTGTAGGAATTGTCCTTTGTTGGTTAAGGTTGAGATTCCCTCTATTAATAAAGCAAGTTGGGATCTCTCGTTTGCCGCATTTGCGTCAATAGCTCCTAAACGTATTGTAAAATTTGCATTCCAAGAGTCTATGCTTTTTGCCATGTTGGTTAAAGCTTGATTCAATATGGACTTCTCGGAAAAATAAGTATTTCTAAAAGAATTGTCCTCTTTAATTACCTTCTGTAGTAATTCAGCTGTCTGTATATCCTGATTTTTGAAATTCTGTAGAACATGTTCGATATTTACCATTGCTCCTGCGATGTTTTGGATGTCGTGCATTGTGGCTAATCCGAACACGCCTTTGAACACATCTCCCAGAAATCCAAGGACTGCAGCTCTTTTTCCCCTAGCTAGTTTGTTCGATATAGGGTTTGACAAAAATAATTTCACAGTGTCCATAGTGTTCCTAGTTTGTTGTTCAATATCCTGAATCATAGTGTCTATAATCCTAGCTTGTTTAATCATTGTTATAGATAGGTCCTCTTGGTAGCCATTGTCGTATGATAATAGGGATAATTCTCGTTCATATGACATGGCTGGCTTGGGAAGCGTGGGGATGTTATAGGGTACGGCTAATATCATGTCCGTACTATCGTGTCCGTTAACAATCGGAGCTGGTAAGGGCTCAAATAGCACTCCAACATTCTGTCGTAATGTGGGTGTTGCTGCTTTTCCCAAGGAGAGATCGCTAGGCGCTAGGCTCGCTAGGCTCCATAATAGGAGTGTAAACCTGAGAAAAATACATGTAACCGTTTGTTAGATGTCTGGAAAATGTCTACACAAAAATAACAATTGTTCGCGAATGATCCTTGCGGATAAAAAAATACAAATTCAAAAATTACAAGTAAACTCAGAATTCAGTCGTTTGTCCGTTGTGTATATAAGTACACCTTCAATATGAATCAATAAGTGGGAATGAATATAGGTCTAATTACCTAGCCATAGCGAGAATTTGGCTTATGCAAACGAATCTCGGCAATGTGTCCAGCTTGTTGTGTCTATGTAGGTCTGGTACTATATGAGGGTGAGTTTGGATGGACCAAGCTTTATACCTAGTTGTCGCTTCAAAATCGCGACCAGTGGGTTGGCTAAGCCCCTGTACCTAATATAGGTATCCTAGGTAAAGCTATGCTTAAGTGTCAACATCTGTTGTTATTGTAAGGTGTTAAGCCTTATGTGTCTTCTCGACCAGCGAGTCGCACAAGCCGCATATTATCGCGAATACTATACGGTTGGCTTCACCACCTGCTATTGTTTTAATCTCATGTTTATTGCAATTGTATATGCTTGCTTTGTATGTGTCATAAATATGTAAGGGCTACGTCTAGACACTTAAGCTTATAATGGCACTCGCTTGTTTGCGTAGCTTGCTATCTGGCATGGTAATTCAACACTAATTTCCCTAAAACAAAGGATTCTTGGACCGACCGTCTGGTTTGATAAGGGTCTGGCTTTCCGCCAGCTTTATAATACAAGTAATACAAATAAAACATAAAAGAGAGAAGCAGGTGGGACGGTTGGGAAATTGTTTGTACAGGGAATTATCGATTCTTTTTAATCTTAGAATGCGATGGTCTTGGGGTAATTGTCGAGTCTGTTTTGAATAGTGTGTCTTTGGGAATTAATTTTCCCTCCTTTGTAGACCAGTGTTTTTGCAAGTGTTTGGGAACCGACTTAATGAGTCTGCTTGCAAAAGGGTTTTCCGATACGTCTTGTACCCTTTTTAGTCTGTCTACATGTATAGGTCTTTTGATGATTTTGTTTGTGAGAATATCCCTTAAAGTTACTGAAGATTTTGAAATGAATTTACATACTAAAAACGGCCCAGAAAATGTTCTTTGTAATTTCTTACAGGAGTGTTTTATTAATAAGCTTGGTACAAGGATGTACACAAGGTCTCCCTCCTTTATATCTGAGTATTTCGCGTTTTTGTCGTGTTGCATTTTCATTTTAACCTTTTGGGATTTCTGTCTGGATGTTGCTTTTTCGTTTGCTAAGGCCTGTGCTATGATCGAATCCTGTATAGTCTGAATTGTTGTTTTCAGATCTATATTGAGTTTTAGCGACGAATCCAATATAGTATTTGGGTGTCTGCCGTGCAATAGAAAGTATGGACTGAAACCGGTTGTTTGGTTTATAGTCGTATTTAGCGAGAAAATAATGTGCTGTAAATAATCATTCCAGCTGGTTTGATTTTCCATCGCATATGCTCTTAAGGCTGTGTTGATGCTGGAATTATAGCGTTCGACCAATCCATTCGATTTGGCTCTAAAGGGAGAGGAGAATATTTGCTTTATTCCATGTTTAGAGCATCCTTCTCTAAATATCTGACCTGAATATGATGTCCCATTATCCGATTGCAGGGTTTCTGGAACTCCATGCTTGCATATGAAATGCTGGATTAGCCCATTTATGGCGCTTTGGGAATCTATGTTCTTTGTAGGGAAAGCTGTACAAAAGCGTGTTTTAAAGTCCACAATAACGTGTACATACTTGTAGCCTTCTTTTGTCTCTGGTAAGGGACCAATTGCGTCAATACAGATTTGTTGGAAAGGATAGAACGCTGGTTCCCTAACCGTTAAAGGCGTTTTTGGGGCTCTCTTTAGCTTCTTTGCTTTGAGGCATGTGTCGCATGAGTTTACATAATTCTTTATATCTTTATTCATGTACCTCCAGTAAACTTTCGGCAACATTGCTGAGAGCATTTTTATCTGACCAACGTGACCGCCTAGTGGGTCGTCGTGAAATATGTATAGTATTTGGTCTCTCCATGCCTCTGGTATGACGATCTGAAGTGACAAGTGGCCATATTTCCTCCACATATCGGGAGAGAAATGCATTAAAATATTTTCCAAGACTAGAAAATTTGTACTGTTTGAAAGTACAAATCTGGCCATCTGTTTGTCGTTTGGTATAATGTCGTCTTCTAGATATCTTTTCATAGCCGCTACATATTCTGTTTTTGATTGTTCTCTCTTGAGGTTTGTCATTGAGAAACAATTTTCAGGCATTCTTCCCAGGATTTCTGCTATATGCGTAAACTCTGATGTGGCTTGAGTTTTCAAATCTGGGACGGGGTCTTGTTGTTTATTTGACCTGTTTCTAGTGACCATTGTCACCTGTTCTGACGCCTCTATGCCTTGTTGATCGTAAAAGATGAGGTTTTTAACGTTGCGGCCTATGGCGTCCCAATTGTCGCGCGGTATAGCATTGTTTTCTACCGCGTCACTTTTGGAATTTTCACTTTTGCTTAGTTTAACACTTGCTTTCCTATGGCGTCCAGATTTGAATTTGGTATGAATTCTGGCGCTGTAGGATTAAGCTTGCGACTTTGGTTATGACCGATATGATGGTAGTTATCGACTATCTTTGGTGTCAGAAATGGTTTCTGAAGTATTCTGGTGATATTTGAATTATCTTCCTCAAAACCTGCTGTTGCCATCGGGTAAAAAGACTCATTTGGGTTCTCAATAGGTAATACTCCCCTCGACAGTTTGAGGTGAATATTTGAAGTCGTAATCGGGTTGTAATTGTTAGTAGGGTGTTCTTGACACCATTGCAATTCACAGTCGCAATAAAAGTGATGATTACTTTGATGTTTCAATATACCTTTCTTGGGTTCGTTGAGATGTAAGCATTTGATAGGTGCGTCAATATTATTATATGTCATAATATCATCTTCATTTCTGAAGTTGACGCGTGTTGCAACTCGTATTCTCTTTGGTTTTGCTGGTGGCTCAGTCATTGATTTTTCTTGATCATATACCCTTCTTGATAAAACGTCTGGCACTATATTTTTGGAACCTCTGATATGTTCAATCTTGAACGAGAATTGTTGAATTTCTAAGGCCCACCTTGCCATCCTGTTCTTATTTTGTTTATTGGTAAGCAAGGGTATTAGTGCAGTGTGGTCAGTGAAAAGTCGGAATTCTTTTCCTTCTAGGTAATGTCTGAAATGTAGTACTGAGTATACCACCGCTAGAAGTTCCCTCTCAGTCGTGTTGTAATTCATCTCGTGTTTCCTTAGACAACGACCTGCGAATGCTACTGGCCTCATTATGCCTTCATTATCGAGCTGAGATAACACGGATCCCACCGATTGACCACTAGCATCCGTTGAGAGAATGAATTCTTTTTCGAAATTTGGATAATGCAAAAGGGCATCCTCACAGATTGAGTGTTTCATGGAATTAAAGGCGTTTTCACATGATTTGTCCCATACAAATTTCGACCCAGCTTTCGTTAGAGCATATAGTGGCTTGATAATTGCACTAAAATCTTTAATGAATCTCTTGAAAAACTGGCAGAGCCCATTGAACGATCGTACTTGGCTGACTGTCTTAGGTCTGGGAAAATCCCTTAAAGCCTCTATCTTCTTAGGACATGGCTGGATACCATCTGGTGTAACAACCATGCCTAAGAAGCTAATACGATCTAGGAAATATTCACATTTGGATTTCTTCAGCTTTAGTCCACCTTCCCTTAAAGCTTGAAAGACATTGCTCAGATCTTTAAAATGGTCCTCCTTGGTCTTAGATAGTATAAGTAAATCATCCAAATAAGGTATGGCGCATTTGTATTGTAGTTTATTTAGGATCATAGTGACCAAAGCGCAAAAAGCCTGAGGGGAAGTTTTGAGACCCATTGGTAGGACTTTGTATCGATATTTCTTACTATATGAGCAAAAAGCTGTAAAATCTCCTGAATTTTCCTCTAAAGCAATTTGAAAAAATCCTTGTTGAGCGTCAAGCTTGCTAAAAATCGTTGGGCGTAGGTCACCGACATATTCTAGTGACTCTTCCGCCCTAGGAGAAACCAATGCCTGATTTATAAGATTTGCATTGATATAACGAAAATCCGTCACAAGTCTCTGACCACCACCTGATTTCTGTACTAGAAATGATCGGCTGGACCAGGGACCTGTGTTGGTCTCCTCTATGACGCCTTGAGCACACAACTTTTCGCATTGTTCATCAAATTGCTGAGCTTTCTCTAGCGTAGTTCTAAATGGCAACATATGGCAAGGGGTAGTATTCGGTTTCATGTGTAATGAGTGTTCATATAATTTGGTAACACCCAGCTTGTTATCCGAACCTACAAATACATCGCTGTATTGTTCAAGAATCTTATTTAACCTTTCCTTGCCTTTTGCATCTAGAACGGTCGAGGGTTGGACATTAGGCGTTGAATCGACAGAGATATTTGAGAATTCGTTTATCTCGATGTCTGATTCCGCGTCCGACTCCTCGTATGAGTCATTTGAGTTGCTATATAAATCAGAAGCGACGCTTGACTGATCTGTTGATAAAGTATCAATTGTTTTTTGAATATTTTCTGGAAGAGCTGAAAATTCTTCCTCGTTTACCTTGGTAAAAAGACCCAATATTTGACCCTTCTGTATTTTGTACGAGCATGAGGCAGTGTTTAATATGACTACTGGATGTCTATTCTGTTCGTTAGGCCTGACTATGCTTCTCTGTACAATGAAAGGGACAGTGACTCTTCTGTACATATTATCCACAATCCCGTCTTCTTTAATGTCATATATTGAAGTTATCTCCCCTGTGATGGCGATTTCAGAGTGAGGTGGAACTGTTATTGACTTAACAGCTCGTATAGGCATGTGATCTGGGGATGGATCTTCCTCAAATTTTATGTTTGCCTTATATTTGCGAAAGAAATCGCAACCTAATATTACTGGACGATTCAACTTTGGAATAATAGCAAAATGATGTAAGAATTTTGTTCCTTGAATAGTGAATTCAAGTGTTGCTAATTTCCTAACTCTCACCACCCCCCCATCGGCTACAAATATTTTCCAAGATATACGCTTAACTTTGATATTTTCCCTTTGTGAAATACTCACAAATAAACGATCATTTATCGCTGAAATAGAAGCTCCTGTGTCTACTAATGCTGGGATATCAAATTTGTAACCAATGACTCTTAAGCAACCATTTTCAATATTAGCTTTGATGGGAGTTGTCTTACCTATCTGGTCGGTATGTTTCAAGGTGATTGTTGCGTTGTCGTCCGAGATCTTTGCAGTGTTGGTAGTGAAAATCTTTTCTGTATTCTCACTTGGAATATAGTTCTCACTTTCATAATCGAAATCCAATTTGTTCCTGTTTGTCAACTGTTCATTTGTCTTCTCCTGCCCGACGGAGATTGCCTCACCAGGTTGTTTTGGCCCTAATACAACTGGTGATTGCCGTTTCCCTGCTGTCGGTATTGAAGAAACTGCTGAAACTCATTCATCATTTGGTCGTTGAAACTTGGCTGTTGATTTTGTTGACTATTTTGTTGGTAACCGTTGTTTTGGCCTTGCTGGTTTCCGTTCCAGTTACCATTTCCATTGTTACCATTTCCATTCCAATTGTTCCAATTATTCCACTTCTTGCCTTTGTATCCACCACGGCCTTTGCCGCGCCAGCCTCTACCGCGTCCTTGCTGGTGGCCATTGTCCTGGCCGTTGCCGTCAATCGCTTGTACGGTTTCTACCGCCTCTGCTTTTGCTTGTTCCTTGGCTTTTGTAAGCATGTCTATCTTCTCGTGCAGAGATTTAATTTCTTCTTTATGAGACTTAGTTAAATCCGCACATGATTTGGCTAAAATGGATGACAATTCAGATGTGTCGAAGGCTGGAGTTTTTACGGAATTTGCACTTGCTTCTGCCGTTTTGGCTGCCTTGACTGCCGCGTCATAGGTAGCTGGGTTCTGGGCTAAAACTATTGGTGATAGAGTTGGTCTCAAGCCTTCTATTAATTTCTCAATGGCTCCATCCTCATTGATTCCCCTAGCAGTTATAATGTCTCTTAGGTATAGGGAATATGTTTCCACCGACTCTGAGGAGGTTTGCTTTCTTACTTGTGTAATTCTCAAGTTTCGTTCGTCTGGCCTAAAATAAGCGACCATTGCCAGAGATAATGCTTCATAATTGTTTCTATCGTTTTCAGGCACTCTCACATATCGTTCGTACCATTGCCTGGCTTTGCCGTCAAGGTATGTGGAAATATATCTAGCTAGTGCCGTTAAGTTGTTCTGATAGGCTTGAGTGATATAATGTCTGTAGTTTACTAAAAATTGCTCACATGTGGTTGTTAGGGTTGGTCCTTTAAAGATGTCAGGTTTCCTCAAATTCGGATCCTGGGCTCGCATTGCTACAATATCAGCTTGTCTTTCCCTTAATTGTGCTTCCACTCGAGCATTCATGGCCTCGTCTAAAACCCTCCTGGCTTCTTGTAATTGTGCTTCATCCATAATTGGAACGTTTTCTTCCTGCTGGATAATCGGTTCTTGCTGCTGCCTTCTTCTATAAGGCCGGGGTATGTGCTCCTCCCTGTTAAGCGTCTGATTTCTCAATGTGATTTGGTTGTCCAGCTTTAAAATCGTTTAGGTTTTCCACCATATGATATGTATGGAATATCTCCGAGGTTAGGGTGCTAGTCGTAGAGTGTATTGGAGATATTATATCTAGTCAAGGCTTTGGTATAGCCTGACTATTATGAATAAATGAGCAGCGATTCAGTCCTGTTTAGACATAACTTTTAATGCTGAAAACATGAGTATTTATACATGGAGAACATGTGGTGCGCATGCACGAGCATGCGCATTAATTATCCAATCAGGTTAATTAACATTCATTACCCAATGATGAGTAATCTTACATATTAACCAAGGGGGGTCCCTATGGTTGACCAATAGTAATCAGGTATGAATATTTATAGGCTAGAGTCATGGTGGTGACTCAGAGAAACCTATATGCTCGTGGCTCCACCTAGCGTGAAGCCTCGTGACTTATGGTCTTAATGATATTCATATTCATATTTCACACATATTAATATTTACTGTTATGCTATTGCATAATCTTACGTAATACCTTATAATTATAAAATGAGGATAAAGTAGTCGTGACATAACCATCACAGCTTTAGATAGTTTTAAAGCTAATGGCGTGACTCCCCTCAGCCAGACCTACCTTTGGCGGCCACGTTGCGTTCGGAGTGTGGTTATACTTCAGAGTGTGGAGTTGTATACATTCACAACTCAGAGCGTGGAGTTGTACATACGCAAACAACGTATGTACAACTCTACAATACATTATTTCAACAATAAATGAAACAGGTCTAATTTTTTTCTTTAGATAATCAGGAATGGAATATATTCATTGATGTTTTCTTTATTTACATTGCATTATTACGTAATGAGCAAGAGTTGGGTTCATCAAATTAGCCTATATTGAAAGATCTTCACTACCTTAAGAGCTGAGCTACCCCTATATAACATCATTAGATCTTATCATTATTATAATATTACCCCACAGCAACTGAGTCTGTTGGGCCATATTATTCTTTATTGTTATCGAAGCAGAATATATAGATCATATCATTATCATATTTGAATATCTCCCCATATTAAAGTGTAGGCCTATTAATACAGCTTGATAAGTTAGACATCATTATTATTCCAACCTCGCTCACATGTCATATCATTCGTATGTATATTGTCATGTTCTAGATTATACCATTTACCTTTGTACCTCCCTTGTGCACAATGGACCCTGTTAAATCCCTTAAATAAAAGTCAGACAGAGGAAGATTCGATTGATAGCATTATTACATGATTCAATAATTACATAATGTATATAATTTAATACAACACTTACACACGGATGAGTCATTAACAGATATGGATTGATGGTTAGGTATAACAGTTATAGGGATTGTATTTATGTTAATAAATAATATCCTTAGTCGAATATATGAAATGATGAAGAATACTAATAATGACAATAATATCAACGACACAAACCTGGAAACCTTTGATGTTAATATTGAACAAAGTTCTACTGCTTTTCCACCTTTATTGGATATGTCGATGTTTCTAGAGATACACTGAAAGACCCAACCTCGGTGAGTGACCGATTTTTCTCAGGAATTCGCTGGCATCCAATTGCCAGGCACTGACCGAGAAAAAAACAGTCATATTTTCAGTGACCGAAAAAAACCGGTCAGATTTTGGTGACCGAAAAAAAAACGGTCATCACTCTTGGTGACCGAGAAAAAAAAACGGTCAGAAATTTGGTGACCGAAAAACGAAAAACGGTCAGTGACCGATAAATCCCAGTCATCTCAATGCTGACTGTTTTTTGCTGTTTTTTTTTTACCAATATTTGACCGTTTTTTTTCGGTGGTAACCAAGATTTGACTGGTTTTTTTCAGTGACCCTTTAACTTGACCGTTTTTTGTTAGGATGACGGTTTTTCCTCGTTTTTTATCCCCTGTGACACACCGGGAAGCTGCAATTCCTGGGGTGTCACAGGCTAGTAGTATACCCCTGATGAAAACCTAAATCAATTTCAATATGACTAACTAGAAAGGAAACGGTAACAAACACTGGAAATCATATAAAGTAACACTTTATTTACATTCATCACATACACATTTATTACTTGATTTACAATTGTGTGTGCTTGGCACAGCCAGGCATTGGGGAGGACTAGCCTCTCATTGCAGATTATAATCGGGCTTAAAATTGTAGTTGACTGAAGCCTCAAAATGAATCAAAATCAATATGAAACTACCATAATTTATGAACTGAGACATCAAGACAGTATGTATTTTCATATTTTAACCAATGCACTGCCACAAGTATCCAGTTAAAAATAACACAGGTTACTGAAGCCTCGAAATACTGCACTCACATTATAATACAGTTTACTCATTTATCAAACCCATTTCAAACCCATTTATCCATATATAGTACTTCCATTTGGATTTTACATGCATGGTTATTCCCTCTGCCGGGCAGATCATCCAGGGATACTGTCACAAGCTATATTGTTATTAATATTCATATAATATCTCCAATACTCCACTGCAAGCTACCCTATACCTTGGAGATTTTCCATTCATATCAATACTGCTAATCCCCGCAATTATCTTGAGATGCATAAACATTACATGTGATATTAGGAAACAACTACCTGCTCCTTAGTAATAATAATTATAATTATACAAGCATAAAAAAATCACAGATTTTGCACGAATACACCAAGGATCCTATAGTTTCACATACATAGGATCATTGAATACACTAGCAAGCAACATGTAATTGCACCTACAATCGGCCATACCTTAAAAGCTGTGACGGCTACCTGGGCATGTGCACAATATCAAATATCAAAACTATAATTGTAGATGTACCTGTCAGAGCAATAAAAACATTACAACAACAACCTTGGAACCTGGAGAAATCAGGGGGGTGAGATAAGGTGAGGCTATGAGAAGGGGTGAGATGAGGAGGGGAGGGGAGGGGCGAAATGGGGTGAGGCTATGAGAGGGGGTGAGTGGAGAAGGGAAGGAGTGAGATGGGGTGATGGTATGAGAGGGGGTGAGTGCTGGAGGGGAGAGTTGTAAGAGTGTAAGAGGGGAGGGGTGAGTGAGTGAGATTGGTTGCTTTACGCCCTCATCAACACTTTGAAGTGTTATATCAAGGGCGGGAGAGCTGAGAGGGAGGCAGTTTATGATCATACCCAGGAAAGAGATAGATATAGAGAAGAAGGTAGAGAGAGACAGAGAAAGAGACAGAAAGGCACTTTATGGTAGGGGAGGGGTGAGATGGGGTGAGGGTATGAGAAGGGGTGAGTGTAGGAGGGGGTGGGCGAGATGGGGTGATGGTATGACAGGGGGTGAGTGTAGGAGGGGAGGGGTGAGATGGGGTGAGGGTATGACAGGGGGTGAGTGGAGGAGGGGAGGTTTGAGATGGGGTGAGGGTATGACAGGGGGTGAGTGGAGGAGGGGAGGGGTGAGATGGGGTGATGGTATGTCAGGGGGTGAGTGGAGGAGGGGGTGGGCAAATGGTAATAGTAAAATATTTCAATCGAGAACGTAATCATAAAGTATGTGTCACCTCCTTATAAAATGGTTTCTGTAACAGATACAAACTATAAAAGTTGTCCAAATGTTCCACCAACAATGGTATTGTATATTAAATATTCGTATTTATATGACATCCACAATTGTGTGGGAGAAATCAAATTTGTATTGACGAGAACATCAAGATACACCTTTCTCATTCATTATACACAAAGGAAGATCTTCAATTCTCCTTTACAGAAGACTTCAACACACAGAGCTTCATAGTTTAACATCCAATCGAATGTAAGAACATGAGTGCTCCCTTTTGAGAAATGTTTTTCAGGTCAATGAAATACCTCTGGTTTTGACAGATCTATAGCAAAGTGGAATTAGGACATCAATGGAAAAGGGTAGGGATATATAAATTTTCGAATTCACTCCACTGGTTCTGGCACCTCCTCATGTGTCTCTAAACTAGGGGACAAGCGCAGACTTGGTTTCTCCTTCTGCTCAACCTCCATGACTTCTTCATCCTCCTCCTCTTCATAGGTTTCCAGTCCATACTCGGCCAGCTCCCTAGCCCAAGACTTGTCCTCAGCCTTTTTCAGAAAAACTACCACTTGGTTCTCTTTATCTTGTGATAAGTGGGGGTCGTTTCGTAGTAGTCTCAATGTTTCTATCACAAATAATATTTCAAGATAATCTGCACACATGTGTCACATATATAATGCAGCAGGCCGAATAATGGTAGACTGGTAGATCTTGCTAATTGTATCATTGGAACTGTGGCCACTCAATAGGAATGCTCCAGACTGCTGGTAGACTGAAGAAACCTTGGGATGAAACATGGCATCTGTTGCTGGATAAGATTTGACTTGTTGAGCTAATATTGATGTAGATCCTGTAAATATAAGGAAACTTCTGATTACATATTTTAGACATGGCAACCATATTCAAATTTGCAGATGACTAGGTCTATGGATATAGCCCAAATAAATATTGCGGAAAACATTACATATTTGTTGTCAATAACAGCATAGCTACGGGGATTTCCCTGAATGTATTCTGGGTTATTTTTTCAATCACTTTTGATTGGCATGAAGACTATATATTTATTAAGCTGAGTCTCCCTCTTGGGCCAGGACCACAAATTAAACGGGAAAGATGAACTCATGAGATCTTTATCTGAGGAGAACCTTTTCTCATGTTAAAAGTAATAATTTTTTTTTGCGGTCTCAGTAAAATCATGTAGGTCATGTGTGATATTAGGGTGGATGTGTATGTATAACGATTTCAGATCTCCCAACCTATTCTTCATTCCCTGTACTTTCCAAAGGAGGAGATATATGGTTATTATGCAGGAAAGCTACTGTTGGAGATATAGATGGAACCTAGCAAGGGGGAAGTCTGTACACTTGTTATTGACCGAGGGAACGCAGGAAGATAGAGGGCGTTAGCCCGAGATCTTCTGCGCTCCCGAGGTCACTAACAAGTGTACAGACTTCACCCGAGCTTTGTTCCATATTTATTACACCCCATTAATAAATAAAAAATATAATTAATTAAAAATAAAAGAAGTAATTTAAGTTTTTGGTGGACCTACTTGTTGTATGCGCCAAGGGTGACATAACTCACATGTTATGCACCACTTTGACCAAGTGATGCTGAAGGTATAGGAAGCAACATCACAGGGGTGTAATAAACAGGAGAAGCTACTGGACAAGTACAGGATCACAATCAGGTAGCAAACTTTAAAGGGGGAGGTACAGGAGGAGGTTCCAGAGGAGGTAAAAAGCAGAAGGTACAGAAGGACGTACAGGAGGGATACAGAGGGACATACAGGAGGGGGAACGTACAGGAGGAGGTACAGGGGGGTGTACAAGAAGGGGTACCGGGGATACAGGATTGGGTACAGGGGGACGTACATGAGTGGGTACAGGTGGATGTACAGGAGGGGCACAGGGGAACGTACAGGAGGGGGTGCAGAGGGACATACAGGAGGAGGTACAGGGGTTCATACAGGAGGGGTACAGGGGGACATACAGGAGGAGGTACAGGGGGACATACAGGGGGACGTACAGGAGGAGGTACAAGGGGACATACAGGAGGGGGTACAGGGGGACGTACAGGGGAACAGGGGGACATACAGGAGGGGGTACAGGGGGACGTAGAGGAGGGGGTACAGGGGGGATACAGGAGGGGGTGCAGAGGGACATAGAGGAGTGGGTACAGGGGGACATACAGGAGGGGGTACAGGGGGACATACAGGAGAAGGTACAGGGGGACATACAGGAGAAGGTACAGGGGGACGTACAGGAGGGGGTACAGGGGGACATACAGGAGGGGTACAGGGGGACGTACAGGAGGGGTACAGGGGGACGTACAGGAGGGGTACAGGGGGACATACAGGAGGAGGTACAGGGGGACGTACAGGAGGGGTACAGGGGGACGTACAGAGGGACACAGAGGAGTGTGTACAGGGGGACGGGGGGGGTATAGGGGGATCTCCAGGAGGAGGTACAGGGGGACGTTATAGTCACCAATAAACATACCTGTCAATTTCTCTTCATGGGTAAGGGCTCCAGGCGGTGAAACCATGGTTACATTGGCCAGTCTCCAGCTAGTCCTATGCATTTGAACCTGCAAACAGTTAGAATTTTAAAAACATATTATAGTTTAAACACGAGTAGGCCTAAATAATGTTACGTTCCTTTAATTACTATCATGTTACTGAATTATTGAGCTGACATGTCTTATAATTACATCTGCTTTACCTTGTTTTGAGATCAGGATTTTGTATAAACACAATAAATACTAATAGATACCTAAATATATGAATATTGTCAATAACTGACAAGATACTCAACGTTCCAATTATAACAAGCTTACGTTGAGTACTTTCCAAGTTTTTCTGAGTCATGAGAAAGAAATCAATAACTTATGCCCAAAATGCTATCATATGTGAGTGAAGACCAAATCTAAAACTTAGGGTTTTTCCTACCTAACATAACAACCAGATTCATCAACAAGGTTTTCAGTGGTATACGATGTCCTACCTATACCTAAATGCTATAATATTTTAACCTTAAAAATGAGCTATTCTGAAGAATGAGATACATGTATATATCAAAATACTATATCTCAACTGGAAACACATCAATTGTTATCTCCTATATCCTGGAATGGAAGATTCCCAGCAATACAATTTGTCTCGAGAACTTCAAATAAAACTTATGAATCCATTCATTTTTGGAATATTTCTGATAGAAACATCTCAGGTACCCTTTCTTTCAGAATTTTCCTTGACAAGCAGCATAAATATGTTGTTCGATACAGTAATGAGAAATAATCTCGAGACATCAACACTCACATGATCTAGTTCCTGAACTCTGAAAATAATAATTTTAAATTTTGAATGAACGGCACTTAAACATTTATAGTTAGTTCCGGTATCGAAGGAAATAAATACGCCATTGCGCCCAGACACGATTTTCCGAAAGGATAGAGGTGTAGGTTATTGCAAGTGGAACAACGTTTAAGCATCAGGTAAGTTTTACCCAATACTCATATGATATCTCCTAGCACTAGGCTATCAAATTCCACACAATAAGGTGACTTCCAAGAAGATTTTCTGTGCGACCAAAGACATCTGGTCTGGTCGAATCTTGCGTTGAAAGTGACAGCTTGGGCGCTGGTAACTAGGCAACTGCCGACAACAAACAGGTCTCACTGCACCAATTATATTTGTATTAATATTGAATACACAATATATTTATTCACTCAAACCCACCAGAATTCACTAATTTCTAATCAAGTCTGTTTGGATCACAAAATTCCACTGATCTGACAAGAACTTTCTGGCTAAAACACTTTTTTCCTAATCTTAGATTAATTGTTTCCAAATTCCATTTTCATCTTATTCATTGCCCTCTGCCGCACCCTCCCCCCCCCCCCCCCCCCACCTCCCAGCCCACCCATCCACCCAGCAGTTCATTATTGGAATAGGGTTACCTACCATCTAGGGGGCCTATCCATTTATGGTTATAAGACCGCATTTCATGTGACTTGTTTTGCACCATATTTTGTGAGGACTAGTGAAAACCTAGGAAGACTAGTACGAAATAAAGGTCCGCCTGACTAGTAGGAATTTTGAGTTAATAGCCTGAACTCCTGTAATAATGTCAGTCTGCAATGTAGGCCTATATAGCCCAGTCGGCCTATAGTATACAGTGTTCGAAATAAGAGCTTGCCCGGGCCATTTGGCAAGTGAAAATCATGGCGGATAAGCTGTTGTGGCCACGAGTTTGCCCGCCCAGGCAAGCTATAATTTTGTATTCCCATTTTTTTTTCAAAACATCATTGACGATATTAGAAACCCTCAACTCTTATTACCGACAACCTGCTTTCATTTCTTCCACATTATTTTTTCATATCAATATCATATCAACTTAAATTAGAACTAACTAGCAAATACCCGTGCTTCGGGTATTTGCTAGTTGATTTTTACTAAGCATATTGTAAGATATATTTAATTTGTGTGAAACATCACCCCTGCCAGCTAATAATGGTCAAATACCAAGCTACTCGGAAATCAATATTTTGGTGCCATCTTACATCATATATTACATTATATGGGTAACTTCATTGGCAAATGTAAGGAATTATATATTGGTTAATTCTGAAACCTATGTAGGAAAATTTATAGGGTGATTTAACATAGTGCCAACTTACCGGTAACCAAATCCCATTCAGGTGATATGCCTTGAACGACACCTTCCTGCCCATCCCCTGATGGTTGAATGACTCTGCGGCCATGCAATCCATGATCCAGTTATTTATGTTGGTTGTGTGGCTTTTGGCATCTTTCCCGGCGACTTGGGTCAATAACTACACCTGAAAACCAAAGAGGAACATTAGTATTTTGTACCGTGTATATTTCATTATGATTATAACATTCATATTTTCCATGTACATTATATAATATAAATTAATATCTAGGCTCTGATATTTCTGGCGAATTAATGGCGGATAAACTCATATGTTGTTATGATTAAAATAAAGGTACCATATGTAATTTGATTATTTACTTTTGTTGAACTCATATAAATATGAAATACTACCATTATGAATAACATCTTGGATGGGAATTTGTAATTATTATAGTTTATGACAATATCTATTGAACATAATCATGGTTAAATATTAAGCGAGATGGAGAGATTTATATTATCATACCACAAAAAATTGATTTGATGATTTATGGAACAATGCTTGAAAATTCTTTTTCCACTAACTTTATCTGTTGCAGATTTCATTGATAAATTCATTTGTGTGCAGGTAAATTTCTTCCCTCTCTTTTTCCTCTCCTCCAAACGCTGCCCCCCCCCCCCCCCTCCCTTACTCCCTCAGTTTCCTGATCTTCACCCTTTCTCTCATAGGGGGAGAGAGATAGAGTTCAGACAGAGAGAGGGAGGGAATGGGGCGGGGGGAGGTTAGAGTGGGAGATAGAGGTTGGGTGGGGGGGGGGGGGGGTTGAGGAGGATGGCAGCGGATTCCTGTCCGTCCTTTTCTTGTATCTGACTAACTTGAATAAAAATTCTATAATGATGATAATAATTCCAACATTCTTTTATTCATTGTTTATTGTGTTGGATTTATAGAAGGGACTAGGGGAGGGGGCCAGGGAGGGAAATCTACCACTTTTTCAGGCCCAGACCTGGAATATTGGTCATATATTCCTGTTGGACCACAGACAGGGGGACATATCATATTATCATAACCCCCTTGAATGTGATCATTTTGTAATCATTATATGGACACTATACATCTTGCAGATTGATAAGAACCAAATATTCATCTTACTTCTGAGCTATCCATCCCCAGTCTGTAGGGCATATTGGCTAGGTGTAGGACTGGGATGAGTTGGGGGCCGAGGTTCCACTCATGTCTCAAACTTTGTCTATGGAAGAGAGATGTGTGATGTCATGCCTCCACTCATCTGAAATAATAAAAGATCAACAGTTGTGACAAATAACAGATTAGAGTCTTAATATATAGGGCCTATATATTGCTAGATATTCAAATCATATTTTGGCCATAGCGGCCCAGCAGCTTTGGGCCATTCAGTCCCGACATCCTCCCCCCCCCCCCGCCCCCCCGATTACTGCACCCACCATCAATGAATACTTAAGAAGAAACATGCAAAAGATATTTCACCACTGTGGCTAAATCCAAATTTCGAAATTGAAAGGATCCCAAACTCTTGCGTTATCAAAAAAATGGCCCAAACCATCTTTATACATAATTAGCCTTTGCTTACAACTTCAGGGAGGGAGAAGGCCGGGAGAAGGAGAGATGGGGGTCGGGGCCGATGGCAGACATTACTGCTTGCTTATATTATCGCCCACATCGGGTAAGCTAATAAAGAGGTAAAATCTAGTAAAATCGTCAGGCATTGATGAACCCAAGTCAATATTTTTAAAGGACCCTTCAATTGAAAGCTCAATTTCAAGTTAGAACTAAATCTAGCCAGAAACAGCAGAGCAATTATTGATTATTTTTCGTCATCGGAGAGACCAGGTTGGGAGCATATACCATCGAGGATGGGGAGTGAAGCGTAATGAGGAATGGTGATATATGTTTACATGTAATTACACGTATATTCAACCATTCAACAACAGCAACATACTGGGGAACTCTCAACGAGAATATTCTACTCTCTTTGAACTCACTCACTGTATCGGGCTTGAGGTTAAGTTAGTGCATTATCTAAAAATAGAGGCTTAAACTTTAACACGACGAGTCATCCATAATATTTTATATTGTGTTTTGCCCCCATAGCTGCCATACAAGCAATTCAACTCTGCAATTAATTACGTAACTTGACGCCTTGAAATCATGAAAAACGAAATTCTCTTCATTCTCACTGAGAATTCAAGTCCTCCATTCTACAGTGCTAAGTGTGAAGGAATGAAAGAATTGAAAGAGAAATGTGCAGTGATCATCCCAAGAAAAAGTGAATCGGATCATCTTCCAATATAAAACGTTATGCCTTGGTGAACTTGGTGCACGAATTGTATAACGATTTGTTGCGTAGTATTAATTCTTGTTTAGTTTCAAATCAATCAATTCAAAAGGTTGCATCACATCATTCAATCTTCAATTGATAAGATTGCACCCTAGGTAATCCAGTCAGTACAAAGAATTTGACCTAATTAAAATAATTGATCATTAACATCCATTTATTATTATCATCAAATTTCCAAAATCATTAGTGAATGAAACTATAAGATCTCCGTCCCTTGCTTTTCTACAGTTTCTTTTACATTAACAACAGTATATGAAATTCAAACAGGTGATTAAGCATGATAACTATTTTATTGTGACTACACTGCCTACACATCATTTATGATATAAATAATAGATTCTAAAATTAAATAAATGATACATGGGAAGGGTGGGCGTGTGGACAAAAATGTCTAGCAGAGCATGGTTTCGATCCACGGACCTCTGGTTTATGGGTCCAGCACGCTTCCACTTCACCACTTAGACTGGTGCCAAACTACATATTATGTGTCTTAAACAATTTCTAGAGGCATTTTTTGTTAATGCTTGGTATATGGTGGTTTTATACTAAAGTGAGGCTGCTGAGTCCGAAAATGCCGGTTACCACCCTGAAATACTGCTCTTTCCTACCACCAGGGGGCATTTTATGTCAAATCGCAGACATTTCTTCTCATAACTACCAGGAAATTAGTCACAGCCTTATGCATGTATAAAATCATTTGTAGAGGAGATCATCAGCTTTGATTTGTTGTCAACTTTTTTACTGGGTGATCAAAATTACATTTTATATGAATTTTCAAAAAATTTAAAAAAATGTATTTTTTCACAAAGTGTAAAGTTTTTGAAAATTGTATGACAACAGAAGAAAAACTGTTGATTTTAGCCATTAGCAATTATAAAATGGAATGAAGGCCTATTAAAGAGCTTCCATTTGACACTATTTACAAACCAATGGGGTCAATATTCATAGAAATATTAATTGTTGAAAAAATTAAGCACATTTGATTTTAAGTGAATATTTAAACATCAAAGCACATGATTATTCTAGAAGTTTCACAAAGTAAGCTTTACAACAAACTGTGATTTCATCAACAAAAATACTTGGATATAATTTTCAGGAAAAAAATTGATTACTATTATTGGATAATTCCTCAAGGTCAAGGTCAATCTCATGGAGATGTTCTAATACATGTACATCTTCACAAGCCTAGTTTATTTTCCTTTGTTAATATATCCAACTTTGTTAACTTAATGAATACACAACTGCATATTATGAAATTGTTTGTTTATTTCGTTAAAGATCACACAGACAAATAGTATATTGACCATGGGTCAGTAAAATGTGTAGTATTGTAGACATATGGGTCAGATTTTCTATGAATTTTCAATTGCCGATTTCCAGACTTTAGTGCATTCTTTTGCTTATATTTCTAAGAAGAATTGTCAGAATAAAAATATCTTTGCAGGGTCTTGTGGAAGACACTTGTAGCTTTTGGAAAATGTATACTTTTATCAGATTGCATTGATTATTCACTAAGCTATGCCCTCCTAAAGTGCCAAAAGATGGCAAAATGGGTGTTCTTTTCACATATCATGTTTTCTTGTGGCTTTTAAAGTGAATAAAAATGCTTATGTCTATTTTTAATTAAATACGGATAAATGCGAATAGTTATGTCTGACAGCGTAAACATGCAGAAGCACTAGGGGTGTAGTGGTTTTAAGTATTGGCTACAGGAATATACTTTTGCTGTTTATGTTAATGTTTTATGTTGCTTTTGCTGAGAATAATTTTGTTTGTTTCATCTAATTAATGTTTGGTTATGGTTGCTTATAAATTTATGGTTGCTTATTTATTAATTACATTTTTCTTTGCTGCTTTTGCTTTGGTTTGTTTGTTATTTTGCTTTTATAATTGCCCCTAACACAAATCAACAAAATACACCTCAGCATATCCTTAATGGAAAAGCTTAAAGCAAGGGTATGAGAGCAGACAAGATTATATTCCAAGTAATATGGCGACTTCTAATTCCTGACCTCTACAAATTCATCTCAGAAACAAATTGATATTCAGGATATTCTTGAGGAGTTTGCCAAAATGAACTCCAAAGAAAATCCTAACTATTTGCAAACAGTTTCATTTCTTCTCATGCTGACACTGTTATCGTGATGGTTTATGGAACCTTCATCTGGAATCTTTCAACCGCATGTTGCCTTATTTCCATCATTATGACTACTTAAATTATGCCAAGTAAGGGTCAGTCTACCTGTCTGACATGAATAATTTCCCAAGAGAAGTTGAGGCTGAATTCAAGAATGGTTCTTTTACTTTTAAAAGATCCACTAGATGCTTCAACCAAGTTGATGCAGAGCATGTGCAGGAGTGGCTAAATGCAACAGGGAAATGTGGGGGTGTCATTGTTCAATTCAATTCAATTCAAGTATTCTTTATTATGCTGATCTAGCCGCACAAAGGAGTTCCATGTCTGGTCAATACAAAAATTACATTCCTGCATCAGCCAGGTCTTCCAAAGAATGCCTATACTTGACTCGATAACTTTGTTTCAACAAAAATAACAAACATCGTGAGATTAAATTTAGTTAACAGCGATCAGATTAATGAAATGAGATGAGATGTGGTTAATAATAATAATAATAATAAAATTCTTTTATTTCGTGACTAGTTTACAGAAATACAGGTAGTACATGTCAGGTCAAGACCTGGTCTTCCCATGCATGCCTAGCTACAGGGGGTTGACTAGCTAATTTTTTGGGGGGTTGACTAGGGGTTTGGTAATGGGGCTAAGGTTGGGGGTCGGTTTACATATCATAGAGCCTCTTATCGAGTGAGAAAATATTAAGTTTTAGACCTCGTAGGTCTTATATAAAGGCAAGAAGTTGGATTTATACATGCCCTTGTACAGGACTCACATTTTGTTGTAATAAAGTTTGTAATAAAATATGTAATGACAAATTATATATGATGACTGTATAATTGTAGTAACTTCTTAGTGACGCTGCACTGAGTCATCCAGCATAAGATAAACATTAGATACATAGATGTTAATGAATGCCTCTGTACTGAACCAGCCATGATTATTAGAAGATATAAGTACCACTAACATGTGTATCTACTAATAGAACTAAAATGACAAGGAAATATAAGTAGCACCAATATGTATAAGTAATAAAAATGTCATTACAGTACTTATATATAGAAGTGTTGAATGGCACAGAGGGTAACATATGTGCTAAATGTTGATAGTGGTTATATACAAAGGTTATTAGTGGTTTACACTTTGCGGAGCTATTTTCTAGATATTTAATAGTTTGTAAGGAACTTTATGAAGTCTTTTCTGTCAATACATACATGTGCCTCAGTTGGCAGCTCATTCCATCTGGTTTGACATTTATATACTATAGAGTTTGTTATTTTTGTTGATGTGGGCTGCAGAACTCTTAGGTTTCTCCTATTTTCTGTATGACTGCGTGTTTTTAGTTTTCTTTGGTCTAAGTTGTTTTGCTGTGATGCTAAGTAATGAGCCATGTTTAATACATGTAGATCTCTTCTTTCTTGTAGTGGCATTATATTGAATATTGTGTGTTGGTTATCCATGTTGTCATATTTTGATTTGTTTGAGATAATTCTTAGGGCTGAATTTTGAAGTGTTTGTAGTTTAGTGAGTAGTGCTTTTGGGCCTGAATCATATATAAAATCACAGTAATCAATTTGCGGGAGTATGGCCATTTTGTATAAGTCTATTTTTGCTTTTTGTGTGAGGGAGCATTTTGCTTTGTACATCAGTGATATTTTTGACCTCGTTTTTTTTATTGTGTTGAGGATATGAGGTTTGAAAGTGAGGTATTCATCTAGGGTGAAACCAAGATATTTGTATTCCGCAGCCGTGTTTAGTTCTGAATTTCCTAATTTGAGAGTAAAAATTTCTTCTTCTAATTTTCTCCTGAATTTGAAGTTGACTATGCTACATTTCTCTGCATTTACTGAGATTTTGTTTCTTTGGCACCAAGTATTAACGGCATCTAGGTCCGATTGTAGCATTTCATTCAATGTAGTTGGTTCTTTACTGTTTAGATAGATTAGGGTATCATCCGCAAAGTGTTGTATTCTTGAGTTTTTTACCACCTTATGTAAGTCATTTATATAAATGGTGAAAAGTACCGGTCCCAAAATGGTTCCTTGTGGTACTCCATATGATATTAGCCCCTGATTGGACATTTCTCCATTGCAGGTGACTACTTGCTGTCTATTTGACAGATAATTTCTAAACCATTGTAGTTCCATCCCAGTTATGCCATAAAGTGAAAGTTTTTCTAGTAGCGTCTCGTGGTGAACAGTGTCAAAAGCTTTTTTGAAGTCTAAAAATACTGTCTGATTGTAATTTTTATTGTTGAGGTTCGTATAAATATCATTTAGGAAATCAATATGAGCTTGTTGGACTGATCGTCCATTTCTAAAGCCATATTGTTTATCATAGAAGAGATCGTTTGTTTCGAAATGTTCCGTGAGTTGGTGATGGACTACTTTTTCCAAAATTTTTGCTGGGAAGGAAATGCAGGATATTGGTCTGTAGTTTGTCAGGGATGATCTCATTCCTGTTTTATATAGTGGTGTCACTGTTGCTTTTTTAAAGCTTGGTGGCACAGTGCTTACAGTCAGTGATAAATTTACAATATAGGTCATTTGTGCCGATAGGGCAATGAGACATGGCTTGAGTATGTGAGCAGGGACTCCTTCGATACCTGAGTTTTTGTTCTTATCTATTGTTTTTATCAGCTTTTCTACAAATTTTGGCGACACTGTTGTGAAATTGAATGGGGTCGATTCGGACCTTTGAAATTGTAGGCTGTTATTTTCATCAGAAATCTTTGGAATTTTGTCTGCAAGTACTGCACCAATATTCAGGAAGAATTTGTTGAATTCATTGGGGACTGACTTTGAGGGAACTGTCGTGCCATTTTCTTCTATTGTTATAGTTGTTTTTGTTTTTAATTTATCTGGATTTATAAGTGGACGGAGAAAGTTCCAAAATTGCTTTGGGTTCTTTTCGTTGAATTCTAGGTTGTTTTTGATGTGCTGGGACTTTGCTTTTTGGCAGTTAGTGTTTACAAGATTTCTTAAGATTTTTGCTTCCGAGAGTATTGCTGTGTCCGATTTTGTTTTTGCTTTTTTGAAGAGAGCATCTCTTTCATTCATCATTGATACTAATTTATTAGAGGCCCATTTGGGTTTTTTCCTCACATTCCTAAATTCATTCATTGGGCACATTCTGTCTAGGTAAAATTTAATTTTGTTTATTACTGCTTGCCAAGCAATCTCTGGATCTCTTGTTGTCCAAAGTTCAGTCCAGTCAGCATCTCTAACAATATCATTAAGTATTTTCTGATCCAGGTTTTTTGTGTTTCTGGCCCAGAAGGAGCTTGTTTGGTATTTATTTTTAATTTTTTTCCGTACAACAAAAATTGGGAAGTGGTCGGACGTTGAGTTTGTTATTACACCTGCAGTGGGGCTGTTTGAGTAGAAGTGGTCTATTGTAGTGCTTGATTTTAGTGTAGTTCTAGTGGGTTTTTTGATAAATTGTGTTAGTTGATATTTAGAAAGTATGTTATTATAATCTATGTAGAGGTTCGACTTAGAGGTTTGTAGAGGTACAAAGTCGATGTTGACATCTCCTGTTAGAAAGATTTCACTTTTTTTGTTTATTCCCTCTAGAATCTTGTCTAGTTCCGAGATAAAATTTAGTATTGTACCACCAGGCGGCCTGTAAACATTGGCTACGACTAGTGGTTCAGTGAAGTCTTTTTTAATTGTCAAAATCTGTGCCTCTATGTCAGTGTTTGATTTGTTAAGATTTTTATAATTGTCAGCATCTACAACATGATCATTTTTTACATAGATACATAAACCTCCTCCTCTTTTTTTGGTAGCTCTATCTTGTCTGAACAGGTTGTAATTGGGTAGTGGTATCTGGTTTGAGTGAGTGGTGCCACTCAGCCATGTCTCAGAAAAACAAAGGACATCTATCTCTGACTGATCAATAAGAATTTCAATTTGGTTGTGGTGTTTTTGTAAACTTCTAATATTCCAGGATACAAAAACCATACCCTTATATGCTTGAAGGGCTTTAAAAGAATCAAGTTGTACATTTTCCATGACAAGATATTGTGCAATTATTGCTTGTGGTGTGGAGAAGCATGATACATTAATATATGAAACAAGTAGTAGTAATAGCATAGTAGCACAAGGATACAAGTGTATGTAAAACAAGTAATGGTAATGGAAAAATTACGACAAAGTACAATGTATAGAGGCAATGACGGCACACACAAAAATATAAGATCAATAAATGAGTGAAGAACATAATATATCATCAGAAGTCACCAATATTGTCTGCACCACTGTTGCATCCCCCACCAAAGCAGCGCAGTACTAATGTCAAGTTGCTGGCTGCTCTGGTTGATGATGCACCACGGCCCAAACACACTGTTATACCATAAGATACCCACCAGTCACGCATCACGAGACACTCACAAAAGGTGCTTTCTCCATGATGTTTCAACATCATCCACCAGAGATTGGTAGTACTAATGTCACATAACACGTGGCTGCGTAGATAGCGCTTATATAGAGTATTTTAAAACATGCACAGTTATACACAAGGAAACCTTTCTAAAAAGAAAAGATTTGTAAAAAAAGAAAGAAAGAAAAAGAGAGAGAGAGATAGAGGAGCCACAGGCATCGGGTTTGAGTTCTTTGAGTTTAAATTTTTAAATCAGATGTGAGTTATTATAATTGTTCCTATTTTTGTCCAATTTCTGAGTTTAAATTTTTAAATCAGACGTAGGTTATTATAATTGTTCCTATTTTTGTCTAATTTCTGCATTTTTAACAACACACTTCGAGATTGCTTTTGCCCAGAAATCTCGCTGGTCTTCATTTAAATGGCACCCATCAGTATCTAGTAGGTCGTAGTTATGTGTGTATGAGGAGTTGGATGGGTGGTACCTATGTATCTTCCTACCCGTCCACGGTGTAGCTGCTTTGTGAGCTGTGTTGAAGTCTTTTGTTTTTTTGCCTATTTCTTGTACGATCTGGTTTAATAAATCCTGGTGTGGGTGTTTCCCTAGGTCTTCTTTGGAGATTTCACCGTTGTATATCCTACGTCTATTGTTGTATGTTTCGAGGCACATACCAGTTGGCATAGCGAATGAGATGATCGGTTTTAGTCTAGTGGTGATCAATTTTGAGATGTGTGTATGTGCCTCTGAGATTTCTTGCATGTATGAGTTAACTGCCGATTGTATGTCAGTGTAACGTATGTCTACTAGTCCGTTGTGTCTGTTTTTGTATGTGATGCTGCATATACTAGCTATTATTATAATTTGTGTTGGTTTAGATAAGTTGATTTGTGTCATGGCCATTGATGAAATATCATAGATACTGGCTCCACTTTTGTGTATTATTTCAAAGTGTGCGTCCATATATCTTGCTAGATGGCTGTTTAGGTTTCTGGCCCTGGAGTCTCCCAGGATCTGGACGTTTTCCATTGTCGCTAGGTATATATGGCGTATGGTGGTATGGCGATATTCAGTGATATCTGTGACTCCTGTCTATAGTGCAAGTCAAAAGAATGTTTTTCCACTTATCTGGTGTTCTGACGTCTGTCTAATGGGATAGTTCTTGCTTTATTTTGGCTATGAGCAGTCCGCAGGTGTTTTTGCCATTGAATTTGTCCGACATCAAAGTTGTTCTTCTCCCGTTCTCGACCGTTCTTGGCAAGTTTACACCAGTGGCCCACTTCCGGTTTGATGTCATCTCGTAGAAGTGGGTTTCCGTGAGATTTGCTAGTTTTTCTTTTAGGATGTCATTTTGTTCAAATTTCATTTTTATTAGTTTTTCTAGTAGCTGTGATTGACCTTAGTGCCATGTTTTAGGTGGTTTTAAGTCCCGTGCGCTTTGTTCTTTTACTACATATGGCGACGGGGTCAGTCGGAAGGTTTCGGCAATTTCCGGTTTTCCAGCTTGTTTTGCCTTTTCAGCATGGTAAGCATGCTCTACAGATCTATATTCTTTCCCATCAAATGTAATGGGGGATGGATACATGTTGGACAAAAAATAATGTTCGCTTTTAAAACCGATGCCATTTCCATTGTCAATCGATACATGTCTGGCGTCTTCGGGCCGACAGCCCTCCGGAAGTTCATTCAAGTCGTGAACGGAGTATGACTGGTCAAGGATCAGGATGTGGCTACCTACGTGTTTTGCGTCGTGCTTATTGAGAATCAGTAGATCAGTGCAATCTCTGAGCAGATTGTAATGGTAATGTGGCACCTTAAGACCATGTTGATTTAGTGTGATGTCTCTGCATCGTACATCATCGCTTTTTATCTGATCTATTTTATCCACAAGTGTTGTTAACATGTCGCTATTTGGTGAACGTATCATGACCGGTCTGATTCTCTCGTCAGATTCCCGACCAATTTGGTATATCTGATCAAATTCATCTGCCGTCACATCTGGTTTGATTAGTTTGAACATAGATACGATGTCTTCTACAATGTTTTCATTTCCTAGCTCTGGGTAATCGTCAATGACCAGGATCGTACGACCTTTCTTCGATGACCGAGGGGGACCGTTTGTGATCGGGCCATGCTGCCGTGGCTTCGGTAGAGGTCTTGGATGACTTATCCTAGTCATTCCCCGGGCAGCCATCGCATAGTTGCGTGGAATATGCGGTGGTGGGAAATGTCCATTCCTAGGGTAGGGTGGTGGAACTTCCCTTTGTAAGTCTCTGACCATTTGTGTTAAATTATCCACGGCTGATCTTAGTTTCCCTATTTCAGCTTGGTTTTCCGTTATTGCCTTCCCCTCGTAAGCGTTCACTTTGCTATCGGCCATGTTATTCTTGATTTCGGCCTGAACTAGTAGCGAGATATTATTCTGACTATTGTGTTGTTTTAATTTCTGTACCTCCAGGGAGTTAGCACTACATTTAGCATCAATTTTCTCGATTTGCTTGTTACTCGATGTGAGATGTGCCTGCACAATTATTTGGAATTGAGAACCAGCTTCCCTTATGGCAGACGTAACAACCGGAATAAACATATCGAACATTTGCTTCTGAAAGAAACTAAATCCCTGGGAGCAGAATAAATTGCTCTGTTTTTCTATATCGGTATTACTTTCGGCATATTTCATGGTTTGAATTGGATTAGCTTCATCTCTGACCAAACTTGTTTCCTGACAGTTTGCAGATTTGTCGCCGATGCTGCTAGGATTAATGGACGCCATGGCTAAGCCCTCTGCCGACGGAGAGACCTTGTTTGTGCTTTCACTTTGAGCACAAAAGCCCTGGTCCGATTCGTAATAAACCTCAGAGACATCCACCTGTAAAGTTGCATTAAGGTTTGGTAAGTAGACGTTTAATTTATTTTCGGTCGCCGATTCCGATAGGAAGGTGACTGTGTTTGAGTTATTTAAGGAACCTGATACTTCCCCATTTTCGTCACTGTCTGTTTCCCTATGTTTCATGATTTTTGTTGTTTCTACACTATCATGACTCATAACTTTACCAGGTATGGGGGTAGAAGTAAGTGGCAAGTCGTTTTCCGTCAATGTTGGTTCATTTTTAGTAGATTCATTGTCTGTGAATGATAGGCTTTCAGTCCAACTCTTGTCGTGATTCAGTTTAGGTTGGGCGATAATAGGCGAGTCCCGTTGATCCAGGTTGATGTTAGAATCGGCCATTTTGGCGGCAGTTTCAGGCCAGTTTTAAAAGTCCAGAAATTCCGTCAATGTCAGCGAATGTCAATGAAATAAATGGGTCCGTCCCTTCTCTAATGGTTCATGGTGTATTTAAAGTACTTTGTTCATAATACTTCACTATCAAACATACTTCTCCACATATAGTATTCTAGCGTCTAGGCACACATGTCTAGTCATGAACTGTAATTTGAACCTGTTATACATGGTAGAGTGCAATTAATTGAAATGTGATGTGCCTAAGACATAAGAGGCATTTTTCTCATAGAGATGTAGCATTAGATAGTAGATATAGTAATTTACATTGTAACTTCGACCATAGGTCAGGAAGTAATAATGGAGATGTGCGTACAGTACATAGCACAGATGGCTGGCATATGGAGTGCCTTGAACAAAAGAGGCATTCTATCTTAAAGAATCTAAGATCAGTAAATAATTATAGCATATGTCATTATTGATTCCAGCCATGGATCACTAAATAGTAGCAGAGACATGAGTCTAATGGAGCAACCTGGCGAAGAGTCCAGAGATAGGCATCAAAGGGCACTAAGACAAGTGACCCTAATCAGCCTGATCCCTGGCCTCTAGCCGATTTGGTCATATAACAGACATAAACATTCAAGAGAAGCAAATTATTGAGTGATCAATAATGATCAACAAATATTATTAGTAATGACCTCAAGTCAATCACAGATTTCCTCACAGGGTAGTGAAAGACTGAGAAATGCAAGCTGTCTGTCAACCCTCTAATATAATATGGAATGTAAAAATTGAATGCCATTATTATAAGATAAGTAAGTATGCATGATCAAGATCAGAAAGGATATAGCAGTTTGTCGGTGTAATGCTTAAAAGTCAGTTTATCCGGAATATTGTGAGCGGCAGAACATAGGTCATTCCACCTAGTTTGACATTTATAGATAAGGGAATTAGCAACCTTGGCTGTGGAAGGGGGAAGAACGAGGAGATTTCTCCTACCCTTAGCATGACTTCGGGTGGGGAGATCCCTTCGATCAATATTGTCTGGATTTTGCGAGAGGTAGAAGGCTATATCCAGAATGTGTTTATCCCTACGGAGCTGTAGGGGCCAAATATTTAGTAATTTATGTTCAAGATCCACATTATCAAACTTGGATTTATTGTAGATTATTTGAAGAGCTCTGTTTTGTTGAGATTGTAATTTCTGTAATATGGAGGCGGGTGCAGAATCATAAATAAAGTCACAATAATCAAAATTTGGAAGAATGGCCATCTTATAAAGATCATGTTGGGCCTTTAAAGTTAGAGAGTTACGTGCTCTATAGAGTAGTCCAATTTTGGCGGAGACAAGGTTTAAGGTATTTTGGGTATGTTGCTTAAAAGTGAGAAGCTCATCTAACGTAAAACCAAGGTATTTGTAATCTTGAACAGGTTCTAATTTCTGGGAGCCCAGAATTAGACTGGAGGAAGAGTTAGTGGATTTTCTTTTCGATGTATAGCTGAGGGCAAAGGACATTGTTTTGCATTTCCCGATGTTTAGAGATAGTTTGTTGACAGAGCACCAAGAGTAGATTTTATCTAGATCTTGTTGCAGGTGAGTATAAAGGTGGGTGATGTTTGAATTATGATAAAATAAAACGGTATCATCCGCATAATGTTGCATTTGGGAATGTTCAACAACGGAATGTAAATCATTGATATAAATTGTAAACAAAATCGGGCCAAGGATTGTGCCCTGGGGTACACCGTAAGTGACTGTTCCCTCTTCAGAATCCAAGCCATTTACACGGACATACTGCTTCCTATCAGAAAGATAATTAAGAAACCATTGATGCTCCATCCCCTGAATCCCGTAGGCAGAAAGTTTGTCTAGAAGTATTTGGTGGTGCACAGTATCAAAGGCCTTACTGAAGTCCAAGAAAACTGTTTTATTCAAAGATTTGTTATTTAAGTTGGTATAGATTTTTTGTAAAAAGTCAGTTTGGGCCTGTTGGATCGAATGGTTGGTTCTAAAGCCGTATTGAGTGTTACTGAATAAATTATTAATTTCGAAGTAATTTGTAATTTGCACCTGCACAACTTTCTCTAGTACTTTCGCCGGCATGGATATACATGAGATGGGCCTATAATTGTTACATGACATCTTTCCTCCAGCTTTATGGAGCGGAGTGACTTTTGCTAACTTAAAAGAGGACAGAACTTTTCCCAATAACAATGAGATGTTGATAATATGTGAAAATTGGTGACAAAGTGACAGTAGACATGATTTCAGGATCTTAGATGGGATATTCTTAATTCCTGAGTTTTTGGAGACATCTATGTCAGATATGATTTGGTGCACTTCTTGAGGGGTGACCTCTGTAAACCGAAAAATAGGGTTTGAAGTCAAGGAAGGAATCTTGTCAAGGTATGAGAGGGGCTCTTTCGGATTATGAGGGATTTTGTTAGCTAGATTGGGGCCAACATTTAAAAAGAATTTATTAAAAGTATCAGGGACATCAGATGGGTCTATCATTTGGTTATTTTCTTCTAGATTAATTACTTCGGATGCTTTAGATTTTTCGGGACTGATTATGGGCCTAAGGAATTCCCAATACTTCTTTGGGTCTTTATCAAAGAACTCCAGATTGGATTTAATATAAGAAGCCTTTGCGATTTTACAATCACGAGTGGCTTGGTTCCTTAATTTCTTGGCTTGGATAAGGACGTCTTGGTCCTTATTTTTCCTTGCCAGCCTAAATAGCCTATCCCTCTCATTCATTACATTGACAAGATCCTCATTCATCCATTTGGGCTTCGAACGAACCCTCCTGAATTCCTTGAAGGGACACATCCGATCAAGGTAGATAGTGATTGTATCAAGGAGAGCGGTCCAACAGTATTCTGGGTTCGAGCTATTATAGAACTCACTCCAATCTAGCTGTCGTAAAATTTCATTTAGGACAGTTTGATCCAGGAACTTAGTGTTCCTGGCCCAGAATGTTTCGGTACTGTACCTATTTCTCGGTTTTTTACGTGCAATAAAAATCGGAAAATGATCAGACAGATTAACAGTGATAGTACCTGCAGAAGATATATAGGGGGAGTTGGTGTGGAAGTGGTCAATTATTGTGGAAGATTTTAGTGTGGACCGAGTAGGTTGCTTTATGTACTGAGTAAGAGAGTAAGTACTGAACAGATTTTTGAGCTCGGCAGATAGTGTTGATTTGGATGATTCAATAGAGGCATAGTCCAGATTGAAATCACCCATGAGATACAGTTCCTGCGAGATATCCAATTTAGACAAGATATTTTGAAGGGAATCCAAGAAAGTTTTAGCACTGCCATTAGGTGGCCTATATATATTGACGAGAGTACATTTCTTAGCGAAACCCTTTTTAATTTGAATAATTTGAGCTTCTATTTCACCATTGGCAATATTGAGTGATTTATAAGATTCAGAGTCCACAACTAGATCTTTTTTCAGATAAACACACAATCCACCTCCTCTTTTTCTACCTGGTCTATCCTGTCTATACAAACTGTAATCCTGGAGCTGTATCATATTGCTGTGAATAGAACTATTTAACCAGGTTTCACAGAAACAGAGCACATCGATACCAGCATCATATGTGGTTAGCTCGATTTGTTCAAAATGTTTATATAAACTTCGAATATTCCACGAGACTAACTTGATACCCTTAACTGTAGAGAGATCACTAAAAGATTGCAGCACTGAGCTGCCTACGCTCAAATCCATAATACAAAGAAATGAGCGGATTGCTTGGAGCAAGGGTTAAAGCACCATAAAGGACAAGAGAATTCATAACATATAAAATATTTACAAGCGTGTATGTGAGTAGCTTGCTTAGGCCACTCAGAGTTGGGAATGGGCTTCAGCCTCATAGTACTCAAAATGATTTAAGTGAAGAGGCGTCGTTACATATCCAAATCAAAGTAGTATCTAGCAATAAACGCTCCCGCCGACACAGCTATTATACATATCACCACAAATAGAGTGAAAAAGACAGGTTTACCACCATCATGTACATTAAGAAAAGCTAGGGTATCTCAAGTGATACAGAGAAGAATTTTCAATCATAAATCATTAGCGTGCGGTCATTCAGACCTAATATGTGCTCTAGCTATTTATCCCAGTGGCACTCCGGGTTGGAACCAACCAAGAAAACACGGGGTATCTAGTAGGGCAGAAGAACATGTGAACTCTTCTTGGAGAGAGACATAGTCATAGTGAATCAGTAATTAACATACAGATCATTGGAGAAACATCTTACAATCATGCGGTCGCTAGGACCCAGGTATTTACAGGCAATAAAGGAGATGTCAGGTGATAGGAGAAGAACTTTCAATCATGAATCATCAGCATGCGGTCATTCAGACCTAATATGTGCCTTAGCTGTTAACCCAGCGCTACACCAGGTTGGGACCAACCAAGAGTAACCTGGGACATCCAGCAAGGCAGAAGAACGTACAAACTCTTCCAGGAGAGAGATACAATGAAACAGGAATTAACAGTCAGATCATCAGTATTATCAGTTGACACATAGCTAGCATTAGAATATGCAGAAACCTGTATTCATTTTCTATAGAATCAGAAAAACCTTTAACTTGAGTGAACTACAATGAACAGCGTGAGGTTTATGGAAAATAATGTTTTAGGAGTAGTGACCTACGTCAGCAGGAGGGGGGTGGCACTAGTATAAGTTACCATCCCTGATGCAGACAGTATCAAGACTACCGCGACATTAATTTGCCAAATTACCATAGAGATCAAAGCTAGACGATATCACATTTCTAAGATTATTTTCATAGGCATTTTCGAGTTACTGAGTATTTCCTGAGTTATATTATTAATTCCAAATGACACATAATATCATAAGATTCCTTTCAATTCAACTAGTGGATATTGAGTTAGAATTAACTATTGGTTGAGAATATTTTTGTTGTAAGCATTGAAGATGGCATTTGCCCAATAGTCCTGCCCTATTTTGGAGAGATGGCATCCATCTGCTGATAAGTTATTGTAATTGTGGGTGAAGGATTTATTGTTCGAGTGATAGCGGTGGATTGAACGTTGAGTCCATGGGGTATATTCACTGTTGCCTATGTTGAATGTTTTTATTATGTTGATCGCCAGTTCGACCTGTGCGTTCAGTTGGTTTTGATGATCGTCAACCAGAACGCCTGTAGGGTCAATCAACCCTCTTCGCAGTTCTCTCCTCGCGTTGAAAAGTCCAATATTCATACCTGTTATTGGGGCGTAAGAGATGTGGGGGTGACCCGGAGCATGTGCTTGGATAAAGTCATATGAGTTTTGAAGGTCCCTGGTAAGTTGGTCTTCCATACTTCCATCCGTAGGGTGACGAACCGTAACCCTTCCAGTCATTCGATGTTTAATGGTCAGATTACATAAACCAGAAACTACGAATATTTGCCTTGGTGCAAATCTGCGTATCTTCCCAGCAGCAACCTGCACCGACTGGAGTATCGTGGCTCCTGGCGTAGAGGAGATGTTTACTTGGGCGTTTCTGTCCATCTTACTTCGAAGGGAGGGGCCTAGGGAACCCGCTCTCGAGTCCCCGATAATTAGGACTGAGTCCATGTTTATGTGGGCGATAACAGGTGGATTGTTCTATATGATCATGTATTAAGGTTATGACGGTGAGTAAACGAGTGACATTCACAAGAGATGTAGTGGCAAGTTACACTCGACCTAATTCCTCCTTAATTTGGGTTAATATTTTCCCACAAACATTCTTACCGGCGAAGTCAACCGAATTTAACGTGGACCTGTGACCTTGTCTGTTGATAACACGCGGGAGGTTAGAGCCAGTCGCCCACTTCCTGTCTGGAGTCATTTCAAACAGGCTCGTGTATTGTAAATCAGCAAGTTTATTTCTCAAATCTTCGTTTTGATCAAATTTCTTCCTGATTAGGTCCACGAGCACTGTCTCCTCAATTTTGACCCAGTCAGGCGTGGATTTTAACTGCAATCTTGCCTTCCGCTTCACATCATACGGGTTTGGCCTACTTCGGAAGTCCTCGGCAATCTCCGGGTGACCTAGAAAACTCGCCTTGCTGGCCTGGAAGGCGTGCTCGACTGATACATAGGTGAAGTCATCATGGCGAATCTTGGCGGGGTAGAAATTTGAGAGAAAGCAAAACTCACTTTTGAACCCTAGACCTGCACCATTATCAACCTCTACCGATCTAGCATCTTCTGGCCTACAATGCTCGGGGAGTTCCTGGAGATCCTTCACGGTATACGCAAGTGGGTCAGGGGTCGACACGATCAGGTGGTTGCCCCTATGTTCAGACTTGACTTTCTGCAAGCGTAACAGCTGATGACAGTCCCTTAACAAGTTATATTCGTGCGAAGGAGCATGCAAGCCTTGTTGGTTTACTTCTAGCGTCGCAAAACAAGTATCAGACCGCCTGATTTCAGTGATACTCTTGACAATTGTGGAGATTATTTTCTCGGAGGTGGATCTCACTAACACTGGCCTCATAATTAGAGTATTGAATAATCCGATCCTATATACTGACACCAAGTCCTGGACATTAAAGGTAGGATCCAACCGTTTACAGAGAGATTGGATTGTGACCACTATATCATCATGTCCAAGTTCCGTTATGTTATCAAGTACAATCATCTTACGGCTTTTGGGGGTAGGTCGACTCCGTTGGTTTGGTAAACGTGTTGGCGGGCCCTGGCTCTGTGCGGGCGGCATACCATGCCTCTGTGCGGGCAGCATACCATGCCACGGTGGAGGAGGTGGACCTCGGAACGGTGGAGGCGGAGGACCTCGGAATGGGCCTAGATGGCGAGGAGGCTGAAAATTTCCCTGCATACGGGGGAAATCATTATCAAGTGCCTCACTGCGGATTGTATCCATTTTGAAGTTGGTGAACTCCTTCAGTTCATTAATACAAGAGGTAATATTAGAAGTGTCTACTTTACTTGCTTCGTTCATGATTTTGAGTTCCGATCGGAAGGTATCAGTTGACAGCAGCACGGAAGATGAGAGCTCAATTGACGCGAGTGATTTCTCAAGTCGAGAGAAGCGCAGGTCAATCGACTTAGAGAGTGTGGACACATCATTCTGAACTTTCACAATACTGGCATTCAACGAGGAGACCGATGATTCGATGGACTGTTTTGTATTCAACAACTGTGACTCTATAGTGGTTTGTATCATAGGAGCCAGCCTATTACATATGGCGTCAAGTAGGCTGTCAGTGTTGTGACTCGGATCGTTGGAGTGATCGCTGTGACTTTGAGTGTTGTGACTATCTAATTCTGAATTACTGGGAGGGGTTGCAAGTAAAGGAGACTCGGAATGTGGAGATTCTGGATGTACTGAAGACTCAGAATGCAAAGCTACAGGGGATTTAGAAAAGTTCTCCTGTATTTGAGTGAGATTTTGCATGGCGTTGAATAGGCTGTCAGTTTTGTGACTTGGATCATCAATGGAGTTATCGTTGTGACTTTGAGTGTTGTGACTATCTAAATCAAATTTACTGTGAGAGGCTGTATGCAGAGGAGACTCAGATATTGGCGAAACTGGGTGTACTGAGGACACAGAATGTGGAGCAATAGGAGATGAAGACAAATTCTCCTGTGCTTGAGTGAAATCTCGCTCATCTGTACTGATCAGCTGTACGGCGACTGACTCCTGCCCGTGTGCCATTGGGCGATCTGCATCACTCGACTCATTCAACTCAGCTCGGCACGATTCAGATGAAGAAACAAAATGCTCCAAACTAACAGTTTTCTCAAGTTCAACTGGGGCGGAAGGTGAGTCAGCATTTTCTAGGTCTATATCAATTGAAGAGACTTTGAATACTATATCAAGTTCTGAGGCGTTTTGTGGTTGGCGACAGATGCTGTCATTGAGATCGCCATAGCCCAGAACAGGCGTAGAGGTTAAAATGTTTTCATCCGACCCCTGACTCAAACCAAACAATCCTGAGAACATACTAGTCACCGATGATCCTTGTGACATGGTTGTTTTGAGATCACTAGTGATTATTGACTAATGTTAATCTGATCAGAGAAATATTGATGATTCACTTCGCCGATATGGGCGATAATGCGTGAAGGGCGATACCCTGACAGTTTTCGCCCAGCCACTACGAGAGATCCAGTGTCGTGAGATCTTAATCTAAGAGTTCTTACTGTTTCGTGATAGGTGCATGCGTCAAGTCAAGTGATTATAATCCATGGGTCCAAATCTTCAATGTATAAACATTTTGTAGATATGAATGGCGTTCTAACCCTTGCAAGAAGCAATATTAGTGGAGCGACGAGGTGATCACGCCCATCTCTCTCAGAAGGGGCACCAGTGTTGGTATCACTAAGACAAGGAAAGCTTTGAATATGTGGGCCCTGTCATATAATTTGTGATCACACATCAGTAATGAAACATACTAAGTTCATGGAGTAGAGAAGAATGACATCATTCTGAATGAGACTTTGCCAAGCAGAAAAGAGTGGGATAAATTAATAGAAATGAAAACAGCCTCTACACCCAGCTCAACTCGATGCACATATTTTCACAATCAGAGCTCTTACAGAACATTGCTTCTAAGGACTTTGCCACAATTGAAATCCAATTGAAATCCTTATTTGTTCTATTGGCAAGCCAGCCAACATTAGGAAATTTGGTGAGCTGGCAGATATGTTCAATATAGCAGTTATGGGTGCAGGAGCTTCATTCGATCAAATTCACATCATATTTTATCGATATAAGTAGACATCCATAAAGAACCTGACCAGAATAGAGAGGGCCAAAGGATGTGCACCTATCCGGAAATTAGTTGAAGGATGTCATGTTCCCCTTTCAACAAATTGGAATAACTTCCTCTCACTGGCAAAAAAAAGAAGATCTAGCATGTTTTTTGTTACAACAAATTCTTCTTAAACAAAATAAGACTATAGTGGTCAGTGGTGGGTTCAAAGAAATAGATGCAGTTCAAAGCACTTGTCCTACTCTTTCATTGTCTGGGCTAGAATCTGATCATGAAGAAGCAGACACATGTTTCATTCTTCATGCAATTTACTGCAATAAGGACACTGTAGTTGTACAATCAAGGGACACAGGTGTCCTAGTTTTACTTTTGGCTCACTACATCAAAATCTGTTGTCAAAAGCTGTGGGTCAAAACTGGGACTGCCAAAAAGCGCAAGTACTACCCAGTGCATGAAATAGCAGAACTTTCTCCAAATGGTATCCATGCTAATCTACCTGCCTTTCATGCACTCACTGGATCTGACACAACATCATTCATTTCTGGCCACTCAAAACAAACATGTTATGCTAGTTTCCTGGATCATCAGACATTGTTAAATGAAATTGGACTAAATGAAGCTTTATCTCCTTCAACAATGTCAGCTGTGGAAACATTTTTCTGCCACCTATACAACAACATCAGTTGACAAGGCCCGGCACATTTTATTTGGAAAATGCAGAGAGCCTGGATTGCTTCCACCAACTACTGATGCACTCAAGCTACACTTAAAGTATATATATATATATATTGTATTTTTATTCTGGTCCATTCATTAAATCAATTACATCATCCAGAAACTAGGAAGGTGACCTCTGCCTTAGCAGGTCTACCAGGTTCTTCCTAAATAGCTCTATTACAATTTTACTTCATTTATAAGAACAACATAGCGATGTGAACATTATTATGTCTGGACCATTGCCAAAATACATACATATCAACAATTATTATAAAACCCAAAAAAAACCCCTACCCCGGCTCGTTAATAGTTATGTTTCATAGCCTTCTTTAGAAGCAATAAACCGTGTCCTTCATTGTCCTTTCCATGATTGTCATTGTTCTTACTATCATTGATAGTATTGTTCATTTTTTCTACTGTCTCTAGTTAAGTAATATCACTATATAGAGCCAATCCCTAAACCCAAATACTTAATTTCTAAGACACAATAATAAGAGTACATGCAACGATCATAATATGTATGGCATACTAAATTGTTACGTTGGTATAGTTACCGTTATATCGGTCTTCAAAATCTAAGGACTTGTTTGCCTTATTTGCGGGTTATTCTCCACAATCCCGATTTCTCTTAATTCACAAAGTCAAACATCATTACATATTAATAGTCAAAAAGTTCACACTTTCCCCGTCTATATAGACTTAACAATCTCGAAAAGTTTCGTGCTATATCATAAAAGACATCGTAACCAATTCTTATTAAATATAGTCCTCCTTGTATCTCAAGTTATAGCTAATCATTCTCGCTCATCTGCTAGAAAAATATCAAAATCATCCAAATATGTCGACCGAAGGTAATGTCTAAATTGCATTCTTGTCTTTGTCATTTGGACATCATTGGATAAGTTATTCCATAATTCTGTCATTCTATAGACATATGATTTCTTAAAAATTTCGTTCTTTGGTCGCGGCACAACCAATTTCTTTCCCTTTGCCAATCCTCTCAAATTTATTTTCCTGTTATCTACATTTAATTCATCTCTCGTACGCAAGAATGCGATATCTAGGAGATGGCTATTTCTTCTAGTTTCCAAAGTCGGAATATTCAATTCTTGGTGTACTTCCTTTGTACTTGTCAATTTTGGTAATTTTAATATTATTTTAAGGGCTGAATTTTGAGTTGTTTGTATCTTTTTTAAAGTAGTCTGAGCCGCTGACCCATAGAACAAATCCCCGTAATCAATCACTGGGAGTATCATTGTTTTAAACAACAATAAAAGTGTGCTTCTGTCACATATATTATAAAGCTTGGACATAGAATAAATCTTTGCCCTAACACTAAACAATTTCTTTCTAAGGAAAACATTATAATTCAGCCGATTATCCAGCTCTATTCCCAAATATTTATATTCCGGAACATTTTCCAGCGTCTGCTCCGAAATTCTGTAATTCACAACATTGTTTGGGTCATTTTTTGATCGAATGGTTAACGTTTTGCACTTATTAATATTTAGCGAGATTTTATTTACCGAACACCACCGAACAATTTTGTCTAGATCATCTTGCAGTTTCAAATTTACCGGTTCTCCTAATTCTCTCTCCATGAACAAAACAGTATCGTCAGCAAAAAGCTGCACGTTACATTGCTTCACAACCTCTTGTAAATCGTTTATATACACTATGAACATAAGCGGCCCTAAACTTGTTCCTTGCGGAACCCCGCATGTCACTGGCTTCAGGGAGGAGAGTTCTCCATTTAAAACTACCCTTTGCGTCCTCCCGCTTAAATAATCTCTAAACCATAATAATTCCTTATCTCTTACTCCAAAGCTCCTCAATTTTGATAATAAAATTTCGTGATCCACCGTGTCGAAAGCTTTTTTAAAGTCTAAAAATATTAAATCCATTGCTCTCTTTTCATTTAAATTTTCATATACTTTTCTTAGCAGTCTATCTAAAGCGTTATTGATCGATCTACCCCCCCTGAAGCCGTATTGCTGATCACAAAGAAGTTCATGCCCCTCTAAATATTGGGCCAGTTGTTTTTGTATACATATTTCAAGTAATTTAGCCGGTAATTTGATGCACGAAATAGGCCTGTAGTTGCCAGGCATACATTTTTCCCCATCTTTGTACAAAGGCGTTACATTTGCCTGCTTAAAATCTAAAGGTATCTCGGCATAATCTACTGTCATATTAAATAAATAAGCAAGTTGCTTCTTAAGTGCTAATAAACATTGTTTAAGGATCTTTGTGGGCATTAGTTTGATCCCCGAGGCCTTGTAATTACCAATTTTATTTAAAGCCAGTTCTACATCAAGTTCGCTAATCCTTTTAAATTGAAACTGTATACCTGGTTCAGTTCCACGATGAATTCTTTCCCTTTCTAGTTCAATGCTATGGTTGCTCTTAATCTTTTGAGCAAGCTCCGGCCCTATTTCCACAAAAAATTCATTTAATACCCCTGCTGCCTCTTTACCCTTGGCGCTCTCTCCATTTTTTGAGGTTATAGTAACTTCATCTGCACTATTATTCTTTGTTTTATCTGTAATTAAAGGTTTCAACAGGTTCCAGAACTTATGCGGTTCTCCTTTCTTTTCTCTTATCTGATCGCGAAGATATATATCCTTAGCCTTCCTTATACTCGTAGTTACCTTGCCTCTCAGTGATCGCGCTTTTGCCCAATCCTCTTTTGTGTTTGTTAATTTTGCAATCTTAAATGCCTTGTCTCTAGCTTTGGTTGCCTCAATGATATTTACATCATACCACTCAGGGGTGACTCTAACTCTATTAAACTTTTTTACGGGGCACATCCTATCGACATATTTTTCTATCCTTGAAATGATCATATCCCATGCTGTATTTACGTTCGTGGTCTCATAAAGCCCACTCCAATCTAAATCAGTCAAAATATCTTTTAATATTCTAATATCTAAATTTTTAGTGTTTCTAGCTTCAAAAGATTCAACTTTATAATTTGTTCTCTCTTTCTTAATTTGTACAAATATTGGCAGATGGTCACTCAAGTTAATTTCTATCGTGCCATTTACACTGACCCACTTCCCATTTGTGTAGATATGATCAATTGTAGAGATTGACGTCTGACTGACCCGGGTGTGGGTCTTGATTAATTGCTGAAGATTATGTTTACCTAATAAGGCTCTAAATCTATCTGCATTTGCTGTCGTGCCTTCTTCTATAATTTTATCATCATAATTTATGTCCCCCATTATGAATATTTCCTTTGTGGTATCAAGTTTACATAGAGTCTCATCAATGTGCTCAATAGCCTGAGCCAACCCCCCCTGAGGTGGCCTATAAACATTTAAGCATACCTTATCCTTAACACACTTTTTCGACAGACCAAAAATCTGTATTTCGATGTGTTCATTCGACACCTCGTATTCTTTGAACGATTCATCTATGTCCAAAGATTTGTGTACATATGAAATGAGTCCTCCTCCTCTTCTTTTACTTTTCCTGTCTTTCCTAATAATATTGTAAGTAAGCTTATTATCAGGCATTCATTTGGAATAAGGCCCATATTCCCAAGCCAACAATTCCAGATCCTTCTGATTTTGGATGGCTCATCAAAGATTCATGCCTCATGCAAGTCCTTATGACTTTGGAACCAGTTCCTGAAGCTTGCTTACCCATGGTCACCTGTCAATGCAAGGCTGGCTGTAACACCCGCCGTTGCAGGAAATCAAGTCTACCATGTACCACTAACTGTTTGTGCTGTGACAGAGCAATAGGTTGCAAAACAAAAACTGCTAAAAGCAATTAGTGTTGGTGACAGCAATGTTCCAAATCTCCATGGTTCAACAGAGTCAGAAATACTAACAACTTGTATAGATGTACATAAATAGGATATTATCCTAATGACCTTGACATTGAAACATAATCTGATACTAGTAGCTAATGATCTCTTCTACAAATGATTTTATACATGCATAAGGATGTGATTAATTTCCTGGTAGTTATGAGAAGAAATGCCTGATATTTGACATAAAACGCCCCCTGGTGGTAGGAAAGAGCAATATTTCAGGGTGGTAACCAGCATTTTCGGACTCAGCAGCCTCACTTTAGTATAAAACCACCGTATACCAAGCATTAACAAAAAATGCCTCTAGAAATTTTTTTTTCTCTATGTGGCACCAGTCTAACTCTGCTTCTGTGGCACCAGTCAACTTAGTTTCTCATGATTCAGACAGTACTTGATCAATATGATCAATATGATCAATATGATGTGATACAATGCCTACACATGGCACCTGGTCAGATCAGTAACGTTTATATATATATATAACAAATCCAGATATATGTGGAGTATATGAACATATATGTCCCCTGGCATTCCACCTAAACGTCACTCCTCACACAAACTTCGTCCTGACCACACAGTTTTGTTAGGAAGTTCTTCAAGTTCTTCCAGGCTGTCCAGAAACCATTTACTTTATAATACAATATTCCAGGAATGTATTTTACAGCGCTCGTTTTGGATTGACGTCATACATTTTAATAATCACTCTCTATCTATAACATTTATATAGTTTTACTTTGATATTCAACAGTTCAATTACAGTTCCCTTCTTTTCCTTCACAACACGTTTTGTTGATGAGTTTATTACCTGTCCTTGTTATTAGATATTCTGCTGGTTTATAGACTTTTTTTGTGGTTCTCCGTTCTCTTAATTGCGAATGTTTTGCCGGAAGAACTGCTATTGCAGAGGCTTACACCCTTTCCAACTGTATATACAAAATCTGATGTACCTGTTGATATGAATAAATCTAAATAATAATACATTACAGAATCTGATCAACGTCAACCAACAAGTTAGCTTAACCTGTATTCTTTTTTCATTAGAGGCTAATAGTATATTTTAAGCTGTTACAGAAAAATGCAGTATCCTTCCCGGATGCATCGCCTAAAATTATAACTCGCTTTTCTAACATATCACTCTACTCTAGTAGACTATATAGCCATATCAAATGTGTTGATAAGGGCGTAAAGCAACCAATCTCACTCACTCACTCACTCATGACTATATAGTACGCTATAACCATTATTAGTGTAGGCCTATAACAAAACATTTGGTATATTTGCAACAATCTGAAAGCTGAATTCTCACCTATTACAACAAAACAAATATTACCAAATTGACTCATGTTATCACTTGAATGACTAGATTTATAAATAATCTGCTGCTGGATGTACGTTAATTACCAGAACTTTAAGTCTAATCACCAATAGAAAACTGCAGCCGGTGAGCGATAATAAGTGTAGTCACTGTATGATAGGATTCATGTGGGTCCTCCAACAACAAATGAGAACGTTTTAGAAGCCCTTTAACAAAATTAACTGGACAAAAACCTCCAAAAATCTGGTTAAATAACTGTTAGATGGGAAATGAATAGAATAAGAAGTAGAACATGTTTTTGGCTGACGTTAGCTGAGAGTGCAGCTTTAACCACAGCCAAATTTAGCCGAATTTACTGAATGTGTCGCATTGAAGATTGTAATTTTCTAATGACCTGACCCCTAATTTTGTTCCCCTATAATTTGATATTTATAAAACAAAATGTGTGTGACAGCGGTAACTACGTTCTACATGTCTGATCTTATGAATTAACATGAAAGTCTAAACAAAAGAATTGTCACTTAAAGCTGCATCCTCAGTTAGCATTAGTCAACAACAAAAGAATATCTACTTTTGTTCCACTCTTTTACAATCCATCTAAAAGTTATTTGACAAACATTTTGGAGGGTTTTATTTTGTTATTTTGTTTTTGCTGCAGGCAAAGTCCACATTTTATATTTTGGGGACCCACCATGCAAGCTGCTCTCCTGTAATGACTTCACTTATTATTACTCACTGGCAGCCATTTTTGCTCGGCCAAATCAACAACTTCTAAGTCTTGTTGTCATGTCAGCCTGCACGAGGACATATCATTGTATTCAAATTATTATGCTGTATTCAACAGCAGCAGTGAATTGATACCTTCAGTCCTGTGAGTCATAATAGGATATGTAGTGGGTCCGCCACCCAGAATACAGCGAGGCTGTCGACGATCGCCAAACACTATCCAGGCTACGACAGCGGGGGCACTTCTACCGGCGCCGGAGACGACTACCACCAGTTCCGGCCAGTTCCGTCAGGGGGCGACATACGGCCACCGTGCAGACGACACTGCAGACACCCTCCGACGGACGGTAGGCGGAGGATACTACTACCTCCGCAAGGGGATCCAGGCTTCGCTTAACACTACGGACTCGAGCCGCGCCGCGGACCGAGATACTTCTGTTGTTCAAATTAAGCACCCTTGCTTCAGTGACAATACCTTTGTAACTGTATACCTTTGGGAAATAAACCAGGTTCAAACGAATCTCCTCGTATTCGTGATTCTTTACGGAATTTCGTAAACTCGTGCCCACGAATCTGCGGTTCACTACATTGGTGCCGTGAGCCTAGGGCCGAGTAGGGAAGTTCCCGAAAGGATCCCCGATGCTAAGAGTCAGACGATGACTCTTGGCGACGAGGAAGCAGCCAAGGCCGCGGCCAAGGCTGAAGCCGAGCAGCGAGCATGCGAGGCTCTCGCTCAGATGTTAACGAGACGTCAGGGCGATGCGCAAAATTTTGCGAATGACTCATTTGCTCAACTAGAGCAAGTAGTTGCACACATAGACAATATGCGTGCCGACGGATTGATCGTCAATCCGGACACACAAAGCTTGGTTGAGAAACTAGTAGCTATTGTTTTAGGGTTGCGCTCGTGTTACAACGAGGACGATCTTCGCAAGCTCGTAGAGCGTGCGGGTTTCAACGTCGAGACAGGCGAGGCGGATGGATCGGAGCTTTCCGACATTAAGCCGCCGGAAACCGTCAAAACCGCGGTCCCGCTGGGACAGAGCGACAACGCGAAGGTCATGATGGACCAGTTGACTACCGTTCTTTGTTCTTACGACAAAACGGGAAAACCACCAGGCGAAATCGCTGAAGGTGAAATTCGAGGAACACTCGACTTATTGTGGGTAATGCACGAACAACTTCCGTTGAAGCGTGTGCAGCGGCTTTATCGTGGTCTACACGAACATGCGGTTTGCCCCCAATATCTGATCGATATGTTGGATCGGAGATATCCTGCGATGCTGCCTCAAGGTAGCCCGGATCCGCGAGTGCAACAGCCTTCGCAGAATACGGACAGCACGGAAATGCGGGCCCAGGGCTTGCCTAGCACTCCGGCAGGTTTCAAGACTGCAGGAAGAAGAGTCGACTTTGTAGATTCGTCTCCTTCGGACAATGGTCTCAACTACTCGTTGACTAATGTTTCGATTCCATTGTTGGACAACGATTTACAGCCCAAACGGGGTTTGTCAACTGGTCTCGAACCAGACTACCGTTCAACGGGACCAACGAGCACTACTAAGTGTAGGCGTTCGATGATGCCCGAAATGGAGGCTAGTGTTGTGTATAACGAAGACCGCCCTGCGGAAGTTCGTTTATACGGATCAACGGGCAAGGGAGAAAATCCTAAACCTAAAAATCTCAAACCTTTTCGCAATGGGGAGGATTGGGAAGAGTATCTCGCGTCCGCGATAAACTATGCCGAACTTTGCGGTTGGCAGGAGGAAACGCTGATGCGAGAACTCATTATGGCGACATCATTATGGCGACATGTGAACCAGTCTACTTGGGGAAATTCTAGGTCCCTAACGTTAAGTGACGTTGTGACGAGGCTTCGTGTCATCTTGGACACAAAGACCGAAGAACAACGCCAGGAGGAATACCGCAGCCGTGTTCAACAGCCTGGCGAATCACTTCAACACTATGGTGAGGCTCTACTGACCTTGTGCAAACGTGCATACGAGGGACAATACCTCGAACATATGAAGAAGGAGTCTATCCGAATCTTCTGCACGGGCTTAGAAGACAAATTTCTGGGCATGTGGGTGCAAACAAATCGCCCAAAGTCTATGCAAGATTGCGTAGATCTCGCAACAGATTTCGTGCGAGCAGGTGGCCCAGAAGCATATCAGCGCGTCTTGGGTTCCACGCCGGGACAGTCCTCTAAATTTAAAACTAGAGGATATAAGTTCTACGGACAGAGAAAGGACAAGGAGCGGAAGGCTTCTTATGCGGCTGCGGAAGCAGAAGCGCAGTCCGACTCTGACTCGTCAGCGGACGAGACTTCGGGGGCGTCTACTGCGACCGAAGTCCCGGATTCTGATTCGGAATCGGAGTTAATAGCCGATTTCGCGGCCTTCCAGGCTATGTGGAAGGACGTGCGAAAGGATGACAGTAAAAAGTCGGACCGTAGCACGAAAAAGGCTTAGGATAAAACCAAGACTTTGTCCAAATCTTCCAAGAAGACAGTCACGAAAACTGACTACCGGAAGAAGGACACGAAAGCGACTCGTCCAGAGCCAGCTTGTTGGCTTTGTGGGAAAACTACCCATCTGCAAGCCAATTGTCATTACCTTAAGAAGTTTCGCGCTTTCGTCGGGTGAGGAATCCAATTCCCTGGAAGATAAATCAACTAAGGGAAATTGACGTGGGTCTCGCAAGGAAGCGGTGACGAGACCCGCAAGTTCGACGGAACTCGTGACGGGAGGGGGAACCCTTCCGTAGCCCGCTCGGGCAAAAGACCTCCAGGAGGGTCGTACAATCTGGGGAGGTCAGGTAGGCAGGCAGAACGGAACAAGGAGGAAACTGGGGTGATGGAGGGTGAGGACCCGACAAGGCCCGCAGACACGAAACCTTGGTCTAAGGAGTCGGTTAGTAGCGTTCGAGCCATTCCACGCGATCGTGGAATGTGTTTGGACGGCCGCTATACTGACGCTGGCACGGCGCTGCTCGCGGTTAGCTCTACCGTGGGTGGGGAACGCTGTGTTAAGAATTTGACTAGTTCTGCGGCCAGCCGGGATCTCTCTATTCCTATCGACGTGGTAGCGATAGTGGATAGATGGTACGTACCTGTCACAGTGGGTACTAGGCGAGGAGAATTTTTATACGACACAGGTGCAACTACCTCACTAGTGTCTAAACAATTCTATGAATCGCTAGCTCGCAAGCCCGACCTGCTCGCTTCGCGGGTCCGGGTAAAACCACTTGCGGGTGGTACTCCAGTGACGATGGGGTATGCGGTCTTTGACTTTGAGATCGCAGGGCGTTCGTATCCGAACGCCTGTCTCGTAGTCGATGGTCTAGGCGGCGGGGAGGAGGCCGTGCTGGGCCAAGACTTCATGTGGCGCTATGATACTAGCATGACGGGGCCTGGGAAGATGCTCTTGGAAGGAGGCAAGAATCAAGTATTCTGTCGACGGAAAGGAGCGATATCGACTGCATTCCTACGGGAGGATGTGCGGTTGGCCGCGTTCGAGGTAAAGGTCACGTCTGTGGATGTGTCCCTACCCGAGAACGACGTGGGCTATATCATGGAGTCAGATGTAGGGTTACAAGTAGACGGTCTCGTGGAGGGTTGCGATACATATGTATTGTCTGCTCACTGCCACAAGCTTCCTATTATGAATTCAACGGGACTTGCAATAGTCATGCCACGCGGGACGCCCGTGGCATCCGCTTATGAGGTAGCGGCAAACTTCACGGGTGACTATTCGCATCTGGCGTATGCGAGAGCAGAGTCCGTGAACGGGTCCAGCACGGGGAGTAAGCGAAAGCTGACCTCCGATAGCTGTTCAATTACTAGCATCCCTGAACTGGAATCTATCATAGAGGGCGCTGAAGTAGCGGATACTGAAACCTTGAAAGAGGTGCGCGAGATGGTATACGCGAAAAAGCGGGTGTTCAGATTGCAAGGTGAACAATTGGGGTTTACGAACAGGGTTCTACACTCCATCGACACGGGTGACACTAAGCCTATAAAGTTACCTTTTCGTCGAGTTCCCTTGGCAAAACAGGAGGCTCTGGACTCCCAGGTCAGTAAGATGCTAGCGGAGGATAAGATATAGGAGGGAAACGGCCCGTGGGCCTTCCCCACGGTTCTTGTTCCGAAACCGGATGGTTCAACTTGGGTTTGCGTTGATTTCAGGAGACTGAACAATGTGACACGAAAAGACTCGTACCCACTACCGCGGATAGACGACTGTCTAGAAGCGCTTGGTGGCAATGCGTGGTTTTGTACCCTGGATCTGGAGAGTGGCTATTGGCAAATAGCCATGGATCCGGATAGTAAAGAGAAAACGGCTTTCACTACTTCCACGGGGTTATACCAGTTTAAGGTGATGCCGTTTGGTCTTTGCAACGCCCCGGCCACGTTTCAGAAAATGATGACGGAGGTTCTCCGGGGGCTTAATGGCAAGATCTGCGTCGTCTATCTAGACGATGTGATCATTTATGGTGCAACGATCCATGATGCTATTACGAACACGGGGTTAGTGTTTGATAGGTTGATGGCGTACGGCCTTAAGTTGAAACCGAAAAAGTGTCGCCTCTTCCGTAAAGAGGTACAGTACTTGGGTCGCATCGTATCTAAGGAGGGGATACGGGCGGATCCGGAGAAGACGCAAGCGGTAGTAACTTGGCCTATTCCGTTGACAGTGAAGGACATCAGATCATTTCTGGGCTTCGCTTCATATTACCGTCAGTTCATTCCGAGTTTTAATGATCTCGTGCGGCCATTGCAGGAAACTGCAACAGCCGGGCAGAAGGTACTACGGTATAAGCTTACTTGGAATAGTGAGCTCGATGATGCATTCGAGGCTACGAAGAAAGCCTTGCTGTCCACGTCCGTCTTGGCGTATCCACGAGCGTCTGGCCAGTTTATTCTGGATACGGATGCGAGTGGTACGGCCATGGGGGCGGTCCTATCGCAGGTTCAGGACGAGCAAGAGTGGGTGATTGCATATGCCAGTAATTCGCTCTCGAAATCGCAGAAAAACTACTGTACTACGTACAGAGAGCTGTTAGCGGTCGTATATTATGTGCGGAAATTCAAACATTATTTATACGGCGCAGACTTCATAGTCCGTACGGACCACTCGTTTCTTACGTGGCTTATGACCTTCAAGGAACCAGAAAATATGCTGGCTCGTTGGTTGCTGGACTTACAGCAGTACGGGGTTACCAACAAAGGTGTTATTCAACACCGCCCGGGCAAGAAGCATGAAAATGCGGACGGCCTCTCTCATAGACCCTACAGTCGTTGTAAACGTACAGATTGCGATGATTGTGGGGCACACGAAGCGGCTATAGCTGGTTTCGTGGGGGAGGGGACAGGCACGGACGACAATCTCGTATCTGTAAACCAGACTATCCGTGAGCAACAGCGCACGGACGATACTATCAATCGTATCATGGGTTTCCTGGAAAATAACCGGGAACCCGCAAATCTGACTAGTGAAAGTGATGAATTCAGAACAATCTGGAGTCACAAGACGGATTTGTGTTTAGAAGAAGGGGTACTCACTTTCAAGTGGAGAAAACCTTCGACTGGACATGTTTTCTCAAGGATCGTGTTGCCGTTTGACCAACGCCTATCTATGTTCAGGCGATATCATGGCCCGGCCTCAGCGGGACACTTTGGGCACGCCAGAACAAAAGACGCTTTACGAAGAAGGTTCTTCTGGCCGGCTCAATCCGGGGACATAAAAAGATGGATTCAGTTATGCCCCGAGTGTAATGTGCGAAAAACAAGAAAAGGTGTCAATAAATTGCCATTGCAAAAAGAGCTCACGGGAGAGAGGTTCAGTAGAATCTCGATGGATATCCTTAGTGGCTTTAAGACTAGCACGAGAGGAAATACTTGTGTATTGGTCATCGTGGATTACTTTTCAAAGTGGTCAGAAGCATACTGCTTACCGAACCATAAGGCGGCGACAGTCGCATGGACAGTATTTCGCAATTGGATCCTGCGGTTTGGCGCGCCCAGAGCGATACAAACTGATGGGGGCCCTGAGTTTGATGGAGAATTATTCCGGGAACTCTGCAATCTCTACGACACGAAGAAACAGACAACCCTCCCGTATAAGCCACAGGCAAACGGGCAGGCAGAAAGGTTTAATCGGGTTCTCGTAGAACAGCTCTCGTGTTATGCGGATTATGGCGCGGATGATTGGGACACTTATATCCCATGCATCGCGGCGGCATATAATAATACGATTAACGCGAGTACGGGCTGCACTCCTCATTCCGTGGTTTTCGGAACGGAGGCATATACACCTGCGGATCTAATTCATGGTGTACCTCGAAATGGCTTGGACTTCCCCTCCGGCCCAGGCTTCATCGAGGATCTTCGTAAAAATTTACGGAAGTCGCACGAATATGTGCATCGTACGTTGAAGAAAACGGCCATCGCTCAGAAACGCCATTTTGATTTGTCCGCAACAAACCGGTCATTTGAAGTGGGGGACTGGATATATCGATATTACCCACCAAAGGCGGCAAACAAATATGGTGCGAAGTGGGATGGTCCCTTTAAAATAACCCGTGCATTAGGAGGCAACTCCTATGTCGTAGATACCGCGGCCGGTGGTGTCAAGTGGAGTGGAGATCTTATGAAATCCGTCCTAGACCCTGATAAGAGGGGAGAGCTCCGCAAAACGACCGGGTTGGAACAAGCTCCTGAGTATAGGAGGCTTGTGGCTGCTGGTAGAGATGTGGTGTCGCTGGAGAAGGGCAAGGCCGTGGCCGGCCAAGAGCTCGCTAAGTCGTTAGAGAAAACACTTCTCCGGAAAGTTAATCTCGCGAACAGGCGTGGCCGACCACCAAAACACAAAAAGGGGTGTACGAAGGAGACCGGGTCCCCTCCAAAGCGACCAACTCCTCTACCGAACCAGCAGAACAAGGGTAGGAAACCCTTGGTACCTAAGGCAGACAAGCCCGATAAGCTTGTACAACGGGGTTCGGAGGTGCCGAATCCCACGAGGCCGCCCGATGTCGCGACGCGAGGCATTGGCAAACGAGTCTCCAGGCGTCCGGTCAGGCTTGGGATCGGATAGCTCGGAACGGCCGTTAGAGCCTCTATTTCAAATGACGAACAAAAAGGTCTGTTAACCCGGTCGTGTCTGTCGAAGACATGGGTTAAGAAAAAAAGTACACAACGAGAAGTCATTTTGGTCAATACGCTAGGAGAGTGGACACCTCTGTAACGATCAACCCTATACGGCAATAGCTGTACGAAGCGGATAGGTTGAAACTGCTAGTATGGATCCATGATGTGGACAGTACCCATATCGGGCTGAAATCAACCATGTTCGCTAACAGTAAGAAACCTGAAGCCAAGTATGTTTCCCTGATCATTTAAAAAAACTGCCATAGTACCTTGGAGCGGCCCGTCTAGGGCTGCAGATTAACATATTTAACACAAAGGTGTTACTAACCGTGGTTAAAGACCACGTATTTACATACGTACAACATTCGTATAGATCAACTATACGGAAGTTATCCGGTTTACGGGTAGCAATGTTCGTGGAGGCTGGACCCGACCAGGGCGCCACCTTCAGGCGATCTGTTGATCACATGACTGATCTTAGAGCATCTGCCTCCGAGACAGTCAGTCAAGCGAGAAGCGAGTTGGTAACACCGCATTTTTGGCTTTTACACAGAGCAAGGAGAAATCCAGTTCACTGTAAGTAGCAGCAAACGTTAACTTTCATTGTTGGATCATTGTGATATTGAAAATGAAAACATGTCATTATGTTACCATTGATGAATTACGATTGTTGAGATCTGGCCGCTTCCATATAGCGTGCTAAGACATTCCGCCATGTGCATCGAGAGAACAAGAGGAGGCTGGTGCCAATGCCGACCATCTCAATGAAACTCTTTCCGATATGGGATTGGATCGTTGAGAACTATCCTTGATGTTCGCTAAATGTTGCCGTGGTAAAGCGATGAAATAGTAGATGGGAACTTTTGATTCCCGGGGGAAAGCTGTTTCGTTGTTTAAATCTGAGGGTTTCGATTGTCAACTCAAAGGCCGCCATGTGCGTAGAGGTGACCTTTCTGCACTGCCGGTGGTTTCGGTTGCTGACTTTTCTGTCGCCAGGTGGGGCGTATCTGGTTCAGTTCCGTGTTTTCGTACGGGCTCCGGCTATATCGTTAATAAAATGCCGGGCACGGATGGATACACGAATGCTACCGGATAACGCTTTTCACGAGTAGTGTCAGTCCCTATCGCGCAGGCGGCTCGTATGGCCGCCATACCACGCGAACTTTCGCGAGTGGTGTCAACTACGCAACCGGAACGGTTGGACACGGCTCCTGGGAGTTCGCGAGCGATGTCAACACCTCGGGTGCGATTGAGTTGTTTCATTCGGATGGCCCCCTATATAAGAGCCCCGAGTCTAAGAGAGAGGTAATTAACTTCGGCGAACACTCGTGGTTTGCCGTACTCCTCTATCTCGGCGGACTACTGGTTAGGCCGTTCGTGTGTGAGATTTCATTGTGACCCGTGAATTGAGTGTTTCACTTTGTATTACAGGGTACGGACTTCGTGTTCTGGGACGAGACGAGGCAGACAGAAAAGAAAGGATTGGGGACTGTCTCCGAGACGAGCCCCCTTCTACCGTCGGGTAGCATTTCGCAGTCACGCTCCTCATGAGCGATGACAGCGGACACTCGGCCGCAGACTCCTTCGAGGAGACTGCAGCCAATCGCAAATGGCGTGTTCGTCGTGAGCGCGACCGCTGCCTCAAACGTGAGGTGGAAGGTCCGTCAAGTCACTCGGATGACTCGGACGCGAGCCCGTCGGATGGCCTAAAAGACCCCGACGCGGCTGCCGGCAAGTACCGCCGGCACAAAGCTATCAACGCCGCGGCGAAGAAGCTCAAGTGGGGAGATGGAAAGAAGCCGGTTCTTTCTCTACTCCCCGCAAACGAGCGAGAGCGAAAGGAGGCGGTCCGTGACCCATCGGAGGTCGATCATTTCCCCGACTACCCGGAGTACCACAAAGCGGTCTCCGTGGAAGAGTACAAACGGTTCTTTGAAACCTGTACTAACCCCCGTAAGGTCTTGCGAACGGCTGACCTAGCGTACTCGTTTGAAGCCGACCGTAAGCTTCAAATGGCTATGCTCCTCTACGAAGAGGGTTCGCGGTGCCCGTTCCTGCTCTGCAGAACGGAGGCGCTTGTCGGTAAGCCGCAGATATTTAAATCGCGGCTTCTCTTCACCAGACGCCTGTGTGAAGTGCATACCCCCGTGACACCGGTTTGGCGGTGTCCGATTGGGTATTGTCCCGTAACCGGGGACCGTCGCTCCGACATCGTGGCCCACGGGTCAAAGGAGCCGCATAAGATGGCCCGTAAAAAGGCTGTCGAGAAAATTATGCCGGTTCTTGAGCGCGTGGGCGTTTCGTATCTCCCACAGTGGGGATACAAAAGCACGCTCCACCTTGCCTCTGCAACCTCGGAAGCCATTCTGAGGAACGCAAAGGAGCAAAACTTCACCTCCACGTACCCGTTGGAAAAGGATATTACTAAGCCTAAACGAACGGGGAAGACGAAGAGGAAGAAGAAGGGTTCCGATAAGTCGGACAAATCGGACCGTTCCGATACGGAAAAGCGGCCCGAGAAACGTCCGAAACTCGTGCCCGCACCGATTCCCGACAGGAACGCCTGGCTAGACGGGTATAAAATTCCGTCCTCAAAGGAGAAGGAATTTCCCACCTTGCCCGCGCCTACAGGACTTACGGTCGATGCGACCCGCGTCTCCCCCACCACCAAGGGTAGAGACGGCTCCCCCGGTGCAGAATCCGATTCTGCGCCTGGAACAGAGGAAATTGGAGGTCCGCGAAAAGTTCAATCGAGCTTTGCGCGCAGAACCGGCCATTCCTCCGGGTTTCGCTCCGGGTGATCATCAGACCGCCAAACCTCTTTTCGGAGGTATAGGTTGTGGCACTCCCACCCACACTCCAGCCCGCACGCCCACACGCGTCGCGACTACGAAGGTGCCTTCTACCGCGGGGGCATCAGCGCTCGCTAACGCGACCCCTCTCTGTATTACGGAAACAGAGATGGAGGTAGACCCTCACGAGGGGTCAACTGCTCGAAAGGAGGAGGAAAAGGCGGCGGCACAGCGTCGTTTCGAGCAGGGTCGGGTTGAGGCAGAGCGGCTCCGTATCAAACGGGAGATGACCCTAGCCGAGACACGCCTGGTCAAAGAGGCCTTGGAGAGGAAACTCCGGGAAGAGGAAACTCTGCGACAGGCGGAAGACCTACGACTCCAACAGGAGGAGGCTGCTCTACGGCAGGCCGAGGAGCAGCGTCTCCGGCAGGAGGAGGCTGCTCTGCGGCAAGCGGAACAGCAACGACTCCAACAGGAGGAAGCCGTTCGTCAGCAACTAGCTGAGACGGCCAAGCGGGAGGCTTTCGAGCAACAACGTCTGCTAGACAAGGAGCAGTCGGCCCGCGACATGGCATTCTTCCGCGAGGAAGACGAGAAGGAGGAAGCTGAACGGCAGCAGGCCAAGCTGGATCGGGAGATTCAAGAGCTCCGTGAGACAGAGAATCGGCAGCGAGTTGAGGCTCTCAATTCGCGCCGGCCGGCCATTCCACTATCCCATGGGATAGAACCTCCCTCCATCCAGATAGTGGACCCCGCGGGGATCCCTATGGACACTGGTGGCACGCTCATCAGCGTTACTGATTTAACTCGGCAACGTGAGAACCAGAGCGTGTGTACGGACACGGGAACAACTCCGCGGATGTCAGCAGCTACGTGGGGGCCTAACATGCTCCGGGGTAGCCAATCCGCGGAAGCAGAGGATTCGGACGGAGTAACTCCGGCTGCTTCCTCCACGCCCCGTTCGTACAGGCCACCCCAAGGGGACGTCTCCTCGGCGACCAAGCGCCTCTCCTTTATAGTGGAGAAAACTTTGGTAGCACGGCCGGCACCGCCTCCGAGCGGTGAGGCCTCCCCAAAGTTGAAGGAGGCACTACCTTCGATGGATACGTCCACGAAGGGTCTGTTGGCAAGTGTACCAGCGGCACCTCTTCCCGTCACCGCGCCCACGGGTACGAGTGCGGAAGGGGTCGAGGGAAATGGTGACGTGATCGCGTTACCATGGCCTCGCACGGACGAGTGTACCACTTCCGTGGACCGTCTGGCGGCAGCAGGCTCGGGCTCTGACAAGTCGGTAGAAATATCGGACGGGGAAGAGCACGAGCTGCTGCAGGAGTCGGACTCCGATACGGCGTTGATATACGACGATCTGGGACAAGAAGACAACGTAGTTGTCGTCCCAGATTCGCGTTTCGACCCGTTCGATGAAGCCCTTATTGGGAATCTCTCGCTTCACGGCATCTCCAAAACGGAGGGGGACGCTGAGGCGAAGGAGGCAGGGGAGTTCGTCTAGAACTCCCTCAATAGGGCTCGGGATCAGTACTGCGATCCCCCGAGGCGGCTGTCTCGTGTGGGTTCATCTCACAGCGAGGGGGGGCTCTCCTCCTCGCAGGTGGTGGTTTTATCCGCAAGGCTAGTATGGCTCACTAGTCTCGCTTTTATTAATAAAGCTCGTGCACGAATTTTTTTTTATATGCTTCGAATGTACGCTTCCGGTTGTACCGCGCTGCAAGACTGGGACGGACAGGCATGTCCGGTGGCCTCTTTAGGCCTATGAAGGCTACGAACCTTGGGGGCGAGTGCAAGCCTGGCTCTAGGATCCGTGCGGCGGAGTGGCATAACATTTGCCCCGCTGCACACGAGGATCTGGAGCCACGAGGATCTCCTTAGTGCCACGGCGGACCCTACATAACTAGTTATCGTGGACCTCTTCAACTCCAACTAGTGAGGGGGCAGTGTAGTGGGTCCGCCACCCAGAATACAGCGAGGCTGTCGACGATCGCCAAACACTATCCAGGCTACGACAGCGGGGGCACTTCTACCGGCGCCGGAGACGACTACCACCAGTTCCGGCCAGTTCCGTCAGGGGGCGACATACGACCACCGTGCAGACGACACTGCAGACACCCTCCGACGGACGGTAGGCGGAGGATACTACTACCTCCGCAAGGGGATCCAGGCTTCGCTTAACACTACGGACTCGAGCCGCGCCGCGGACCGAGATACTTCTGTTGTTCAAATTAAGCACCCTTGCTTCAGTGACAATACCTTTGTAACTGTATACCTTTGGGAAATAAACCAGGTTCAAACGAATCTCCTCGTATTCGTGATTCTTTACGGAATTTCGTAAACTCGTGCCCACGAATCTGCGGTTCACTACAGATAGAATTTGGTAAGATTTTCTTTGTTATGATAGCTGAGAATGCAGTTTTAATCAAAGTCAATGCTGGGAAAGCAGTGTTTACTATGTAATTTGCATACATATAAGCTGGTCATAGCAATTATACTGTTCAGTTTCTATAGCTCCATCAATTGCGTAAATTGCATTAGTGATTCAAATCTATGAATAAAATACACAATAAATAAATCAAACAATGTACAGTATTGAAAATTTGATGAAATATAATCCAAGTCCATTATTTGAACAAAGATTATGTAGGTATCCACCGAGAAAATAATTTAATGTTTCTTCCCACAATCAATCTTCAGAAACAATCTTTCCTGAAGAACATTTCTCTTGATAAAAGCATGCTCTTAAAGCCAGTGGCATTGTTGTCAATCCAGATAGCACCATTAATGTACCAGCAAAATAGAAGGAACATTGGGACAGTCCTATAGCATCACTCAGCCAACCTGGAGCAAGGAAGTAAAACAACGATTATGTTTACAAGCAAAACAAAACTTATCATTGTTTGTTTAAGTGTCAACATTGAAAGCTTAATGCCGAATATAGTCAGCTTGGTTATTAAAGAGGCAACATTGGCATTTCAATTAATAATTTTAACAAGTGATAATTTTCGAAGGTTATGAATTCCTGTATTACAATTTGATTAGAATGACAAACAAAATTTCGAAAATGGGTCAATAATGAAGAATCAACAATGATGTGCTTGCAATCTGGAGGAGACTGCAACTCCCACAGTTACTACAAGGTGGCACAACTGCGCTCCTCCAGAGGGCAGGCCTAGCCAGGCCTCTGCAGATCCAGAGGAGGATGCTGATCAAGGACAAGGTCACTGCTATCTTGTACAAGACCCTGACAATTCACTTGTCCTTGAATGTTGATCGCGCTGCCTAGTATAAGATGTATTAATGGTTTTCTTCTGTACTTTTGCCATTTAATTTGACACACCACACCATAGTCTGTAGGCCAGACCCAACGCTAGCATGGGATAGAGGGTCTGGCCTACAGACTAATCGCACCACGGCCAGGCCAATCTCTATGGGAGCGGGATTCGACGGGCTTGATGAATGAAAATTGCATCTTGGGAATCATTTTGTCTACCTAGTAACTTAATGTGAATGTTTTTCTCAATGAGTAAGCTGCTTTAAATAATATGGCGTTCATTTATAATGTTTACCGATGATATACATACTCGGTAGGCATATGCTACAGCATTGTTATGTCGACCCTGGCGTCCTTTTCCGATGGCCAACACCATCTGGTGTCAGTACATGACACAATCGTGGAGTAGCCAATTATGACAGCTACTGGTTCTCTCATCTCTTGGGTCTAACTCTCCCAAGTATTGTAGTCTGTATGGTACTCTCTTGAGCCACCAGGCAAGTGTAATAAAGATGACTTAACTGTATCTCACATATTTTTGTTATACTTCCCAAACCTAAGGCTTACTAAATTAGTCATAAAATCACACAGTTGGTTTATTGCAATAAAAGATGTGGATATATATCATACCTGCTAATGGTGCACCAAAGAGACTTCCAGGTCCAAGAAAGAAAAGTGACAATCCAAGGCAAGTGGACAGATCCTTCTGAGGCACAATTTTGGCAAGGACGGGAACATAGTATGTGTTGAAAGGGCTAGTGAATAGTCCAAAGAGGATGGCATACATGGCCAAAAGAGGCATGGTGTTGAAGGTAGCAAACAACAATGTTATGATTCCCAAGATAATGTGAGATGTAGAATATACCATGATGGTACTGACTCTGGGAATCTGTAAGACCAGCCCCGCAGATGCACGAAAAATACTTGTGCTGATACCAATCATTAGATAAAGAAATGCAGCGTCAAAATCAGTGAATCCAACAGTTTTTGCAAACTCGACCAAATATGTGTAGACAACTGTCATTGAAATCATCATTATGGATTGGCTGATGGTATATAAGAGAAAAAGTCTAATTTTCAGCAGAGCCCAACATGTGGCAAAGAATGCATTATCTTTACTAAGATTCATTTTTCTATTGTTCCCTACATTTCTATGAGATCCACATTTGCCAGGAAGTTTCTCATTTACCAGATCATTATTATGGGTTGACGTTAAATTTTGCATTTCTTCTGGACCACAGGTTGAAGGCATGTCTTTTTTGCTGGATTCTAAAGGTTTAAATAATGCAGCACACACTACCGTCTGCATTTGAGAACCAGCACACAGAAGAAGAGCCCAGCGCCATCCATACACACTCTCCAGGTACTGGATCATATAGGGGAAAACAATTGTACCAAATCCACATCCTGATCCTACCAAACCACTTGCTATTCCGACCTTCTTGTCAAAATACATGCCCACCATTGAGAGGGAGGGGTTATGCTGAAGTGCCAGGCCCATCCCTGCCAAAATAAATTAGGAAAATTATTCAGATAGAAAGATAGTACATGTTTGTCACATCTAAATATATTTAGCTGTCCAAAATTATGTTGTGCAAATTTAACACCAGTGATAGTTGTTGCCCCCACCACTAGCATCAAGTAAGCCTCCATTTTTGTGGAGAAAATGGATTCCCATCTTGCTAATTCTTAATCAATTTGAGGAATTCTAAAGCATGTGTATTGCTGACACTTGTACCGTTTGAAGGTTTTTACGATTCCTATAAATTTTAAAGATGATACAATTAATTTACTAAATATAAGTTTTAGGGCCTCCAATATTGCCTGGGCTTTTGGTTTGTCAAGACAGATGTTAGGATATTCTGATAAATGTACTCACCAGTAAGAATACCAAAGGTTGTAAAGATGGTACACTTCCGTAGAGAATGAGGCTAGAGCCAAGCCAACTGTCCCAAGAAGGCCTCCGAGTATACCAACTGCCTTCCCACCAAGTTTTGTAACTAAAATGCCAGCAACAGGAGCTGAAAGAGAGGATATTAGATGGTACTACAAAATGATGATGTGGAATAGTGTCTGCAAGGAGGGATAGTGCATTGTCGAAGATTTCATTTAATAGGAAGGATAAATACTAGATTTAAGGAAGAGGAATTTCCGAAGTCATAAGATTGAATATAAAGGGTTACCTGAATCAAAATTAAAACAAATATCTGGAAAGTATCATTTCTGAGAGGCAACATATAAAATATCTTACCTGTGTAATGTCCGATCGACAGCCTTAAGCGACTATGGGAACTTAATCTATCTAATCAAGAACAACGACAACGACAGGATCTAATGGACCTCGCCAGCACTCAACGTTTATATTCTTCTATCCACACCCGGGTTGCCAAATATCACTGCTTGTGACGACAACAACCGACATACATAAAGAAAGCAGTACATGACAATGACATGTAAATACAAAAGGGTGTATAATATGTAAGTGTGAGACATACATAAGATAAGTACAACATACAGCAATAAAAAGTTTGAAAATACAGATACATTACACAGCACGACCTCTGTTGGTGACTAAAACCATAACCACGACCCGCGCGGCCAGCACCAATACACATCTTACAAGACCAAGGGTCTCCAAGCGACAGCCGCTTGAGACGCGCGCGGGCGCGGCTCTGGTTCAGCAAAGCTAATCCATAGCCGCGCACCACAATGCCCCTCCCCCTTTTTTGAAAGGAGGGCACAACCGCTTTAGGCTTTCATCAAGAAAAGACTAAACCATAAGGTTAATACAAAAGTAAGAAGGTAAAATAAGTAAGAATCAACAATACATCCGCCATCAAACATTATAAAAATCACAGAATAAATATAAAACATAGGAATCCATACCGGGTTTGCAGGAATCACACGAACAATGGAGAGAACAAACACACAAATACATTGAAGTCTGTTGATCAAGTAACTCTGTCCATTTTGAAACGTTTAGTCCGTGTATAAAGAATCCGAGTGTCCTGGTTATTTAGAAACACACACAAATGTCCGGTAACATCCTAATTCTGGAAACTGTCCGTTTGAGGCACACATATAGTAGGTCGATGTATAGCTGTGGTAAAAATTGTTCGTATCCGATATAGCTGTATCCTGAGAGTTGAGTTGGCCAGCGTTAGAGACTATCAAGGGACATCTATCCAATATCGCTCATCTCGTCTCGTCACCGCTGGGCTCATCACAGCTGGGCTAACCACTGCTGCATCCGGCTCGACTCCATTCCATGTTCATATCCAAAGTCTAAACAATTACTATCCAAAAAGTCATACAAAGACTACAGACGCATCAAACTAGATCGTATCGTAAGTGCGTCTAACATCACTTTCTTCATCTTTTAACAGTTCCTCCTCGTCAATGTCCATATTTTTATCTTCCTCAGTCAAGCTCCTCTCGCCAGAAACATGAGATGAACCAGACACATCCAATCCATCTTCCTGCGCTGAACGGTCTGGGTCCGACTGAGGGACATAATCAGAATTATCGAAAGCCGCTGGCTGCTCCTCGCCGACAGAGGTATTCATCAGTCTATTGAACAACCCGCTCATCTTTCTCACGGGAGAAGAGAAGAGCGGAGGCACCATAGACAGAGACACAGCGCTACCACCAGGCACCGGTGTAACACCTACAAAACCTGGAGGAGCGATAGGAGCATTACCCGCAGCTCGACCAAGCACTCCGGGAGAGCCCTGTGCCGCAGCTGGGTTTTCCCCTAACAAGGCCGAAGCTCGTCGCTGAGCCTCAGACTCTCTGCTTGTTGACAGTGGCGTAAACCCTGTCATCGCATATGGACTGTACATAGGCAGAGGCCCCGCTCGACTGGACTGCTGCTGCTGCAAAGCTTGCTGCTGCAACTTCAGTGAACGCTGCAACTGCCGCTGTTGCTCCAAGGACTGTTGCAACTGTTGTTGTTCCTGCAACTGTTGCTGCTGCAACTGTTGTTGCTGCAACAATTGTTGTTGTTCCAATTGCTCATCCAACTGCTGCTGGTGTAACTGCTGAGCGGGCAACTGGGACAGAGTCTGTAGCATCATAGGGTTGAATCGCCTAGGCGAAACAACGTTCATTTGTACATTAGGATTCATTACTGAATCCCAATTATCAAAGCCAGGAGTTGGCTGTACACACTCCTTTACCGCTACCGCTTTAAGTGGAGTAGCTTCCTTGACTGCAGCAGCTGCTGGCGCAGTTGAAATAATCTGCGGCAACGTCCGCGGCAACTGCTGCTGTGGCAACTGCTGTTGCGGCAACTGCTGTTGCAACTGCTGTTGCGACAACTTCTTAGGGGACGACTGCACCAAAGCCACAATAACCTCCTCCTTCGTAGGTTCTTCCTGTACAGCCTGAGTGGTCACGGCTTGCGACCTCACAAGAGAAGCAGTATGCTGTTGGAGTAGATCAGACATTATCTTCGCCAAGTCTGATTTCCGCACAACATCAGACTCAACGTCCTCCTTCACTTTCTCAGCTTTCTTTCGTTTCTTCTCAGGCTCTCCGTCACCGCTTTCATAAGCGGTCAAGCGACACCTTAGATCAAGGATTGTCTCCCTTGATATCTTATCCTCCCTCTTATAGTAATCCAGCTGCCTGGTAAGATCCTCAATGTGGGCACGCATAGCGGGGATCTCTGCAGCCGCGGTTCTGATTTCCACAATGTCAGCCACAGGCGCCAAAGCAGTTATCACAGCCAACCTAACCGCTTCTACCGAAATATTAACGGCCTGACTAATAGAATCGGAGACATTCTTCAAGCTCCTATCTACATCCATAGCGGCTGTCGCTAAATTTTCATCTGTTGGCAGATAAGGCAAAACAGGCGCAGGAACATTGTCCGTCACACCCGCTCCATCCAACATACACCGATCAGTGGCTATTTCACCAGGGGCTCCCGCAGCAGCAGCTGGCTGATTTAGCGCCGCTACAGTAGAGTTGTCCTTGGCCGTGCACCAGTCAAGACAGCCGCAATGGTAGCTTGAGAGGGTCCAGGCTTTGACCAAGCATTTCTAGAAGGAGCAGGGGCATCGATTACCTTCCTAGCAGAAGCCCTCCTTGCTTCAGAGGCACTGGCTCTCATCTCCAGTTGCGCGCGATGTCGACCAATGGTCATCACACGATCCAAGTCATATCTCCCCATCCGCGCAAAACGTACACAACCTAAGTTTGCAGTCTCCTGCTCCAAGACTCTAAAACTCCCTGCCATATCCTTTGCCCACTCTAGCCCATTCCTATGGCCAGTGTTGCGGTTGACCAAGTGGCGCACAAGATCAGAACGCCTGTCCAATCTCACACTGCAGGAGTGAGCGTGTGGACACGTGTAAAGTTGCACCGCCGGGCAATGCTCCTCACACAAGTGGCGATAGAACCTCTCCCGGGTGCGGTAGACCTTAATCCCATTAGGATTAATTTCCTTACCCAGGTATCTACACCAAGTAAATGGGCACCTATAGCCAGGTTTCCACAGCAAAGGGGCTCCATTCAACTTGTCCATAATAAGATCTATAATTTCTTGATGGCCATCTGCTTTCCCGGTACGGGACTTGAGGTAGTGGAACTTATCCTCATAGCGGGGCATTATTGGAGGATTTTTCCAATAATTACCCAGAACCTCATCCTCATCATCCGATTCAGGGTTCACAAGGACTCCATCACCCTGCTTCGGAACAATGTTCGCCATGTTAGTAGGGCTTAACTCCACCTCCAACTTATCCTTCAATCGCCAGCGCGCCTGATGGCGAACTGGGTTCGCACTATCTGAAGTCTTCTTGGGGGTGTTTTTCCAAGCCGGCTTAGCCAAAGCCCGTCTCACATCCTCCACAGAGTTAAGTCCAGGGCCGCCTGAGTGGGAAGCGCGTGACTGGTCACTATACTCAGTAGAAGAGCCGCGAGAGCTAGTACTCCCGTCCCTACTGCCACTCTCCTTGACCACAGTCTTGCTCTTCTCCCGCCCTCTCTTAACTTCCAACTTTGGTTTTCCCTTGGGGGAATTAAATTCTTTTTTCGACCTCGTCTTACCGCCATCAGGTTTTGCTTTGTCATCTTGTTTTCCTGACTTGGCATTACCCGACGCAGACGTAGTCTTAGTCTTTCCAACATCCGAACTCTCGTCCTTCTTTACAGTCTGTTTGTCTGATTTCTCAGACTCAGGGGCAACTACTGGTTCAGGACCAGCTTTCTTCAAAGTCTTCCTCTTAGGCCTGGAAGCAGCAGCGCCTTTGGAAGGCAACTGCTCTTCCCCCTCACTCTCTTCCGACTCCACGATCTTGGCAGACTTGACAGGCTTAGACTTCCTTCGCCTAGTCTTTTGAAGCTGCCATTCTGCTGCATCTTGACGATCTTGCGCCTTCTGCAGCTCCATCCTCTCTGCTGCATCTTGACGATCTTGCGCCTTCTGCAGCTCCATCCTCTTTTTCTCAACTCTCTCATAGTCAGCCTCAATCTCTGCGGTCATCTCCTGATACCAGTCTTCCTTCAGGGAATGTTCCTCAGAGCGGGTCTCAGCGCGGGTCTCAGAAGTCACAGCCGCCGCGTCCGCGGCTGTGGACTCCTGTTCACCACCTGTACAAGGTCTATCTTCGGGTACCTTCTCCACGCCAGCCGTTGACGAGTCAACTTCCATGGCCGTCGCCTCCTCCCTATCAGACATCCTGACTTGATCACTCAAACCAGAGTATCCAAGCCAGGTTACAAGTTCTCTTGAAACACCTAGTCAACCAACCGAACAACAATCTGGGAATACAATGCTTTATCGGGGGGATAAACCAAGCAATCTAGATCACATACAACTGGCAGTGAAAACACGTCTGGCGTGTCCACTAACCGAGCGTACTCTGCAGACCTACGCTCTCGCCAGTTCCCGTGACCTAGTCCTGCAACGCCCCATCCAATCAGAGGTCTTTCTTCCGTCTAAATATAGCATCGCCACCCTGTCGCCGAGTGGTACACACTAGAGTGCACGTGCCACGAGTAGTGTTGTCCCTGCCTGCCCCGCTACCTAGCAGGCATACACACACACCATCCAGGCACCTGGGCTCCCGAGCAGAACCCAATACACTACCAATAATAGCATAAAATATCATCAGAAAACACAACTAAGCAGTTTCTCCCTACTTTCCGTGGGGTGTATTGCTTCGGCCCAGTCACATATCCCAGTAGGTGTAAGGACAATGAGAGGCTACATGCCCTACCAGTCAGTCAATTTTCCAAGTTAATTTCAATGCCAAAACCACGTATAGTAAGCTTGAAACTGTTGTTATTATTTCACACAAAAATCACACCAGAGAGGAATAAATCCCCTCACCATGTTTGATGTGAGATATCATTCTACCAGTACTTCTCGTTGTGTCATTTTTTGTTTTCCTCTGCACCTCATACAACTGATTCACTCACCCGTAGCCAAGTCGATCAGGGGCTTGCCTATGACGCTTAGGCCTGTCTTCCAAATACCCTGATCTTAACAGATTACCCATAGTCTTAGCTAATGGTGAGCCCTCTTCCTCTTCCTCGTCACCTGAATCACTAGAACTCTCAGATTCCACAGCCGCTTCGCCCTCACCCACTCCCGCGGCCACACCCGACGGTGGGTCTGCCACAGCAGATGGTTTCTTAGGTGGGCGGCCGCGCTTCTTCACGTGTCTCACAATCTTATCTGCAGGAAGCACTGTCGGAGCGTGCCGGCCGGGTATGACACGTCCCTGAGGATTAATCCTCAAGTAGTCTTTCCCCGCTACCTGCTGCTTTTGATATTCAGGAGCTCTATGCAAGTTTACCGCCTGGACAGGAGTACCGTCTGCATCAAAAGCCAATTTGAGTAAATCTCCATTCCATCTGAGAATCCCTTCTTCGGTTCTGAGTTCATAGGTAGAGCCTTGCACGCGCCTTACAACTTCAAAAGGACCATCCCATTTGGGACCATATTTCTTTTGAGCCATAGGCGTCGCATATCTCCAAACTACATCTCCAGTTCTAAATACTTTTGGTCGGGCCCGTCTATCGAAATACCTCTTCTGGTATACAGCCGAATGCCCCAGGCGTTCTCTGACAAACTTATGCCCTCTTAACAACAAGGACCTGATCTCCTCCACAAACACACTGCGGCAGGGAAAATCAACATCTCCTGTCAGAGTGCCATAAATAATGTCAGCCGGAACGGTTAATTCGGTGCCAAATACTACCAGATTAGGAGTACACATAGTGCTTTTATGCACAGCGCCCCTATATGCGTGCGCAATACAAGGCACCAACAAATCCCAATTCAGATCTTCAAACTGTGTCATGCAGGAGAGCTGCTCTACAAGGACTCGATTCCAACGCTCTACCTGTCCATTTGCCTGAGGTCTATAGGGTAGAGACATCAATTGCTCGATATCCAACAGAAGCAACAATTCCTTCAAGAGTGCTGAACGAAATTCAGGCGCCCCATCTGTCTGGAGAGAGACTGGTGGACCATATCTCAATATCCATTCAGTAAACAAAGCCATCGCACAGGTAGCGGCTGTGTGATCAGGAAGCGGATAAGCTTCAGCCCACTTAGAAAAATAGTCTGTGACAACCATCACACAGCTATTTCCTCTAGGGGTTCTCCTAAATGGACCAATAATATCCAAAGCAATGCGGCTCCAGCGCACACCATGGATTTCTTTCTTCAACGGGGTTATACCTTTACCACCTCTGCTCTTACAAGAAGCGCAAACTTCACAGCCGCGCACCCAGTCGGCAATATCTCTCTTCATCCGGGGCCAAACAAACTTTTGTCTCGCCGCCTGATAAGTTTTAAACTCGCCAAAGTGAGCTGCAAGCTTACTCCCATGCAAAGTACGGAATAACTCTCTTCTCAGAGACAAAGGTACCAATACGCGTGTATATACAACTCCGTTGTCGCTTTCCCAATCTAAGCAAAGCAACTCTTTATCCACCTTTAGAAATTCTATTCTATTCATATAGTAACAGAACTCTCCCCCCTCAGCCAACAAAGCTTTATTGTCCGGCTTCGGAGTCAAACCCTGTACTATAGACTTAATCCTTGCCAAAACATCATCTTCCTCCTGCGCTACCTTCAATCTATCACCCGCCAATGACGAGAAGATATGATAATTGACAGTCATTGTGGCTACCACTGCATCATGCGCGCCACAGTCTAAGCAATCGTCACGAGGACATCTTCTTACTGGCAGTCTTGAAAGCGCATCCGCATTTATGTGTTTGCGGCCTGGCCGATGAACAATTTGATCTTCACGCAACCCATAATGCTGCAAGGTGGTTAACCATCTTGCAAGCATACCCGACGGATCACGGAAATTCATCAGCCACCGAAGTGAAGCATGGTCAGTTCTCAATTTAAAATCTTGCTGGCCAATGATATAGTGTTGAAACTTAGATAAATAAGTTAAAACAGCTAACAGTTCTCTTTTCGTGGCACAATAATTCTGCTGTGCTTTGGACAATGAATTACTGGCGTAACTCAAAACCACTTCCCTAGCATTCTGAATCTGAGATAGGACGCCAGACATTCCATACCCACTAGCGTCCGTATCCAAGATGATAGTTCCAGTCGGCTGTGGGTAACCTAGCACAGGCGGTGATGTTAACAAGTCTTTCAAATCCGAAAAAGCCTTATGACAGTTCTCATCGAACGTCACCCGCCGATTATTTTTCAATTCTGCTCCGGACACCAATGCTTGAATAGGAGCCGCAACTTCAGAAAAGTTAGGCATGAATTCTCTATAATAAGAGGCAAACCCCAGAAACTGTCGGACTTGCTTAATAGTAGTCGGCACTGGCCACGAATGAACCTTTTCCAACTTACCCGGATCAGCGCGAACCCCCTCCTGAGAGACTATTCTACCCAGATACTTGACATTAAGTTTGAAGAATTCGCATTTCTTTGGTTTCAATTTCAAGCCATAATCAGCTAGTCGTTGCAAGACTTTTTCTGCATTAGACAATGCTTCATCAAAGCTGGAGCCAAAGATGATTACATCATCCAAATATACTAAACAGCATTTCCATCTTAAACCAGCCAACATTTGTTCCATCATTCGTTCAAATGTGGCCGGCGCATTACATAGACCAAAGCTCATCACCTTGAATTGGAACAGCCCCATAGTCGAGACGAAAGCAGTTTTTTCTTTACTTGCTTCATCCATGGCAATTTGCCAATAGCCGCTCTCCAAATCCAATGTAATGAACCATAGGTTACCACCCAATGCTTCAATACTTTCATCTATCCTTGGTAGCGGGAAAGAATCTTTCTTAGTCACCGCATTCACTGGACGATAGTCGACACAAAAACGGTCAGTACCGTCACTCTTTTTAACAATCACCACTGCAGATCCCCATGGGCTATTACTAGGTTCTATAACACCTTTATCAAGCATATCCTGAATTTGCTTTTCAGCAGCCTCATGACGTGCTCGAGGCAGGCGCCTATACACACTTTTAATCGGTACAGCATCCCCTGTATCGACCACATGACGCACTTTATTAGTGTGTCCCAGCGTTTCACCTGGCAACCTGAAGCAATGCTTATATTGTGTCAACAGGTGTCTAAGTCTGACTATATCTTCCGTCTTAGACAAATCAGACCCTTTCACCAACTTTTCCAGTGGACATTCTGCAGCCGGAGGCATTGGAACCTCAGGCTCCAGTAATTCCACATCAACAATAGGGGAGTCACCATTCATGAGATCCCCCCCTCCAGCAGTCTGAAGTTCCATCAGTACAGGAGAGCTGGTAGGATTGTATACAGACAGCGTGCAATTATATCGGTCGCCAGCAACCAATAAACTCCCTGCAACATAGCATCCCAACCCTGCTCCATCTGGTTCAAAAAGCATGTCTTCATTGGGGGACATTGGACCAAAGCCGCTGCAAATGGCAGAAAAAGCATCTATAAAAACACTCTCACAGCCGCTCCGCGTCACCGGTCCACTTTGCAATGCCCGACACATGATCGACTGTTCACCTGCCTCGAGGGTGAATAAACCAGACCAATCAGAGTTACATTTATGGAGATAGATAAAATCCATCCCTATGATTCCAGCCTCCGCACCAACCAAACCACTTACCACCAGGCAATTGAGAGCATACCACGCGCCTCCCAACCCCAGCGCCAGACGCACACACCCATGTGTCTTTAGATCATGTCCAGTTCCTGCATAGCACGTCACCCCACATGGCATGGGAGAAGGCCTGACTGAGAGTTCATCATACACGCGCTTCTTTATTAGCGTGCATTGGGCTCCCCAGTCAATCAAGAATTGTCCAGTTACATTCACTAAAGTCACATCCGCATACATGCGCTCAGCCACAAGCGGGCGATTGCGGTCTGAGACACAAATCTCAAAATCGCACAAGTCACACACCATAACCTTACTCACCACCCTAGCATCTTCTCCCCATGATACTTTTAGAATCTGCCCGGGTGAGCATACATACTCAGGATTTCCTTCATTCACCACCATCACTGAGCATGTGGCGCGCCCAATTGCGCCACTGCCGCTGCTCTCGTGCACTTCACCTCCAAGATCACCTTCTCCACGGGCGTCCCCAGGCTGATCCAGGGGCACAAGAACATCGGATCCAATTGGTTTACAAGTCCGATTTATCGACAATGCGGTGTGTATGCTGTTTGTCACGATCTCCTGTTCACCGCCTAAGAAGATCCGACCTTGTTTAACAGCAGAGCCAACTGTTCTTTAATTGCCGCAGCCTGAGCTGTAAAGTCATCAAAAGACTTAACATGTGTTTTTTGTTTAGCACAATCTGCCCACATGTGTCCTTCTTGCTGACAATAGTAGCATTTTCGAGGCATACCAGGTCTTCTCCTATAATTTCCTTCAGAAGAAACCTTTCTACCCCCCTCACCCGACTCGGGCGGTGGTGGTGGTGGTAAAGCCTCTAGTTGCGGTTTTGGCCTTTTCTGCCACGCCCGAAAAGCTTGAAACTCTGCCATTTCGTTATCATCCCACTCCCGTTCTGATTTGGTCACAGTAGTTACCGTTGACACACCCGCCCCGCTTTTAATCGAGTGTAAATGCGAAGACGTGTGTGAAACTCCACTGGTTCCAAATACATCCCTATATCTAGTAGCGGCTGCCGCAGCCGAAACTATATCGGTCGGCTCCTGCATTGCAACATATTGCGACATGCCTTTATCCACCAGCCCATCAAGAAATGTTTTTACCGCCATATCATGCAACGTGCCATCCCATTCACCGAAAGCATGTACTGCCTTCAAACTTAACAGCTGAAAGCAGCCGGACTCTGCCCAGGATCTTGCCTGCATTCGAAAAATTCTCGCTTTCGCGTCTTATCAGACTTTTCAGCCTGATAGTCATATTCGAGCATCTGTAGCAGCTGATCGACTGAAAAATCATCCGGCTCCAGCATCATAGCTTGCGGCAGCTGTTTACCTACTCCGGTTAGCAGTTGTATTTTATAAGTCTCGTCATCCCAATTATTTGAACGTGCTATCATTACTGTGCGTCTTTGATAGTCACGCCAATCCTCTCGACCATCCCATTCAGGGAAGTTCACAGTTCTAGGGTTGCGAATTGGCTTAGTTGGTTTAAACTTAGGCATGCCAAATGCAGGTCCCTTGCCTTCAGGCAAGTAACCCGCGGCTGGATCTATTGACCGCCTAACTCATATTGGCCGGCAATGATCGCCTAACCGCGCCCATAATCCCATAACCGACTGGACTAGGACTAGAAGTGCGCAAACCACGCGCAGCTTCTAAAGCACTCCTCCTGTCACCTTTAAACGCCCGCCCGCCAGTTGGTGCGTCCGGCATGACTGACGTATAATGTGGTGGAAATGGTGCTACATTATCTGGACTTCCTCTCTTTTGATCAAAGTCAGGTAAATCATTCATGATTCGGGTGTATGATTCATTAGTTATACCACCCGGATTTTCATGAATAGGAGTGCTAACCTTCTCCACTTCGTCAGCAAAAGCAATACCCCTAGGTCTGTTCTGTGGGACTTGAAAGTCAAAGCGGCTATTCAATTCTTCCAAATTCATTCTCATACGCTCGATATTCTTACGTTCCCAAGCGCGCTTAGCCTCCAGTGAAGTCAATTTCTCACTTTGATCTTTCACTACAGATCTTAAACGAGCTTCTTCTTTCTTAGCTAAAGTCAACTCCGATTCAGTATAAGCCGCTTTCTCCAGGGCCTCCTTCCCCTTCCTTGCAGACTCCAATACTGAATCATTCATCAAATTCAAAGTACTCATTTGCGTAGAGATGAGTTTATCCATTCTATCATAGGTCATGCGCCTATTCCTAGTACGGTCCTGAGTCCATTCGGATTGTAACTGACCAATATCCGCATGAATCACTGGAGTCATGGGAGGCAGTTTACCATGCAAAAACTCATCCTCGTCCGAGCCAATATCTACAATCTCTGGTGCCTTCTTCAAAGCACTACGAGGAAGCTTTGACAACTTCCTCCTCATGGTCACTTTCAAGTCGGGCGGTTGTACATGTTCATCGCCGCTACTCGAATTAGCTTCTATGCTCGCTTTCACCCGCACGTTAGCATTAACATGAGGTTCCAGCGAGCGATTCAAATTCAGTTTAGACTGGGCCAACTGATTTTCCAAGTCCTGAATAGTCTGATTCGTTTGCTGCAGAAATTCATCCACAGCCATCAGGTCATCCGGCGCTCCAGTGGAGAGCCGGACATCTCTCCCCTTGTCACCCATCGGCACTCCCCGTTAGAGGCTACCGACAGCTGACACAGGTCTCACCCTAGCGAGCAAAAATCCAAAAATGGTCACGGCACCAAATTGTAATGTCCGATCGACAGCCTTAAGCGACTATGGAAACTTAATCTATCTAATCAAGAACAACGACAACGACAGGATCTAATGGACCTCGCCAGCACTCAACGTTTATATTCTTCTATCCACACCCGGGTTGCCAAATATCACAGCTTGTGACGACAACAACCGACATACATAAAGAAAGCAGTACATGACAATGACATGTAAATACAAAAGGGTGTATAATATGTAAGTGTGAGACATACATAAGATAAGTACAACATACAGCAATAAAAAGTTTGAAAATACAGATACATTACACAGCACGACCTCTGTTGGTGACTAAAACCATAACCACGACCCGCGCGGCCAGCACCAATACACATCTTACAAGACCAAGGGTCTCCAAGCGACAGCCGCTTGAGACGCGCGCGGGCGCGGCTCTGGTTCAGCAAAGCTAATCCATAGCCGCGCACCACACCTGTTAAGTACATAGCAGCACAGTTGATTGAACCGATTAAAGCCACTGAACCACTAGTTCCACTTCCTAGGTTTTCTTTGAAAAGAATATAAAACATGCCCATGGAATAAAAGACGCCACAGATAAAAAAAATTTAAACTGAATGACGCCAGACAAATGATCCAGGCATAACCTTGATCCTTGCTGTCATTTTTAAAATTTGATTTTTCAACCATGATGGTGTTTTGAATCAGAAGAAACTCCTGGTGTGTTTTGATGTATATGTGTGTGTTCTCCGCTTAGATGTATAATGTTGAAAGGCTAAAATCTATATGCGTAACATTATCTCCTGTCTCTACACTTGCATCTTGTTTTTAACTATATCAACACCCGATTGATAGCAATGAACATAATCATTATATGGTCAAGTCTCATGAAACAGGCCCGCAGGCTATCTCAGGCTTACATGGGTGGAAGGGGTTAACAGTGTACAAATTCAAATTATAATAACAGATGCGGCGCCGATAGGGCTTTCAGGGGAAGTATGGTTTTGGGTAGGCCTATCTAGAATAAATAATAAATATTTTATGGGCAATAAACATGCTAGAATCGATCTTTTCGAAAATCGAAATTTTTCAAAGAACATATACAAAATCTTATGAAAACTATCATCACCAAGTCATACAGTACTCCAAATGATTTTCTGTTCCTAATTATACCCCTATCTATTGGCTATGTACCCAGACCAAAAAATATGTTTATGAATAATTAATATTTTGTACTTCTCCTATTTCCATTTTTATTTTTGTGAATTTTGTGCGTTGCGTTCCAATGCCCTTTTGATAAGCTTATCTAGTTATGCAAAAATAAATATTCAATTATTACTATCATGCCCAAATAGACTGGTGCCACATAGAGAAAAAAAAATTTCTAGAGGCATTTTTTGTTAATGCTTGGTATACGGTGGTTTTATACTAAAGTGAGGCTGCTGAGTCCGAAAATGCTGGTTACCACCCTGAAATATTGCTCTTTCCTACCACCAGGGGGCGTTTTATGTCAAATATCAGGCATTTCTTCTCATAACTACCAGGAAATTAATCACATCCTTATGCATGTATAAAATCATTTGTAGAAGAGATCATTAGCTTTCATTTGATGTCATTTTTTCTACTGTGCAATAAAAATTACATTTTATATGAATTTTCAAAAAAATAAAAAAAATGCATTTTTTCACAAAGTGTGAAGATTTTGAAAATTGTATGACAACAGAAGAAACACTGTTGATTTTAGCCATTAACAATTATAAAATGGAATAAAGGCCTGTTAATAAGCTTCAATTTGACACCATTTACAAACCAATCGAATCAATATTCATAGAGATATCGATTGTTAAAAAAATTAAGTATATTTGTGTAGTGAATACGGTTTTAAATAGATCCGAGACAATTGGTCTGACCGGGCGTTGCTATAATTGGGTGCACGCGCCTCAACTGAACGCGCTCCCGGTTCAGAAATGGCCTTTCGGATTCCCGCCTTTTCTTACTTGGACAGAGTTCCAGTAAACCAATATCAAAGGTAACTTAAATCTAGTCAACTCTTTTACCATAATGTGTCTTAGAGTGCTTCCGGATGCTCCGGTAAGACTCCGTGTTGTTTCACTGTGTTACTCCTATGTAAAACCATGTTAACTGTTTGACTCTCAACACCTGCAATGATCGTGTACCATAATTGCCACTTGTCCTTTGAGGCCAATACCTGGTCACCTCTGTTGGGTCCGATAAACACTATCGGACATGGTTTGTGTGGAGAATAAAGCCTGTGATACCTAAAGAGCTGTGTGTCTGGTCTTCTTTCCCTTCGCGAGAATAGATATCGAACTTGGGTAGTGTGAGACGGAAAAACACTACAATTGGTGCCGTAAACCAGTTTCTGGCCGCAGACCTTGTTGATAGTGTGACTGTTGTTTCTTGGTGAAACAGGACTGCGTTGTGCAGAGGTTCGGAGACCTGATAGACCCGACCAAATGGCTGAAGCAGCGGATGATACCGTTGCCCCGCTGGGCACGAAGTCTCCGCCTAAAGTCAAAGTGGTCAAGTCTCCGGCGAAGGTCGCTGCTGTGATCAAGCCTCCGAAGTTGTCGTATATAGTTACGGAAACCTTTGGTCCTCCGCTGACAGGACTATTGGGTCCCCGTAAGGAGCAGGACCGTAAGGATCTTGTATCCCGTATGGATGAGGGAACTTCCGCTTATGAGGGCGATGGTTCTGTGCACCGGGTAGATGTTGGAGCAGGTAGTGCTTTCAATCAGTGGCGTCGGTCCCCGGAAGACTTGACTGAGGATGAACTCCGTCACGAATTCCGGAAGATGCGTGCCGACTTTAAAGCTCATAGAAGTGCTGCTGAAGATTTGCATGCGCGTATGGCAGACGTTACACAGCAGAATGCAACTCTTCGCGGAGTTATACATGATGCTGTTTACGGACCGCCTCCGCCGGTAACGGTGGAAGATTGTGTTTCGGAGGATGGGACGGAAGATACGCCCCCGCCGGACACTTCGCAGGGTGAGGATTTGCTTGGTATGTTGCTGAAGGTTAAAAGTGCATACACACCCAAAGCTCCAGTGACGTCAACTTTTGCTGATCCGAAGTTGTCATTTGCACCAATGTTGGACGATCCGTCCATTGTTGCAGCTAAAGGGCCGGAGGATGTGGACAGGCATGTTACGTTCTCAAAGCAGGCACAAGCTTCGTCTTCCCCGAAAGGGAATGCAAATGATGGTTCATTTTTGGCCGGCAAGAATGTTACCCCGCGCAAGGAACAGAACAATGTGGTTGTTCCGAAGTCACGGAACGCTGTCGTTAAAGCTCCTAATGGTAGAGTTCGTGATGGTACGTACTACCGCAGTTCCCCTGGTTCCCCCAGTTCCGTGTTATCCAGTACTAAAGCCCGGAAGAAGCCTTCTGGAGGTGATAGTGACTCAGATGACTCTGATGACGACTGTGGAAAAGATTATTGTAGATCTAGTAGGTCCCGCCGGAAAGATCGTTCTCTTGTCCAGGGACTTGAGTATACTGGACCGGATGAGTCGGATGAAGATTTTAATTACAATCAGTCTTCGACCCGTGAGAGTATTGCTCCGAAAGTATCCGTACCCAGGTTGTGGGATGGTGTTATTTCGTGGAGGATATACTTGGCGGAAATGAAAGTAATTGCTACCGCGCACAACTGGAGCCCCGAACAGTTGTTACGACAGTTGATCTGTGGTTCTAGGAGACAACTGGCGGAAATGGGAGATTTGCCGGAGAACTTGACTCTTGTGCAGTTTGTCGACCATATGGAGGCAAACTTTGGCGAGAAGTCTAGACCCAGAAAGCAGGCAGAATTCTATAAGTCCCGCCAGACTCCGAACCAGTCGGTTAGACTTTTTGGTAACGACGTTGCTCGGAAGGGGCGACGTGCTTTTGGTCCCTTGGATAATACGTTGAGGTCAGTTTCCCTCCGTGTATTCCTGCAGGGAGTGACAAATCAGGATATGGCTGATTGGGTTCGCCTGAAACAGCCGAAGGATCTCCTGAGAGCCATACACTGGGCGGAGGTGTGGGAAAGTTGTTACTTGGAGAGTGGCAGTGTTGCCTCTATAAGTGCACTTACCACTGCTGGCCCGGATGTGAGAAAGAAAAACCCAAAGGTTTCTGTGCAAGCTACAGCTGCCGAACCTGTGGCGGACGACTCATGTGGCGATGACGTCCCTGAAGCTGTCGTCCAGGCTCTACGGTCCTGGGTAGGACAGTCTGGACAGAAGTTTTCCGGTAAAACATCGAAGTTTAACTGGAAAAGAGGTGTGAAGCGGACTGGTTGCTTCCAATGTGGTCAGGAGGGTCATTTTATGGCTAGCTGTCCGCAGAGGGATGTCTGGAAAGACGCAACTGGTAAGGGAGGTTCCGCGACAAAGGTTGATCAAGCAGTGAAGCCGGAGTCGTCGGAAAACTCCAAACGGATCTCATAAGAAGCGAGATGGGATCCGGGGAATTGTTTGCGCTTCCTAGTACTACAGTTCATGATCGTTCTGTGTCTGAAACGAAGACTGGGTGTGGGGCTCTAGCTCCCGTAAGTACTACTGAGCCCGGGGCTGTCTGCCGGGGAGGTACGAAAGCGGTTCGGGCGCGTCGAGCGGACGAGACCACTCATTCCAGGAATGGTGTAGATTCCAGGGATTTTCCTGTAGTTGCAGACTCCGACAACGTTTGTTGGGGTAAGGCAGGTTACCAAGCTGAGTTAGGGCATTTGGTGATAGCGGAGTCAGGTCCCATCACGGGTGCGAGTATTCAGAAAGTTTCCGTGGATGATCAGAGGGTGTTGAAGCTCCGTGATCCATATATTGCGGATAGATGGTACGCTTCAGTATCAGTGAATGGGGATGTTGGTGATTTCCTTTGGGATCCAGGCGCTACCACTAGCCTGGTGACGAAGACGTTCTATGACGCCCTGCGTCGGCCGCCGCCACTGGTTCCGTGCCGGTTGGCTTGCACGATGGGAAACGATTCACAGATTACTGTGCATGGTAGCGCTCTGTTCCCTTTGACGTTAGGGAAACGGACGTACATGTTAACGTGTCTGGTAGTGTCGGGTTTATCTGGCCCGGAGTCTGGAATCTTGGCGCAGGACTTCAATCTTGTGCATAGATGTTATGTGTGCTGGTCAGGGAAATTGTCTTTGAATGATGGAGAAGACGCTGTGATCATGCATCACTGGCGTGGTGATCCACCAAAGCAATTGGGTCCCTCGGTGAATATGATTACAACTAGTGAAGTACACGATGGAAGACAGGTAACACTTCGGAAAGCGGTGGTCCTTCGTCCTTATTCAGCTACACTGGTTAAGATCGATGTTCGCGGGTGCTCGGATTCGTCAACGGGTTTGATGTTTGAGCCAGACCAGGGTTTTCTAAAGGATTACACTGTGGGATGCCTTGATTCATATATCTCGGCTGACGCTACGGCGACTGTGGCCTTTAGTAATCCGTCCGCAGAAACCCTACGTTTAGGTGTTGATATGGTGGTTGGACGAGTGAGTGATGTGACGCTGCTATCGTCACCTACTACTAGTCCGGAGGGGGTGAATATGTGTCCGGAGGACAAAATAAAGGATGCGATCATCAACTCTATACAGGTGGTAGAAAACCCGTCTGTGGTAGATGAGGATTTGATTGCCCCGGATGACCCTGTGCCACCAAGTACGGAATGTCCGTTGAAGAAACTTGTAAGGGACTCTGATTTGACTGATCCGACAGAGAGGTCAAAGTTAATGGGTCTGCTTAATGAGTTTCGTGGGAGCTTTTCGCTACCCGGAGATGGTTGGAGAGAAGATCCGGGTTGCACCCATGTCGTGAAACACGTAATTGATACTGCCGACTCTCGACCTATTAAGCTTGCTTATAGGCGGATTCCGGTGTCTAAGCGTGAAGTAGCCGAAGCGGAGATCTGGAAGATGTACGAGCAGGGGCGAATTGAGCATTCTAATAGTCCGTGGGGAGCACCCATCGTGATTGTTGGTAAAAAGGATGGAACTCAACGCTTCTGCGTCGATTATCGCCAGCTCAATTCCGTCACAGTGAAGGATAGCTTTCCACTCCCTAGAATAGACGAGTGTGTCGAGGCGTTGGGCGGAAATAAATGGTTCTGCACCCTCGACCTGGAAAGTGGGTATTGGCAGATAGCGATGGACGAGGAGAGTAAGCAAAAGACGGCTTTCCTGTCCAGCGTTGGATTGTTTCAATTCAAGGTTATGGCCTTTGGATTGTGCAATGCCCCTGCCACATTCCAGCGGATGATGGATCGTATGCTAGACGACCTTCGCTGGAAGTCTTGTCTGGTGTATCTCGATGATATCGTTGTATTTGGCGAGACATTCGATGGTTGTCTGCTAAATCTGCGATTGGTTCTTGAACGAATCCGGGAATACAGGTTGAAGCTGAAACCCAAGAAGTGTGAACTATTCCGCCGTGAAGTGGAGTACTTGGGGAGATTAGTATCGGAAAAAGGAATTCGGGCGGACCCGAAGAAGATACAGAAGGTCCGTGACTGGCCCGTTCCGAAGACTGCGAGGGAAGTTAGACAATTTATAGGATTCACGTCCTACTACAGGGAATTCCAACCGAATTTCGCTGCAGTTGTCTCCCCGTTGCAGGACGTAGTAACGGCAGCCGGAAGAGAAAAACGATACACAAAAGCAATAAACTGGACCCCGGAGTGTGCAGTTGCCTTCCAGAGCGTGAAAGATTTGTTAACCCGGGCTCCGTTGTTGAGATACCCTCGGAAGGAGGGGGAGTTTATCTTGGACACGGATGCCAGTGGGTATGGCATGGCAGGGATTTTGTCCCAGGTCCAAGATGGTAAGGAGGTAGTCCTTGGGTACGCTAGTAATAGCTTGGATAAAGCCCAACGGAACTACTGTGCGACCAAACGAGAATTGTTGGCCGTGCTTACCTATCTGAAGAAATTCCGGCACTATTTATTAGGGAATCGGAATTTCTTTGTTCGGACGGACCATGCTTCGCTGCGTTGGCTCCTGAATTTCAAGGATCCTATGGACATGCTGGCGCGCTGGTTAACCCAGATGCAAGAGTATGGCCTGGATCAGCGAATGATTCTCCATAGAGCGGGGAAGAAACATGTCAATGTCGATGCGCTTTCCCGGGTTCCGACCCGGAAGTGTGCTCGATTTGACTGTGTTGATTGTGGGGCGCACGACGCTGTTGTTGCTGCGACCACTGTGACCCTTGCTGCTATGGGGGAAATCATCCGGACCGCTCAGCAAGACGACCCAGAGATCCTAAGAGTGATTGCTATAGTGGAAGGAGAAGTCTCGGTTCCGGACAAGCAGTCCCTGTCCGGTGAATCAGACGAATTCTGTACCTATATGCATAACTTGGGGAGTTTGTCGATGAAGAATGGTGTGCTGTGCTTGTCGTGGACTCGACCTCGCACAGGGATCACGTACGTGCGCAAAGTAATTCCTACTGCGCTTCGCTATGAGATATTCCAGGGAATGCATGGACCGAAGACGGTTGGGCATTTCGGATCTTTCAAGACTGGTTGGACAGCCAAGAAGAAGTACTTCTGGCCCAACATGAGAAGTGATCTGAAAAGGTGGCTCAGGGCATGTCCGGAATGTAGCATGCGAAAGACGAGGGGTGGTGGCGGAATCATGCCTCTCAAGAAGGAATTGCATGGAGAACGCTGGAGTCGTATTGGATTGGATATAATAGGTCCGTTCCGTCTTACCCCCAGGGGTAATAACTACATTATGGTAGTGACGGATCACTTTTCAAAGTGGGCGGAGACCTATCCAATGCCAGACCACACCGCTGAGAGATGTGCGGAGCTTGTTGGAGATGCTAGGGGTTGAAAAGCTCATTACCTTACCGTATAGACCGCAGTCAAACGGTCAAACGGAAAGAATGAACCGAGTCCTAGTAGAACAACTGTCCTGTCTGACGGACTATAGTGCGACGGATTGGGATTTGTTGGCTCCGTGTGTCGCTCACGCGTACAGAGCAAGTGTGCATGCGAGTACGTTATGCACACCTAACTCTGTGGTGTTTGGTGACAAGCTGGTAACGCCTATGGACTTGGTCCACGGGGTGGAACCAGGCGGTCTGGATTTTCCATGCAGAGTGCCGTTCGTGGAGAATTTGAAGCATTGGTTGAAGCTTGGGCATAAGTTCGTCCGTGAGAATCTCGGAGTGGCAGCGATCCACCAGAAACGGGATTTCGATCGGCGAGCTAAGCCTAAGACCTTTGAAGTGGGGGATGTTGTATACCGCTACAACCATCCGCAGGCCAGTAAAAAGATCGGTCCCAAGTGGGATGGCCCCTTCAAAGTAAAACGGTTTATAGGGGGTACAACCTATGAACTGGAAACAGTTGCAGGAGTCGTAAGGTGTCATGTCAACTACCTTAAGCAAGCTTTTGACAAGGACGGACCCGTGCAGGTTGTTAATCTTGACAGAGCACCGGAGTTCCGTGCATTGCAGAAGGCTGGCCGCGACGTCCTCAGACTTGAAAGTGGGAAAGTAATAGCTGGCAAAGAATGTCCTGATCTGAAAGAGAGGGAAAAAGTCTCCGTGTTTGTGAAACGACGGGGAAGGCCTAAGAAGGGGAAACAGAGTTTGAAAGCCACGAAGACCGCTGTTCTGCCTGTTCCGCCCTTGCCCCAAGCTAACGTTGTCATGTGGAAACGTGGAAGACCACGAAAGCTACGGTTGCCAGACCCGCCTGTTCCGGCTGTAGCTCCACGGAGGGGTAGACCTCGTAAAGTTGTTGCTGATCCGCTGCCGAAACCTACCGCAAAGAAAGTAGGGAGGCCGGCGAAAGATGCAGTAGCACGAGTAAAGAAAGTCAGAAAGGATAGAGCTAGCTCTCCTGTCGAGGTTGTAAAGGGGAAACGGGTGCGCCGTCCCCCAGACCGATTACAACTGAAGTCTTAGCTGTTTGTGTACCAATACGGGGAGTGTAGGTCTGATTCCCCGGATCGAAACACAACGAGAAGTCGACCAGGGGTGCCAGCACGGAAGAATACACCCTGGGTCCCCAAACGGCGTATGGAGCTTTTATTAGTTTCGTATGGCCGGGAAAGAACCTAAGTTATTCCGGCGGATTGATAACTTACCGCATGAGAACCGTGATGTGGCTTGGACTAGGCCTATGGGGAATAGAGATTCTAACCTCGTAACGCTATTGGTCCTGGATCTTGGTTGAAATAGCTTGAAAATGCTGCCTGAGGTATCATGCCAAAGATCCGCGGAATATGTTTCCACCCTTGTCTCTGGTGGAAGATGGGTTGGTTGTCCGTGTTCATAATATTCCCAGGAGGGGAACGGATATACTAACCCAACGTGAAGAAAACCCTAACATAAGGTTAGGCGGGTTGTGCACGGAGGCAATGGCGCTGAGGTGTGCGGTGAGACGTGAGCGAACTAGCGTTGTAACGGTGTAACTAGCGGTAGTTGCAACCGCTGCTCACTAGTTCTCTTCCCTCACGGAGCCCTCTTTGCTTCCGGACTTCAACCTGTAAGTACGCTTTCTGACGATGCTCTTCATATTTGGTTGATTTGTATGTGTGAACCGTATGAAATGTTGCTGTTAGTTTGCTAAAGTAAAGGAAATGTGTTTTATGTACCGCTAGTAGTAGGCACGGAAGTCGTTGGTTTGATTTATTGGTGGGTTCTCTCTATTTTGCATTGGAGATAGACCGCCACAGCCACGACCCACGTGCTCTGCATCGTGTGGGCTATTTGAACATGAGCCACGCACATGGGTTGCAAATCCCTATGTAAGCTTGTTGGGTACGTTCTAAACTTTCGGGTAGTGATTTTAGAACTAGGTCCCTCCAAGAGGATTGTCTAGTAAATGTTCCGTCATTCCTTTTGGATGATCTTTTAGTTTCGGTTTCGGTTTCGGATGATGTAAATAATGTTCCGGCTACAGCGTTCCAGATTTGAATGTAATGCTTTTTGTTGCAGGAACGAGAACTGAAACGCAGCCTTTTAAAGCTACTGACTACCTGATTGCCTGATTACTTGAATGTAAGACGAGATGTCGAAGCCTAGCGACGACATCATCGACCTGGACGTCTCCGGTGACTCCGTAGAGGTGCCCATGGAAGACGAGAACGAGTTGTTGGGTGACGGAACCGGATTGATCGGCCTAGCGGCCATGCAGATCAATGAAGGTGACGACACCTCGGCAACCGAGGAGGATGGTCCGGTCGATCCGGCGCGACCTAAGCGGGGTCGTGCTGCTGATAGACCGGAGACTAGGTCCCAGTCCAACTCCCCAGTTAAGTCCGCTAGGACTACGGGTGAGCGTGGAAGGGAGTTGGAGCGTAAGCACAACCTCCGAGCAGTAACCGTGAGTGTGGAGCGTGTTCCGCTGAACACTGCCTCCACCAAGAGTTCTGATGCATCTCCTGCTCCGACTTCTGGCAAGTCCGGGACCAGTACCAGCCCTGGTGCAACGTCCAAGACTCCGGCCGGAAAGAAGAAGCCGGTTGTGAAGGTGCATCGCCAGCGGATCGAGCACAAGACCGAGTTGTATGCCTTGAAGGAGTCACAGTGTGATATCCATGGCCTGTTGACTGCAGGCACCGGGGTCCTTCCCATCAACCCGGCCGATGACTCCCCGGGAGTCCGTGTTCCCCTGGCTGACGAAAGTGAGGATGAGGATACGGAGTTCGCTGACGATCTCCTGATGGACCGCTTCGAGACCCGTCAGTGGCCCAGTTTGGTTCGACAGGATGCTCTGGATCCTGGAACGTACCAGAAAGTGTGGGATGCCCCTAGCATCTGGGAACCCGGATTCCGGTGTCCTTTTGCTATTTGCCGTCACAAAGGGAAGAATCCTTACGGGATTCGTGTCTTTAGAACGAGGCCCCGCCTGTTCCGGCATCTGTGCGAGGAGCACGCCCCCCATCGCATGGTGTGGGAGTGTCCCTCCAGAAGATGTAAGCAGAAGGTAGACCGCAGGATCGAGTTGGTCCGCCATCTCCAGTACGGAGAAGTGGTGGCTCACAACATGGGATTCGCGGTAGCTGCGGAGAAGGTGATGAAGCTGTCACCGTCGATTCAGGTGAATCATCTGTTCAGTCGGATGGCTTACCTGACGTCGACAGACCTTCAGGTGATCCGGCGGAAGGCTACACACAAGTTTGTGAAGCCTAAGGCCGTGGCTGCCCCTTCTTCTCCGGCTCCCTCCACTTCTGGCACGTCGAGTTCCACTCCGTCAAAGAAGAAGAAGAGGAAAAGATCGCGTTCGCACTCCGGCTCTAGCGAGCGTGAAGGCTCTCCTGTCCCCGTGAAGAAGAGCAAGAAAACGAAAACCCTGACTGCCGTAGCCAAGCAGGAGGTCACGGACATGGAAGCTAAGCTCCCGGAGCAAGCTGCCGTGTGCCATGTTATACAGCAGTCAAGGGCGGATGTTGGGGAGGCTCTCGAGCTGGCTCGGGCTGCCCTGACAGACGTTGAGACCCAGGTTGGCACTGCTGTAGACCGGTTGACGGAACCTCTACAGGCGCTGGAAGCTGTGCGAGAGTCCATCGGGGAGTTAGCTGCTCTCCGTGAGGAAAATCGCACCCAGTCGCGCCTGATCAGAGACTTGAAAGCGAGTCTTCACCGGAGTGACTTGCAGGTTAGGTCTCTGGAGGAAACCGTCAGTTCCCTGCGAGCAGATTTGGAGGCTAACGGTGTGTCAGCGCCTGACACAAGCGAGGATCGTGAGCCCTCCGGCTCCGTCCAATTTGGCCCCAGCAGTGCAGCTGGCAGTCCGGTCAGGAGGAATCCTTTGACCACTGCCCCCGCTATGATGACGGATGCGGATCGCTACTTATGGATGGGTCAAATGATGGCTTCCTTCATGAGTGCTCCGCCTCCTATGTCCCTGCCCATGGCCGGAACGTTTCCTGGTTACGGGAATCCCGGCATGAGTCCGCTAATGATGGCCTCCCTAGCACACATGGGAAGCCCATTGCGGGGTCCGGCTCCGGCGGCTCAAGGTGCCCCTCCAGAGGATATGGAGGATTCAAGTAGCACCCATAATGAGACGCCCGGAGACAAGCAGCAGCCGCTGTAGATGACGAATCGGATTGACCCTGGACTCTGGAACCCGGACACGGACTTGACATGGCGGACCTGAACTAAACCTGACGTGGAACGCCCTTGGACACCGTGATGGGACACGGATCGGCTCGGATTGACTTGATGCTGACCCCGTTTGACCCCGGAAAACCCTTTGATTCGCGGAAGAACGTACGCTGTGTTGTTCTAAAGAAGTTTTGGTGTAGTAGAAACTAAATTTTTTAACCTGTGCTGGATCATGTTTTGTACATAGATAGGACTCTGGAAGCTCCTTGTTGTCGAGATGCCGCTGGATGGTTAAAATAATTCTCAAAGCTTAAAAATTATAACTTCTATTTCTACTTACGGAGATGTTGCGACTTGTTAACTATGTAGTGAGGACACATATATGCTCCTGCTTGTACTTGTTTGCCGTGTGAATTCTCTTTTTATAACTTCTTAGAACATGTTACTTATTCACTTCTTTTAATAATTTATGCCTCCGGAAGATTATTTACTGTGGGGTAAAAATCTTTAAATTTTGGAGGGGGTATTGTAGTGAATACGGTTTTAAATAGATCCGAGACAATTGGTCTGACCGGGCGTTGCTATAATTGGGTGCACGCGCCTCAACTGAACGCGCTCCCGGTTCAGAAATGGCCTTTCGGATTCCCGCCTTTTCTTACTTGGACAGAGTTCCAGTAAACCAATATCAAAGGTAACTTAAATCTAGTCAACTCTTTTACCATAATGTGTCTTAGAGTGCTTCCGGATGCTCCGGTAAGACTCCGTGTTGTTTCACTGTGTTACTCCTATGTAAAACCATGTTAACTGTTTGACTCTCAACACCTGCAATGATCGTGTACCATAATTGCCACTTGTCCTTTGAGGCCAATACCTGGTCACCTCTGTTGGGTCCGATAAACACTATCGGACATGGTTTGTGTGGAGAATAAAGCCTGTGATACCTAAAGAGCTGTGTGTCTGGTCTTCTTTCCCTTCGCGAGAATAGATATCGAACTTGGGTAGTGTGAGACGGAAAAACACTACATTTGATCATTTACTCAAACATCAAAGAGACATATTTTTGAACTTGCACAAAGTTAGCTTTACAAGGAAATGTGTTTTCATCAACAAAAAATGCTTGGGATTTTGTTTGCATCTAAAGAAAGTATCACTAGTATCAGATTATGTTTCAATGTCAAGGTCATTAGGATAATATCCTATTTATGTACATCTATACAAGTTGTTAGTATTTCTGACTCTGTTGAACCATGGAGATTTGGAACATTGCTGTCACCAACACTAATTGCTTTTAGCAGTTTTTGTTTTTGCAACCTATTGCTCTGTCACAGCACAAACAGTTAGTGGTACATGGTAGACTTGATTTCCTGCAACGGCGGGTGTTACAGCCAGCCTTGCATTGACAGGTGACCATGGGTAAGCAAGCTTCAGGAACTGGTTCCAAAGTCATAAGGACTTGCATGAGGCATGAATCTTTGATGAGCCATCCAAAATCAGAAGGATCTGGAATTGTTGGCTTGGGAATATGGGCCTTATTCCAAATGAATGCCTGATAATAAGCTTACTTTAAGTGTAGCTTGAGTGCATCAGTAGTTGGTGGAAGCAATCCAGGCTCTCTGCATTTTCCAAATAAAATGTGCCGGGCCTTGTCAACTGATGTTGTTGTATAGGTGGCAGAAAAATGTTTCCACAGCTGACATTGTTGAAGGAGATAAAGCTTCATTTAGTCCAATTTCATTTAACAATGTCTGATGATCCAGGAAACTAGCATAACATGTTTGTTTTGAGTGGCCAGAAATGAATGATGTTGTGTCAGATCCAGTGAGTGCATGAAAGGCAGGTAGATTAGCATGGATACCATTTGGAGAAAGTTCTGCTATTTCATGCACTGGGTAGTACTTGCGCTTTTTGGCAGTCCCAGTTTTGACCCACAGCTTTTGACAACAGATTTTGATGTAGTGAGCCAAAAGTAAAACTAGGACACCTGTGTCCCTTGATTGTACAACTACAGTGTCCTTATTGCAGTAAATTGCATGAAGAATGAAACATGTGTCTGCTTCTTCATGATCAGATTCTAGCCCAGACAATGAAAGAGTAGGACAAGTGCTTTGAACTGCATCTATTTCTTTGAACCCACCACTGACCACTATAGTCTTATTTTGTTTAAGAAGAATTTGTTGTAACAAAAAACATGCTAGATCTTCTTTTTTTTGCCAGTGAGAGGAAGTTATTCCAATTTGTTGAAAGGGGAACATGACATCCTTCAACTAATTTCCGGATAGGTGCACATCCTTTGGCCCTCTCTATTCTGGTCAGGTTCTTTATGGATGTCTACTTATATCGATAAAATATGATGTGAATTTGATCGAATGAAGCTCCTGCACCCATAACTGCTATATTGAACATATCTGCCAGCTCACCAAATTTCCTAATGTTGGCTGGCTTGCCAATAGAACAAATAAGGATTTCAATTGGATTTCAATTGTGGCAAAGTCCTTAGAAGCAATGTTCTGTAAGAGCTCTGATTGTGAAAATATGTGCATCGAGTTGAGCTGGGTGTAGAGGCTGTTTTCATTTCTATTAATTTATCCCACTCTTTTCTGCTTGGCAAAGTCTCATTCAGAATGATGTCATTCTTCTCTACTCCATAAACTTAGTATGTTTCATTACTGATGTGTGATCACAAATTATATGACAGGGCCCACATATTCAAAGCTTTCCTTGTCTTAGTGATACCAACAATGACACCCCCACATTTCCCTGTTGCATTTAGCCACTCCTGCACATGCTCTGCATCAACTTGGTTGAAGCATCTAGTGGATCTTTTAAAAGTAAAAGAACCATTCTTGAATTCAGCCTCAACTTCTCTTGGGAAATTATTCATGTCAGACAGGTAGACTGACCCTTACTTGGCATAATTTAAGTAGTCATAATGATGGAAATAAGGCAACATGCGGTTGAAAGATTCCAGATGAAGGTTCCATAAACCATCACGATAACAGTGTCAGCATGAGAAGAAATGAAACTGTTTGCAAATAGTTAGGATTTTCTTTGGAGTTCATTTTGGCAAACTCCTCAAGAATATCCTGAATATCAATTTGTTTCTGAGATGAATTTGTAGAGGTCAGGAATTAGAAGTCGCCATATTACTTGGAATATAATCTTGTCTGCTCTCATACCCTTGCTTTAAGCTTTTCCATTAAGGATATGCTGAGGTGTATTTTGTTGATTTGTGTTAGGGGCAATTATAAAAGCAAAATAACAAACAAACCAAAGCAAAAGCAGCAAAGAAAAATGTAATTTATAAATAAGCAACCATAAATTTATAAGCAACCATAACCAAACATTAATTAGATGAAACAAACAAAATTATTCTCAGCAAAAGCAACATAAAACATTAACATAAACAGCAAAAATATATTCCTGTAGCCAATACTTAAAACCACTACACCCCTAGTGCTTCTGCATGTTTACGCTGTCAGACATAACTATTCGCATTTATCCGTATTTAATTAAAAATAGACATAAGCATTTTTATTCACTTTAAAAGCCACAAGAAAACATGATATGTGAAAAGAACACCCATTTTGCCATCTTTTGGCACTTTAAGAGGGCATAGCTTAGTGAATAATCAATGCAATCTGATAAAAGTATACATTTTCCAAAAGCTACAAGTGTCTTCCACAAGACCCTGCAAAGATATTTTTATTCTGACAATTCTTCTTAGAAATATAAGCAAAAGAATGCACTAAAGTCTGGAAATCGGCAATTGAAAATTCATAGAAAATCTGACCCATATGTCTACAATACTACACATTTTACTGACCCATGGTCAATATACTATTTGTCTGTGTGATCTTTAACGAAATAAACAAACAATTTCATAATATGCAGTTGTGTATTCATTAAGTTAACAAAGTTGGATATATTAACAAAGGAAAATAAACTAGGCTTGTGAAGATGTACATGTATTAGAACATCTCCATGAGATTGACCTTGACCTTGAGGAATTATCCAATAATAGTAATCAATTTTTTTCCTGAAAATTATATCCAAGTATTTTTGTTGATGAAATCACAGTTTGTTGTAAAGCTTACTTTGTGAAACTTCTAGAATAATCATGTGCTTTGATGTTTAAATATTCACTTAAAATCAAATGTGCTTAATTTTTTCAACAATTAATATTTCTATGAATATTGACCCGATTGGTTTGTAAATAGTGTCAAATGGAAGCTCTTTAATAGGCCTTCATTCCATTTCATAATTGCTAATGGCTAAAATCAACAGTTTTTCTTCTGTTGTCATACAATTTTCAAAAACTTTACACTTTGTGAAAAAATACATTTTTTTTAATTTTTTGAAAATTCATATAAAATGTAATTTTGATCACCCAGTAAAAAAGTTGACAACAAATCAAAGCTGATGATCTCCTCTACAAATGATTTTATACATGCATAAGGCTGTGACTAATTTCCTGGTAGTTATGAGAAGAAATGTCTGTGATTTGACATAAAACGCCCCCTGGTGGTAGGAAAGAGCAATATTTCAGGGTGGTAACTGGCATTTTCGGACTCAGCAGCCTCACTTTAGTATAAAACCACCATATACCAAGCATTAACAAAAAATGCCTCTAGAAATTGTTTAAGACACATAATATGTAGTTTGGCACCAGTCTAAAATCGTTCTCCAAGAGTTTGGCCTTGGATTAAAATGTTTAAAAAGAACTACAAACAACAGTTCCTATGTTCGACCTGAATGAGTTAAGAAAATCTGAGTTGGGGAATTCTTAACATGTTCCACGCCCTTCATTAGCAATACAGTGGCTTCAAATATATAGATTAATCAACGAAAATCAAACACTTGAAGCATCTATATAGGTTTATGCCATGATTTTTAGAATTTTATCCAGGGACAATTTATGACTTCTTCAGCCTAAATCAAAGTGCCAACGTTGCTTTCCAGCGCCCTGTTGCGTTCCAATGCCCTCTGCAATGGTTGCAGTGCAAGGGCAATTTTGTTCAGAACAAAGTAATTGACTGATAATATTGGTAATTCACCCTTGGTTAACATTTACTGGTCATAGAAATACGATAACTTATCACAGAAGCTCCAGGAAATAATGATAACAAATCAGACCTAACTATTGCATTCCAACACCCGTTCAAACGCCCCAGAAAAATATATGAAATATATATATCAATAAAATATGGACCAAACAATATTTTTACACTGAATTCTCAGCCGAGTACTTAGTTTAGCAGCTATTTCCACTGTTCCCAATTTTAGATGTGGATCGGTAAACATACATGTCTACAATAGATTATGTGAAGGATTAGTACTTCCAATGAATTTAATTTTTCACTTCCCAAATAGCCCAAAGTGACCCCATTTGGTGAGCACTGACCATAATATAGTCGGCTACTGGTTCTTGAAAATTATAGTTATTATGAAATATCGATCACATGAATTATGAGTCTGTCATGTGATTAAATAATGACATAGAGGAGAGGTTTGGCGAACATATAATTCATTCCAACATATAACGCAAGTAAATTTTCATGAATTCATGAAAACAAGTTTGTACACCAAATCTGCCAAGATCAAAATCAGCCTTTACGTTTAAGAATCATAAAAGGATATCTAGAGCATTCAGTATTAATAGAGCAAATGCAGCTTTCAGTGGTAGTAGTTTGACAGTTATGTATGGATATTGCCTGGATGGAATAGATTAAATGCAATTTCGTTATTTACTACACACTGGTGATAAGACGCTGAGCTAGACGTATAGTTCTACGTAGCCCAGGACAAACTGTTTTGGCAGTGACCATTATTGATTGTATTGACAATATTACACTCAGATCATAAAAATATGAATAATAGGCTACTCTTTAAAATTTAGTTATTTGTATTAAATTAAGGTGAACAATTGTAAGTACTCAATATACCAAAGTAGGCCTATAGTTAGTTATGGGATGATCTTAGATAGTTTTGGTTAATGTAAACTGTAATTTGCTATAAATTGTTAAGAATGTTTTGGGTTATTTGGGAGAATTGATGGAAACCAATTGTACAACGGCCTGCAATTCACCCATGAGTTAGTGACCTACTTCTGTCAAACCATACAGTATGTAGATATTAGTCACACTACTCTATATTGGCCAAAGACTCTTTAAATTGAAAAAGATTAGTAACCATCGATTCAGAATCTCACATATGAGTCATAAAATGGAATAAAGCAAACATTAGAAGCAGCTGTTTTCCATTGCAATAGACTATTACAGAGCATGTTACATTCCCCTATATGGGAAAGGCCTAATGGTCAGATGCTCAAAATGTGATACAAAATCAGGAGCTCTACACATTTACTCAATTCTAATTGATTAAACTGAAAAACCATATATCATAACTCATGAAGGTATGTTTCGTAATGGGTTGATTCAAATTTTGTATGGTTAGTTTTAAAATGTATTTAGATCTTCATTTTTGTCCCAAAGTTTGGTAGTTTCCGAGGATTTGTAAAGTCCACTTGTGCAATATTAAATTTATTAAGAGTATTTGTCAGTTGATACAGGAACAAGTACATATATAAAGTAGATATAACAAGTCAGTATACATAAGAGATCACCTGTATGCAAGAGGTAGGAAATAGCCTCAGTCCTAGTGAAACTAGGTCTGGTATAATTGGCCATTACCTTATATGACTTAGCCCATGTGAGAGATTGGGAACTTTGAAAGTAGCTAGACCGTTGGCACCCTTTTGCTTTTTCCCTAGAAAAAGTCAAAATTACTTCTATTTACAATCATAGAGTCCCAAGAGAGTATAGTCTACCACTGTCAGTTCTCCAGTTGTTCTCCACATTTTTCCCGGTGATGATTGTTCTAAATACCAAAAACGGTCCTTCGAACATGTTTCCTACACTTGAGTTTACAGCAATTTTGTAATCTGTTCTCAACACTTACACAATCTGTAATAATCCATGGCAGAGTTACGGCTGGCAAGTCCATCGGCGCCATCATACTCGCCTTGTTCGCTTGGTCTGGCCAAACCAAGTTCTTGTCATTTACGCAAGGTCAAACTCTGTGCAGGCAGAGCACCACCGCTAGTGCTGGGTGCAGCTGCACCAAGGAGCACACAGCTATTAGACACTTAACAAACTAATATTTAGCTATGACGGAGGAAGAGGAGGGCGGGGGCGGGCATTGTCATTGAAAATGAGATCAAGAATCTATACGTATATAAGTAAATAGTAAATACAACTCAATCAAAAACTCCTTCCATGGACGTCTCTTTGGATCACATGAATCCGTTAAAAAAATGTTAAGCTTGCTTCAAGTTTAAATGTATTATCGTGTAAATCGTCTCACATCAGTACAATAAATTCATTATGGCCGGCAGCTGAAGACCCGAACAGACAGGGCCGTTCTTATAACTCTAGCTGAACCAAGCCTCACTCACTCAATTTGGGGACATATATATAGCTCCAGAACAACATGCTCGCCCACGGTCTGAGTGGTTGCTGATTCAAACCTCAACCTGGGTCGCCAGCATTCCTTTTTTTTTTACCTCAGCAGGGAGGCCTGTGGGTTTGCATTGTTTAGGGTAGGTGGGGAGGCAAACATTATTTAAAAAATCAACATTATGGCTACATGCATTGGAATAATTCTATTCTAGACTGCACCTCAAGAATTAACTTACATTAACTGCATATTATGTTGTCCAAGCTCGGTTAGATTACAATTTTGCATGGACATTGTAGTAATCAAGTAAATTAAATCATAATTAAATCAACAGTAGGCTATTAACTTGAATGCATCAACAATTACAAGGTTGTACTCAGAAGTTGTACCAGGAACATTGGTTTATAAGATGTATGCAATACAGGAATGCGCCACATCATTGAGATTGACATTGATACATTATAATGAACGGTCTAGGAATATAGCTAGGACTAGAATCTAAGAAATCTGCAAGTGAGAAAATCAGGTGTTCATTAACCATTTTTTTTACACCCACTTGAAGATTCTTATATCCTTCATTGAATAATCTTTAGAAACATCACTTCCATCTTTGGATCAAGGGAGAGCTCGTCCATATATCATGTTGTGCGTTCACATTTATCCAGGATACTTAGATGGAATGCACTGAGTGGTTGTTCTGAATTAGCATATCAGACACAGAAGGAGTGTAAATGTACGTATCATTGAGAGTGGCTAAGCCATAAGTGATGATGCATACATTTACACTCTGACATTGCTTCCATGAAACAACAGAATTAAAAGACACCTTCGCATCTCTGTGCAGCCTGTCACTCTGCAAGAATCACATGTGGTTTCTCAAACAAAACGTTTGTTGCAGATCACACAGTAGTGGGGTTAGTAACAAGCTAAGTTGTATTGTAATATTTATTTCTCCATCTTCATCAATATTCTACGTTTATCAGAAACAGACAGTTAGCAGGCAACTTTTGTAATGAATTGAACATTTTAGTGATAATTCTTTACACATTTAGAATAATTTACACTTAAATGCAACCCTTTCTTATTTATTATGTAATTTGGAGCAGTTTGTCCATGAAAAAAATAACTTCATTTTATCATCTCCTACCCTACAGTTTCCCTCTCTTTCAGTTCCTAAATGATATTGAATATAGAACTGTTCGTCTTAATGAATGAATTCTGAAAAAAACGGGCAAAATATTTTTCATCCAACTTCTAGTTGCAACATATGATAGACACAACTAATGGATCCTAGAGCTTATTAATTTTGTTTCATACCCAGACATGTTTTCTCCATAATCAGGTCAGCCACACGCATGCAAATTGATATTTCTTTGTTATCTATGTTCTTATTGGACATTCAGTTTTGGTCATATTATGCATTTATTTGGTTGATTATTATTCTGCGTATCAGAATAAGTTTCATGTTGATTATTGATTATTTCATTGATGTCCGCACCCAATATGCATGATTGCATTTCTGACCTAGTTTTGACCTGTAAGTTACTGGCAGAACACTGACTACATCTGTGGACCTTTGCTTGATATTGTCGGCACCTCATATTATATATTGTTGTAGCAGGGGTTGGGGGGCGGGGGACAAGTGATGTATAGGGTACATTCGTCCGCCGCCTGGGGCACTAGGGTTCCACATTGTGAGTGGACGGGGACCTGGGGGGAGGTATAAATAGGGGTAGCTTTTTGGGGTAAGGGCAGTCGGAGCCCAGGCTGGGGAGAGTCCAGAGTATCCGAAGCAGTAAATAAAGGGGCAACAGATCGCTACCGCACAGTACTTTACTTGTTACGCTTTACCTGCAGACTTAAGAGATCCATCAGCTCGTCTAAGCCCAGCCTGGGCAGTCATCCCCTCGACCAACTCAAGTCAGTAATTAATTACAGAGATCCTTGGATAGTGCGATCCCTATACCAAGGAGGATAGCATCTCTGCTGGTATTTCCCCCTTTACCCCTATTTTTCTCCTACTGGAGTGTCCATATCTTGATATACAAAATATAACTGAGACAAAGGATGAACGAGGATGAACGAGACAAACGCAGACAAACCATGGCTGTCTCATACTTTAATTGGTCAACTGATACAATAACTGATGGCGACAACAATATATAATATATATGTTCTCTTAAACACACTAAGTAATATTTAACAGAGTAGTACAAGCTTAAATGATTTGGATTATAACATCACTTCTAGTCTCATATTTTTTTATTTTTTTGTAAAGCTTTTATTTATACTGGGTAGTTCAAGTCCCAGCAGTAGGGCTTTTCACTTGCCCCAGATTTCATTTGTACAATATTTCAATATATACAAGTATTTATAGAGTTGAGATAGAATTGAGTAGAGTGGAAAGGGTGGAAGACATTGCTGTGCCACTCGTTAGTGTTAGCTATAATTCAGAACATACTGTAATCTCATAGAATAAACAAGGGAGCGCTCTCAAGTAACCCGATGCCGTTCCCCTGATAACCACCAACTCACACCATAAACCAAAATGAAATGCTGTGTTGATATAAACTGTACTTTTATGAACCATAGAAGCTATTCAGTTAAAGCCTGATCGGAATTTTAGATAAATACTTTCAATAACATACTTTAGAAACATTTATGCATATAAAACAACACAATTGCATTGTACATCACCTTCTAATATGAGATTTATATATTCTGAAAATCAGTCAAATATATCCCTATATATTTGGACTGTAACAATGTGTTTCACTTTTTGAACGGATTATACAGTTCTCTGACTGGTCAGATGCACTTCTGCATGCAATTGCTGATTTTTGCGACAGTTGCGCCCAGACAAAGACAGTGACAGTGGACAATGACAAACTTACACAGACTAGAATCACCTAGGCAACAAAACTTGTAAGACGCCGGTCACAACAAACACACTCAGCTAAGCAACAAGTACTGTAGCCCAGTGTTTTTTGTTTGTAATAGCTGAGAATGCACCTTTAATGAGGCAGGTACATATTAGGTAACCAGGCTCCGGTTGTATACAAGCTAAGGAAAGTAATTTCTTATGGCAATTCCTTCCCCTGTAGGGAGGGAACACATTCCTCCCTATGTCAAATTCCCAGCTGGTAGGAATAGTCTATGTAACACTCAATGGTGGGTAGGAATTTGTATTCCAACCCTTCGAAGGAAGGGGAAAAAGTAGTCCTCAATACACACAGTCAATTCGTTCCTTAGCTTATCCAACAGGCCCCTGGATCGCAACCATCGCAGTGTTTCGTTATATAGCTTTATAATGTTTATTTAATCTGATAAAAATTAATGATGCTACCGTTAATTACATCCGGCCTAATTAGAGCGCTCAGCTTTAGCAGGAAAAGCAGATCTGCAGAGGCCCGTTGCATAACAAATCCTTAATTGATATTTCCTTTCTAAGCTACTTTTTCTTGCTTTGCAGCTGGAAACATTTGAGAAAGAATATTGCTATGTATACAATGGTAATCTTTATTCCTGAATTAGAAATTTCCTACAGAAGCAAGGGAAAATAGCTTAGCAAGGAACATTTCAATTGAAGATTTGTTACATAGCAGACGCCCAGGCTCTTGTGTTTAGCAATCTTCCGCTGGTTATTCCTACGTGACTTGTAACAGTTACATGTGTGTAATTATGTAGTTCCTCCCATAGTCCCTTTACTTGTGTATTCAAGGATTACTAGAAGAGGTTTCCCTGAAGTTGAGGAGGCTCTTTAGGATTAATGAACATAAGTCAAATCCTTGAACCATCCGAATGTTAAAACCTGGTAGAGGCAGGGACTAAAAGGATCAATAACCTCCATTTTAGGCCCGCTGGCGCACAGTTCGTGGATTTTTTTTTAACATATTTTATTTCGAAAGACAATTCCAAACAATATGGTATGTTTCATGCGTGGATGAGCACCGGTTAGCAAAAGTTGGCATACAATTCTTGGGACTTTGTTAACAGCTTACATGAAGAAATCCAACAGGACAAAATCTGTCATGAATAACAGCCTATGTGGAGAAAACCAACACAGACAAAACCTGGCAACAAGTCAGTGACATCAAAACCTCTGTCGCCGATCATTGGAAAAATCTAATCACCCACAACTGCATGAGTGAGAAGACTTATTAAATTTAGTTGAATACAAGTTTCTTTGATCGAAATCCTTAACAACAACATACCACAGCGACTCATTGGCAATCAAGCAGACAGTGGACTCACGGCTTAGTGGAAACGGGGTTTAGGTGGGGGAACTGCCATAGGACAGGGGAAAGTGTACCTGCTTACACTAAACCACTACCATGCCTGGGAAATCAAGTACTCGAAATGGCAGCAAGGATCAAGGTTATGCCTGGATCATTTGTGTTGCTTCATTCATATCTATGTTCATGCACTGTGGTGTCCTGTATTCCATGGGCATGTTTTACCTTCTCTTCAAGGAAAACATAGAAAGTGGAACAAGCAGTTCAGTTGCCTTGGTGGGCTCAATCAACTGCGCTCTCACTTACCTAACAGGTATGTTGTCATATAGACATATAGACTGTTGTTTGCCAGCATTTTTATTGGCAATATCAGATCTAGTTGATACTAATAGAATTTTTTTTCTTTATTTTTAATTTCAAATTAGGCCATTTACATTTAAATAATCATATCAAAAACGCATGTCGACTCTTAAATAACATGCATAGCCTAACATCAAAATGAATGTATGCATTGTTAGAGGGTATCAGTGTTCTCTGATTGAATTTAAATTTATTGTAATGTTTTGATGTTGATTTTGATGGATGAAGTCACCTGATAATGCATAATTCAGCTTAAACAATCCTACCAAATAAACCAAATTCTAGACATAAATACAGTCCAACAAAACCAAACAGACAAACAAAGCCCAGAATAGAAAACAAAGACTGAGGGCAAAGGATGGGACATAAAGTTTGTGAGGTCATTTGTAAAGGAAATGAAAATGAAATCATACAAATTAATAAAGATTTCTATGCATTATTGGCATACTGCAAAGTATTGTGTAGGGTTTAAAAAATCTAGGACTTCATTACAAGTGGTATGAGTAATGAAAAACCAATTGTTCTCAATAATCTTTGGTCAATATTTTTCACTAAAATCACGAGTTATTCCAACATAAAGAGGGTCATGGTACGTAAGAATTTCAGGGAGGTAATTTTGAATTGGCTGGAAAAAACTGGTTGGACCAATGTTTTTTGGGAATGAAGTTTACCTCAATTCTTAGAATCAAAATATCACGAGTTGACAGAGAAAAGATAATTCCTGTATAACTTTGTTTTGACCATTACCCACGCTCCAAGTATTGGGCCTTGGGTAATGGTAATATGCGACCTATTTCCATGTCATGATGTCATCCTCTCTTTTAGCACCAGTTGCTGGCATTCTATTTACCAAACTTGGCGGAAGGGCAGTTGGTATACTCGGCGGCTTTCTTGCAACAGTTGGCTTGGCTCTAGCCTCATTCTCTACTGAAGTGTACCATCTATACATAACATTTGGCATCCTTACTGGTGCGTACATTTATAGGAAAAGTCAAAGCAAATAGTCTAACCCAAAAGCTGACGGCAATATTCACAATCGTTTTACATAAGTTGGTATTCTTACTGGTGAGTACATTTACATGCATGGTATATTATAGGGAGTAGTCATGGAATATTTGTTCCGGGCTCAAACATGTGCCGCATGTATGGTTCACCACTGCATGCAAGACGGAGCTGCTCTAGACGAAGCGTCACAATCCCGCGGCCTAGGCCGTGGCCTACTTCTTAACCTTTCATGAGTGACATCAGGCCCGTCAGGTTTGACAAGGAACATGGTACGGGACCCAGGCAATATCGACCTGTTTGCATAGAAAACAACTTGCAGGCCCCAAACCAGTGACTGATTCCCGTAGATATTGATCCCCTCGACACGATTATGAAGAAAAATCTTAGCTAACTTACGAATTCTATTACCTGTAGTACATTTTCTATTTAAAACTCACTTGGCATGAGTCACCCTAGGCATATGACTCCTGGAATGAAGGACTGCACTCCTGACTACCGCTGATAGCTACGAGGCAAGGCGCTGGACTCCAGACCTAAGGGTTGGGAGTTCAAGGCTGGTCATGTGCCCAAATTTTTATTTTTTCATCCTCTACTCGTTGGGCCGTGTAGAGCTGTACAGTCAGCCTACACGGCCGGGACGGGACGGCGGGGGGGACGGGACGGTGGGTCGCTTTTGCAATGGGTCAGATCGGGGAATACTGGTCATTTGAAAAACAAAATATCCATAATAATGTTGAACAACAATCATAATCGTCACCCCAAGACGCAACTCGCAGCCGCTACTCACTGGACCACCCATACCATCCAACACCTCGGGTATTAATGCTATACTATATGGTGCACAACCAGTTGTCTATACTATATTCTCTAGGTGACGCATAGCAGAACACTGAGATCAACCCCTATACCTCTCTACAGGCATGAACTAACAACTAGAGGCATACATGCCCTGGCAACATTCTTATATCCTTATTTCAGATCCTTCAAATTGTATGTAGCAAATAAATATTCTGAACTTATATTGTAACCAGTGGGTATACATTTATGGACTAATGGTTACAGACCATTTGGGGTATAAACTTATTCTATCTATACCATAACTAATGAATTGTTCTCTCATAACTCTCATCACAGAATTATTATAGTTCTGTGATCTCATTAACCTTGCTGGGAAAATGTTTTCAGTTTTGTTGAATAATACCAAATTGAAGGCCCTTCAAAGTATATGTAGTAGGTCAATTGTATTCTCTATGAAACTGTACCATCTTTTACATAGATTGGTATTCTCATCAATTATGTGGTGGGCAAATTTATAGGCAAAACTTGAGAATCAGAGCCCTATACCCTGGCAGTCTTCAACTGGCACAGAGCAAATTTATACAGTGCCACATATTAAAGCTGCATTCTCAGCCTATACGATCAACAGAATCTTACCAAATTTACCCATAGTATGACTTATAGGACCAAATTCATCCTTATTATGCTGCTATTATAATGTTGATACAATCATTCGAAGTCAATTTGGCTGAGCAAACATGGCTGCTGGTGAGCGATAATAAGTCAAGTCATCACAGGAAATCGGCTTGATAGGTCCCTGAAAGATCAATTAGGCCTTTGTCAGGACCTGTAGCAAATACAATCAGAGAGAACACTCTTTTTGGTCAAATAACTTTTAGATAGGTTGGAAAGAACAGAACAGAAAGTAGAAAATATTCAGTTTTTCACCAACATTAACTGAGAGTGTAGCTTGAAGAGAAATTGATTTGAATACATTGCTACACATGCACTATGGCGACACCTACTAGGTAACGGACCGCTACGGGCATAAAAAATGGCGGCAGTTAACCATCGATTCGTACATTTAAATTTTGTTTTCTAAGATTCCAGTTAGTACATGTACTAGTGTATATATACTGTTCGAGAGCTTTGTAAAGAATGTGAGAGTACACACACTGCTTTGATTTTGAGCAACATGCTGTAATTTGATAGTAAAACGAATTGTAAATTCCTTTCCAGTATCATGGTAATGTTCAGGGGTCCAAACACGAGGTATTAGGAAAACGTTACCCCCATAATTTAGGAATATTTCTGAGTAGAATTACAGAGAAATTAACATATATAATCCTGTATTTCACACACTTGGCCTTGATCATACACAACATAAGAAGTATTCCAACCGTTCATGACTAAGGATAGGGTTCATATAGATGAGAATTAGCCAAAATAGAGAACTGAATCGATGGTTACCTGCCGCCATTTTCTATGCCCGTAGCAGTCCATTACCACTATGATTAGTGCAATTGTATTTCTCTACCACCATACTTATATTTAAATCTGACTAACAAGTACTGTCTTTATACCCAAATAAAATATAGTTTTACTGATTTATTTTGACAGGGATGGGCCAGGCACTTCAGTTGATCCCCTGCTACTCAATGGTGGGCATGTATTTTGACAAGAAAGTTGGGATGGCTAGTGGCTTGGCATTATCCGGATGTGGATTTGGTACAATTGTTTTCCCATATGTGATCAAGTACCTGGACAGTGTGTATGGATGGCGTGGGGCTCTTCTTTTGTGTGCTGGTTCTCAAATGCAGACTGTAGTGTGTGGTGCATTATTTAGACCTTTAGAAACCACCAAACAAGACAAGCCTTCATCCTGTGATCTGGAAGAAATGCAAAGTTTAAAGTCAAAGCCAAATGATGATGTGGAAAAAGAAAAAATTACTGGTGAATGCAGACCTCTGTGTAGTGAACGGAACAACAAAAATGCTAATCTTGATAAACATAATGGATGCCTTTCCACATATTGGGCTGTCCTAAAGATTAGACTTTTTCTGTTATACACCATCAGCCAGTCCATCATGATGATTTCAATACCAATTGTCTACACATATTTGGGTGATTTTGCAAAAGCTGTTGGATTCACTGATTATAACGCTGCATTTCTTTATTTAATGATGGGTATCAGCACATTTATATTTCGTGCATCAGCAGGGCTAGTCTTACAGATTCCCAGAGTCAGTGCCATCATGGTATATTCTACATCTAATATTACCTTGGGAATCATAACATTGTTGTTTGCCTTCTTCAACACCATGCCTCTTTTGGCCATGTATGCCATCTTCTTTGGACTATTCGCAAGCCCTTTCAACACATACTACGTTCCCATCCTTGCCAAGATTGTGCCTCAGAAGGATCTGTCCACTTGCCTTGGGTTGTTACTTTTCTTTATTGGACCTGGAAGTCTCTTTGGTGCACCATTAGCAGGTATATCTACATCTTTCATTTAAGTGAACCCAGTACATGGGAATATTGATGAAATAAAAAGCTAAAATGACTTCCTATTAACTCACCATCACATTTATTCCTCATTCTGGTGTATTTTTATAAAATTATAATCAGGAGATATGGAGATTAACATGACAATATTTGAAAAAAAATAAGCAAAGGAAAGTTAAATAGAGAACTTTTTAAAATGTATTAATTGAAATACCAATGTCACTGCATAAATAGATGGTCCAATAAGATTCATCATCAATGATGAGTTGTAATGTCTGCACTAAAACAAAGAAATGGAGGTTTCTCAGTGCCCCACCTCCACAGGGGTGGTGCCCTTGACCCTAGGTCAGGTTCACAGCGGTCACACACCCATTTGCCATATGTATGTGTTCACTATAGGCAGGATGTTTTCACAAAGTGTGAACGCAAAAAGCTAGTGCAGGTTTGGTGCAGACACTCACTGGATAATGGAGTGGTCAGGTGAGTGTAGGTGCAGTGAGTAGTGTGGAGGGGAGCAGTGGCTGTGTCTTGTTTATAGCAAATGGCATCCGATTTAAATTAAATCATGGCAATACCATTCTGCCATAAATAGCAAATTCTACTGTGTTTGGGTTCAAACTGACACAATAATAATAAAAACACAATAAAAACATGTGCCTATAAGATACATATCCCGAGATCTAATGCCATTTATATTCTCTCTTAATACACAATGGGACTACTTAATTTAATAATTATAAAGTAGATCTAAACTCTAGCCCGAGGAGGCTTGAGACAATGCAACTTGTAGGTTCTGCAGCTCGAGACAACACCATTTGCAAGTTAAATGCAAGCTCCAGGGTAATAACCAAGCTGACTAGATTCAGCATTCAATATTGACACTGAAATGAACAATCATATATAAGTTTGTTTTGCTTATAAACATAATCATTGTTTTACTTCCTTGCTCCAGGTTGGCTGAGTGATGCTTTAGGACTGCCCCAATGTTCCTTCTATCTCGCTGGTACATTAATGGTGCTATCTGGATTGACAACAATGCCACTGGCTTTAAAAGCATGTTTTTATCAAGAGACGTGTTCATCAGGAAAAAGTGTTCCTGATGTCGGATTATGAGGAAATGTGTATGGACGTTTCTTTGGATGAAGCTGCACTCCCTTAAATCTACATTCTCAGCTATTTTAACTAAAATCTTACCAAGTTGACTGACTACTTACCTTATATGGGAAGAAATCAATATTTGTAACAGTCTCTGGGATTTTCAGTCTTCGGTGACAAGGTCATAGGACACATTTTGCAGAAGTTATATTATATGTATGCAATGATTTGAAGCCGGAAACAAGACTTAGTGCTAGTGCATTATATGATAATAGTGAAACTAACAGGGTAGGGTTTGAGTGGGCTACCATAATATAAATGTGGGCATTTGTATACACATATATATTGTTAGTTAAAAGTAACTTGTATACATATAAAGCTCTGCTGCCAAAGGAACAGGGTGAAATCCTCCAATGTTTTGGCCAAATAACTTTCAGATGGGTTGGAAAAAACGGAACAAAAATTCGAGAATTATTAGTTTTTCATGATGTTAACGGATAAACTTATAATTATTATTATTACATTATCATTTCATTCAGCACAATTATTTCAAAATATATGCCAATTTTTATCAATTGATCTGAGAAAAGAGTGTTTCGAAAGCCAAATCATCCTTCTGACACCTTCTCAGACCTCCTCAGTCTTCGCCTCATCAAGTGGACCCAGACCGTCTTCTGGCTTTGCAGGGTCAAGGTAGGGGTCATTCTTTTGGGAAGAATCCCTACTCAGACCCCTAGGCTCATGGCACCAATGTAGTGAACTGCAGAGTTGTCAGGGTTTGAGTCGTGATTCCCATGAAAGGATAACAAGAACAAGGGATATTCATAAGCACCAGGTTTATTACTCAGAGTCACCAGGTCAAAGCAACAGTGTGGTACAGGTTGATTTGAACAACAGAGGTATTTCGGTCTGCGGGCAGCACAAATCCATAGTATCAAGCAAAGGCCCAATCCCCGTTAGGAATATTGTATACCCTGTCTACCATCTGCAGGAGGGTGTCTTCAGTGGTGACTGACTATTTGTATGATGCCACCTCCTGCTGGAACTGGTCCTTCTCTGCCATTGTATATGGTGTTAAAATATTGTCACAACTACTTTATCCTCCTTTTATAATTATAGGTATTACGTAACATTATGCAATCGCATAACGATAAATATTAAAGTGACACTTGCCGCTGAGCTCCTGATTTTTTTGACATATGCTTGAATTTCAACTATGTTCTAGATTAGTATATTTGTAATGTATACCCGGGAGCATTAATGTAGGAATTACATATATTTCGTGTATTTAAGAGTTTAAAAGTCCAATTTCGTTGGGTGCTGGAGTCACCCTACCCAACTGCCAGACACAATTCTGTTGGTGAGGGGAAGGTCCCCGACGCCTCTTATCTTAATGAGTTAAGTGATACCAGCTGGATGGGACAGGGTATATATGTCACTATGTACCTCCTGTCTCGCTCCTAGTTCACATCCCTTTACCATACACTGGCGCAGCACCTTATGGTCAAGTTACTTCTCTCTCAGATTTGAATTCCCCAATGGAACCTCTGCCACATTCTTCATTAACAAATATCAATTAATCTAATGAATATGTAGCGTTGGTATTCTATACAAATGTTCTAACTTATGCATGTCATCGAAAACTACAAACATATTTCTAAATGACATATACTCAAACAGTGACCTTAGCCACTTTAATATATGTAAGATATGGATTATGAATATCATTTAGGACCATAAGTCCCTAAGCTTCACGCTAGGGGGAGCCACTATCAGTAGAGTTCATGAGTCACCACCATGACTATAACCTTATGAATATTCATGCTAATTATCATTGGATAGTCAGAGAGACCCCTCCATGGCTTAATATGTAAGGTTACACCTTATTGGGTAACCAGGTATAATGACCATGATTGGATTGTAAAGAATTGCATTCTTTTTGGTTAAATCAATGACCCAATTAGTCGACTGGCACGCTGGAGGCATGCAGACCTCGCATGACCTCAGTTGGGAGGGAGGGATATGCTTACCTAGCACTCCACTCTCCCAGCCAGCCACACTGAGTATCCCAGCGCTAATTTAATCAGTGGGTAGGGGAGAGGGTGCATGAGGGAGGGATGGAACTGTAAGCTTGGGTTGGGTATTGGAGGGGAGGGGGGAGGGCAAGGGTCATCCCTCTATCACATGGACAACACATGGCCTTAGCTTGATAAGAGTGAGGAATATTGTAACCATGGACAACCCTCCCTCGTCAAATTAGAATGGGACAGGTCAGTCTATCTGGAGAGAGGTTTCTCCCTTAGCCAATGGGAATGGGACAAGCACAGGGAGGGGAATATTCCTGGGATCCTTTGTGAGTACAATGCTTGGTATAAATAAAGGCTTGATGTGAGGCTCCAGGATCTATCTCTGTGCTAGGCCAAGCTGACAACTACATCCGATTCTCTGACTTCATTCTTCCAACTTGATACAACACTGAACCTATGGGCAAATACCCTTAGATTTCTACAGGATTATACCTGGCATGCGCATTACATGTATTCTATGTATAGATACTGATGTTTTCAGCCATTAAAAGTTATGTCTAAACAGATCAACGACGATATTATATCTCCAATACACTCTATCACTAGCACCCTTACCTCGGAGATATTCCATACATGTATCAATATGGTAGGCAGCGATGATATGATGGGCAGACCCACTACACATCGTCAAATATAACAGATTTTTTAGATTGACAAGAAACCTCATATAATATATATTTAGGTACTAATATCAAGTATTTAAAGGTAAATGCCAGCATCATCAGCACTGCTGCAGGCGGGAATTCAAGGAACTAATGTGTGTAAAAATAGGAATAACAATATTCTTTTAAAACTTCCTCTTTGGAAGAACATGGTTGGATGGATACAAAAAGCAAAGAAAACAGGTAGTTATCATATCATTTTATATCTTAGGGACAACAGAAGTTTATTACCCTACCATTCACTATGGATGTCAATGGGGGGAAAAGCATTTATATTCTCAGTTTTTACAAGATTTTAGACAGAAGGTTGTGATTTATTTCTTGTAGATTTCTCTTAACATAGCTGACATACTGTCTTGTCCTCATAAATAAAAAAACAGGGTTAGACATACAAGAAAAAATACTATTCAGCTTTGAAGATGACACATGTACCTGTTTTTTAACTCATCGTGATACAAGTTCAGCTGAATAGCTTTTTAAGAACATGTGAATGGGAGGAAATAGATAGGGAGAGGGAAAGAGGATAGAGAGAAGAGGAGGAGAGGGAGAGAAAAAGATGGGAGGGAGAGAAGGGGGGAGGAGAGTAAATGGGGAGGGAAGGGAGAGGGAAGGGGAGAAATCCGATGGAGAGGGTGGAAGGAATAGCTAGGAATCGGATAGGGAGATGGAGAAGTGGATAGAGAGAAGAGGGGAAGGTAGAGAGAAAAGGATGGGAGGGAGAGGACGTGGCAGAGATTCAGAAAAGGGACAGGGGAAGGAGAGGGAGGGAGAGAATGAAATAAAAGGGAGAGGGTAGGGGGATTTGGATAGGGAGAGGGAGCAGAAACAAGTTATAAGTTTTTAAGTTAATCAATTATTTAATGAACTATTTTTCTGTTTAACTTCATAATCAGTTTAAGTTAATGTATATATTGTGTGTTTCCCAAGGAAACGAATTCTACGGACAACTATTTGTGCGCAATGGCAAGTCATAGTTAGCAGTTTAGTTTTTGCTCGACTGAAAATGCTTAATATTTAATTAAAAATGCTTATGCTTAATTATATGTGTAAATTTTGTGATAATAATATTGGATAAAGAACATAACACTCTTTTGAAACCCAGAAATCGCAAAGGGTGTAGTAGGTGTAGATCACTCAGATTCAGTCATGGGTGGTCCTCTCTACAGTTGTCAATCAAACCAAGATAGCTAATAGAATACAAGACATGTAAACCAATAGGATGTCACACTGGCCTTCAGGGATTTACTGCAGAGATGGTAGAAGGTTGTCAATCAAACAGTCCTAACCAATAGGATGTCACACTGGCCTTCAGGGATTTACTGCAGAGATGGTAGAAGGTTGTCAATCAAGCAGTCTTTGCATAAGTGCCAAGTTAGTAGTGTTGGTGTGAATTACATCACACAGAGATGGGCATCCAGATATCCTCCCAGATAAGTGTCCACACTCCTCACACCAACCCTCAACCAACACCTCAAAATGTATCACATGAACTGGCTACTCAGGATGATTGACAGAATGGTACGCAATTCACTAACATTCACGAATTTTTAATTCCGTAGAATGTAAAAACGGAAAGACGAGCTAGGTGAGAGGAGAGGGGGAGGGGAGGGGATAATATAAAGCAAAAACCCTGCAATAATATTCATGCCCAGCCTCTATCACTAAGTACTGTACTAGCTTTTCTGGATCCTTTAATATTATAAATCTACCCAAAACTTTATTCTTGGCCCGGTCTATATCACTACCCCACACGTGACAGGCTCCCACTTGGAAACAGACACAGCCAGAAGTACCAGCTATACTAATTAACTCTTAATTAATGAAGAAGAACCATAGCAGAGAAAGGGACGCAAATTTTCTATAGTCGAGTTGAAATACGAATATTGCTAGCTTATGTACAGCTAAAAGAACATTAGTTTCATAATTCGGGTTATCAGTGACCACATTTTGCTTTTCAAACATCTGGGGCCTGTTGTATAAGCTAAGGAATTTGTTTGTGTGTGAATAGAAAGAAGGAAGGAAAGGAAGAGAAAAAAGTCCTTCCTACGTGAGATCCTATTTGGTACACTGAAAGACCCAACCTCGGTGAGTGACCGATTTTTCTCAGGAATAGCCACACACAACGGAATTTGCAATACTGCCCACCGAAGGGGGGGGGGGGGGGGTGAGTTCAGGAATTCACACACAAACCTGGCCTCTGACCATTTTAGGCATTGCATCATGTCTTATCTATCAACTCTATATTGTAATCTTTACGAGCATAGGGAGTGCGTCCGTCCAGAAGCAGAGTGGCGCAGTGGAAGCGTGCTGGGCCCATAACCCGGCAGAGGTCCGTGGATCGAAACCACGCTCTGCTAGACGTTTTATCAGCACATCCTCCACATCTATTGTCTATTTAAGAACAAATGATTCGGTTAAATTAAGCTATTATAAATGATAAATACATGTAGCCTTGTAGCCCACTAGGTATATTTGAATATGGTTGATTGGGAAAATCTCTTAGTTCAGTGCCGTCTTAAATCCCCCCCCCCCCCCGATTTTGGTCTCCCAATGAATCCTATGACTTCATTTCATAAACCAGGATTGGAAATGAAATCCTAGGATTCATCGGAAGACCAAAATCGGGGGGCAATCCGTTATCGGGGGCCAAATCAGCTGTGTGTGGGCAGGGTTTTAATCTCAGTCAGTAGCTGTACCCATTCACATCACAGAAAAATAATTATAAAAAACATATATAATCAATTAACATTAGCTACTTATACATCAATAGTTGGAGCCCTTTAAGGTAGGCCCACGGAAAAGTTGATCATGGAAATATCCAAGACATCAGACATAACTAGGTTATTAAAACACCAAATATACACTACTGATATGACTGATATATACTATCGGTCAGGTAGAGTAGAGGTATGTTCGTGTGAAGCCAGGCTAGAGGATAGCCTATATGAATATTAATAATAATAATAATACGTAACAGCGTAGTCCCATTTCTAGACTAAAGAACATCATTTATTTCTCCTTCTTTATACAGCTGGTCATGTGACCATTGCGACCATTGCATCCATTGCGCATTAATTAACATGTAACCAATCAGCATAAGTCACATGGTATACATTTCCATTTCCTTACACGTTTAGCCAATGATGAGCATTGGCCAATCACCTTATTGGAGGCATCGAATCAGGTGTTGGTCACCGTCCGTGACCTGAAGGGGGAGGTCAGTAGGTGACGTCACACCTGGCTGACCCCTGGCTCCCCCTTGTGTGTAGGTGAAGTATTAACATATGGTTTATGAGTAATCATACATAATAAGGAAGATTTTTTTTTTAAACATATTTTATTTCAGACAACGATTCCAATAAATTGGTACGTTTCATTCATCTGAAACCATAATATGAGCAAAACAATGTACAATTTAAACGATTACATTAATTGATATTACTAGTGACACAATATATATTTTTGGTTTTTTCGCTGCAACTAAAACATAATACAATGAGCTATCCGTGAAATAAAATCCTGACAATCAACTTTCCTTTACCAATTGGCTATAGTGGGCCATGTGTAGGATAATGTATAGCATACAAATTGTTCTTACCAATATCATAATCATAATTAGTGTGAATCTTACAATGCATTCAGGGTTGCTTTGCCAGCTACAGTAATGGAGATGAATAATTAATGTATTGAATAATGTTGCACAATGTTATGTAATCAATTATAATATATAAAAGTGTGATTTATAGTTGTGACGCTACATCAAGTGAACACTACATGTATACATATATGCGTGATATTCATGGAATGAATGTGTGTATAATTGGGACAGTACGTCCACCCTCAGAACTGGTCTTGACCCACAGTACTGCTTACTCTGTAGTTGCTAAGGACAACCACTCCCGCGCTTCGCGCTCCCAGAGCGTCAGTTGGAAGCTAGCCAGACAGGCGGTTGGTTCTGTGAAAAAAAATTTTTTCTTGTATTTGTTTGTTTTTTGTTTGGGGCAATAAAGAAGTATCCCGACGTGTGTGCAGCATCTCTGTGTCTGACTCCTTCCTTCGTCACTCGTCTTCAGATCTCGCTAATGGTAATGCCAAACAATTATATGAAGAAATAAATCAATAATAACATGGTTGGATTAAGGAAACTCATCACCTGGCGTATTTCAACTCATCCTAATATGATTCAAACCGAAGTCATGGAAAATGCAAACAATATTCAAGAGCATGTAATCGACTGCGACTGTAGTTCGATTTTCAATTTTCATTTTTTATTCATAAGGTTCAGGTATTGAGCACTATAATCAGAACATTTAATACAGATTAATAATTTTGTTTCACAAATATATAGGTTATTGAATTATAACAATTAAGATAGCAACAAAGGTTATAGATGAAGCAAATGTTCGAAACATTTGTTTTTGAAATGGAAAGCATGGTCTCACGTTGTATATTATTCAAAATAACATATCTAATCCCAACAATTAGGTCTACCTTTGCCAATTGGTGAATATTTTCAAATTGATTATAATGGAAAAGACGGAATTCAACGGAAATTTGCTGGCAATGCAGCTTAGGTGGATATTGTAAACCTTCTTAAAGAAAGACTTTGAAATTCTCGGAATTCTTGCATCATGCATTTAGGTCTATTTTACCTTACATGTAGCACCTGACGTCCCAGAACCGTGTGACAGGTAACTGGGGACACCTAGCGTCCAGTTAACATACCAACCGATCGACACTCCACATTATGACCAATACAAACGATTCTAAATTAAAAAAAATACCAATGATTCTTCATCGTGAGACCAGATTATAATTTGGTCAGATTGTCAGAAAATAAACAATCGGCAGATGTACATGTTTAGTAAATTCTGTTAAATTAGACTGAGAAACGGACAATACTAGGAATATCTGAGTATATTTGGTATTGCCTTGATTCAAATATTCTGTTCGGTTATGTTAAACTGATTTTAAACTTCATTTTTGTCTCAAATTGGGGTTATTTGAGAGGATTGGTGAAGGCGATTTCACCCACAATTATGCCACATCTGACCCTTTTCTTCTAAATTGAAATCTTACTAGGTATATCTGCCAACTTTGTTCCTTCTACAAATAACAGTCACCCATATCCCTGTCTTCTCTACCTTGCCTTCATTAGCGTTGCACTGACACCAGCCCCTGGCGGAAGATCATGTGAAACACTACATGTTTAGCCTCCGGGAGCCCTGTAAATTCTTCTGACACAAATTGGCTGTAAAACATGTTAAATTAAAAAGAATGTGCTAATTGTCAGTTCATTCAAAATAATGTATAAGCAATGGTTGATTTACTATTCAGAATAGCATCAACGATACCGGGACGTTCTGCACATATAATATTATAGTAAATACCACTGTCAAAAGTTATGTCATCAGAAAATTACACATTTAGTCAAATATGCTCAATTACGCTGCAAATTGATAGTTAAAGTAATTATTAAGCATAGTATAGCATATTAAATTTTGACTTCAATTCCTATAGGAACATCTGACTATTATGTGGTGTTGCGTAGATCTGTTCAGTCATGTTGAACTGCATTTTGAACCTGCTATTTGTTGTTAAAATCAGGGTTATTTGAGAGGATTGCTGAAGACCAATTGTACATTTTCAGGCGACTTCACCCAGAGGCACCCAGCTGAAGAGAACCCCTGAGATGGTCTGCCAATTACCAGAATAATTACTGACCCATCTCCGACAGGTCAGAGCTAGGTCAATGCTAGGTCATGTGGGGGTCACTACCCTGAAGGGTGGAGAGAGATGTGCAAGGTAGGCTGATGATAGATTCCCATGTGTACTTTTGTCCGAAATCAAACACAAGGGCTGTGTATGCCAGGTAGTATTCTACTTCCTCGCGTGATAGTTGGCCCTCTGCCAACAGGTTTGCCATCAGCCGAGTGTTGGCTCCCCCCCACTCATCGGTAGATAGCCCTGCGTGAGAGATTCGTCCATCTGCCTCATCTGTAGCCATAGATAAAGCACCATATGGGCCCTGGGAGAGTACTACTTTGTCTTTACGTTTTTGAAGTAGTCGTTGGCGAATTTTTTCTGGTAAGAAAGATGTGATCTGTAGAGCCTTTTTCCTACGTGCCTTTACAGTGAGGATTGACCGAGGGTCATACTACGATCCGCTCTCCCCAGTTGTAGTTTTATGTACATGTGTTTTAGGAGGGGACGATTCCCCAGTGGCAATATGTTTCTCTCCAGTAATTCTACTGAAAGCGTCTAAAGACTCACCAGCTGTCTGAAGTATCTCTGTTTGTTTCCTGAGTTCTTTCCGGTTTTCCGGTAAGCCTCCTTTAGAGTTTGAATACGCATTTTTCTTTGTTCCATCCTCCTTCTGTCTTCCACTGCTAGCCCGTAATTTCCTCAAGGCATCCAGGATGGCACAGCGTTGTCCCACCGTTAAGCCTAATCCCTCAATGTCCGGGATAGTAAGACAAAGGAGGACTTCTTTGTCTGTGCAGTCTTCCTTCGCAAACTTAGTGACCGATTTTCTCTGTATGCTGTTTTCACCTGCCCAGGCATCAAAATCCCATACCAGGGGGTTGGTCATTCTCAGTCATGTTGTAAAGAAAAAGAGAACAACTTGCGAGAAAAACTTGCGCGTTGCAATTGCACGTCCACTTGCTTGTGTGACTTTGCTGAGAATGCGTTTGAAACTCCAGCTAGCCGTTTGGGCCCGGAGTAACTCTCCCGTGATTGGCCCAGTTGAGTTGTTTCAATGGTTAAGCCCAACGGACGGATGTGTCGACCTAGGCCAAGGAGACTCAGCGTTTGGTTAACATACATTAAAAGATTTTTAATTCCCCATACACAGTCTTGTGATTTGAGACATGTGTTCATACGACTAACAGCGCTAATCACCCCAAAGATTAAAACATTCTAACAAAGACACCTTGTGACTAAAGCACTTTAAAGTGTTGGGTCTCATGACTCACTATTCACCAATGGTTGGACAAACTAACAGTGACCGAAACAATAAAGAGCTTGGCAAATAAATTCCCCTATTCTGGCACGAGCTGAAACGTGCGGAGGACACCACGATCTGGGTACTTGACATCTAAAACCCTGCCCACACACAGCCGATTTGGCCCCCGATTGCCCCCCGATTTGGCTCTCCCGATGAATCCTATGATTTCATTTCAAATCCTGGTTTAAGTTTTTGAAATAACATTAACCAGGATTGGAAATGAAATTCTAGGGTTCACCAGGAGACCCAAATCGGGGGGGGGGGGCAATCGGAGGCCAAATCGGCTGGGCGTGGGCAGGGCCTAAACAACTATATTCTCAGCTATTACGAGCAAAAGAAAGATCTTTCCAAGTCGAATCGACTGACAGTAAACAGCCGCCAGTGATTGATAAAAATGTGGCCCACTGCAAGAAATATCCGAAATATAAATGTTGATTTTATGAAGCCCTGTAGCAAATGCAACCAGAGAAAATCCACCAAAATTGTGGTCAAATGACGTTTAGATGTTAAAAAATGGAACAAAAATGAGTAAATCTAAAGCGTTTGACCAATGTTAACCGAGAGTGCGGCTTTAATGTTTTATACCGATAAGTTATAATTAATTCACCATAGAGTTCGGGGATATCTATAGGTCCAAACCCTCAGATCAGATATGAATGGTATGTCAGCCTACTTTGCTAATCGGTATCCCTGCCTAGAACTCGGCGTTTTAATGGGAATATAATGACATATTATTGCGGTATTAATGGAATCATAATGGCACTTTGCGGTTTGAGGCGAGAGGCTTTCCCTTCGCTGGAAGGGACCTTCTCAACTTTGGGCCTAGACTATTCAGGAGCCTTGCCTATTTTCCTAACCTGTTAGTTAATATGAATGAAGTCATGGTACAGTGGTCTCGTTAATATAATAGTGATTTCTGCTAGTGGATAATTGATAGAATTGGAATTATATGCTTGCCCTTCCCTATAGAATATTACTCAAATAAAAACTTCACCCTCTTCCTTTTCACCAATATTTCTATATTTTGGCAAGCACTTCTCCTTAGCTATCTATGTATTATGTATAGGAGAAGTTGGTGTTATACTAGTTCTATTGAGTAAAGGGTTAGACTTTAGGAAATGTACAAACTGCACTACTACACATTCAGTCAATTCTACCAAGTTTTTCTAAAACATTTGTAACCACCAACATATCCGGGTACATCTGCTAATGTGTTTATTCAAAAGACCTTTATGAACTGTATTTTGTAACTGTAATTCGAACTTCATTTTGTCTTAGATTCGAGTTATTTGAGAGGAGAGGAATTTACGTATTTGTGCACGGCGCTCAAAATGCATCAAAATCATCGCACTTAATTTTATTGAATTGACATTGTCGATTTTATGTATTATAATTCAAAACTCTAAAAAGAACTCTTTATTATATAAGAAACCTGTGTTAGTACTTAAGAAAGGTAGGTAAAAGGTATAATAGAAATATAAAACGGAATAAAGTATACTACTGTTATTGTAAAGGTCTTATAGCCGATTTTCATGAGATTTTGCGCCGCAGAGGACCTAAATTAAATCAAACGAGAATCAACTTCGCGGATAAGTGCCTTACGATGAAGTATTTTGTATGATAAACTCAAGCTGAGAATAATATTATATATTGGAATGTAATGTCTATGTAAATAAAAAAAAACAAATCAAATCAGGATTGTTGAAGGCGAAGTGTACATTTTCTGGCGGCTTGACTCAAAATCGGGTCATGGGTAGCCAAGCATAGCTAGACAATCATTTGAAGTAAATATGGCCAAGTCTTGCAGGTAATGAGACAAGGCCTGGATTTCTTCACACATGCAAGGACATTTTAACACTGCCTTATCTCCTTCATTAACCAATACATCGGATATTACCTACCCTCAATAAGTGGATATTTGGATATTTGGATATATATGAGTGATCTCCCGGAGCTCGTGGAATAAAATACCTATGTTGATGATGTTTTAAAAGCAGGATTGTGTTGTATAGTTCTTGTGCCAAAAGGAGTAGATGCTGTGGAGGTGGATATACCTATCGAACAGGTTTACTGGGTAGGTGTACGTGTACGTTTTACATTGAATTTGAATGGTTTCATATTATACATACACATGCAATCTATATATCATATATGTATCATCATTTATACTATAGATATTTTCCATATCTGTGTATTGTATACACGTGTACATGTACACTTTTATAAAACAATATTGTTGTATTGTATCGTATTTCTTTATTTCCACAAGCATTACATTTTACATTATTTTATATCATTACATAACTGTAGATGAACATTTCTAGTTTATATACTACCACTATAATACCTTTCCCTGTCTATCACACAAACAATAGTTATGATAACAATATTTCCGTACAAACAAAATATTTTTTTCGAGCTTTTCGATCATTATTGACAACTCTTAGCATAATTTCTTATGATGAATGTTAATGTGTTTTAAGCGCCGTGCGCAAATATGTAGATTCCCAGTAAGTTGTTTATATTGTATATTATATATGTATCAGGGTTGATGTAATAGCATTACAGGTTACAGATCTTGTTCTCTAAGACGTGGCCATTCGTTCAATATGTATGTACATGAGAACACGGGATTATCATGAATATTATATGTTAAGCAGCTGCGATATTTATAAACTTGACCGCCGTCTTTCTTATGCAACATGACCATGTATAGTTTAGAATGTGTACAATCTCTCCTCTCTCCCCTCACTCTCCTCTCTCTCATGTGTCTCTCTTCTCTCTCTCTCTCTCTTTTCTCTCTCTTCTCTCCCCTCCCTCTCTCCTCTCTATCTCCCCTCTCCCTCTCCTTTCCCTCTCCTCTCTCTCTACATAAAAAAGTGGAAATTGACGCGTTTAAGTAATTTTAAAACTAAACTTCGACAAACTGGGTTAAATAATTTAGATATTAGAGAATATATTTCAGTTTAATTCAAATAGACTTTATTCCTCATAGAGGGGTGGTATCATGGGAAAGGTATTATAGTCAGTACAATTGAGGAATGGACTCGTTGTTTGGTCCTATATGTGTACACTATTATGTTGTTTTAAACTTTTTGTCAACAAACCTCGCCTATTATGGGTCAGGTCGCCTAGGAATATACAATTGACAGCTCAACAAATCTACTAAATTCTGCGGAAAATGATAAGATATACTGGGAATATGGCAATTGAGTATATATATATTTGTTATTGTTTTGTTTGAAAGAAGTGTTATCATCCTTTTTTTTGGCAAATTATGATTATTTGAGAGCATTGGTGAAGGTTAATAACTGGATGAAGTCGTCTGAAAGTGTACAACTATTGTACATCTTCAGACGACTTCATCCATTTTTATACACAAGTATATAAATACATTTATACATAATTCTTCCCTTACGTAGACCAATTAACCCAGACCGAAACGTTGGGCAGTGAATAAATACGGAATAGTACACCACCCTTCTTCTCCTCACTTTTGCTAACCAATTCACGACTTAAACATTTTTTAATCAGCAAACAGCATTTTGTGCAATACAATATGGTCGAAGCTTATGTAAAGAATTTTGCTTATTGATACAAAGGAATTAGATATATTAACGGACTGATGATATTTATACGTCTACATAAAACAAGTATAGATTTGTATTTCCCAAAGCTAATGTTTCCATCACGACTTTATGATCATGTCGAGTGATTTGCATATTTGGATGATCCTATAAATTCCTGCATATGTGATCATATCCTTTCTTTACCCCCCTTCTCCTCGCTCCTATGACTGCAGATGACGTAGGTAAACGGGTTAGGGTGCCAAAAAATGTATGATCTACAACTACTCTACACATTCAGTAATTTTCCTAAATTGGGCTAGCACAGTCTAGGCTTAAAGTTGAGAGAGTCCCTTCAGACTGAGGGAGAGCCTCTCGCTCTAAACCGCAAAATGCCATTATAATCCCATTAGGACCGCAAAAATACCATTATAATCCCATTGAGAGGTCTATTCCTGGTCCAGAAAACCATTAGCGCAGACTTACCATTGTTATCGGATCTGAGAGGCTTGGAGCCTAGACGGGACAAATCACACTATCAGAATATATCATATGTTCGTTTATGTTTTTCTTTTCTCCTACACCCCCATCAGTCCCTATATGACTAATGTTTTTTTTGTCATAAATATAGGCACTTTGAAAATAATCTAACACCGAAATAAAGAATGATTGACTTATGTAATGCATAATTCTTATTTAATCTTCCCGATTTTCTCTGTGGCCCTTACAAATACATAAATCTTATCTTGTCACACCAAACTACCAAAGACAAGAGAAAGAATAACAAGGCAACCGATATAAACTGATTTAAAATGTAATACAAATCAGAATATATCCCTACAAAATCAACAGATACATTGTTGACAAAACAATGTCAGGGTCACCATGCAGACACTAGCCTTGGTAATGTTACTAAGTGATAACCAATAATATCACCTGTAACAGGTGTTCAGTTACGTCACACCAAAGTGACGTCACGTACTAGCTAGAGCATTTTGACTCATTCAGTGGTAGCACAGAGAGCGAACAACTCCGTTCATTCACGTTCGTTTATGTTGACCTGTATTTTGAACCTCATTTCTGTTTTAGATTTTGCTAATTTATTTTACAGGATTGCTAAAGGCGAATTATAACATATTCTGACGACCTGATAGGTGTTGAACATAAAACCATCGCAATGCCACACCTTACATACCGCTGTATGTTCATGGGGCTATTATACCTATAGTTAGGAGGTTAAGAAATCTACCAAGCAAATATGTATTTTTAGACCTGAAATGGAGCTATATGTTGTATGAGCAAAGAATATATGTGGAGCATGATTGGTAGCCAATATGCAATATATATGTACATTTATTATATATGTATACTACAGAAACTTGGGAGAAAGATTATGCATCTTTGCAAGTCTGTTTGTATTACACATATTCTATACTTATCAATTGCTGAGGAGTAATATATGCTAAATCAAGCTGAAAATGATAAATACTAACGTTAGGTTTAATTGGTATTGTGTTGATTCTGAAAATCTGTTTGTTCATGTTGGACTGTATTTTGAATTGTATTTTTATCTTAAGTCTCACTTATTTGAGGGTAGTTGTGAACGTGAATTGTACACTTTCAATATTACCCAGACCCATAGATGAGGAGACAATGGATGAAGTTGCGGCAATGGAGCCGGCGACCTTGCAGACGCCTTTATTTAACAAATAACAAAATAAAAAAAACAAAAAAGAAAATTCAGTGTCAGTCAAATGATGTTGTCTGAATGGATTCCGAAGCAGCACTGCGGAGACCCGGGGCTCCCTCAGCTAGGTAGGAGAGGTGGTGCCGCCTAGTGTCAATTCCATATATATATATATGCTCCCGCGCTCGCATATAGACAACATATTACCCAGACCCATAGATGAGGAGACAATGGATGAAGTTGCGGCAATGGAGCCGGCGACCTTGCAGACGCCCAGACTCCAATATATTTTCATCTATCTTATATTTTAACTTTGAATACTTAGAATATCTCAGCCAGACAGGCCCTGGTTTCTACTCCAACCTGGAGGGAATAAACTAGACACAGGAGAGAATATTCCTAGATGAATAGCCAGTTCATAAGCTATGCCACATCATTCTCCAAATCCGCTACAACTTTAGCCTCCACAGCACATTTACGATCAAAGGTTGAGACGAGGTAAGTGAGGACTGACAAACTCTGCCAATCTCCCATGAGACGAATATCTTCCAATGGGATGCCCAGAGAATGTAAATACGAAGCGCCACTGCGACGCAGCGAATGTATTCCAGCCAAGCCTGGGTTCAGGCCAATCGATTCCACACAAGACTTGAAAAACTTGAGAATCTGCTTATAAGATATAGGGGTAGACGGCGACTCTGGGTTCATGAATAGAGGAGCCGATGGATCAGCAGGAAATTGCAGAAAGTGCACCTCTAACATCGAGACCACGCACATACAAGGATCCGCAACTCTTGAAATGGGTATCTGAATACTGCGTTCCCTGGATTGGATAGTCTTTGTAGAAGATACATGAAGAATCATACCAGACTTGGTCCATGCAACGTCCGCCCGACGAAGAGTATGTGAAGAATGTGGGTCTGGTACGAGGTTATATATATATATATAAAACTTTTATTCATAATCATACATATTACAATATATATAATCAAGAAAAGGACACGACCTCACAAGAGTGATCTTCCATGGGGGCCCTTTTAAAAATAAGGGTGATAAAATGATTTTCGAAACATGTTCTCAATGCGCTTTGATATAGTTCGAGACATTAAATATTCATAGTCTGTCGTTTTAGACTTATTATTCATATGGATAGCGGTTTGTCCATGAGATGAAGTTAACTATTATGTGTTGTTATCGAAGCAGTCCCAATGTTCAGATGTTTCACATTGTTCATGTTATTGGGTTTCCGAAGTGGGGTGGAAGGAAGGTTGATGGTCCATCGATGAATTTGATGTGTAGTTTTCAATCATTATCTGATCATAAGGGTTAGTTAGTTCACCCAAAGTCCTTCAATAGTTTCTAGTTATTATTATTATTTAGCACCACAATGTTGATAAGTCCTTCGGAAATTCAGACAATCTTAATAATTAGAGTAAAAATCTCATTTAGGTACAAGACTACACTATGCTTAATCTTAAAATTATAATAATTAACCAAGCGTACAATGCTTTGACAGTCTTCCTACCTGTACTGGTAAGAATTTAATGGCGAAAAATGTTCCTCCCTGTACTGGTCGGTTTTCACAATTTCCATCAATCACACTGTTAGGTAAATGAATATAATTATTTCTTTTAGATGAACAAGAACAGATTATTTACAGTGAGAATTACTTATCCCCAACCCTCCCTATCGGTAAAACCGATTACTGATATCTCAGTCATCATCACAGGACTTACAAGCCTGTACTAGCCCCCCACCCCCCAGCCCCAGCGACGATTCTAGATTACATAATTTAACGGCTGTACCGTTTAATTTTACAGATTCATTTGTTGATTAGTTCAGTTTTTCACCCCCTAAAAATCTATCAAATTCCTGGGGAAATATATTTTTTAGATAAGTTCTAAATTCTTTTCTATTCGGTATCTCTCTGGGTTTTTGAGGTAGCTCATTCCAGAGTGTTGTTAATTTAAATATATAAGACTTTTTAAAACTTTCGTTTTTTGGATGAGGGACCAACAGTTTTTTCCCGTTGGAAAGTCCTCTCAGTGCAATTTTCCTATTATCCAAGTTTGCGGGCACCAGTGTACGCCTAAAAGCTAGCTCTAAGGTATGTCCATCCCTTCGTGTGGACAGAGCTGGTATTTTGACTTCCCTATGGATTTCCTTTGTGCTGGCAAACTTAGGTAACTTTAAGGCAATTTTTAATGCCGAATTTTGAAGTGACTGGAGTCTATCAAGGTATCGTTGCGGAGCCGATTGATAGAATATGTCACCGTAGTCAATGTGAGGAAGAATAGTGACCTTATAAATCAGTAAAAGTGTCTTCATGTCACAAATATTATACAGTTTAGATAATGATTTAATTTTGTTTCTAATTGTGTTGATTTTCTTTTCAAGGAAGGGTTTGAAATTTAATTGTTCATCAATCTCGACTCCCAGGAATTTGTAGTACCTGACCTTTTCAAGTTTCTGTTGACATATAGAGAAATCATCAACTGCACTTAAATTACTATGTCTTAGGCTAACAGTCAATGACTTACACTTTTTAATATTAAGGGAGATCTTATTGAGAGCGCACCATTCCGCAACCCTATTCAAGTCCTCTTGAAGACCTTTAACACAATTTGAATTTCTGTCTCTCGACCCGTAAATAACCGTGTCGTCTGCAAAATGTTGGATGAGACTATTTTTTATCACCTTATGTAAGTCATTTATGTACAATATGAACATTAACGGCCCCAAGGATGTTCCTTGAGGCACTCCACAGACAACATTTTGCAATGAGGAGAGATTCCCATTAACAATCACTTTTTGTGTTCTGTTATTTAGATAGTCATGGAACCATTTTAAAGAGTCATTTTGGATGCCGAAAGTTTTTAATTTTGATAGAAGTATCTCATGATTAACAGTATCAAATGCTTTTTTGAAGTCTAAAAATACCATATCCGTTAATTTCTTATTATTAATATTAGTGTAAGTGTACGAAAATAGATTATCAAGAGCATCGTTAATCGACCTCCCTCCTCTAAAACCAAATTGTACATCACATAGTAAATTTTCTTTTTCAAGATAAGAAATTAATTGCATCTGCACGCAGCTTTCTAGAACCTTAGCTGGGAGATTAACACAAGAAATTGGTCTATAATTACCCGCCACATCTCTTTTCCCTTCTTTAAATAATGGGGTTGCGGCAATGGAGCCGATTTCCTCAGGAGAGATCTAAAGCTGAGAATAATAGCTGCCCAGCATGTGATGTTGAAGTCGGTTTTCTCCAATCTGCTGAACATAGCTCTAAGATCAGCCGGGGTTACTATCATTTTTACTGGCTCAGGAGATCCAAGCTGGTGTTGAAGACCCGACAAGATGAGTTTCACTATGAAGAGATCACGATAATTTGGCTCGTATCCATAAAAGCGTTGTAAATTAGATACAGCCGACAGGTAATTATTAATGGAGTTAAACTTCATTGTCCTTGCCAGCCAGACCAAAAACCTAATGACGGTTCTAGGGTCAGCTGGTACTGCCAGAGCATTGATCGTAGCGCAGAAAGATATGAATTTCCTCCATTGAATGTTCCTAGTTTTCATGGTGTTGGTGGCCCAAGCGTGACTCAATGTAGTAGTCACCTCGCAGTCCAGGTCGGAGACATTCACTGCAACATAGAAATGAGTAATCAGCTACAGCAGCGACCGAATTTGTAGAACTTACACGAGAGAGCATATCAGACGCAATATTCAGGGAGCCAGGAATGTGTCTAGCCGATAAATACACATTGCAGCAAACACACAGCCAGAATATATCCCTGAGGATGGTCATACAAGAAGAGTTCGAGCTCTTCCCTTTATTCACCATATACATGACTTGACTGTTGTCAGTGTAGCATAACACATGATGATTGCAATAGATTGGGAGAAAACGTTGCAGAGCCTGCCATAAGGCCAGCAATTCCCAAAAATTTACATTGTCGTCATGAGTTAACACACAGGATATATCAACGTTCTTCCAATGATCATGGGCACGTACTAGTGAATCCAGACCAGTAGGCTTCAATTCAGAACTGAAATAGCCCGCACACCAGTCAGAACCACATGTCGCACCATAGCCATTTGCGCAAGCATCTGAGAAGACGACGACGGCGTTGTCCAAGTCATGTTTCACAATCAAAGCTGAACCATTGAAGCGTTTAGAAAACTTCGTCCACCACACCAGGTCCTCTTTGAACTCATCTGGAAGAATGATACGAGAATTCACACCTTTGTGTCCTTTAAGTAGGGCAATCACTCTTTGTGAAAAAGTCCTACCTCCACGGACTATGGTCGCACAATGGCACAACAGACCGCACAATCGTTGTATTTGGTGTAAAGTAGCTGATCGCTTGCCATTAAAGAAAGATATGTTGTAGAATAACTTTTCCAATTTCTCATCAGGAAGGGAGAGACTCATTTCCAAAGTGTCAATGACTAGTCCCAAGTATTTTAGCCGAGTAGAAGGAGAATGGCATTTCTTCCATGAGATATAGAAGCCCAAGGCACCCAGCAAATCAACCAACACGACTTGTGTGTGCTGGCACGACTCAAAGGAGCTGCCCAAGACTAAATAATCATCAAGGTATGCGTTGACTCGAGGAAAACCTGGACGATGCATAGCACGGACAACGAATCTGCTAATCTCGGTAAATATAAATGGGGCACATTTCACCCCGAAACATAACCTTGTGTCCCAGTAGGATTGTTCAGACTGATCATCAGGGAACTTCCACTTTATCCCCATCAATGGCCAACATGAAGGATGCACTGAAACAGATCTGTATGCGGCTGTAATATCAATTGAGGCTAAGAAATCTCCTGGTTGTATCATCTCCACAACAGAATCCATTCCTGTAAACGAGAATTTCTCGCAAGTGTCACGTTGATAATTGTTAACTGATATACCAAGTGGACGTCTACAATCTGTTATAGGTCTGTACGCCGAGTCCCCTTTAGGAACTGCACCGATAGCATGGGTGCATTTTGATTCACGTGGCGCCACAATATATTTTCCGTCACTAAGTTCCTCTTGTAGAAGGTTCGTAATAAAACTGTAAGCATCAGGAAGTAGAGCCGAACTATAATTCTTGCATTCATACGGAGGCACGGAATCGATATCGTCGACTACCATAAATCCATGAGTAATGCCTTCCGTCAAAAACTTGCACAGTTTAGAGTCAGTCTCATACGATAATTCCAAAAGCCACTTGTCAAGCTTCATTTGCGATCTATATCCCCCGATCATATGGGTATCACACACACGTCGACTAGGTAACTCTAGCTGATGACTGAGAACGGGAACATAGTCAATCACATTATCAAAATGGTGGTTAACAGGGTATTCAACACCGGAGAATAAATCACAACCATATATATCATGCCCGGGAGACATCAAGTCAGCTGTAGTAAACATCGACTCTTTGTACGGTGCGTTACTGACCACAGTCGCATGATCGGAGACCTGTAGATTCACATGGTCCGTTAAGGGTTGAGAAGAAATAGTGTATGGAACTCTTTGTACCATCTCTGATGAAGAAAAGTCATAATCACTGGCAGGAAACACCATTTCGTTAGAATCCACTATGTCACGATGCAGCAAAACAACACTAAGGCCGCCATTTTGAAAATCTAACTTCCTGCCAGGGGTCACTTCCGGGTCATCCCCAGGCACGCACAGTCAATCTGATTTGTTTGGGCGCGTGGTACAAGCTGAGACCTTATGTTTACCACTACAATTCTTGCATACGTGAGAACGGGAACATTTCCCATTACATTCCTTGTAATTATAGTAATAACAGATGTCTTCCGGGAAATCGGGGGGGATGACAACCCCCGACTTCTTAGCTTTGGACTTTTTCCCCTTCTTCTTCTCATCATCGGAGGCCGATGCAGACGAAGTGGGCGTGGCCATCGCCCCGGGGTGCAAAGCCAAGCTTTGTGCCTCATGATCAGCGGCGATGAAACCCTCTAACTCGCCGTCGATAACTCTGTTCACGACCTCCCTATCATAAGCCACAAGAGCAGAGGCTCTGTATGTTTTAAGGTGTGCATGCTTCGCAACATACACCATATGGTTGATATAGCCAGATATCTCTTCTCCACGCTTCATCATTTCTTTCAAAACCCTAGTTTGACCGTACCAGAGATCGCACTTGGGCACTTGTCAAAATTCAGTGTCAGTCAAATGATGTTGTCTGAATGGATTCCGAAGCAGCACTGCGGAGACCCGGGGCTCCCTCAGCTAGGTAGGAGAGGTGGTGCCGCCTAGTGTCAATTCCATATATATATATATGCTCCCGCGCTCGCATATAGACAACGACGACTTCACCCATATATGACTAAATAGGAAACATATGAGTATATATATGTGCTCCATTCCCATGCTATCCTGTCCAGATTAAATTACATAATGAATAATGCGTACTATAGGATATATTTGTTGGACAGCTGCCAGGGCAGTTTTACCTCGAATATTCAACCTTGGTATTTCAGAAAGATATTATGTGTGTGTATGTAATAGTTTTATCTCCAATTTGTACATCTACATTTCTTTTAAAAGTAAAATGGACAAAGAATGAATCAAATAATAAAAACTACATTCAGAACACTCTGTGATTGCACAGATCTTCCTAGTCTCCCTGTCTTATGTCATTTCAGAGTTCATTTTAGTTTGTAAGGCCTAATTGTTAAACCTATGGACAATGGACCCAGGGTTGAAAAAAGACCTACCGTAGGCCTACTCATTTATTTATCACCGATCTTTGTATGGTTCAACTAATAACAGTAATAATACTCCAAAACGAGTTTGTCCAGGTATCCAGGTTCTTTTTTTGCTGAGAAATTGGGAACATCTATTTACTTACATCAAGGAATACATATTGCTTACATATATGAATACAAGGAAACAGTAATACATGTGGTCCGTTGAAAACGATCAACGCCTCTCCTAGGCCTATATGTATAGGGAGTTAAATGGGAAAGGGACGGGGGAGACTGGAGACCTGGAGACCTTGCCAGACCGTTGAATCAATACAAAGGCCAAAAAAAATAGGTGTGTTTCCGATTTATCTGGCTCAAAACTAGGTAGGGGGTGGTAACCTTTTTTTTTTGTTATTTTTTTTTGTTTGGAAACCACCTCCCAGGAACTGAAAAAAATGTCTTTTTCATAACAATAGTTGTTTTGAACATGGGTTAATGTGCTTTCGGGTTAGGAAAACACGTTTTCCTGCTTTTAAGCTCTTTTATAAGCATTTTTTGTCAAAACAAAAAGAAAGTAAGATATGATGGGGGAAAAAATCAGGTATGGTAAAACAAATTTTAGGTAGGGTAAGGTTATTCTAGGTAGGGGGGGGGGTAAATCGGAAACACACCTATTTTTTTTTTGCCAAATATTTATCAATGTATATATCAATCATTTAGCAATATCTTTCAACAAGCAATATGTCCCTAATTAACTAACAATAACAGCACCTCGGATGGACATTATTGGCTACAATATATTACTACAGCTGATTTAGTTGACACATATGCATGTCTATAAGGGTAGGGTAGTCAAAAAATGTACAGAACAATGGTAAATACCGGTACTAGGTATATCTGAGTATAAATGATATATTGCCTTGATTCAAATAATCTGTTCGGTTTAACTGATATTTATCTTCATTTGTTGTCTTAAATTGAGCCTATTTCAGAGGATTGGTGAAGCTGAAGGCCAATCGTACATTTTCTGGTGATTTCATCCATTATATATATTATTTGATATTTCCATTCAAATTTTCCACCTCCTTGGGGCAATAAAATTCATCTTCCTTTGCCAACGTGTAAATACCCAGAATCGTACCCCTTTCGATCGTTGTGGCTGCTTTAGAAGCATTAAAAATGGTTATGGGCACTTTATTTTCCCCAAACGGTATAACTAAAGCATGCTTAACAAGGAAAGAAACTGGCCTCTGTCGCTGCAAATTCTCAGTCACCCCTATTGAATTTAACATATCTTCATAAGAAGTGATTGCCGCGACAGTGGTATATTCAGTCCCTGGGGCTATCACAAACCTATGTGAGGCTCTGATAGGGAACACCTGTTGTTTTTGTCCCGATTTGAAGCTAATCTTGGCTCTAAACTTTCGTAGGAAATCAACACCCAATATCATACTTCTGGTTAACGCAGGAAGAATGATAAATCTATGTGTGAATTGTTGGCCTTATATCATGAAATTTAATTCGATTTTCTTATAACAATGATGTGCTCCTCCATCTGCAACAAATATTTTAATATTACAGCGTAAAATCTTACCATTTGGTATTTTACCTCGGATTTTTCTGAAAAATGCAGAACTAACACAAGAAATAGTGGCACCTGTATCAACAAGAACTGGCATATTCAAATCTTTTACCTCGATTTCTATGCAACCTTTATCAATTGGAGCAGTGACCGAAACTTTCTCACCTTTATGTTTGGCTTTCCTCAGCTTCAACACTGCCTGGCAATTGTCATCGTCCCTGTCTGTATTGGTGGTAGAAATAATGTTTTTCTTTGTACCAGCGAACTTGCCTATTCTAATTCTGGATATTCTGTCCTTTTCTGTTACCGATTCACTAGGAGAAACACATCCTTGTTCCTTGGAAATGTCCATGGGATTGCTTATTTCGTCAACTATTTCGTTAATGCTGTGTCGGTCGCCCTCCCAGACACAGCCTATTCGTTTAAATCATCACTCTCTTTAGAGGATGATCTATGGGGGTTGACATCTCTCCATTTTGCCTCACCTCCCTTTGGCGATTTAGAGCGATGCTTTTTGTCCTTGTTAAAAGACACTGATTTATCCTTGCTATTGCTCCTAAAATTCTTCTTTTTGTCCTTCTTGTAGTATTTTTTCTCATCGCCACTTTTCTCCCTGCTGGAGCTCCTATTGCTATAATTGCTGTGGCGACTGGATGATCTTTCTCTGCTACTGTCGTAGTAGTCAGAACTATCATATTCCTTACTTTTGGACTTGTATTTCTGAGGCTTTTCTCCCTTCTTTTCCTGTTTCTTCCTAGCCTCTCTATACTTGTCTGCTCTAGATCTGTGATACTGCTCTCTCTTACGATCACTATCCTCACTATACTTCTTGGTATATGTCTTTTCTTTCTTCGATTACATCATGTGTATTGCCTCTTCCATAGGCATATGACTGGGGGCCCTGTCAGAAGCTATCATTCCTTCATGTTTCGCTGCTATCTTTGAGGCTTGATCTAACGTGGTTGGAAACTCTGATGCCACTCTTCCAGCCAATTCTGGTCTCAGATTTGTAACGTAAAATCTGATTTGCACATGTAAGGGAACATTTGCCTTGGATAGCAGGGTTAACATATCGTTGTCATAATCTATAACCTTTTCGTGCCTCCCCTGTTTCCTGTGAGAATAAACTCTCAATACTTCAGCCAAGGGAAGTTCACTGAACTTAGCAATAAAATCGGTTTTAATGTGATTATAGGGTATCGTATCGCCATATACACCAACTATTTGGTTGTAAAAGGTCTTAGCCCTCCCCGACAAATACTGCACTAAAGTAGTCACCATCAGCTGGTTATCTTCGCGAATAGGCACTATAAATGCCTCAAATTCGTCGAAAAATTCATTCACAGGTCTCATTGCTGTTGGCTTGTCGAACACTAAGGGAGGCTTCCTATATTGTTTCGACAATGCAGCTGTCGAAGTGAGGCCAGTAGCCTCTGCCTGCCTTCTTAGGGAAACGTCCAGAAAGGCAGTTTGATCCAATCTCATCTGTTTTATTTCATGTACCAGGTCATAAAGATGCTGACCATAGGGTGGAGGTGGGGGCCTGTACATACCCTGTTGTACATTTGGTAGATGAATATTTTGTTGGTGACGATTTGGAGTCTGGTTCCTAGGCTGATTTTGCCTAAGTTGTTGTCTGTGTGGAGGGGTATTCCTTCCCCTTCCCTGTCTTTGCTGTCCTCTTTGATTCCTTTGATCAATGTTCTTTGGCTGGGGAGCTTGGTGAACATTAATATTCGGATCTGGGACTTGGTTTTGTTGTGGCTGGTGAACAACATTTTGAGGCTGCTGATGAACGGTGTTTTGTGCCTGTTGATGAACAATATTCTGTCCTTGCTGATAAATATTTTCATCATATCGTTGATATTGTCCCTGAGGTGGAGCATACTGATAGGGGGTATAAAATTGTTTGTGAATACCAGCATTTCCACCGTCCTGCACATTATTCTGCCCATTACCTGGATTTCTTGGGGAAGGCAAACCATGTTGATTTGCCTGCACGTCCCCTACACCTCCCTGCCTATGAGCCATATCCCACCAATTCTGATACGGAGCTCTCCTAAGTGGAATTTGTTGCTGTACATACTGGGGGGTATTAGTTATCATTAGTTATGGGTCTAGGTCCATTTACATTAAACACTGGGGCCTGAGGAAAGTTTTTAAGTATAGGCCTCTGTGTTTGTTGAATCAATTGATTTAGAGTCGGTTTAGCAGGAGTTTGCAAGGGGGTCTGGAAGTTATCGTTCAAACCAGGGGTCAAACCAAATGGGTAATAAGGTCCCTGATTAATTTGATTGGCTTGATTAACCTGATTAACTGGATTAACCCTTGGAGAAGGAGGTGTTGGTAGTCTGGGTGTTAACACTCTCCCTCTCCCGATGTGCAATAGAACAGTTGTAACATGATTTTTACCTGGACATTTACACCTGATTCTGACCTGGTGCTTTACTAGTGGAAATCGTAAACAGTTGTGAGGCTCAAACTTGATTTTACAATGCTCTATGGACCCGATTCATTAATGCGGTTCTCATGCACTCAATGATGCACTTTTTACCAGGTTATAAGATTCAGTTCTGAACCCCTCAAAGATGCACTACTGACCAGGTTATAAAATGCAGTTATGATGCACTCAGGGAGGGCGGTTTCATTCCTCTGTACATTAGCAGAATTTGGGCTGGTAATTTCTCCACAAAAAACTCATACCCCTATATAATCCAAAGAGTTTATACCAAGATATGTTACCATATCTTTGCATGGTTATACATAAGTTATTTCATCAATATTTCCATCCTGGTAGACAGCCGCATTTCCAAGTAGCAACCCTATAGGGGTTATTCCAGTTGTACAAAGTATTTGGGTGGCCCAGTCGACTTGACCTAATGAAGTATGCAATGATGGAGGGTGTTTTGATCAAAACATTTTTCCACATCAAGCAACTCAAGTACACAAATAAACTAATAGAAGTATATCACTTATAACATTCCTATGTACATGATGTGGAATAAGCATAGTGGTACACATGCCACCCAAGCGTATTAACAACACTTTTATTGTAAAAGAAATTGTAATTGCACCCCAGTTACCAGTTGCGCCACCTGGTGAGAACAAGTGGCATAATGGTAAACCATGATACCAAGATACACCATGAATGGTTGGTGGTATTATGGCAATTGTTAACAAATAGAACAAATAGGATACAAAATAATAAGACTGCTATAAACTCTGGCGTATTGGATTTGGTCAGTGTAAAAGGGGGTGCCTTTATGAGTCTCCAGCATGTATCAATGTTTATCACATTGGTGCGTATGTTTTACGCACAGTGGTGCCTAAAACAATGGAAACAGTATACATTTTCTGAAAGAGGAATTTGTTTTCTTCATAATGATACAACAAGTAAAGCAATCACAAAATCTCAAAACCATTAAATATCAGGACATGTCTATCCAACTGTCCTAAAGTTGCATAGTTATATAACTATCCTCTCTATTTAAAGAAATATGACACTTAGACTTTGATATTTAGTTTCCACATGTAAAGAGAGCCCTTGTCGACGTTTCATGAGAATTGCCCTACAATTGGGTGTTTTCACTAGCCCAAAATATCTATTTTTAGATAATTATTCATGCTCATTTTGACTTATTTATCAATCAAAACGAGACCCCTGTAATAACGGCAACATTGCATTGTGTGTATTATCAGATGAGGGATTACAAAAATTGAAAAACAGAGCACTTAATCATAAACTCTCCATATAGTACTCCTACAAACTACTTACATCTTACTGCCCGTATCCATTCACTTGAATGAAGAATAAATAACCCATCTTAAACATGTTGCTTGCAACAAATCAAGAAATTCTATTCATTCAATTATTCCAAATAGAAACTGAAGACTACATGATGGTCGCGTGATGGCTACATCGTTTTGTTTGTGTATAGGGGTTTCTTTTACTTGGTGTCAGAGCGTGAGTCTGAGTGTCAGAGAATGGAGTGACAGATGTGCGACAGTGAGTGTGAATGCCAGGTGAGTATGCAGTGCCAGATATTATGGCCTGTTGTGGCTTCATTGTGGCTTAATTGTATGGTAGATGTGGGCGCGGATTTGGTGGGAAATATTATTTGGGATGAAAATATTAAGATTATTTATGTTATACAGATGAATATCTGAGATTCTCAAATAAATACAATATGCTCCATGAGCCTGATTTATAAATGTGGTCCTGATGCTCCCAACGATGCACTACTGAACAGGTGTAAAAGACTCAGTTATGATGCACTCAGTAAGGCACTTTCATTGCTATGTAGACCTGGTGTGTTTGTGCAGATATTATCGTTTATATCTTTTTTATATAGGTGGAACAGGAAAGAATGTATTTGAGGGAGAGATGGGGAGGGAGTTACTGAGCAAAAATGATTCATTACTAAAGATTCCTTGCTAACAAACAGGACATATGGCCAGAGGTTTAATTCATAATCAAATAATGATTCAAATCTAAACAATGGAACCATTTCCTTCAATGCCTTACCTGTACAAGTATTCGAAATGATAGTGTTAATTATGGAAAAATAAAGGAAAATGGCCTCTCGCCTGACATAGATACATTCAATACATAGTCTTGGAATTTGGCAGATGTATTTATACTACTATCAGTGCTAAACACCGCAAAAATTAACAGATTCCAATCTAGAAGTCCTGTTAATAGACCCCTTTGAAAAATATGTGTTTTCCGACTTGTGACTCATTTTCCTGTGACACATAACATATGTGATATGCAGTAAAGGCCCAAATATTAATCAACAGTACAAATATTTACATGTCCAACAGTTGATATAATATTTCAACTGCATGTAGCTAGAGCATAGTCACCCGATTTAGGTACATAACTATGATATGCATTTTGAAGTGCATCACATGATGCACGTTTCATCAGGTTCAAAACCAGGTGCAAAACTGCTTTTTTGAGAGGATTGCACTTCTGTGACTGGTCAGATGCACTTCTGCATGCAGTGGCAGATTCTTGAATGCACAGCGGGCTCTGATTATTCAAGTTTCCTTCCACAATCTGGTCCTCCTCTGCAACATTCCCCACAATATTATTATCAACGTTTAAACCGACCTGTGGCTGATTCTCCTGTAAAGCTTGTGCCTGTTGATTCAAAACTGGATTATCTGCCTCCTCGGCTGGGTCAGGCTCCTGCCCTTCCCCTAGGTTAAGATCAACTTGTTCTTGATGAACTTGCTCGCCTTCAACAAGCTGCTCCTCGTCGTCTGACACGTTCTCTATTTGCTGCTCGTGTCCAATGTTATTTCCAGCTAATTGCAGTACATTTCTATAGATTACTTCGTCAATTAAATCCACATTAATGTTGTTATTCACTACCTCTTCTTGCTGATTTTCTCTAACTGGTGGAGGAGGTAATGGAATTGCTTCAGGACCCAATCTGACAATCACTTCTGGAGCATCTCCCATCTCCTGAGGCACTTCATATGGGTCTTCATTAAAGTCCAATTGCCTCGGCTGCTGGTTTAAGATTTTTCCTCGATTTTCTCTTCTTTGTCCTCTCGTGACTATAGCCTGGGGTATTGCTGCTAAACGCTCAACAGATCGTTTTATCTTGTCGAACAAGGCCAACTCAGGCGTATTCGCATCCTCTTCCATAGCTCAAAAACATGTTTTAAATTGCAAATGAACTCGCTTTTGTGAGAGCAATATCTATGTCCAAGATCGAGCGGGTTGTCCGCCAGTGTAATGATCTAATAGAAGAAGACTAACAAACGTCTGATCTTCATGAGAAGAACGAAGCAACTGTTTAATGGTAAAGTAAGATACAGGCTCCTCCAGGAGATTACATGAATAGTAATGAGTGGGCGGAGCCCTTACGTAATATCCATGGCATAGCATGTCTAAGTAGACTTGCACAGTCCTAGCTAGTTAAGTATAATTAGCGATTTTAAGTAATGTGATAATAGGTGATAATTAATAATAATAAATATAATGAGGTTACACAATGTTACGTAATGTTACATAACAATAATAATCCCCTAAAAGCCCTTGTGCAAGGTTCTCCTCAAAACTCCTTGTTAGGGTCTGTCAGAGCAATCATTGATTTACAGGTCCTGGTAATAATAAATTACCCACCCATCTGAAAGTCTTTTCACAATAGACATGAATAGAATCTCTTAGAAAATGCTGAGTCATTTTTCATTATAGATTTTAGATCAAGTTTCGTTTTATGAAGCCTGGCTACCGTTTATTGAGCAAAATATATACAGTGAAAACAAAGAAGGAAAGAATATAAATTCATGGAATACCGGATCAAGTTACGATGTACATCGAAGATTCACTCTCTGGTAGGAATTATTTACGACCAGTATAAATAAAATGCTTTAAAACTCCTTCACATTTACCTGACATTTATCATTCTTTTTGGGACCTATACATACAGTAAACCTCAACGTTCTACGAAGCTATGGGTTTTTTTCTGGAAGAAATTGAGGAAATTTATGTCTATGATTTTCTGGAAAGAACGATGAACAACTATTTGGATAAGGTAGCTGATAGTACAACCAATGTGCCAGTTTTTTTTCTTTTAGAATTTCTTGAAAAAATGTATTATTTATTTCATTTTGGAGCCAAATGCCTAATTGTACGTGTACTTCGTGCTCCGACACTTTTGCTCCGACACTTTTGGTGATACTATGCCCTTTGGCATGATTCATATATTAAGATAGAAGCAGAATAATTTGTTGAATTGAATTGATTTGAAAATGCACCTTAGTGCCGTCATCAATTAAAGCTGTATTCCCAGCTAAAGCGACCTAAACGTATTTTTCTCGTTTTTTCTCTTTCCTTTATCCTGGGTACTTTAGAATGGAAGATTTAAATGAAGACAAACATGTATATTTCCTCGAATTTTTCATGAATTCATATCTTTTTCTATGATTTTTATGATTTTGTTTTTTGCTGATTTACAGTGGCAATCTTGATCCAATAGGATTACTAGTGCAATTAGTTGGCTTCTTCATACCTATCTAGCCAGTGTTATCCTTACATACCTAAAGTTTAAGAAGATAATAGAGAATCAGACTGAAAAAGTGAGATTTCAGCCGGTCCTCTAAATAATTATTTTGGGAGATTTTACACCAGGAACATGGTCAAAATCATTTAATACTGAACTGGGTGACTTTGGATGGGTTTGGAGTGAATAGACCAGTAAATAGACAATTCCATCTTTTGAAGGAAATAAGCTGAGAGTGCAACTTTAATATGGCACGACTCACCCGTGCCAGTGGTTGTGTGATACTAAAAGACTTGACTCCACTGGTGTTTTTGTTTTCTCAGCTATTTATAGCTGAGAAAACATATGAGTCACTATGAAATGTGCCAATCACTGATACTGCATCTACATCTTGATAACTTGGTTAACTGTCTGTGAGGTGTTTAAGCTTAGATGTGACATCAGGCGAGGATGCCATATCTAATCCTATCAATCAGTCATAGATTTCACACCTTGATGTTATTGAAGGCTGATTGACAGCCTTTCTAGGTTTAGCCAAGGGAGTTGATTGGCTGGTAGTTAGATGCTTCTCCAACCATGATAGGTCTGCAGAAGGCCCTCCCACCTCCCACACCATCCCTCTGCCCACCCCCCCCCCCCCTCACCTGCCTCAGGTGCTCAAATGGACACTGCCAAACACATTTTCTAAATTTTAAAAGAAAGTTACTAATTATTTAGCCTAGCCTAGCCTAGCTTACTACTTTTTATACAACCAACTCTTTTTTTTACGACCAACTTTTTTTTTTACGACCAACTCTTTTTTACAACCAACTTTTTTTTTACGACCATTTTTTTTAACGACCAACTTTTTTTCCGACCAACTTTTTTTAACGACAATTTTTTTCCGACCAACTATTTTTTAATGACAATTTTTTTTCGACAAACTTTTTTTTACGACAAACTTTTTTTTACCAACTTTTTTTAATGACAATTTTTTTTACGATCAACTTTTTTTTTCCGACTAACTTTTTTTTACCAACTTTTTTTAACAATTTTTTATATTGAACTGTATTTCGTAACTTTTTAACGACCAACTTTTTTTTAACAACCAACTTATTTTTAACAACAATTTTTCCGACCAACTTTTTTTTAACGACAATTTTTTTCCGACCAACTATTTTTCAACGATAATTTTTTTCCAACCAACTTTTTTTACAACCAACTTTTTTTTACAGCCCTGGCTATTGCAGAGTTATTCATTACTGGTTACAGTTACTGAAGTGGAAATAAAAGTCAAGTGTATATAAACCCTAGTCTAGTTGACATGATTTGTATGTCTTTTGTGCCATATTAGATTTTACCTTCTGGTCTGTGAGGACTAGTGGAAACTCAGGAGGACTAGTGGATCTTATTTATACGTAGGTATTTCCCTAAGTTTATCATTTTTCTCCCTTTCTCTACATGTTTCAGAGTTCATGATTTCAATGGTCCTCAGTGACTGGTCATAAATTCAATTCAATTCAATTCAATAATTCTTTATTGCAATAGATGTTTACAATGAGGTGGTCCAGCATTCTAAATAGACAGGTGTCTAGGTAGGTCTTCTGCCTGACATCGGACATAAGTAATTGAGGCTGAGAAATCGTTTCCATTGGAAACGCCAGGTATATAAATTAAGTTGACACTAATTGTAATATTAAATAGATAAACCAAACTTAACTTGATAATTTCTTAACTTAGTACTTGTTTCCCTCCGAGGTCGTTGCAGTGTATTCTAAATCCAAATATAATGACAAATGAAGCTGCTCAGTGGAGCGTCTTGGTAGGTTGTGCGTATATTATATCATCAGAAACTCCACGAATTTGGATATACGTTAGCACCGTATTGCGTACTTGCATGAGTATGGCTTTCCTTTTTAATGAAGTAATTAATGGCAGTGATTGCCACTTTTTAATGGCAGTGATTCATTTGGATTTTGAAAATTAATATTGGGCGGGGCATTGAGCCTGCAATCACCTATCCCATATAACATACAGAGATTAGACCTACTCTTAGCCTTGACGTAAAACATTTTTATAAGTAGCTTTTAGTTTCAGTAAATTTTAGGATTCGTTTTCAATAATGGTGTATCTAGACTTGGCAATAAAGATTGCATTAAATTCATAGAATTAGTTAGAATTCAGATACATTTGACTTTATCAGGCTTGTCCTAGATAAATAAACTTGGGTCAGGGCGTGAGAAAATGTAGAATTTGCTTTCACCAATACTCTCATATAACCACGATTTAACACTAAAATAAGGCTTTAAATACAGTTCAATATAAACAAAGCTATTTTTTAACCAACAAAATCAACCTGATGAAAACAATACAAGAATATAGCTAAGATATGTATCATTGTGCTGTGTTAATTGACAGAATGATGCTAAATAGCTAAATGTGTAGAGCAGTCCATTGTACATTCTCTAACGCCCTGACCCTTATGTGTTCCTATGGGTAGCTATAGTCTGTGCGAAAAGTAGTTGATATGTAGGGGAAACGGAAACACAGCTGCTACAAATGGAACAGAGACAGCGCTATATAATACAGCTGTATGATTCGCCATTGTCGCAAACGGCGACTCAGGGCACAAAGCATTGAAGTGCCCCCCTTTTCTCTCTTCTTAAAGAAGTAGATTCTCCTGTGTCAACTACTTTTCGGAGAGACGATAGGCCAGGCAAAAACCCATTGAGTGACATACTACTCCCTCTATTCTAACTCTTCAATGGATGGCAAACACAAAAAGTAATAGCTCAAAGTCATCTGTCATGCATGGTCTCTTTCTCCCCCTCAGGCCGTCTGGGTAATATATCACCTGATCCGCGTGGATGCAGAATCCTAATTAGACGTAAAATAGCGTATATACTTGGAGGGTTTATATACCACGAGTTACAGGTACACATTTTTTTTTAGAAAACTTTAGGCACCCCAAGGCGATTTAACTTAGTTAAAGTCACTCAACTTACTTTTAGAATGTTTGTTTATCTAATTAACAATTTAACGCACATACCAAAGCTTATGGATTGTGATACATAAGGGTTAGGTATGGGATCGTTTAATTGATCCTCTTCCCCATGCTCGTCCTGCTATATTTCTTTTCATAGGGGCCTATTCCACTAACCCGATTCTCATGCGGTTTTCACGGAATCTAACGGAAAATGGTCATCTCCGGTGCAAAATCGCATGAGAATCGGCTTAGTGGACTATAGGGCCTTTATTCTCCTTTGCACTTGCATACATACCTATGGGCCAAAATGAGGTTCTAAATAGAGTTGAACATAAACTAACAGATCAGAGATGCATTCTCAGCAATTAAGACCAAAACGATCTTACCAGATTCACTCATAATATTATTATATCTTATATGACTGAAGTTATCAATATTCGACTGTTTTTATATTTAAATACCAGAATTTAAGGTGGAATCGGCCAAGAGAAAAGTCATGCATCTATGAAGCCAACTGGACAAAATCCACAAAATCTTTTTTAGATGGGTTGGAAAAGAATGGAACCACTGCCGATATTAACTGTATTATTATATTAATAAAATATAGATGCGTTCTGTTTAAGTCAATTGTATTATTTTACATTTTTTACCCGGACTCGATCACCTCAATGGTGGTGTTCCTCTAATGCCTGAGAGGTGGAGGTGAAACGGTTCAAACCAACATGCCACTCAGCTGACCCAGCGCTTTAGACTGCTCCGCCACCCCACATCCCCAATTAATCCTATACAATAAACAGATTCGATATATATTATATATATATATATATTGTTGGAGTGGGAATTAATGGTATTCGTTATTTGACTGCTAGGAGGAAGAGGGGGAGATGATTGGTTACTGGGGGCCGATTCGTCCCTTGTTCTAAGTTAGGCTCAATTACATAGTCCATTCCAATGGTCAGCTATCAGGGGTAGCGCGGCAGCTTAGCACAGAAGAGGGACTTAGCGATATAAGTAACTTTAAGTAGGGAAGGTACTCGTGACCTTGGGGTTCAGACGGTTCGGCCCGCGCTCGATCTAGTCAGACATCAGAGAAGAGGAATATGGTTTTCAGCAAGGCTTTATTCTCCAGACACAGGCTCACATCATCATCCAAGGAATGGTCAACCGGGAGTGACAATCTCACATGGCCCACACTGGGCCTTATATACAACACAAGCAATAAAATAGACATAAAATAGTAGCAAGGTGATGACAGGTTAAGTCGTCCAACACGTCCCCCGGACGAGTTAGATACAAAGGTGTGGATAGATTTATGTAGTGGATGTGTGGACTGAGTGACCCCCAAGAACCCAGGTCACAGGGGTCATTCCAACCAGAGAGACTCGTCCCCTCCCAGAGAGACTTGTCCCCTCCTGCTACAATATATATATATAGGACCTTTTACAAAGATGACCTCATAGAATGTAAAACATCCCCGTGCCACCAATACAACATGTACAATTTAATCTGGGCCTGCAAAACATGTATCTCATGTAATATACAGGAAAAGATATACATGTATATTTTTGTTATTGGTATGTGTATCAAAACACAATACTGCTTTTACCACAACCACATGACTGTTTGTGTGTGTGTGTGTGGCGGGGGGGGGGGGAGTAATCACTGGGCCATCTATAGACACATGATAAGCGGGTTATTACAAAATAGAATAATCCAATTTAAGACAAAATTAATGAGCTTCAAATTACAGGTCAACATAATTTAATGTGCTACCCTAGTAAATACCATTTTCCTGACTAATTTAGCAGACATGATTAAATGTGATATAATTATAGTCATCTTTTCCTATTTCAGCTTTTTTATTTCATACAGATTGTATTCCTTACCATGGAGTTAGAAATTAGCTGTGGGTCAGATCGCCTAGCAATTTAGAATTGGCATCTCTATCTACAGATTATCTAAATTCTGATTAACTAGGCTGAAAAATGCTAGATACTAGTTATAATATTTGAGTATATTTGGTATCATATAGTCTGAAAAAAATAATATTTCTGATTATGTTGTACTGTATCTTGAACCTCATTTTTCTTTAAGAGAAATGTGTGATCCTCTGTATCTCCTCCGAAACCGTTGGGGGCATATCCGTGCTTTTCGAGGTGGACATATTTTGGCATAGGGGGTCTCTCGCACAAGATGTCTAAAACCAACACCCACAGACAGTCTGTACATACTTAAGCATATGGTATAATATGGGGCGCCAAGTGTCGACCTCACAATATTGTTGATTACTATCATTTTTCGTTAGCAAAATGGTCATTCTAAGAACAAAATTGTAATTTTGTTAACAAAATAGTTATTTGTTCATTCAGCAATCAATTTTGTGTTTGAAATGAATTTTGTGCAGTCCCAAAGTCGATTTTATGTACGAAATGAATTTTGTGCAGTCTCAAAGTGAATTTCGTCTACGAAATGAAAATTGTGCAGTCTCAAAATCAATTTCATCTACGAAATGAAAATTGTACAGTCCCAAAGTCAATTTCGTCTACAAAATGGAAGTTGTGCAGTCCCAAAGTCAATTTCGTAGAAGAAATGAATTTTGTGCAGTCCCAAAGTCAATTTTATAGCCGAAGGGAAAATTGTGCAGTGCAAAAGTCAATTTCATAGACAAAACAAATTTTTTGCAGTCCCAAAGTCAATTTTATGTACAAAATAAATTGTGTGCAGTCCCAAAGTCGATTTTGTCTACAAAATGAATTTTGTGCAGTCCCAAAGTCAATTTCGTCTACAAAATGAAAATTGTGCAGTCCCAAAGTCAATTCCATCTACGAAATGAATTTTGTGCAGTCCTAAAGTCAATTTTGTGTACAAAATGAAAGTTGTGCACAGACCCAAAGAGGAGAGGAGAGGGAGAAAGGGAAGAAAGGGAGGGAAGAGAGAGGAGAGAGTATGGGGAGGAGACAGAGAAGAGGAGGGGGAGAGAAGAGAGGGGAAAGAGGAGAGAAGAGAGGAGGGGGAGGGAAGAGGAGAGAAGAGAGGAGAGATAAAAGGGGAGGGAGAGAGCTAGAAAAAGGGAGAGAGGAGAGGAGGGAGAGAGAGAAAAGGATAAGAGAAGGAGAGAGGAGAGGAGGGAGAAGGAGCAAGGGAAGAAATGAGAAGAGGAAGGGATGAAGCGAGGAGAGGAAGGGAGGAGTGATGAAAGGGAGGGACAAGAGGGAGAGGAGAGAGGAGAGCAGGGAGAGACAAAAGAAGAGGGAGGAGAGGGAGAGAAGTGGGGAGAGTAAGAGAGGGAGAGAGAAGGAGAGAGGGGGACAGGAGGGGAGGGGATATGAGGGAGAGGAAAGGAAAAGGATCCTCTCCCATTCCTCCCTCCCCTTCACTCTCTCTCCACTCTTCTCTCTCACCCTCCTCTTTCCCTCTCTCCTTCCTCTCTTCTCTCCCTCTCTTCTCTCCCTCTCCACTCTCCTTCCCTCTCCCCCTTACGTCTTCCTCCTTTCTTGTTTCCCCTCCTTCCCTCCTCTCTCCCTTCCCTCTCTGCCTCTCTCTTCTCCCTTCTTTTCTCTCTCTGCCTTTCCTCTATGCCTCTCCATCTTCTCTCTCCTCCCTTGCTTCCCTCCTCTCCCTCTTCTCCCTGCCTCTTCTACTTTCCTTCCTGGCCCTGGACCTTATTCAACGAGAAACCCAGATTGTGTACACGTCCAAACATGCCAAACACGACATATGACTGTATGTGAATATGTTGGTGTGTAAGACCCTTAAGCTGCATGTTATCAAGCCTAGGGAGCAAGCACAGGTCAAGAGTGTAGGTCGATTGAATGCATGAATAATAGATGTTGTATTTCACCTGTATTAAGAGTGAGCCCTGACAGCTCTCAGAATAATCGAGAGCAACTTCCCTTTCGGTGACAGGGGGTGTATTCCCCCAGGAGTTGAGATGATTCGGCATTGCCTCGTGACGTATGTTGTGTGTAACAAGGAGTGATTGGTTTAGATGGAATCATGCGATGACGCACGGGCAAACACGTGTTTACAGAACAGCAGGCATTGGATAGTGTAAGTCAGGCCATATAGTAGAACTAAAGATATGGGCATATATATATAGGAGAGGTGCAGAGACTGGACACAACTACATCTCCTACCATCATCATCTTCTTCTGCAATCTACTGATATGGTCTTTAACACCACTCTATATCAGTTAGGAGGAGCCATTGCCCTTTAGGCCTGTTTGCCTTAGAGATAGAGACAGATTGATAGATCCAGGAGTATGGGTGAAAACCCCCATTGGAGACCTATTGATAGAAGAACTACATATAGCTAGAACTAGCTAATATGGGACAGTCTCCTGATTCAGTCTTCAGAACAATAGATAAGTACATCTACCTGTTTATAACTGTGAACTGTATAACTGTATGATTGTACCACTGTATAACTGTATAACTGTATCACTGGATACACCTGAACATTGACCATTGGGTTTGATCTGTGACTCTATTGAAGCGTATACATGTATGTATTTATATCCAACCTGAACATGTGTGTGAGTAGGAGTCTCACTGACCGGAAGGAAGAAAGGCATTGTATTCAAGGCACTCTATATCAATAATAAACCTAGTATTGCAAAACACACAAGAGCTGGTTAAGATTCTATTTTATGGTACAGGAATTGTGTTCTTATTGGGAAAGCAATGGGTAAACACTATAGGGGTGTCTCCACTGGCTGCGGTAAACTCTGCGTTTGGTCTTCGCTTGGTCTGCGTTTCAAACTCTGCGATTCTATGAAGATTATGTTGTAGCCGCAGGTCAAACGCAGAGGTTACCGCAGTGTCATTATTAGGTCTCATGAATGCGATAGAGACTGCATCTGGATATCCTTCCCGCGCTTGGACAAGGTAAAGCAAGGAGCAGACGACATTTATACAGTGTCTCCCGGTGTCCGCCACGTCAGTTTATTACTCCTTCAGAGTCATTGGAAGTTAATTTGAATTCGGGGGACAAGTTATAAGTTTGTATTTATATTCAATGTCGTTGAATTTATATCCAGAAATGATTTTATGATCTGAACTTCATTGATCGATCAGTATATATGGTCAGTTCGTCAGAAAATGTACAATTTATTAGCAACTCTACGCATTTCGTAACTTTTGTTAGATTACACTGGAAATGATAAATAGGTTATCTCTGAATATATTTGATATTGCATTGATTCAATAAATCTGATCGATTATGTTGAAATGCATGTGTTCCGACCCCAATTTCTATGTTACATTTGGATTATTTGAGAGGAATGGGGAAGTCGGATTGTACATTTTCTGGCGACTTCACCCATATCACATTTTTATTTAAACTAGCCATAATGATAAACTATTAAAATCTGAATTAAACAAATAAATGTCTTATCATATTAGTACTTAGGGGATAGCTCTAACAAAATCAACTAGTACTGCGATTGAATCTATATTAAATATGTTATTGGCCTGAAATGAAACAAAAATAATGATAATAACCATTCTCACCCCGAGGTAGATACACACAAACATTTAGCTAATATTGAATTGAAAATGTAATTGGTGATAAAACCCAGGATGAAATACAGCATAGAATCGATGTATTATCTTATCACCCCATTGAGTGGTAAATACATACTTCCAATCGCAATTGAACCGCAGAACAAAGTCTCCATTGTGAATTTCAATCGCAACCCTTGCAGTAGAGTTCTAATCACATCGCAGAGGTCCTTCAGTCGCAGAAAATATTCAACATGCTGAAAAATTGCAGCAACAATCGCAGCACAAAAAAGATACATTTTTAGCCGCAATTCAGCCGCAATTCAACCGCAGGTACAACCGGAGAACAGGTCTCCACTGCTACGGTTGGTCTGCACATGAACTGCGCTTGAATATAATTTCCTGTTTTTGTATCGCATTGCTTACCGCAGAGCTTAACGCAGCCAGTGGAGACCCCACTTATTACTGCACTAGATAGACCTATAGAGAAAAGCAGATGCAGCAGTACCAGACATCTATATACTCCTTACAAGCCAGCAAAGCGGAAGCTACCCAAAGAGATTTAACCCATTGATAATAGGGGGAGTATCCTCTCTCCTATAATAATCAATCCAGACTAATTGACTAATTAATTGACTATCTAATTAACCCCAGAAGACATCTACACTTGGTGGAGAACTCGTTTTGCTCTTGTTTTGCATATAAATTAATAGAAAATTGAGTGCTTTTTGCCTTTGTGAATGAGTACAGACAAATCAAAAACAGTTGGTGCACACCCACAGAAAAGGGCTGAGTTTCAGTTATCTACAGCCACAAGATCGGGCTGGACAGACATAGATTCACAGGTTCAATCACATGAAAAATATTTAGCAGAAAAGAAAGCTAAAGCAAAGAAGAGTACTTTAGATAAGAAGGGAGCTTCTGAAACGAAATAGACTAAGACTGGCTCATTGCAGATGAGCACGGATAAAACATCTAAAGAAAGTACATTAGAAGAGGTAGCAGGACCTTCGAAAGGGATTGGCAAAATAAAGAATATAGCACAGAGAGCTAGAATTGGTAGTGAGTCAGATGATAGAACGGATAGTGGTTTCATTCCTTCTAGCCCAAGTGCTGCAGCAGAGAGTGAAGAAGAATACGAACAGTTATTGGGTCCAGGGCCAGATGGTAGATTGAATACTACTCTGATAGAGGAAGAGAAGGGCCTGCCCGAAGATATAGAAGAGGAGCTATTGAGCACCTCACAATCAGAAAGGGATTCTGATGTGGCGAGTATAGATAGTGATATAGTTCAATCCGCAGAAGTAGAAGCTAGAGAGGCGACCCAGAATCAGCCAGTACTACCGCCACCAGGGGCTCAAAATATTAATCCTATAAACTTCAATCAAGGTCAGGGAATCAACACAGAAATGACCCTCCTTTAACAGATGAAACTATTACTAAATTGGCTAAGGCCAATGCAGATCAGAGCATAGAGAATATAGATAAAATAACAAAAGAATTTGCCGTCCTCAAGGACTCAATGGCAGATATGAACCTAGGGAAGGGGGCGGCAGCACAATTGCGTTCGGCACTACAGGGGCCGAGAAGATTCTCAGGTGAAGTAGGGGAAGATCCAAGAACATTTTTGGGGGACTGTGAGCAGGTATCAGTTGAATTACACCCTGGAAAACCGGATGAATTTGTGGAGGATTTCCCCAGATACTTGGCAGGATCTGCTAGGTGTTGTTATCTCATGAATGGCTTCCAGAAAGGTAGCCCATGGAATGAAGTAAAAGGCGCCTTTATGAAGCGTTATAAACCCTTATCCACAGCAGACAGAAAAGCTATTAAATATGAGAAGATGCAACAAGGGGATTCTCTGAGATCTTTCTTTGATAAATTCCTGGAGAGAATGGTAAAATCGGAAACTTTTGATAGGAATGAAATAAAAGAATGTTTGCTAACCACTTTATTGCCCAGATACAGAAACATGGTATCGAATAAGCTGTTGCCAGGTGCGAACGATGTGATGGAATATCTACTGCAGCGAGAGGGCACAGAGACGTCAAGAAATGCAGCCGAATTAAGGGGGCTGAAGAACGAGCTAGGGGAACTGACTTCCCTGGTAAAAGACCTATCGGGAAAGGTCAATACCTCAGCTTCCAAGAGACGGGCGAATGCGGTGATGCAGGCCGGGGCAGCCGAGCAGCGCAGCCGTGGTCTGCCTAGAGACGCAGGGCGACTGTCAGATGACAGACAGCGCCAAAGGCAGCCAGTTAAGTGCTATTTCTGTGGAAAGCTTGGCCATTTCAAAAGGGACTGTTATAGTTATGAAGCAAAGTTCCCGCCTGTAAGAGGTAATACACCAGAAAGACTTTAAGGTTTTAATTCTAATGGTTACAAGAGAGAATATAATAATAACGGATACGGTGGTAATTATGGCAATCAAAATAATGGGGGCTCACCAGGTAGAAACCAATCGGGTCCTCGACAGCAGGTGGGGTATACCACACCAAAGGTACAACCAGCATCGGTAAGTTTTGAAGGTGGTAATGTTTATAATGACGAAGGTACCAAAATGCTTTTCTACCCTGAATTTGATGCCCCAAACGGGCAAACCTTCCCTCAAGAGGGCACGGTGGGGGAAGGCAAGATGTAAGTGTGCCAACGAGTCTGGTTGGGAGTGCATTTGAGGAATTTAATGTGCCACTATATGAAGATCCACTTTTGTTTACGGATTTTGCCCATGAAGATAATGATTTTAGGTATAAAACTCTATCCCTGGATAATAAAGGTCATACTTTAAATGGGAATATTGCTGGTTGGGGAGTTAAAGCTCTGATAGACACCGGGGCATCTATTTGCGTGATGGGAGCCGCCATGTTTAAGAAAATAAATAAGGGCCGATATGTTGATCTGGGTCCTAGAAGAATGTGTTATTTGGCAGATGGTAAAACAGTTTCTGCTTTAGGAACCTGGACTACTAAGATACGTTTTGGCGACGTTTTGTACCCAGTGACAATTTACATTTGGCCATATTTGTATGAAGAAATAGATGTGATCATAGGTAGGAATTTTCTTATGGCTCACCAACTAGTTTTGAGTTATAGAGGATGCAGGCCAAGGCCTGTGAGAGTTTTTAGGATCATAGCTGAGGAAGATATGTTGATTCCGCCATATACAGAGGCTACGGCGGGAGGCAAGATTTTCGATGGAGATGTGTGTGAAAGTACAGAGGTCTGGTTTGATCCGAAGATAGAGAATTTGCAAGATGGAATGGTAGCCGCTAGATCAGTGGCTACAGTTAACAGTAATGGCGTTCCTGTTCGAGTAATGAATTATACACGCGCTCCAAAGGTTATTAGATAGGGTCTCATGTTGGGATGGATTTCTACCGCTGAGATATGCTATGCTAGATGGTATGCTAGGTCTAACACACCTGGCAGAACACAAGATTAGGCTGAAGGACAACCACGAGGTTATTCATAAAATGCCATACAGACAGTCATCTGTAATGAGAGGCATGATGGAAGAAATAATACAACAACAGCTGAAACAGGGCGTCATCGAGCGATGCTACGGCTCTGAATGGGCCTCACCAGCTTTTCTGGTGGCGAAGGGTAATGCTGTTCCAGGTAAAACAGCTTCCTGGAGGCTCGTCGTGGATTTCAGAGGGCTGAATCAATCCACAAAGGAAATGTACACAAGTATACCACAAATTGATGATATACTTGACAATGTGGGTCAGAGAAAACCTTCAATTTTTAGCTGTCTCAACCTGCAGTCTGGATTCCATCAGGTGGCACTGTCAAAGGATAGCCGAGATTACACAGCGTTTCTGTCGGCTTCTGGCAATAAGTACAGGTATACCAGTTTACCGATGGGACTGGCGAATGCGCTGCGTTCGTTCCAGTTGGTAATGGACATGGTAACCGCTGGACTGAGGTACCAGACATGTCTGTGTTATATCGATGACTGTATAGTTTTTAGCCCTGATTTTGATACACACTTGAAGGACCTGGCGGAGGTATTTGGCCGATTGAGGGATGCAAACCTCAAATTGAAGCCTTCAAAATGTGTGATGGGGCGCGACAGAATAAAGTTTCTGGGGCATACAATATCAGCAAAGGGCATTGAGCCACATGACGACAATCTGAATTAGGAATTGGTTTAGGGGCAACCTTATCCCAGTTCCAAGAGAAGGGCAAAAAGAGGCCCATTGCATTTGCGGCAAAAACATTGTCTGACACAGAATCAAGATGGTCGACAACAGAATTGGAATTGTTGGCAGTCGTTTGGGCTGTACAGCATTTCAGGGTCTACTTAGAGGGCCGGAGGTCTAAGTTATATACAGACCATAGCGCTTTGTGTTCACTGCTAAATAACGACAAGAAAAAGGGGAAATTCAGTAGATGGGTAATGATCCTACGCAATTTCGATTTTTCTATAGAACATTTAAAAGGATCGGCGAACACAGTGCCTGACGTGCTTTCGAGAAGCAGGTATACAGAGGATCCAGACCCAGCCCCAATATCAGATCTATTGCCGGTAGATGCAGTAATGATAGTTGGAGTGGTGAACAAACAGAAGAAGAAGCGTAAGAAAGGTCGGCCAAGAACTAAGCGAACTATAGATATCGATTGGGAGAGCTATAGCACTCTCCCGACGGACAAAAAGGTAATGGCAGAAAAACATCGGGAGGACGCTGTAGTGGGTGCGCTGATTAAGTACATAGGGGAGGGAATACTTCCCGATGAAAAGAATCTAGCAAGAGCTGTTGCATTGAAAGAGCCCGATTATTTTATAGCAGAGGACATGCTGTTCAAATACCCACTGGTAAAGACCAATGGAGTGGTGCTGAGGGCAAAAATGGTAGTGCCAAAGGAATTGGTAGCGCCAATACTACAGCTATACCATAGCTGTGAGTTAGCAGGACATTTGGGCCCAAGCAAAATGGTCCCAATACTACGTTCCAGATTTTACTGGAAAACTCTTTATGGGGATGTGAGAAAATATTGCCATTCCTGTGATCCTTCATAACCTTGTTGCACCCCAGGGCCAGCGGGCTCATAGAAAGAGCCAATAAAAACGTGTTAGACAAGCTGCGTTTCCTAGTAAATGACCGACAGGACAATTGGGATGAGCACCTTCCTCTGGTGGAATCGATTTTGAACATGTCGCCGGCCCATGCCACCGGTCACTCACCATTTTTATTGCTGCACGGATTCCAACCTGTCTGGCCGATGGAGACACAACTAATAAATCCCTCAGAGGATGAAAGAGATATGTGTGAAGTTTTCGTAGATATGCTGAAGGTGCAAGAAAAAGCAGCAAAGGTGGCAAAGGAAATACTCCTTGAAAGGCAGAAACAAATGAAGGAGGCTTATGACAAACACTCCTACTACCCAGATATTACGGAGGGAGATATTGTTTATTTGTTCTGGCCTAGGGTATCCGAGCCTGGCATAAAATTAAAATTAACTTGCACTTATCATGGTCCATATACATTGGTCCGATTTGTAACAGAAAAATCGGTAATTTTGAAGCGAATTTTGGATGGGAAAATTCTGACAAAACCAGTAACAGTAGATAGGCTTAAAAAAGGAGCTTTAAGGGAAGAAACTGTTGGTCAGTGGGCGCCACTTAGTGCGCCATTTGAAGATCCAATGGAGCTGGAAGAATCAGATTTACCTCTGGACTCAGGAGTACCAGAAGGTAGGAGCCACACAGGTAACCCAGTAATAGCGATGCACATGGGGCAGATGAGGTACCCATGGCCACAAAAAATAGGTTTGACAATGAGCCGGTTTTCTCCGAAATATTGGAAATAATAGATGCAGTTAAGGTAAAAGGAGAAGCAATTTGGCTGAGGGCTAGATTCAAGGATGGATCTATTGTTTGGATTGATGAGCTATCTTTGAATGAGGGTGCAAAACAGAGATTTTTAGAGCGTGAAATGGAGGTACGAGAGGTGCCTAGATTACTGAGAAATATGAAAGCCTAATGCTGAGAGAGTTAGGTGAGGGAAATAGATTGCGTTGAAATACTGTGGAATGGATACAGGGCCTTAAACGTAATAGGTGGACGTGCTCGAGGGAGAGTGGGTTGCAAGCTGTCGCGATGCTATAACTCACTCCTACTACTCCAGTAGCGCGAGCAGGAAGAGTATTACTCTGATCAACCATGGCAGATACAACGAGCAATGAAAACAACGAGAAAATGGAGAAGTGTTTCTCACAGTGTAAAGAAGCAGCAATGTTGCTTGGTAGAGCATTGCGTTTAATACAAGACAATGCAGCAGTAATGGAAGGAATGGGACTTCCTACTGGAATGAGGCCTACAGATAGGGCCCCTCATATGGATTCGGTACGACTGGCAAGGTTTCAATGCGCGACTTGTGGCCTATACTACAATAGAAAAGGTGATTTAACCAAACATAACTGGAGGGCGCATGGGATGGAAAGCTACCGTTGTGGGAAGTGTGGAGAGTTTTTCCGCTCAGAAACCACATTGAGACAACACATGGTTGAGCACACAAAGAGAGAACGCCTGCAGGCCCATCTATCTATCATGGCTGGGATATATTCGGACCCGGGAGGTCCAACATGGAGCAGCGGGGCCATTCAGGCCATTCAGGCCGTTCCCCCGAACACGCCTGCCACTGCAGGAGGGGACAGCTATAGTCACACCCACACACAGTGGTATAGTACGGTACCCAGTCAAGGCAGGAATAATTAGGTAAGCGGATTAAATTTGTCTTAGGGGGTAAGATAAGTAGGATTATTTGTCTCCTGTTGAAAAGACATTTTCCATGATTAACATGGAGGGATGGAGCGCCAGGACATAGAGGTGATAATATCTATGGGAAGTCTCGCACAATGGGTAAGAACACCAAACCAATAACAATTAGAAAAATGACATCTGTATTTCTTATTGTTCTCCTAGAGGAACAGTGTTTTGTTAGGCATGAACCTAAAGGAGAAAACGCGTTGGGAAAATAAGGGTTCAGCCTGGGGAGTGGCCACAAACTAGGCAAGGAATCTTTTTCCAAAATACCATTTTGAAACAATATCTTTAAAATGGAAATGAAAGGGGAATGCAGCATACACTTGGAGGGCAGTGGAGATATAGGAGTTCCTCGAATACAGCAGGGTTTGAGTGGGTGTACATAGATTTGCTTTGTGTGGTAAAATACATAACCCTCAAGGGGTTAGGGAGAGACAGAGGCGGTGATATATTGAGATTCATATATGCAGTGTGAATGCCAGAGGGACAAACATGCTAAGAGGGTTAGCTAAACAGCAGGAGACGCGCATCCATTACATCGATTAACTGATTAAAAGTGCGACCCATGCAATTAGGAATTAGAAGTGAGGATTTAAGTAGCGAGGTTATATGCTAATCGGGGGCACCCGCATGGACATTAGGGGATTACAGCATGAAGTGACCATCCTCTGACAGGAAGGTTGGCAACTAGGGATTACAGTTAGATAATAGGCGTTGACAGGTTAGGGTACAGTGACATCGGATGCACTGATGGTGTATAATTAATTGGATCAGGGAGGATGAATACCCTTGTACAAGTGACAGTTCATACAAATTAATTGGGCCTACGTAAGGCATACTAAGAGGTAGGCATATATATACAGCCGGAGAGACGGAGTTAGTCACCACTCCTTGCTGACCACAACGACAGACGACTTGTTCAATTCCCAGTAATATACATTCTATTGACTGAGGATAGTTCACTAAGCTAAGGGCTGATATCATGGCAAGGTTTCTGGCAGCGGCAGCAGCTTTGCTGATGGCTGGGGTGAGTAGTATATTGAAAGATAGAAACTACCTTTGTATGAAGGGTTTTTTTCACATAGTATTTCATGTGTTTAGAATTTTTATTGTTGATCAACGCAAGGAGCTTACTTACTCATGGAGAGTTACATTTGGATTACTTTAGAAATTAGGTGACAAATAGACTAACATTAACTTGTTTTTAACAGGGGTTGAAATTTTCCTGGTATAGTATAGGATTTATAACATGGGATGTGGCTTGTTTTTAAGGTACATCTGACTTTCGCTGAGGATCCAAACGACCCTTATGTCCTGAGACAGGGGGCCGGAATTTTGTTTAGGAAATCTCATTTGACACTAATATTGGGACAGAGCTATGTAGATCTTACTTTCATGGTAGATAGGCCAGTAAACTATTCGGCATATCATGCGCCGCATAAATCTATATGTGTAAAGGGTAGGGGTTGGCCACCCACACATCCAGTAAACTTGGCTAGAACTAGAAATGTTACAGTTAATTGGAAATTGGATAAATTGAAAATGGATTGGGATGGGACTTCAGCCCATTCTGGGACAATTAGATAGGAGCATAGATTCTGCGGCAATACGCCTTAGAAAAGAAGAAAGAAGTTTGGATTTAATTCTAGGTCTACCTGCTTTCGGACAGAATCCCACTAGGGATTCTCGGGCTCCTTTGGGATTTATAGGAAGTATATTTCGGCGTATTTTTGGAACAGCTCTGGTGTCGGATATAAGTTCTTATAGGGATTCGGTGATAGAGGTTTATAATTACGCACAAGACTTGGGACAGAACTTAAACAATACTAATAGGGTATTTGCTAGTTTTATTAATGAAACGTCTAATAAGTTACAGGATTTGGGGGATGAACTCATAAGGCAGGCTAGTTACTCAGAGGAATTGGAAAGATCAATAAGGGAAGGTTTTACTGTGCTATTCAGGGACTATAAATCCATGGAGACTAGAGAAAGGTGGTTGCAGTACTTTGAAGCGGCAATCGCACAAAGACAGCATAGATTGAGTATCTTAAATCATTTAGAATCAGAAGTAAGATTATTCACATTGGCGGTCAGGAAAGATATTAGCGACTCTGATACCGCCGGAAGAGATGGAAAAAGCCCTGGAGCAAGTCCAGGCAGAGATTGGGATTAAAGATCAGCATTTAATAGTGACAGATTTGTCCTTTTATTATGACAGTGTATTACGTTCGGTAACATATTCAGGGGAGCACCTATTTATTCATCTAAGCATACCTGTGAGCAACAGACCGAGTTACCTAGAGATATATTCAATAACATCTTTCCCAGTGCCACTGACAGTCAGGGAGGAGAAAAATAGGGGTTTCACATGAATCAAAAACCTTCCAGATTATTTGGAAGTAAATAAAGAGCGGGGAATCACGGCCGAGTTGTATGAGTCAGATCTAGGAGTATGTAAAAGGGATCATATGGTTTTGTGCCCACATCCCATAGCACACCGCTCCTGGTCAGATAAGACATGCGCATTGGCGGCTTTTAAGGGTCATACAAATGACTTGCGCCGTTTTTGCATGATTGAGGTGGTACCATTTGAGGACTTCCCACCGGCAATGCATGCATTGGGGGAGGCTAGATTTCTGGTCATGCAGGCCGAGGGTTCGGTTTCTTTGATCTGCAATGGCGGCAAGAGAGTGAGGAGCCTAAACTGCCCTCTGTGTGTCATCGATATCGAATGTGATTGCCAGATGAGAGTTGGGCCATTAACAACAACTGGTTCGCCCATGCATTGTGCGAATATGTCTGTAACTAGGGTCATGCATAGTGTCAATATACCTATGTTGGAGGTATTTGAGATACCAGACCCGGAGGAGGGATTATCATTTGAGGTGGAAGAACAGGTATTGCTACAGGTGCCAAATATTACAGAACACTTAAAGGAAATTAAGAATAAATTTGGTGACAATTTCACCTCATCTCTGTCAGACGTTGCAAAGGAAATCGAACTAGTAAAGAAAGATTTGGCTAGGCCAAAATGGTTGGCATTGACTTGGTATGACAGGGTACCAGTGGGATTTAAATCTGTTTTAATCATAGTCAATGTGGTAACTACAGTAACTACATTCCTGTCGATAATGTATCTCTCGGTAAAATACTATAGGTTAGCAGCTATCATAGCAGGATTTACTATGGCTAAGGTAGTTAAAGCACTAGACGCGGGTAATTCGATTAAGATATTGGCAAAAGTGCCGGAGATGCCTGCATTGGAGCCGGAGAGTGATTTTTTGGACTGGAATCCGCTAGCCGGATTAGAATATATGGAGCAGACAGTATCCATGGTCCTGGTCATAATGATTCTTATTCTGATCGGGAAGTGTTTGAAGTTGATGTGCGGATGTTTTAGGGTGTGTTTCGCAGTGGTAAAGTTATGCATTCCTAATGCGATTATCAGTAGGTGTAGAAATTGCATGAAACAAACTACTAACAATGATAACACGGAGCTTGTACTGAGAGTGGGAAATTTGGATAGGACGGTAATGATAACAATAGCCAAGATATTTGATGTGCCAGATCTGGTAAAGGTGACATCAGTTCCTAAGATAACGATTGACAGGGTAGCCTTCAGGTTGGGAGGAGCGAAAGTTCACTTGTTGGTGCCTGGGGACTTTGTATACACTAGGGGTAGGTGTAGGATTCCGGTAATTATTAAGAATAGGGTAATGGTGACTTGGATGACAGGATTTAGCATTAGACGCTTGTTGAGTAACGGGGATCTCTACTATTCAGTGGGAATGAAGCAGCGAGCGGAGTTCACCCAGATTACTCAGACTAGGGTTCAGAGAGATGGAGCTGCAGGTTCAGGGGATCTGCAGGCTGCAAATAGCAGATTTACAGGGGTAACTTTGCTGGATGAAACTACATCAATGTCACCAGAGATTAGAAGAATGTCAGTGTTTAGTAGGGGCTCATCATCACAGGTGTCATCGAGATTATCAGTAGCTGGGTTTGGCTCAGGCACTGAGCAAATTTTGGGGGGACATGGAGAAATGGATATCCTGGAGGAAGGCGGGAGCAGGGAGAGATCTTCTGGATCATCTTCCGACGAGGCCCCCACCAACTCGGCATAGGGAACACACGAAAAAGCCATGCCGGTGTGAGTATGGAAGTGTCAGAAATTCAGAGAAACCCAATTTTTAATAGAGTGTTTATAAAGGTATAGATTAACATTATCATTAACATTAATTAGAACATGTATTATTGGGTAATGAGTGTAGAGGTAAAGAGTAATGCCTTCCAAAAGGGCAAAAGAGCGCCTGTATTGAGGCGGATACTAATGAAATTGCCACCGTATAACCAATACTAAATGTCAGTAGTATAAGAAAATGATTACTTGTAGCGATACAAATTCTATCAGTAGAGATAAGATAGAGTCAGTACTGTGGCCTGGTGTCTATAAGTGAAACAATTGCCTCTTGCAGGGTAGGATGGAATGTAAGAATTATCAAGATGTAGTATTTGAGTGGTCAAGACACCAAGGCACACAGAAATAGCATAATAAGGTTTGGTTACTGATCATATGTATTGTATTGTGGTTATTAAAGGAGAACGAGCGGACAACGGCTACCGAGGAGGAGAGGGAGGACCAGCCGCAGAATGAGGCAGGCTCGTCTCTGGAGCATGAAGGTGACGAGGGAGTGATCGAGGTCCCCAAGGCAACACCCAAACTACTGGAGAGGATGGCATACTTCAGGGCAGCCAGAGATTTTCGGGAGGATGCCCCTCTGAGGATGCCGCTGATGTTACCGCTGGGAACAACACACAGGGTTCTGTCAGCAATGTCAGCAAAGAACCCTGTGAGGGCTGCGCGGAGGTTGGCTCAGGTGATGGTGAGCAACCAGGAGGAAAGCTGGATGGACTTTTTATTGTACTTTATTGATGTGTCTTTCTTTCCTCTTCTTCTTCCTCGCCTCATCCTAAGGGACGTAAAATTTGCAACTACGGTAATTCTGAACATGATTGAGTGAATGGGAATAATCTCAGTATTTGGGTTTTACAAGGACCAGGAGGAAGTGGCTGTTTTTGATATGATAGTCAGGTCATGCCAGACAACATGCATGAATGACGAAGATATATATTTGGGGGTACTAAATGAACGGGATACTAATTTTCAGCCACATCTTCTGGAAGAAATCCTTACGACCGGGGTAGGCCATTATTTGGCGTCCCGGGAAGGATTCATGTTCACATGTGCAATTTGTCAATATGATTTTATAGACCGAATGCAGGAGGGCCGAGCGGAGGATGACCCAAAGGTCTTCCTCAGGTGGGGTGGTCGGTACCCTTGCTGCGCGGTGATAGTGCACAAGGTCTGTTATTGGGAGAAACAAGTGCCCCATAAGACTTGTGCCTTCTGCTACTCTCCATTGAATGATGGACGTTTGTGGGATGTTGACGAACTAGCATTAAAGAGAGCTGCCCCAAAGAGAAGGGTAGTCAGGGGAATGTATGGGGTCAACCCATACAAAACAAACCTGGTCAGTCCAGTGTTCTCGGAGGCTGAGGCCTATGGAGAGCACAGGTATCCAAGCACCTTTCCCCAGAGGTGGCAGCAATGGATACCCCGGGGTGCACTGACCCCACCAATTGACCCCAATTGGCACTGGGCTAGGAAAGGCAGGGGCGGATATTCAACATCCTCCGGCACAGTGAGTATGGATTGCTCGGACGCGGCCATCATCGCGGATGTGGAGGATGAGGAGATGCTGTAACCAGGGAAGAGGGACCTGGAGCACTCCTGGGTGGATACAGCTAGAACATCCCAATGAGAAATTTAATTAATCTTTTGAAAACAATAATGCTTGTCCCCATGGACGGTGAGGAGGAAGGAACCGCAGTTAACATACTATTTATCTTGAATAACTCTAGAAATATAAATGTAAAGGTATAATTGTAGCAAGGATACTGATTTGTGACTAAAAATATATATATCGTATAGGATGTAAAGGTATTTCATATTAGAAGAAAAACGTGGAGTTTGTATTAATGTATGTAGTGATATGTGACAGGGGTTGATTAATATTCGAAAGATGACTGTCGGACAATTTATAATATTGTTGCCTATGTGTCTAGTGTATGTATATCTCAGTAGGAACAAGACATATATTTATGGATGCCTCACCACATGATTGAGGAGTAGATAAGTAATCATGTTATTTTTAGGACAGAGGTATATATATATGTGAGTACAGAGTAGAGAAGTAATACAATGCAACTGACTTAAGCTGAAGGAAAGATTGTTCTCTGAGGGACTCCCAGAGGTTTTTCGAACTTTTACACTTGTATCTTTAATCATCATTGTGGTCATTTATGTTGATATTTAAAATTAGATTCATGTATATGTATCTCCATTAGAACACCTACTTCTTTTGTTCAAATGTACATGCATAATCAACACCCAACTCCCATCCCATTCAACCCCATCTCATCTCATTATTAATCTCACCACCACTTAACTGGATTTGTTATATGTAATGCTTTCAACACACTCTATTTTTAACTGTTAAAGATTAAGCAAAAATTCAGGGTTAGGCGGAATATCGGATTACCCGAGCCTTACATCGTATTGCTTTGGCATATGCCAGCACTTATTTACCTGAATAAAGATATGTTTTAAAAAAAAATATGTATTGGACTCTTGAGGGAGATTGAAAGACATCCGTTCCTGACCTCGCCCGAGACGGGCACGAAGTTTAGTCGGGGAGAGTGTTGGTGTGTTAAGCTGCATGTTACCAAGCCTAGGGAGCAAGCACAGGTCAAGAGTGTAGGTCGATTGAATGCATGAATAATAGATGTTGTAGTTCACCTGTATTAAGAGTGAGCCCTGACAGCTCTCAGAATAATCGAGAGCAACTTCCCTTTCGGTGACAGGGGGTGTATTCCCCCAGGAGTTGAGATGATTAGGCATTGCCTCGTGACGTATGTTGTGTGTAACAAGGAGTGATTGGTTTAGATGGAATCATGCGCTGACGCACGGGCAAACACGTGTTTACAGAACAGCAGGCATTGGATAGTGTAAGTCAGGCCATATAGTAGAACTAAAGATATGGGCATATATATATAGGAGAGGTGCAGAGACTGGACACAACTACATCTCCTACCATCATCATCTTCTTCTGCAATCTACTGATATGGTCTTTAACACCACTCTATATCAGTTAGGAGGAGCCATTGCCCTTTAGGCCTGTTTGCCTTAGAGATAGAGACAGATTGATAGATCCAGGAGTATGGGTGAAAACCCCCATTGGAGACCTATTGATAGAAGAACTACATATAACTAGAACTAGCTAATATGGGACAGTCTCCTGATTCAGTCTTCAGAACAATAGATAAGTACATCTACCTGTTTATAACTGTGAACTGTATAACTGTATGATTGTACCACTGTATAACTGTATAACTGTATCACTGGATACACCTGAACATTGACCATTGGGTTTGATCTGTGACTCTATTGAAGTGTATACATGTATGTATTTATATCCAACCTGAACATGTGTGTGAGTAGGAGTCTCACTGACCGGAAGAAAGGCATTGTATTCAAGGCACTCTATATCAATAATAAACCTAGTATTGCAAAACACACAAGAGCTGGTTAAGATTCTATTTTATGGTACAGGAATTGTGTTCTTATTGGGAAAGCAATGGGTAAACACTATTACTGCACTAGATAGACCTATAGAGAAAAGCAGATGCAGCAGTACCAGACATCTATATACTCCTTACAAGCCAGCGAAGCGGAAGCTACCCAAAGAGATTTAACCCATTGATAATAGGGGGAGTATCCTCTCTCCTATAATAATCAATCCAGACTAATCGACTAATTAATTGACTATCTAATTAACCCCAGAACACATCAACAAATACAAAAAAAAGAAGAATGGGAAGACTGAATCGTGATTGTATAAGTAGGATGAGGAAGTTAAAAAGAGGAAAAAGGTAATGGGAAATGAACAGGAACAGAACAAAGGAAATAAATTGTCATTTCGGAATTTGAAAGGGGTTTTATCTGGATTAGACATTGCTGCCATATGAAGTATGTTCTTCACCACAACTGGACTGTTTCATACATTAACTGAGATTTAGAGTAAACTAAGTGAAACTAAACAATCTGACAAAATATAAAAGAGATTTATTCCCTTCTTTTTTAAAAAGTGTATAGAATTAATGTCTGCAATCTAACTCCATCCTGGTAATACATGGACTGTTGATTGTCCGGTCTTGAGAATGTATGTTCAAATATATTGGTTTGGCTGTATACTCTGGACCAAAACAAAAAGGAAAACAACCTAAGAACTATAGGAAAGAGAGGTAATTAATGAGGTGGTTATAGATCCGGCTAAATTCATGTGGCATGTATGGAACGCCATTGGGTCATTTATTCAGCATTTTTTGATATCTGAAAATGGATCAAGTCATTTATTGATATCAAGAAATGCTTTTTTGATATCAATAAATGCAATTCTTGATATCTGAAAATGAATTGTTGATATCTGAAAATCAATTCTTGATATCTGAAAATCACTTCTTGATATCAATAAAAATATGCATTTTTGATATCAAGAAATACTGCCATTATTGATATCAAAAATTGAATTCTTGATATCAATAATAGGATTTACGGATATCAAGAATTGCATTTATTGATATCAAAAAAGCATATCTTGATATCAATAATTCAATTTCAGAATACAACTAAGCTCTCAACTTAATCAGAAATGACTTTTGGATATCAAAATATGCCTTTTGGGATATCAAGAATTGCATTATAGATATCAGAAAAGGCATTTTTAGATACCCGATGTGCATTCAAAAATCTGTCACTGCATGCAGAAGTGTATCTGACCAGTCACATAAGTGCAATCCTCTCAATAAAGCAGTTTTGAACCTGATGAAACGTGCATCATGTGATGCACTTCCAAATGCATATCAAAGTTATGTATCTAAATCGGGTGGAAACACGCTCTAGCTGCATACTGTTGAAATATAATATATCAAGTAATGGACATGTACACATTTGTACTGTATGTGGGCCTTTACTACATATCCCATATGTGATGTGTCACAGGAAAATGACTAACACGTAGGAAAACCGATATTTTTCAAAGGGGTCTATTAACAAGATTTCTAGGTTGGAATATTTTCATTTTGTGGTGTTTAGCACTGGTAATAGTATGAATATATATCTGCCTAATTCCAAGACGCCAAATTAATTTGCATACATATTTTGTTATGACCTTGATAGACCTACAAATCCACATAATTAAAATAACTCCATATTTAATAATGATCCCTGGAGGACCGTCGCATATCATGACATGTTTAAAAGTTCTTCAGTGTAGCCATGGCAGGTCCCGGTTTGTGAACAGAAAACCTGTGGGATTCGGGTCTTTAATATAAATGGGATACAGGATCTTATGTGTGTGTGTTGGGTAGGGGGGGGGAGGGTGTGGAGCAACTTATATTTTATTATTTAGCATTGACAAAATGCTAACTTATTGAGTGCCAACAATTTGGCTTCTGGGAATACACTTACCAGCAGCTATGTCCCCCATTCAACCCTTGTAAATGACACATTTTGCTCACCCATACTCATGGGAGTGCGACATAATTTTCACACCTTTGAAAGCTAATACAAAACCTAAAACAGAGTTAATAGTGTGTTCAGGAATGGCTGCAATTTTTAGAAGCTGAGTCTTATTTAGAAAACTTGTTAATAGGCAATAATTAGGTAATAGTGCTTAGGGATGGTTGAAGGTATTGGCATAACCAAGGTAGTCTTTTAATTTCAGATGAAGAACGGGGTGGGATTTATAAAAGAAGGAATTTATTCTGTGGGTAAATTTGAAAAGTAAGACACGCATTTGGGTAATATGGAGGTAGGTTTTCATCATGAAGCTTTATGTATAGGGGTTATCTATTTCTTTGACTTGGTGTCAGAGAGAGTATGAGTGTCAGAGAATGCAGTGTCAGATGTGCGACAGCTAGTGAGTGTGAATGCCAGGTGAGTGTGGAGTGCCAGGTATTATGGACTGTTGTGGATTCACTGTGTTGATTATGGTAGTTGTGGGTGCGGATTTTGTTTTCATTATCATTTGAGATAGAAGTGTTAAGAATGTTTAGGTTATACAGATGACTATATGAGAATTTCAAATAAATACACTATCCATGGACCCAATTGATAAATGTGGCCCTGACGCTCCCAACGATGCACTACTGACCAGGTGTAAAAGACGCACTGATGATGCACTCAGTGAGGCACTATATGTAGAACTGGTGTGTTTGTGCAGCTATTATCGTTTATATCTGATATGTATGTGGAATAGGAGAAAATCTATGGGAGGGAGGGAGAGAAAATGATTGAAAAATGAAAATGATTCACAATTAAAAGTTCATTACGAAAACAGGATGTTTGGGTAGAGGTTTATAATTTATAAATATTTATGGTAATTATAGATTGTGTGGCAACCAACCTAAAGATCATCTATTTCGAATGAAAATGGAAATACAACTATAACAACTATTATTTGTACAATGAACATTGTCCAATATCGATCAAACAGCAGACGGAGAGAACCAGAGAGAGGAGAGAGAAATAGGAGACAGACAGACCTTGAAAGAGAGAAAGTAGGGGCCGAAAAGGTGAGGGGGGGGGAGTAGGAGAGGAACAGAAAGAGACTGGGGAAATATATATGCATAAGTTGGTAAAAGCGGGAGATTGTTGGTAATTCGTTATCAGAATAGTCTCAAACTTACTGACCATATAATGGGCTAAACATAGTTATATTATTTCCCATGATATATCAAGAAACAGTTGGAAATGTCACGATAGGCGACAGAATTTTCGGAAGTTTACACATCGTCTTAACGTTTCCACGGGAGAGGGTTTTTTAAGTAATAAGGTAATCATGTACACTGAAGAACCGCAAAACTGTCAGTATCATGTATAATTTCGAATAATCCAGATCCATGAAGACGCCGCAGGAATGCGGCCGTTTTACCGAAGCTATTTTTATTGTTACTACATACTTAATATTGTTATTACTACCACATACTTATTTGTGATATATTCTACGTATGCTATTTCTATGCAAAAATTGCAAAGATGATCTTTCCTCACATTTTGGGCTCTAGATTCCATAATATTTGGATCCGAGTGCCAATTTTGTATAGAGGGGAATATATATTTTCAAGAAATATAACCCCCAAACCTCTAATCTTAATTCCGTTTCTTTTTTATTTCCGACCTTGAAATGTCAGACTTTTCTGAGCCCAGTAGTTAAAGATATTTTGTATGTATGCAACACTCACTGACCAGTAATGATTTTCCCCACCTAATTTAATCGGACAATTTAATAGAAATTGATAACTGTTTGGAACTAACGATTTAAGTTTGTAACTAACATATATACAGATTGTACATGTGATATGAATGAGTAGTACTATTGATAATTATTTCTCAATGCTTTCTCTGCCATTAGATAACACTAGACTTGAGTATTTCACCGATCATTCTCAATGCATACTGCTTGCTGCAGCCTTGCCATATGTTTAGCATTGTGCCACTTGTACTCACCAGGTGGCAGGACTTATTCCCCCAGAGGGCGTTGTAGGTAAACATGTTGTATTTACAATTATTTTTGACAATGAATGCCCCGCACATATACTTATGTCACATTTATATACCAAAGATATTCCCCATCATGTACTTAGGAATGTTATAAGTGATATACTCATAATAGTTTATTTGTGTGATTTGCCTGTTTGATTTTGCAAACTGTTATAATGAAAACACATCCAGCCATTGCATACATCATTAGCACTAGTAGACTGGGTGACCCGGGACTTCTAAACTACTGAAACATACCCCTCTTAGGTGGATTCACGGGCCATGGAAGCTGGCTACTGGCTGCTGGTGCCACTCAGAGTTATGACTCTCTAAGAGTATGATAGGCTACAACCAGAGGCAGTGTACATTACCTCTTGTAGAACAGATGTACGAGATGACATACTTTGTCATTAACTCTCTGAATTCTAGTCGGAAATATACTTCTGGGGGGACTTTTCAGCCTAAACCCTACTGATGTGCAGAGAAATGAAAGTACCTCACTGAGTGCAACAGAATTGTACTTTATAACCTGGTCAATAGACCATGAATCATTTTCAGATATCTGAAAATCATTTTCAGATATCCATAAATCATTTTCAGATATCTGAAAATCATTTTCAGATATCTGAAAATCATTTTCCGATATCTGAAAATCATTTATAAATGGATATCTGAAAGTGATTTATGGATATCTGAAAATGATTTATGGATATCTGAAAATGATTTTCAGATATCTGAAAATGATTTATAAATGGATATCTGAAAATGATTTATGGATATCTGAAAATGATTTATGGATATCTGAAAATGATTTTTAGATATCAATAAATCATTTTTTGATATCAAAAAATGATTTCTTGAATTCTTGATATCAATAAAGATGGCTACTTCTCTAAGGCTCATTTGCATTGAATTTCAGATATCTAAAATTCAAGAGGTGTGTCTTCTTCTGCTCATTTGCATAGATTTTTTGATATCAATAAAGATGGCTACTTGTCTAAGGCTCATTTGCATTGAATTTCAGATATCTAAAATTCAAGAGGTGTGTCTTCTTCTGCTCATTTGCATAGACTTTTGGATATCAATAAAGATGGCTACATGTCTAAGGCTCATTTGCATTGAATTCAGATATCTAAAATTCAAGAGGTGTGTCTTCTTCTGCTCATTTGCATAGACTTTTGGATATCAATAAAGATGGCTACTTGTCTAAGGCTCATTTGCATTGAATTTCAGATATCCAAAATTCAAGAGGTGTGTCTTCTTCTGCTCATTTGCATAGACTTTTGGATATCAATAAAGATGGCTACTTGTCTAAGGCTCATTTGCATTGAATTTCAGATATCCAAAATTCAAGAGGTGTGTCTTCTTCTGCTCATTTGCATAGACTTTTGGATATCAATAAAGATGGCTACTTGTCTAAGGCTCATTTGCATTGAATTCAGATATCTAAAATTCAAGAGGTGTGTCTTCTTCTGCTCATTTGCATAGACTTTTGGATATCAATAAAGATGGCTACTTGTCTAAGGCTCATTTGCATTGAATTCAGATATCTAAAATTCAAGGGGCGTGTCTTCTGCTGCTCATTGGCATGGACTTTTGGATATCAAAAAATGTACTTTTGGATATCTAAAAATCAATTCTTGATATCAATAAATGATTTCGAGCTCATTTACAGATATCCAAAAATGATTTATAGATATCTGAAATTCAAATTATAAGGTTGGTTGTAACGATGAGGATAGCAAGAAATGTTTCTTACCCTTAAATGTAAGCATGAACCATTTCTTGATATCAAGAAATCATTTTTTGATATCAAAAATTGATTTATAGATATCAAGAATTCAATTCTTGATATCAAGAAATGGGTTTCTTTGCAATCTATTTCACAAGGTGTTTTTGATATCTGAAAATGATTTCTTGATATCTGAAAATGATTTCTTGATATCTAAAAATCATTTTCAGATATCTATAAATCATTTTCAGATATCCATAAATCATTATCAGATATCAATAAATCACTTTCAGATATCCATAAATCATTTTCAGATATCAATAAATCATTTTCGGATACCTGGAATTATTTTAGATATCAAGAATTGATTTCTTGATATCTAAAAATGATTTCTTGATATCTGAAAATGATTTATAGATATCTGAAAATGATTTATGGATATCTGAAAATGATTTATGGATATCTGAAAATCATTTCACTGAATAATTGACCCAATGGCGTTCCATAGGCATGGGTTATACAGAAAACTATCAATACATTGAATCGTTCTATAGTTGTTGTTAAGGCATATTTCATAGGCTGAAGGAAATGTCAATATATTATCATTGTTTAAAGAGGTTAGTGTAAAATGCAATGTGATTCAAGGGTAGCAATCTTTGTTTTGTTGTCTTTGTTTGATGTTTTTGTGTTTCAGGGCTTAACATTATTTGATTTAGGGTAACCAATAATGACATATAAAATATTGTCGACTGATAAACAGAAAAGAGAAAACTACTTCCTAGTGTTATTAGAATCTTGAATAAGAAAAATACATGAAAAGGGTATTTTCTTTTTATCACAAGAGTGTATCACTTACAGTGGGGATTTCTGTCATACTCTAAAGCTCCCGTCAGCACAGGCGTAGGTCAGGTTATCATACCAACATGCATAATAAATACATTTAATTATATAGTGTAGTATTTATTTCCATATGGTGAGGTACAGACATATGGCTAGCACCTACTGCTAAGCAGGTCTTCCAGATGGGCCGAAATAAGATAACAATAAAAGTACTTGATTAATGACATATCCCTTCTTAATTAGAAAAGTAAGGTTACAGTAGCATTAGAACTGTCTGTTACCCCTAATTTAGGCTACATATCTTTCCTTCAATTTGCTTAGCATGAAGTCTTATCTAATGGGGCTATATCCGTCCCAAACCTCCTGGAAATAGATAATCCTTTAAAAGGCTTGAACTTCCTTCCTTGTTTTGCAGAGATGTTGTTCCAGACCTATGTTACCCTGTAAAGAATTCATTTTGTCAGTACTTGGGGTGACCATTTTCTTAGTTTCCCGCTTTCCTTTACATTTAAGTATAATTCTTACTGCACTGTTTTGAATAGTCTGAACCTTTTTCAACATGTCTTTAGGGGTAACCATGTTATATTGGATGAATAGAGACCTTGTAAACCATAAACTTATGTTACGTATAAATTTGCGTTATAACCATATTCAAAGATATGTTGTTCCATCTACACCATAAACTGACCTTGTCTAGGTTATCTTGTAAGAGGCTACTGCCACTTTTACCATTCACAGTTGAGGTACAATTGTAAAAAAATCACCGTGTGGTCTGCAAATAGCTGCATTGTTTAGCCCTCAATTATTTCTGACATTAAGATCCTTAACATATGCAAGAAATAGGAGTGGCCCTAGAGTGGTACCTTGTGGTACACAGCAGGTGACCATCCTCTTGGAGGACATTGTATGGTTGAAATACCCTGGGTGTGGTGAAAAGAAAATACTTTTAAACAATGTCACAAATATTTCTTGATTACCTAATACCAACAAATTCAAACTACCTCTATGAATTCATATCAAGGCAACGTGTGTCCAATCCTATTACAATAAAGTTCAACATTTAAATATAACTGAACGGATTGAATCAGCACAATACCAATATAGTCAGATGTTCCTAGTGATTAATCATTTTTGTGAAATATTATATAGACTATATATAAATTTATTTGCTAGTTTCTGTTGTTTACTAGAAACCATGAATTGATTATATATAATAAAATTAACTTTGGTCATCGTGTGGACTGATACCTTTCACGCAAAATCCTGTTTTACTCTTTTCTACCTACAAGGGCTTACTCTGGAAGACCTAACATTACATCATAATATATATATGTGTGATGCGCGGCTCTGGATTAGGTTTCCTGAACCAGAGCCGGGTTCACTTGACCGATCCCGGTTCTGCTTTGACGTAATAGTGTATTACAGGAGGGCGCTGGTCGCCAGGTGTATCATTCACAGAGTTGACCAACAGAGGTCGTGTATATCCGTATGGTAGTTTTTATTTATTTTTCACTTGGTTATTCATATTGCTGTTGTGTAGAAACCATATAACACTGAGTTGTTGCTTCATGTATACTCTGATTGACATGTGTGATAGTTAGTTGACTAGATGGCCGAAAGCCGTGTGTGGTTGAAGTAAGATATTAAACAGAGAGTGCTGGCGAGGTCCAAGAGTTCCTGTCATTGTCGTTGTTCTTGATCTTGATTATGTTAAGTTTCCATAGTCGCTTAAGGTTATCGATCGGACATTACATATGTTACCCATCACACGTTTTGATGCAATAAACAATTCATCTCTCTCTCACATATATATATAATATATATATATTGATCTATCCATCTATCATAGTTCAGATGTTGCATGTCCATATTATATCTGAAGAACTGATTAAAAACATTAATTATTTGTGTTCTCTGATTTTTTATATAAGATCTTACGCGACGATGGGTGCAGTAACACAAGACACAGTGATAGCCCTGGTGCTGATATCTTTCCTATCCTCCCAAATAGGTAAGTATACTAGTGATATACCTGTCTGTGCTGCTTGAAAGTCAAAAAGGAGCCAGTCAAGCGCATATTGTTGATAGTAGTCTTTAAATATTCATATTGTATTCCAAGGTAAGAATGCACCCATGATCTTTGATTAGTGGAAAGAAATGTTGTATAAAGCGTTCCACAAATCATTAATTTATTTATTATTTATTTTTAGGCTCGGTATGATTTATATTAGGTCCATTCCATTGTAGTGGTCCATGAGCCTGTTGAATAGTAAACCTTTAATTAAAATTTTCTTTTTTCCTTGCTGAGCACCTGGTAAGGAACCTTTAGGGAAGGATTTCTTATACAGGCAATGCTAATTGTTATTCCTACAGTCAGCATTTCCTACATTTATAAGCAAGGAAAAGTAGCTTAGAAGCTTAGAACATTTTAATTAAGGGTTTCTTATACAACAAGTGTCAGGTGACGGTTCCATACACAGATAGGCCTGAATCTCAGCATTTATAATCCTATGCTGAAGCCAAGATTAACGATCTGCAGAACTGTCTAAAAGATATTGATACGGATTTAAAAGTAGCCCTATCCATGTATGCGGATGATACGGCAACAAGTGTGACCGGGAAAAATGTCCAAGAATGTTTAACTGTATCACAAAATGTAGCTACAAAAGTAAATGGTTGGATGGTAGCAAACAAATTACTTGTAAACTCGAAAAAATGCCTAGTACAAATAATAGGCTCGAGGAGGAGGTTAAATAGCATTGATTGTAACACCGTGGGAGCCATTTTTATTGAATGTAATGCATTAGAGATGGTACAAAATGCGAAATACTTAGGGTTTAATATTGACAGACACCTTAATTTCAACAACCACTTTATGAAAATAAAGAATAGTGTCCAGTCAAAGGTTAACCAACTAGGAAGAATAAGGTATTACATTGATAAGAATGCTGCTGTGAAAATACTAAAAGCGCATATAATACCCTTAACGGAATATGGCGTTATTTTCGCAAAAATGGCGAATAATAATATCATCCGCAAAGTACAAAGTGTAATAAACAGAGGTGTAAGAATGATTGATCTGAACATTCAACTGCCTGTAGCGGAGATCATGAATCGGTACAACATTCAAACTGTTGATAAGAGAGGGTATGTTGCATTAATGGGCTTAATGTTCCACTTGAAGAATCTTGACTCATATGTGCAAGCTATGCCAAGAGATACTAGACTCGCCGAGGGTATTAATATGGTGATGACTCAACCGAGAACTGAGAAACTGAGAAATAGTCCTGTATACCTAGGTCCTAAATCTTGGAACAGGCTATCTGTAGAGGAGAAGGGCATGACCTGGCCCAACCTAAAAGCAGTTCTAAAAGGCCGAGATATGCCGGCACTAGACTGAAATGAATAAGTCTAGAGTAGAACGTATAGAATGTAACGTGATTTGGGGCAGTCATGTGACTGTACGTAGAGAGAGCAATGCCTACCTGAATATAAAATTGTAAATGGGTTAGCGATTGATGTGTAATTTTACTTAGACAAAGCGGACTGTGTATGTATCTGTTTTTAATCTGGCACAAAAAATGTAGAAAACAAATGTGAGATGTGTGTATAAGGAAATCTAGATATATATATGTAAGGTTAAAGCAGTTAAAGAAATTTAAAAATTATAGGAGTAACTGTACTGAAGTGTAATTACTAAGCAAAAATCACCACCTATGTATCATAACTTTTGATAACGAATGAGAACTATCACATTGTGAAACTTTTGTCAATAAAATTTATTTAAAAAAAAAAAAAAAGGGATTGTTTACAAATTATACACCAGGGTTATTAATCCGTTCATTCTACGCCTAAGGTGATTATAGCCCCGGGACCGTTCAATACAGTGACTAAGATTCAGTAATATATAAAATATTGACATTCTTTTCCAATCCTTCTAAATGTTAAATCACATGGACGCATACATATCAATAAATGTGATGTGTTACAGGAAAAAAAGTCGCAAATTATATTTTTCAGAATTTTTATATAATAACATTTGTTCACCTTTGTTCAGAATGTGTTCATTTTGGGGGTGTTTAGCGCTGCAAGGTGAACCATACTTTAATATTGTATATTGAATGCATCTATGCATAACCAAGGTTATCCTAAAGAGTATATTTCATAGTTACAAGTGGAAGAAATATTAATATTTTATGTACGCAAATGATAGATTATCATAAAACTTCCATACATCTAAATTTGTTGCCAATGAAGAGTCAATGATAGTACAAGGCTAATAATCTGGAAATGCCATTAGCTAGATATAAGGCATCAGAAGCCCAATTTTGGTGAATGTTACTTGATATATCATTCAACTTATTAAGAAATTTAATATTTTCAGATGAAAAGGGCTAGGCAAATGATGCTCAAATTGCCCCAAAACAATTTAACATGGCTGTAAAATATGAACCGTTGGCCCGATTTTGTTGGAATAAAATATTGAGATTAGCTTAATAGTCTTAATAGTTGTATAATCTGATTCTTACAACAAAACTAAGGCTTTGGCCATTTGAATTTTAGTCCCCCTCTAAGCCCTACATTCTGGAATATAGTACAAATGAAAAAACCCACCCATATTTCCTTTTTACTAGTTATTGACCATCAAGAAATACCGTTAATTTCTTTGTCCATGCTAACAAAAATAGAGAAACACTTATCAGATAGCCTAACACCATCATTGTAACCCGCTTGATCCCATCTTTTCAAATAAGATAGCATCTCAAAATTCATATTGCGAATCATGACTCATTTTTCTATAGCACATGACACATGATTGAATTTGACCATATTGTGTTTGTCACAATAGCTGAGAGTGTAGCTCTAATAAACAAACTAATACTTTATATTATAGGTTCAGCACAAACAAAATCTCAATGTGATATCCAAGTAGAAGAATGTGGCGTCCCTCTACAACAGCTGCAACTGGACGATGCATCACATATTGTTCCAGCCTATACAAAAGAAGAAGCTCTTAAATTGTGCAAGTAGGTGCATTTAATTCTTTGAGAAAAGGTTTCTTGACGAATATAATCTTAATGGTTCTATCAGGCTAAGGAGCGGTCAAAATTCATATGTACAAAAACCATGATCTTGCCTATTATAAAGAACCTATAATATAAAAATCAATTAGTCATTTGTGGCAATACACCTATTCTGGGTTGGATTTCTTTTCCAAATAAAGGCTACATTTGAAGTTGATTTGATTTGAAAATTATTTTATTCAGGATAGTAATTACACAAAGTACTGTTCTCATCACAAACTGAGGCATTTTATAATATATTGGATTGTAATAATGAAGAGCGAATACAATGACATGGTGGTGACAATAGCTTGAAGAGATAATACCAATTACAAAAACAAAACTATCACTATTTGGGGGGGGGGGGGGGGGGGGGTTAGGAGTGTTAATAAAATACAAGAATCAATGGCTATATATATATCCTTTTTATTCCAACACATTTCATACATATGACGATTTTTACATAAAATTCTACACATATTTCAATGCATTAAAACAGGGTGAAGCGTCCTCCCCAATGGACACGCATACTGCGACATGTTATGCCAAAACAGCGCTTTTAGTGCGAATTGCCACTCTGACCGCGACAGATGCTCTCCAAGCGCTGTCACACCTTGCCGTGCTAACCGCTCGGGACACGTGCGGCCGCTATATATAGCGTCGCTCTGCGATATAACATGCAAACAACAGGGAGACAAAACGCACACAGCGCTATCTTACTGCGCTGAGCGCACATCAGCACCGGTAGACTGAAGTCACATGCACACATGAATATATAATAGCCTATGATTGAAATGCTCACTGATGATTGGCTTCACATTACCTCCACTAAAAGAAAAGATAGCTAGGGACCTTCAATAGAAAGTCAAATATTAAGAGTGACACCGGTTGAACTTAATTGCGTCGTCTATTTTAAGTGTTTTTGAATGAGGCTGCAAACGACATGAATGCTTGTAGACAGGTGCCCTCGCTGTGACCACTTCCACAGGGCATGTTCATTAATGTGGTGATGGTTGAGGAGAGGGGGGGGGCAGAGATATTGGTTAAAGGATATATGAGCAATTCCACCAATTGGTCGTCAATTGGCTGAAAATGATGAATATTGTAGTCAGGGCAGCTTGGTAGAGTCTGTGATGAGAATACTGATTATAAGGGCACTGTAGTCAGTGATAACTTTTAAATGATGGAAATTCTTTTTTCTTTTTGAAAGGCAACCTCCAGACCAAAATCTCTCGTTAAAAATGCAAAAATCTATTTTATAATCATATGTCGACCAATTGGTGGAATGACTCATATACAGGCCCATATTAAATACATTGGTCTGTATTGATTGATATAGCCTAATTCTAGGGGCATTATTATAGGCCTAACATACGGTACCAGTCATGTTGTGGTTTATTTTTTGCGGGATATTTAGGACTATATAGCCTATAGAGAGAATGGGACGAGCCGGCAATAATCGAAAATTTTAGGACGAGATTCGTCCATATAAGCACAATGCCATAGGCAGAGTGCTTATGTGGACACGTCCTATATGTGGACACATCCTTCATATAGGACACCTCCTATATGAATATTTTTATAGCACCCCACTTATAGCATGTCTCATATAGAATGCGCGTATAATAAATGGCATAGGCCTAATGTGGCATGAAAGAGCATACATTTTTTTCCAAATTCTCTCCACTCCTCACTCCTCCTTAGGCCTATATCATTAATAATGAACAGTCCCTGCGAATGTCATTTCCGGGTCATGAAGTGGGACAACCAATTAATTGTTTACAACGTTACAATAACTTAGACTAGGCCTACATTGTGATCCTGGCTAGGCTTAAATCCACCGCACAATATTTCTCTATCTTCTATGTTATCTCTGTCATTATAATCGGAACTTGAAAAACTTAATGAATCAGTTATCAATCTAGGCAATGTTAAGATTTTCAAACTCATTTATAGGAGATTTATTAGGAGATTTGAAAGATTGTTTTCTTCCCACTGATACGATGCCCCTCGCCGGCGATGGACAATCACAACACAGCACCTCACAGCGACACCTAGTGTGTAGCAATGCAAACTGTTAGGTGCTCTCAAACAAGCTATTTCATCGAGCACCGTCCTCACCATTGCCGTAGTTTGAGTTGGAAATTATCACCAAATCCACCCAGGTAAGCTTACTTATTAACATTTAATCTAATAGAACAGCGATTGTCAGAAGCCCTTGTGAGATCAACTGAGTTGTAAAGCTAGTTTCTCGTGTACATTTAAATCTCCTGCAAAGAATAGTTACACAATCAAAATGGCGGCACAAACGGTAACACAACTTTTGAAGGAGGGCCGCCAGTCCTGTAGGCCTGTGCCGTTGGCCCTCCATCACAGGGAACTAGGGGAAGTCTAATTCACACTGGTTTAAGCCACAAGTTACAGTAATCCTAAATTATCTGTTGTTTTGTCCATTTTACTGAAAGGATTTTACTTGATGTTTACTATTCCATCTAGGCCTTTATGGTGGTTAGTGTGCCCGCTCAAACATGCCCCTGCCGCCCAATCTGCTGTCACTGACCGGTAGCTTCCACGGGGAGCAGACGGTCTCTATTACTAGGCCTACATCCTATTTTAGGCAACCCATTGTTTCTCACATGCCTGACGATGTGACTAGGATGGTGGGGGTTGGGGCCATGAGTAGTCCTATTTCTCCCAAACGGGAAGCATTTGAATTCAGAAGGCCAAATTTTTAGGGGAAAAAATGGTTGAATCTCTACAATCTTTGACATACATATAGCAGGGAATATCAGCATAATGACGACAAAGTTAGGGATATTAATGCAGATTTATGAAATAATATCGTGTAAGTCTGAGGTGAATTACCCAGTAATTATGCCAGCAATATTGAATGACAAAGTCACAGCTAGGGAATTGATGTTGGCCGCCAAAATAAGTAAAATAAGACCTGGTTGTACCCAAAAATCGAAAAAGGTGAAAAATATAGATATGATTAAATATTGATGTTGTGAAATTGAGGAGAGTTTGTGTACCTATGTCACCATTACGTCATAATTATTACAATTATCGTTAATTAATTAATCGTTAGTTAATTAATTATCGTTTGCCAGCCAACATCCATTCTGTAGGTTTGAGTTTTCATTTATTTTTGCGAGCCGAACTAGTGATAAATATATCTCATTCTAACACTAAATCATTTGATTAATTGGGTTTATTGCGGCCGAAATAAGGCAAAATAATGGGAAACTATAGCTATCTGAATCATAGGTGTAGGAATCGAAATATTTGCCCCAGCCTTCCCAAACTTCACCTGCGTTATCCTGATATTCCCTGATATATGTAAATAAAAGATTGTAGAGATTCAACGAATCAAACCCTGAAATAAAATGTCTGTTTGGGAGAATTACTCATATAGTGCAATGCCCCTATGTGTTTTAAATATTATATTTCTCTCAATTTCGAGGATTGAGCTTGTTTTCCTCAATATTCATTTGGGCTATAGCCACTGAAGTTTGCCTAGGCCTAGTGGTCTGGGAATATGATTGCCATGTGTAGAATATCTAATCAGAAATTTCCTTATATTTACAGGATCTACATCAATATCAATTGACTCAACAAGTGGAATGTAGTCCAGCAACAGATGCCATGCTTCATCCCAAGATTTCTTCATTCTACCAGCAGTCTAGAGCATTCCTATTGAGGGGCCACAGTTCCAATGATATTATTAGCAAGTCTACCATTAATCGCTGTTGCATAACATATGTGACACATGTGTGCAGGTATATCTTGAAATAATATTTGTGATAGAAACAATGTGACTACTATAAAATGACCTTCAATTTGTGGTGCGACCACTGATCTGAGATAATGCTCTGGATCTATGTTACGTCCTAATCCATATGGCGGACCCAACCTCATCCATTCAAGTCAAGACTTCAGTTTTTATCACTCAATGATGGCCGTTTTGCTTGGCCAATTCAGCTTCAAATAATTATATACATGTATAAACATGTAAGAGCAGTAGAATATTGATAAGTTGAGTCTTATATAAGTTTTATATGTTTTGTTGTAATAGCAGAGAATGTATGAAGTGAGAACCTATTTTCTCAGAAGAATTTATTTTGGGGTGAGAGATGTGTCTAGTTACGTATCTATTTGGTGCATGAGAAATAATTGTATATTTCTCTAAGTTTTAAGGCAAAGCATGAAGGTTTACTTCACTATCTTCACAAAGCTGACTCCCTTCGGTGGAAATGTCAAATACAGGTTGGCAGAGGCAGTAATATCACTCTAGGTTATGTTGAAAGGATTATTCCTTAAACCTGAATGTATCCATAAATTGACTTATTGCATTATTTCATGGACTACATTATGTTTTCTGTGTGCGAATAATGAGGCTTCTTTGAATACACTAAGCCAGTTTTTTAGCAATGTCCCACATCTGACACCTGATTTCGCTCACCATACCAGTGGAGTGTGAATTCATTCTAGCAGCTTTTTAAGCCCAAACCCAAACTCAAAACCGTGGTTAGTTGTTTCAGAGAGAATAATGAATGTTATAAGGTCAGCGTTATTTTGAAATTGTTGATTGTACATTGTTGATTTAAAATCTGAGATATCAAAGAGCTATACATAACTCTCGATTTTAAAAAATTGTTCACTGGTTATGTAGTCTAGGGAATTCTCCCACATATGGACGAAAAGATTTGAAAAAATCAGGAATATATAACAAATTCTGTTTTTAGTTGTTTAAACTGTATGTCATGTAAATGACTACTTTTCATGAAAATCGGTCATATATTGGTTTAGATGAATTTTCTTTTATTCCAGTCGTTAAAGCTTTGTTGTGTGTGTATTTTTACTACCTTTATTTAATGGTCTCCCTGGACGATCTGCACAGCAGAGGGAATTTTACATATGCAAAATGCGGATGAAAGTATTATATATGATATGTGACTGGAGTGTGAAATGAATAATAAAGGAGTAAAATGTATATACTGTAACCATTCTCTTGTCTTCTCTTGCTTCAATTTTGCTGATAATAATGCATCTTTTTTTCATACAGAATGGTACAGTACAGTGCATTAATTGCTATATAATATCGGATATAAACAAACCATAATTATAAATATTTATAAATATAAATATTTTTCGTTTTTATCCCGCCGCCCCCCCCCCCCCATGAAAATTATGAACCATAGTAACACCATCCCTGTCCCCCCTGAACCCTTGAACATGACGCCACTACCGTGATATAACCTACAATATTGACCGCGCATAAAGCACATCAATTCACCGCGCATTGCGCAGTAGAATTTCGCGCTCCACTGAGTAAAATCTGACGCTGTTCTGGTATTTATTAAAGAAAAAAATGCACTAGTGTTCACTGGGTCTATAATCGGGTTTTCCTGACGACCCTAAAATGGCTACCTTCACTACTTAAAATGGCTACCACCAGTGCCTACAAACTTAAAAACTTAAAAATACATTTCCGTCCAATTTAATGTTATCATATATCAAAAAGATAACAAGGACTAGCAAACTATTGCAGGAAACTTACAAATTGAATTAGGACAATTTCCTAATACCCCAAACATGATAACTTAAAAAAAGAAAATATAGAAATTTGGGGCTTATGACACATTTTTCTGTATCACATGACAAATGCACTACAAAGGCTGGAGAAAGAGAGAGAGATGAACGATTAATAACTAAAGACTCTTATTTCAGAACATACGAGGGAGTTAAGGCATGCATATCAAAATTTCAACACACCTGTCAGGAAGTAGAAGTTCTATTTATAAAGATGGGCCATGCAAGCTTTAAATATTTCTGCGAAGATCACTTTCAAGGTAAGAGGGTTTTCAACTAAGATAATTGCTAACTATGTGTAACCTTAACTATAACTATAACATGTATCTTCTTTTTTTCAAATTCACACATTATTGAAATCACTCATCACTTAGCTAAACGTCAGGACAATTTACACAGTAAATTGACTCACAACCAAAAGCCATGCTGGAGGTCGCAGAAATCTTAAGTCTATAGCCTCCAAAACTAAAAAGAATTCAAAATTCTGTCATATACAAATGCCAAATTGGAGGGAACAAGCTCGAGACTGAGGCACACAAAATTGAGGACAGGTTTGCTTTTATTAAATATGTTAAGAACAATCTTGGTTGAGTGTAATGGAAGTTGGGAAAGCAGCAGCGTCATTAGTCATGTAGTCTATTTCCCATTTTGTCATTGATATTTCATATTTTGGTCAACTTTGTTCACAAGACTAAAACATACAATTTATCATGATTATACATACTATTTAACACATGTACATGAGAACTGTTCACTGTTTACTGTTAATGTAGAGTAGGCAGAAGTAGATATGTAACAAAGGGAAGAAAACGAGAAAGGCACGGTCTGGAATACCTCTGAGATGACCATGGCATGTTTGTCGAAACATTCTTATGGCAAATGAAGAAAATTGTATCTTATCTTATATTTAGAAGCCTCATAAGTTGTTCAAAGCCTAACTTGCATATCACTCGAATGTTATCTACTTTATAGTGCGTGAGCAGTGCCGAAATGGGGGTTATTAATTATTTTAATGTGCCTTATATTAGGTGGTTGTAGCCCCAAGAAATTCAAGGCATTGATTTAAATTGTACTTACAATTTTTCTCTCATGAATGCATGAGTCTATGTATCAACCCTCCTCTCATAAAGCCTTCATAGTTGTAAATTTACGATGGTGCTAAGAGGCCTACTAGATAATTCCCAGAAGAATCCTATTGGCAATTTGTTGCAATAATGAATGAGAGAACTGAGACAATAATTCTATGGATTGTTAAAGAAGTCATGTATTCCATGATGTATGTAATAATAGATTAGTTTAAGAAGATTATTTGCAGTAAACACCGCAATGATCGAATTGAAATTGAACAGAGCATGATTATTCTTTTAAATAAACATTTAACTCGACATTTTCATCAATTGTCCCAATAGCATATCTGAAGCATAATCAATGCTATAGGACACCTCTGCTGCTTCATGAACAAACAGTCTGTTCATCTGCATGGCAAGCATCTGCAAAGGTTTTGAGAGGGAGAAACCTAACAATATTTCACAACCAGCACCACTGTCAGTAAGGAAACGTTTACATTTACCCTGTTACACCTTGCCCATTCTTGTTACTGGCTTCACATTGGGTAGATTCATTATGTAGTCTTGGTGATGTGAGTTTGTGGACATAGGTGAAAATTGAGATAGAGTCATGGGTGTCTGTCCTAGGTTGGTAGGCTTTATGATGTCTTCAATCAAAAAATCGACATGACGTCTTGGAGAAATACAACAATCGACCATTTTGTGACCAACAAATTGACATTGCCTTTTGATATATGAACGACAAATTGACATAGGTAGATAGTGACAAATGACAAAAAGAATTTTCTTAGCGACAAGTGACAAATGATGTTTTTTAATAGTGGCAATATTAAAAAAGTGACCAAGCCACTTTACTGAAAGTGACTAAATCAGACAAAATGTACTATACTCAGACAGACTGATTCACCCTAAGACAACATCATACAGACTGACACATACTGATTCACTAAAGTGGTCCGGCCACAACAAAATCGTTGGCGATGCATTGGCGATGCATTGGCGATGTATTGCATCGACTATCCATCGCTATGCCTTCGGCAATAGCCAGCAATGACAAACGAGTGGGCAATGTAAAATTTGCATCGGTAACCGTAGCGATTAACATCAAACATGTTTGATATTTCACGGCGATGAAATTTTGCATCAGTGCATTGTCAATGGAGGTAAGAGCCATGGCGATGCGTTGGCGATGTCTAGTCGATGAGATTCTATATGTAAAAGCATGAAAATTGGTTCTATAGTTGCCAAACTTTGAGGTGCCTTTACCCCGAATGAAGCTGTGTTGAATGCACCAGCTGTGACCCACCGGGGGCATGATTTGAAGCACGGTGTTACCCAACATAGCAGTCCAGTATAGGGATGTCTCAGTGATAGATACAATGTGCGGACATGGCGGGGGGGAGGGAGGGGAGGGAGGGGAGGGAGGGGAGGGAGGGAGGGGAGGGAGGGGAGGGAGGGGAGGGAGGGGAGGGAGGAGAGGGAGGGGAGGGAGGGGAGGGAGGGGAGGGAGGGGAGGGAGGGGAGGGAGGGGAGGGAGGGGAGGGAGGGGAGGGAGGGGAGGGAGGGGAGGGAGGGGAGGGAGGGGAGGGAGGGGAGGGAGGGGAGGGAGGGGAGGGAGGGGAGGGAGGGGAGGGAGGGGAGGGAGGGGAGGGAGGGGAGGGAGGGGAGGGAGGGGAGGGAGGGGAGGGAGGAGAGGGGGGGAAGGGGTGAAGAGGGGCAGGGGCAGGGGGGAGGGGGAAAAGGGTCAGGGGTAATGGAGAGAAGGAGGAATGAAAATGTCAATTGAAAGAGAGGAGAGGAAGGGATGAGGGTGGGAGTCAGAGGGAGGGGTGTGTGTATGGTGGGGGGGGTGATGGGGAGGAGGGGATTAGGGGAGGTTGCTGGTAAATAGACATACCCTCATTCATTGACCAATAATCAATTGATTATATTTTATTACTTGTATATAGACTCTGAGCAGTCATTAAATGAACTTCTTTCTACTCATGCCCTTAAAATGATAACTTGCAAATTGCAAACCATATGCAAGTATATGTCAGAGACAAACTTAAAGTGGAATAGGTTACTTTAAGAAAAGGATTAATACCCACCTCTTCTTCCAAAAAGACCCACATCTGTTAATGGGGCCATAAAGCATGTTTGATGGGGCCACCATTGTGGTCAAAGTTCACCACATGATAGGAGAAGGTTGTATGTTTTCTTTCGCCCAATTGAATTGTTTATAAATACTTGGGAATAGGGCTGGTACCGGTACTTTATTTTTTGGATTCAGTTACTAGTGTATACAGTGGGTAATTCTCCCAATAGGGTGTCATTTGGTTTCCCAGCCTATAGTTTAGACGACCTGTATTTGAGATGATCACACATAATTACAACCATTTTCTTTTCATTCCTTGGCAAAAATAAGGCTGTGGGAACCCTACTTTTAAAATTCTTATGCCAAAATGAGTCTTTGTTACACTAGAAAATAACAAATAACTTGGAAATTTGAATATGATAGAAAATATTACTTATGCTGAAACAAATGGATCCTACACATATACAAAATGGGATGTGTTTTAGGAAAATGAGTCACAAGTTGCAAAAAATGAAATTGTCGAAAGTGATTTATTCACACAATTTCTTTCCCTCATTTTTGAGGGGCATAGCGTTTTTAGTCATATTAATCCATGCACGAAACTTTAAGACTGTTTGAATATATCTTGTGTTTCAAATGTCAGATTATGGAGTAGATTTATTGAATTTACTGGTTATTGCCTACCTAAAAATAGTTATTATCTACCTAGAAAAGGTTTTAGGCCACATAAAAATATAGAAACACTTCTTAAATGTGCTTCATGTTTACCATCATTGGAAACTACTTGAAGTAATCATTTCAAATATGATGAAATCCATTTTTGCGACTTGTGCCTCATTTTCCTGAAACACATCACATATATATATTCATGTAATCAATAATCATTAATTTGAACTGAGCTATAGTCACTATAGGCCTCCATTGGAGCACCACAGAACCTATAGTCACTATAAGCCCCCACTGGAGCACCACAGAGCCTATAGTCACTATAAGCCCCCACTGGAGCACCACAGAACCTATAGTTACTATAAGCCCCCACTGGAGCACCACAGAACCTATAGTCACTATGAGCCTCCGTTGGAGCACCACAGAGCCTATAGTCACTATAAGCCCCAGCTGGAGCACCACAGAACCTATAGTCACTATGAGCCTCCATTGGAGCACTACAGAGCCTATAGTCACTATGAGGCTCAATTGGAGCACTACAGAGCCTATAGTCACTATAAGCCCCCACTGGAGCACTACAGAGCCTATAGTTACTATAAGCCTCCATTGGAGCACTACAGAGCCTATAGTCACTATGAGGCTCCACTGGAGCACTACAGAGCCTATTGTCACTATAAGCCTCCATTGGAGCACTACAGAACCTATAGTCACTATAAGCCCCCACTGGAGCACCACAGAGCCTATTAGACCATGGGCCAGGTACCAAAACCCTCCCCCCCCCTGGGGATTTTTCGCGGTGGGGATTTTTTGATACTACGGAGTTTGAATCATCAGAATCTACTTGTCTGCCATCTGGCCGTCGGTGATTTGGGGTTCAAATGGAACGTTTCCATGGTAACTTGTGTTTTTTTTGTACTCTAGCAGAAATTAGGTTTGTAGGGTCCTATTTCTACACTGTTATCAGGAATGTGACCAAACTTGGGTATAATGAAGGTGTATATAAGGGCTATCTGCAGACTTCAAATCAATGACCTTGATCAAGGTCAAGGTCACCATATATGACCTTGAAGTACAAAAAATAGCAACATTCTGGAAAGTGACATCCTATTTTCCCTTATAAAAATAGGACAATAGGGAAAAATGACAACCTATTGCATATAAGTAGTAAGTGACATCACGGGAAAGAAAAAGAATCCATGCCAGGTGTCATTGGAATGTGCGTTGCTATAGTAACCATGGCTTACTTCTCACTCTGTTCTAAATTTTGGTTAAATCCAATTTAAATATACAAGCCTGTATCTCAGGAACTATTCATCCCTAGGCCACACAATTTATGCATGTGACAGGCCTCTGAGAGCATTTCCATTAGCCATCTTATCAATGACCTTTTTCAAGGTCATGGTCACTGTTTTCAAGGTCAAAGCTGATATTTTGGTGAAAATTTGAGTAATTGATACATATCTCTGGGAATATTTATCCCTCAACAACAAAATTTGAGCACCTGATAGAGCTCTGTGAGCACTTTCATTAACCATCTTATCAATGACCTTTGTCAAGGTCAAGGTCACAATTTCCAAGGTCAAACCAGAAATTTTGATCTAAACTTTTAGCAATATGTATGTATCTCTGGAAGCAAGTAATGCTCGGCTACATAATTTAAGTATCTAATAGGCCTCCAATAGCACATTCATTAACCATCTTATGAATGACCTTTGTCAAGGTCAAGGTCATCATTTTCTAGGTCAAACCTGAAATTTTGATGTAAATTTGAATAATAGGTATGTATCTCTGGAACTATTTATTACTTGACTACAAAATTTAAGCATGTGACAGGCCTCTGAGAGCTCTTCCATAAGTCACCTTATCAATAACCTTAGTCAAGGTCATGGTCACTATTTTCAAGGTCAAACCTGAAATTCTCGTGAAAATTTGAGTAATTGATACATATCTCTGGAACTATTTATCCCTTAACTACAAAATTTAAGCATCTGATAGGGCTCCAAGAGCTCTTCCATTAACCAACTTATCAATGACCTTTGTCAAAGTCATGGTCACTATTTTCAAGGTCAAAGCTGAAATTCTCGTGAAAATTTGAGTAATTGATACATATCTCTGGAACTATTTATCCCTTAACTACAAAATTTAAGCATCTGATAGGGCTCCAAGAGCTCTTCCATTAACCAACTTATCAATGACCTTTGTCAAGGTCACGGTCACCATTTCCAAGGTCAAACCGGAAATTTAGATCTAAACTTATAGAAATAGGTATGTACCTCTTGAAGTATCCCTTGGCTACGCAATTGAAGCATGTGATAGGGCTCTGAGAGCACTTCCATTAACCATCTTATCAAGGACTTTTATCAAGGTCAAGGTCATCCCTTCCATGGTCAAACCTAAAATTTGTATCTAAATTTGAATATTAGGTTCATATCTCTGGGAATATGTATCCCTTGACTACTTAATTTAAGCATATGACAGGGTTCTAAGAACACTTCCAATTAGGCAACTTATCAATGACCTTTGTGAAAGTCAACATTACCATTTCCAAAGTCAAACATGAAGTTTGGTCTAAAACTTAGTAATCTAATATATAAAGCTCAAGAAAGGTATTTGTTAGGCATGTTCTTGGATTCTGGGATCTCCTCAGCTTTTCTGGTCTCTACAGGTCCTTCAACCCTGTCTGGCAGACATTATATGTGGTTTGTGAAGGTATCTAGGGTGAAAATGTGATTTTGAAGCCTTTTTTAAATTGGGATCAAGATACTACATCACTTCCAGGGGGACCCAACTACATGGAGAGAGAGTAGTTGGAGAGTGAAGTAGAGGGGAGGGAGAGGATGGGGGTATTGGAGACGGGGAGAGGAGGAAGAGGGTGTAGGAGGGAAGAGTGAGGCAAAGGGAGAGGGTGGGGAAAAGAAGAGGGGCAGAGAAAAGAGGAGGGGAGGGAGAGGATATACCTATACAAATTTAAATATTTTAGGTTTGTCTACTTTGTGTGTGAGATGAGCATGCCTGGAGCAGACTGATTCTGTCTGATCTGCTTGATTAGCAAAGTATGGATGGATGTCCTGCTTATTTTAGTTTTTTTAATATAGCACTTTGCAATGGGTTTTCATTTTCCATGGGACTAGATGATAAGATGTCAGTAATGAGGCTTTTTCTTTGTGATAAGCAAATTAAACCCTACCTTTGCACAACCAATATACATAGCTTGCATTTTAGTGCTTTGAGGCCTGATTGTGACAGTGGTGTTTTCCACTCAGTGGCCAATCTTGTAGTCCTCTAGCAGGAGCTGGAGGAGAGCAGGGGGCAGAATGAAGTAGTAGGTGCCAAGAATTGCAATGTTTTTGTCCACTTAATGCTGATGGTTATTGAATGTCATGTGGGCTCTACATTAGATTTTGTGAAATGTTTGGAAACACCAAACTTTGCCATTGACCTGTCATTGCCCTGTCTGCTCTGCGTCCTTAGTGGATACCATGTCTAAAAAAACCCATGAACTTGAATAGAATTGCCACCTTTAGCAGATTGGTATACTCATTATTGTTGACCACTTGGACAGTTTATGAGACCACATCAGGTGAGACATGTGGCCTTTGTTTATGTATGCAGTGTACAATGAGGTTGATACCCTTAAGAGTTGCTTTTACCACAGAATGGTTTTAGGTGCATTGCATCCAGATTTGCAGGGCAAACACAATGAGAGATGATCCACTTTGGAAAATATACTGAATGCATCAGCAAATTTGGCCTGATGCAGGGTTGTCATAGTCAAAGTTTGTATGCCCCAAAATTTGTAATGGTTCTATTGGCCATAGTCCCAGGGCAGTGTGCATTCCTCTGCCTCCATCTAGCTGTCAACCACAGATCCTGGGGTAATTTTTGCTATTGCCAGGAGGTGCATCCTCTAAGGCTTCACCCATTTAGAACATTTTTCTAAGGATATGGACAAAGTCTTATGATACTTCAGTGTTAGCTGAGTCATGCCAGATGAGCTTAACTCAGGCTGCAGCCAAAATTGTCTCCTTTTGTTTAAGGCTTTTGAAGGCCTCCACACTTGCAGAATTATCACAGGCAACACCCCCCCCCCCCCTCCCCTCTCCTGCATCCTCCTTTTTAGTAAAGAGTCTGAGAGCAGCTACACAGTTTATTGCCTCTTATTGGTTTATCATATTTTCGAGTGGCTGTAGCAGCTGTGGGTATAACATACATGTGTATCAGTGCTTCCCCTCCCTGAAGGCATGCATCAACCAGATGTTTCTGTCTACTGTCTTTTGGGGCATCACTATATATCTGCCCTTACTGACATGCTGATGTAGACATGACCCCCAGCCACAGCCCTGATACCTTCTGGATTCTGGTGCATGAATAGCTTGGCAAGTGGTATTATCCAGGCACTGTGGGCTATTTGCCCCAGCATTTGCTGGACATACCTTGTGGAGACAACCCTCCTGCTTGCCATTTGCACCATGGCCTAGTGTATTTTAGCAAACCTGGTAGTTAGGGCTAGGGTCTTCATATAACTTGAAGAATCAGGCTGTCTTGGTATATTAGTGAGGCTATCCCCATCTTTTGAAGTGCCCTAACTATAAACAAGGCAGCCTGCCTCATAACACATCATGAAGATATCTCTCCAATGAGAAGGGCTTGGTGAACTGTACTGCTGTTGCAAGTGGGCAGATTGAAAAGTGTCTATATACTCTGGAGAGGTTGATCACAGCCATGGCAACATACCTCCTTCCCATGTTGTTGATGTGGTCTACTGCCATGTAGACTGTTGGCAAGTTGGGCATGGATGGGGTGCCATTGTATTGGTTCTTTATGATATTTTTATTAACTCCACCATCAGGAAATGAGAGGTTGACAATGAGTCTCCTCCTCACGGAGTTGCTGTTTGGCCTTATTATAGACTAGCAAAGTACCCGTCCCCCTCTCCCCACACTTCCCCCTCTCCCTCTTTTCCCTCCGTCTCTTCTCTGTCTCTCATACCTGTTTTTCTCTCCCAGCCCCATCTCTGATTCCCCCCTGCTCCTTTCTCTCTTCCTCATGCTCCCCCTCCTCGCTTTCTCTCCCTTCCCTCTGTCCCTTTTCATACATCCTCTCCCTCCCCTCCTCTTTTCCCTGCCCCTCTTCTTTCCCTCCCCTCCCCCTCTTCTATTTCCCCTCTCCCTCTCCTTTTGCCTCACTCTCCCCTCCTACACCCTCTTCCTCCCCTCCCCCTCTCCAATACCCCCACCCTCTCCCACCCCTCTTCGTCACTCTTCCATTCCTCTGCATGTAGTTGGGTACCCCTTGAATTGATGCAGTAGCTTGTGGCTAATGACGTAGTATCTCAAAGGGGCTTTCCCAGGCTATAAATAGAGTGAGGAGATCCCAATTTAAAAAAGGCTTCAAAATCACATTTCTGCCCCAGATATCTACACAAACCACATATGACATCCTGCAGAGAGGGTAGACAGAACTCTACAGATGAATAAAAATGTTTGTAAAACAATAAATTCCGAGAACATGTGAGACAAAGAAACCCCTCTTTTTTACCGCCCTTCATAGAAATCACTCTACCCATATATTATATGGATTATATAAATAGGTCATGATTTGACCGGTCTTGAACCAGTGGTTGATGGTGGTGATGAGACTGGGCCAACCAAGGCATCCCTTTTCACCTCCAAGACAATATAGTATTCAATTACATGGTGTGGGTTTTGGGTGCCAAATTGTTGGTTTTCTGTCTGTGGTTGATATAAGATTGGTCCTCCTCTCTTCTGAAGATGGAACCCAAAGGACACCCCACTAAAGACCATGTCATCATCTACATGTCCCAATTCTCATCATTCCACTTGTCTAGTTTGTATGGTAGTAGTATTGTTGCTCCCAGCCACTTTGGCATTTATGGAAGACCTGACTCTCATATATTGAGGCTACTCTATCATGTATAGTTTGGATAGGATTGGGCCATGTAGTGTATGTATCAAAGGTTGCATTCTTTCATAGGATTTGTGTATTTTCCCTGATGAGGGCCTGGAACAATCAGGGACAAGCAGGGAACAGTCTATCTTCAGACAGACTGTAGTGATCTGTAGACCTGTCTAAAACATGTAAGGGTGGTTCTGTAGATCCATTTGACAAACGATCATTGATAAAATGTCTAATCAAAGTGCTCTTAGAGCCTAATCACGTGGTTAAATTGTGTAGATAAATGGTTCCAAAAATAATATCTATTGCTAAAGATTTGGGGTTTGAATTTTGGGTTTGACCTTGAATGACGACCTTAACCTTGATAATCAAAGGTCCTTGATAAGATGGTTAATGGAAGTGCTCTCAGAGCCCTATCACATGCTTCAATTGCGTAGCCAAGGGATACTTACTTTAAGAGGTACATACCTATTTCTATAAGTTTAGATCTAAATTTCTGGTTTAACCTTGGAAATGGTGACCGTGACCTTGACAAAGGTCATTGATAAGTTGGTTAATGGAAGAGCTCTTGAAGCCCTATCAGATGCTTAAATTTTGTAGTTAAGGGATAAATAGTTCCAGAGATATGTATCAATTACTCAAATTTTCACGAGAATTTCAGCTTTGACCTTGAAAATAGTGACCATGACCTTGACTAAGGTTATTGATAAGATGACTTATGGAAGAGCTCTCAGAGGCCTGTCACATGCTTAAATTTTGTAGTCAAGTAATAAATAGTTCCAGAGATACATACCTATTATTCAAATTTACATCAAAATTTCAGGTTTGACCTAGAAAATGATGACCTTGACCTTGACAAAGGTCATTCATAAGATGGTTAATGAATGTGCTATTGGAGGCCTATTAGATACTTAAATTATGTAGCCGAGCATTACTTGCTTCCAGAGATACATACATATTGCTAAAAGTTTAGATCAAAATTTCTGGTTTGACCTTGGAAATTGTGACCTTGACCTTGACAAAGGTCATTGATAAGATGGTTAATGAAAGTGCTCACAGAGCTCTATCAGGTGCTCAAATTTTGTTGTTGAGGGATAAATATTCCCAGAGATATGTATCAATTACTCAAATTTTCACCAAAATATCAGCTTTGACCTTGAAAACAGTGACCATGACCTTGAAAAAGGTCATTGATAAGATAGCTAATGGAAATGCTCTCAGAGGCCTGTCACATGCATAAATTGTGTGGCCTAGGGATGAATAGTTCCTGAGATACAGGCTTGTATATTTAAATTGGATTTAACAAAAATTTAGAACAGAGTGAAAAGTAAGCCTTGGTTACTATAGCAACGCACATTCCAATGACACCTGGCATGGGTTCTTTTTCTTTCCCGTGATGTCACTTACTACTTATATGCAATAGGTTGTCATTTTTCCCTATTGTCCTATTTTTATAAGGGAAAATAGGATGTCACTTTCCAGAATGTTGCTATTTTTTGTACTTCAAGGTCATATATGGTGACCTTGACCTTGATCAAGGTCATTGATTTGAAGTCTGCAGATAGCCCTTATATACACCTTCATTATACCCAAGTTTGGTCATATTCCTGATAACAGTGTAGAAATAGGACCCTAAAAACCTAATTTCTGCTAGAGTACAAAAAAAACACAAGTTACCATGGAAACGTTCCATTTGAACCCCAAATCACCGACGGCCAGATGGCAGACAAGTAGATTCTGATGATTCAAACTCCGTAGTATCAAAAAATCCCCACCGCGAAAAATCCCCAGGGGGGGGGAGGGTTTTGGTACCTGGCCCATGGTCTATATAGTCACTATAAGCCCCCACTGGAGCACCACAGAACCTATAGTTACTATAAGCCCCCACTGGAGCACCATAGTTGTATAATAATAATAATAGAACCTAAAGTCACTATGAGCCTCCGTTGGAGCACTACAGAGCCTATAGTCACTATAAGCTCCTACTGGAGCACCACAGAGCCTATAGTCACTATAAGCCCCAACTGGAGCACCACAGAACCTATAGTCACTATGAGCCTCCGTTGGAGCACTACAGAGCCTATAGTCGCTATGAGCCCCCACTGGAGCACCATAGATCCTATAGTTACTATGGCCCTCCATTGGAGCACTACAGAGCCTATAGTCACTATAAGCCCCCATTGGAGCACTACATAGCCTATAGTTACTATGGCCCTCCATTGGAGCACTACAGAGCCTATAGTCACTATGAGGCTCCACTGGAGCACTACAGAGCCTATAGTCACTATGAGGCTCAATTGGAGCACTACAGAGCCTATAGTCACTATAAGCCCCCACTGGAGCACTACAGAGCCTATAGTTACTATAAGCCTCCATTGGAGCACTACAGAGCCTATAGTCACTATGAGGCTCCACTGGAGCACTACAGAGCCTATTGTCACTATAAGCCTCCATTGGAGCACTACAGAGCCTTCCCAGGTAACACATTGAGTTTAACTTCACGGCAATTCACGTCAATATTTAGGGCAACTTTACGTCAATGGTTAACGTTAATATATACGTGAATGTGTGGACTCAATTTTGCGCAAAATTAACATCAATATTAACGTTAATCTTAACATTAATCTTAATGTTAATCTAACTTCAATCTTGACGTTAAATTAACATTAATTGGCGTTAGGATTAACTTCAGTTTTAACGTAAAATTGAGGTTAAATTAATGTTAACATATTCGTTGAGATATCAACGTTAACTTGACATCAAATGATTCATGTAGAATCTAGGTGAATCTTATTGACATTAATTTAACCTTCCTACTTTTACTCTAGTTTAATGTTGATCAATGTTAATTATGGGCAAAGATATTGATGTTATTTGGGATGTCAATTCCATACATTTTATTAACATTAATATTCAGTTCATCATTTGGTTCATCATTTTCTTGTTGGTGCACTACTTCTTCATATCAGCTTCTGTAAAGGGTTCGTCATTTTCTTGTTGGTGTACTCCTTCATACCAGCTTCTGTAAAGATAGTATATAACAATGCTAAGTTATACCAATATACCATGATGAACAATAATCGCAGGTAGATATCCAGTACTCTAGGCTATTAAAATATGATACATTAAACAATAAGTAATCACAACAGTACCTGCACCCCCACTCCCCTTTAATACCGTTTCCCATTTTTTATAAGCCCTGGTTCCCGAATTCTGCAGGTTTTCAATTGCCGATCCTGTTTTTCTATTTGCAATCCCTACATGGAAAATTAAATCTGGTTCTTAATCCCTTTCCCGAATCCTGTAGGCCCTTTTAAATCCCGAATCCAAACCTAAAATAGGCCCAATCCCATTCCCGAAAAGAGAATTAAGGCAGAGTTATGGGCTATTGTATTGTTATAACAGTTGCATTAAAGAACAAGAGATTTGTTCTAGCTCTAGATATTCACTGTCATAGAATTTCCTGCCCCTATATTCGCATTGAATTTAATCAAGTTTCCCTTACCTTGGAGTGATTTCTGCATCCTAAAGGGAAGAGTGGGGAAGAGAAAGCTATAGACAGAGAAAGGAGGGAGACTGAGAGAGAGGAGAGGGAAAGATACAATCCAAATATCCTGTCGTCAACACCACTTCTATGATAGAAAAACATAACAAATGAAGGTATAAGACCTATAACAATGAGGCAAATTAGTAGAAAAGTTACTCTTCGTGGATTCTCTTACCTTGAAGAATGATATTCTTAGGTTCCTAGTCTGAGTAGGGATGATGTCTTTAATCCAGTAGAATACCTGAAGATGGGTGAGGGACCCAACGCAACGCAACGCATCTACAACAGAACCTGGAGGTCTGTGGTTTACCAGACCCGGATCTGTCTCATATTTGGAGGAATGCGCGGGAAAGAGACATACAAAACAGGACTTGCCCAAGGCCCAGAGACATTTCCTTCTTGTCTTGGATGTGTGACCTGATAATATTAATATTGCCTTATTTTTTAAAAAGTGCTTGTCTCCTCTATCGCTGCATAGTCAAAGTATAATTGCCATTATGATTTTCTTTTGTTCGATTTAAGATCTATCATATTTAAAAGATAAGATACACAAAGAAATGAAAAAAGTAAAAGTAAAACATGTATATATAATATAATAAGTCCCTTGTACATACAGCCCTAGTGGGCGAGTGAAGGACATAAGGTATTTTTTGGGGTGAGAAATGCAGATATACTATACCCCCATATATATTATCTGAAGAGGGGGTGCGTATTTTTCTGATTTTGTTCCAGGTATGGGCCCATTCTCTGTTTTTAATATTTATCACAAATTGTTCCCTGTCCTCTTCCATACGCAATAACTCTGGTAGTTCATTCCATATATGTTTCCCCTTGTAAAATACATTCATTCTGGTTGCACTAAGTTCATTGTATTTGTATAGAACAAGTCTAATGTTCTTCTGGAGGGATATATCTGACCCCCGGATCTGACCATATGTGACTCATCAGTTTGCACCAAATGGTGACCGCTCAGTATTTGCACTTGTTCTGGATGATAGGGATTAATCAAGTATTGATTTAAATTAAAACGTTAAAGGCTTATGTTGAATGGTTTGCAGTTGACTATAGCTATATTCTAAAGATAGCTATTATCAACTACAAACCATTCAAAATAACAGGGTATGGAATACCCCCGCCCTTGAATCACGTCTTTTTTTTTCCAGTTTTTCTATTTGCAATTGATCCCTATCTGGAAAAATTAAATTTGGCTTCGAATCCCTTTCCTGAATCCAATAGTCCCTTTTAAATCCTTAATCTCGACCTAAGATACACCTCAATCCCACTTCCCGAAAAGGGTATTTCCTACCCTGAAAATAAGGCTTTCACTTTAATAAACAAAATGAGGAGGGAAAAGATATTGCATAAGAATTATATATATGAATTGCATGAGGCTTATATTATAAACTTCTGCATCTCGCCGAGAGAATGACATGTCAGTATGATGAGCAAGAGAGTGTGAGTGGGCCCCACAGAAGTAAAAACATAGTATAGGAAGTTATTTAACTCTAATATAAAACGATTGTACATGACAGAGTTTGTGAGACATTGAATAATGTATTAAATAATGTTGTTACAACTAATGTAACACAAAAGGTAACAAAGTAATGAAGTTTATACATGTATTGATTCCTGGTACTGGTATATAATCTCAATGTGACTGCTGTGGGGGAAGGAGGTACAGGTATAATGAATTAAAATTTTAGGGACATATACTTATGATGCAATAAGGTATACCAATGTGACCTACCACTGTGATTATACACTTACACCCTTATTATCAGTTTGAATGGACTAGATCTGATTCTGGTACATGAATATATATATTGCATGGAATTTATGATCCTGTGTATTGATGCACAGTGTTAACAATCATCCATTTGCCATGATATATGCATTGACATTTTGGCATTTTTTTTATAATTACCGAGAAAACCAAAAAATATTTCATGTATCAGGTTTAAGTATCAATTAATGAAAAGCAGGTGCTGCTGAAAAATGTATATCAAATATATTAACGTTGATTTATCAGTAAGTTAATGTTAACAACTTGACGTAAAAAATATTAACATTGATTGATCAGTGAGTTAATGTTAAGAAATTTACGTGAAAATCATTCACGTTGATTTACCAGTAAGATAATAGCTTGACGTAAATAATATTAACATTGATTGATCAATAAGTTAATGTTAAAAGATTGACGTAAAAATATTAACGTTGATTAATTGGCGAGTTAATGTTGAAAAATTGACGTCAAAAGTGTTAATGTTAATTCATCATTGACTTAACGTTGAGAAGTTAATGTTAAGGCAGTTCACGTTCAGTTAAGGTTAACTTAACGCAAATATTATGACGTTAACAGGATTAACGTGAAATTAAGGTTAAAGTCACGTCAAAACGTTGACGTTAATAAATTCACCTTATATTGACGTGAATCAACGTTAATTTAACGTCAATTGTTACCTGGGTTTAGTCTCGAATTGTTGAGATCTGGGCCGTTTTTGTGTGTCTGTAGACAACGAGTGAAATGGGCGGGGCAGAACGGAACTGGTTTGGTGTCTGAGTGTGACTGTAATCACTTCCGGGTTGCGGTGCATACATGTGTGTGACCCGGTCGAACCGAGCGTGTTGTGTGCCAGCTGGCTTGCCAACATTTAAGTTAATATGAAATGTGAATGGGTCAAAGGTATTTTAATTTAATTTTAGGCATTTGATGCAATTTTGGTGACTTGTAGTGTGTTGAACATGCAGGACTGGGTGTTGATCCCCTCGGTGACTCGGTGCCACGCTTGGCTTGGTCATCGGTCCATATATGGCAATCTAGGTCGGGTCAGAAACACGCAGGACGGAGAGCATGTGTTATGTTGGAGGACCATTCATTACACTCACTCACACAAGCTGGGGGAAGAAAGAAAGAAAGAAAGAAAGAAAAAAGGAATGGAAGGAGAGAGAGAGAAATGCGCATATGAACAGGCATACCTACTACAAGAGCTAGGAAAATAAAGAGAGCTTGACATTGGTTGGATGATTGTGTAGACATACAGAGAACGTCCAAACATAAAATTAGCCCTCCCCTCCCTATACACGATGACCAGCCTGGAGAGCGTGCGCTCCGCCACCAGAGTGACGGGTGTGTGTGGATTTAGCCCAGTCAATTTTGGGTGGTGATCGAGGGGTGGCCGTTGTACCATGAATTGCACAGGTCTAGCATTAGTGGAGGGTAACTGACTCAGCGAACTGATAGTGAATTGTTATTGTTGTGTGTTGAATTGGAAGTGATGGAGGATCCCAACAATTCGAGACTAAAGCAATTAGAACCTTCAGTTGTAGCGGGGGTTTGTTGTCTGTTTGCCCGGGTCCCTAAGCAAACAGACAACGAACCCCTCTGTAGGCTCTGTAGTATTCTCTCCCTTGGAGCACTACAGAGCCTATTCCAAGCAGATAGTCTCCTTTGGAGCCCTACAGAGCCTATTCTCTATTATAATCTCCCTTGAAGCAACACAGAGCCAATTCCCAGTACATAGTCTCCCTTGTGGGGGCTCATAGTGACTATAGGCTCTGTAGTGCTCCAGTTTTGGCTTATAGTGACTATAGGCTCTGTAGTGCTCCAATTGAGCCTCATAGTGACTATAGGCTCTGTAGTGCTCCAATTGAGCCTCATAGTGACTATAGGCTCTGTAGTGCTCCAATTGAGCCTCATAGTGACTATAGGCTCTGTAGTGCTCCAATGGAGGCTTATAGTGACTATAGGCCCTGTAGTGCTCAAGTGGAGCCTCATAGTGACTATAGGCTCTGTAGTGCTCCAATGGAGGCTTATAGTAACTATAGGCTCTGTAGTGCTCCAGTGGGGGCTTATAGTGACTATAGGCTCTGTAGTGATCCATTTGAGCCTCATAGTGACTATAGGCTCTGTAGTGCTCCAATGGAGGCTTATAGTGACTATAGGCTCTGTAGTGCTCCAATGGAGGCTTATAGTAACTATAGGCTCTGTGGTGCTCCAAAGGAGGCTTATAGTGACTATAGGCTCTGTAGTGCTCCAATGGAGGCTTATAGTGACCATAGGCTCTGTAGTGCTCCAATGGAGGCTTATAGTGACTATAGGCTCTGTAGTACTCTAATGGAGGCTTATAGTGACTATAGGCTCTGTAGTGCTCCAATGGAGGCTTATAGTAACTATAGGCTCTGTAATGCTCCAATGGAGGCTTATAGTGACTATAGGCTCTGTAGTGCTCCAATGGAGGCTTATAGTGACCATAGGCTCTGTAGTGCTCCAATGGAGGCTTATAGTGACTATAGGCTCTGTAGTGCTCCAATGGAGGCTTATAGTAACTATAGGTCCTGTGGTGCTCCAGTGGGGGCCTATAGTGACTAAAGGTTCTGTAGTGCTCCAATGGAGGCTTATAGTGACTATAGGCTCTGTGGTGCTCCAATGGAGGCTTATAGTGATAATAGGCTCTGTGGTGCTCCAGTGGGGGCCTATAGTGACTATATTATTTGCATTTAAGGTTATACAACACAGTAGAATCCATAATTTTGCGGATGACACTGTTATTTATGCATGTAGAAGAAGAAACTCCGCAGGCAATGTGGGTATGCAGGAGGATCTAGATAGGGTGGTGAAATGGTGCGAAGCACATAAGATCTCACTTAACATTAAGAAGTGCAAATCAATGACGATGCATTTAAAACCCGAGAAAATAGGTATTAGTAAATATAAAATAGGTCAATTTGATTTAGATGAGGTTGAATGTTATAAATTCCTGGGGGTAGAGACCGACAGCTGAATTTCAAAACTTTCATGGAAAGGAAAATTCAAGCTATCAGGGGGAAACTTAAATCTCTGTCAAAGCTTTACGGAATATGTGATACCAAAACTCTCATGTTAATATTCAAGACCATGATACTACCCCATATTGATTATGGGAATGTGTTCTATCAAACAACCCCACAAAAATATTTAGATAGATTACAAACTTTACAAAACTCCGCACTAAAAATAGCACTGAAGTTACCTAGATTATCTAGTACAAGGGATATTCATAAAGATACTAATATGCCCTCGCTCTCTACTAGGAGGGAGGGTCACATACGCGAATTTGCTTTCAGACGGTCACTATTTCCGGAAAACATTGATGACAGGCCAATAAACCTGAGAGGGCTAAGTGTTGGCAAAAAACTGAAAGTGCCCAAACCTAATAATGAAAAATATAAAAAATCTTACATTTACAAAATGCCCATTCTGTGGAACGAATTATCTCAAAAAACCAGACAGATAAAAACTAGGGAAGCTTTCCGGACTTACCCCCGGAATCCGATAAGTACTTAAAAGACTGAGAGGTAAAAACATGGTCTCAGTAGAGTCTATGGGTCTACCTTTTACAAGAGTTATTGATTTATTGAAATAAATTATTGTGTATCAATACCAGTAGACAATCGTGGGGGGTTTGTATGAAAAGGGAGGGGGGAGAAGCAGACGTGTAAGTACTGCGACCAAGACCGATACAACGGTGTACTATTAAGTGGGAAGGATTGTTGTGGTTGAAACTTTGTTAAGATTACGGATATGCAACTGTGTTCATTGTATTATATTACTTTACCTTCATTTGCCAGTACAGGCAGAAACGAGGTTTCCTTCATTTGCCAGTACAGGCAGAAACAAGGTTTCCCAGCATTTAGGGCTGAAGACTTCGGTAAACTTTAACGGATCTTAGTTAATATTATTATCTGAGACGTGCTAGTATAAGCCAGACTTGTTTTGAGTTAATAACTTCACCATGTAAGAAAAAAGGTAATGTAGACTTATAAACCCAGTACAGGGCAAAAATTATGAGCAAAAGAATAGTACATGATTATGTAGTTGATAAGCATTGAGTTGATTAATACCATATTAACCACTACATGAATAATATCCAGGATCATCTACTTTGATTTTCCCATTGGAGATTTTTAACGTAAGACATTTAGAACACTTAGAAATATTAAAGCACTATCTTAACTTCAATATCACATTGGAGCCAAATCATCAATGAAGATTCAAGTGCACCTGACAAGGCAGCTTTAAAAAGACTTTCAAAAGACTCAAAAGACTTAAATAAATCTCAACGAGAACACAGAGACACAAAGAACAGTGATACTCTTTTAATGATATTAAAAAGGACATGGACTATGTACTCGTACTTTGATATTTAAAATCCTTATTCTATGTGTAGTGAACCGCAGATTCGTGGGCACGAGTTTACGAAATTTCGGAAAGAATCATGAATACGAGGAGATTCGTTTGAACCTGGTTTATTTCCCAAAGGTATACAGTTACAAAGGTATTGTCACTGAAGCAAGGGTGCTTAAATTGAACAACAGAAGTATCTCGGTCCGCGGCGCGGCTCGAGTCCGTAGTGTTAAGCGAAGCCTGGATCCCCTTGCGGAGGTAGTAGTATCCTCCGCCTACCGTCCGTCGGAGGGTGTCTGCAGTGTTGTCTGCACGGTGGTCGTATGTCGCCCCCTGACGGAACTGGCCGGAACTGGTGGTAGTCGTCTCCGGCGCTGGTAGAAGTGCCCCCGCTGTCGTAGCCTGGTTGGTGTTCGGCGATAGTCGACAGCCTCGCTGTATTCCGGGTGGCGGACCCACTACACTGCCCCCTCACTAGTTGGAGTTGAGGAGGTCCACGATAACTAGTTATGTAGGGTCCGCCGTGGCACCAAGGAGATCCTCGTGGCTCCAGATCCTTGTGTGCAGCGGGGCAAATGTTATGCCACTCCGCCGCACGGATCCTAGAGCCAGGCTTGCACTCGCCCCCAAGGGTCGTAGCCTTCATAGGCCTAAAGAGGCCACCGGACATGCCTGTCCGTCCCGGTCTCGCAGCGCGGTACAACCGGAAGCGTACATTCGAAGCATAACAAATTTTCGTGCACGAGCTTTATTAATAAAAGCGAGACTAGTGAACCATACTAGCCTTGCGGATAAAACCACCACCTGCGAGGTGGAGAGACCCCCCCTCGCTGTGAGATGAACCCACACGAGACAGCCGCCTCGGGATTCGCAGTGCTGATCCCGAGCCCTATTGAGGGAGTTCTAGACGAACTCACCTGCCTCTTTCGCCTCAGCTTCACCCTCCATTTTGGAGATGCCGTGAAGCGAAAGATTCCCAATAAGGGCTTCATCGAACGGGTCGAAACGCGGATGTGGGACGACAACTACGTTGTCTTCTTGCCCCAGATCATCGTAAATCAATGCCGTATCGGAGTCCGACTCCTGCAGTAGCTCGTGCTCTTCCCTGTCGGATATTTCTACCGACTTGTCAGAGCCCGAGCCTGCTGTCGCCAGACCGTCCACGGAGCTGGTACGCTCGTCAGTGCGAGGCTGTGGTAACGGGATTACGTCACCATTTCCCTCGACCCCTTCCGTACTCGTACCCATGGGCACGGTGACGGGAAGAGGTGCCGCTGGTACACTTGCCAACGGACCCTTCGTGGACGTATCCATCGAAGGTAGCGCTTCCTTCAACTTCGGGGAGGCCTCTCCGCTCGGAGGCGGTGCCAGCCGTGCCACCAAAGTTTTCTCCCCTATAAAGGAGAGGCGCTTGGTCGCCGAGGAGATGTCCCCTCGGGGTGGCCTGTACGAACGGGGAGTGGAGGAAGCAGCCGGAGTTGTTTCGGCCGAACCCTCCGCTTCCGCGGATTGGCTACCCGGGAGCATGTTAGGGCCCCATGTAGAGCTCTGCTGACATCCGCGGGGTGGTTCCCGTGTCCGTACACACGCCCTGGTTCTTGCGTTGCCAAGTCAAATCAGTAACGCCGATGAGCGTGCCACCTGTGTCCATAGGGATCCCCATGGGGTCCACTACCTGGACGGAGGGAGGTTCTATCCCATGGGATAGGGGAAAGGCCGGCCAGCGCGAATTGAGAGCCTCAACTCGCAGACGACTTTCTGTCTCGCGGAGCTCTTGAATCTCCCGATCCAGCTTGGCCTGCTGACGTTCAGCTTCCTCCTTCTCGTCTTCCTCGCGGAAGTACGCCATGTCGCGGGCCGACTGCTCCTTGTCTCGCAGACGGAGTTGCTCGAAAGTGGTACTCTGGGTAGTCTGCTCATTGAGGGACCTGTTAAGGTCCTCCATAAGCTGCGCGATTTCCACTTGGCTATCAACCAAACGGTCCACGTTATCGAGAGGCCTGTAGGTCTCTGCGATATCCACACAGAAGCCTTCCAGCGACTCTTGTAGAGCCAGCCGGAGGACCGCTGCGCGATCAGCCACCGTAAGTCCTGTAGGCGCGGGCAAGGCGGGAAATTCCTTCTCCTTAGAGGACGGAATTTTATACCCGTCTAGCCAGGCGTTCTTGTCGGGAATCGGTGCGGGCACGAGTTTCGGACGTTTCTCAGGCCGCTTTTCTGTATCGGAACGGTCCGATTTGTCCGACTTATCGGAACCCTTCTTCTTCCTCTTGGTCTTCCCCGTTCGTTTAGGCTTAGTAATATCCTTTTCCAACGGGTACTTAGAGGTGAAGCCTTGCTCCTTCGCGTTCCTCAGAATGGCTTCCGAGGTTGCAGAGGCAAGGTGGAGCGTGCTTTTATATCCCCACTGTGGGAGATACGAAACGCCCGCGCGCTCGAGAGCCGGCATAATTTTGTCGACAGCCTTTTTCCGGGCCATCTTATGCGGCTCCTTTGACCCATGGGCCACGATGTCGGCGCGACGGTCCCCGGCTACGGGACAATACCCAATCGGACACCGCCAAACCGGTGTCACGGGGGTATGCACCTCACAAAGATGTCCGACGAGTGCCTCCGTTCTGCAGAGCAGGAACGGGCACCGCGAACCCTCTTCGTAGAGGAGCATAGCCATTTGAAGCTTACGGTCAGCTTCAAACGAGTACGCTAGGTCTGCCGTACGCAAGACCTTACGGGGGATGGTACAGGTTTCAAAGAAACGCTTGTACTCTTCCACGGAGACCGCTTTGTGGTACTCCGGGTAGTCGGGGAAACGATTGACCTCCGATGGGTCACGGACCGCCTCCTTTCGCTCTCACTCGTTTGCGGGGAGTAGAGAAAGAACCGGCTTCTTTCCATCTCCCCACTTGAGCTTCTTCGCCGCGGCGTTGAGAGCTTTGTGCCGGCGGTACTTGTCGGCATCCGCATCGGGGTCTTTTAGGCCATCCGATGGGCTCGCGTCCGAGTCATCCGAGTGACTTGACGGACCGTCCACCTCACGTTTGAGACGGCGGTTGCGCTCACGACGAACACGCCGTTTGCGATTGGCTGCAGTCTCCTCGAAGGAGTCTGCGGCCGAGTGTTCGCTGTCATCGCTCATGAGGAGCGTGACCGCGAAAGGCTACCCGACGGTAGAAGGGGCTCGTCTCGGAGACAGTCCCCAATCCGTATTCTCGTCCGAATCGTCTCGTCCCAGAACTTGAAGTCTGTACCCTGTAATACAAAGTGAAACACTCAATTCCCGGGTCACAATGAAATCTCACACACGAACGGCCTAACCAGTAGTCCGCCGAGATAGAGGAGTACGGCAAACCACGAGTGTTTGCCGAAATTAATAACCTCTCTCTTAGTCTCGGGCCTCTTATATAGGCGGCCATCCGAATGAAACAACTCAATCGCACCCGAGGTGTTGACATCGCTCGCGAACTCCCAGGAGCCGTTTCCAACCGTTCCGGTTGCGTAGTTGACACCACTCGCGAAAGTTCGCGTGGTATGGCAGCCGTACGAGCCGCCAGCGCGATAGGGACTGACACTACTCGTGAAAAGCGTTATCCGGTAGCGTTCGTGTATCCATCCGTGCCCGGCATCTTTATTACAGATATAGCCGGAGCCCGTACGAAAACACGAAACTGAACTAGATACACCCCACCTGGCGACAGGAAAATCAGCAACCGAAACCACCAGCAGTGCAGAAAGGTCACCTTCACGCACATGGCGGCTTTCGAGTTGACGATCGAAACCATCAGATTTAAACAATGAAACAGCCCTCTACTATTTCATCGCTTTACCACGGCAACATTTGGCGAACATCAAGGATAGTTCCCAACGACCCAATCCCATATCGGAAAGAGGTTCATTGAGATGGTCGGTATCGACACCAGCCTCCTCTTGTTCTCTCGATGCACATGGCGGAATGTCTTAGCACGCTATATGGAAGCGGCCAGAACTCAACAATCGTAATTCATCAATGGTAACATAATGAATTGGTTTCATTTTCAATATCACAATGGTCCAACAATGAAAGTTAACGTTTGCTGCTACTTACAGTGAACTGGATTTCTCCTTGCTCTATGTAAAAGCCAAAAATGCGGTTGATGTGAGCCACTTACGTGTGGCCACCAACTCGCTTCTCGCTTGACTGACTGTCTCAGAGGCAGATGCTCTAAGATCAGGTCATGTGATCAACAGATCGCCTGAAGGTGGCGCCCTGGTCGGGCCCAGCCTCCATAAAGTTTTCTACCCGTAAACCGGATAACTTCCGCATAGTTGATCTATACGAATGTTGTACGTATGTAAGTATGTGGTTTTTAACCACGGTTAGTAACTCCTTCGTGTTAAATATGTTAATTTACAGCCCTAGACGGGCTGCTCCAAGGTACTATGGCAGTTTTTTAAATGATAAGGAAAACATACTTGGCTTCAGGTTTCTTACTGTTAGCGAATATGGTTGATTTCAGCCCGATATCGGTACTGTCCACATCATGGATCCATACTAGCAGTTTCAACCTATCAGCTTCGTACAGCTATTGCCGTATAGGGTTGGTCGTTACAGAGGTGTCCACTCTCCTAGCGTATTAGAGCGTATTAGTATATAGAGGCTCTAATGGCCGTTCCGAGCTATCCGATCCCAAGCCTGACCGGACGCCTGGAGACACGTTTGCCAATGCCTCGCGTCGCGACATCGGGCGGCCTCGTGGGATTCGGCACCTCCGAACCCTGTCGTACAAGCTTATCGGGCTTGTCTGCCTGAGGTACCAAGGGTTTCCTACCCTTGTCCTGCTTTTTCGGTAGAGAAGTTGGTCGCTTTGGAGGGAGCACGGTCTCCTCCGTACACCCCTTCTTGTGCTTAGGTGGTCGGCCACGCCTGTTCACGAGATTAACTTTCCGGAGAAGTGTTTTCTCTAACGACTTAGCGAGCTCTTGACCTGCCACGGCCCTGCCCTTCTCCAGAATTTGCGCTCACGACGAACACGCCGTTTGCGATTGGCTGCAGTCTCCTCGAAGGAGTCTGCGGCCGAGTGTTCGCTGTCATCGCTCATGAGGAGCGTGACCGCGAAAGGCTACCCGACGGTAGAAGGGGCTCGTCTCGGAGACAGTCCCCAATCCGTATTCTCGTCCGAATCGTCTCGTCCCAGAACTCGAAGTCTGTACCCTGTAATACAAAGTGAAACACTCAATTCCCGGGTCACAATGAAATCTCACACACGAACGGCCTAACCAGTAGTCCGCCGAGATAGAGGAGTACGGCAAACCACGAGTGTTTGCCGAAATTAATTACCTCTCTCTTAGTCTCGGGGCTCTTATATAGGCGGCCATCCAAATGAAACAACTCAATTGCACCCGAGGTGTTGACATCGCTCACGAACTCCCAGGAGCCGTTTCCAACCGTTCCGGTTGCGTAGTTGACACCACTCGCGAAAGTTCGTGTGGTATGGCAGCCGTACGAGCCGCCAGCGCGATAGGGACTGACACTACTCGTGAAAAGCGTTATCCGGTAGCGTTCGTGTATCCATCCGTGCCCGGCATCTTTATTACAGATATAGCCGGAGCCCGTACGAAAACACGAAACTGAACTAGATACACCCCACCTGGCGACAGGAAAATCAGCAACCGAAACCACCGGCAGTGCAGAAAGGTCACCTTCACGCACATGGCGGCTTTCGAGTTGACGATCGAAACCATCAGATTTAAACAATGAAACAGCCCTCTACTATTTCATCGCTTTACCACGGCAACATTTGGCGAACATCAAGGATAGTTCCCAACGACCCAATCCCATATCGGAAAGAGGTTCATTGAGATGGTCGGTATCGACACCAGCCTCCTCTTGTTCTCTCGATGCACATGGCGGAATGTCTTAGCACGCTATATGGAAGCGGCCAGAACTCAACAATCGTAATTCATCAATGGTAACATAATGACATGGTTTCATTTTCAATATCACAATGGTCCAACAATGAAAGTTAACGTTTGCTGCTACTTACAGTGAACTGGATTTCTCCTTGCTCTATGTAAAAGCCAAAAATGCGGTTGATGCGAGCCACTTACGTGTGGCCACCAACTCGCTTCTCGCTTGACTGACTGTCGCAGAGGCAGATGCTCTAAGATCAGGTCATGTGATCAACAGATCGCCTGAAGGTGGCGCCCTGGTCGGGCCCAGCCTCCATAAAGTTTTCTACCCGTAAACCGGATAACTTCCGCATAGTTGATCTATACAAATGTTGTACGTATGTAAGTATGTGGTTTTTAACCACGGTTAGTAACACCTTCGTGTTAAATATGTTAATTTACAGCCCTAGACGGGCTGCTCCAAGGTACTATGGCAGTTTTTTAAATGATAAGGAAAACATACTTGGCTTCAGGTTTCTTACTGTTAGCGAATATGGTTGATTTCAGCCCGATATCGGTACTGTCCACATCATGGATCCATACTAGCAGTTTCAACCTATCAGCTTCGTACAGCTATTGCCGTATAGGGTTGGTCGTTACAGAGGTGTCCACTCTCCTAGCGTATTAGAGCGTATTAGCATCATCGAGCTCACTATTCCAAGTAAGCTTATACCGTAGTACCTTTTGTCCGGCTGTTGCAGTTTCCTGCAATGGCCGCACGAGATCATTAAAACTCGGAATGAACTGACGGTAATATGAAGCGAAACCCAGAAATGATCTGATATCCTTCACTGTCAATGGAATAGGCCAAGTTACTACCGCTCGCGTCTTCTCCGGATCCGCCCGTATCCCCTCCTTAGATACGATGCGACCCAGGTACTGTACCTCTTCACGAAAGAGGCGACACTTCTTCGGTTTCAACTTAAGGCCGTACGCCATCAACCTGTCAAACACTAACCCCGTGTTCGTAATAGCATCATGGATCGTTGCACCATAAATGATCACATCGTCGAGATAGACGACACAGATCTTGCCATTAAGCCCCCGGAGAACCTCCGTCATCATTTTCTGAAACGTGGCCGGGGCGTTGCAAAGACCAAACGGCATCACCTTGAACTGGTATAACCCCGTGGAAGTCGTGAAAGCCGTTTTCTCTTTACTGTCCGGATCCATAGCTATTTGCCAATAGCCACTCTCCAGATCTAGGGTACAAAACCACACATTGCCACCAAGCGCGTCTAGACAGTCGTCTATTCGCGGTAGTGGGTACGAGTCTTTTCGTGTCACATTGTTCAGTCTCCTGAAATCAACGCAAACCCTAGTTGAACCATCCGGTTTCGGAACAATTTCCTTCCTCGATCTTATCCTCCACTAGCATCTTACTGACCTGGGAGTCCAGAGCCTCCTGTTTTGCTAAGGGAACTCGACGAAAAGGTAACTTTATAGGCTTAGTGTCACCCGTGTCGATGGAGTGTAGAACCCTGTTCATAAACCCCAATTGTTCACCTTGCAATCTGAACACCCGCTTTTTCGCGTATACCAACTCGCGCACCTTTTTCAAGGTTTCAGTATCCGCTACTTCAGTGCCCTCTATGATAGATTCCAGTTCAGGGATGCTAGTAATTGAACAGCTATCGGAGGTCAGCTTTCGCTCGCCCCCCCCCCGTGCTGGACCCGTTCACGGACTCTGCTCTCGCACACGCCAGATGCGAATAGTCACCCGTGAAGTTTGCCGCCACCTCATAAGCGGATGCCACGGGCGTCCCGCGTGGCATGACTATTGCAAGTCCCGTTGAGTTCATAATAGGAAGCTCGTGGCAGTGAGCAGACGATACATATGTATCGCAACCCTCCACGAGACCGTCTACCTGTAACCTGACTCCATGATATAGCCCACGTTGTTCTCGGGTTCACGCCTTCGTGTCCTTCTTCCGATAGTCAGTTTTCGTGACCGTCTTCTTGGAAGATTTGGACAAAGTCTTGGTTTTATCCCAAGCCTTTTTCGTGCTATGGTCAGACTTTTTACCGTCTTCCTTTCGCACGTCCTTCCGCATTGCCTGGAAGGCCGCGAAATCGGCTATTAACTCCGATTCCGAATCAGAATCCGGGACTTCGGTCGCAGTAGACGCCCCCGAAGTCTCGTCCACTGACGAGTCAGAGTCGGACTGCGCCTCTGCTTCCGCAGCAGCGTAAGAAGCTTTCCGCTCCTTGTCCTTCCTCTGTCCGTAGAACTTATATCCTCTAGTTTTAAATTTAGAGGACTGTCCCGGCGTGGAACCCAAGACGTGCTGATATGCTGCTGGGCCACCTGCTCGCACAAAATCTGTTGCGAGATCTACGCAATCTTGCATAGACTTTGGGCGATTTGTTTGCACCCACATGCCAAGAAATTTGTCTTCTAAGCCCGTGCAGAAGATACGAATAGACTCCTTCTTCATATGTTCGAGGTATTGTCCCTCGTACGCACGTTTGCACAAGGTAAGTAGAGCCTCACCATAGTGTTGAAGTGATTCGCCAGGCTGTTGAACACGGCTGCGGTATTCCTCCTGGCGTTGCTCTTCGGTCTTTGTGTCCAAGATGACACGAAGCCTCGTCACAACGTCACTTAATGTTAGGGACCTAGAATTTCCCCAAGTAGACTGGTTCACATGTCGTGAAGTCGCCATAATGAGTTTGCGCATAAGCGTTTCCTCCGGCCAACCGCAAAGTTCGGCATAGTTTATCGCTGATGCGAGAAACTCTTCCCAATCCTCCCCATTGCGAAAAGGTTTGAGATTTTTATGTTTGGGATTTTCTCCCTTGCCCGTCGATCCGTATAAACGAACTTCCGCAGGGCGGTCCTCGTTATATACGACACTTGCTTCCATTTCAGGCATCATCGAACGCCTACACTTAGTAGTGCTTGTTGGTCCCGTCGAATGGTAGTCTGGTTCGCGACCAGCTGACAAACCCCGTTTTGGCTGTAAGTCGTTATCCAATAATGGAATCGAAACATTAGTCAACGAGTAGTTGAGACCATTGTCCGAAGGAGACGAATCTACAAAGTCGACTCTTCTTCCTGCAGTCTTGAATCCTGCCGGAGTACTAGGCAAGCGCGGGGCTCGCATTTCCGTGCTTTCCGTATCTTGCGAAGGCAATAGCACTCGCGGATCCGGGCTACCTTGAGGCAGCATCGCAGGATATCTCCGATCCAACATATCGATCAGATATTGGGGGCAAGCCGCATATTCGTGTAGACCACGATACAGCCGCTGTACACGCTTCAACGGAAGTTGTTCGTGCATTACCCACAGTAAGTCGAGTGTTCCTCGAATTTCACCTTCAGCGATTTCGCCTGGTAGTTTTCCCGTCTTGTCGTAAGAACAAAGTACGGTAGTCAATTGGTCCATCATGACCTTTGCGTCATCGCTCTGTCCCAGCGGGACTGCGTTTTTTACGGTTTCCGGCGGCTTAATGTCGGAATGATCCGATCCATCCGCCTCGCCTGTCTCGACGTTGAAGCCTGCCCGCTCTATGAGCTTGCGAAGATCGTCCTCGTTGTAACACGAGCGCAACCCTAACACAATAGCTACTAGTTTCTCAACCAAGCTTTGTGTATCCGGATTGACGATCAATCCGTCGGCACGCATATTGTCTATGTGTGCAACTACTTGCTCTAGTTGAGCAAATGAGTCATTCGCAAAATTTTGCGCATCGCCCTGACGTTTCGTTAACATCTGAGCGAGAGCCTCGCATGCTTGCTGCTCGACTTCAGTGCCCTCTATGAAAGATTCCAGTTCAGGGATGCTAGTATTGAACAGCTATCGGAGGTCAGCTTTCGCTTGCCCCCCCCGTGCTGGACCCGTTCACGGACTCTGCTCTCGCACACGCCAGATGCGAATAGTCACCCGTGAAGTTTGCCGCCACCTCATAAGCGGATGCCACGGGCGTCCCGCGTGGCATGACTATTGCAAGTCCCGTTGAGTTCATAATAGGAAGCTCGTGGCAGTGAGCAGACGATACATATGTATCGCAACCCTCCACGAGACCGTCTACCTGTAACCTGACTCCATGATATAGCCCACGTTGTTCTCGGGTTCACGCCTTCGTGTCCTTCTTCCGATAGTCAGTTTTCGTGACCGTCTTCTTGGAAGATTTGGACAAAATCTTGGTTTTATCCCAAGCCTATTTCGTGCTATGGTCAGCCTTTTTACCGTCTTCCTTTCGCACGTCCTTCCGCATTGCCTGGAAGGCCGTGAAATCGGCTATTAACTCCGATTCCGAATCAGAATCCGGGACTTCGGTCGCAGTAGACGCCCCCGAAGTCTCGTCCGCTGACGAGTCAGAGTCGGACTGCGCCTCTGCTTCCGCAGTCGCGTAAGAAGCTTTCCGCTCCTTGTCCTTCCTCTGTCCGTAGAACTTATATCCTCTAGTTTTAAATTTAGAGGACTGTCCCGGCGTGGAACCCAAGACGTGCTGATATGCTGCTGGGCCACCTGCTCGCACGAAATCTGTTGCGAGATCTACGCAATCTTGCATAGACTTTGGGCGATTTGTTTGCACCCACATGCCAAGAAATTTGTCTTCTAAGCCCGTGCAGAAGATAAGGATAGACTCCTTCTTCATATGTTCGAGGTATTGTCCCTCGTACGCACGTTTGCACAAGGTAAGTAGAGCCTCACCATAGTGTTGAAGTGATTCGCCAGGCTGTTGAACACGGCTGCGGTATTCCTCCTGGCGTTGCTCTTCGGTCTTTGTGTCCAAGATGACACGAAGCCTCGTCACAACGTCACTTAATGTTAGGGACCTAGAATTTCCCCAAGTAGACTGGTTCACATGTCGTGAAGTCGCCATAATGAGTTTGCGCATAAGCGTTTCCTCCGGCCAACCGCAAAGTTCGGCATAGTTTATCGCTGATGCGAGAAACTCTTCCCAATCCTCCCCATTGCGAAAAGGTTTGAGATTTTTAGGTTTGGGATTTTCTCCCTTGCCCGTCGATCCGTATAAACGAACTTCCGCAGGGCGGTCCTCGTTATATACGACACTTGCTTCCATTTCAGGCATCATCGAACGCCTACACTTAGTAGTGCTTGTTGGTCCCGTCGAATGGTAGTCTGGTTCGCGACCAGCTGACAAACCCCGTTTTGGCTGTAAGTCGTTATCCAATAATGGAATCGAAACATTAGTCAACGAGTAGTTGAGACCATTGTCCGAAAGAGACGAATCTACAAAGTCGACTCTTCTTCCTGCAGTCTTGAATCCTGCCGGAGTACTAGGCAAGCGCGGGGCTCGCATTTCCGTGCTTTCCGTATCTTGCGAAGGCAATAGCACTCGCGGATCCGGGCTACCTTGAGGCAGCATCGCAGGATATCTCCGATCCAACATATCGATCAGATATTGGGGGCAAGCCGCATATTCGTGTAGACCACGATACAGCCGCTGTACACGCTTCAACGGAAGTTGTTCGTGCATTACCCACAGTAAGTCGAGTGTTCCTCGAATTTCACCTTCAGCGATTTCGCCTGGTGGTTTTCCCGTCTTGTCGTAAGAACAAAGTACGGTAGTCAATTGGTCCATCATGACCTTTGCGTCATCGCTCTGTCCCAGCGGGACTGCGTTTTTTACGGTTTCCGGTGGCTTAATGTCGGAATGATCCGATCCATCCGCCTCGCCTGTCTCGACGTTGAAGCCTGCCCGCTCTATGAGCTTGCGAAGATCGTCCTCGTTGTAACACAAGCGCAACCCTAACACAATAGCTACTAGTTTCTCAACCAAGCTTTGTGTATCCGGATTGACGATCAATCCGTCGGCACGCATATTGTCTATGTGTGCAACTACTTGCTCTAGTTGAGCAAATGAGTCATTTGCAAAATTTTGCGCATCGCCCTGACGTTTCGTTAACATCTGAGCGAGAGCCTTGCATGCTTGCTGCTCGGCTTCAGCCTTGGCCGCGGCCTTGGCTGCCTCCTTGTCGCCAGGAGTCATCGTCTGACTCTTAGCATCGGGGATCCTTTCGGGAACTTCCCTACTCGGCCCTAGGCTCACGGCACCAATGTAGCGAACCGCAGATTCATGGGCACGAGTTTACGAAATTCCGGAAAGAATCACGAATACGAGGAGATTCGTTTGAACCTGGTTTATTTCCCAAAGGTATACAGTTACAAAGGTATTGTCACTGAAGCAAGGGTGCTTAAATTGAACAACAGAAGTATCTCGGTCCGCGGCGCGGCTCGAGTCCGTAGTGTTAAGCGAAGCCTGGATCCCCTTGCGGAGGTAGTAGTATCCTCCGCCTACCGTCCGTCGGAGGGTGTCTGCAGTGTCGTCTGCACGGTGGTCGTATGTCGCCCCCTGACGGAACTGGCCGGAACTGGTGGTAGTCGTCTCCGGCGCTGGTAGAAGTGCCCCCGCTGTCGTAGCCTGGTTGGTGTTCGGCGATAGTCGACAGCCTCGCTGTATTCCGGGTGGCGGACCCACTACATATGTATTTCCACCTTTTGTTAAGGGTTCCCCGGTAGATCTCCAGTGGAGAGGGATTACTGGCCCTATTCATTGATTTATACTATGTATATGTTTACTGAATAAAAGTTGTATAATAACAATAGGCTCTGTGGTGCTCCAGTGGGGGCCTATCATGAGTATAGGCTCTATGGGGGCTGCATGTGGCTTTTTCCATCTATTTTCCCAGTATATTTTGATACAGGTTTGGTAAAGTTTAAATTGAATAATTTAAAATAGCAAAGTTATATTTCTACTCTGAAGAATATAAGTAAAATTTGTATTCATGAAAACAATGTTAAGAACATGTCAGATGAAATTGAATAGGACAAAGCAACAGGCTTTTGATATGTGATCATATATGGAAATATCGAGGTTTTACGTCTGACCCTTGAGTTGGAAGCCTTATGAATAAATGATACATAAAATATTTAATCATTCTCCATTTGATTATATCTTTTCTTCCTTTTTAAATGTAGTTTATATATACCCATTTGCAATATTTGATTTTAACTAATATTAATTTGGTCTGTGGGGTGGCCAAGTGGTCTAAAGCGCTGGGTTGGCCCAGATCTTCACATTTAGTAATTTCTGCTAAATTAGTCTGAAAAATGGTCAGTCCTAGGTTTATCTGCGTACATGTGATACTGCCTTGTTTAACAATATTTATGGTCATGTTGGATGGAATTTCTAACCTAATTCTTGTCTTAAATTTGAATTACTTGAGAATATTTGTGGAGGCGAATTGTACATTTTCTGACAATTTGACTACAATTTCATCTGTCTCTCTACTAGGGTAGGTACTAGGTACTAGAGGAAGACCAACATTTTTTTTTAAATAAATTTTATTGACAAAAGTTTCACAATGTGATAGTTCTCATTCGTCATCAAAAAGTTATGATACATAGGTGGTGATTTTTTACTTAGTAATTACACTTCAGTACAGTTACTCCTATAATTTTTAAATTTCTTTAACTGCTTTAACCTTACATATATATATCTAGATTTCCTTATACACACATCTCACATTTGTTTTCTACATTTTTTGTGCCAGATTAAAAACAGATACATACACAGTCCGCTTTGTCTAAGTAAAATACACATCAATCGCTAACCCATTTACAATTTTATATTCAGGTAGGCATTACTCTCTCTACGTACAGTCACATGACTGCCCCAAATCACGTTACATTCTATACGTTCTACTCTAGACTTATTTATTTCAGTCTAGTGCCGGCATATCTCGGCCTTTTAGAACTGCTTTTAGGTTGGGCCAGGTCATACCCTTCTCCTCTACAGATAGCCTGTTCCAAGATTTAGGACCTAGGTATACAGGACTATTTCTCAGTTTCTCAGTTCTCGGTTGAGTCATCACCATATTAATACCCTCGGCGAGTCTAGTATCTCTTGGCATAGCTTGCACATATGAGTCAAGATTCTTCAAGTGGAACATTAAGCCCATTAATGCAACATACCCTCTCTTATCAACAGTTTGAATGTTGTACCGATTCATGATCTCCGCTACAGGCAGTTGAATGTTCAGATCAATCATTCTTACACCTGTATTTATTACACTTTGTACTTTGCGGATGATATTATTATTCGCCATTTTTGCGAAAATAACGCCATATTCCGTTAAGGGTATTATATGCGCTTTTAGTATTTTCACAGCAGCATTCTTATCAATGTAATACCTTATTCTTCCTAGTTGGTTAACCTTTGCCTGGACACTATTCTTTATTTTCATAAAGTGGTTGTTGAAATTAAGGTGTCTGTCAATATTATGCCCTAAGTATTTCGCATTTTGTACCATCTCTAATGCATTACCTTCAATATAAATGGCTCCCACGGTGTTACAATCAATGCTATTTAACCTCCTTCTCGAGCCTATTATTTGTACTAGACATTTTTTCGAGTTTACAAGTAATTTGTTTGCTACCATCCAACCATTTACTTTTGTAGCTACATTTTGTGATACAGTTAAACATTCTTGGACATTTTTCCCGGTCACACTTGTTGCCGTATCATCCGCATACATGGATAGGGCTACTTTTAAATCCGTATCAATATCTTTTAGACAGTTTTGCAGATCGTTAATGTATGTTATGAAGATCAGGGGCCCTAATAAGCTCCCCTGAGGAACCCCTACGTCAATGACAACCTGATTTGATGTGTGTCCATTTAATATCGTCCTTTGTTTTCTATTCGACAGGTATTCTCTAACTAGGTTAATTATTATAGGGCTGATTTTATAGTGGTGTAACTTTTGAAACGTGATGTCATAATCCAAACAGTTAAAGGCTTTCGCCACATCAAAGTAGGTGGCGATGGAAAGCTCACCTTTATCTATACCTTTTAAGATTGGGTCTAGAAATTCGTATACCGTTCTATTCGTTGAGTGCTCCTTTCTAAAACCACCTTGGAATGGAGAAAACAATTTATTGATATTCATATGGGCACGTATTGCATTACATAAAAAGTGTTCCAAAATTTTTGACGGTAGTGGGACTAACATTGGGGTGATCTAGTCCTTTTATTCCTGAGACTGCATACAAATTATTATTTCACCTTAATTACTACTAATACAATCATTTCACTTTACCAATTATACAAAATATATACCTATAATTATGTTGGGAAACCAATTATGAAAAGGATTAGATAAAAGGACGGTTTTATTTTTAAATGATACCCAACAGACCATTTCCTGAGAATGGATCCACACTCTTATTTAATTGATTGGGGGGGATGAAAACATCTGAGGTTTCTCCCTGTGGTGATCTTTGACCACATAGGCGGGCTCAATTAAACATGGTTTATGGCTAAAGTCAAGAATGTGGTTCTTTGAGGAAGGGCAGGTGTTGGAAGAGATGGATGTTGTAAAGGAATTATTTCGAAACTTGTGAACCTTTAAGAAATATCAAACTGATGTGTTTAAATTTACAGAGTACATACTTTAATATTTTAATTAATTATTAAATGGCCATACGGTTTTAGGCCAGAACACTAGTCCTTACACGTAGAGCTCACTTATCATGCACACAAGGTTCAGGGACAATTGTTTCAACAGGAGTGAAACAAATCTTGATTTTTTAATGCAGCACCATGTTCTATGCACATGTTCGTTAGGTAGGGACATAGGTTTATTTATACATATAAAGGTTTTTTATCATACCGTCTGGTACGGTTGTATTGAAAGTATACACTGTTTTTAATGTACTGAAGTCGACTCCAACCATTCATCAAGGATACATGAACTAATGCAAATAAAGTGAACAATTGCTTAACTAAATCTTACTGCTTTTATTTACAACAAACAGATCGATTAATTTGAACTAATAGAAATACTGACGAAGTGACAATTACAGCAATAGCAAACATTATCTTGTACATAGAACCTGACTTCTATAACAGGACATACGATAATTACATCGTGATGGGAATTAAACATATTACTTATTAAAGCGTTGAATAAAATAGCGCCAAACGAAAAGGGTCAGGCTACTGCAGCCACGAACCAGACACCCATATGTCACATACTCAGATGGGAGAGGCCGACACGCCCCCAGAATATATCATGACTCTTATGCTACTGAAATCTTTAGATTTAACTACATCGCGCTGACACGATCGGTACATCGAGTCCCACCCCATGCCGCGACCAATGCGCGATTATACTCTCAGATGGCGCTGCTGCTCGGTGACTGCCACCTAATACATTGCGCCCGCTACCGACTACAGATGGCGTGGCAGTAGCAATAGCGTAAACACCGTATTCGACAACAGTAAATAGAGCGAGTGAATGTGGGACATTTGGGAAAGTTAACAAATGGGGACGTGGTTGCAAGACCGTATGTTAATTGTACAACCCAGACATGCATCAAAAGAAACATGGGACAGACCCTCAGAGTTGAACCGACTGGGCGTAGCCCGTGGGTGCCGCCATGTTCTTGGGGCGAGTAGCGGCTGGCCGAGGGTGTGTCGCGCGGTGGCCAATGGGAAACACGCAAATTGCAAAATAGACGGTGGGTCGATCAAAGGGCTAGTAGCCAATGGGAGAGGGGGAGACACATGGAAAAAGGCTCCTTGGGTAGGCGGCCAATGAGAGAGCAGGAAACTCCAAATAGACCTGTACTACAGTCTAGGTCTGTGCACAGATAATTGCACAGTAATTCAACCAAAATCTGATCCAAAATGGACTAAATATGGGTAGACAAGCTAAAGGAGAGGAGAAAACGGAGGGGGGCGGGAACAGTCAAGGTACAAAACCTCATATCAGATAAGAATGGTATTTCAGTGATTGGCTGCCTACTTCGCTAATTGGTTTCCTGGCGTTTTAATGGGATTACAATGAGATTTTTTGGTCTTAATGGAATTATAATGGCACTTTGCGGGGAGAGTCTTTCCCTTCATTTGAAGGTACTCTCGTATCTTGGGCCCTAGACTAGAAACAGAAAGAGAGGGATAAGGTGGAGAAAGTGGTGAGTCAAGGGTTCCACAGTGCTCCAAAACGCCTCCCCGTCTAGGTAAGGACAGATGGGCCACACAGCGCTTCCATCGGGGTATAGGCAACTGCAAACTTTTCCCCGGTGTTGATGCAAAGACGATGCAGTCACCAATAGTGATAAGTCTTGATTATCTCAAGAACTATACTAAGAATATTGCTAAGGGTTTGCTTACTGTTGGATGTTCCTAGATGCGATCTCCTTAATTAATAACTCGATCTCCTTAATTAATGCCTCGATCTCCTTAATCAATAACTCAATCTCCATAATTGATAAAGACAACGACTGTTAATGTTATCATAGATCTCCAATTATGATTAGGATCAATTAGCATCCAGAGACTAATTAATTAATAACACAACACAGAGCTAGTGCTAACACATCTGTTGCCTGATCCAAGCTGACTGATTTATTTTTACAATGAGAACCGCGTCCAGTGGTGCATGCCTCATTGCCATACCCAGTCACGCCCAGGCTGCTTCTGTATATTCCCGGTAGGGGGTTGACTCATTACATAACATTACATAATAATAACCCTCCTCATCGCCGGCAATTACATCGTCTTTGCATCATCTTTGAATCAACATCGTTTTGTCGACAGTGGCCAGACCGCTTAGAATACAGAATCATACAGACTGACACAGACTGATTCACCCTAAGCCAGAATTATACGCCCTGACACAGACTGATTCACCCTCAGGCAGAATCATACAGACTGATTCACCTCATACTGACTGACCCAGACAAATTCACCCCACGAGAAAATCATACTGACTGACACAGACTGATTCCCCCTAAGGCAGAATCATAATCATACAGACTGATTCACCCTCAGGCAGAACCATACAGACTGACACAGACTGATTCATCCTAATACAGAATCATACACGCTGACGCAGTCTGATTCATGCTGAGACAGAATCATACACACTGACACTGACTGATTCAAGAATCATACCAACTTTCAGAGAATGATTAGGACAAATACATAATGATCAATACTGCAAAAGGTCGAATCAGACTAAGACTAAAACATGATTTAATGATACCTATTTCTCGCAATACCCAGAATGCTCCGAACAAAACAAGACTCTTATGAAGCCATTTTGTCTGTTAGGCAGTTTCCACAGCTTTCTCCCTCCCCTTTGCCTTATCAGGAGTATCTGGATGTGTAGAATCTGCTTCTAGCTATTTTAGAATCTGTGAATTTAGACCCAAACCTACTTTTCCTGGGTTAGGTGACGGGATGTGGTGCATATAATGTGCCTTGTTTCACATATGATAGTTGAGAGAAAAATGTCCAATGGCGAACTGTGAGCTATAATGGTGGTCAATGGTAAACTCAGTTATAGCTTTTGTCAGAAGTTTTCTGTGTTTATTCTGAGGCATCAGAACATGCACATTTTTTCAAAGTTAGTTGAGAATGAAGTCTTAGTCATTAATCAGAGTAAACCATCAGAACCGGAATAAGATCCAAAAGTAAGTTATTGGTGTGTACAAAACCGACCAGCTGTTTTGAATCAATGCAATGTTCAGATATATCTAGCAATTACCATTAGCAGACATTACTAAATGTGTAGAGCTGCCAATTGTGCATATTCTGACGACCTGACACATTAGGGCATGTAGTTTTAAAACCTATGCTAGATCCCTTCATTTGATAACACTCTACTTTATCTAAATGTACAGATCTAGCCAGAAGAGACTGTGATGAAGTAAATTATAGGTTTTCCAGTTTCTTCCAACTTCTTCTTTGAACTTTTCTTTCTTCTTTATCCCTATGAAACGCCTCTCTAGATCTATAGATCTGCTTTGCCCCTACCTGATTCCTCTCTGATTCCTGTCTAGAATACCTTCGCCACCAACAATGCCTCGCCATCCAAGAGCTTCACACTGAAGGCCAAGCATGTAACTATAGTTTACAAATATCAATAACCGGTAAAACCTACAGAGAAGGTGACAACAGCTATCGCCAAAGTAGGATCTGTCCGTAAGTCAATTTGTGGATTTGTCAGTGAAAGTTCATTGGATTCCTGTCTGGAGATAAAGCCTTGTTAGTTCAAACTATGTTATTGTTTAGATCTGTTATTTCTGCCAATATAGACACAACATTTCATGTATTACAGAAAAATCTTAAGTTAAATTTCAAGACAGTGTATTAAATATGGGTTTGTTTCTAAGGTACTAATAATTGTACACCCAGAAATATTGCAAACTTTAAACATCAAATATAAGAAAACCTTTTAGATTTCCTAAAAGTTAACATCGTTGGAATCCACTTAATCTTATCTTTTGTAATATCATGATGGTATCTCAAAATCCATTTTTTTTACTTGTCTCGCTCACTAGTTCAGTTAGAGATTGTTGAATTTCTTTTTACCTTGATCTAGTACTGTTTTCATGACTTTGTTGTATACAGTGCGATATATAGGCCTACCTTTAAAACATATTTTTGTCTTTAGGTACATAAAGACCTACCTGGATTGTATTTACAATTTAGTTGAATCATTCTGTGGAAAGGAAGCAGCAGAATGGCAAAGAGGATTGGATGAAGTTTCATTAGAACCAGCAACAGACCGCATCGGCTGTTCCATCTCTGAGGACCTTTGTAAGTATTCCTGAGTGTAATAGGCCTACTCACCACAGTGCAGAAAGCTCTTTGAAGTGCGTTCTGCAGGTTGATTCTGTGCAAATGACACCCCAAAGCACTTCCAAACTGAATCAAAACCAATCCAAAGGAAAGCAAATTCTAGTAACCACATAAGGTAGGGGAATTCTACAAGTCGGTTTGATTTGCTTCACTTTCCCAATGTTATTTCTGCCAGTGTGGACAGAACTGAAGCAGATGAAATTGTTTGGGGCGGTAGTTTAATAAATTGAATTAGTCTCCAATTATCAGGGGGATGTGGTATGAACAGAAGTGGATTGTCCAAACTGCAATGATGGACATTCTGTAGTAATGTGAACAGAACCGTTTTAAGAAATCAGTTTGCAAAGATTTGATTTGCTTTGGTACGGTTCGCTTTAGTTCTGTATTATGAAAGGGGTATAATTTGTCAAATTTGATGGAATGCACTTTTATTTGACATGTAACTTTCAGGCATTCAAATCCAAGGTTAACCGATATATGTAGTGGAGTTAGCTCCTATAGTAGTTTATTCTTCTTGGTTCACTGTATCTGGCGCATGTTTTGGAGATTTCATATTTTCATTTCAAATATAACCTAACATTTGGGAAGGGAGATATATTTGAACTTTGGAGGCAGACACAGGAGATAATTAAACATACACTGACACAGGCATGATTGGGAATACTGATTAGCAGGTGTGGCGGGGGGGGGGGATGGAGGTTGCATGTTGCAGGCCATTCTGAAGAAAGTAAGGGTGACCTTTGCTATACCTTATTCTTTGTATTGAGTTGCTCTGAGTAATTATACTGATTGCAATGGAATATATATGTCAAAAATTTGTGTCTAATTATGAGGCTTGTGCCACCATACTTTGGGCCATGGTATGGGTTTGTTTGTCTTGTGTTCTGTGATTCCCACGATCTGTAGTTGGTTTGAAAAGAGAGAGAGTGTGTGTAGCTTGCATGGAACAGTAGTCTCGATATCATCTCCATATACATTAAGACCCGTTGTCCACTGGGGAGATGAAAGACTGGAATGTCTCCTGGGTGCCCCAATGCGCCCAAGAGATGATTGGATTTGGCCATTGTGTCCGCAAAAACTGGGAAGTGAATGAAAAGAGTGGCCAGACACTAGGTGGCCAGACATAAAAAACAAGTCTTTGGCCACGTAAGACTGGAAAAATTGCTTATGGACATGGGGTCAACCAGAATGCTCAAAACCTAGCTCCACATCCACAGTGTTGGTTTCCTGTCATACGAAATGCCCCCTTGTGGGGGAGTTAAAACCTCAACATTTTTTGAGGATTACCATCATTCCATTGAATTCTAAATAAAGAGAACACTGAACGTATCAAGCGAATACTGTCTGTAAACTGGAAAGACTTCCAGAAACAGAGTAGGAATTATTATCGTAAGAAAACTTGCACAGCAAGAGCAACTCAACCATAGCAGGAATTCCAAAATGAAAGCCATAAGAGACAATGACAGTGGCCCCAATTTAGATCCAACAGCAGGAGAAATAACATCAAATGCAGAAAGCACAGATTTTGATAGTGCAAACTCATCCTGGGATGGGGAAGTATTCTTTGGGCAAGGCCAAGAAGTAAGTAACATTGAACAATCAGACGGAATCCATGGGAAAACCAAATTAGATAACAAAATAAGTGCAACTCAGGCTCTGACCCTAAGACATGACCAAAATTTGAAGAAGAAGGGAGGGGGTATCCTAACCTACATAAAATCTAGGTATGATGTAGATGGAAAAAAAACGCTTCACCACCTAAACCTATTGCATGCAGACTTAAAAATTCAGACAATCAAGCCGGGTAACAGAGGTATAACAGTAGTAAATGTGTATCGGCCACCTAATGGTAACATAGATGCCACTCTAGCCCATCTAAGGTGTTAAGATAATACTTAACGATTCTCTGACTATTTAATTAATTTCTGATATTTCTAAAGTTCATGATTCTTTTCTTTGCAATGTTCTCATCTGTATACAAGCTTGTATAAAACGGCCTTTGAAGGCAGGACGGAGGTCGCTGGCCTGTAATAACAACAGTGTTTATGTAAGCCATCCTGTCAGGCGCCTCCCGTCGGCCGTTGACAGCCGTGTAGGCTCAACCATTACTTGGCAATCTCTGTATTTTCCCGCGAAATTTGGTCTTCTAGGATAATAAAACAAAGGGTTACTGGTTTTTATGCAGGTTGGCCTTTTGCAATTAAGGGGTTCTTCCCAGAATTCCAGGGAAGCCTATAAGAACTCTGGAGGTTGGGAGCCTCCTCAGAAATACTTTGAGAGTCTCCAGTGGCAGATATACTTTGGGAGCCTCCAGTGAAAGTTATACTCTGGACTTACATTTTTACTTGGAGAGAGGGTAGACTTACTCTCATATTTGTGACTTACTCTCATATTTGTGACTGGATTGGCCTGTGCAAAAACCACCCATAGTGACACTTTGATACAAACCGGACTTTATTACTTGTGAGTTTTTCATTTGCCTTCACCCATGTGTTTTGTTTCTCTGCATTTCCTAGACAACATTGCCATTTAATATTAATCCGAATAGATCACATATTAGTCTGTTTGTGCAAGAGCTATCCCGGTACTCTCACAGGTTGAACTGATCATTTAATATAGACAATTTAAAGACCTTATTATTACAAAGGCAACTACTAAGTGGAATAAACCTCAATAGAGAGATTTACATCCTTTACGATTTCAATGTAGACCACTCAAGGACTAGTGAAGGTAAACTCAACTGTAAAGCAGAGGATCTGTCCTCTCTTTTTAGGACACAGGGCAAAAGATAATCAAAACACTTCAAAGCAAGAAAGCATATTGGCCCGAGGTTAAACTTTCCAGAAACAATGAGGCTCATACTATTGACCCAGAAGATCAGAATAATGAACCTATAGGGATAGATGTACATAATACATTGGTAAGGGAAATTTATCCCAGTTTGGAAAAGCATAGACAACAGCAATGTAAAGCTGATGCAATTGGTGGTTTTGGGATGTTTAATAGTGAGGCCGCTGATCAGTTTAAGAAACTAATGGATGGGCATAAATCTAGAATGGCATCTAGAGAGCATCTCAAGGGGGAACACCAAAGGCACAGGACTTTGGGAGAGGTACTCTGAAATCTCCCAGTGACTTTGGTTTCAATTCTAGTGATCAGGGGACGACAATGAAGGACAACTCACAAAACTCAGAGAAAAAGCCTTTAGAGTGAAACAAATAGTACCCAGGACTGGTCTAGAGCCAGAGAAATCAGGTAAATTCTAAACTAATCAAACTAAAAATTAAGCATGTGAGAAATGAGTTAGAACAAAGTATGAAAAAGTTCTGGGACACAATCAGACCACTTCTCTCCCCAGGCAAAATAAAAACCACTGTAGAAAGAAAAGAACAAAAACTGTCAGGTGAAATTTAAAATGATAGCCAGAGGTAGCAAACATTTTTAATGAACTTTTCGAATCTAGCTAGTAAAATAAAACCACTACCAGCTGATGAAGTCCAAAGGAAAAACCAATGGGTGGGCTGGAAATCAGACAGAGGGGTTAATATTTGCATTCCAGATCGTCCAGGGCCCAACTGTAATGAAGCACTTGCTCAAAGCAGGTGCACACAAAGCCTCTGGGATCCTACGTCTCCCCTGGAGATTTTGAAACCGTGGCTTATGACCCTGTCCAACCAACTAACACATCCACTCAAGCAAATAGGGTGTCTATTGCTATGGAATGAACTAAACCAAACAAGTCAAAACTATGAAACTACAAAAGAATTCAAAACCTTCCTGCATAGCAGAGAAAAAGATTAAACAAAGGTAAATTCTCTGTGCATTGTGTAATCGATAGCAATGACATTAATGTATAACAACAATATTTTTAACCCCACCTTGAGGGTTGTCAGTGCAATTTATAAGAGGGTACTATGGTTGTGTAAACTGGGTGCATTAAGTAATTGATATCAAAGGTGCTGTATAATGTATTATGTATCTTATTCGTTCTTGTTATAACATTTCACCTTGTTGAAGGACTTTGTGGAAGACCTGTCAATGGACAAAAGATGTGTACCTTTTTCCTTTGGAAATAAAAATCTATAGCCATAATTAAATTAATGCAATAATCAATACACAATTTGTATTTAGCACCTAGATCTAGATCTCTTCAGACGATTCCAATGCATGGTCATGTGATAATGTATAGTGATACAAGTGCTATCATTAATTGACATTTTCTGATGTTTATAAAGCGTACAAGAATGGGGTTGTGGTAGCCCACAGGTTCCACGGGGTGGCGCTCCGAGCGCCCCTGCCCTAAGTACCGCACTGGGACCCACTGGTAACGTTGTTTAGGCCTACATAGGTTACCGATACGCTCTGTTTATGCGTCCAGTTAAGGAAAGTTAAAGGTTAAAGGAAATCATTATGGTCAATATATAGTGTACAATACGATACCATATATATAATACTTAAATATATATAATATCTAATGAAGAGGATAGATAAAACCGACCATGACACCACTAATGTCTATTAGGCCTATATGTAAATCGTGCGATCGTTCCTTCATGTTCCATTTACATCTCCTGGGCGTGTCCGCAGGATGTAAACAAACCCATTTTTTTTAGCACATATTGTCCCCAAAGGAATGACAAAATTAACAAAATTCACAGCCTAAAGTTGGACAAATGTTGTGACTGTATAGCGATATGGATGAGGCTTTGGGACAGCATAGAGATCTGAGTTTCTCTACACTGAGACAGTTGGTCCTAACATAGGACGTTGCGGTAGACGCAACCCTACTTTAGCTGCCTCGATCTCTACATAAACAAACATACTATCCAATAAACAGCTTGATATACCGGTAACTTATGAACTTAACTATTCGTAGCAGCCATTGACGAAATTCGATTAGTCGACGATTTATTTAATTTACTTTCTGTGATAATTAGAGCAATAAAAGGGATGGAAACGGGTAACATTATGATTATCATTGAAGGTGATAGTTGGTATTCCTTGCTATTACCTATGGTGTTCCTTTATTTCGAATAATCTTGTAAATAGAGGAATGCCCAATTAGTGATTACATAAATAGTGCGTATTTTCATAATAATGCACATCTGTGCATGTGTAGAAAACATTTTTTTAGGAGAAATAATATATTTTTTAAATCCGCCTGTGTATTATATTCAAATTCCATACTTATTACTTATTTTCTAGCCTGAAAAAGCCCTTTTATCACAATAGCGGCGAGGATTTTGGTATAAGTACTTTAAAAGTGGGGTTCCCATAGCCTTATTTTTGCCAAGGAATTCAAATAAAATGGTTATAATCATGTGTGATCATCCTAAATACAGGTTGTAGACACAATAGGCTGGAAAATCAAATGACATCCTATTGGGAGAATTACTCGTATACTATTTCAGTATTTGAGCCCTAATGAAAGTGCTGTATCATTTTTACTGAAAAAAGGATAAAAAAAACTTGTGCAAGATTTTAAAATGTCAGCATGCAGATTCCGATTCTTTCAGTGTCAGCTTTGGGCATCACCTTTGTTCTTGTTTCGAATTAGGTATATTTTGGGAGATTATAATTAATATTAATTATCAATTATCATTATTATAATTATTCGTGAGATCACACTATAACTAATTTATGAACATGGCAGATATAGATTCTTTATAATAAGACACTTGCCTATCGGCCTTTGTGCCATGCGAATATAATCGTCTTGGGTCTAGGTGATCCTTTACGCTAGATCAACTACTTATGTGGTTCTATCATCGTGTAATATTACATAATATTGCCCAACCTAATTATAATCATTTACATTTAACACACATTTATTATTTTCTTGCTTTCGAAATCACTAATTATGCTAATGTCATAGCAGCTTAGTAGTCTATGTATGCTTGAAAAATAACAAATTTAAAGTGCTTCACATTAAATGTGGACAATTGGAAGTTTTACTTGTGATATTGGTATATCGTCATTGTTCTTGTGTCTGATATGAAGAGATCTATGCATGACTAGTATAGATTCATGATATTCTGAAGTATTGTATCAGTCTGTGCTTGAAGTATCAGGACCAGGACCCTTTGACTAGCAAACCTGTGTACTGTAGGCTAAGAACCTGTATAGAAGCATTTTACACTCAAATCTTTCTTTTTTCCTGACAAACAAACTTTCCTATTCCTTAGCTCCTCTTTGATTAATACAATAGTCCAGGATGCATATTTAGAGCTCATTTTAAACAAATCTATTGCCTACGCCAATCCTACTCGATGGGCGGGTCCCATGGTTTGTTTACCATTCACTGTGCTATGGGAGCTCAGCTGTTTCGCGCTTCCGGCAGGCCCGCCTGTAGCGCCACCGCACGGAGATTTTGCTACCAGAACCCCATTGTGCATTAACAGCATATGCAATTTCTCAAAACGTAAAATTTCAAAAAGTTGGAACTGCTTGGGAAGGCTCGAGAGCCTTTAATACTGATCATTGATCAGAGATTACAAAAAATAATAATCTTCATTATGGGCCTGTTGGTGCACTGGTTTTGCATAAGGCGTATAACCAAACAGTGCATGAGCAGCTCCTCAATGTTGGTCATTGGGTCAGATTTTCCAATTGTGCTGTTTTGCCTATGAGCAGCTCCTTTTGGGGGTGATTTTTATTTTTATTCAAATAGATTAATTGAACTATTGATGCTAAACTATAAGACGTGAGGATCTGAGAAATGTTTATTCCAACAAGATCGACCCATCAGAAGCCAAGATAAGGCTTGTCAAAAATGTTCTACCTAAGAGGCTGACGTTAGCACCCCCTATCATGTTGGAATTCTATTTTCTTACATCTTTTTACTTCAATTATTAATATTTGTATTTTGTTTCATGCACATGCATTCTATATCTTATTATCAGTTACCACCTAAAATTTTGGCAGTTTCTCTTCAAATGGTTTGAATTCTTGACATTATTTCTTCTACTACCAATGTCTACTTTTTTCCACATTTTGGGCTATTCCATTATTCATATCTTTTATTTTGTCTTCATTTAATGATTAAAGCTTAGATATATTTCAATGTTTTGGTATGGATAGGTTAATAGATTACCTATCAGAAAATATCTTTATTTTGTACATTATTCCTGTTTCTTCCATTCACAGAGGTCCTGAGAGATACCTCTTTTAGGGGGTGCTAACGTTAGTGCAATTGGAAAAAAATCCAACATAATTCAAATCCCACAAATTATGTTATTATTACATAACGAGTCATTCCATAATTTTTTATTTCATACGTTTCATAATTGCAAATGATAAAAGTGAATTCAATATGTCTCTCATCATTCCATGACCCACTACAGTAATGACTAACGATAGCACCCCTTTCCAACTAAATGCAGCAGTAATCAAATAGATAATATGCATATTTTAACTAGATTTGTTATTGAAATATGTTCAATTTGATTGGACATCATGACTAATTGTTTATTTTTAATGAATGAATATGGTTTGAGCCAGTATATCATCACACAGGACCCCAAAGTCAATTGTTAAATGGCTAACGGTAGCACCCCCATGAAATGAGGCAGTAATCAAAATGAAAATTATCATATTTCTACCCAATTCTTTTATCAAATCTTTTAATTGAATTAAATAGTATAGATGAGCATTTAGTACATATGACTACATCACAAAATAAGACATTACTGGTTCCAATGGGACCAGAAAGTAGATTTTGGAATGGCTAGCGATAGCACCCCCTAAAAAAATCAAACTAAAGCAGCAAATGAATTGAAAACTGATATATTTCATCAACTTTTTGGTCAAACTCTTTTCAATTAGATTAGATGTGATAAATGGGTGTTCGTTTAAAATGGCTCAATATAATCTAATCCAATATACATTTGGCAAGACAATTTTGAGATTACTCATGACAGCTGCCCCCGATGAAATGAGACAGAAATGAAATTATCAATTGACATATTTGGGCTCAATGCTTGCTTAAAATCTATTCAATCAGTTTTGATATAACTGATGATTGTTCAATTTATATGGCAAAATACGATTTTAGCCAGTATTATGTTTGCATGGGCCCTATATAGCCAATGTGGAAATGGCTAACGATAGCACCCCGAACAAATGTGGCACTAATGAAATGGATAATTCACATAATAGTAGTCTAGGTTTTTGTCAAAATCTTTTTGATCAGATTAGATGTTATAGGTTGTTGTTTACTTGAAATGATTTAACAAGATTTCAGTCAGCATTTATCTATATGTGGCCTCAAAGCCAATTTTGGAATGGCTAACGATAGCACCCCCTAATCCAACCAAATTGAGCTAGTAACAAAATTTTTTTTTGTATATTTCAGCTCATTTTCTTCATAAAATCTTTTGAATTAGATTTAATGTTACAGATAAGTGTTAATAATCAATGATGTAACATAATTTAAGCCTCTATATGTGCACATGGCACCACCAAGTCAATGTTGGAATGGCTAACGATAGCACCCCCTTAACAAAAAAGAAATTTAGGAAATGAATATTGTGCATATTTACCTTGAATTTTTCTAGGAAATCGTTCCAATCAAATTGGATACATGAGATAATTGTTGATGTTAAGTTCTTCAACATGTTTTGGGCTGCTGTATAGGTTCCCATGCCATCCCTAGGTCAATATCAAAATGGCTAACTGTAGCACCCCCAAACCAAAACTGGCACTAATGAAACAATATATTCAGCAAATTCCAGTCCTTTCTTAAGGTAAAATTGCTTCTAGCCAATTGCATGTTACACATGGATGTTGCTTTTTAATAAAAACTCATGATTTGAGTCAGAATATATGCTCCTGGTGTCCAAAAACTTGATGATACAATTGCTAACGTTAGCACCCCATCATGTAATGGGTCAGATAATCAAACAGTATAATGAAGTGATTTTTTATGTGAAAATTCTAATGATCATGGTGAAGTACACACAGATATAGTCAATGATGTGGGATAGAATAGTTTTGTGTGAAATTGACATTAATATAATGTAAATGCTGCAATATTCATCTAGGACTAACGATAGCACCCCCAAGGTAACTGGATTCTTTGGGCTTTACCAAAAAGGCCAAACAAGAGAAGAGTTGATTTTCACAGGTCGTCAAGATGCTTGGAGATAATATTTTCACATTTAAGCATATCCTCAGGGGAAGGGACGATATAAGAATCGACGATGGATGATCTCCAGTTCCCTTTCACCTTGATGTTCGAAAGGGGAATACCTAGTGAAGACATATACAAGGCTCCTCCCCTACTGAAAGAGTGGGTTGTGAAGCCTCCAACCACTGCCAAAAATCCTTTGCAACTATAACCTCTAAGGCTAATCATGTATTATAATATGTAGTATGTTCACAAATGTATAGCATAGTGTAGCAGGACTCTCTGGAAGAGCTATGGCTAGCATAGATGTGAGCACCTATCTCCAGACAAATTTTGTATACTTAATATTAATGTAAAGTTCTGTTCATGTTCTGGAAATAAACGATATCAATCAATCAATCCAGTGACACCAGCTGACGATAATAATTCATTTAAATTGCTGGAAATATGATCATATGTAAGTACAGGATGACCAGCACAGGAGAAAAGTTGCTGAGTATTAGGCATATCCTGGGCAAGCAATTTTTTAACCCAGTAAACTGGACACAGAGATCTGTTGGATATAGCCTTAATAAATACTGAGAAGGGAATAGTAGAAGTCTTGGTAGACCCTAGCCTAACACACATCCCACCAGTAACCAGAGATATGTCCCTGCGACGAAGCATATGAGGAGATGACACTATATGACATACCCTCAACAGGGTTCTAAACATAAACACATATGCAGCCCAACATAGTTTGTAAAGAATATTGTCCAGCTGAACATATGGGTACAACTTTAATAATATAGTAGGAGAGATGGGCGGGGCAGGTCTGGGTGCAGATCCAGGTAGTTTTTTAATTCCACGAAGCACAGACTTCAAGCTTGGATGAGATAAGGTTGGACAATCAATGTCAGATATCCTAGCATAGGAAATAACACCAGCTAGATAGGTGCAAATCGAAGAATATCTCATCACCGATGACAAAAATGCAGCAAAGGCAGAAAGTTTGTGTACATCCAATGGCAGCAGGGTTGAATCGTTGTCGTCCAGAAAGTTCATAAATACACCCCATTGCCTATCACATTGATGACGAGTTGAAGAGGCTAGGGATAATCTTCTAAGTTGGATGATCCTGTCATTCCATTGTCCAAGCCCTGGAGAAGACAAGGGCCTGAGTTAAAGCAGCATAATTCAGCCTTTCGTAGGATATTAGGTACAGGAGCATCAGAAGAAAAATATGGAAGACGAGATAATAAATCTGCAACCACATTATTGTCAGTTTTAATATATTTAGGCACAAGAGATATGTTGAAGATGAAGCATATCCAATAGAGCTCGTACAGCCATTGCATACACTGGCTGCTTGAACTTGTACCATTCCTCAACATAGCTATCACCTGTGTGTTATCAATGAAGCAGACAACAGATTTATTTTTCAGGAGGGGAGCCCACCTCCTGATACCAGCTAGAACCGTTGAAAATTTTTGTAAACGCCTCTTACCATCCTAGGTCCATCCTAGCTTCATTGCTGATGGGTATTCTGGTTATTTTCTTCATCAGCATGACTTTGTAAAGGTTAAAAAATCGTCGACACAAAGTACGACCACTTTTAAAAACAGCAGCACAATGAGAAATGTATCCACAGAATTTCTCAAGCTGTTTTTTAGATATATATTTTGCTCTTTTTGTCTCTGCCACCAGTGTAGATAACTTCTTTACCTTGTCGATAGGTAGGGATAGTGTCATATCAGATGTATTTGATTTGAAACCCAGGTACACACATGTAGTTGAGGGAGCAGTGACTTTCTTCCATGCTACATGGAATCCCAAAAATCTTAAAACATGCAATAATACATCGTTGAGCAGTACAACTACCATAACAATTACTGGATACAAAAAAGTCATCCAGAAAATGTACTACAGGAACATGGAATAATTGAGCAATACATGTCACAAAAAAGTTGGAAATGTGATTAAATATACAGGGACCTGTACGGAGGCCAAAACACAGCCTGTTGTCTACAAATAAGACTTCTTTACCGTCGATATTCCAACGAAACCCACAATATTTACGATGTTCTGGGTTGATGGGAACAGCCCTATAGGCTGACTTAATATCTACTACTGCCATAATTATATGAGCCACAGCCTACCAGCGATATAGCATCGTCAATACTTTTGTAGGAAAATTCATGTACAAGAGAATCACAATTTTCATTTACAGAAATACCCAACGGACGACTACAATCTGTTATGGGGCGTATCCCTCCATCAGGTTTAGGGACAGCCCCTAATGAGTGAATACAGATGGGAATATCATCTGCTATTGAAATAAAACCTTCATCCATTTCTTTCGAGACAATGTCATCCATTTTACTTTTAATTTCAGGCTCAAGAATAGAATTATAATTAGGGCAGTCATACAGTTCGACTGTACTGTCAACCACATCAAACCCATCCAATACACCGTAGAATACACCAATATAATTATCAATATCATTGTCATTTAGGCTGAATAATAAATATGCGAACCTACATGGTTTCAACTGGGTATCCATACCTCCCAGCTGATGAATACAATGACAAACACCACGAGCACATTTGGCAAAAACATTAACGACACGACCTCGAGGAGATTTCAGGGTGTCAAAAAGTAGCATACCATTGTCGGTTTCAGTTCCAGAATTATCAAAGTCACAGATAATGTCTCTAAGATCACTATATTTACCTTGGTCACAGTTGGAAGAAAGTCCAAGACTTGTCGAAGAATAATCGGGAAGTAACCGTTTGTCATTGTTGATGAATCAAGCCCTTCACCATCATGGTCCGCCATGACAGTCGAGTTCAAATCCAGGTCGCCCAGGTTACCAGTAACCACTTCCGGGTCAATGGGCGGGTCAGCAATATCACAACAAACATTCTTCACATGGTTACCAGGGGGGGCGTGGTTACACACAACATTAGCGTAAACATCAGGTTTAAATATGACAACTCACAAGTAATCACAAGTGTCAACCACACCCAAATCAACCTTCTCCCGACAGTCCTCATCCTATTTACCACCTTTGGTGCCGTGACAAGCACGGGCTCCATGCTCGGAGGCCCCGCAAGTCGAACACTTTTGAGGATATTCACGCGATTTGTTGGAACATCCCCCAATATTATTAAATTTAAAGCAGACACGATCCTTCCTAGATTTACCAGCAGCAGGTTTGGAATTAGTTGCCTTGCATGAATTTTCATAACTGTAACAGCGAAGCACTTCTTCCTGACGCACCTCCTTGAATGCAGACAAGCCCACTTTGTTTGCCCTGCTACGCACGGCCTGGTCGTACGACAGGCTTGCTTTGAGCGAATAAACCTGGGATCTGGCTTTTTCACACATCGTTATACAGTGACCCACCACTCCCCTAATCTCATCCAAGGGTCTAGAATCAAAGACTAACTTGTCTACCAATTTTAGATTAAGCAATAGCAAGTTCTCAATGGTATCAAAAGCATCACCTTTATCCAGGTCCTTGCGTTGATCGAAGGAGCGGGTCCTCGACCTAGTTCTAGATCTGCAGCCCGTACGTCCACGGCTATGCGAGTCCATGCCCACATTGTAGATCGAGCCATCAACACTAGCATCACGTTGATTAAATGCGATTATACCAGAATCAAAATCAACCGTGGAGGTAGAAGGAATAGCAGGAACATCAAGTGTTTTCTTCTCCAATGCTGCAACGACTGTTTTCATCATAGCCTCGAGGGACCCCATACGATCGGTCAAACTCGCTTGACTTTCTTCCTCCGGCTTGTACGTACAATTCTCGCCCATTGGACCTGTATGGGACACTTGACATTTACTGCAAACCTTAGGTTTCATCATCGTGAAGATCAAATTCTTCAAAGACAGCGCAAATCAAAAAAATTTCGAATACACAACCGCCCAGTGCGGTGAATCAAGCAAGAGTGAATGAAGCGATCATTTGTTTATGTTCCATCGACCTTACGTCACAATGGAGAAGTCATTCATGTGATTGGTCCACGTGACGAGGAGTGGGCATGGCTATTCCGCAGTTGCCGCCCAAGGCCCCAAATATGGGCATCGATGTGTCGATTTTCTTTGGGCTAGTGGGAGGCAACCACACCATCATTGAAATAATTCTTTTTTTTATCTAATCTTAAGAAATATCATTCACCGAATGAATAACTGAGAGAAAAGCGATTGTACACATGTTAGTTTAGCATACTGATGTATATTATTATTTGATAAATGATATTTTTTTTTTATTTTCACACTTTCGTCCATCTAAAAACAAATAATCTCATTATTTCAGCTCATGAAAAAGATTTTTCCAGACTTTTTAATGGGTGGGAACACAAGCAGGTATAAAAAATCAACAGGGAAATAATATGATTAATCCAAAATGGCCCAAAGTTTCATTCAATTCCTTTTTATTTAAGGGGGTGCTATCGTTAGCCAGCAGGATAAATCATCTCTATGGGCTATTTTGGTGGGAATATTAAGAAATATTATAATTTTGTAACATATATGTAATAAGGGACTGAGTTGGAATATACAATGATAGAAATATAATGCAAAAATATTTTTGTAAAACAACTAGACACATTTTATTAGCACTAACAAAAGCAACCCCTCAGAGTTGGAAAAAGGGTAAATAATGATTGAGTTCATAGAAAGGGAGGAAATGATTTTGTTTTCATAAAGATTGAAAATAGGGTGATTGGGGAGATGTTGGTTACTAGTTTGGTAGGTTGTAGAAAAAGAAAAGAATTAAAAGGACAAAGATTTTGGAACTATAAAAAAGGGGGTGCTATCGTTAGTGCAATATTTGGGAAAATGTAAAAGGGCATAATAAATTGAAATAAAATTAATTACAGTTGCAGGATGGGTATTTGGATTCGGAATAAGGTTGGATTTATTGGAAAGTCAAGAAACAGCTAGGTTTGTGTTGCTAGAAATGAAATATATGGGAATGAAATGTATTTTTTATTAAATTCTTGTGAAATTAGGGGATAAAAATTGGATTTTTCCCAATTATTGAGCTAAAATTTGACTGTAGATATGGAAAAGTATATATGGAATGAAAGCTCTCAGTGAGGGGAATACATACATATAAAGCAGAAATAGGTTTTCTCAATAATAAAAGATGTACTTGGGAAAACAGGTTATAATGGCAAAATAGCACAATTGAAAAATCTGACCCCATTAATCTTTTATCAGAGCTTGGATATGCACATGAATAGTAGCCCCTGTGGGCACACCCATTTATAGCTTCATATTACACATATTACTTATAAATACTGCATTTTGATGTGCTACACTTTAGTGCTTCCTGAACAGCTATACTGCTGCCTGTGAAACAGTGCGACAAGTGATAATCAAAAGAACTTGTTGAGGGGTGCATCTTGATGCACAACAGGTTGTGCATCAAAATGCGGTGGCCCAGTGTGAATGTGCCCATCAGGTGAGGCTCTTCACAAAATTTAATAGCAGATAAGCGGCTTAACTTCATGGCTTTTTCTTAAGATTTGCATCATTTTTTCTATTTTGCTGGATTAAGAAACATGATATTATCAGATTCAGTGGATATCGATTCAAATGTGTAACAACATACAAAAAGCATTTGGCGATCGAGTGTAGACTATAGCGATAAAACGTCCACAATTAAGGTAGACATGTGTATTTTTGCTATGAAATGTTAAATGTATTGGCCTTGATAGTAATAGATAAATAAAAATAAATGCTTAATCTGCATCCTATGCAATAAACATCATTTTCTTCTCAATTCAGCTCAAAGGAACCTCATCCTTATTGCCACTATAGTGACCCTTGGTTTGGTTCTGCTCTTTATCGCTGCCGGTGTTGGAATGTACGCTTATTCAAGGAGGAAATACTCCAGAAACAGTAGACACCCCCAGGGACCCCCTCCAGCCCAGGTGAATTACTCAGTCGGAGGCGAAGGAGGCACAGTATTGGGTCACGATGGTGGTGTATTATTTAATGGCGCCCTTGGAGGGCCACACGCAGTCCCTCCACCATATTCAGAAAAACCTCCTGCATATGAAGAATCTTCAGCAGATCCTGAAGCAGCCTGGGGAGCTTCAGGGCAACCTCTGTCTGTTGATCCAGTCACACAGGATGGAGGATTCAAAGTTGATCCTTTCCCACTGCCCCCGTATGAACCACAACCTACGGATGGATATGTATCCCCAGTTGCCTCTCCTTCCTCCTCTGAAGGGCTACCCCCAGGAGCTGAAGGACTAGCTTCTCAAGAAGAAATTAAAGTTAAACTTGAAGATGATGTAGAAGAAAGTGATACTCCTGATAGGCGTTCAAGAAAGCACAGGAGTAGTAGAGATCGTGAGTCCAGGACGTCGAGGAAATGATAAAATTGGTCTCAGTGTCTTAAAAACAAACAAATGTCTCAAAAACATTTAAACATTGACAAATTCCACTGAATGCTTCGAAGACTATAGCGGGTGTTAAGCTTGTGGTTATTTGACAGGGAAATAATATAGAAATCCTCTTCTCTCTGTGATGTATTCTAGTATTCTAGTATTTTAGTATTCTATGGGGTATTATGTATATTAATTAGGATAATACACTTGTCAAATGCAAATCAGTCTATTCTGGGAACATGCAAGCTGCATTGGCCATTGCAAGTTGGTTGTATGAGAAAAGAATCAATTATGGATAATTGGTATTTCAATAGTTTCTCGTAAATCTTACACATTTTGAATGAAATTGGAATATTGAGAATATTGGGGTATGTTAACAAAATTTCTGTCGTAAATTTGGGCTATTTAAGAGAATTTGTAAAGGAACATTGTACACTTTCGAACAAACTGACCTTGTAACAATTAAGTAATCCTAATAAGATTCTGTAAATGGATATTACCACCCTCTCTAAATTAACTCCCGTATTATTTTAGTATGTGTTCACATGTATCAAAGGAACGTTAAAAAGGTATTTTCATGTATAAACCTAAATACATAATATAATATTATGTATAAACACAAAACATATTATCATTATAGTCCGCTTGTACAGTTAAACTTACAATTATTGTATTGATCTGTCTCAGATATAATGCGCATAGATATGTTACTTACAACCACCAGGGTGGTAAGGACATCATTAATGAACTCTATAGACAATAGACTTGAAACCGAGAGGAGAATCCTGAACCAGGGAGATTTCTTTGCCACACTATACACAGACATATTTGTAATTAACCGTAAGTCGATTGATTGATTGATTGATTGATGTGTTGGTGAATGATCACTGAATTCCAGTTTGGAGATAATGCCTGGTTAGTTCAAAATATGTAGGTTTTCATTAACAGATTTATCTGTTTTTCCTGCAATTGTAGACACACAGGGTCATGTGTTCAAGACAAATATGAGTCATAAGTATCAATGATTGACCATCGAGAAATATAGCTACATGACATATGAAATATGCTGCCTAAATGATATAATATGTGATAAGCGTGCACCTCCAGAACGCGGGTCTTGTGATTATGACCTAAACATACACTATAACTATTATGCTAATCCTATGCGGCAAAGTAATGTGGGATAGTGTGAGATGGATGATAAAAAAGCAACAAAGTTTTTTTCCATTGTAAACCACTGTATAATTACTGGTAGTTATTTCTACCTATCACTGTTCAATTAAATTCCCTGTAGCCTATAGTTGGATATTCGCTGGACGTGTGTCCATTAGCAACAATTATGGTAGTTTGGTTGTTAAATCATATTATAATAATTGCCTCAAATTTTGATGATTTGGTATATATAAAAGTGAGTCCTATGCCTCAAAAACAATATTTTGATATCATTACCATTATTTTTTAATTAGTTAACAAAATGAGATCAAGCAGACTTCAACGATGTTAATCTTTAGACAATCTAATAAGTACTTCAGTATAATGTTGTTATGTTTGAAAGAAAAGTTAGCGATATTTTTTAAAGGACAATTAGTAGTAAATTATAGCTAAATATGCTCCGTAAGATCATGTTAGGGATGCAAAGATATTATTATTATTTATGCATTATTTATCCTGGTCACGGCACCAAATTGTAGTGACTCAACACTAACTCAGGTTCTTGATCCTTGTCAGCAATCACCTCTTTATTCTCCACACACATAAACATGGCTCGGGAGGCCAGTACTACTAAGAGTACTGAGCCTAAATAGGACCAGCCACTCTGGGACTAGTCCACACATTACACATAAGGCAAATAGGGTGTCACAACACCATATATATGTTGTTTTTTTTTATTTTTGCGACAACCTTTTATTTCTTTCACAATCTAGACAAGTTTTCGGATGGGTTACATCTAGGATAAATTTTCTCCAGTTTTAGTCACTCATCCCATATAAGAAGAGGGGTAGCTATAAGTTGGAACCAGGAGACCTCTGAAATTTATTTTTGCTGTGTCACCGACGGTTTATTGACATTTATTTCCCGCCTGTTCTTGAGATGAACTCATTAATGTCGACAGCTAGGTTAGACCATATTCCGTACAACTCTTTCTTTTTTTCGCTCCTACTTGTGTTATACACTTCTAATTGTACTCTTGATCTTAGATTGTATAATATCTGAGTATTAAATGCTCAGTTTACCTTCGTGAAAGAGCTTCTGTTTATGTATAAACGCCTTGACCTATATATATGTTACACAGAGAACACACAGTACACATAACATAAGGCAATACAGTGGTAAATAGCAATATATAGGCTGCAGTGCATAAGAAGGACATCTGGTGGTCCATATGGGAGTATACATGAAGCACTGTACTGCAAACCCCTGGTGGAATAGACTGTAACTCCATACCCAATGTAGCTGTATAGAGTATTTGTGATACCCAAGTACTACATATACTTATTTATTCCATGATTTGGCCGTGAGCGTACAATATAAATGATATACTTGCCGCTCACAAAGTGAACAATATAAACTCTGTGTATTGTACAGTGACGTCACGACTGTTTGAGACTATGAGGACAACACAGTTTGATGAAATTAATGCAAATAAAGTTGTTTTAAGGTAAGAATCATGGAATAAAAACAAGAATAGCAAAGTATTGCGTCTTTGGGGGCCTATATATTCTCGTCATATGGCCGGGAAAACAACTCGGCCTATGGCCTCGTTGTTTTCGGCCATATGCGGAGAATATAGCCCCCATCATATGCGATACTATGCTGTTCTTGCTATATTATCTACGACTAAAAGTAGTAAACACCTCAAAAGCGAGAATATTACTATGATGCGAAACTTTCAAAAGTATACAAATTTGCTAGTTTAGGATAATTTTTCTGTGACAAATAACATTATTTTGATTAATGAACTAGACTCTAGGTCTGTCCATAAATCCTATTTATGATCAAGAAGTTGAATTTAACAGCCACTCTAATAGAATTTATGATTTTAAACATTGTATGCGCATTCCAAATTGAGTGATATCAATCAAATCCTCTTTGTAGAGGTGTCGTTAATGGCATTGACATGAGGGTAATCCGGTGAACTTAATGAGCAATACATTTATACCTGGATTTAGATATATAGACTAGATACAAAGTTGATATTCATTTTTAAGATTTTGGCAACTGTTAAAAAAGGAAAGGATTAAAACTGTAGCTTTGCTTGTATGAAAATGTAAAGTTTATGCGTTGTCGCAATGGATGTGTATGAATATATGTGTGTTTCTGTCAATGATTTTAAGAATAATAAATAATCAAGACTGTAGATGTACCTTTCAATAATTCCTTATTTCTTATCAAGTTACACATTAGGAGGCGTAGAAGGTAGATTCCAGTTCTTCCAATCCGTGCTGCCAACCTTATATGTGACGATTAACTCTAACAATTTGGTGCATAACATAAATTCTGGGAAATTTCAGAAAATTACTTTGAAGTAATATATATATAGATGACTCATTGACTTATCCTTGATTTAAAATCATTCAGGGAACAAAACTGTACTTTTACATCTAGGCATAGCTGGTAAATAAGATTTCGAAATTTTATTCAAGTAACGTTAGACTGGATAAGTTACAATTATTGAGAAAATGTGATAATAATTGACATCACTAAAACATTTGATGGCGATCCCATTTGGTAACGAGCGTCAAAACATTAAAACCTGTTCAAAAGTTCAAAAGTTCATGTTATATACTTTATCAGAACTATGTCTAAATGATATACAAAATCATAACTATTGGCGGGTCGCTCAATAGTTAACACGTAGCGGGAAATGTGATATTGTGGCGACACCTGTCAAATACGAAACGAACCAAACGAACGGGAAACATTTCATGTGACACGGCAAAAACAATCATGGCGGTGTCGGTGACCGTGGGCCGGCTTCTGAAAGGCAAAACTTTACATAATGTGCTCAGATCGTGTTGTAGATCCTTAACAAGTACTCATATTTTGAGAAAACCGACTCAAGAACAGACTAGTAGCAGTGACGAGACTAGTAGCGAGAAGACAACACACTTCGGCTTCGAAGATGTGTTGGAGGGGGAAAAGGAAGAGAGAGGTAGGTTCTCTGTAGGCTACCAGTGGCCATCTCACCAGTGCCAGTGCCAGTGCGGTATAGTCTCTTGCACAGACCCACTATCCACATGGTTCTCTGCGAAGCGAGGGTCCAGAAAATTACCGCAGCAAGACATTTATTTGTGGGAAGTAAATTGGTTATATTTCACCAGATCTGAACGCTTTTAGATTGTTTTTATATTTAAAAATAAAAGATCGTCCCACCCACCCACCCTGTCTCTACCCCTCCTACCTACAATATACATTTGATTTAGTATCAAATAATGTAGCCTACACAACACCAACGTGTTGGGTAGGCTACAACACCCACCCTATAAATAGCCTACATGTCAACAAGCTAGCTGGGTGTTATGTGGGTGTTATGTAAGGGTGGCAGTGGCTAGTAAGGGTATAGCTGTTGGGTGGTTGAAGCTATGTAAATATGGCAGGAGTGAGTGACAACAGATAGAGGGTGCATGAATGTTTTGAAAACAGCATTTCTGGACCATGAACACAGTAGTTTTTCCAGACAAAAGGGTAGCTAACTAAGTCAAGTTTCTCTCAGACGAATTAGAGGTCGCCACTTACAGGGAAAACGTTAAAAAGAAGGCCATAAGTATGGGTCGTGTCTATATGGGGAGTGGACGCTGATGGGTTGGGTGACGTCACTAATTTTAGAGAGGGGCTTATCCGCCCACAGAGGGCGGGTCGGTCACATCTCGTCCAGGAGAGTGTGGGCCCGCTAGATTTGATTCTTTGGCTATTTACTTCTCGATTATTTTGTTTTAAAGATATATGCGGGTGTCAACACACACGCCACCTAGCGGCTCCTATTTTTCTTTAAAATATTTCGTTTTCATGATAAGTTGAGATGTATTTGTTCACCATTTTCAATATCTACAGGGTTTATTTTATTACAGCAGTTTTGAGTCATGTTTTTTTAGGATTCATTTTCATTGATTATGCTGCTTCATTACTAAATTTGGGTGATGTGGTCAAATTCAAATGACCACAATTTTTTTTTAACCACGTCAACATACTGTTTTTCTTTGGTAAATCTGTAGCATAATTATGATAATATACCAAATATATGTGTAGAAAGTTTTGATGAAAAGTCACCGATCATTATTTTTTTATATAATGTAATGTTAAAAAAACCACATTTTTCCATAGACTTCAATGCTAAAGCAGTGTCATTTTCAAGTGGCTGTAGAGAAAAAAATAAGTCAATGTGATGTATTTTTTTTTTTCATTTCTTGTTTTCTTATGTAGTCAGGAATGATCCCTGAACGTTTCATAAAAAAGTCACCGACCAATCTTTTTTCCATTGAACACCCGCCTATGCCTTTAAATTTATAGTATATAACCCTACCCCCCCCCCCCCCCCCCCTACGCCCTGCTGTTAAAAGTACCCAGCGCTTGTAGTGGAGGTAGCGCACCTGTTGTGAGTGGGACAAACTAAAGGACTGGTCTAGGACGACGGCGATGGCGGCCGTTGGCAAGGATGGCAGTGTTGCCGTGAAAACGATGACGGATTGTGTAAGTGTTGCTACCAGAATCGAAAATCTAGGTGCGCTAGGTTGTAGCCAAAGGCCTAAACTGAGTATTCCATGCGTCAATAGACATTCTCACCGGGGAATTATTGAATACAGGTGCAGAAGGAAGGGCATGGAAGAAGAGCAAAATCGTTGGACACTAGTTGTCTCTGCAGCGTTTCTGATTGTAAATTAGGTCATTCTGACTTCTCCACAGGGGAGAAGCGGGGGGTGCCGAAGGTCCAGAAGTATCAAACCGCTTTAGGCCCTTCGGGGTGATTTATTTGTGTACATGCTACTACCGTTTCGGTATTGCTTTTGTTTGGTTGTTTTGAATCTGAAATACAACCCATCCACCCACCCTAGCTCGCTCTGTCCCTCCTACCTACAATATGCATTTGATTTAGTATTAAATACCGTAGACGTACTGTGTACGTCTACGCTACCCGCCCTTTAAATACATGTTGTCAACAAGCTATCCATTTCGAATATATCCCATTTGCCAGTTACGTTTATCAGCTGCACGTGAGTTCCGTGAACGGGTGCAATTGGCACAGTGGTTCCCTTAGGGCTCCAACGTGGTGGCGCAAACGTGCCAACGCATCCCCATAGGATTAGTATAGAAATATCGAAAATCTATTTTACAGCCTAGATTGATTATTTCTTCGGACAGAACTTGCAGAGAACATCATATCGTTGCGATTTCTGCGTAAGGTTGTCGGCTATCGGTATGTTTAATACGAAAACGACGACATTCTGACTTCTCCACAGGGGAGAAGCGGGGGGTGCCGAAGGTCCAGAAGTATCAAACCGCTTTAGGCCCTTCGGGGTGATTTATTTGTGTACATGCTACTACCGTTTCGGTATTGCTTTTGTTTGGTTGTTTTGAATCTGAAATACAACCCATCCACCCACCCTAGCTCGCTCTGTCCCTCCTACCTACAATATGCATTTGATTTAGTATTAAATACCGTAGACGTACTGTGTACGTCTACGCTACCCGCCCTTTAAATACATGTTGTCAACAAGCTATCCATTTCGAATATATCCCATTTGCCAGTTACGTTTATCAGCTGCACGTGAGTTCCGTGAACGGGTGCAATTGGCACAGTGGTTCCCTTAGGGCTCCAACGTGGTGGCGCAAACGTGCCAACGCATCCCCATAGGATTAGTATAGAAATATCGAAAATCTATTTTACAGCCTAGATTGATTATTTCTTCGGACAGAACTTGCAGAGAACATCATATCGTTGCGATTTCTGCGTAAGGTTGTCGGCTATCGGTATGTTTAATACGAAAACGACGCGGCCAGGTTGAGATGTGGAACGTATTGAGCCATGGCTGTAAAGGCCCGGGGCGACGGAAGGATTCGAAATATGCCTGCTGCGCCCGCCTTTCTCAAGGCGGTTTTTGGTCGCCTCTCGTCCAGAGTATTACCGCGAGATTAATTTGGTTGTGGTGTCTTAGGCTATGTACTTGTATTATATAAGTATGGAATCTTTTTCTCATTTTCAATGCTTCCCACCACCCCACACCCCGGCTGCCCCTCGTATCCCATACACACACCGCCACTGGCGTCGTGTGTATGGGACATTCATGCCTGCGTGCAGGTTCATGTAAACACAGACGTACGGTAGCGCCAGAGCGGCCTGTCTCGGAACTAAAATGCGGCAACAGCGATTGATTCAAACCATATCACAGGCCTCGCTGGTGGTAAATGGGCTTATATCTTCTTTTCTATACAATATTGTTCCAGTAATCACTGGCTAACACGGTTGCTTACTAACATACGGTAGTTCTCACTCCTGAGAAAAAGCTGAACATGCATCTATTTGTTGGGCAGAGCCATCTGTAAGGGTGATCCATGTCCTATTGTGTTAGTTTAGGGACCCGGTGCAACGTTTTTTTTCCTCTTTACTTAGCCGATGGCGGCTTTTTTCAAAAGCGGTGGTTGCCGAGTGTCCAGGTTCATGGACTAAGTACAGTATGGCACTATCAAGGAATCTGGTTGTTTATTCATCAAAATAAAATAAAGTCCCTCAATAATTATAACAATTCACTCTCTAAATTTATTTATAAATAACCAAGGGCAAGGTGCCGGTTATAGTACCAATGGCACTAGTGCACTCTAGGCCCAAACCATTGATCAGCTCAGATAAGAATGGTATGTCAGACTAGGCCTACTTCGCTAATCGGTTTCCTGGCCTAAGACTCGGCGTTTTAATGGGAATATAATGACTTTTTGCGGTCTTAATGGAATTATAATGGCACTTTGCGGTTTGAGGCGAGAGGCTTTCCCTTCGTTTGAAGGGACTCTCAACTTTGGGCCTAGACTGAGTGGAAGTTGAACAAATTACGTGACTACCACCACGTCCCTTGCGGTTGATGATATCTTTATTTACATTTCTTTTGAAATTGAACCCTGCCGCTCTTGGGCGTATTTGATTTTGTTTGATTTCAGGCATGCTCATTGCTGTGAGGAGTTGTCTCTGGTCTCTTTTGTCCAGTTGTTACAATCATTACGAATGGGAAACGTTTCACATTCTACAATCTCCAATGATATCGATGTAGGCCTAGGCTACTCTAGATTCGAATGTCCATAGATAATATTTTAAAGATATTGGACATTTAGATCTAAATACTTAATCCAAACCTTTTCAATATAGTGCATGATAACGCCTGGATTAGGTGGATACGTTAGTATCCATGGTTAGCTGCACTGCTCGTCCAAGATGTAGACGTTTCTAGTTAAAATGTATTGCCTAAAAATGTTCACAATTACCCATTAACATTTTACAAATATTCAATTAAACTTTACTCTACCAATGATAACCATTTTTCGTTAGTCACCTTTTATGATTATCATTATACTTATCTTGATACAGTTACCATAATAATATTCTTTTTTCCCCATTATAATATTCTTGATATTACTTGTTGTACCGTAGTAAACTTTTGCCATGACATAATATACATGACTGCAGCTCCAGAGATTGATCTTAAATTTTGGTTTAGCCAAGATTACCTGTAGGTCTATAGGAACAGCTTCTCGATTGATTGATATATTAATTATAAAATTATCACACATTTTAGTTATCTATGTTGCATAAAAGTAGAACAAACCTACAACCTAGTTATCTATCGAGGCTCCTGGGCTTTAACTCAAACAAGTTGGTCCTCGGTATGACCGTAAAGTGCCTTTCTGTCTCTTTTTATTCGGGGAGACACGTTGTTCTGTCAGGTATGTTGACATGATAGGAAGGGGAATCCCAGAATTCTGACGTCACTTTTTTTACTCAACCCAAGGGACGGTATTACTTTGCACGTGGCAATGTTGACAAGTCTGGGAGTCGGCACCTCTTTTGTGACGTAAGACAGTGTAGTCTGGGAGTCGGCACCTCTTTTGTGACGTAAGACAGTGTGACGTAAGCCAGTTGACAGCTCTCCGCTCGGCCGGTTGAAAGTAAAAGTAATGGCAAATGGAATCTGAATGAAGGAAATGGAACGGAATTTTTTTGGGTGTTTCTGCATCTTATAGAAATGGTTGAAAGTAAAAGTAATGGCAAATGGAATCTGAATGAAGGAAACGGAACGGAACTTTTTTGGGTGTTTCTGCATCTTATAGAACTGGTTGAAAGTAAAAGTAATGGCAAATGGAATCTGAATGAAGGAAACGGAACGGAACTTTTTTGGGTGTTTCTGCATCTTATAGAAATGGTTGAAAGTAAAAGTAATGTGATAAATCATGTTTTAAATATTTAGATGTTTATTAGCAAATATAAATGATTCGATTTAGGGAATTTTATGATTATTAAAGTTGTTTAAGAACAAGCTGGATTAAACCATGAGGCTTTCATTTTTTTTACGAACGACTGACTTTTACGACCAACTTTTTTTCCGACCAACTTTCAACTCTTTTTTTCCGACCAACTTTCAACTTTTTTTTCCGACCAACTTTCAACTTTTTTTCCGACCAACTTTCAACTTTTTTTCCGACCAACTTTCAACTTTTTTTTCAAAAAAACTTTCAACTTTTTTCCGGCCAACTTTCAACTTTTTTTTCAAAAAAACTTTCAACTTTCAACTTTTTTTCCGACCAACTTTCAACTTTTTTTTCAAAAAAACTTTCAACTTTCAACTTTTTTTCCAACCAACTTTCAACTTTTTTTCCGACAAACTTTCAACTTTTTTTTGACAAACTTTCAACTTTTTTTTCAAAAAAACTTTCAACTTTCAACTTTTTTTCCGACCAACTTTCAACTTTTTTTTCAAAAAAACTTTCAACTTTCAACTTTTTTTCCAACCAACTTTCAACTTTTTTTCCGACAAACTTTCAACTTTTTTTTGACAAACTTTCAACTTTTTTTACGACCAACTTTCAACTTTTTTTCGACCAACTTTCAACTTTTTTTACGACTACCCTCCCCCTTCTTCATCCTTCCCCCTACTCCTCTTCTCCCCTTCCCTCTTCTCACCTCTTGCTTTAAGTTATCATTTTCCTCCGTTTTAACTCCATAACGCCACAACGATTGAATACTATTACTTATGCCCCAAAAACGATTGAAAGCCCATACTTCAATTAATTCAGAAAGTTCAACTGTTTATAAGTAGATCTGATCTATCTGTCTGATAGATATCATATTAAAAAATGCGACTAGTATCATGTACCACACAGTCAAACTAATAAATCTGACACCAATTGATATGGGGGAATATGAACTGGACAGAGGAAAAGGCTGATAAAAATGACATGAGGGCAGCTGTATGGTCGACCCGAATGGGGTCGGTAGACCCTTCTCAGGAATGTTAATACAAAAACCGATTTCATGCTGTCTTGTCTCTGTCTCTCTCCCTTCTTCTCTATCTCTATTTCCTGGGTATGATCATAAACTGCCTCCCTCTCAGCTCTCCCGCCCTTGATATAACCATATCACCACTCACTCTATCAAGGCTCATAACTCTAAAATATGATATCGGTACTTTTTTTCTTTCCTCAGTTTACCAAGTGTTTGAGAATGTGGCAGAGAGCTACGACGTGATGAACGACGCGATGAGTGTGGGCGTCCACCGACTGTGGAAGGACGCGTTTATTGATCGTCTTGGTCCTACCCCAGGTACCCGCCTGATCGACGTGGCTGGGGGTACAGGTAATATACTTTATATCACCTTCACCAGGGTTCGTGCAGGGCCTTAAAATCACTGAAAGTCCATCATTTGAAAATTGTCTTAGGTCCTTGTGTAACTGCATCCCTGGTCTTGTATTATATTAGGTACAGTGGAACCCCGCTTATGCGACCACCCTTGGGACTGAACAACTTTTGGTCTTATACCGAGGTGGTCGCATTATAGAGGGGCTAATTTAATAGAGGAAAATTCAGGACTGAGAAAAACTGGTCTTATCGAGGGGTGGTCTCTATAACAAGGTGGTCGTTATGCGGGGTTCCACTGTACATATCATGACAGAAGTCTACGTGTTAATGGTTCCAGAAGATGGTGAAAAGTAAGGAGAGGTTTCTCCATGCTTCCAGAAGCTGATAAATGATAATTCTATGTACCAATACCCAAGAAAACTGTGTAAGACCGCCAGGAGATTTCTGTAAGGCTCTGGAAGCCTGATGAAATATGTTATATTTTAGAAATATCTAGAATATATATACGGCCCCAGTCACTGTAGGGTCAGACCTATCATCCACTCCTGTACTATGAAGACATCAAGCTGATTGACTGACTGACTGACTGACTGACTGACTGACTGACTGACTGCCCTGGGGCCATTAGAGAGCCATGTTCTAATATTTTCTGTATATTGAAATATTAACATATGTGAATTGTGGATCAATAAAGAAGCCATTCAGGAATCCTCCTGCAGATCCTTAATTGTTCTACTAGAGTTATTCTTACAGCTCAACTAGGTCGACCGGAATATCAACACAACTATAATTATATTTGATAGTTCCCTGATATACAATATCTCATTCGATTGACATTACGTCATGTGATGTGCCTGCTCCCCAGACATCAACATACAGACCCTTAACCATAATTCTCTGCGCTCCTCCTGCCCCCTCCCCAAACTCTCAAAACAAATCAAGAACTTTTCTCAGGATACATTTATATAGATTAGTTGTATATCAAATAAACGCTTCAATAAAGGGATTTTTCTAGGCAGTCCAATTTTATCCTAATGAATAATTGTGCGTTAAACTGCAGGGTCTTCGCGGGGAAAAGCCTTGAATTTGGACTTAATAGATTCAAGGGCTTGGAAGGTATGGACACAAGGCATTTTGTTCCAAGGGCCTGGCAAATCATCATACTGCTACACTATATCTATTTCTGTTGGCCTAATCAAAACCCAGTTCGCTACACCTAATAATAGATATGAGTAGACTATACATGCGCTGAATTTTTCCTCATTTCTACAGGTGACATAGCCTTCAGGTTCCTCAATTATGCCAGGAACCAAGCCTCTGCACAAGAAACGCAGAACGACTTCACACTGGAAGGTGCTATAGACCCGATATATGCTTCTATGTACGAGGAGGAGGATGGAGATCCAGGACCCAGGGAAAAGACTGAAACTCATGTGACTGTGTGTGATATTAACCAGGCTATGTTGGACGTGGGGAAGCGGAGATCAGAACGATTATATCTCAAAGGAGGTAGTAAACTTTAATTGGATATTTGTAAATAATTGGGTGATTTTGTTTTTAACTTTGGTTTTACATTTAAAAGCGGTTCCTCTAAGAAATAATCTTAAAGCAGGAAAAGACAACCATTTAGATTTAAATTTCCTGATACGTTCATTATCAAATTGAAGTTTGGATAATTTAAAGGAAAATAAAGAATGTTAGTTTAATGTATTACTTCATGCTTTTAAAATTTCCTGTTTTTTCGTTCTAAATTATCAACTTGGTTACACCAATTCGAAGAATATCAAAACTCTGTGATACCACATATAATACTTTCGGAATGAAATGAAGTAGCGAAAATTTGAATCTAAAAGAACTGACAACATTAATTGAAAAAATAAAGTTTCCAATTTTGATATACTCCAATGTCCTTTATTTTTTTTAATATAAAAAAAGTATTTTAAGTGAAGAGATTACATACAGATACCAGCGTCGATCAGTTGTTTTTATATAGTTTTATTGTTGGTACGACCTTCCAGGATTTTATTATCATTTCTATTAGTTTATGTCCTAATATGCCTTTATGTTACTTGTGTGTAGTTATTATAATATGCATAAGTAGCAAATTGGGTCAGACCGCTTTACTCTGATTATTGAGGGTCATTAAATTATCATTCATTCATGCTTGCGAAAAGGCTTGGTATCTGTAACCAGATTATATGTGGAAACCCTGTCAGTAATCTGATTGACTCATACTAATTGACTCCTGACTGACACACATCCAATATTCTTCTTGCTTCTCACCAAATTCAGGTATGTCGTGGGTTAAAGGAAATGCTGAATGCCTACCTATGGAGGATAATAGTTTTGATGCCTACACCATCGCCTTTGGTATTCGTAACACAACACATGTAGATAAGGTACAGATATAATTATCAAATATTTTCTCTTTCTCATGTTAAGGGGCGAGGGACCTGTTTTGTGGTGTCAGAGGTATAAATATGGTCGGGGGTGGGGGTGGGGGCAGAAAATGTACAATCAGCAGATCTCCACATTGAGAGAAATTCTGCTAAATTAGGTTGACAAATGATAAACACTAGGTATGTCGGTGTATCTTTGATATTGATGCAACACATCTGATTGAACCTCATTTTTTTTAATTGGAATAATTCGAGAGAGGATTGGTGAAGGCGAATTGTACAGTTTCTGATACCCAGACCCATATGGTAAACTGGGAAGAGCTATCCACAAATGCTTTCCTGGTGTCTCGGCTTTGACCAATAAACATTACATATTCATATTTAAAGTAATTCTTCCTCTTCCTGATTTATATAGCACTCTTTGTATTTTGTCTTACTATAAATACTTTTACTATAAAGCCTGCTACCTCACGTGTCCCATAATATTGTATCTCTCCATGGTACCACATATTACTTAAATATTATTTTAAGCTATGAGTTATTAAGTTAACTCGATTGTATTTGTATACGTCGAATTGTACTATATACTAATTTAAAGTAACTAGGAAACTTGTTTTATTATAATGACTTTTATGAAATGAAATGTTAACTGCACCCAACGAATTGTATAACACACATGGTCAGGGCACAACGAAAACCACTCTTCCGAATTTTTAATGTTTTATTCCTTTATTTAATAAACTGGGTTAGGCATGTGCCTGCCTACTTATTTTGGGGGATCAAGCTATTTGCCTGATTTGCACCCCAGAATGAGCGTGACCAGGCTTCTCCCTGTAAAAAAAATCGTTTAAAAAAATTATTGTGGACAGTATTGTTTTGAAATACCCTGTTGTCAGTTGTCATCATTTCTTACCGTGTTGGGTTGATTTCATTTGTTTACTTCCTTTATTTTCAGGTTTTAAGCGAAGCATACAGAGTTCTCAGACCTGGGGGTCGCTTTATGTGTCTAGAGTTCAGCCAAGTGACAAATCCTTTATTGAGATCGTAAGTATAATAAAGAAATATTTTATTTGGACGACACAAGTACACAACCGTCCCCTGTTGATGGTACCATGCAACTGAAGAACATCACATTCTTCAGACGTGGATTACTAAGACCTCTTTTGTGCCCTTGGTGATGTGATATTAACTTCATCAGATATATAACAAATGATGTTAATAAGGAATTCCACCCTAAGTATTACACTGATCCCGTACAAGGGGTAGCAGTCTTTATTAGAGAATAAAAAGAACTCCTTCTTCCCAATGAGAATTTCACTGGTTTGGCACTACATGGTTTCGCTAATAATAGCTCGTCAGGCAACTGGCATCAAACTGATGTCAGTGTGGGGATATTGAAAAGGGTGCAAAAAATCACCCCATCTGCATTTTTGAGAAAATAAAGAGAGAAATCCCAGTACCCAAAACTCATATCAATTAATTGTGTTTTAAATCTGGAATAGTCCCCCCTCGTGGAGTCATAGCATTTATGAAAGCCTATCGGGGATGGACAATGTTTGGCGGCAACCTTCCTACATCGTCGTCACCTTATACCTGTGTATTTGGGGTGGGAGCTAGCCCCAAACGATTTTTCACTTGGTGGTCCCTATTCACCCTTTTCAGTCCCTATGCTATCGATTGTATGTAAAAAAAAAAATTAAAAGAATATAATAAAGAAATAGATCATGAGTGACTAAGCCTGAGCCTGTTGTATACTATAATGTACCCGACGCTGCAGCCAGAGGGCACATTTGTTTTTAACATTTCTTTATTTATTTTTATTTACTTTTATTTATTTTTTTTATTTACAATTTTTATACAGCTAATCTTCCGTGAGATTACAAATGAACATAAATGGGCATGCACAGTGTACAAATAATATTATGAACAATGGATGTCATGAACACTTGAGGATAATGGGCTCACGGGTGATAATTCAACAGAAATACCATGGTCTTCCTCCCACTGCTGTGTCTAGCTAGACTATACCTTATGTAAAAATACTACTCGAGATCAAGTTAGATTAAACACATAATCACATAAATCAAATAAGGTAACAAAATGAAGTACTCTTTAGGATAAGAATAAAAGTCATGGTCAGTTAGATTAGTATTGGAGCACAATAGTGGCATGTGCCAACCTATTAGTTTTGTATGGCTAGGGTGGAACCCTGTCTTCCGCCATATCCTGAATGTGACAATTAATGTACGTTAACGCATAAACATAACCTGAATGTCTTATAGGTACAAGTTACAGATCAAACAAATCTATGTATAAATTGATGGGGTAATGAGATGAGATGTGGTGATAATTAAGAGAATACATGTGAAAATGGAAATTTGGAAAACATTATGACAAACACAACATCTGAGGGCAGTATTTCGTTTAGTCAACACCAAATTCCCTGTTGTGGTTTCTGGTTGGTGTGAAACAACCACAAAACCACAAAGCGGCCCGATATACTTTTACCAGTCCGTTTACAGTTTGTGCATTTCGCCTCGGGATTATACACCAAACTGTGCACCAGCAGGCCCGAAATGTCGGTCATCATTCCTTTAATAATGATAAGAATAATTAAGTTTATTCAACAATCAACGGTCGGCTAAGTGTAAAAGAACCATATGTCTAAAATATGACCAAATTTAAAAATTGATTAAAAGGCTATATTGCACATGCTATCGCACAAAATGACTGCAATCTTGATAGAAGGAAAATAAACCTAAGATACCTAGCTCAAGGTAAAAAATTAAAGACAGTCACTCCCAAATTAGATCTAATAAGTAGATCTTTCATTACTACAGTGCCTTATTTGTGGAACGAGTTGGACCCAGGGCCCCAAAATATAGAAACGCTAAAGGAGTTTAAGAGATTCTTGAAGTACCATTATGCTTCCGATTTACAGGAAGAAAAATGAATGTATAAATAGCCAACCACATAATCTGTATATAATAATAATATAGCTATACCTTTACATAAAGGTAACTAATAGGGTTGAAGACATGTATCCTTACATTAAAACAGTAAGTACAACCCAATAAACCAAGGAAGCTATGATATGGGGTCAGGTTAAGTTGTTGTGAATGTAAAATTGTTGTAGATAAATATAAGAAATATAGAAACAACACATTTCAGGAATCTAGGAATTGAAAATGAAAATGAGTATATAGCTCACCGTATATGTAATAAGAGTGACGAAAGCACTCATAAGTTACCATGTGACATGTTATATCTACTGCGGCTGCTACTGTAATATGAAGACTCACGGAACAATGTATTTGGGTAGCCGGGAGCCTGGAAGATTTACCAGACCCCCCTTTATTAAACAACAATCACAACATAAAGTGAAATAAGAAAAAGCAATTTTATGAGACCTTCCAGTGTGGAGGGTCTGAGCAGAATGACCGACACACACGGGGATCTCTACCTCGGAGGGAAAGTCATGTGACTAACCTCTGACCACTAGTGGCGGTACCTGGTGATATAAACATCTCAACTCTCTCTCTCTTGAGATGGTTAATATCTACTGCGGCTGCTACTGTAATATGAAGACTCACGGAACAATGTATTTGGGTAGCCGGGAGCCTGGAAGATTTACCAGACCCCCAACCCCCCAGCCGCAGGAAAAGTAATGATTATAACAGGTACAAGCAATGAATAACAAATAGGCAAGAAAAAGAACATCGAGATCAATATTAAGAATAAAGTTTCAGAGCATCTGAAACTTGCACATCTTTGATTAGCCTGGTCTCCACATCAGAAGACAAATAGAGAAGAACGCTGAGGCTCTTCCAGTCCCCAAAATTTTTGATATCATACAGGGGCATACCTAGTCTACTTAGGAACGTGGCTGATCCACGTCGAATACTGTGACAAGTGTAATTACCAGAAATACCTGCCTGTGAGAGGCTACCTTTCAAAAGCTTAGCAAACCAAGAGTAAGAGATAGGTTTCTTCTTTCTTGGTAAGCAAAAAATAGGGTCTGACCCAGCAGGGGAAAAAACTTTGAAATAACGCTTTAACCACTTAACTGGGCATAAAAGGGAGCCCTTAGATTCCAGAACTGGAATAGATTGAATTCTTTCCCTAAACTGGATGGTTTTAGAGGAGGAAACTAAAACGATGAAACCATAGTCTGTAAATGAAACATCAGACCAAGTAAGCATATGCGTAGAATTAGTAAAATGACCCTTTCTAAGCAAGCAACGAAAGCTAAAGCACAGGGCACACCAAAACACGAAGTGGGACCAATCGGAGTGATCCAACACACGATAAATTGAAATAAGATGGGAGGGCAAAAGGGGGTCAGACTGTAAGGCACAATCCCCCAAAAGACGCCTAGCACCTCGCAAGGTACACTTAACCAAAAAACTACCCTTGGCCAAAGGGGGGACCCCATACATTTCGTGTAAGGACCAGAGGGCACTAAGATAATTAGCAATAGAGGAATAAGCCAAAAACTTAGTCAAATAGGTAATATATAAGCACACCACCTCTACAGAGGCAGGAAGAGGGGACAACTCATACTCCGAGCAAAAGCGAAGAAATCTAAACCACTGGGACTTCCTGGTTATCCAAGTGTTGTCCGCCCAACAGAGTGTCTGAACCTTTGAGCAGTCCTCCATCAGTTGAACCAGAGAGGCTGTGAAAACAACAAAAAGAAAAATTCACAGGAAAACCAAAACAAGTCAAAGTGCGGGAAGAAAAAATTCTAGATAATGAATCAGCAAAAATATTTTCTTCCGATGGAATATAACAGGCCGAAACTTCAATATCCCACAGGGCAGAACACCAAAACAACTCGCGCAACAAGCACATAGCTAAAGGGTTACTACTTCTACCAGTCTGTATCATGGACATAACTTGTGTGTTATCAGTATGAACCATAACCGACCTACCCTGAAGAATTCTATTCCATCTCTTAACCGAAACAATAATAGGCCATAACTCCAAAACATTAATGTTAGTATCCGATAAATCATCCTGAACTGGGGCAGACTCAAAGTGGTCGCAAGGAGACTCCCTAAAACTCCAACAACCGTAGAAAAAATCAGGGCCCAAGTAACCGCCGAAACCTGATAAGGATGAGTCAGTATAAATATGAATGGCAGGGGCATAATAACTAGACATCTTTTTAATGCCATTAAAGACAGGTAGAAATTTACTCCACCACTGTAAATCCTGCTTATACATAAGACCCAACTTGACCTTAGCTAAACCTTTAGTAGCTCTAAGTAGAGAATACAATCTGCGACAGAAGGTTCTACCACCCTTAATAACCACAGCACAATGCGCTAAATAACCGGTTAGACGTTCAAGATCTTTTCTAGTACAGGAACTTTTGGATAAAGCAAGGTTGACCATATCTAAAGCACGATCGATTTTTTCCTGAGGGAGCCTAAAACACCAACAGGATAAATCAATAATAATACCTAGATATAAAGGAGTGTGGGTGGGAGTAATAACCTTGTTAAAGTTTATATTAAAACCCACAAATCTCAAAAGCTTTATTAACACATTCTGGCGAAAAATACACTCGTCAAAACTATCACCAGCCAAGAAAAAATCGTCAATATAATTTAGGCAAGACATACCCCACACAGACATAAGCTTAGCAACGAAACCACTGTAAGTATTAAATATAAAAGGGGCAGACTTAATACCAAAACATAATGCATTATCTCTAAAATAACGATTTTTACCAGCATAACTCCAAACATAACCGAAAAAATTCCTATGCGGAGGGTAAATGTTAATGGTCCTATAAGCATTAGAGATATCGACAACACATCCATAACCATCTTTGGTAACCAAGTCAATAGTATCATAAACACGGTAAAAGGCAAATTTTTGAGCAGTGTCTTCCATACAGTTATTAACAGAAATCACGGGCCGCGAACAATCTGTAATAGGGCGTAACCGACCATCCTTGCGCAATATTGCCCCAAGAGCATGAACACAAGCAGGTTTTTCATCAACTAAAGAAATATTACCATTTACCAGTTCGGTGCTAACCGTTAAGTCCATTTTAGAGACTATCATAGGATCTAGAATAGAAGCATAATTATTCACCTCATAAGAAACCTCCGTACCATCGTCGATTACTTTAAAACCACGACAAGTACCGTTCAGAATAAACTGAACTAGGTCAGGATCATTTAAATTATGCGAATCTACATCTAATAAAGTTGCCACTCGACACGGCTTCAGCTGGGTAGGGACCCAGTCTAAGAAGTAAATACACGAACATGTACCTTTGTAACACTTGTCAGTTAAATGGAGAAACTGGTTGTCGTATACTCGCACACTCTTAACATAACCTGCTGGTAAATAACCAGATCGCAACAATAGTTTCATATCAAAAGTATCGGCATTACCAACATGATAAGGAGAAACAAATGTAGCTGGAATGTCCCAACAAGATAAGTCACTTGGAGTAGTAATCACACATAAAGGCAAACGTCCGCCATCTTGGCAACAAACATACGGGTAACCTGAGTTAACTTCCGGTTGAACGTCAACCAAAACATCAAACACACTACGTTTACAATCAAAGTCAGTATCAAAAATAATTTCAGACTCGTAATTGAAAGAAGTAACGTCAAATTCAACACAACAGTCATCGACAAAAAAATCATAAGTATCGTTAAAGTCAGGAACAAAACTAGTGAACGGCTCACTGGGCGGACAATGGTCAACCGGAAGGCTAAAACCGGAAGAGTCACTGAAACAAAATGGCGGCATAACAACACCAACCGATTGAAAATTTTCCGGACAAAATACATGATACTCTTCAAATACATTCGGTTCAACAATACAGCTATCGGGCAAAACGTTCACAATGCCAACTGGTACATTCTTATCGATAGCAAGGTTTGTACTAACAACTTTAGACCCACTAGTCGCATGAAACGAACCCTCTTTCTTGCCTACCGGCACCTATGCGTTATTGCTAGACCCAGACTTGCAGCTAGATCTCGGGTGAGACCCCGAACAATTGGAACATACGTGAGGAAATTTACAATCATTATTCGAACATGAACCTTTGTTGTAACCCCAACAAACACCTTTCGGTTCCTTCTTTTTAGAATCAATTGGACTAGACTTAGTTTTGACCAGGGCAGAAGATTTACGTGCGTAATCGTGGCTGAGAAACCTTAACGCGTAGCCCATATGGCCAGCCGAATACGCTTTAACACCTTTTGTTTTAGCTAGCTCCCTAACTGCCTCGTCGTACTTACAGAGGCCCTTTGTTTGGTACGCTTGCGTACTAGCCTTCTCGGCGACAAAGCAGTTGTGTTCTAGCATTCCTTCTATGTCACTACCAGATCTAAACTTCTCTAACATGAGGGCACCGTGGCAGTACCATAACTTTTCAGTGGTCATGAATTTACCCCGTTCATCTTTCGGCAAAAACCTCTTAATTTTAAATGTATTCTTACGTTTTGCAGTACTCTTGCGACTAGACTTATGCTTCTTGTCCGAACTGGTAGACGAAGAACTGGAAGAGGAGCTGCTTGACGAAGAGCTCGAGGAGGAGGAAGAGGGACTTCTCACACGCTGGTGGTGTTTCCTAACACCATGGGAACGTCTGCGGGGCCTTCCACGAGAGTCATCCGACTCTGAAGACGAGGAAACAGCGGATTTCTTATGCTTGGTACGTTTCACCGGCAGCTTCCCCCTGGAGCCCCCGGGGCGGGCAGGAGAAGGCTGTCTGTTAGCGAAAGTTCCTAGGAGATTTTCCAACCTATCAAAGCGCTCAGTTGAATCATCCGCCACAGTGGCAAGCCGTCCGACAGCTGTTTGAATCACACCTACTGCTGTGTGCAGGTTGTCAAATTCAAAACGTTGTACCGGTTGTACAACAGGTCCCCGCACAATGTTATTACCAACAATCCCGCCATTGCCGGCCGGGACATTAACATTTCCACCATGTGCATTACCAACATTCAACGGGACATTACCAGCTGGGACATTACCAACAGGGACATTGCCAACAGGGACATTGCCACCCAGGGCATTACCAACTTGGACATTACCACGGACATTCTGAGTGCCTATACCATCAAAAGGCGGAGGAGCAACCTTCTTAGGCCAGACAGGTACGTGTAACCTAGCTCCCTTCTTACCACCTTTTTCCAACCCCTTGACCGGGCCTGGACGCTTTAGCCGACCCAGCCGAGGCGGAGAGTTTCGGAAAATCAACCATAGAACCTTCCCAACATTTGTCAGTGACAGCCTTAGTATTCTGCTTTGGAGTGACTACTTTGTCTTTCTTGAACTGCGAAGCAGTCGGAGTCCAACGTGACCAATCTATCAGTCGAGATACAGATTCACTTTCAGATAACTCGTGTTTAAACGACATATCCGAGTCCACAGTAAGTTCACATTTCGCTCCCGTCGGAGGGAAATGTTTTGTGTTGCACCTCTTACAGAAGCGCATGCGTTTGCCAGCCATGGCCAAACGCACCGGTAGTATCTCAGTAGCCAAAGAAATTTTATGAGACCTTCCAGTGTGGAGGGTCTGAGCAGAATGACCGACACACACGGGGATCTCTACCTCGGAGGGAAAGTCATGTGACTAACCTCTGACCACTAGTGGCGGTACCTGGTGATATAAACATCTCAACTCTCTCTCTCTTGAGATGGTTAGTAAATAGAACAAATATGTTATTACTGAGGAATTAAAATATGGCCATAACATTTGGTCTGATAAAGGTGAGGAAAACTAATATTACTTATAACGAGAAACAAAAATTGTTAAGGTCTTTAGCTCCTTGAAATAAATATGTAAAGAAGATTTAAATATTTACCCACCTAGTATAAGGGGGTATAATCTTAGTCGAGAGTACCAGAACAATGTATTTTGTTCTAGTAGCAATTAGTACAGGTAGAACATAGAGAGCCATAAATCTGGCGAAAAACAGTTGTTAATATCCATGTAAGACTGAGTAAGCATAAAATGCAACCTCAAAAATATATTAATATTCAGGGGCATTAAACCCTGTATTCTGTATTATTACTTTTGTTAGACTGTATGATGTATGTTATAATTATAATATTAATGTTATTACATATCCGAGAATAATAATGTTGTAGTAAATGTAATTGTAGTAATAGGTCATGGCCTCATGGGAAGACCAAAATTGTTTGACGTGAGGACCTTTTTCTCTATAAAACTTTGATTGATGTAACTGTATAAAGAGAAATAAAAATACTTAAATATATATATATATTTTGTATTAGGGATAGGTCGTCAGAGAATGTACAATCAGTAATTCTTAGTAAATTCTGCTAAATTAAGCTAGAAATAATAAACAGGAGGTATATCAATCTGAGTATATTTGGCATTGGGTTGATTGAAACATTCTCTTCCGTTATGTTGAACTGTACTTTAAACCTCATTTTAGTCTTAAATTTGGTCTAGAATGACAGAGCCTTCTCTTTTATATTTGCAGGGTGTATGACCAATATTCCTTCCAAGTAATACCAGTCATGGGGCAGCTGATAGCACAAGACTGGAAGTCCTATCAGTATTTAGTAGAAAGCATTAGGAAATTCCCTCCACAGGTAAAAGCATCTATAGTTTTATGTTCTCTTTATTTTAGAAGTTAAATCTGCATTCTCAGTTATTACGACAGAAATATCTTACTCATATTATGACTTATGAGACTGACTTTATCAATAGTATGCTACTGTTTTATGTTTGAGCGATAGTGAAACCACCACAGGAAATGATGTCGGCTGGTCCTATGAAACCCTAGCTGTAGCAAAAACAACCAAAAATTCTTCTAAATTTTGGTCCGAAGACTTACATGGGTTGGATATGAACAGAACAGAAAGTAGAAAATCTCTAGTTTTTGACCGATGTTACCTGAGAATACACAAAATCACAATTCAGCCGTTCATAAATAATAGTTGGACTAACTATTTTTGGATAGAACAATTAGTTTGATAGCATCTTTTTAGTATGAAGCCTTCCCTTATTTAACATTAAGTCATAAGAATGTAAATGACTTAATGAATTCACATTGAACCCGATGCAACTGGGTTCTTTTTCCTTGATCAGACTTTAATTAACTTTAGAGCAGATCTTGAATTTACCGTTTGCTGGTCTCATGTATTGAGCACATGATCCCAACTGTCTCCATGTGTTTTTTTATTGATATTTATGATTATTTATATCGTTTGCAGGAAGAGTTTGCAGACATGATACGAGAGGCAGGCTTTAGAAGAGTTCGTTATGAGAACCTGACATTTGGAGTGGCAGCCATACATTCTGGCTTTAAGTTATAACATTTGTAGATGGCAGTTATGCAATAATTATTTGGTTTAAATGCTGTACGATGGGTGCCATAAAATGGTTCAATAAACATTTGAAATATTTTGGTTTTTTAACTTTTAGATAATTCATGGAAAATCGGAATTTTGTTTAGGTATTTCATAAGTTTATGTTAACGAAATTCAAAATACAAAACGTGAATCATTGTTAGGAATAAATATAGGCAGAATTTTTTAATAATATTATTGGTCATCGTGACGTTTCAAACGCAAGCAATTATGAATTGATGTCAGAATTATGTTGATATTGAAGCATGAAAGGTAAAACAAAACCATTTGACTACAAAGGTCAGTTATGTCAATGTGGGGATGCTGCCAACTTTGTGTGTGACCTACGTAAATAAACTATATATAGTCAAGCTAGATGCCTTGTCGATTTTTGTGTGTGACGGAAAATGAGCCTAATTCGCAAAATTGTTATTTTTAAAAGTTTTATTCACTAGAACAATTGGTAGAAATATTCTCATTTTCGGGGTATAAAGCGCTTTAAGATGTATCAATACATTTACAAAATCTCAAGACCATAATAATATGTTCCTCCGTTTCTAAGGTCATGCTAATGGAATATAACTACTTTAATAGTAATTGTCCAACCAGAAATATCAGTCACTTTTTTCAAAGACATACAAATACTTATATATGTGCTAAAGATTAACATGTTTGGAGTCCCTCTGATCCCATCGTTATACATATGATGGTATCTCAAAATCCTTTTGCTTTTCTTTACTTATGACTCATTTTTCTAACATCACAATTATGTGTTATTTGATAATCCTGGTATCCAGTATACTTACGGGGAAAGACTTCCTACTAATTTAAGACCAAAAGATATCATAGGTGTGTTTCCGATTGCACCTCCCCGCCCCCTCCCCCACTACCAGAACAACTTAGCTAAAGCTTTAAGCATGAAAACAAGCACATTATTCGCATAATTTCAGGGATGCAAGTCTTCAGTGTTTGTACTAAAATTGATTTGATTTGAAGAATCTTTTATTCGTCAACAATGACAGTTACATTTAGAAAGACAAACAGGTCGACAGACCTCTGGGAGAATCCCAGTTCTTCCAGCCGTTCTCAGTAATCAGTAATTTCAACCTTCGCCACAAAAAAGGGGAAATCTCTCACAAATCACACTATTGATAACAACATATCTTTAAACTTTTTTTTTAAATCAAAATATCCAATGGACCAAATTTCGTCAAAACTTTCAAAAATAAAAATTCTCTGAAATTTCATTTTGTCATCAAAAAGTTTGTCTTTTAATCAGTTTAAATATTATGTACATCTAGTCGAGGCCCTAAATAAAATAATAACTATCTATATTTATTCTGGTATGGCCAAATCCCGTCTTGGATCCCAACGATTGTACCCAGTCACGAGAAACAGCCTATACGCATAACCAGTTCTCACAACATTATACCTGCTCACACTAGTGGTAAATAGAGAGAATGGAACGAGCAGTTAGTACCGAGTTTCATTCGCCATTTATTACATGTTCCTAACATAGAGAAATATTGAATATAAACCTTAAATTTGTCTTGGGTTTTGAATCGTCATACAATATCTAAAAATAACCCCACCACATTTTGAAATGTTATCGAACCCTCTTTAATTACCGCATCTCTCAGGTGGAATGCTCATATATATAATAAAGCTTAATCCTCACTATGTTGAACACCTTAAATAATAAAGACCACGATAATTTCGCGAAATTCTGATATTGGGTAGGGGTTCAATATATGTAATGCATGATCCCAGTCCCAGGTGTAAATAAAAACATTCACAGTGAGTTTGAATTTGTTTCCTTCTTACTTAGATTCTTCCTATTGCTCCCCAATAAAAGATCGAAAGCCCAAATATTGTTATCTCGGTTTTCTTTTTAGCGAAGGCATAAGTAGTAAATAGTGAATGGAACTTGGGTAATCGAATAATTATCAGACTTGATGCCTATATAGAAGACAATCATAAAAAAGGGAAAACAGGTATAGTACAGCTACTCTCTCCCCCATGCATGCAAACGAAACTGAACCAGTCAACAATATACAACTGGTTGATTTCTTACTATCTGAAGCATTGCATCATCTCTTATCGATTGACTGTAATGGCAATGAGAATATTACCATCGAGGTGTCATGTGTATCAGAAGCAGAGTGGCGCAGTGGAAGCGTGCTGGGCCCATAACCCAGAGGTCCGAGGATCGAAACCACGCTCTACTAGATGTTTTTTTCTTCCAGCACAGTATTGTTTAAGAAAATGAAAAATCAAAGTTACCTGATCTAACAGGATGTCTTTCCATGTTACCGAAAGAGGCTATCTGATTCAGAATACGGTTATCAACTAGTAAGTTCTGGTAGATTAGGCTGAAAAAATAAATACTAAGTATCACTATAATTATTAGGATAGGGTGTCCTTTGCCACCAGAAGCAGAGTGGCGCAGTGGAAGCGTGCTGGGCCCATAACCCAGAGGTCCGTGGATCGAAACCACGCTCTGCTAGACTTTTTCCCAGCACACTTTCGTCATTATGTCTAATAAAAAAACGAAACGAAACGATAGTTATCTGATCTCTTATAATTATCTTTTCCTATTATAGAAAGTGGCTATTTGATTCACAATTCGCTTATAAGTATGCTATATTCAGGTTCGAGGGAAAAACAAGTTGCACGATAATAAATTGATATGAGAAATTAAGTAGGCCTATATATGTGCAATTAAACTATCGATTGAGTACAGAAATAAACAGCTAAACTCATGATATTAATCATATATCTATTGCGTTGATTCATTTTTCTAATATGTTTATTTAATAACAAATATTTTGGAACTCATAATTTATTGGAAGGAATTGTTGAATGTGAATTGTACATTTCCTAACACCCGTACCCATATTATTATAATTATAATATATACATGTGAATCAATAACATCTATGGGTTTGCTCGCTAAGATAGGGACTAAAACTTAAAGTTGCCTTACCTAACTTATTTTTACAAGATTCAATACAATAATTCTGTTTATACTAACAGTTGTTTTTATGGTAATAACATCTGAAATGCCATAAACATCCTGACTTCCAACTGTTCTCATGGAGATGTCTCTGACCTAATAGTTCTGTTGAACATAATTGTAACCAGTGAATATGGAATATGGAATCACAACCGTCGAGCCCATAAAGAAAATTACCCCAGTGTTTGGCGCAAGTAACGTTAGTAATAATAAAAAAATAAAAGAGTAAAGACAACTAGAAAGTATGTCTGTCGATGATTACTCACATTTATCACCAGTAAAGGTGTACCAAAATGGATCTAAAACCATGAACTGTATCCTTTCTAGATAGTTATCACTTCACTATAATATCCTGTATTTGATCATTGTACATTTTGTTTTAATTTATTTTATTTCGGACAAAATGGAAGTTCCAACTACTCTGTAGAATGTATGTCTAATTCCATGTAACTGTTTGACAAAATGGAATAAAAAATTCAATATATACATAATTATGTTAGTCCTCTGAGTTCAATAACCGCAGGGTTGTCACTGGGTATGAGATCGGCCGAAAAACTCCAATATTTGATCCCTGGATATTTTCATTTGCCACTGTATGCATCAGAACGTAGACTACTTCACAATATTTTTGATATTCAGACCTGTTTCAAATTCCCTGAAAGTTACTCTTCTTCATCATCTAAAAACAAATTTAATTTCTGGCAAGAGCTATTCATATTTTGGAGTCAGTAAGTGGAAAATTTATGGATATATGGTCATATATATTATGACATAAAAGTGATTGTTAGGACATAGACATGCCTGGTTTCACTAGGCTGGAAATATAGGGCATGACCACTCACCATTTAGTATGTCTTAAACCCTGTGAAATTGTTACCTTAAATTGGCATTTCCTATGGTGGTCGTGGGATGGGGGTCAAACGGGGTTCTGTACTCTTGATCATGAAATTGTAATATTGTCCGTATCTCCGTGGCGTAATACATAACTGGTGGGATAGATCTATGTGTCCAGACGTTTGATCATTTTACATAGGAGTCATTGTGTATGATGTTCAAGAATTGTTTTGAACAAAAACAAGGGTGTAAAAACGAAAAAAGGGAAAATGTTTCTAATTATTTATTCTACAAGTAGCATCGGAAAAAACTGAATTATCAAAGAAATACTATTTAAGTATAAATAAAAAATAATTCTTGTCATAAACATTACCTGAAAATTGTAAACCTAGGATTTAATGAACCCTAGATGACTTTTTATTAATTTCCTTAATCGTAGACGGAGGGAAATATCGCTTTATATCGGTTAGGCAGGAGGTTCATGTAGATTTTCATTTAGATGAAAAAATAATGAATTCGTTGCTCTTTTCTTTATTAATTAGCCTGACTGGGCCTCTTCAGGTGTGTCTTCTTCAGGTATTTTTTTAATCATTGTATTTGTAAAAAAAAAAACCCACACAATTCTTTTCTTACTCTGGTAAGCACATAATGGATGCACACACCAGCTATGCAGCACCTTTTCTCAAATTATTGACAAATATTATTGACAAATAAATAATATCATTAGATCCTCAGCCGTGTCAAGCCTAATTGATATGGTTGTACATATCTATATTGTTTAATGTGTAATTAAGCACTTGGAGCTTTGCATGATATAAATACATTGAAAAAGCAGCAAGTAATATTATAGAAAAATCAATTCAAATGGCAGTCCATTCTTAGAGCAATAATTAATCAGATACAGTGTAATCAGGAGCCGCGAGAAATACTATATTAAGCAATTATAAAACTCTCTTGTATCTCACAATTGAGCAGGTACATGAGTATATAGAAACCCGCTTTGAATAGCCTCCACCGCCCCCCTCTCACATACTCCGGTACCATCCATCTCTAAATGGGTGAACTTTCCAGAAATGTACAGTTCACCTTCACCAATCCTCTCAAATAACCCAAATTTCAGACAAAAATAAAGTTCAAAATACAGTTCAACCTAACCAAACAGATTGCTAGAATCACTGCAGTGGCGAATATACTCGAATTTAGCTAGTATTGACTAAATTGCAGCCTAATTTAGCAAAGTTTACTAAATGTGTGCAGCAGCCAATTGTACATTTTCTGAAAATCTAACCCAAATGAGAGAACCTCTGGATGGGCATATTTCCATATTTAATTAATTACAAGCTCGACTCACAGTGTTAACCCAAGGTTTACCAGGTGAGCTTTAAATAGAAGGAAGAAATCAACAAGTAAGGACCACGAGAGAATGTTTTTGCGGTAAGATAATGTTTCTCTATAATATTATGAGCCTTTCTTAAAGGGCCCTTTCCTGCTTAAAATTCTAGTTCCACTTCTAAGAAGTGCTGTACCTTGTTTTAATGTGTGAACTAATTCATGTAAACTAATTATCCTTTTTCACTGATCTTCTACTATTTACTATATTATCCTTTCTTCTACCTTTTTCATTCTTATTTCCCTTTCATACAAAATCTTGCCCACTGTCCACTAGGTGGCCGCCAGGGAAACAAACGCATTACGTAACATTACGTAACAAAAGCATTGGTGTCGAATTGAGATACTGTTGAAATAGAATGTGTCTGTTAGTTGTATCTTGGATATTTTTCTGTTAATCAAGAAATACATGTAGTTCGTCGACTCCACTGAAAACGAACGAGGATTTAAAAATATAATTAAAACGTTTTAGAAATTCATTTTAGCACATGCTTAGACATCCTTAGGGATACAAATATAAAAGGTATATAGTTAGGACTACGCATCTACAATTAGTATAGGGATTCTTAGCACACCTCCTCCAGATATACTTTACAATATCTCTGTAACAGAGATATTGTAAAGTATATCTGGATGATAGTTTAGGTTTCAAAGGAGGCAGGTGTTCAGATACACACCTCCTATTTCCTGATTATTTTTGAAAAAATCAAGAATATCTCACTAATATTACTTTAACAGTAGTACCCGTATCATGCTTCGACGTCATATTATGTTGAGAAGAATACACCATTTAACTCTAAACCCATTTCCAAATTTCCCTTTGCCAAATTCAACCAAATTTTAGAATAAAGCATTGTGTATCTTGCACAGAAAATATTTGAATTAAATAAAATGTGAGTTTGCACATATCATGTGAGCTTCACCTATATTCTGATGCCCCGACTAGTATAATATAGCATGAAATATAAAGCGTTTTCATGTCAAAGAGTAATTTATTATCAGCTGTCCCACACTTTCCACACCTATGAGTATGCTATTTGCACTGTATAGTTCCTTTAGACCAGACGTCTGACGTCTGATACTTTATTGTGCTATGATACGTATAATAAGCGTGGGGCCAACCAACCATTATAGATGGGGGGGGGGGGGGTGTATGTTGGGTGAGGTAGTTACCAAAATGATGCAATTCGCCTTCACCAATTATCTGAAATGAGCCAGATTGAAGGCAAAAATGAGGCTCAAAATAAAGGTCAGCAAAACCCTATCATTGTATTCAACACCAAATATATGGACACTGTCGTATAGTATTTATCTTTGTCAGTGTAATTTAGTAGAATTTACTAAATATCTAGAATGCCGATTGCACATTTTCTGACGACCATATCACAATTTAAATGTGATATAATACATTAGTCACTGCCTAAAACAGTCTTGGGGCTTTGACGACCTTAGGCAGAGACTAAAGGGGTTAATAACTTCCATTCAAGTGTCAAGTCGTCAGAAAATGCACACTTGTATGACAACTTTACCCATTCAGCAATTTGTGCTAAATTAGGCTACAAAGAATATCAGATAGCCTATACATATATATATCTGAATAGACTTAGTATTGAGAATTGTTAATTGTATTTCGAACCTCATTGGGCTTAGATTTGGGTTATCTCTGAGGATTGTTGAAAGTGAATTACAATCTTTTGTTGTTGTAACGTTTTTATTGCTCTGACAGGTACATCTCGATTTGTCACCCGGATTTGTCATCGTTTTTCGTTTGTATCCTTGACTAGATTAGTTTCTGACGTCTTCACCCTTTGATAAGTCGACTTGATGTGTAATTACTGGGGATATGTAAGTTTATACCATATTTGAGAAGAGGAGATCGAGGAAATTCGAATGAAAGCAAACATTAGGGGGTCCATAAGAACTACTTCTACATTTGTTTATATATACATGAAATAAAGTTTCTAAAAGAAATGTCTTGATGGTCGATCAATCATAAAGTAGTTAAGTTAAATATATCCTTAGAATAACCTCGGATATGTAAATACATTCAATAACACAGTCTTAACATTTGGTACATGGATTGGATTCAGGCTACTATATTCATATGAATGCAGAGGCTGCAGTTTTTTTGTTTTTTTGTTGTTTTTTTTATTCAGGATGTTTATACAGCGAGGTCAAAGATATGAGTCATCAAGTAAGGAAATGCAAGAGATCATGCAGTGATGCAACATAATGACATGGGCTCATGGGGTTTATTCAGCTGGGAATAACCATGGTTTTCCGCCCACTGCTGTGCCTAACTAAGTCAACTGGCTAGGATTTCTTAACACTAGGACATGTGTGATATAGGGACATTGGCGTTTACATGGAAAGTTTATGGACAGTTGTCAGGGGCTTGAAAACCTGATAAGTTTAGAGAAGTACCCCATGAATGTCCATATAATGGCAATACAACTAATCGATTAATCAATTTTGTTTACAGACTTGGAATCGTATTTTTTGCCATTGGCATTTACTGCACAATAGCCAACCCTGGTAGCAGCGAGGAGGAGGAAAAGGAGTGCGTGAACCCTTTACAGGATGCCTTTATCTTCCCTCGGACCTTTTTCTTCGCTTATAGAGGAACCCCAAGCTATGAAAGTTCTAGAGAGATGATGGAAAAGACCCTTGGTGACTGCGGAGATGTTGATGATTTTGCAATGGAAGCTCTTGAATACCTGGAGTCGTATGGCGTCAATATGACAGAAGTAAAGAAGGATCCATTCGCAACGCACATGTCTCCTGATTTCAGGGTGGGTTTCACCAATCGGGTTTTATCTTTAATAAGCACCTTCGGCACTTGTACTCAGAAAACGGGGATAGCAATTGTGGGACAGATTTATTTCTGATGAGAAAGAGACAGCAGGGACTATGTCTAGAGAGAATTTAAAGCAGGACGGGGGTTCCTAGTTTCGGCGCTAGTTATGGGTGTATTTAACTAATCATCGCTCATTTATTATTTGAAATATATATGGCATATGTATACACAATGAAAAAGCTGTGGAAAAGAGCTTTAAAATGATGTATAGCATGCTTCGATGAGTAACTATGAGTTAAAATATTCATTTGATTGCTCAGTCGGTATGATAAAGCAGATTTTGCCCACCGTTCTACATACAGTCAAATAGATAGAGGGTAGATGTAATAGAAATTAAATTAATATTAATGGGATTAGTGGGTAATAAGTGAATAATTATGATGTGTTGCTGTAGTCATGGAACTGGATGGTCTTGGTTTCTTGTACATTGCAGGTGAACACAGTTGTTAATGGAGAAGCGGATTATGCGAAGGTCGTGTATGAGACGTTCTACGAGTATGCGAGGGTTCTCAACACCGGGTTCCACTGGCTGAGCTGGGCTGTATGGGTGAGGGAGCAGCATGAAGGGCCAGCAGGTGACGTATTATTATAACTAACGAGTTATATAGTGGAAGGAGCGTGAATAGAGAGGTTCCGTAAGCAAACCTATCTCAATTATGTAAACGTATCCGTATCTTTTTTGTGAATTATGTCACATTTTTATGTATGAAAAATAAATTGAGTGATGATATATTTTTCTTGATATGTTACGTTACGTTTTTTCCCCGCCATGATTTGCTGAACCTCTTTCTTCCGTTTAAAGTATGTTGGTATTAGCAGAGATACGGGTACCTTTATGTATAGGTTAGACTTGCTTAACCTCCCTAATATTGCACAAGTGCAATATATGCTAAGTGACTGAAACCAACGAGGTAGTTAACTGCTTGATATGAATAGTAAACATGTTTGTGTCATGAATTTGAACTTCGGCTGTAAACATAGTAAAAAAAAGGTGTCAATGTCAGGATTAATAACCAACCCTTCAGGCCATTCATGGGATAAAATTAAGAGTTGTCACACACTTTTGTGTTGTATACACGTAACACCACACCACTGACTTGCAGGGAAATATATGAAATACATGAAATATATAATAACCAATTATTTGTTCTGTTTATAGGCGTGGTTCCAGCTGATCACGTGTTGTCTCTGGGAATCTACAGGTACAGGACAATATACATATTAATTTACGTCAGGACTTCATAAGATGTACAAATTCGCCTAAATTTACAAATGTTCTCACATTCCACACTCCTCCCGCGATTGCTTCTCTCTCTCTCCCTCCCCCCCCCCCCCCACACACACACACACTCAGGGGTCAAAAGTGTACGCTTTTTTGTTCCAGCCTTTAAAAGTACTCCATTTCCGCGAAGTTTCAAGACATTTTACCGCTCCTTTTTGTGGCAAAACGCGGAAAATCTGATGTACAAAAGACCCCTTTTTATGATTTCAAGAAGTCTTGCTTAACATGATACCCATTTACCCCCCACCCCTTTTTGTGGCAAAACGCGGAAAACTTTATGACAAGACTTTTATGATTTCAGGGAGACTTGTATAACATAAAACCATTTTCACAAACATGAAGGGATATCCCATGCAAACATGACTTGAAGCGGAGTTTCTGTCATAATTATATGCTATTCTGTGCCACAAGTTAGTCAAACACTGCTCTGGCATTAAAAATACCCCCCTTTTCCCTTCTCCCTCTCCCCACTCCCTCTCAGTGCCTCTGCCTGCCTGTCTCTCTCCCTCTCCCTCTCTCTCTCTCCCTCTCGCTTCCATTCACTATTTATTATATGCCCGTAGCATAGACAGATTGAAATATTTCATTATTGGTTTTGAATCGTCATAAAGTATCTAAAAGCTAAAGGAAAACCAATTCTAAGTTTTTAAAGATATCTGTAGGCATATACTGCACCCCGCTTATTGCACGTCTGCAATAATGTGATAAAAAGGTCAACATGCTTATGGAATTAAATTCCATGTATTCCCGCTGTTATCTTTACTTTTAGTGAGGAAAAATTAAGTTTAAATCAACTAATATGGAACTACACAAGCATCATAACACAAAGTAGATAATCAAAACATAAAATCAAATACAATAACACATAGTCAGTTTAAAATATATAGGCCTACCGATTCTGGTTTAACACTAGTATATAGGTATAGTACTGCACCTTTTGAGTAAGATACGATTAATTAGCCTCTATTCTGTACGTTTGCAGGTTCAGGACCAATGGGAGAGAGTTCTGTGTGAGGGGTCAACACGCACCAAGGCCAAGTTCAGGGAATGTGGGTCCTGTGAATCTGGAGTTGTTCAATGATTACTGGGGGAGGGGCGCGGGGCGGGGCTTGTACGTCAACGAGGATGATGCAGGCAAGCTGGACGTACGCCTCAGCATGACCTTCCCCGCCCACCCCTGATGGGATGGATGGAGAGCAGCACGAAGGCATTGATTGATTGATTGATTGACTGATTGAAATATTCTCTATCTCAGTATCTGGAATAGGTGTGAATTGAGAAATATGCAATAACTTTTTTCTTTTTAGACAAGTTTTTATTCCCGGGAATTCCACAGCATTGTGATACATTGCATCACGAGAACAATAATATAAAATGCAATATAAAATATCTTGCCAGAAAAAAATCTGCCTTGATCAAGTGGTGCTCCCTTTCAAACTCGAAGAAATTTCCGTTTTTATTCTTCATGAACTTGGGGCGCAAGCCTTAGTTCTACTCCTGCAAGTAGAAGGCAAAAACCCTTGAATTCATCAAAAACATAAGAAATATAGAAGTTCTATTATCGTCATTAATATCCAAATATTAATGACAAAAAGGATAAAAGACATAAAGAATTGAGAAACACAACTTTTGGTTGGTTAATGTTGGTTAACAGGTCGGGAGGCCAGTATTACAATTACTGGCCTGCCCCTTGCCACAGAGGGCTAGTAGATAAAACACATACATCCCCACATAGCAGTGTTTTATGTATAAAACATATGCCAATAAAATACAGAAGTTATCATATAAGCTGCAGTGCATAAGCAAGACCTCTGGTGATCCATATATGAAATACATAAAGCAATGTACTGCAAACACCTTGTGGAATACACCGTAACTCCATACTCAGTGCAGCTGTATAGAGAGGCAGTGATACCCACAGCACCACAATGCAAAATTAACGTGCCGTGAAATAATCATTACCATTTGTCAGATGCAAAATAAAATTGTTTCAACAGACGAGATGATTTGACTTTTTTCATGTCGGTAATAAATAATTGTTTTTTTAAACGATTGGAAGAATAACGATAGACATAATAATGCATGTTCTTTGGTCAAAATAAATAGAATAGGAGAAGTACACCTGAACAAGACCAGATCTTCCAGTACATGCCTCGTATGGAACATGCACTAAAACCGAGTTATTGTAAATTATAGAGTTATTGCTTTGAATGTACGTGCAATGCTTATTTCTGGAAATGCATGTACATATAGATAATATTAATAAAACACCGGTAAAATGTGTCTCTCTGCTATGAAAAAAACCATAGTTCACCCAGAGGGTCCCTAGTAAAAATAGAGTTGAAATAAAATAAAATAAAAATATAATAGTCTTGGTATCTAACAGCTAACCATGTTTTAGGATTGTAGATAAGGCAGAACAAGAAAATAAAGATTGATGTTCAAAATCACCTGGCATCATAAACACTAATCATGACAATCCAAATTAAAGTGGACCTGTCTGTAAAATATAAAATATCAAACTGATGTACATAGCTCAGGAACCTGAATATAATCAAATCTTAAAAAAAGGTGTAAGATGTATAGTAAAAGATAAAGAAAACAGGTTATGTTCAGCTTGGAATATTAACAAATGATGATGTAAATAGCCATAGGTGTTACATGATTCCATAAAACAAAACTCCACCATTCCCATGATGCATTTGCTTTTTATAGATCATTGACACAAGCTATGATACTGATTTGGATAACAAACAAGTACTAAGTTAAGAAATTATCAAGTTAAGTTTGGTTTATCTATTTAATATTACAATTAGTGTCAACTTAATTTATATACCTGGCGTTTCCAATGGAAACGATTTCTCAGCCTCAATTACTTATGTCCGATGTCAGGCAGAAGACCTACCTAGACACCTGTCTATTTAGAATGCTGGACCACCTCATGGTAAACAACATCTATTGCAATAAAGAATTCTTGAATTGAATTGAATTGAATTTATGACCAGTCACTGAGGACCATTGAAATCATGAACTCTGAAACATGTAGAGAAAGGGAGAAAAATGATAAACTTAGGGAAATACCTACGTAGAAATAAGATCCACTAGTCCTCCTGAGTTTCCACTAGTCCTCACAGACCAGAAGGTAAAATCTAATATGGCACAAAAGACATACAAATGTCAACTAGACTAGGGATTATATACACTTGACTTTTATTTCCACTTCAGTAACTGTAACCAATAATGAATAACTCTGCAATAGCCAGGGCTGTAAAAAAAAAAGTTGGTCGTTAAAAAAAAGTTAGGCGTAAAAAAAAAGTTGGTTGGAAAAATTGTTGTTAAAAAAAGTTGGTCGGAAGAAAAAATTGTCGTTAAAAAATAGTTTGTCGGAAAAAAAAAGCTGGCCGGAAAAAATTGGTCGGAAAAAAATTGTCGTTCAAAAATAGTTGGTCGGAAAAAAATTGTCGTTCAAAAAGGTTGGTAAAAAAAAGTTTGTCGTAAAAAGTGTCGAAAAAAAATTGTCGTTAAAAAATAGTCCGTCAGAAAAAAATTGTCGTTAAAAAAGTTGGTCAGAAAAAAAAGAGTTGGTCCTTTAAAAAGTAGTAAGCTAGGCTAGGCTAGGCTAGGCTAAATAGTTGGTAACTTACTTTTAAAATTTAGAAAATGTGTTTGGCAGTGTCCATTTGAGCACCTGAGGCAGGTGAGGGGGGTGGTGGGCAGAGGGATGGTGTGGGAGGTTGGAGGGCCTTCTGCAGACCTATCATGGTTGGAGAAGCATCTAACTAACAGCCAATCAACTCCCTTGGCTAAACCTAGAAAGGCTGTCAATCAGCCTTCAATAACATGTAGGTGTGAAATCTATGACTGATTGAAAGGATTAGATATGGCATCCTCGCCTGATGTCACATCTAAGCTTAAACACCTCACAGACAGTTAACCAAGTTATCAAGATGTAGATGGGTCAGTTTTTTCAAGTGTGCTGTTTTGCTATTTTGGGATCTGGGAAAGGGGGAAAATTTAGAATAGTTTTAATATAATTTTTTGGCCTTTGATCATAATATACTCGTCTTGACCTTCTGGGAAAATTTTATTCCAACAAATTTGGACCTGTGGTTGTCTTATTAGGTCACTTTTTAATTTCCTCTTTCATATAGTCACACGTGAAGTCCCAATTTTGTTGGAAAATATTGAAACCATTTAATTTAACTGAAGGGAATGGCTTGTAAAACCTATAATTTGTATGTTTGATGCTTATATGGGCACAAATAAGCATTTATTATTAATTTCAATCCAAAATTACAGCCAAATATATTTATTTTGACCCCTTATATTGTGCCTAGGGAAGGGATTTCATGTGTGAAACACAATAATACATCAGTTGAACAACCTTTATGGAATAAAAATACCTTCATCTGGCTTTAAATCATTACAAATGGAACCAAAATTAATTCATAATTACTTTCAACCTAAAGAGAGAGTCAAAGATAGATATTTTGGGCCACCCTCTGTTATGATATTGAAGGGATTTCATGCGTTACTATGTTGGAAAACACAATACTAATTTAGTTGAAGTGTCTTTCTGACATAAGATTGGCATCAACTTGCTTTATGTCATATGAAATGGAATAACAACTAGTTTATAATGACTTTTAATTAAAAAAAACAGCTAAAAATATATTTTGGGCCACCCTACGTCAAGACCATTAATGGGATTTCATGCGTGATTCTTTAACCCCACACAATATTAATTTAGTTGAACAATCTTTATGAAATAAAAATTATCATTCCATTGCTTTAAATCATTACAAATGGCATCAAGATTAATGCATAATTCCTTTCAACCCAAAGATTAGAGCCCAAGATATATATTTTGGGCCACACTCTGTCATGATTATTGAAGGGATTTCATGCGTTACTATGTTGGAAAACACAATACTCATTTAGTTCAAGAGGTAGCATGAAGTAACAAGAGCATCAATTTGCTTTAAATCATATCGAATTGATTAACAACTAATTCATAATGACAAAGAAACAGCTAAAAATATATTTTGGGCCACCCTATGTCAAGACCATTGATGGGATTTCATGCGTGATTGTGTAAACCAACACAATAATAATTTAGTCAAACAGCCAATATGAAACGAAAAAATCATCCCCTTGCTCAAAATAATTCGAAATGGGATCTAAACTAATTTATAACTACTTTCAAGCCAAAGAGAGAGCCCAAGATATATATTTTGGGCCACCTTTTGTCATGATCATTGAAGGGATTTCATGCGTTATTATGTTGGAAAACACATACTAATTTCCTTGAACAGGCTTCATGAAGTAAAAATAGCATATCAACTTGCTTTAAATCATTTCAAATGGAATCAAAACTAATTGATAACGATTTTCAAACCAAGGAGACATGGTGAAAATATATATAAGGCCACCCTATGTCAATATCATTGATGGGATTTCCTGCGTGATTATTTTAATCAACAAAATAATAATCTAGTTGATCAGCTTATATGGGATAAAACAAAAATCACTTCACTTTAAACAATTCAAAATGGGTTCAAAACTAATTGATTATTACTCCAACCCAAGAAGAAAGCTCAAAATGTATTTTGGGGCCACCTTATGCCATGATTATTAAAGGGATTTCATGCGTTACCATGTAAAACAACACAATAATAAATTAGTTGAACATGCTTTATAAAATGAAAATAGCATCTAATTACTTCAAATCATTTGAAATGGAATCAAAACTAATTGATAAAGATTTTCAAATCAAATATAGAGCAAAAGATACATATATTGAGCCACCCTATGTCATGATAATTGAAGGGCCTTCATGCGTTATGCTTAAACACACACAATAATACATCAGATGAACAAGTTATATGCTTTGAATCATATCAAATAACATCTCAACTAATTTATAATCTTTTTCAAACCAGAAATACACCCAAATAAATATGTTGGACAACCCTTTCTAGTATATATGCAGATGTGTTACTGCCAGATTATATAGGGCTTTCATGCGTTACTAAGGGATATTTTAGGGATTATTGGCCTGTTATTTGTCCTGAATCAAGATTATCACGAAATTTTCTAGTGATGTCATAGGAGAAATTGAGATGGGATTAGAACATGGTGATATGAAGTATTTTAGTTTATTTGTTTATCCTGTATGCATTATTTTTCAGCAGTAACGCATGAAATCCCTTTTGGTTGGAAAATAAGGATTGTACACAATAATCTCTTGCCCACCCAAAAGTTTTGAAAGTATCAGGTGGAATTTTTTATACAGTAAAGAATACATGTATACCTTCTCCAATATACTGTTTTGTAAACATACTTGAAAAATACATATGTTTACCCATTCATTTAATAAAAGGGATTTCATGCGTTACTGTGATGGTTGGAAATTATTGAAGGTCACTCTGGAGGTCGTTATCATGTTCATATGCTCAAAAAGTGCATTTATAACTAATTTAGTCCTAGATGTATTGGAAAAATGAAAAGAAATATGTAGAAGAATGTTCTAGGCATTTTGAAAATCATTTATATTTTACTTCATTGGCTTTTTCTATTGAAAAATGATGCAAAAGATCAGTTTTTAGAATTTTAAGGCACTAAATATTGGAATCAGCCTAGGAAAAGTATACATGGAATGACAGCCCTTGTTCATAGGAATGAAGTGAGACTAAAATCTTTAAGATCCAATGAATATCGATCAGGATATGGTAGCAAATATGATATTCAGGCAAAACAGCACACTTGAAAAAACTGACCCAGATGCAGTATCAGTGATTGGCACATTTCATAGTGACCCATTTGTTTTCTCAGCTATAAATAGCTGAGAAAACAAAAAGTCAGATTTGAACAGAATCCAGCCCAGCATGCACTGTAATAGACATGCGCGGAGTGATGCAAATCCTCTATTCCACAGGCAGGAAAACCCAGCAGGATTGTTCATAATGTCTCTAACCTCACCTAAAAGCGCTAAAAGTGAATATGTTTACAAGATATATAGAGAGAATGGGACAAGCCACCCATAATTGAAAATTATTGAATGAGATTGCTCCGCAGAGGTACTCTTCTGTCTGCATCATACTTTCACAGATGAATTGAGTTTGATACCTTTTGTGATTACATGTGGCTAGTTCCATTCTATATTCATTATATGTGCTTGGTATTGACCAAAATTTAAGATTAGATGACAGTTGTCAGACGTGTAGGCTGAACCTCACTCAAGGCCCGTTTAACTTTACCTTGTGCAACGTCCACCACAGGGGAGCTGTGCTATTTTTGACAACTTCAAATAATTATATTTTTATTGCATCCCACTTAGTGCACCTATGAGGAGTAATTCGCGTATATAATACAGCAATACAACTGGCCTTAAAAAGTTTTGTATGAGATTGAGATGATGAGATGATATGTTGAGAGCTACAAATCGGTTGAAACATACAGCAGTGCGTATACCTTCAATCTGCATTCTCAGTTAACATTGATTAAAAATAAAAGATTTTCTACGTTTTGTATATTTCAAATAGTCAAACTAAGATCCAACTATTTTACCTCATTTTCTGATGTGATACATCATGAGCTATCAATAGTTGTTAAGTCTAGATTACCTTCATGGCCCTATTTCATATGTATAATTAAGCTATTACATGATCTATACTTTATAAGTTTCCACCATCTGGTCCTATGAGTATCTCTATGAATTATGCACCAGCAATGGAGACAAAGAAATGGACAATGAACAACACCATATCAACGACCAAAATATATAATATTATAGAGAACAACATTCTATCATTCTTCTTGAATCTGTAGCTTATTTAGTTGCAATATGTATAGAAGACATTTACATTTTGGACGTGCATCAATAAGGTTGACCTACATGGTCTTTCCCAGATTAATTTATGATCCTGACCTGTTTGTTTTTCCCAGACGTGGTTTTCTCACGAACCATGCGTTTTTACACAAGTATCAATTGCTTGCAAACAAGGTGACAGCTATGTATTCGAGGTAAGATGTTTTTAAGACATAGTTCTAAGGCTTAGTTATTTGATAATTGTTATCCTGATTCATTTCCTGATAGCTGTGGATGGTAATGACCCAAGTATACCATATTTCTATAGTTCATGTATAAATATCCAAACATATCTAAGGTAGCACCTATTACTTATATAGGTTAATTCATTGGTTATATCTTTTCACTATTGTGTCGGAAGGCCTGTAGTCCAGTATAACATTTTTGTCGATCTCTTATGTAAAACTAAGACAAAATAAAGGATTCATCGATCAATCAACCAAGTTAAAAGAAAAGAAATGTTTAAAAGTCTAATCTTTCTTTCTTTTTGAAACTAAAAATGCATATTTCCAATGAATCAGACTCTCACTGCTGGTGCTCTGCCTACTTCTGGTCATCAAGTTCCCATGTCCCACAATGGCACAACATGATTGTGAAGACAAAGTGCGAAATGGTTTCATCTACCCACGTACATTGACTGTTATGTATAGTGGTCGGCCAAGAATCCTACCTCCAACAAGAGAAACACTGCAAGAGTCACTAGGCAGCTGTGGAAATGTCGATGAATTTGTGATCGAGGCTTTGGACTTTCTAGAATCATTTGGTGTGAACCTGACTGAAGTGAGAAAAGACCCTTTCAGCTAGGCCTCATAGAACAGCTGACATAGTGATTAATGTTATTGCAGAAGACCCTGACAATAATCATAATCACAGACTTGTTCATGAGACGTTTTATAACTATGCCAAGTTTCTAAATCAAAAGATTCCCCGACTGAGTTGGAGCCTTTGGTTGAAGGATGAACATGAAGGACCTTGGGGATTGTTTCCTGCTAATCATGTAATATCTACTGCTCTCTTCAGGTATCTACTTTTACCCATTTTCTGTCCACCTGAAAATCATGTGGCAAAATGTGTGCCTTGGATCAAATGTTATGTGTGATTGTATGGTCGATCTTATGTGTTCTTATAATGTCCACATGCTAGACACTGAGTCTCAACCACAGAGCTTTGAACACAGTGCTTCACAGGGACATTTTCTGTTAGGTGGGAACCGTCTTCATGGACTCAATCTCTGACCCAATCTTTGAAATTTCTCTTTCCTAACAAGGGGTACCATAGTTTGTAAATCTGTACCACATACATATATTATGCAGGTCACATCATTAATTTCCAGATATGTGTGGTTGGAAACCAGGACTTAAAAGTTCTGCATGTGAAAGGAACAGGGTTTAAAAGTATTTCATGTTAGAAAAATAGGATTTAAAAGTTTGTTCTTCTTGTGAGGAAAGGGGTAGGAAATCCTTGTTACCATGACCTCTTATCACCTCTACTATCTCTTTTGCTCCAGATACAAGTCAAATGGACGAGAGTACTGCATTAGAACTAGGCCAAGACAACCCAGAGAGAGTACACACGATGAAGTTGTACCCTTGGATCTGGTAGTTTATAACAAACACCTGGGACATGGAGCTGCCAGGGGCTTGTTCATAAACAACAATGGTTTTGTGGATGTGCGATACACCATCACCTTCCCTCCAAGTTAAAATGTCCCTTCTTGCTATTTTTACGTGTAATGGAATTGCCTTTCCAAGTTCTCACAGATAATAGTATACTACACCATCATTCTATCCGAGAAGTTCAATTTTATTACATCAATATGGTTTCGAAGATATTTGAGTGCAATCTGGAGAATAAATGTTAGCCAGAAATCCCTTGTCTAAGAGTGGCAGTTGCATGGTTTGGCTGTCTATTTTGGGGTGTGGTTAATTGAATATACAGTTTGGTGATTGGTCATTCAAGATTAAATTTAATTACTTATCTGTCCTTTTTTGCTTGACAGCATTGTACGAAAAGGAGACGTGTATATGTATATAGATAAAATACCAGTCCTTCGTGTATACTTAAAAAACCTTTAAACAAAATTAAAAAGATCATAATTTATCATCTAGTTTTATTACAGCAATATATAGAAATTAAGTTTCAGATAGTGTTACTTGTCACCATGGTGTTTTGATGAGAGTCTACCTATGAAATAAAGTAAAACTTTAAAGAACATTGTTTTTTCATTCATCTCTTATTAGGGCATGTTTATACAGTATACATTGGAATAACTAGAAATTCAATTCTTAAAACAGTAGGGATTGGTAACCCTGGCTTTGTTTGTCTCCCCTCCTCAACACTACTAGCATCAATTTTCATTTATAATAATTCATAATGACTCAAGCTTGTCAAGTGACCCATCAATATACTTGTTAAATGATAAGTTGCAAGATGGATTGTCCATGCTCTCTACAAATGACATGGTTACTGATAAAAACAAAATATTTCCATCCATGATCTGCTATCTGGAACAAGGCACACATGACCTAACTTAACACTTGGTACTTGTAAATATTCATGATTAAATATATAAAAGGGATAAAGGCTCAGCCTGCACTTGATCCTCAGATCTAAAACTATAGTAGCACAATATGGAATTTATCAGGTTTGTAATAAGAATTCAGAATACTGCAATATTCTCAGATGTTATTGTTTCAGGTTGCATATCTTTCCTTTGTACAGAAAAGGGATGCAACACTTATATTTTGTGTATTCAAATTAGGAGGTATGTATATATAAGTGGTGGAGGTATCTTCAGCCAGTCTAAAGTCAGCTTTGACTTTGAATGTTTTTAATTTTAGCTTTGATAATATTAGTAACTTTTATTCAGTAGGAAAGGGTATTAATATATAATTATATGGACTGCACCTGATAATATATATATAAGATATAATAAGAGTCTTTGAAAATAAATCGGTAGATGAATATATATGTCTAGCTATGCCAAATATATATATAAACAAAAGGTTTCTGCTAAAAACATGAGGACAGTCACTCACTTATTTCAATTCTTTGCCATAGTCTTTAAGATACAATCCAGGGATAATTTATGACTCATTTAGACAGATTTGATGTGCCAACGTTGCGTTTCAATGCCCTCTGCAAGATTGTTGCAGTGCGAGGACAATTTTGTTCAGAGCTAAGTAATTGATGGATAATAATGGTTATTCAACTTTAATTGACTTTACTGGTCATAGAAATAAAAATAATATCACAGAAGTGCCAGAAAACAATGATAAGAAATCAACACTAATTGTTGCATTCCAAAACTCCAAAAAAGCATGAAATGCCTATATTATATAATATGCACAAAACAATATATGTACATTGTATTTTCAGCCATGCTCTTAGCTAAGCATCTATTTTTAATTACGCAATATCAAACAGAAATTTTAATTTATCTCACTTTCATAGTTATATCCAAGGGCTTTGGAACGCAACACAAGGCCATTTAGGTTTTTCTTTATTTTGGCTGCCCCAGGAAGGGATTTTAAAATTACTGTTCCCAATTTTCGATATCTATGGACTGTTTACAGTATATGTATGTGCTGAATCGATGAGAGGATGAAGGATTAGTACTTTCAATGAATTAAAAATTCGACCGCAAAATAGCCCCAAGTGACCCCATTTCCTGAAAACCGACCATATAATCATGTTGTAATATTCCAAAGACTGAGAGCATTAATTGGCAAGTGAGGCTGAGATTGTACAGTGTATCCCCAAAGAGGTTCAATACTAGTATTGAACCTCTTTGGTATCCCTCTGTACAGTAGGTTTCGACTAAGGTAACATGGAACTGACCAATCTTTTGTCATATAGCGGGATGTTGGGTTTACTCTTTGTTGGGACTGAAGCAAACTGATGTTAATCATCGTTAGGTTGCATTACGAATATGTTTATCAGGCAGAACCCTACTGTGCAACCTCCCTTATAATAATAAGGTCTGCAGAATTAAGTTCCTGCCAACAGTGCCTCACACCACCAATATGGGGAACTTTATCTATTACGTCTTTATCTATTTCCTCAGAGGGCCTACCATCTTGCTGGTGTCTTTCGTCCTGGCCTCCTCCCACTCCTCCAGTATCTGGGCCCAGCAGTCATGTGACACTGATGATCCAACCCGAAATGGCTTCATTGTCCCACATACAATTCACATACATTACTCAGGGGTACCCAATCTCCCAAATGTGACAAGAGACTCCCTGGCATGGACACTGGGCGGCTGCGGTAACATTGATGACTTTGCCATGGAATGTTTGGAGTTCTTTGAATCATATGGAGTGGACGTCTCAGAAGCTAAAAGAAAGCCTTTGGTACCTCACCGCAGTCCTGAGAAGATCATTGATGTTCTGAGACTTCCCACTGGAACAAATTATAGGGTAAGTATTTTAATTAAAAGATGGTAGAAGGTAAGAACTCTACTAAATATCACTCTGATTCAGTTTTGAAATACTTTATTATTCTCTTGTTACCCTACACGTTTCAGCCTATCTTGGGCCTTCATCAGGGGTGTGCATGATGACAACAGCAGTCTTGTGCAGGCTTATATAGAGCTAGATCTGTAACACATGTGTACACATGTGTAGAAATATCTTAATTAAACTTAACTCATTTTAAATGTTTTCTGTGTTTGATAGACATACTAATTAACCCGGAGTTAAGAAAAGGATCTTTTGGCCCCACTATCTTGTTATATTGATGCAATATCAATCTCTATTTTTCTTGCCTACATTAATTTTCAGGTGGTATCTGAGACATTCTACAACTATGCCAGGTTTCTGAATGTACCACTGATGTGGGTACACTGGAATGTATGGATGAGAGATGAACACAGAGGTCCAGCAGGTGTTTTCCCTGCTAACCACAGCCTTTCTCAAACAATGATTAGGTGAGTGATTCAATGCAGCATCCTTTGTTTCGAGTTACATCTAGTTTATTACGTATGGTTGACTATAGGGGGAGCTGGGGTATACAGAGTAATCCATCAGACAAGAAGGAATGCTTGTCTGAGGAGAAATGCATTTAATAAGGGCTTCCTACTGTACTGTAGACACCGTAAACCAGTAGTAGCTGCAGGTCTTGGTCTCCTTGGTCCTGGCAGGGCAGAGAAGGACCTTCCTGACTTGCCTTCTGTATAACAAACAACCTGCGGGTCCTGGCTCCATGACAAAACGTCCTTGTTTCCTTGGTATCTGGATCCCTCGATCTGAAGGATGCCAACTGGGGATACCCCCTGGACGACTGACTGACAGAACTAGGTCAGCACAAGGTTGACAGAGAAAGTCTAAGAATGAGAATGTCTTAACTTGCTATTTAACTTGCATGATATTTCTCAGATATCTTTTTCAACCAGAGCTCTATGTATGAATGTTGTGATTTTGTTTATGCTTTAATTGGGCTCTCAGTTATATGAATAAACTGTATATGTTTACAAGTGTTTCTAAGGTCATTTTATGGAATAAATGTCTCAACAAGGGGAGACTAATACAACAGACAGTATTACTATTGCATGGGTTATTTCCTCACACAGGCCTAACTGACAGTGACTTTAATAGACTGGAGAAAGTCATGTTTGTCTATATTCATAATATGAAATTGAATTGAATTGAATAGAAAAATACTTTATTTGTCTAGGGTTTTACATAAGTATACATAAGGAGAATAGACAAATGGGTGAGCTCGACTTCTGGATAACATCCAGGTCTCCCAGTCGCCACCTGGTAGTAGAAAAGTGAACTATACTAACAGAGTTTACATAAGGCAAATACATGTGAACAGATGGGAAGTAATATAATTAAATATATAATTACTTAAACCATGTTGTATGACTTTTAAAACATAATATAACAACAGTAAAGTGCTGACAGAATTTACACTGAAAGCAACGACAAAATGAGTAGTGTAATACAGTGTAACGAATAAAAGACTACACAAGAGCTGAACACTCTGGGTCAGCAGAGCCACATGTAGGAGCTAAATGACACTGTGGAACCTTGCTGCCACCTAGCTGTAAATAGTAGAGCCAGCCCAGTGACCACTGACAGTTCACTGCTGATACCTACAACCACTACAATAGTAGCTCAAAGTCAATATTTTTCTATGTATGACTAATTGCTCTCTGACACATCACAATTTCTTTCAACTTATGAATAATTTATCTGTGACATCACATTAATTTTGTTCCAGGTATCAAGTGGATGGACGAGATGTTTGCATTCGGAGCAGAGACAGGCAGCCCATGTTTGGTGTAACCAGAGAACTAAATGAATTTAGTAATGACATCTACAATGAGAAGTGGGGTGACGGTACTGAGCATGGCACCTACACCATAAAAAATGGAACAGTTGATGTACGGCTTACCCTGACCTTCCCTTGATGTCACTTGGATAACTAACATTCCTGGGCTAATTTGAATGATGGCACCATAAGTGGGACTTACACCATAAAGAAATGGAAGAGTTGATGCACGGGTCGCCATAACATTCCCTTGATGTCACTTTGAAGGCATTCCCAGTTATTGATCTTTTGTTTTGTCAAATAAGGAATAAAAACATCAAAAGGAGACAACTGTAGATAATAGTTGCTGAGTGATTTTATTTATTTTATTAATACCAACGTTTTGGCTATCATTGAACCTTCATCAGGATTCCTTGGATTTTATCTACAAAGAAAATACAGAAACAGCAAAATGTACCTGGTTTATTACCAGCAAGTAAAGGCACATAGAAAATGTATGGGTAATACAATTGTTAGAAGCATTTTCACTCCCAATAGTAACCAATGACAATCTATTGGTGAAGAAATCAAAACGATTGCCACTCGATAGGTCAATAGACAGGCCAATAACACCCTAAGAATTGGTCACTATTGGCCACATTAGTTCGCTACCACTTGCCTCTAGTGGAGGAGCCCTATTAGGATAAGTCAAATCATTTTAATAGAACCCAACACGATAGATACATGTCTATAAAATTAACTCTCACTAACTTTTCAATAGGTCACATTACTCATGGTCGGTTCCATTCTCTATCTATGAGCCTATAGGACACTATATCTTAAACGATTATTGACCAACATTGACGACGGGACTTTATATATCAGTATATTTGAAGAAGAACTGTACATATATAGTGCAATGAAAGTTACCATATGTGTCAACCTTATGATATTCATACAGATTACCAACACTGTTTGCATTCTCTCCTGATGTAAGACAATCAATATAAATCAGGCCAAGTTGAATTTCACTCCTGACATCCTTTAGAGGAAAAAAATGCTCAACAAAAAACATGAATACTGATGTAAAGATAATATTTGTGCATCCATGATCTGCTATCTGGGACAAGGCAGATATGACCTAACTTATCCCTTCGTCCTTGGAAAGATTAACGTATACACGATTGATGCTTAGCCTGTGCTTGGGCCTCCAGACCAAAACCAGCAAAATATGGGATTTATCAGGTATGTAAGAATTCAGGGTACTGTAATATATTCAGTGGTCTCTCGGCGCTTGTTTTAGGATGCATGTCTTTCCACTGAATAGTGTTGCAATACTTATGTTTTATGCATAAATATGGAGGTACATGATGTAGATGAAAGTTGTGGGCCTTTAAGATTTGAGTTTGAATGCTTGAGTTTTGACAATATTAGTAACGTTCATCCAGTAGGAAAACTTTTAATATGGATTGCACATGATAATCTACAAAGATATTTTGGAAATAAATGTATTGTATCAGGCATACAAGTACTGAACTTCATTAGTCGGTTGGAATAATGGCTGTATATTCTTAAAACTTTAGTACAATCAACTAGACATATTGGAAAACAGAAGTTAACAAGATGACACCTCTGTATACATAGCATCACTAAGCATCGATACAGGCAGTCTCCTCTTTCTTTCTTTGCTTCTTTCTTTCTATCCAATATAATAGACAATAGTACTGCATACCATACCATCCAGTCTTACACTCTGCATAACATAATATACTCTTTAGGATGATTTCAGAAATGCATGAATACATTCAATACACACCCATGTCATTTGGCACATAGATTCATGCTACGAGCAACAATAACCGTGGAATTAATTTATCTGTATATATATCATATTATGAATCAAACTATGTGGCAAAATTTAACAGGTAACCTGAAGGCAATCATTGAACACCAGCAATTGAAGTATTCCCTTTTAGAATTGTATAAAGAAAACATAGCACAAATATAAACTGTTTTTAATTGGTCTCATTGCTTTTAACTGAAATGTTTTTCGCGCGGAATGACGACGGGTCGGAGGCTGGCGAACCCAACATGGCCGACCTACTAGGGTTAGATGAGTGGCCGGCTGGTGCCAAAACAGACAAGTCTCGATTGGATTTGATCAGGAAAAAGTTGTTGTTTCTCGACAATTTGGTGAGGAACAACAGCCAAGAACTGAACTACCTAAGAGAGGCGTTGGACGAAGAATGTAAAAACAACACCAAGCTTCGGAATCGTGTACGGCAGCTAGAGGCGAAGTCTGACCGGGAGGAGAGTGAACTGACAGCCGTTGCAGATCGGGTTGACAACGCTGACAGGCTGAAGCGATCACTGAACGTGGTCGTAACGGGCCTGGCCGAGCAAGACAATGAGGATCTCCGGGAAAAAATGGATGATTTGTTAACTCACCTTGGGGTTAATTTCACTGCTAATGACACTCTTCGAGCCTTCAGACTAGGCCAGAAACGTCCCGATAAGGCGAGGAATCTCATGATTCACTTGAGAAACGTTGAACAAAAGGCAGCCATGTTAAAAAATGCGCAGAAGTTGAGAGTAGGGTACAATGGTGTATTCCTAAATGATGACTTGTCAGTCGGGGATAGGAAGAAACAGGGTGACCTGCGTGGACTCGCTTATGTGGCGAGGAAAGTGGCTGGTTACCGAACGACCAAAGTCCGAGGCCTTACATTAAGCATCAACGATAGGAAAGTTAAATGGGGCGATTAGGATCGTCTTCCTGCTGACGTCAACCTTAATTCTACGGCAATTGAGGCTACTGGAGACGAAGGCATTGGTTTCAAGGGGGAGAGAGCATATCTCTCCAACTTTAGCCCTTGTAGGATCGTAGACAATGACACTGGATATGTGTACAAAAGTGCGGAGGCCATGTTCCAGGTGGAGAAGGCCATTCACTTCGGTGACCCAGATCTTAAATGGACCCAAATCATAGCCAACATATTCAGTGACTCACGAGGACGAAAACTAAAACATAAGCTTAACCCTAGCAGGACCTATCTTGACAAACCACCGGATTTTATATTTAAAACTGAGGTTCATCCAGGTGCTCGTCTCTCTCAAGTCTGTCATCATGCCGATATTTTTCTCTCCACCAATGGACCCACAATAGTGTACCTAATGGCTGGTATATGTGATATCACTACAAAAAACAGAAACAAACAAGGTAAAAATGTTTTCACCTTCTCATGGCCTTCGACTGAATCGCTGCAATTACATATGAAGTCAGAAATATCAACAACCACTAATCGCTTAAGGAATCGTCATCCATGTTCTCCGATAATCATGTGTCCAATCACAGGAGCAGATCTGGAAAAATTTTGCTCAAATCTAGACATAGACAAACAACAGATATTAAATGAAAGCATCATTGAAATCAACAGGTTTATACAACAGATTAACCAGGAAAACAAGGTCTCTACCCCCTGGATCTCAAGATATAATCACATGACAAATGGTCAATCGATAAGACACGACTACAGCTCACTTGAAGATGGAATACACCCATGTGATGAATTAATAAATAAACAAAGCTGTACTTTTTGGAGGAATCTAGAAGCGAATATCCTAAATTTTATGAAAAATAACTTTTTCACCACTATCATTGAAGGTCTAAAGAAACCAGAATCTGTCGAATCAATGTCTTAAATCAACTAAATATTTGTACAAATTAATGTTAATATCCTGTCATATTAACCACTTCGTATAGTATATTATTCAGCTAATGTACGGAGTATGACTATGGGTCAGCATCTTGCCTATATTTCTTATATCATGTACGGTGAAGGACTTTCAAGCAGCAGTATCATTACCAAATGAAATATGCCTGAGTGGTTCAGTCCCGGGCAAGTTCATGTACGGTGTATGACTGTGCGACAGCAACCTGAATGATTTACTTTGTAGCATCTACCCTCGAGCAAATAACCAAATGTACAGTGTATGACTCTAGGGCAGCAGTCGGTATAATCAAATATCAATGTACGATGAATTTTCACCACTATATTAGTTGTCTACTAACTCATGTACGGTATATGACTGTGGGGCAGCAACCAAAATATAAATATATTGTTTAACTTATGCTTTGCTATAGACAAATGTACGGTGAATGACTTTAGGACAGCAGTACGATTACACATGACATACGCCTGAGTGGTTCAGTCCCGGGCTTCTCTTCTCTTCAATTATAATCTAATCCATGTACGGTATATGACTGCAGGGCAGCAATCAAAATATTAATTCACAAATATGTACATAGTATGACTGCTTGGCAGCAGTAAGTTCCACTCATGTTATAAGTGTCGGCGAGGTGATATCTTACTTTACTTCATTGTTATACAGAAACCAACACATATATTCTTCTAGTCTTCTAGATCTAGTCTTCTAGATATTGTCGCATGTTACTGGTTCTAGTCCATATATTTTTATATCAGAAACCTAGTCTATATATTCAAAAATAACTAGTGAGTAGAGAGCTAATTATCTCTCTACAGACATTTCCTCTATTATTCTTCTCATCAATAGGTATATACTATACCTCTCTCACCCTCATCATTATAGGAGTTCACATAAGGTGATCCAATTCAACACTATCATTAATGGGTGACCAGCATGGTTTTGATAAGAATGGTTTCAGTATCATAAGTGTCAATGTAAGAGGGCTCAAAACCAATCTATTTAATCTAAAAAATGGGATCTCTCAGTTTACCCCAGAAATTGTAATATGTACAGAGACATTCTTAACAACTTATGACAGGTCAATTGATTTTGAAATTCAAGGATACAATAACATTATTAGAAATGACAGAGCAGTGTTATATGACAATGGCCAAGTTAAAGGAGGTGGAGGCATAGGATGTTATATCAAAAATGGTCTTACTTTTAAAATACAAGAGAATATGTCTAAATCAAATCCAAATATAGAGTTGATCTGCTGTACAATTTTATTTGAAAATAAGAGATTTAGAAAATAATAATATAATATAATAATAATATAAAGTGAAAATAATAATTTACACTTGATAGGAATATACAAACCACCAGATGGTGACTGTAATTTGTTTCTTCAAGAACTACACAGTACTTTATCATCTCAAATGCTAAATCATAACAACTGTGATATTGTTGTGGCAGGAGACTTTAATATAAACATGTTTGATATAGATTGTAGGCTCTCACTGATATTACTCACGAATTTGGACTTACACAATATATAAAAGAAACTACTCGTTTTGACATTAGGAGAGACAGAGATCACATCTCTGAATCATGCATTGACCTTATTTTTAGTAAAGAAGACTATGTAAGTTCTAGTGGGGTTATTGATATTTGGGTTGCTGACCATCTAATGACCTTCATTACCCTTAAAAAACAAAAGCCAAAGAAAAAAATGTGTAAGGTTGTTGAATACAGAAGTTACAAGAACTATAACTCACATGATTTTATTACTGCAGTCAAATATTTAAATTGGAATTGTATAATTGAAATGTCTGACCCACAACTAGCATGGGAAAAATTGATACTAATGATCAGTGATAACCTTAACAACACATGTCCTGTTGTACAAAGAAAAATCACTCCTCCAAGAGAGAAATGGCTAACTGATGACCTATTAATTATAATTAGAGATAAAGACAAAGCCCTAAAGAAAGCTAAAAGAACTAAAAAACGTGAAGATTGGTTACATGCCAAAAAAGCTAGAAATAATTTAACCAAACTGTGCAGAAAGGCTAAGAGAAAATACATAACTCAACTATGCAATGAATGTATTGATGATGACAACAAATTTTGGAAATTGGTAGACAATATACTACCCAAGGAATCAAAAAATAAAGACCAAGAGATAAACATAATAGACAGCACCTCTAATGCACCTGTACCAGTAACAGAAGTAGCCACCAAGTTCAATGAATTCTTTGCATCAATAGGTGAATCACTAGCTGAACAGATCAATGCCCAATGGAACTTCATAGGCCTTGAATGCCCAAATTCTCTAGATAATGTAAGCACTACTCCTGAAGAAATTCAAAAAATCTCCAGAGAAATAAATGTTAATAAGTCTAGTAACATAAAACATATCAAATCTCTAATGTTTAGAGATGTCTTTATGGCAATACCGACTGTTTTGTGTCATATTTTCAATCTTGTATTCTCATCAAAATGTATACCTCATTCTTGGAAAAATGGGAGTGTTACTCCCCTTCCAAAAGGTGGTGATCAATCCATTATGTCTAACTATAGACCCATTACTCAATTACCTCTACAAGCAAAACTCATGGAAAAAATAATACATAGCAGACTGATAGAATTTTTTGAAAATAACCAAGTCATTTCTGATAAACAAAATGGTTATAGAAAAGGGAAATCTACCATAGATACCATAGCTGATCTAACTGATGATATACTTAATGAGAGGAATAATGGTGCTACATCATTTGCTGTGTTTTTTGATCTAAAGAAAGCGTTTGACACTGTTAATCACGATATTCTACTTTCTAAATTGAGCAAATATGGAGTCAAAGGAAATCTTTTGTCCTTATTAAAAGATTACTTATCTGATAGGACCCAAGTTACTATTTGTAATAATGTTACCTCAACAGTCAGAAAAATTAATTATGGTGTTCCTCAGGGCTCTATACTTGGCCCATTATTGTTTCTAATATATATTAATGATGCGGAGCATAGCCTCAAACATTGTAAGATTAAGTTGTTTGCTGATGATACTGTTATATATTGTCATGATAAAAATTTAGCTGTACTTAATACCAAAGTCCAAGAGGATACTGTAAATTTTTGGAATTGGTGCCAGAGCAACAAGTTAACTTTGAATGTAACTAAGACTAAATGTATGCACCTAAGAGGACCAAGATCCAGAAGCATACCGCTGGATTGGGTTGTGTGGGGGTCTGACTTTTAGGCTTATTGCTTGTATAAATAAAGAAAAACAGTTGCCGACGAAACCCCGTCCACCCAACCGTCCCGTGAATATGCCCCCGTCCCCCCCCCCCATCAGTGCCCGTCCCGGGAGACTTGCCGAAGCCTTGAAGGCAAGGCTTCGGCCGTTTTCGTCTGCAAACGTTTTGCTTTGAGCTGTCCGCTATCCATTTCGAATCCCATTTGCCGGTTACGTTGATTACGTTGAAGTGACTTCCAGCTCGTACGGAATGGAACAAGGGATCGGAATGGTCAATGGCGTGGATGTAGCTGTGTGGGTTGAGTGTGGAGGTTGAAACGAAAATGGATTGTGGAAGTGTGAGTGCCTGAATCGACAATGTAAGTACGCTAGGTTGTAGGTATAGGCCTAAACTAAGTATTCCATGCATCAATAGACATTCTCAGCGGGGAAATTATTGAATGCAGGCAGAGAAGTAACCACATGGAATAAGAGTATATATCGTTGGACACTAGTAGTCTGTGCACCGTGCGAAATTGTAAATAGAGTCATTCTGACTTCTTCCAAGGAAGAAGCGGAGGGTGCCGACCGTCAAGAGTTGCAAATGTCAAACCTAATATTTCTATTAATAACACACAGCTAGACAATGTAGAAGAGTACAAATACCTGGGAATAACCCTTGATTCACAATTAAAATTCTCTGCCCAAGTTAGGCAAACTCATAAGTCTGTAAGTCATAAGCTTTATCTGTTAAGAAGAATTTCAAGGCTTGTTTTACAAGTGTATAAAAGTTGCTTTAAAATTACCTACTTTAACTGATACCCTGTTGATTCATAGACTGGCCAATGTGCTCAAACTTGAAGACAGAAGGAAAGCACATATTTTGAATTTTGCCTTCAGAAGAAGCAAAAAGAACAGATTTTTAAATAATGAAAGAAGAACAACAAGACAGTGGGATGGACCAATTTTAATTTCACGAAGACCCAATACTGTGAATTTTGATTTACATTGTATACAAAGAAAGACAGCAAAGCTATGGAACAATCTTGACCCTGAAACCAGACACATTGAATCATATGAACGTTTTAAGGCCCTAACCAAGGCCGAAAGCTTGCTACCCTTATACATTTAATTTGACTTAATGTGCTCCTATTCCTCATCACTTCATCCATCACCTTAGCATTCTCTAGTCCTTAGATAGTTCCTTTCTCTATACAGCTACATGATAAAAGTCAAGGTCTATTAGGTAATGGCCAACTTACCAGACTTAGCCAGACTAAGACTGAGGCTATTTCCTACTGGTTCAGTATACTATCAGCTTTATCTATTGATTGTCTTTTATGTTTGTATCACATTGTTATTTATGTATATTGACTGATAAACACTCCTAAAAAATAAAAAAAAATTAAAAAAACCAGGCGGCGAAATCGACCAATGCCTAGAATACCCACAAGAACGTACCAGCATAAAAACAGCTGGAAAGAAATTGACACATATATGTATAGATCGCATATAGTACTATAATAATCGATAGTTGAATGTTTGATGGTAATCCATTTCAATCATAAAGGTATTTATCTAATTGTATAAGGTCGCATGGGAAAAGGGGAAAACAATGCTCTCCTATAGCTCCGACGATTGTTTAGATATTGGGAGTGAAATGTATAAACACGGAACAATTTGGAAACATACTATCATATATCAAGATTAGATTCGGGTTAATTTAATGCAAGGGCAACACACGAAACATAACAGCTCTGTTTGTTATGCGGATTTGAAAGAAATTTGAATTAAATAATTGTAATGTAATAATTATGGCCAATAAAAATATCTAAAAAAAAAAAATATTCCTGGGCACTCCTCACGCGTCACGCGTCATTCCCCGTCACGCTGCGTACTTTTGTGTGTATTTTGTATGCACATTGGGGCCAAAACTTATGGAAATATGTACTAAAAAGTATATATTTCCTGAAAGAGAAATTTGTTTTCTTCATAATGATATAAAAATTATAGCAATGACATAATTTGTGCTCACACAGTGAACGATGGAATGAAGTATATCATTATTTTATCCAATTGCATATCCCAATGAAATCAGACCAATACATATTGTATGGGATCGATTCCAGAAATTTAAATACAATTTTATGTTTTCATGCTTTTTGTTTATGTCATATCATTGTCAATTTTGTTCATATAAACCTATAAATGGTATGTATGTATTTATGAGCCATGGAAAATCATAGTCGTCGGGTCATGAACTCTCAAAATAGCATGGCCTGCGTGCCTAAGCCAACCCAAGCCACTATGTCGCACATTAATTGCATTTTCAATGGTTAATTCGTCATTCATTTAGCCTACTAGTTCTCCCGATTTAGGGTTAATTCATTCCGGGTTGGCCACCGAGGTGGACCAATTCTCCCGAAATAGGATGCCAGTTCAAAAAGAAAAAGGCTAATGTTAAGTTGATATTGGACTTTGGAAATAGTTGTCATCTCGTCCATACGACCCAGATCTGCTCCTGCTGTTTTATCTTTTGTTTCCATATCGATTCCAGTACATGAACTTCTGTTAATGCTTATGGAGGGGGCATATATATACCCCTCTGATCCTTTGTGGAGTAATGGGAGCTTGCATCTAATATAAATCCATCAAACCCATGGAACTTTGCTTCTTCTAAGGCTTTAGAGCGCCCACAAAGCCCTAAGCCTGTCCTGTGGATTGACTACATTTTGGTATCTTAGATGCACGCTTGAATAATTCTTCCTAAATTATTCTGGATGTGAGAAATACTCTGTAAAGAGCCGGGTTAACTCCGCCAGTGTTAAGGTGTAAGAAAGGAACTCGGATACGCGTGTAGACTTCGTGAGAAGGTCTAAGCAACTGTTTAATGAATCCTGTGAAACGTACATGCTCCTCCTGGGTCTGCATATATAATTAGGTGGGCGTAGCTCTTACGTAATACCCATGGCATAGCATGTATAAGTAGACTTGCACAGTCCTAGCTAGTTAAGTAAAATTAGCGGTTTTAAGTAATGAGATAATAGGTGATAACTAATAATTAATATAAATATAATGAGGTTACACAATGTTACATAACACTAATCAGGAATATGGTCAGGTAAGTTAGGAAAATTATTTCTAAAATTCTGTACATTTGGGTTATATGTATCCATACACATCTGAAAAGGCCATGTTGGGGAATTTTTAACCTTGCCAACCCAACGACATTCATTTTGAAACTGTATCGACACATTAGCAAATTAAACTTTGTCATTTTAAAGCATCTAATTAGGGATTCGTGCCATATCATTTTACATTTCAACCTAACATTTTTTCTCCTATTTCTGGACAAAAGTAGCTTGGTAGTAAATCCATGCGTGATAAAGGCATAACAGCTATAACATTTTATAGAAAATTATGCGTTGGTAAAGTATGTTATGTTGGTAGCATGTTGAAGGAAAACAATATATATGAAATGAAAAAGTGAGGACAAGATGTGTCGTCATTACCTTTAAAAAGAAGTAAAATAAAATACCCTGTAATGTGGGCTTCCCAGGTAGTACACTGTTAGACCCGCCTCAGATTTTTCTGCCGTCAAGTAGCATTTCTTTGTCATTTAACTATTATTATCAGCCAACTCTACAGGAATCTAAAAATATCATCCAAGCTTGAAGTTGATCTGAAAATATCAGCCAGCATTTGGAAATATCTGCCATGCTAGGAAAAACCGGCCATGCTCTGGGCAGCTAGCTTTCTGTGTGCACTGAACCATGGCGCCAGCATATGGCACATGTACTAGCCTACAATTGCGCCTACAATATGCCTACAACATTAACGATTTTACTATACTAAGACTTCTAAATCTTATCTTATCAGAAAATTTCCGACCCAGATTTCATTAAAATCCTTTCGTCAACATGACAGAATTCCATACCAAAATAAAGGGAACAGTTGAATTTACCTTTTTGTAAATAACTCCCGAAATATATGTAGAGCCTAGGTAATATTAAACCAGTTTTAGATGACTTCATACCCGTTCATTTCATATATTCTAGCGGAACTCCACTATAGGTAAAAAACGGCGCCAACAGGCAAAATTCGTCGCCGACATTTCTAAAAATTCGGAAAATTCGACATGACTAAAAATTCTAGTGGATGAGGGGGTAAAATATGTTGTTGGCAACACATTTATTTGTTGCCAACAATTGCAAAATATCTAACTTGATTGGATATTTCATCGCAAAAAATTCGTCGCAGCCGTTTTTGCCTGTTGGCGCCGTTTTTTACCTATAGTGGAGTTCCGCTATTACTTGTGTATCTGCCATCAATAGTTGCTGAGATATGATGCTTCAAAATTTTATTTTTTTTTCGATTTTTTTCAAAGGCACAAACTGGTAATTTTTTAAAAAACATATATTTGATTCGATTATATTGATACCCTATCTGTTGCATTGCCACAAACATTCATTGTATGACTTCAATATGCTGTTGTTAATGAAACAGTGCCAATCCATGACCAAAACGTCATTATTGTGTGAATTTATAGTATAAGGGCCTTTCTCGGATGTTTGGACCTGACCCAAAGGGCTTTGAATATCAACAATATAGTATCAACTTTTTTAGATTGTTGTGAATTACACCAACCTTAACATCTGCACTGATCCCTGAACGCAATAACCACTATTTGGGGTTCGTATTTAGCTTGAGAAGCATAGAGATATACATTTAATACATGATTTGGTACAGATTTGGTACATAATTGGGTCAGATTTTCCAATTGTGCTGTTTTGCCTATAAGCTGCCCCTTATTGGGGTGATTTTTGTTTTTATTCAAATAGATTTATTGAACTCTAGATGCTAAACTATAGACTTTGAGGAACTTGGGAATGTTTATTCCAACAAAATCGACCCATCAGAAGCCAAGATAGGGCTTGTGAAAGATGTTCTACCTGAGAGGCTAACGTTAGCACCCCCTATGATGTTGGAATTTTATATTCTTACATCTTTTTACTTCAATTATTGATATTTGTATTTCATTTCATGCACATGCATTCTATATCTTTTTAATAGTTATCATCTAAAATGTAGGAAGTTTCTATTCAAATGGTTTGATTTCTAGACATTATTTCTTCTACTACCAATGTCTACGATTTTCCACATTTTGGGCTATTCCATTATTCATATCTTTTACATTGTCTTCATGTAATGATCAAAACTTAGATGCCTTTCAGTGTTTTGGTATGCATAGGTTAACAGATTACCTATCAGAAAATATCTTTATTCTGTACTTTATTCCTGTTTTTTCCATTTCCAGAAGGGCCTAAGAGATACCTCTTTTAGGGGGTGCTATCGTTAGTGCAATTGGAAAAAAATCCAACATAATGCAAATCCCACAAATTATCTTATTATCACATAAAGAGTCATTTAATGATTTTGTATTTCATACATTTTATAATTGCAACTGATAAAAGTTAATTCATTTTGTCTCTCATCATTCCATGACCCACTACAGTAATGACTAAAATTAGTACTCCTTGCCAACTAAAAGCAGCATTAATCAAATAGATAATATACACACTTCAGCTACATTTGTTATTGAAATATGTTCAATTTGATTGGATATCATTGATAATTGTTTATTTTCAATGAGTTAATATGGTATCAGCCAGTATATATGGTCACACAGGACCCCAAAGTCAAGGTTTACATGGCTAACGATAGCACCCCCTAATGGAATGAGGTTGTAATCAACCTGAAATTTATCTTATTTCTACCCAATTATTTAATCAAATCTTTTAATGAGATTAGATATCATAGATGAGCATTTAATTCATATGACTACCCAAAAATCGAAGATATTACTGGTTCACATGGGATCAGAAAGTTAATTTTGGAATGGCTAACGATAGCACCCCTTCAGCAAAATCAAACTGAGGTAGTAAAAAAATAAATGATTCTCATAATATTAGTCTAATCTTTTGTCAAAATCCTTTTTAACAGAAGAGATGCCATAGGTTGTTGTTTGTTTGAAATGATCTAACAAGATTTCAACCTGTATTTATTTATATGTGGCCACAAAGTCAATTTTGGAATGGCTAACGATAGCACCCCCCAATGAATTGAGACAGTAATCAAAATGAAATTTATCATATTTCTACCCAATTTTTTAACCAAATCTTTAAATAAGATTAGATGTCATAGATGAGCATTTAATTCATATGACTACCCAGAAAAGAAGCTATTACTGGTGCGCATGGGATCAGAAAGTTAATTTTGGAATGGCTAACGATAGCACCCCCTCAGAAAAATCAACCTGAGGCACTAACAAAATAAGTAATTCTCATAATATAAGTCTAATTTTTTGTCAAAATTATTTTGATCAGATTAGATGTTATAGGTCGTTGTTTCCTTGAAACGATCTAACAACATTTCAACCTGTAATTTATTTATATGTGGCCACAAAGTCAATATTGGAATGGCTAACGATAGCACCCCCAACCCAACCAAATTGAGGTTGCAACAAAATAGTTTTTTTGTATATTTCAGCAGATTTTCTTCATGAAATGTTTCAAATCAGATACAATGTTACAGATTTGTGTTAATGATAAATGATGTAACATAATTTAAGCCTCTATATGTGCACTTGGCACCACCAAGTCAATGTTGGAATGGCTAACGATAGCACCCCCCTAACAAAAGAAGAAATTTAGGAAATGAATATTGTGCATATTTACCTTGAATTTGTCTAGGAAATCTTTCCAATCAAATTGGATACATGAGATAATTGTTGATGTTAAGTTCTTCAACATGTTTTGGGCTGCTGTATAGGTTCCCATGCCATCACTAGGTCAATATAAAAATGGCTAACGTTAGCACCCCCAAACCAAAACTGGCACTAATGAAACAATATATTCAGCAAATTCCAGTCCTTTCTTATAGTAAAATTGCTTCTAGCTGATTGCATGTTACACATGGATGTTGTTTCTTAATAAAAACTCATGATTTGAGTCAGAATATATGCTCCTGGTGTCCAAAAACTTGATGTTACAATTGCTAACGTTAGCACCCCCCTCATGTAATTGGTCAGATAATCAAACAGTATAATGAAGTGATTTTTTATGTGGAAATTCTAATGATCATGGTGAAGTACACACAGATATAGTCAATGGTGTGGGATAAAATAGTTTTGTGTGAAATTGACATTAATATAATGTAAATGCTGCAATATTCATCTAGGACTAACGATAGCACCCCCAAGGTAACTGGATTCTTTGGGCTAGTGGGAGGCAACTACACCATCAATTGAAATAATTTGTTTTCATCTAATCTTAAGAAATATCATTGATGGAATGAATAACTGAGAGAAAAGCGATTGTACACATGTTAGTTTACCATACTGATGTATAATATTATTTGATAAGTGATATTTTTTTTTAATTTTCACACTTTCTTCATCTAAAAACACATAATCTATATATTTTAGGTCATGAAAAAGATTTTTCCAGACTTTTTAATGGGTGGGAACACAAACAGGTATAAAAAAAATCAACAGGGAAATAACATAATTAATCCAAAATGACCAAAAGTTTCATTCAATTCCTTTTTATCTAAGGGGGTGCTATCGTTAGCCAGCAGGATAAATCATCTCTATGGGCTATTTTGGTGGGAATATTAAGAAATATCATAATTTTGTAACATATATGTAGTAAGGGACTGAGTTGGAATATGCAATGATAGAAATATAATGCAAAAATATTTTTCTTAAACAACTAGACACATTTTATTAGCACTAACGATAGCACCCCCTCAGAGTTGGAAAAAGGGTAAATAATGATTAAGTTCATAGAAAGGTAGGAAATAATTTTTTTTTCATAAAGATTGAAAATAGGGTGATTGTGGAGATGTTGGTTAGTAGTTTGGTAGGTTGTAGAAAAAGAAAAGAATTAAAAGGACAAAGATTTTGGAACTATAAAAAAGGGGGTGCTATCGTTAGTGCAGTATTTGGAAAAATGTAAAAGGGCATAATAAATTGAAATAAAATGAATTACAGTTGCAGGATGGGTGTTTGGATTCGGAATAAGGTTTGATTTAATGGAAAGGCAAGAAACAGCTAGGTCTGTGTTGCTAGAAATGAAATATTATAAGGAAATGAAATGTATTTATTATTAAATTATTGTGAAATTAGGGGATAAAAATGGGATTTTCCCAATTATTGAGCTAAAATCTGACTGTAGATATAGAAAAGTATATATGGAATAAAAGCTCTCAGTGAGCGGAATACAGACGTATAAAGCAGAAATAGGTTTTCTCAATAATAAAAGATGTACTTGGGAAAACAGGTTATAATGGCAAAATAGCACAATTGAAAAATCTGACCCAATTTATTTTCGTACAAGAGCATTAGATCTGAGATCTGATCCAGCAGGATTAATAGTAGGTAATTGGAGAAGAAAGTATTAGAAGAATTGATTTTGGTTAAATTAAATTAACAATAACAAACGGGAACTCGTTTTATATTAACATGCATGTCAAGAGCAAATACTACATTCAGACTAAATATTTGATACAGTCATATACCACACTCTTATGGTCAGTTATTATAATGATTGTCAATCACCATTTTGGACGGAAATGGGGCAGGCATTCGTGGACGTTCCCAATATTATAGAATATGAAATGATTACCTGAGGCGAGTCTTGGGCTTCAACAATTTTATTTGAGAATAAAATTTATATAATAAAAGTTTTGTTGATTTGTTATATAAAATGTTGATAAGAGTTGATTTATATTATGAATATAAATTATGAAAAGTGAGAAATAAAAAGAAGATTTATTAAATAAATTTTAAGTGATAATGGGTTAAATTTATAATAGTTGTTTACAGCCGGGTATCCAATTATAGATTGGTGTTAGGAGTGGGTGGGTGGGATCAATTTTTATGTATTTTGTGAGGTATTGAAGGTTTGAAGAAGTAAGAAGGAGGAGTGGTGAGTTATGGGATAGGTAGGTTACCAGGCTGTGAGGTTAGGGGGCGCCACCAATGCCTCGGAATTTTATTAATTCCTACATCATTCGTGGACATTCCCAATATTATAGAATATGAAATGATTACCTGAGGCGAGTCTTGGGCTTCAACAATTTTATTTGAGAATAAAATTTATATAATAAAAGTTTTGTTGATTTGTTATATAAAATGTTGATAAGCGTTGATTTATATTATGAATATAAATTAGTGCCAAGCCCCAAGAATGCCTTTGGTAATGTGTGGTTGGTAATAGAAGGTTGTGGTTTTAAAAGTATAGCAGGGGCAATACCTGAGTCTCTGAGTGTTGTAGGTTCGGCAAACCGAGGTTAGGCATGGGCCAATGCCTGAGTCCTTTTGGTTTTAATATATTGATAAAATATGATTTGTGGTTCATGGAACCATTTAGGCATGGGCCAATGCCCGAGTCCTTTTGTGATTAGGTGGGTTAAAATTATAAGATAGTAGAATAATACTTAGGTTCGAGGAACCTGTTGTGAGGCAGGGGCTAATGCCCTAGTCCTTTTTAAGAAAATGCAGGGGCTAATGCCCGAGTCCCTTTGATTTTACTTTATTCTGTTGAGCAAGGGTGAGACCCAAGTCCATTTCGCGATCTGGTCCCTCTCTTTGGGGCGAGGCCCTTTTTGTTGCTTGGTGAGACCTTTGGTTGCGTAGTGGCGTCGACTTGTTTTCTTGCCAAATTGTTGACAAGCTTTGACGTTACCTTCGTGGCAGCTTTAGTAGTTATGTACTGCTTATATGCTTGGCTCGACCAGGAGCCAAACCTTTGTATGTCGTTCTCTGTTAAACCTGCTTCAAACGCATGGGTGGCAGCAGTACGCCAAATGGAGTGGAGTGAATACTCCGATTCTTGTAGTTGCATATTACGGAGTGTCCACTTGAAATGTGTGTTAATATCTGCATTTGTAATCAGCTTGAACGTGAGTATGAAAACCAGCAATGGCTGGCCTTCAAATCTTGTGGGTGCCTCCAGTATTGCCGCTTTATACGCCCTGACTGGGCACATCTGTCGATCCTGCGATGCTGGTATCGTGAGATTACGTTCTTGGTCGAACCTCTGTAGGTTTTTTGCCCACTTCTGGTGTATTATGATGGAGTTTTGTCCTAGTTTGACATCCTGCCTCGTTGTGTGCCTACTTGCATCAAATTGGTTTGCATGATGTGGGGCGACCTCCGACTGTCTCAGTCCCAGGTAGTACATTATCAGTATAGCCAATGTGTACTGTTCTGGGGCCGGGAAATGTCGTCCTTCTAGTACTATGCGTCTTATTTGTTGTATGTCTAATGGTTGGCGTTGAGTTACTTTGTGTGTTTTGTCCCTTGTTGCTGCGTCGAGGGCTAACTGCAACCTGTGTGAAGTGAGTGCCGGGTTATGTATATCGGCGCATCTGTAGAATTCTTTGAGTGCAGATATGTAGTTTTGGACTGATTTTGGCGACCTAAGGTAGGAGCGTAGATATTGAACATACGCACATATGTGGGGTACTGAGATTGTGTGCGGTTGGAGTCCAAACTTGTGAGTAAAGGCAAAGAAAGCCTTTAGCGCTGTACGGTGGTTGGAGTTTGTTCCTGGAGCCCTGGCCATTCTTTGTGCGTCCTGGGCATCCGTGAGCAGCTGTGCCATTTGCGGGTCTGAAATTGACGATATACATCGTGCCCTGTTGAACTGAACATGTTTGTATGCGCGTTTTAATATATTTTCTACACTATCCTTATCCTCTACTCTAACTTGAACTTGTATATAGTTCAATGCCTGGAGCAACCATAATGCTCTCGGGCCTGGCATATTTGGCTCGTATCTTGACCCTTGAGCCAGCAGTTCAGCTGTGTCCTTTTGTGTTGTGATCAGCTGTATTGTCTTTCCTCTATCTTCTTCTTGTAATAGGGTGTGTACCATATTTGGTGTGGCCTGTGCTAGTTAGTCTGTCCAACTTTTTGTTTGTTTCTTCCAGGTTGCATGTGGTGTATCGATTTTCACATGCTGCTTTTGCTTCCTTTTCGGTGGCCGCGATGTATATGTATTTGCTGACCTGCTTAGCTGGTATAAGACTGACGCCGTTCCATTTGCTTACACACGCTACCACCCATTGTACATCTTTCTTCATTGACAGAGTGACCCTGATTGTAGGTGCTTTGTTGTCCCTTAATGCTTCCAGCAGCTGACGCACACAAATTTTTGCCGGAGGTATACATTTTGCGAGGTGCAATATTCTGCCTATTATTGACTGCAGTGCTTTTCTTGATGTGTGCTGTCGCTTTGCAAAGTTTTTGGCCTCTTCCTGTACCTCCTTCACCTTCTCTTCTGGTATGCTGACTGTCATGCGGTCGGTATCGATTACAATCCCTAACCACTTTACTCTGGTCGACGGTGGTTGTGTTTTAGCGGCAGTTGGGAGGCCTAATGATCTTAGCAGCTCTAGGGCGTAGTTATAACTGTCTATCGCTTCTTGTTTTGAGTCCGCCCACCCCAACATCCCGTCCGGCAAGGACCGCAATGTACCGCAATGAGCGCTGCAATATAACCGCAAAGAAACAGCGATGACCGCAATGCAAAATATTTTGCTAATATATTGCTGAAATTTTGCCAGCACCATTGTTGGCCCTTTTTTTATCGCAGAAGTTTTGCGCATAAACATTGCTGATTCATGGCAGTATTCAATAAAGCAAAATATTTTGCGGTTCGTTGCGGGTGATTTGCGAGTTACTATTGCTGTTCCATTGCACTTCATACTACAGCAATATATTTTGCTGTTGTTAGCGCTTGTTGTGCGTGTTGTTATTGCGGAATTATCTCATCCCGCATAATTATGAATACAGCAAAATATTTTGCTGTTGGTAGCGGTTGTTTTGCGTTTCAGTATTGCGAATTCTTTGCATTCCATATGTATATGGAGACAGCAAACTATCTGCATTTCATTTTGCGCATTTGTTGCACTATATTATTGCAGAATTATTGCAGGAATAATTAGATAAGAAATAAGCAATATATATTGCTGTTGTCAGCGCTTGTTTTGCGTTCTAGTATTGCTAATTCATTGCACCATAGAATAATATGGACACAGCGAACAGTTAGCATATTATTGTGCGCATTATTTGCACTTTATTAATGCAAAATTATTGCAGGAATACTTAGATGAAATAAGCAATATATATTGCTGTTGTCAGCGCTTATTTTGCGTTCTAGTATTGCTAATTCATTGCACCATAGAATAATATGGACACCGCGAACAATTAGCATTTTATTGTGCGCATTATTTGCACTTTATTATTATCTAAACATGGCCTGTCATGAATCTGACACTGTCCCAGGTGTATGGTTTTATCAATTCTTTATTTTTATCCTTTCCATTATTACTGAACGCTTGCTGTGAAATAACCAAGTGGTTAATGATTATTACTTTATTTGTAGAATTTTCTATTTATTTTTCTAAGAACTTTTTCTATAATTGTTTAAAGCAGCTTTTCTGTGAATAGTGTACCTGTTGATGTCTGGCTGAATAAAAATCTTAAAACAAAACATTAATGCAGAATTATTGCAGGAAAACTTATTGATGAAAGAAGCAAAATGCATTGCTGTCGTCAGCGCTTGTTTTGCATTCTAGTATTGCTAATTCATTGCACCACAGAATATATATGGAAGCAGCGAAAAATTATAGTATTTCCTTGTGCGCATTATTCACACTTCATTAATGCAGATTTATTGCAGAAAATAATTAGATGAAATAATTTAAGCAATATATATTGCTGTGTTGAGGGCTTGTTTAGCATATGTCATTATTGCCATTTATTTGTTTTTTTAAAAAAATGGGTTTTTTAAAAAAAAAACGGCTAATATCAAACCTTAAAATGCAAGTTAGAACTGATCAAATTAAACATATCCAGATAGATGGTGTTTATAACATTTTTTTTGCGCAACTGTTGCACATTATAGCCTAGTACACTAACTATACATAAGAGGGAGCCACTTGAAAAATTCCATTTATGGGCAATATATCATGATTTATCCATGTAAAATGGCGACGTTGGGCCTAATTATAATTATGATGAGACACAACAATCACACTCACTCACATACCTGCAGTGAATATATTTTCAATAAAAACATCAACCTACATGCATCAACCATACAGTGCCACTGTGCACATGCAATTTATATCCTTTGACGGGCCGGGAGAATAGATCGATATGTATATAAATTAATGTATCACAAACCATGATGTATACATAGCTCTGGACTACATAAATGATATCTATTTACTGAAAAGGGGTGGTGCATATATACTATATGAATTAAATTGTTACATCAATTTGATCATGGAACCTGCCTGATCAATCGACAGCCGGGTATATGTCTTGATATATAGATTATTCTAATCAATCGATGTCAGCTGCACTCTATCTTTCCATCTAGTATCTATGTAGGTGCAGATGGAAAACCTTCAGACATCCACCAACCCTATACAGGGGCGTCGCTGCCGGGGGGGACATGTCCCCCCCCCACTTTTGGTGGCAGCCTAAAAAGGTCCAATCCCAAGGCTAAAAAAAATTCCTCCGAAAATCAGGTCCAAGGCCCTCTGAATAACCTTCATTCTATAGCCTTTTAATATCTAGTAAGATAAGATAAGATACTACTTTATTTATCGAAGTCACATTACATAAGAATAGGCACATATAAAAATAGACAAATAGGTATACAGTCATCTAGATTAGATCCAGTTCTCCCAGACATTACCATCATGCAATCTCTGTAATGGTGCAAAATCTGTAATGGTAATCATCTCTTGATATTATTCACTTGTATTCTTGATTAATTCCGATTAATTCTTGAATTGTATATCTCGAATTGTTGCAATTGTATTTCTCCAATTGTTGAATTGTTTCAAATGATTACTTGGATGTACCTGTATATGTACCTGAGGTAAATATATATCTCAAAGTACAAAAGCTGAAAAGGTCCACGACTGTATAATTTTGTTTTAATCTAAAAAGGTGTATGCTTCATTTGCATCAGAAAACCTCATTACAAATACACATTTTAAGGATGCTTTAGTGTTACTAAAACAAGTTACCATATGTGACGTGTTTCAGGATAATGAGTCATAAGTCGACAAAAATGGATTTTGAGACATCATCTTATTTGAAAAGATGAGATCAAGCCGATTCCAAAGAAAGTAAACAATCTAATTATCTAATAAGTACTTCGGATTTTAAGGTTAATACTTATATTTTTGAAAAAAAAATGTTTGCAATATTTCTGGGGGGTGCAATGACCAGTAAAGTAACTAAATATACTCCATATGTTGACCTTTTAAACGAAAGGATATATTACATACATTACCCTGAAGTTTGACACATCGATCGCCATATCTATAGTGATAAACTCTTCAAAAGTCAGAACATTCGAGTAAAGTGATCTTGTAAAAAAACACTTTGAAAAATATCCCTTTTGCGACTTGTGACTCATTTTCCTGGAACATGTCACATATGATTATCTCTAAGTACTTAAATTAGATCTATACCCTAAGGAGTCTCGAAAATAGGGATTTCCTCAAATTTGAATTGAGAGACACTGGTCTGAACTACTTGATCTGGCTCTGGTCTGGTCCTCAATCAAGGTGCTGATGTAAAAATAACTCATAATTAAATATTTATATACTCATCTCATTGATCTCCCACCAATGTCTGTATCTATAATTAGCAGTGACTTCATAGTGTCACACTGAGGTCAGTTCTCACGAAATGGGCCCATAGGCAGTCCCAGGCGTCCTCACATGGGTGATATATTGATAGGGATTGATAGTTCTTAAATAAAAGTAATATTATCTGATGCAGCGCAAATAGGGCTTTCTGGGGAGGTATGGTTTTGTGTATCTGGAGTATATGTTAAATATTTCATGGCCAATAAACCTGCTAAAATTGCTCATTTTTCAAAGAAGATAATTACATACACAATGTTATGAAAACTATTATCACCAGGTCAGATAATAATGGTAATTCACCTTTAATTGACATGTCCTGGTCGTAGAAATTTTAAAATAATATCACGGAAGTGCCAGAAAACTATGATGATGTAAAATTCACTAATTGTTGTGTTCCATCGCCCAAGAAAAACCCTAACAAAACATGAAAGGCAACACAATGGAATGCAACACAAGGCAATTTATGCTTTTCTTCATTTTGTCTGCTCCAGGAAGGATTTTAAGATTAATGTTCCCAAGTTTCAATGTGGACTTTTAAAACATGTGTAGAATCGATGATGTGAAGGAATAGTAGTTTCAATGAATTTAAAATGTTACTCCCAAATAGCCCCAAGTGACCCTATGTCGTGAGAACCGACCATAACTATAATCTAATTAAAAAATCTTAATCTCTTTAAAAAAGGGCTCATATGACCGAAAAACAGCTGTTTATACATTTAATATCCATAATAAAAAAAACTCGCACTGTCAGTCATAGAGATCAGGATTTTATACAGATACACATACAGATTTTATGCATATCAACTCTGTGAAGTTATTTGTAATAGAAGTAATAAAATTCCTTAAAAAATATACAATACAGGACCAATCTTTCTCATTAGAGTTTGGTCAATAATAGTTGAATTGTTATTAAAAATTAGAAAGAGCGTTATTATACATGAGAATTTAGGGGAGCTCATTTCAATGGGCCGGGAAGGACCCAACATCAGGTCAGAGTTTGTTGAAATAAAGTTTTCCTGAATTAACAGAGCCAGTATAATATAATTCTTGTTTAACTTTGTTTTGACCATTACCCAAGCCCAACGAATTGGAAAATAGCTCACTTGAAAAAAGTGAAACAAGTGCGAGAGCCTATTTTCAACCCTGCTATTATGTACCTTCCCTTGCATTAATAAAAGTTCTTATACCATAGGTTAGATATGTTTTGAAATTTTCTCATAATTCTCTGATGCTTAATGATTGGTGTACTATCTTTCTGATTCTAGTTAGTGATTTGTAACAATATACTTGAATGTCTAGAAATGATTAATCAAAGAAAATGAACTGACACTATTGTAAGTCATCGGTTTTTTACATAAGATAATGGCATCTTTGAACTAATTTTTAGACTTGAAAACTGATTCATGTTGTTGTGCACTTCATACATGAATATGGGGAAAAGGTCCAAGATACCAAAATATGTCCCCCCCACTTGGAAATTGCCAGCGACGCCTCTGGACTATATATGTACCAGAAGTATAGTAATTTAATTGCAATTAAAGAATTAATTTTAGTACACCGATTCGTACCCGGCCACCGCGTTAACTTAATATCACATGCATATCATCTCTCACTAATTGTGAAAGATGTGATATATATCAGAAACCACTAATTATTCAATTTAGACAAAAATGAGATGTACTATGTGTCCTGATATGAGCTGCCACCTGGTGGTTCGAATGTACAATGTAACTGAGTGATACAGTGGTGCCACTAGAGGGCTACAGAGAGCCACACATACTGGTCGAGAATAAACACACGAGCTACTACTAGAGACGAGTTGAGTCGCTTCTTTACATGGTGCCAAGGAGTGGTTCGTTGTCCGAATTTACACGGGAGATCTGAGGATCATGGAGGGTATCAAAGCCCCAAAACCTCTGAACATTACTACTGGTAATGTAGCAGAGAGTTGGAGGAAGTACAAGTTCCAGCTGGACAATTACTTAGCATCACTGGACATAGCTGCTGGCCTGAATCGCCGGAGGGTAGCCATCTTGCTCAATACGATAGGAGAAGAGGCCGAGGAGATTTATCAGAGTTTTGAGTGGCTGCCACAAAGACAAGATGCGGCGGGAGCAAATATAGATGCTGAGGATCCACGGAACTACCAACAAGTGTTAGGCAAGTTTGATCAGTATTGCAACCCCAGGAGGAATGTGACATATGAACGATTTCAATTTCTCAAGTGTGATCAGGGAGAGGGTGAAAGTGCTGACTCATATGCGGCGCAGCTTCGCCTCAAAGCCAACACGTGTGAGTTTGGGGACCTAAAGGATGGGATGATCAGAGACAGAATGGTCACTGGACTAAAGAACATTAAAACATCTCAAAAGTTATTGGAACAGGAAAATCTCACACTGGAGACAGCCCTGATGATCGCTAGGACAGCAGAAATGGCGAGGACTCAGGTGAAAGTGGTTCACCCGAGTGAGACGGAGACCATCGGGGCCATTGAAAAGAAACCGTATAAGCCACGTGGAGAAGGGGACGCGGCGTCCTCCAGACCACGAGCAGAGGACGCGTACGACTGTAAGAAGTGCGGCACACGGCATGGTAGACGCAACTGCCCTGCGTTCCGTGCGCGCTGTTACAAGTGTGAGGAGAAGGGACACTACGCCAAACTGTGCCCTAAGAAAGTGAGGATAGTTAACACTGAAAGTCAATATGGTGAGGAGAATGCAGACAACACATTCTGTATTGGACTAGTTAATACGAAGATTCGTCAGGTGAAACTGTCAAAGCATTGTAGATGGGTCCACATGCTACAGATAGGAGACTGTACTGTTCCAGTGAGGCTCGATACGGGGGCCGGAGCTGACTTATTGAGTTCTGATGATTATGCCGAACTAAAGGTGAGACCTAAGCTTAGGCCTGTGAATATTGAACTAACAGATTACAATGATAAGCCCATAGAAGTCAGAGGAGCATGTGTTCTAAGAACAAAGGTGCACGGCCTAGAGCACCTTGTAAATTTTGTGGTAGTGAAGACAGGACCAAGCCTACTGGGGGCAGACAGCTGTGAGCGGCTAAACCTGGTTAAGAGGATCATGGCAGTGGAGGAAGGAGGCAAATCAAAGCTAGAAGTGCCCGAGTGTACTCTCCCGGAGGGGATAAAACAGTTGTCCTCCATTCCTCATGTGTACGACATAAAAATGATCCCGGAGGCAGTACCTGTCATTAAGGCGGCGAGGAGAGTTCCCATAGCCCTAAGGGATCCACTCAAACTCGAATTAGAACGTATGGTAGGCCTGGGAGTGATTCACAGGCAGGAAGAACCGACTGAGTGGGTTAGTGAAGTGATCACAGTCAAAAAGCCAAATGGAAGCCTGAGGATCTGCCTGGATCCCAGAGAGCTAAACAAAAACATCCTGAGAGAACATCATCAGCTTCCGACTAGAGAAGAGTTATTTGCGGATTTGAAAGATGCTCAGTGGTTCTCAAAGCTGGATGCCTCACAGGCATTCTGGCAAGTCCGTCTCTCTCCTGCCAGCAAAGTGCTTACCACATTCAATACACCGTTTGGTAGGTACGCCTACGATAGGCTGCCATACGGCCTCTGTTCTGCTCCTGAGATATTTCATAAATACATGGAGCAGATGTTTGAAGGCCTGGTGGGTGTACGTGTCTTCATGGATGATATACTGGTGTGGGCAGCAACAAAACAAGAGCACGACAACAGGCTACAGAAGGTGAAGGAGAGGATCAAGAAGTACGATCTTCTCATGAACTGGGAAAAATGTGAGCTGGGCAGATCAGAAATCACCTTCATCGGAGAGAAGCTCACTAGGGGAGGAATAGAACCGGATGGCAGTAAGATTGAAGCCATCCAGATGATGAGAACACCAGAATCAAAGGAGGATGTACAGAGAGCTCTTGGCCTGGTGAATTATGTAGGCAGGTTTATACCAAACTTGTCAGCTAAATGTGCAAATCTAAGATCACTGATGTGTAAAAATACCCAGTGGAATTGGCAACATGAGCACGAAGAGGAGTGGAGGAATCTTAAAGCTATCATGGCCTCCAAACCCGTGCTTGCATATTATGACCCCAGTAAGAAGATAAAGGTGTCAAGTGATGCCTCTCAAAATGGCCTGGGGGCAGTGTTGTTACAGGAACAAGGAAGTGAGTGGAAACCAGTCGCTTATGCGGCTAGATCCATGACATCAGCGGAGAAGAATTATGCGCAGATTGAGAAGGAGAGTCTGGGCTTGGTCTTCGCTTGTGAAAGGTTCCATGCATATATATACGGCAGGCAAAATGTTACCTTGGAGACAGATCATAAGCCCCTGATAGCGATCATCCACAAGTCGCTGAACGATATGTCACCTAGAATTCAGCGCCTGATGCTTAAGCTACAAAGGTATAGCTTCGACTTAATCTGGACTCCAGGGAAGTACCTCTACATAGCTGACACCCTGTCAAGATCCAACAGGAAGGATGGTAACATTGCAAGTGTGACTGAGCACGAGGTGACAGCACATGTAAACATGGTATGTGAAAGCATTCCAGCCACAGGAGAACAGTGGGACAAAATTGTGTTAGAAACTGCACAGGATGAAGTGTTACAAATGCTCATGAAATGTGTTAATGAAGGTTGGAAAAATGGGCAGTGCCCAGCGTATTCTAGCTTTAAAGATGAGATATCAGTGGTTAATGGACTACTACTAAAAGGACAGAGAGTGATCATACCAACATCCTTAAGACCAGAGATGTTGGACAGACTGCACGTTGGCCACTTGGGAGCCGAAAAACAAAAGAGAATGGCCAGAGAGGCCATTTACTGGCCATCCATGAACAATGACATCGATCGACGGGTACAGATGTGTGGGACGTGTCTGAAGTTCAGGCCTAGCCAACAAAAGGAAACATACTGTAAAAATGAGAGTGTTGAAGGGGCGGGGCCATGGGAAATAGTGGGCACAGATCTCTTCCAATGGGGGGGGAAAGATTATTTACTGGTTATCGATTATTGCTCAAACTACCCAGAAATTGCCATGTTGGGGTCCACAAAGTCGGAAAGTGTAGTGCGCCATTGCAAAAGTATATTTGCGCGCCATGGTATACCAAGGGTGGTAGTCTCAGATAACGGCCCGCAGTAAAGGGGCTAGAGACTTGCCTAGGTTATATGAAGGTGATCAGGTTCGCCTGTCGTTAGGCGGTAAGAACTGGGACACTAGGGGTAGAATCATCAAGGAAGTAGCCCCAAGATCATATACGGTAGAAACAGAAGGGGGAAGTGTCCTGAGACGCAACCGCAGACACATACTTAAGCCCAGGTTTGGTGAGCAGGTACTAGAAAAAGATGTATTCATTGAGAGAGAAAATATTGAGGTTGTACCAAATGAAGATGCGAGACCCAGAATTGTACCAAATGTTATTCACAGAGAAAATGAGGTAATGAGAAATGTAAACAGAGAAAATGATGTAACTGGAAATGTACAAGCACCTAATGAGAATGTCATAGCGAATGAAAATGTTGTACAGGTAGACGATCTAAGACCTCAGAGAAATGAACTAATATCACCCAGGGTAAACCCATACATTGAAAATCCTAGGAGGTCGGTGAGAGAACGAAAACCGAAAGTTATCTTTGACGCATAAAATCATATCTAGATGTTTAACGGCCAGATGGTTAATAATTCACTATTACATGTATAAACAAAACTAAAGGGAACATGTCCTGATATGAGCTGCCACCTGGTGGTTCGAATGTACAATGTAACTGAGTGATACAGTGGTGCCACTAGAGGGCTACAGAGAGCCACACATACTGGTCGAGAATAAACACACGAGCTACTACTAGAGACGAGTTGAGTCGCTTCTTTACACTATGAATTGATTATAATGAAGAGCTGAATTAATATTCATGCATATCCATTCACACATGAATATTAATTGTGCATATATATGTTATCAGGAGTTGTCAGTCTGCCAAATAAATGTATAGGCATTGTTTTTATACAAATATAGAAAATAAGAACAGTAAAATGTCAATCGAAGACCTAATTTCATTTAACCAGTTGTATGTTTGGATCACATACGCACTCGGTCATTGCTGCAAACATCGCCCAGCTATAGCTGTGCCCCTGCATATGACTCGACTTGCCCTAGCCCTTCTATGTATCAAACAATATCAACCCACTTCCTTTTGTAAATAAATCTAACTAATTAATATGTATTAGTTGAACCAATAACAATCCTTTATACTGATTACAACATATCAATCATGGATATTTCGGCCAGCATGATATTACATCCCTCTATACAAGTCGAATCGAGGCTTTCAATTGGAGACTAACTGTTTGCTGCAAGTCTATTGATCGCTTCCGTTTGCTTCCCGCCAAACCCTGGAGCGAGCCAGTGGAAAAGTACTGGAATACGCTACCATGGGTACCGCGATAGCCACTGGTCATCCAACGGTCAGAAGTCAGCCCTTTTCCTCCTGACACTTGCACGGTGAAGACGTATATCAAACAGCTCGCGGAAGCCACGAGAAATCACCCAACTACAACAACCTCTAACTCAAGATATCCCGGTAAGAAATGTTTCTCTCTGATGTTGTTACATTGTGTTGTTATGGTTTGTGTGTTGATGCTGATTTTGCGCAGTAAAAATGTTAGGTTTTGCGCATTGCGAAAAGGGAAATAGAGCGCTATGGATTGACACGTGCTAGCTGAGGACATGTGCTTATCGATAGACCTGTATATAGGGCCTACTGATGTGTACATCAATTCATATTATTATTAACCCAATATAAGTTTGGTATGAGAAAAGAATAGTTGTTTAATTGTGTGTAACCAAGGTCTGTGAAAATAATGCTTTGATCATGGAGATCATGCACATGTTGCCCCAGGTTCTCTTCTAACCAAGGCTTCGTATACCGATCGATTTGAGGCTATTTCTTTTGGAATTATTAATTAACTGGGTGGTAGTACCGATCAATTTGAGGCTATTTCTTTTGGACTTATTAATTAACTGGGTGGTAGCCGCTATATCGATGGCAGTATCTTTAAGTTTATATTTAAACAATAATAATTACATCAAAGTGTTTATTTTCACAAGCTTCACCATCCTCAAGTATATATCTTAATTGCATGGTCTTATTAACATCATTCACATCAGTCAGTTATCACCAAAAAGGTTAGCGCCCCATTTGATATCCGGAGCACGTGCACTGGCCGCCCATCCAAAATCCAAAATACTCGGAGTCACACAGGTACTTTAGAAATGGTTCATGGCTTATTAAAATGATCAAAGATAAAACATGTTGTTCAGGCAACATGTTGTTCAGGCACTAGATGTTGAACAAATGATATTTCAACAACATCTCATTCATTGGCGATCGACCTGAATTAATTTGCCCTTCTGTCTACGTGCTAGCGTGCATGCTTACGTCAGACTTCCTGCACGTGGGGAAAGTTAGGTCAACACCGGGGCGAACGCTTAGGCATAAGGGTCGCTTACGGTACCGGTGAAATCATTTCTCAGAAACTGATCAAGAACTGAAACTTCTTAATACTAAGCAACATGATCATTATAACTCTACCAACCCTCTACACGATTGGTCTGACAACTTGGTGTAGTCGGCCTTGTGAGCACCGGTAAATGATCATGTTTGTGTGTGAATTTATTCGAACGATGAGCAGGATTCTTGCGGGAAGGCAGAACGTCTCCTCCATGTTGCCTGGGTGAGTTCAGAGACGCTACTAACCAAGCATCTTTCTGGAGAACTATTAAACTAAGACAGATCACGTTCAAATAGTTCGCCAAAAGATGCTTAATTTAGGGTCTTTGCCGGGCATGGAAAAGTCGGTAAAGTGGGCATTTTGACTGATTGGCATTGAATTATGAATCTATATATTTATATTTGTATGTTTCTATGTATCTAGATAGGATTATGCAAGGATTAGCATTCTATATCTGAGCCCTCTTGTATTTGGGCTTTAGGTTATCTTCGCCAACGCGCGTGCCTAAACATTTCAGTAGTTCAGATGTTTCAATAGATCGTAGTCACGTGGCCGCAGAATTTGTCAATGCGTGCGTTGCTGCAATGAGTGGGCATGAAACCCCTAGCAATCGCAATTACTATAAGGCTGGATTGCCGCGCCCGTACATAAATGTATTATTATGTGTATTACTACGTTAGGACCTTGGTGATACCCAGATAAGATCCATAAGATCAAATAATTTCTAACTGGTGGAGACCAATTTCTTCTTTTAAAAGCAAGATAATCATTACTCATTATAATTAAAGTATAACCATGAAAATTAATCAAAAGTAGCTATCAGGCCAATACATAACTTCTCTCGATCATGGTTAGCGGGACAGTTGTCATATGCTTCTATCCACACTAATGTAGATCTTAAATTAGTAATTTAATTGTTGCTGGCCTATGCATGGCATCGTGTATAAAGGTCAGGCGTGGGGTGGGGCGGGGGGCTATAAGTGTGTGTTTATGTTCTATAGCACCCCACGCGCTGTCCTCACACTTGGCCTTAACTATCTTCCAGAAAAACATTAATTATGATGTCGACATGTCATTTTATTCCATCTACCATCCAGATATGGGGCGGCATTCAAGGGCACAGTATGCGCGGAAGTTGCGCAGAACTAAAAAATATATACGTCAGATGCAGGAAAGTGAATGTGCAGTTCCTGAAGAAAACATACCAGATCTAAATGTTGCCACTGACAGTGTTACAAATGTGTTAGCTGAAAATGATCCAAATGTGTCAAGGGAAAATGATCCAATGGATCATGAAATTTTGGGGGATACAGTTTCAGAAAATGGCTCTGATACAGATGCATTTTCTGATCCAATCAATGACAATATTGAACATAATGATTGGTACGAAATTCTTCAGTATTGGCATTATCAACGTGCTTTTTGTACTGACCTTGCTGATTGGGCTGTCAGTAATAATGTAGGAAGAACGGTTGTGACTGATCTGTTACAAATATTAAACAAAAGGTTACCATTTATACCTAGGGATGCCCGAACACTTAAACATACCATGGGTACTGTCGATGTGAAGGAGGTATGTGGGGGTGAATATGTATATTTGTCTACAAGACGAGCTCTCCTTCAATATTTAGAGCATAAAAAGCCAGAAAATAATGTCTTCAATATTCTTGTTAATGTAGATGGAATTCCTATAAATCGCAGTAGTGGCCAGCAGCTATGGCCAATATTGGCCAATATAAATGATGGCCCACCCTTTGCTGTCTCACAATGGTTGGGATACTCTAAGCCCAACAGTATTGCTGACTATGCACATGATTTTATCCAAGAAGTTAAAGAACTTTATGAACATGGCCTAACTCACTCAGGTGAGGTTTACAATATCAAAATTCGAGCCTTTGTGTGTGATACTCCAGCACGTGCATTTCTTAAAAGTATAACAGGCCACACAGGATATCACAGCTGTGAACGTTGCGAAGTTAAAGGGTAGTTCATAGGTTCTGTTCGTCTGATTAATAAAAATGACCCTTTACGGACAGATGAGAAATTTAAGGAAATGATGTATGATGAGCATCAAAATGGTTTATCCCCATTTGCAGATCCAGAGTTGCGTATTAATATGATCGAGGATTTTATCCTCGATTATATGCACCTAGTGTGTTTAGGAGTTTTGCACAGGCTAATTCGTTGTTGGAAGAAGGGCCCACATAAAATTGGCACAGTTGGTTGGAGTGCAGTGACAGCAAGCTTGGTACATATGCGGCAATATATGCCATCATGCTTCCAAAGACGGCCGAGGGGACTAGATGAACTTGAGCATTGGAAAGCGTCTGAATTCAGGTTCTTCCTTTTGTATGGGGGTATTATTGCACTAAGGGATGTTATCAGAAAAGACCAATATGAGCACATGGTCACACTGTGTACAGCAATGCATATTCTTTTATCAGAAGAAATGATAAAGAATGAGGAAAGAGTTAAGTATGCAAAAGCACTTTTGAAATGTTTTGTAGAGAAGGCAGTCCAACTGTATGGGCCAGAATTTATTACCTATAATGTGCATAGCTTAATGCACATGGCTGATGATGTCTTAATTTATCAGCATTCCCATTTGAGAGTTATCTTGGACACCTTAAATCATTGGTGCATGGCTCTGTGAGCCCTATCCGACAGATAGTTAAAAGACTTGATGAAAGATGGCACCTCAATAAATATAGATTCTTCCAAAAGGCAAATAACAAAGTACCAACATCAAAGACGCGGGATAGTGTTTATTTACTACCCAATGGCAACTTTGCTATAGTTCAAGAAATACTCCCAAACCAGGAAGCAAAGTGTCAGGAAATAAAGAAGGAAAGAACACATGACTGGTACACAATCCCAATAAATTCAAGTGTTTTGGACATCAGACACGTTCCATCTTTGTCACACACACAAACAGTGACGCTGTCTTTTTCAAAACTAAACCAACCAGCTCTTATGTTACCTGTCAGTGGCGATGAGAATGGTTATGTTTTCTTCCCATTGCTACACAACTATCAACAATAAATGACAAGTGAGTATAGGGAATTTAAATATGTTCGTTCCAGAAGTTGCACGTTTTCAAGTAGGGCGAGGTATACATTATATTATATATACTAGTTGATGTCTGATGGATGTATAATTGTTATACATACATCCCTTTTGGTAGTGCCTCTTAGCAGTGATGAAAATATTAAGTTTTTGACAATAAATTCCCTTTCAGAATGGCGAAGCATTATCAAACCGTTACCTGGAAGGAAAATGGTGCAAGTGTGATCCGCAGGGTACCATTAAATTGGCTGACTCAATTGGATGGGGAACTATATATTAGCTGGCCAAGCAAGTTGGATGCACAAAAGGATCTTGAGCAACAAACTGAGCCAAAGCCGTCTTGGTCCATCAAAAACGTTATCAAGACCCGGGATGCATTACATGGTAAGTAAAGAACTATCATGTCAAGCATAAGTTGCCTTTATAGATGTCTGTTTATATAACAAAATCAATATATGGCCATTTCAACCAATTTGACAACATTTGGGCCCCTAGACAACCCCTGAGTACCCAAAAATAATTTTTACATTTATCAGTTGATTTTTTATTTTCTATCAACCTTATATATATGCACATTAAACTGCCAAGTTTGGAACCATTCTGATAATTAGGAATTTGTTTACAGGGGGGGTCAAAAATAGATCCCAAATATGAAAAAAATGCTAAAAATAGCATGACGAATAATGGTACATATTTCTACATAAATGAGTATTTAAATTAGAAATAGATAAAACAAATATGCACATAATGTATTGAACTATTTTGTACTTGATAGGTCTCGACATAAGGATCATAACACCTTTTATTTGGTGAAAATATTCTAACTAGAAGAAAAGTTACAGCCAAATAACCATTCAGTAATGGTAATAATAATGGCAGCGGCAAGGGTGATAGGTCATTGACCCTCTGCCCACATTATAATGTATTTATACACATTATATAACTCATTATATCTAGAATATATATAACATTCATTACCCTTGTTTAGGTTTTTAAGTTGACTCAAATACTTGTATTTAATGTTCCTGTTCTGTTTAAGTGTTTAGAGGCAAAATCTTCAAGGATAAACGTACTAATATTATGTATATATGTTAGAGATATAATTTCTGATATTATGTGACAGCAGGCGTGACGGCACACAACGGCAGGCGTGATGGCACACGACACAACGTGACGGCACATTTTTAAAGCATTTTGCCTTAAGAATCATGTAAAAACAACTCGGAAATCATGAATTTCAATCTACATAGATTGGTACCAAGCAAAGTCAATAATAAATGTCAAATTTAAAGTTTATTATTGAAGTTGTGCCTTATAAGGCTCTAAAAAACCTTAAATAGGCGTGACGGCACACGACAGGAGCTAGGGTACCCACCACCTTTTGCCAGCATGTTATTTCTCTGCTACAATTCATGAAAGACACAAATCAATACATTTGAGGTTCCATATATGTGACTCGCTCCATCAAAATGAGTCCCATGTCGGCAACTTTCGTTTAAGATATAGGGCTCCAAAGATGGTATATGACTTTTTTGGCCGAAATCGTTTTTTCCTGTAATATTAATCTTTAATATGTTTTTTGTGAGACTGGAAAGTATTTTGTAAAATAAACAACAATTTATGCTTCATAATCGCCGGTAAACATTTTCATAACATGGTTGGATGGGTTAAAACAAAGGAGTCGGAGGCTATTTTTCACTAAATTCACTTGTACGCCGTGGACATTTGAGCGTAGGGTACCCCAGCACATTTGGTATCCTCGGAAAGCCGCGAATCTCCTCTATCCAATCCCAGTCTTCCCTTTTGAATGCCCGCGTAAGTTAACCAATCACAGAGCTCTATTTAAGTGCATTCGACGTAAACACTTGTTGCTAGGGAGCCCACGTGTAGTGGATACAGCGCTGTGATTGGTTCAGCCGCTCCGAAAGATCAACTTCCGGCTGACGCCATCTTCTAGCGTGGTCTTGGATTTGAATCGAAGCGACCAGTTATTCCTCGATTCCAGACGATTCAAGACGTGTTTTACTCTCCAACAAAGTTTTAAATGGACCAAGGTTTATTATTTAAACATGGAAGCTGAGGCCACCGTCGCAAAAGCTCTTAATGGCATCGCTCGAGCCAATTTGGGAGGTGTTGTCGACAACTCCGAATGGCGTAACCTCATCGAGGAATATTTTGTGTTCAACGAGGAAACAGAGACGGTGGAATCTGACTCGGATGGAGAACCAGACGTCCCAGATCCTCCTGAAACTCAGGACACGAATGAGGAAGAAGCTGAGGAAGAACCAGAACCTATTATTATTATTGACCACATGCAGGCAGTCCTGGACAAGGAATGGGAAAAGTGCTCCACATTTAGGTAAGTGTCGGTGCTCTACGGCCATGTTTTCTATCGTGTGTGTTGACGCGTTGGGGGAGGCGATCGGAAAACTATGCTATGTCATCCCTGGAAATCAATCAAATCTATAATCCAATGCTGTTATGTGTGAGAGATATATTGTGTGTATATTTAAATGTTCTAAATTTGATCGGTAGAGGTTTTACCTCGCCTCGTGCTGTTCGTGCATGGGGACTCGGAAGCATCGAGTCGAGATCGGGGGAGTAAACTATTTACCTAGGATGTCTGATATTCCATAATCGTCTCGTGTGGAATGTAGGGTTAAAAATGTATTACTTGTAACAACATGTCAGTTTTGGGCAAATTGAAATCTAGGATTTTGTCCATTTCAGTTGTAACTGCCATTTGTTTAACAATGGGCCGTGCATAGACCAGTTCACTGTGGAACAGCGCATCTCTCATCGGTCGGAACATGATCAAATCAATTGAGGTAATTTTAAATAATGTTTTTCTCTATTGCCTTTTCTTTGCCCATATATGCATGTATAATACTCAATCAGTATTTTAAGCTGTAGTTCAATTATAAGGACACGGATAACTAATCAGATATGATAACTAATTATGTAGGAAAACTGTAGGGAATGTCTTGCTACTCCAGTAGGATTTAAGATTTGTGTCGGTGATATTTTGGTGGGTCACATCATTTTATATTTCGTTATACTGTCGTTTCAGATGAGCTCGACATGGCACTCTTAGGCGTTTTCAATACTGTTACTGACAACAGTGAACGATGCAGTCCAACAAAGAAGGGGCCCCAATGGAAGGGAGAACGAAAACACCCAAAGAGCCACTACAGGGTGTCTAACAAGCCTGTTTGCAAAGCTACCTTTAAATTCCTTTACAAGTGAGTAATGAATCTTGTTGTGCCCATTAATACTGAAAATTACATAGCTATTCATGATAACATGGATTATTTGCTAAGAATCATTATTTTGTATTCTCATTTACAATCCTGCATTATGTTTAATTTCTTCCTTTGCAAATGATTAAATTATTATTTTTCTATTTTCTCTTCTCTCTCTTCTCTTCTAGGATTAGCCAAAACAAGCTGACTGCTGTACTAAAATCCTTCAGCGAGGATGGTCTGATCCCTCGTCTACGACGTGGTGGTGGTCACCATGCTGTCAGGTCATTGCCAATAAATGACTTGAAGAACACAATCAACTTCATCACATCTTATGCCGAAATACATGCTCTTGCCTTGCCAGGCAGAGTAGCTTCACACCATAGAGACAACATCCTCATTCTCCCCTGCCATTCTACAAATGCCGAAGTTCATCGTCTTTACACACAAGCCATGCACGAGACTGACAATAGGGCTGTTGCCTACTCCACTTTTGTATGGGGGTATTATTGTGGTGCAGATATCTTCCTAAAATAGTCACAAGTCGTCCCATGACAGACCTCTGCTGGGAGTGCCAGCATAATAACAGAGACATTTCCTGTAGTAGTAATTTACCTGAAGTTGTGAAAGCTGCCAAGTTAAAGAAACAGCAAAAACATTTAGACACTGTAGCAGATGAGAGAACTCTTTATCAGAAATTTTGTGCTGATGCCAAAGAAGCATACAGAGACAATGGTGAACCCCCCCTTGGCAAACATGCCTCTTGCTCATGTGACATTCAAGTACATCTCAGTTTTGACTTTGCACAACAAGTGCATTTACCTTCCTATCAGATGCAACCAGGTCCCCTTTATTTTCTGACCCCGAGGAAGGTAGGCCTGTTCGGTATTTGCATGGAAGGAATGCCTAGACAAGTTAATTACCTTATAGATGAGAGCCATTGCACCAGTAAGGGGTCAAATGCAGTTATTTCTTATCTGAATCATTACTTTGAAAACTATGGTCTTGGGGAGAAAGATTTAGATCTTAACTGTGACAATTGTAGTGGCCAGAACAAGAACAAGTATGTTTTGGCCTATTTGATGTGGCGTGTCCTTACTGGAAGGCACAGGTCTATTACACTTAACTTTTTGATTACTGGGCACACTAAGTTTGCCCCCGACTGGTGCTTTGGTCTCTTGAAAAAACAATTTCGTCGGGACAACGTTTCTTCTCTTCAGCAATTAAAAGACAGTGTGCAGCGCAGTACGCCAGGGGGGTCAACCAGGCCCAACTTGTAGGTGATGAAAGGGGTACTGTTTTTGTTCCATTGTACGACTGGCAGGCATTCCTGTCACCTTTCTCCAAATCTTTTCCAGGTATCAAAGGGTATCATCATTTTGAATTTTCTAGTGACAAACCTGGTGTTTTTTCTTTCAGGCCATTTGTAGGCCCTGAAAATAGTGGTACTTTTAAAATGCTTACTGTTGATGTGGGTGATGTCCCTCAGGACAACCCACCCATTGTACCTTCTCCTGGACTGTCTGCATACAGACAGTGGTATCTTTTTAATTCTATTCGTAATTTTTGTACCGAAGAAACCAAAGACATTATGTGCCCCAAACCAACTGTACCTGAAGAAGGGCTAGGGAGGGGGGGAATGGCTACATTGTACAGGCTCCTGCAGTCGCCCCAGTAAGAGGTAGAGGGAGGGGAAGTGGAAGGGCTAGAGGAAGAGGGAGGGGTAGAGGAAGGGGAAGGGGAAGGGGAAGGGACAGGGAATCTTCTTCTGACAAATCATTACAATTAGGTGGTGATGAATCTTCTGAGGAGGAGGAGGAACCTCAAGAGGAACGTCAAGAGGAACCTCAAGCTAGGGGTAGGGGTAGGGGTAGGGGTAGAGGAACAGTGAGGGGAAGGGGCAGGCTAAGGGAATCTTCAGAATCTTCTTCTGATGGGGAGGTTGCACCTCCTCCAGCAAAGAGAGGTAGGGGGAGGGGGAGGGGAAATGTTGAGCAACGCCGGCCAGGGAGGGGGAGGGGTAGGGGCTGACTGCTATTTTATTGATTTTATTACTGATTTTATTACTGATTTTATTACTGGTGAATACTGTTGTACATTTTGTTTTGTTAGAATGAATAGGTGTGTTATCATGTATATATTGCAAGCACTGCACCGAAGAATTTTGTACAGAATTATTATACTCATGTTAACAGGGTAATAAAATAAAAAATATTAAATGAAATTCACTGATTTTTTTAGATATTGTGGCCCTATTAGTCTATTATACTTGCCTCAAATCTGAGAAAAATCCAATCATATGAACTGGTCATTTTGCATGACGACGCGTCCAACATAAATCCCACAAAAGTCTCCTAGAAATGTATTTTGCCCAAATTTCACCCAATTTTCATCGCGGAATAAAATAATAAGTTACTAAGTAAATGAACTGAATTTGGTATATCTTATGGCTATGGTAGTTAGTAAAGTGTGTCTCAAATTTCATAGAAATCGCTTGATAACAAATGCCCGTAACCAAGGACGGCGCGCCGAAGGTCACTCGCCGAACTTTGACCGTCTGTATCTCAGTTTCCGGCTCCTCCAGTAACCGCGTCCCTTAAATACTCACCGCAACCGTAGAAATATACCTAATAGGCCTAAAATTAAGCTCTATACATCATTGGAAAGCTCTTTTCTGGTGCTTACTGTAATGGTCTAATGGAAGAAGACTAACGAACGTCTGAACTTCATGAGAAGAACGAAGCAACTGATTTAATGGTAACTAAGATACAGGCTCCTCCAGGAGGGTACATGCATAATAATGAGTGGGCGGAGCCCTTACGTAATATCCATGGCCTAGCATGTATAAGTAGACTTGCACAGTCCTAGCTAGTTAAGTATAATTAGCGATTTAAAGTAATGTGATAATAGGTGATAATTAATAATAATATAAATATAATGAGGTTACACAATGTTACGTAATGTTACATAACACTGCCCCCCCCCCCCCGCCCTCAATCAGATACGAAGTATCGAGTGAGGGTGTACCCTAAAAACTTACAAGAAAATTTTTAGGAATTTTTGAAAAATTAAAAATATTAAGAATTAATAATTTTTAAATAGCTGTGCTGTTACCTAGTTATCCATACCAAGCCATATGCGCGGTTACATTGTGCGCAAAAAGATATTAAATACATAAAGCAAATCATACGATTTAATTACCATTTTGTAAAATATTTTCAATAAATTCATAAAGATTTAAAAACGTCGTTATGAACATGTAAGAGTGTAAACTCAGAAAGTGAAAGAACTGCTAATACTAAGGTCGTAATAGCTTGAAAAATCTGGCTAATATCTTACACAAAGGGTTCCATGTCATAAAAAAAAAATGACAAGATCTGCAAACACCGCAAGTGTTAACCCTATGAAAAACCAAATTCCAGTGTTAAATTCCCAATAGTACGGTCCAATCTGAGAATTTTACTCTAATCACTCATAATAAAAAGAACATCGCGTATACCAACACGCGTGGAATCCTGAAATATATTGGGATCCTATGTTAAAATCTAAATAGTCCGGTGCAAACAGGAACAAACTACGTCGTTTTAATTTTTCCTATGTTAAATTCCCAATAGGTCGGTCCAAACAGTGACACCAGCCGGCGCCACCGTCGAATCGGTTTTGGACCGGACACCTACCAAGTATAAATAGCTGGTCATTTGTGCGGTGAACCATTGAGAACTCCACCGCTGAGCCGAACACACACCCGTACTATGGGCTACAAAGCTTTTCAGAAAGAGATTGTTATATTCTACTGTTGTCTACCTACACGCACATAGGCAAGGATCCATTGCCGAATGAGCAAGAGTATTGGTATATTCCAACTACCCGCTTCCCATTCCTGGTCCATAGCCTATTCCTTATTCAAAATTAGGTCTTGTCTAATCTAGTAATATACAAAAAAAAGTTTACCGATACATTCAGTTCCCAGGTAACAAATTGAGGTTAACTTTACCTCAATTCACGTCAATATAAAGGGCAACTTTACGTCAATGGTTTACGTTAATATTTACGTAAATGTGTGGACTCAACTTAACGTCAGTATTAACGTTAATCTTAACGTTAACCTTAACATAATATTGATGTTAATATTGCCGTTAATATTAACCTCATTTTAACGTTAGGATTAATGTTTAGATTAACGTTAAAATTAATGTAATATTGATGTTAATATTAACCTCATTTTAATGTTAGGATTAACGTTTAGATTAACGTTGAAATTAATGTTTACTTAACATCTTACAGTTTATAGAATTTTGATGTAAAATATAGGTGAAGCCTATTCACATTAACTTAACCTTCCTACTTCTATACAGTTTAATGTCCATTTAATTAATGCTAACTGTGGGCAAAATATTAATGTGTCAATTCTGTAAGTTTTATTAACATTTTATTTGGTTCATAGGGTTCATCATTTCGTTCATCATTTTCCTGGTGTACTTTTTCATACCAGCTCCTGTAAAAGATAAAATACAGCTATAACAGACATTATTCGAAAATCACGAAATGGAGAGAGAGAACATACACAGGGTAGGGAATACCTTTTCGGGAACTGGGATTTGGGCTTATCTTAGGTCAGGATTCGGGATTCACAAGGGGGTCACAAGGGCCTACGGGATTCGGGAAAGGGATTCAGAGCCAGATTCAATTTTTCCAGGTAGGGATTGCAAATAGGAAAACGGGATTGCAAATTGAAAACCTGCGGGATTTGGGAAATGGGGCTTATAAAAAATGAGAAACGGGATTCAAGAGGGGGTCTTCCCTACCCGCCATACAGAGACATAGAGTCAAGAAACATGAAGAAAGTGAGAGAGGAGAGAGGAGGGTGAATGTGCTGAGAACAGAAATCCACTCGACTACTTTTAAAAAGTACTTAGGTCAAACCCTCTCATTGAAAGAGGCACTCTTATACTCAGAATCTCATTAATCCTTTAGCAAAGAATGGAAACCGTTTATAGCATGCAAATGATATTTCAAACCAATAAGTCGACCACAATGAAGGTACCAATAAAGTAGTAACATTGTTTAAATCAGTCTTTGGCTGGTTTAGGCAGGCCGTCTGAGAATTCTCTTATTAAAGTTGTATATGGTAAAAAAAGATCAGAAAGTCAGTATCTGTACATTAGGTTTCAGTCAGTATCTGTAGTACATTAATGCTACACCTCACTTCAAAAACCAACATGCCAGGAAACTTAAAAAGGATTTGCTTACCTTGGCGAATGAGTAAACGTTCTTAACTTCCATGTAATGAATCTTGATCTTGTTAATCCAGTAAAATAACAAGATGAGCGAGGGAAATTATCCTCCAATGCAACACACGTTTAGCCATAGATAGACGTTTGAACTATACAGGAAGTTGTGGTTACCAAACCCGGATCTGTCTCGTATTTGGAGGAATAGGCGGGAAAGAGACATACATAACTAGTCTTGCCCAGACCTTTATATGATATATCAACTATTTAAGTATAAACATCACCTCACATGTCAGGTTATATTATTGATTTACAATTATTATGGCATTCAAATATTAATTGTTGTATGTTTATGATTTTCATTTGTAGCATTTTATCATATCGATAATTTGCTTAGTGTTCCAGGCAAACTCTACAAAAGTTCATCAATAATAATAAGTCTTTCATGATATACCATATATATGTAATTCTCTAAAATTCTCTAACAGCATTTGATTTCAGGAGGTCTTTCTTTTAGAAAAGATAAAACTCATTGAATCTCTACAATCGTTGGTGTACAATTAGCAGGGAATATCAGTATAATGCAGATGAAGTTTGGAAAGGCTAGGGCAAATATTTCGATTCCTATAGCTATGTTTCAGATACCTATATTTTCCCTATTATTTTCCCTTATTTCGGCCATGTTAAACCCGTCTAATTGAATCATTTAATGTAAGATTGTAGTAAATTGCCCAGTAATTCGGCTGGCAAAATTAATTAAATAAAAAGTCAGAGACAGAGAATGGATGTTGGCCGGCAAAAGGGGGCCTTGTTTTAAGCAGAAGTCTGGCTTGATTTTGTAAGTTATCCATTTTATTACTATATATACAATGACAGTTTAAATGAGATTGTCTCTTTATGTGTAATATAGTTATGGTGTAACGGCGACATCACTACACAACCTAACTTCAATCTAAATACATCAATATTTAAACATATTTATATTTTTCACAAAATTCAAGCAAGCCTAAACAATTATCAGGAAGGTAGGTATTGCATAAATGATTTTTAGAAAAAATATTGGAGATATATCACATGTCGTAATGCTACATTAAGTATTACCTTATCTGTTCAAGGAATTTTATGTAAGGGAATAAAAGGTTTCAGGAACATTGTGGGCTAGTAAAAATCTTTTATATCAAAATGTACATATATTTGGGCATCATATGTCTTGAGCTCTAGATTCCTAAATATTTTAGCCCAATTTTGCATTTTCTCTTAATTACATGTCTTTCCCAATTTCCAACCCTGAAATGCAAGACCTTTCTGAGAATGGCCCTACATATTCCAATTTTAAATCTGAGTTGATGATAATTGGTCAATGTGTTGTCTCCTCTATTGTTGCTCAAAGTATAGTTATAACATTTGCATTATGATAATTATGTAGTCTCTACATTAAAGGGATATATGCATGCACATTGCCGGTATATAACTTGTTACTATGATTCAAGAGATAGAAATGAAACGACCGTAATATACAGAGTATAGAACAAGTCTAATGTTACCCTCGAGGGAGATGTCCCACCATGTGACTCATCAGTTTGCACCAAATTATGACCACTCAGTATTTGCACTTGATTTAGTTCAGTACCAGTTGTCCTTACTTAAAACTCTTCGTCTATTTGAAACTTAAATGATTGTTCCTGATAATTAGGATCAAAATAGAAATATTCCCTCCTCTCTATTAGATATGCATATGATCAAAAACGACCTAAGCTTAATAAACATTCAAAATAACATTGAAAGTTGTCAACATGATTATTCTCTAAAGAAACTAGATATATAAGCTTAGAGTAACATGCCTTATTCTACTCTAAGATATGAGCAATTGACGAAAATCGATTATTTCAGTAGAGCAAATTTCATTCAGTCATCGAAATGGTAAAATATTATTATTTTCGTTGGGGAGTTTTGAATCAAGGGAAAAAAACCACTAATTAGAAATATTGCCATAACGGTTCTAGCTTTTCATTGATAAATAAACTAATATCAGCATGAATCATTTTCTGCAAGTGTTATATTATGTAAAACATACATGAAACTAATGGGGGTCTAATGATGACGTCCATGCATCCTGTAACAGGGGTCTGGGTGGAAATATTAACGTTGATTTATCAGTAAGTAAATGTTAAAAGATTGACGTCAAAATATTGATGTTGATTTACCAGGAAGTTAATGCTAAATAATTGATGTAAAAAATGTCAACGTTGATTCACCATTAAGTTAATGGTAAAACATTGACATAAAATATATCAACGTTGACTTATCAGTAAGTTAATGTTAAAAGATTGACGTAAAAAATATCAACGTTGATTTATCAGTAAGTTAATGTTAAAGGATTGTCGTAAAATTTATCAACGTTGATATATCAGTAAGTTAATGTTAAAGAATTGACGTAAAGAGTGTTAATGTTAAGTCACCATTGACTTAACGTTGAGAAGTTAATGTTAAGGAAATTCACGTTCAGTTAATGTTAAATTGAGGTAAATATTTTAACGCTAACAAGAATAACGTGAAATTGAGGTTAAATTAACCTCAAATTGTTGACGTTAATGAATTGACCTTTGATTGACGTGAATCAACGTTGATTTAACGTGAATTGTTACCTGGGTTATCTCCTTTTCAAATAAATACCCGGAGATAAATAAATTCGATAATCCCGCAAGGCCTGATATGTAATCAACTGGCCTCGCTTGCTGATTATGTAACAGGTCAACCCCATCCCCTTCTACTCCTACAAGGATGACGGTTCACCCCGTCGCTACGCTCGATTTTTTCAATCGCATAGCAAAAATGTCTTCTTACTGCATCTACTTGCAGTAAAATACATGCAAAATAATTACCCGTGGGTACATATGGCTAGCTAATAACACTACAACTTCAAGTAATAAAGCGACTGATCCGCTAGACTTAGTATTGCTGACGTATCATATCCATCCTAGTCATAAGATCATATAAATCTCTTGGTTTATGGTATGTCAATCCTACTCACGCTATTTACACCAGTAAAAAGAAACCATCTGTCCTTACTGGAAACAGATCTAGTGACTCCTTTAAGAGTCTGCACTTACATAGTCGTCCCCTGTTGGTGTGATAACACCCTGGCTTATGGCCATCGCATCGTATCCTCAGGGGGTATCCTATTACGTATACAGTACTTAGTGCGCAGTAAATCACTATGCAGCCATATGCCACTGTCGTGTGGCGCTAAATAAACAAAACACTTGAGAGAGCCATATGGGTTATCTCAATCCTCAATGTATAACTCAAAGTAGTTTCCCTAAACATATTAACTGTTATGTCTGGTAATTAGATCTACACTAAAACTACACATATACCAAGAGAGCTGAGTACCTACTCAGTGTAATCAAAGCAAACAGTCGATGATACGACCTAATCGTAGGCATTAATGGCCTAACCAATCCTGTATGTACATAAAGTCGTCATCGATCAACACATATAAATCACACACAAGTAAGGGAATAAAAAATAAAAGCAAGAAGAAATGCAATGAATAAAATCAGACAATAACGCTTGTCTGTTGCATGAAATATCAATTAAAGTTATCGACTGAATTCCAAAGAACTCAGGAAAAATTTTTAGCTTGTATAAACAAGTAAAGTCCTTCCTCTCATTCAAGAGAAATTAAAGTCAATATTATTTAGTAAAGGTGCTGTTGCTGTTCACCTTGACAAATGGGGGCGATCCATTTGCCATTTGAATTAAATATTATATAAAATGTTAATGTCCTTGTAATGTAAAATCATATCTGGCACTCCTAGGGTGATCCTGTCACATTCGTGGCGTGGGGAACTATAAGCATCTCCTCTTCTTGGCCACTTTCTCTTGCCGACAAGTACGCCGCCGTGCTCCTGTAAGAAAGCATCGACCACATACCAATGACAGGTTGCATAATACTTTGGGTATTTTGTAAATGATTATTTTAAAATTTCACAGTTCTTTTGTGCCAATATTTCCCATGAAAGCCACATCACAGAAAGTAAAACATCAATATACAATAACAAGAAGAAAAGACGGATATAAAATATTCGTGAGAAAAGAACACCCTACACGTCTATAAGGGCAAGAATAACTATTGTTTCAGTCCATATATTAATTATATATAGACTTACATGTTCACGTTGGACCCGTTGGGGTCGTTGATCCACGGGATCTGGTAGGATCCGTTCCTGGACTCAATCACCAGGACATACATTGCCTCTGATGATGGCTCCATGATGGCTGCCAGTTCGCTTCTGTACCTCCTATCCACCTTTACGTTGGTTGGAAGCAAGATCTGTTTGTTGGCCCTATGGATTTTCAGGGATAGGGCAGCCTTCCAACGTAGGTCCAATGACAGATTGCAACAGCAGCACCAACTGACATGAGACTTTCCCAACCTTAGAGGCGGGGCTGGGGAAGATCCAAGAATAGAATTTACTTCAAATGGGATTTGCATCAAACGTATTGAAACTAGACTCTCATCCGAGTGCAATCTCAGAGTGATCCAAGAGGCTGATTCATCGTTTACATCTTTCGTACACCTTTTACACGTGAAACATCTAGGCAAATAATTGCAGATACATCTCCTGTTCTTCGCAGGATCTTGAAGGCAATAACTGCTGCAACTATTTTGAGAATTGCCTGTGTTGGACTTGGGGGCTCGTACGGCAGTAGGTCTTGAGTCATAGGCTGTGGGGTTGGGATATCGAAGCCTAGATTTATGTCCTCGAAGACTGGGGCCGACAGGTTTAATCTAAATGCTTGAATGGGCCTCACAAACGTGCAAATAATTGCCAGTTTGTGAATCCTATAAAATAAATAAAATGAAAATATTGTCACACCAAGACTGATAATCAACGCTATGTTTATAGTGGCTGGATGAGTCGACATGGTACTAACTGACTTTTTCAGAGTTTCCCACCGATCATTTGCCATTTTGTCAGCCACTAATAGCTCGTTAGCCAGCCTCTCTGTGTTCATTCCTGACTCTATAATCGATTTGGGTAGATGTGACAATGCTGCATGCATATCTTGGGGTGTGGGCAAATTTAGATGAATTAGTGATCCATGTTTGGTTTCTCCAGTTAGATTTTTGAATGGAATTTTAAAAATTGCTGCTATGGCTAAATTAAATCCTGATTCAACAAATATACTGGTCTGATTCCAAGTAATACATCCATCCCTAGGGGCAGAGATTACTAAAGATCCACTAACTAGGGCACAGTCGCAAGGGACCTTGACTATAGCCAAAAGGCTCAAAGCCATCCTAGTTCTGGGTCGTTTGTGACAAGCCAAAGTCACTTTGGTCGTACGACCAACCAGTAGGTGTTGCATCCTATTCATAGTTAAATGAAAGAATGGGGTTGGTTTAGTCAGATATGTGTGGAATACACATAACCGAGCAATTTCAGAAGCTTTATCTTTAAAAATGGCCGAATAACAAGTTTCTTTTCCCTTTAGAATATGAGTCGGAGGAGTAAAACATGCCACTGAATTCTTTAGCTGTGTGCATTGCTCGAACGAATGAATTTTCATTTCGAAATAAATTCCCTGAAGGGGACATTTTGCCAGAATATGGGGTATTTCGGTCTCTAACATGGTATACCCTGTTGAATCGTTCGAGCTACTGTGAATAGGTATGCCGAATTTCAGGGGTCGATATGCAATGCAGTTATCGTCATTATGTGAAATTATTAGTGGAATTGTTATCAACAGAGAATTGTTTTTAAAGGAAAAATTTTCTACTCTAGTGTAGGAGCTGTCCAAGGAATTGTCCAAAATCCTCAACGTGGGAGATTGGACTTTCAACTTGGTTGCTAAAGGTTTCAACAATTCTCTTAGGCCTCCCATCGGAAGAAATACATCCGACAAAACACCATGTTTTAAATCGTCCAATCCCTTCAATAATGTTCTAGCTGTGTCTATATATTCTATTAGTACTAACAAATTTAAAGTTGCTTCATGCAGCATCGCATGTAAAGCCATGGTGTTAGATATTTCTGAAGTTAGGTTAGCTACAAAAGCATCGATCTGGTTCGTCAGATCCTTAATTTCGTCGGTAGAGTTTATAAATAATTTTCCTACCTCACTATTGTGTTTAGAAGCGTGCCTGAACAAGTTTTTCAATTGTTTAGTAAGACCTAAAACTACTTTATCCCTGTTCACATCGGATAATTTTCCCAGTGATAAAGTATCTATTAAAGCATCAAGCTTGCTCTCCACTAAAGCCAAATGGGGGTCTGTAGCTAAGCCTAGGGCTGCAGAAACTGTATCGCCTATAGGCTGTAAAAAGGCTTTTCTCTTATACCTATTGTATCTGTCGTTTGCCACATTCTCTATCTTATCAAATAACTCAAGTGCTGTCCCATAAACAAGCTGCAATAGGCCTTGGATCTTATCTCTAATAAGTCTCATGTCTGATGTTGTATTGTAGTGATTTTCCATCCTAACGATTGTTCCATTAGGTGGCAAAATCACTGTTGGTATTGCTATTTGGACATAGGTTTTTTCCACGTCCGTCAAGATGGGTTTCCTCGTTCCAGCAAATGCAACCCCGTAGTTGTGTTTCACTACAGAGTCCGCATCTGCCCATACGGTGAGGAATAAAAGCCTAAACGAAGGTAAGAAAGAAAAGAAAAATTCTCGTAAACTTTTGTGTTCAGAATTCAAAACCAAAGCGATATTTTCCCAAGAAAGTATATCCCGTCTATATTACCGACTGGGTTTATGCTTAATCTATTTCCAAGAGTAAGGCCATATGTTGGGGCCTCTTGCCACTAAATGACTTATCTCCACTATCATGCTAATGACCAATGACCAATGACTATGACCCTTACTTAAGAGTTTCAAACGAAGAGGGTAGAAACTGATATACCAGTGAATATTGTATTACTTGTATAGCAAATATATACATTAATGTCATTAATGCCATCTCACAGGCTTGTAGTCCTGGAAAGTATAATCGATATAACGATGGGTAAAATCTTAGCTCAGAGGCGACGAGGTGGAATTGGTGTTATAAAATCCACTATGTCACTTCGTTACCGTAAAAAGGGAGGGGGAACAAGTTATTCATTCTTTCACTGTAATATGTTCTATGTCCATAATTGTTGAAATCTAGAATTCACAAGAAGGAAAATTGTAATTGCGTAGTGTTCTCTATGCAAACAAAATCAAAAACTAAACTCATTGTTACGAGTTATATTCTAATCGCAAGTACAAAGCTTGATTAATAAGAGTAAACAACTAAAAGAAATTTTTAAGCATACTCAATTGTAGTTGATCAAAAATTAAGCGAACATATCCTGTAAAGCTACTCACGAAAAATTTGAGTACATTGCTATATCATTAATGTGTTTATCTTACGACTGAATTTTGTATATTCATTTTCTTTGTTAAGGGCTTACTGGAAGAGCTATCAGTAGATGTAAATGTCCGATTCTGTAAATTGTTTACTGAATAAAAATTCTATATATATATGCTCACATATAAATAACAACATACGATAAAAGAAAAAATATTCCGGTGTAATCCATGAGTAAATCCTTGGCATTGATGGGTATCCACATAAGTATAAACATCAGAGTAATCATAAATCAAGTCTCAAAACGACACTTACCAGATTGCAAGACGGAACATGGTGATAAATCGTTGTGCCTATTGTGAAGCAGCTCACTATCAGTGAAAAATAAAACGAGCAGCTCAACTCTCCCCGATGGTTTTGGCCACTGCTAAGGAAGAACTTGAATTCGGCTGGTCATATAGTAGTGTCCGCCTCAAGCCATGAATAATCTTGACCAATAGCAGCTTAGGACCCTGGAATTGCTCTTCCTGAGGAAGACATTCCACACCATATATAGCAAGGGGGGCGTATACTAGGAGCTGTCGTGCCACCATCACTCAGCATCATTTACATAATACGATTGCATCGTCCCATCCTACTGGACTTGCATAATAATGCCGCCTATCTGACTCAAAATAGATACCATCTGTTCAACCCACAGGGACCCCGGATCCTTGTAATTTACTCTAAGATATATCCTGTCGACCAGAATTATTTTCCTATTTATTTGCTGTCTCTAGTATTTTGATAAGCTTGTTATCAATCGCACTGGATTTCTTTATAAATTGTACATGTACTGGCCTTTTTACCTCTACCCCAGTCTCCAAATTCCTGATCTTCACAGTATATGGGGATGGGAACCCACACACGACGAATGGCCCAGCAAATTGTTGCTGCAATTTCTTTGCTGTATTTTGCCTTAGCAAACGATGTACTTTAGCATAGACTATAGATCCAACGTCTAATGTGTGGGGCTTGGCCTTCGTATCATGCTTCTCTTTCATTTTTCTTTCCCTCTCTCTTCTGCTTCTATTTGCAATTTCAGCCGCTTCAGCTTTTGTTTTCATTATTTGTAATAATTGATCTATTACTGGCTGAGTGTGGGCTATGTCATCTTGCAGTTGAGCCTCTGAGGGAATGATCGGGTTTTTGCCGAATGCAAGGAGATAGGGCGATATGCCAGTGGTGTAATGATCTGAAGCGTTCAGAGCAAATTGAATATTAGGTAAAAATAAATCCCAATTCGTCTGATTTTCATTCACCATCGTCCTTAAACAACCAATAATCGACTGATTTTGGCGTTCTACTTCTCCCTGTGATCGACTTAAATATGGCGAACCATGCACTTGTTTTATTCCCCAAGCTTTGCATTTTTCTCTAAAAGTTTCTCCTATGTAACAGCTGCCATTATCGCTCCTCAAGATCTTAGGGACACCGACGTATGCTATTACATATTTATGGAATTCAGCTGCTACCCTTTCTGCTGTAATAGCTGGTGTCGGCCATATAAAGCAAAACTTTGAAAAATGATCAGTCACTACCTGGATGTAACAATTATTCCTCTGTGTTCTAAGTACAGGGCCCATTGCATCTATCATCAAAGTTGTAAAAGGTGTGAAAGTCGTTTCTCTGATCTTCATGGGGAGCTTATTTGGATGCTTTACACTTTTAGATTGAAGACACTCATGGCATGATGTAATATGGTCTTTCGTATCTCTAGCCATCGAATTCCAGAAGAATCGGGCCTGGAGTAAAGAGAGTGTCTTTGCATAGCCAACATGTGCATTAATTGAATTACCATGTACATAATTGATCAAGGGGGCCTGTAATGTCTGTGGAATTACCACTTGAAAGGAATTTGCCATCTGAGCTATCTTAGTCCTCTTAGGTAATCTGCAGAGTATGTTATCCTGAATGAAAAACATATCGTGTGTGGTCAGAATTAACCTAGTCAACTCATGATTCTTGGGCAATTGTTTTCCTTCAATGTAACCTGACATTAGTTTACAAAACAAACCATCCCCCTGCGCCAGCTGTAATTTCAGCTTATCAAATGGCAACTCAATCGTGTGTTTATTCGCCATTCCATCTCCAGGATTTGGGGTATTTATCCTGTTCCTGGAAGTGTATTTTCCTGGTCTGATTACAGGTCTTGCCTTTGTTTTCCTAGCCTTCTGAATGTTGCTTCCCTTAGATACACAAGCTGGGGTAGACACTTTATCCCTACTAATCCCATCTGGCTTGCTAGTCAAGGGTCTTGTATCAACATTCCCTAATTGCTTTGCACGATTTTGAGCTCTCGTTTCCACTGGAGCAATTAGGATTTCCTCTACAGTGTTTATCGCTGGCTCATCGTTATGCAATTTTCCTGGAAGGTCTGGAAACTCAGGAATTTGTGAATCTTCATTATCTAATTCCTGCACCTGTCCTGATGTCTTAAGTATTTTTCTGCTCTTGTAGAGCATGATGGGGTTATTTTCGCAAGGATCCTCCTGTTTATAGTGTTTAGTGGCTTGGATGGGATTGAATGTTACTGATTTCTTCATCTCCACATGTGGGACTGCTGGTATATTTGGATCATATATCCTTCTCGATAAAACGTCTGGGATGATGTTCAATTTTCCCTTGATGTATTTGACCGAAAAATCAAACTGTCCAAAGAAATCTAGCCATCTAAACATTCTACCAGTTAGATCCTTTTTAGTGTTAATTGCAGTAAGGGCTGCATGATCGGTAAGAATCGTGAAATGCTTAGACATAACATAATGTCTAAACTTTCCTAGGGCGAATCGGATGCCTGCCAATTCTTTTTCTGTGGCACTGTATTTTTGCTCAGCTGGGGTTAACCCTCTCCCAGCAAAGGCAATTGGTCTCAAATTCCCATTAATATCGGCTTGAGAAATGCAGGCCCCTAAACTTTGGTTAGAAGCATCTGAAGCTAAAATAAATTCTTTTGAATAATCTGGATATACCAAAACTGCATCCTCCAGAATTGCATTTCGAATTTTATTAAAAGCACTCTCTGCCGCAGACGTCCATACAAATTTAACCTTTGCCTTGGTCAGCATATATAGGGGCTTCATTATCTGACTAAAATTAGGAATAAATACCCTATAATAGTTAGCCAGCCCAGCAAACGAACGTACTTGTTTCACTGATTTTGGGGTTGGAAACGATCGCAAAGCGTCTAGTTTTGCTGGGTCAGGATGTATCCCATCCTTGTCGACGATGAACCCTAAAAAGGGGACTCTACTGAGACCAAAGGAACACTTTTCCTTTTTAAATTTGATATTTGCCTTATCAAAAGCTGTGAATACATTCTTGATATCCTGCACGTGAGAATCCCATGTAGGTGATGCGATCACCACATCATCTACGTAATAGAATGCATTTGGGACTGCTCTCAATACATGTTCTATTAGAGAATGAAATGCTTTTGGAGAAGTTTTAAGTCCCATTGGCATAACTTTATATCTATATACTCCTAGAGGCGTATTAAATGCTGTAATAAATCGATTTTCTTCCCTTAAACCCACCTGATGGAAACCAGCAAATGCATCCAAGCGAGAGAAAAATCGACCTTGTGTTTGCCCCACAGCTTCGATAGTGTCGTCGGCGCGTGGAAAAGGTCTTATTTCGTCCTTTACAGAGCGATTTATTTGCCTATAGTCAATCACAAGACACCAGGCTCTTTTACCGTCTGTTGTCATTGGCTTTTGTACCAAAAAACAAGGTGAACTAAATTCTACAGGATCCACACATTTCTCGATTAAATTTTGCTTTACCTGGTCCTTCAGAATTCCAGCCATAACCTTGGTCATGACTGGGTTCATTCGGTATGGCTGTCTCATTGTGGGACTAAAATCTGGTTTTAAATCAATGCCATGTTCATACTCTGTAGTCAACCCTAGTTTTTTATCCTTACCGACAAAAGAATTTTCATGATCATGCAATAGACTTAGTAGCTCCTTTTTCTGTTCAGGATTCAAATCCTCGCCGATCTGAAAATCAACTACCTTATCATTGTTTTCACTCGATTGTGCGACCAATTCATTCAAATTTTCCACCTCTTTGGGGGAATAAAACTCGTCCTCGTGAGCCAACGTATATATACCCAGAATTGTTCCTCTCTCAATAGTTGTGGCTGCCTTGGAGGCATTAAAAATGGTTATAGGCACTTTATTTTCTCCAAATGGCTTAACTAACGCATGTTTAACAAGGAAAGAAACTGGCCTCTGTCGCTGCAAATTCTCAGTCACTCCTATTGAATTTAACATATCTTCATAAGAAGTGATTGCCGCGACAGTGGTGTATTCAGTCCCCGGAGCTATCACAAACCTACGTGCAGCTCTGATAGGGAACACCTGTTGTTTTTGTCCTGATTTGAAGCTAATCTTTGCTCTAAACTTTCGTAAAAAATCAACTCCCAGTATCATGCTTCTGGTTAACGCAGGAAGAACGATAAATCTATGAGTGAATTGTTGGCCTTCTATCATGAAATTTAACTCGATTTTCTTATAACAATGATGTGCTCCTCCATCTGCAACAAATATTTTAATATTACAGCGTAAAACCTTCCCATTGGGTATTTTACTTCGGATTTTCCTGAAAAATGCAGAACTAACACAAGAAATAGTGGCACCTGTATCAACAAGAACTGGCATATTCAAATCTTTTACCTCGATTTCTATGCAACCTTTATCAATTGGAGCAGTGACCGAAACTTTCTCACCTTTATGTTTGGCTTTCCTCAGCTTCAGCACCGCTTGGCAATTGTCGTCGTCCCTGTCTGTGTTGGTGGAAGAAATAATGTTTTTCTTTGTACCAGCAAACTTGCCTATTCTAATTCTGGATATTCTGTCTTTTTCTGCTACCGATTTACTAGGAGAAACACACTCTTGTTCCTTGGGAATGTCCATTGGCTTGCCTATTTCGTCAACAATTTCATTTATGCTGTGTCGGTCGCCCTCCCAGACACAGCCTATTCGTTTAAATCATCACTCTCTTTGGAGGATGATCTGTGGGGGGTGACATCTCTCCATTTGTTTTCACCTCCCTTTGGCGATTTAGATCTATGTTTCTTGTCCTTGTTGAAGGAAACCGATTTATCTTTGCTATTGCTTCTAAAATGCTTTTTGTCCTTTTTATAATACTTTTTCTCATCACCACTTTTCTCCCTGCTGGAGCTTCTGTTGCTAAAATTGCTGTGGCGACTGGATGACCTCTCTCTGCTGCTATCGTAGTAGTCAGAGCTGTCATAATTCTTGTGCTTTGATCTGTATTTCTGAGGCTTTTCTCCTTTCTTTCCCTGAGCTTTCCTAGCCTCTCTATACTTATCAGCTCGAGATCTGTGATATTGCTCTCTCTTACGATCACTATCCTCGCTGTATTTCTTTGTATAATTCTTTTCTTTCTTCGAATACATCATGTGTATTGCTTCCTCCATAGGCATGTGGCTAGGGGCTCTGTCGGAGGCTATCATCCCCTCATGTTTGGCTGCTATTTTTGAGGCTTGATCTAAAGTGGTTGGAAATTCAGAAGCCACTCTTCCAGCCAATTCTGGTCTCAGATTTGTAACATAGAATCTGATCTGTACATGTAAGGGAACATTTGCCTTAGAGAGTAAGGTTAACATATCGTTGTCATAATCTATCACCTTCTCGTGCCTGCCCTGCTTTCTATGGGAATAATCCCTCAACACCTCAGCTAAAGGAAGCTCACTGAATTTAGCAATAAAATCAGTTTTAATGCGATTATATGGCAATGTGTCGCCATATACACCAACTATTTGATTATAGAAGGTTTTAGCCCTCCCCGACAAGTATTGGACCAGAGTGGTAACCATAAGCTGGTTATCTTCGCGAATAGGCACTGTAAATGCCTCAAATTCATCGAAGAATTCATTCACAGGTCTCATAGCTGTGGGCTTGTCAAAAACCAAGGGGGGCTTTCTGTATTGCTTGGACAATGCTGCTGTCGAAGTGAGGCCAGTAGCCTCTGCTTGCCTTCTTAGGGACACATCCAGAAAAGCAGTCTGATCTAATCTCATCTGCTTTATTTCATCCACCAAATCGTAGAGATGTTGACCATAGGGTGGGGGTGGTGGTCTGTACATCCCTTGTTGTACGTTTGGCAATTGAAAATTTTGCTGCTGTCTGTTAGGGGTCTGGTTCCTAGGATAATTCTGCCTAGGCACCTGTCTGTGAGGGGGTGTATTCCTACCCCTACCCTGTCTTTGTCGTCCTCTTTGGATCCCCTGATCAATGTTTCTTGGCTGGGGAGCTTGATTCACATTAACGTTGGGATCTGGGACTTGGTTTTGCTGTGGCTGATTCACAATATTTTGAGGCTGTTGTGGCACTGCATTTTGTGCTTGTTGCTGCACAAAGTTTTGTCCTTGTTGTGCCACATTTTCACCGTATTGATGATATTGTCCTTGTGGTGGAATATACTGGTAGGGGGTATAGAACTGTTCATGTATACCAGCATTTCCATCATCCTGCACGTGCCTGGGAGAAGGCAAACCTCCCTGTCTATTCGCCATATCCCACCAGTTTTGATATGGATCAGGTCTAAGTGGGATTTGTTGCTGTACGTGATGGGGGGTTATCACAGGGGGTCTTGGACCATTCACGTTAAACACTGGGGCCTGTGGGAAATTCTTCAGAATAGGCCTCTGTGTCTGTTGCATAAGCTGATTCAAAGTTGGTTTTGCAGGGGTCTGTAAAGGGGTTTGAAAGTTGTCGTTTAAACCAGGGGTCTCGAATGGGTAATAAGGCCCTCGATTAGCTTGATCTGCTTGGTTTATCTGATTAGCTGGGTTAATCCTCGGAGAAGGAGGTGTTGGCACCCTAGGGGTTAACACTCTCTCTCTGTGATTATTTATGTCCCTTTCATCAACCTGGTTTCCTTCCACAACATTTCTTTCAATATTATTATCAACATTCAAACCGACCTGAGGCTGATTTTCCTGCAACTCCTCCTGTTGATTTTCCACTGGATTAGCTGCTTCCACAGCTGGTTCAGGCTCCTGCTCTCCCTCTAAGTTAAGGTCCACTCCTTCTTGCTGGTCTTGCTCATCTCCAACGAGCTGCTCCTCCTCGTCTGACACATCCTCTATGTGTTCCTCGTGCCCAATATTGTTTCCAGCCAACTGCTGTACGTTTCTGTTAATAATTTCGTCAATTAAGTCCACATTAATATTGTTGTTCACTACCTCCTCCTGTTGATTTTGACGAACTGGTGGTGGAGGTAATGGAATTGCTCCTGGATTTAATCTTGCATTCACATTTGGGACATTTTCCATGTCCTGAGGCACTTCGTATGGGTCTTCAACAAAGTCCAATTGCCTCGGCTGCTGGTTCAAGATTTTGCCTCTATTCTCTCGTCTCTGTCCTCTCGTTACTATCGCTTGCGGTAACGCTGCCAAACGCTCAACGGAACGTTTAATCTTGTCGAACAGAGCCAACTCAGGCGTATTCGCAGCCTCTTCCATCGCTCAAAAACATGCTTCAAATTGCAAATGAACTCGCTTTTTGTGAGAAAAAAAAAATCTCTATGTCCAAGATCGAGCGGGTTGTCCGCCAGTGTAATGGTCTAATGGAAGAAGACTAACGAACGTCTGAACTTCATGAGAAGAACGAAGCAACTGATTTAATGGTAACTAAGATACAGGCTCCTCCAGGAGGGTACATGCATAATAATGAGTGGGCGGAGCCCTTACGTAATATCCATGGCCTAGCATGTATAAGTAGACTTGCACAGTCCTAGCTAGTTAAGTATAATTAGCGATTTAAAGTAATGTGATAATAGGTGATAATTAATAATAATATAAATATAATGAGGTTACACAATGTTACGTAATGTTACATAACACTTACCCATCCAATAGCTAACTCCAAAATCGATCTCGCCGACATGGGAACCTTTTTGATAGAGCGCATCTCATATGTATAATCCCATGCATTTTATCATTATTCATCATAATTTGATATAATTTTTATTTTCTTATTTTTTTATTCCACCTTAGGCACACTGCGTGACGGCACACGACATGGGGGGTGCCCCACACAAAAAAAAATTGGTTTTTGATGGCTTTTGGCGAAAAAATATTTTTTTTTGCATTTTTTTTTTACACAGATCATGTTTACGTAACCTACTATCACATCATACAAAAAAAATGTTCAATTTTGCAGATTATTTAGAAATTCAGCAATTCCACAGACTAATAGCAGTTTAAAAAAATGATTTTTACCCCCAAAATGGGCTTTTGAAATAAAAAAAAAAAAAAATGGAACAAAAATGCCAAAAATGTGGTTCCGCAGGTTGGTAGAACCATCCAATCAAAAAAATGTATCAAATTATTAGTAATTAATTTGACTTAAGCCCATTTTATCACTTTCCACGGTTGGGGGCCAAATGTTGTCAAATTGGTGGAATTGGCCATATATGGAGACCTGGATCGACTTATAATTAATGTCAACATAACAATAATATTGTGCCTCCATAATGCTATATGCATTGATGTATCCACATAATCAATCATTTATCAATCAATCATCTATTAATTAAGTTAGTGTCAATGCAAACAAAATTTTAATATTTATATGATGTGTATTTTTTTCTGTAGAGAGCTGGAGATCTGATGAGGAGTCGGATGAGCTGACAACAACTAGCTCAGAAGGATCACAAGAACAAAAAAGTGCAGGATCACGACCCTCCAGATCCAGTAAGAAAAGAAGTGCGGAACCGGATGGTAAGCTATATATTTGGAATTTAAATTTGTATTTTGGAAATGTTATATGGCAAATGTTATGTGGCAAATGTTCATGATACATGCTCATGATACAAAATTATATATGCTTATGCATTAATAATAATGTTTACCATAACAATATTCTTGTTGGTTAAAATAATTGCGTCTCCAGGCGTATACTAAAAAGAGCAATTTGTTTCTTAGGCATTTTCCTAATTGAAAACAATGCCAAAAGTCCAAGAAGAACATAGCTAACTGAAATTTATTTTTCATATTTGCAGCTGGGGCAATAGAGCAGGTACGGAAATTGATTGCGAGAAGGGCGGGCAAACAAAAAGGGTACCCATCAGTGCCGAATACTGCATTTTTGAAAAACAAGGGCCAAGTAGAACAAGTAGAAAATCGATCTGCAAGTGGCCAGGAGAGTGATGAGTGTTCAGAAGGAGATATACGGAGCGAGTCTCACGAGGGTGACTTTGAAGATAATCAAAGTGAAAGCAGTACGGAGGATGAGGCAAATATACATGGGTCAAAACAGATGGACAGCAGTCCATCATCTCCAACAAAATTAAATGGGTCACAAGAGATAATGACCATGCCATCATCTCCTATGGTTAGTGCTGAGACACCATCTCCCACAATTATTGCAGACCACACATCTGGGTCAGAACAACAGATGGACATTCATAAGCAAACATCGTCCACAAATATGAACAGCCCTGTGTTAAAACTGATGGACATTCGTAAGCAAACAGGCACACCACACAGAGAAAGCCATGCAAAATCTCCAGGATCGAGTAATGAAGACAGACGATCTGTGTCAAAACATGTATCTCCAGCAAGTAATGAACACCGACGATCTGGGTCAAAACAGGGATCCACACAACAAGAGCTAGTTATTACTCCAAAATCGTCCAGAAATAACATCAACAGAATTGATCTAACATCATCGTCGACAAAGGCAAACATCTCCAAGTCACCAGCTGCTGCTGTCATAGAAGGGAGTCCCACTGATGCTGCACTTGTGAACAGTTTGATGAGTAAGTGGATGAGAGTAAATTGTTTAATAAATAGTAGGGTGATGACAATTATTTAATATACGTAGTCAGACAGAGTGTTATTATTAAATTGAATTATCATTTACATTTACTCAAGTTATAACTTCATTTGTATACAATATGTGAATGGTGAACCTGTTTTTTGATGTGATAAAATATATATCGATCATGGATATTAAAAGAACATGTATATTCCTTATTCAGATTTAGAAAGACGGTCCTATGCCTTCTTTTCATCTTTCAAGGAGAAATTTGACCTTTTCTCACGACAAGTAGAGAAGTTGGCCAAACGTGTGGGCGACAAGGAAGGGGGATATTCAAGAGGCCATTATATGTGTCCCGCTCCCTTAAAAACCAAAGAAGCGGTGGATGAACTGGACGAGAATATGGTTGACAATGGGAAGAGAGCAGCTTTGGTAGGTATATAATTATGTGATTTCAGTGTGTCAACAGAGCTATGAAAAAGTGACAAGAAATGGAAATAGTATTCAATTGTGTACCTGTATATAAATATAAAGTAAATAGCTACAATTTGATTGCAATATAGAGATAAGTATATATCATATTGAGGTGGTAATTATAAAAATTATGATCATAAATTATGTTTGATATGATATCTATACCCTGTCCAGCCTTTTTAAGAACCAGAACCGCAATGCTAGCCTATACCGACACTCTTTGAAGTCTTGGTTCTACAGAGGCTGGACAGAGTGTATGATCTATGATAATTATTATGACTTCACTATTATATTAATGTGGTGCCCAATGGCATTTCAGGTTGAGTTTTTGTCACACTGTGGAGGAGACGACACAGGGAAGGCAGTACACAAGGTTTTGAATTGCTTGATGGACCCACTGGCCGCTCGTCATTTCAATGTACGTGGGACAAACAAGAAGGTAGCATTCAACACCTACAAGTTGTATGGAGTTGTTATGGGTGAGTTAAATTGAAGTTTTATGTTAAAAAAAGTTGACATTTTTAACTAGAAATAACATATCTCACTTGCAAATTATAACAACAAAATATAATCTAATAATTGATATAGCTAATTATGAATAATGATCGAATTCTCCCAATTACATATTGAACATAGAAGGGGGACCAATATATATATCATTTTGTTTTGGATCCGTGTCTACAGTAAATTAACCTTTATACTTGCGATCATCCCACAATTTAAGATAATAACCAATTCAAGGTGATCAGACATATTTTCCAAAATATATTCTTGCTAACATCTATTGGCTCAAAAATTAAAATTGTGTCTTACGATATAAGTATATTAATTATCATTACTATGATTGGTATATTCACACAGATGCAATACGAGCACAATTTGCCAATGATAAGGATTTGAACAAGAAGGTCAACAAGGCAATAAGTGAAAACCTGAGAGCTGCAGAAGGAAAGATTAAACACCGTGAGGATGCCACAAGTAGAATGGAAAAGCGGAGGGAAGAGGCTGAACGCCGTCGTACTGCAGGCAATGATGGCGAAAAACAAATGGAAGGCGACAATGATACTGTTGAGTAAAATTCGAATGTACCGTCTATCTAAAATGTCATTATATATGTTTATCTAGCCACCTTGGGCAGAAGTCCCCAGCTTCGTACTTTTATGTCAATTTTATAGGTAAATTATGAATGCAAAAGCTCTTTTTGAAATTGAATATCATATCATATTGCTGATGACTTAAATCTTAAGTTGCCTCTTGTTCAGATGCTTCCAAAATGAGAAAGAGCAAAGATCAGAGAGGCAGCTAGCATTTATTTACTACGCGATGTACATATTTGTTCTGAGTAATGTATTGATTAAATATATTTTTTAGTGGATATTTGCAAATATAGTTTAGAGTGGGGGTTGTGGTGCTGAGGACAATTATTTGGTGCTGTGCTGATTTAAGAGATTATTTATAGTACACACGAAAAGCAACTGTCTCTATCGTTTATGTATTTTCAAATGTATTCAGGGTATTCAGCTGATATTTATGGTTTTACTAGTTGACTTCACTATAATGAATCTTTTATGACCAGCTATGATAATATATAAATGTATATATGAATGTTCATTTTGTTCTAATAAAGTTACTAAAGAAATAATATTGTATTCGCCATTGTTCTGCAATTTTTATTTTTAAGGTATGATTGGATCAACATTAGTTATGTGCATAATAGATGCAATTTACATGCAAACACATTTGCGCACAGTTCAGTGCAGTATACACCGCAATACATACGCGATAGTAAACGACTTTCGTGCGCATAATTTGCGCACAGTTCAGTGCGTAATATAACCGCAATACACTTGTGTATCCGCATAATGAGCGCTTTTCAGCCGCAAAAGGTGTGGTGCATACATTATTGCTCTTCTATCGCGATAATAATGTGCATCAAGTTTGCGCGAACCTAAGCATTGGTAACTGCAACAAATAAAGCGTAATAAATGGCTACGCTCAACTCAGTAATTGTGCGCTCCTATTCCGCAAAAGGTTTGCGCATACTTCAGTTGTCAGTGTCGCGCTAATCATTCGCATCAAGTTTGCGCAAAGCTAAGCGTTAGAAACTGCAACAAAAAAAGCGTAATAAGTGGCTACCGTCAACTCAGTTATTGTGCGCTTCAGTATGCGCTGGTCTTTTTGCGCGTTAATTGCGTTCAATTGCCCATCGGGATATCGTCCAGGTACATCAAACCGTGGTATTGTCTCTTTCTCATTATACTCATTATGCATTCCGCCACTCTCTGCATATGCAGACTGCTGTGGCGTGCCCCGAAGGGCATGCTGATGTCCAGGTAGTAGGATTGGTCCCATCTGAACACCAGTAGCGGCCAGTCCCCGGGGCATGCCCTGAAATTTTTGTACGCTCTCTCGATGTCTAGAGTGTACAAAAATTGGGTTGCTTTGCTTCTTGTTAGATGGTTGGTGAGCATCTCTACGGTGGGGAGTGTATGTTTCCTTGTCGTGCCGAGTACAAAATTTTGCCGGATGTAAGCGTTGACGGATAGTTGGTGGGGGAACGATAGATCCAAGATCACTCTGCGTTTCTCCGGGTCTGATTTTGGTCGGGTCATGATCGGGTTAATATGTAGCCATTCGTTGAAAGGTGCGACTTGATATGGCCCATATACTGCCCCTTGGTTTATCTCTGTGTCTGTATATTGGCGTACTTGGTGAGGGAATTCTATTGCCGATGTGTGGTTGTCACACTCAGTATTGTCTGTGATGGGCCCTAGATAGCCTAATGGAAAACCACTTACTATCGCGTCGAGTAGTTCGGGTTCATCCACTGTGACTGTCAAATGGTATTTCCACATCTCTATATTCAGGTTTGTTGGCAGTGGCTGCTTATAACTATCATATTGGGCAGTCCAGATGACCTAACACTGTCGTATATGTGGGTGATCTAACACTTCCTTGTTAGGACCTGGCCAGTACTCCGAGCGGTACCACGCTAGTTCATATGGGCCTGGCGTAGCCTCGTCGCTGAATCGGCCAAGTTTAGATGCACATACACTGCGAATGGGTTCAAATGCCGTGGTGTGGTGATCACTATATACACTTTGACCTGTCGCCTTGTCATATAACACCTTATCTAGTTGCAGGGTTTGATTAAACACATTAATGACACTTTCACTTTCCTGTTCTTCGCCGCTCCTTGTTATTTTACTGGGCGCGGCCATCTTGGTTTCATGTACGGTGTCTCCCATTGTCTTGTTGGCCACTGCGTTTATAAGCCCTTCTCCTATTGGTTGAGAGGCCGGAAGGTTCTCGTAGTCACTTTCGTTTGCTGCCTCCTCTCCACAACAATAACAAAAACATGACACGTGGTCGTATAAATGGCCACGGTAACTATATACATCATCAAGCAAGTCATTTTCGTCATCTCTACTCTGCGGCTGCCTAGACCTGGTTCTCTTCATACAATCAGCCGCTGAATGATTGTGTCTGTTTGCCTGATTGAGCGCGTGACAGTATGCACAGATATGGTAGAAAGTCACACTGTCAGCATGATGAGCGTCTTTCTCTTTACATGTGCCTTTCGCATTAAATACGGGGCAGGGTGTGCTTGCCTTCTCCACCTCGGCAATCGATGTGTTGGTGAGGGAAATGTGCATTCTCTCGCACTGTATTTGATCCGCATCTTGCCACTTGATTTCACCCCTTTCCAGTTTGTCAAATATGAGGTTTGACCACCTTAGTACATTTTTCCACACACGGTCATGAGCATGTTGTGCTACCTGGTGAAAATGCTTTAGTAATGGTCGTCTGTTCTCCTCAATGTATATGGTCTCGTCTAAGAGCATCGCTGTGAAAGCTTGTACATACTCATTAAACGACATAAGTTCCTTATATTCCAGTTTGTCCCTCAATGTGATCAAGCCTTCACGTTCTATGTACATAAATGGTTTTGGCACCTTCCTACGTACTCTATGATCGAAGATTGGGTTACCTTTATTTTCTGTTGACATGAAGATCGGGTTTGCCACATCCAAATGGGCCTCGTAATAGGCTTTGGCAAATTGATCCTTCATGATCTCGGCAGGGGTTGGGTATTGTTGGCTTGTGTTCAACATGGCGCCCGGGTAGGTTGGCATAGGATTTCCACCCTCGCTTTTTTCCGTGGTTTTGTCTGCACTTTCATTTTTCTTTTGGGTCTGCTCGCCTTTTTCGTTTGATGCCTTCGTCGCTTCGGCCATTGCTTTGGCTACTGCTGCTGCTATGCTGTCAGCAATTGTCAATTCTAGGCTTTCTAAACTTTTGCGGGTCTCCTCGTCCATGTTTGTCTTTTTAGTCGTAGTGTGATCTGGACTATGGCCGCCAGCGGGTGACAGGGATATCTCGCCTTGCTCGTGAACTTCTCCTTCTTCTCTTTCGTCGTCTGAGAATAGGTCTTCAACTGTGACTATTTGTACCGTCTCTTCTGGTGGTTGTTTTGCTTTTTGAGATGTTTTTGTCTGTCGAGACGCTCTTCTCATGCCTTCGGAATCGTAATCAATTTTTATGTATTTTGTGAGGTATTGTAGGTTTGAAGAAGAAGTAAGAAGGAGGAGTGGTGAGTTATGGGATAGGTAGGTTACCAGGCTGTGAGGTTAGGGGGCGCCACCAATGCCTCGGAATTTTATTAATTCCTACAAATTTTGTTCTCCCTCTTCGTTCTCTCTCTCCTCCTTGTCTCCACTCTCTCTCCCTCTCTGTCTCTTTCCTCTATGTCTCTTATATTGCAAATCTATCCTCTCATCTACCTCCTCTCTCCTCTCTCTCTCCCCTCTCTCTCTGCCTGACTTTCTCTCTCTCAATCCCTCTATCTCTCTCAACCAATATATTTCTCTATTATTGTAATGCTAATAAATCATCCCTTTTGCTGCATCCAACATTGCCACATACATATAATCCATACATATACACATGTGTAGGTACATACATGGGCAAAAAACCTAGGAAAAATGGCCAACCAAACACTGAACAGAGAAGAGAAGGTCCAAGAAATAAATTTTGGTAACTTTATTTAGTCTGACAGTGCCTTCGAAATGGAATCGGTGGCTCTACATGCATAAAATGCCTAAAAAACGGACCTACATGCACATACCATAGCGATATACATACCCATATACATACCATACAAAATGCATACCAAAATGGTTACCTTACTATATACATGTACATATCAAAATCCATACCATACGAATCCATACCAAATTACATGCCATATTGTATACCTACCAAAATCCATACCATGCACTGTATGTAGTATACATACCACATACCATTTATACATTCCATATACATACCATATACATACCATATACACATACCATATATACATACATACCATATATACACACTATATATACATACCATATACCATTTATACATACCATATATATACATACCATATACATACTATATACATACCATATACCATATATATACATACCATATATACATGTACATACCATATATATACATACCATATACCATTTATAGGTTGTATTCAGTTGAATGCAGGTATAAATCGGAGCGGCAGTGACCATAGAGACTGTGCCTAGCAACCAAGGGACGACGTGACGTAGGGACGTGCGGACGTCAGCGTCCCTTCACTGTCAGGTTTTCGCCCAACAGCAGCGGAGGACTTTTGAACTTGAAGGAAAAAAAAAGTTGTATACGCAAAAGCTTTCAAGAAAAAAAGTTCAACCATGGCAGAGATAAACTGCTCAGGATGCGGCAAAATGCACAAACGGCCTCCATGCCCCGGGGAGTCTTCGACGCCGAAGAAATCGCCCACTACTATGCTTGAGCTCGGGCAGGAACATCGACTGACAGCGCCTCCGACAAAAGGGACTAAGGCGTATCAGGAATGGCTAGAGTCACTTTTGACAAAGCAGAAGGAAAAATTGGAGGTTCTGACGCTGGAATCAAAAGCTACGGCGACTGAGGCTGAAATTCTCCAACTGGAACATTCGTTTACAGAGAGACCTTCTCCGAATCATCGCAAGTCCGCCATCTTTGTCCCAGGTCTTGGTGACTCAACCGAATCTCCGTCAGGCATCGACGTCAGTCAAGTAAATGATCTCGGTAAGCTACGCCCTGAACATTACATAGTACCTGACCGCAAATTTGATGATTTGTCAGTCAGAGAATTGCTATACGGATGTGTGTGTGTTCTCAACCATTTAGTGTTGTGTAATGTTGACCCTTACGGCTATGGCCTGCACCTGTCATATATTGCGTCAAAGGCAAAGGGATATCATATACCATATATACATACCATATATACATACCATATACATACCATATGTACATACCATATATATACATATCATATATACATACCATATATGTACATACATACCATACATACATTAATGGCTTATACATACCGCATACCATATATATGCATACCACATACCATATACTTAACATATAGTATACATACATGTATACAGTATACAAAACATAAGGAATACACTCCCTATACTACTATAGTCCAGTAGATCTAGGGGAGTGAGTGGGTGGGTGGTGGGCGATTCTCATCATCTTCTCTCTCCATCAACATCTGTTCTTCTGCATCATCACTCCATCATCTTTGCGTATTTTTATCATCATCTTTGATCCAAATCATTGATATACTGCATATGAATAGTGATTTCTGGGGAGTTTCAATGGGAATAAAGACAAAGACTTGTGAAAATGTGGGGTCCCTTAACAGTACTGGGTAGGACCTTGACGCTTGAGGGCATAGACAACATCCATGGCTGTCACTGTCTTCCTCTTGGCATGTATATATATACACGTGTAGTGGAAGTGCTATGCCCTGGTGTGACTTTAGTATATCTCTAAGTCCAGTGTATTTAACCCGTTTACTTACCACTAGGTGTGCTGCTCTATTCTTCTAGTCTATTATATTAGCAGCTGGTGTATGCCACCGTTTTACTACAATATATAACCATTTCAGGCCTTATGCCATTTATGTACTGTAATGTCTGCTTATTTACTTGTACGGCGATTCGGGTAAATAACAACAAGAATAGAACAACACAGATCTCCGAGTCCTTGCTAGCACTTTAGTCTTTATTGCCGACTAAAAACCCTTCAACCACAGTGAAAAAGGTTCTCCCTCCGCTTCACAGAAGAGAGGGACAAGAACAAAAAAGTTATAGTTAAGAAAGGGTAGTTTAACACAAGAATTGAAATCAGACATATGCTAACAGTAAAATATTAAAATAAGAGAGACAAAACCCCCACATGACATCTGGTGGCAAACCATCCCTGCAACAGGTAGAACAGCCAGCCCGAATCCAGTCCGGCCGGCCGCACCCGGATAACCGGGCGACTAGACCGGGGGTTCGGGATACTGGCTAGCAGCGCCGGGCCAGAGCGGGGATAACCGCTCCGACCCGGCACCACCACACTCAGCACCACAATACCCCCCTCCCCCCCTTTTTCTGGAGGGAGGACCGACTAGACACGAACTGGCTAGAACTAAACAGGTCCTAAGCAAGACGTATAATATATTAAATCGTAATGACACATACAGTGGAAATAAAACATAAGGACATAGAAGAACGACATGTGAAAAAGTAAAGTGAAGGAATATTAAAAGCCTACACACGCGCGGTGTAAGTAAAAACCATATATTCCTATAACAACACAATACAATATGAAACATACCTTTAACTTGGGAGAATAATAATGAAGTAAACTCTAACCCGAGGTATAATCACAATCACAGGTAGGATAAATCTGGTATATAAAATCACAGAGGTCCATATGCTTTAGCATAAAGTAATGTCCATGTAAATAGAGTAGTTGTCCACGTAGTGTCTGTTGCAGGGAATCAGGGGGTTGTTGTCTCGGAGAGGACTGGAAATATCCGCGATATCCGGAAACGACTGCATCCGGCCCGGTTGACTTCGGCGTAGCCAGATGCCAATGATACTAGCGCTCCCACGCCGCCGTCCATCCGGAAAAACAACAAATAAACACACAACTCATCAACACACTACAAAAAACAGTGGAAGAGCACTAATACTCATCCATCACTGTGCCCTTCTCACCCCGAAGCAACCGATTCTCCTCTTCAACAGACATCTCCATCTCAGGACTTTCCTCAGCTGCATCGGAATCCACAACTCCACCCTCACCCGTATCCTGGGTCAAGTTTTCCTCCAGCCTCTTCATTTCCAACGCCAGTCTTGCGGGACTATCCAATGTCTTATCGGGAACTAGCACGGCGGCTCTCTCCGGGCTAGCAACCGGAGTGGAAGTAGTCCTCCCAGTGCTAGGCCTTCCTACAGGAGTCAACGTCACCATAGTGCGGGGTTTCGGCAACAGAGAGGGTTTTCCCCCCCGTACCATTCCCGGCTTGACAGCATGTGGCACCGATCCACCGGAGGGAGGTGGGTTTTCCCCGAAACCAACTCCACCAGCCACTGCAGCACTATAGAGAGGCACTTGAGGTGACTGCCGAACCCTAGACACCGCGGGTGGACTGAACAAAGGCGGAGCCATGCGCATAGCCATCTGCGCATTTGGATCCGCGAAAGTCCTCACATCAGGGTCCGTAGTGGTATATTGCGGCAAATTTTGTCCAAAAGATTGGAAAAAGGCATCCCAAGAGGGAAAGGTCGGCATAGTCATAGCAACAGGGGGTGGAGGCGGCAATTGTTGAACAGCCGGCTGAGGCAAGTGTTCCTCAAACATTTCCTTGAACAGACCCGACATCACTTCCCGCATATCCGAAATACTAACCGTGCCACCAACAGCTCCGGTTTTCTCCGACTTTTCCTCCTCCTCCATAACTTGATCCTCCGGCTTACCCTGCACCACAGTTTCCACCTTATCTTTCTCCGTCTTTTTCCGCTTAGAATCCGGACCACCTTGCTGCTCATAGCGGGACAACTTACGACGCAACTCCATATTTACTTCACGCGAACGGTTATCTTCCTCCTTATAAAACCTCAACTGATCCTGCAAGTCCAGATTTTCCTGTTCTAGATTTGGAATCAGTTTAACCTGTTCCCGCAACTCTTGGATTCCTTCCAACGGTTCAAAAGCTTCCCCGATTAAGGTGCGAATATCTGCCATGACAGCCGAAGCAGTCGACTGAATGGCCGAAACTCCGGCGTCCATACACGCAGTTATCCTCTCCAAAGACCTAGAGACATGATCATAGGTGGCATCAACATTCGGGATCCGACTTCCCATCGGCCGAATGCGCTCCGAACGCTCCGAACGATCTGCACCAGACAGCATAGAACTCTGGTCCACCACCGACGATTCAATAGAGGAGTTCATGTGGTCAGCGCTCCCATAACTGCTACTCGGAGGCTTCTTCCAAACGCTCGGAGGGGCCGGGCCTGAACCATGAGAGGCCGGAAGTTTGGGGATCACAAACCGCCTAGAACCACCCGTCCTCCCGAGAACAGACACGGTCTCCCAGTCTCCTCTGGTCATTCTCGCAAACTTCTGACACCCGTAATTTGGGAACTCCTTCTGAAACACCCGAAAACTTATGCACATATCAAGTGCTGTGTCCCTCTTCTCATGGTGCTGCGTCATACAGTGTCTCACCAATTCTGATTGGCGATCCAACCTCACCAAACAAGACGAAGCATGTGGGCAGGTCAGTTGGTAACTAGCCGGACAATGCTCCTCCACCAGATGCCGATAAAACCTTTCTCTCGTTCTGTACGAACGAACCCCATCCGGATTGATGGACGGGTCCAAATGCCGGCAATACACAAAAGGACACCTCTGTCCCGGGCTCCACAAACGCTCCACACTATTTAATTTCACAAGTACCGTCGGGTTGATCACCACCTCCCGGGTTGACTCCGGCTGCCGCCCGGTACGACTCTTTAAGAAATGAAATTCCATTTCATACTTAGACATCAAAGTCCCGTTTGAGTACTCGGCCATGGCCTCATCCTCATCCTCGGACTCAGGGCAGACAGGGAAAGTATCCTCCACACTTGGTATAACAGGGGCAATATCCTCCTCCAGCACTACAAAAGTGTCAAGCTTTTTCTGCAAAGCGTTCCACCGGGTTATGTTCCTCACAGCAAAGTCAGGGTCCTCCCGTTTCTTAGCAAATTTCCCCGACCTGTAACGAGAAATCCCGTGTTGCCGCTCAATCGCTTGGACCTCCTTCTCCGAACCAACTTTCACAATACCAGCTTTAGCCTTCTTCTTTTTGGATTTCACGTACACAAAACCACCATCATCCTCAGGTTTTTCGACTACAACATCAACAACAGGAGTGGTATCCATTTCCTCCGTCTCCTGTGTTTTTTCAACACCCACAGCGGTAAGCTGAGCAGTGTCCGGGGTGACACCTTCCGTGCCCGGGTCTCCAACAGCAGCCGTAGCACCATCCTCCACTATCTCTCCCTCTTCGGCTCGGGGAGCCGGGGTAGACTCTGGACTGTCCACAACCACCACGTCAGAGGCGGCGGGAGAAGGAGCTCTCTCCATCTGTCCCGCTGCAGCAAGCTGAGCCTCGGGAAGCTGAGTATCAGCCACTACAACTCCGGGATTAGCCCTCCGGGGACTGGACCTCTCCACCACCTTAGTAGCTGGTTTCTCGGTTGGCCTCTTCCCGAGTTTCTTCACCTTAGGGGCCTTTACCTCAGCCGACTTCTTCAACAGCGCCTGCTTAGCCACAGTTGCCTTCTTCATTGCAGCAAGCCGGGACTGCTCCCGAGCTTTTCGCTCAGCCTTCCTCTGCTCACTCAGCTTCTTCTTCACAGCAAGTTCAGGGTTCGGGGCAGGAACTTTCGCCATCTCAGGGAAATCAGCAGCATAAACCTGCGAACCTCCCGGCTTCTCCTCGTCGGCCATAACACGGCCACTGACAGGATCACAACCTGATCCTATCCAACTCCAACACTTTCAAAGCCGGGTCACGCTTTCTGCACAGTTACGACAACTGAAACTCAATGAAATGCAAGGGAATATTCAACAATTCGACTGTTTTATTCCACGTGGGGCAATAGCATACAGTGGGACACGACCGACCAAGTCGACCGAATGCAACTGACTGACTGGTTCACACCAGCCACCTCTCGTTCCTTCACGCGAGAACGAGGTCACCGGGTCTAAAAATAGCAACACCAGTCAAGTAACCAGCCGCAGACGACTCATGACCCGGCCTCAATTGGTCATACCCCCAAATGAGCAATGCCCCCAACCCCTACCTGTAGACACAACAACTGATAATGCCCCCGAGCAAGACATACATACAACAAAAACACAACCATATCAATGATTCAAGCCAAAGGGTTATAGACTGGTACTCCCCACTTTATTTCCCAATGGGTCCGGCAACCCGAGGAGGTCAACTGGCCAGTTAAACCGATCGGAGCAAAAAATTAACACAGCCAACCAATATAGTGATATCTCCTAAGGTCGGACCGGAGCTCTACACACAAGCTTCCGCACCCGGCCCGACTCTACTGCAGTACTTCTCGTTGTGTAATTTTTCCTACTTCGCACCAAAACATCTAACCACTTTAATTAATCCCCATTCCATATCTATCCGGAGGTCTAACAGTTCGGCGGGGCCTCTCAGACAGATACTCGGACTGCAACAAATTATTCATTGTTTCAGCCAAGGGTAACTCATCTTCCTCCAATACTGCAACTGCTTCATCCTCTTCACCCGACTCGACAGAATTCGCACCCGAGTCCCCCGAAACCTCTGACTGTGGCAAGACAGTAGTTTTAGGAGGAGCACGCGGCGGTCTGCCTCTTTTCCTAACATGATGAACAATTTTCTTAGCAGGCTTAGGAACTGGTGCCTCCGACCCGGGCAATAACTTGCCAACAGGAGAGACCCGAAGAATGTCCCGGCCCTTAGCCACCTGCTTCTGGTATTCAGGGGCCCGATGAAGGTTAGTAGCCTGAACCGGTTGTCCATCAGCATCAAAAGCCAGCTTCAACAAATTGCCATTCCACCTCAAGAGACCATCCGCAGTTTGCAGTTCATAGGTAGAACCCTGCACCCTCCGAACCACTAGAAAGGGTCCATCCCATTTAGGCCCATACTTCTTCTGAGCCATGGGAGTGGCATATCTCCACACTAGGTCCCCCTCCTTGAATTCCTTCGGCCGAGCTCTCCTATCAAAGTACCTCTTCTGAAACACAGCCGAATGGCCCAATTGCTCTCTCACAAATTGATGTCCCTTCCTTAATAAAGAACGAATCTCCTCCACAAACACAGTTGGGCAAGGAAAATCCACATCACCACTTAGAGTTCCATAAATAATGTCAGCCGGTACCGTCACCTCAGAACCAAATACCACCATGTTTGGTGTACAATGTGTACTCTTATGGACAGCACCCCGATAAGCATGAGCAATGCAAGGAACTAATAAATCCCAATTTACATCCTCATACTCTGTCAGACACGACAATTGCTCGACCAAAACTCTATTAAAACGTTCCACCTGTCCATTAGATTCGGGTCTATAGGGCAAGGTCATTAGCTTTTCAATATCTAACATTCCCAGCAAATTCTTCATCAAACTTGACCGGAACTCCGGAGCCCCGTCCGTCTGCAAAGAGACTGGCGGGCCATAGCGCAATATCCACTCAGTGAACAACACCATCGCACACGTTGCAGCAGTATGGTCGGGCAAGGGGTAAGCCTCGGCCCATTTACTGAAATAATCCGTCACCACCATAACACATACATTCCCTCTAGGTGTTTTTCGAAAAGGACCAATAATATCTAGGGCCACACGACTCCATCTCACTCCCTGTAACTCCTTTTTCAAAGGAGAGACACCCCGGCCTCCCCGGCTCTTGCACGAAGCACAAATTTCACATCCCCGTACCCAGTCGGCTATATGTATGTAGGTTTTTATTTCCGGAAGTGTACATTTTCAATAATATAACAAATTTCAACACCGAAAAAGGGGGTGGGTCTCCTCTATGAAACCATAGATCTTCCTGAGGGCCCCCTTTGGAAAAAATGGAGTTACGCTATTAAATTTATACAGTTTTAGTTGATATATAGATTGATGCTGCGACTACATTAATATGACAAACTATTATGGCAGTTATAATAACATAAACAGGACAAATACAAATTTCTTGGTAGTTTGCCTACCTCCTCACTTTTAACTGAGGTCTCGTACAGTACAGTACTTCTTTATGCTTTTGTTGATACATGGGGGTGTTGTAGCCAGTCGGTGAGTAGCATTCTGGCGAACACTGTGTCACCTCCTGACCACACTCCCTCTACATTTTTACAGTTGCGGGTAGCATTCTGGCGAACACTGGCCCGTCTTTATAATTACAGTAACAGTAATAAGAGTGACATAATGACACAATGATATAATAATGCAATACAACAATGCGACTGCAGTTTGTGTTGGGGAGAGAGAAGGGGCAGACAAGCGCCCTGTTACTGACTGTTATTAGCCTGTGCTGGGTCCTCCAATCCTGAGTATGAAAAAAAGTTTTCTTCAAGGTAAGCCTTGAGGTCAGGGATGGTGGGGCAGTTTCTACCTGCTTGTGGTAGCTTATTGAATAGGGATGGTGCCTGGATTAAGAAAGATTTTTTAATTCTCTCTGTTTTCGTCATAGGTATTTTTAACGTTTTACCATTGGCAAGATTGCGAAGATTTATTTTCCTGTTGTCAAGGTACTTCTCATCACAGCTCATCTCATGGGCTATATCAGAGCGCATCCGGGGCCAAATAAATTTATGTAATGCCGCTTGATAAGTCTTAAATTCACCGAAGTGGGCCGCCAATTTGTTTCCATGCAAAGTATGGAACAGCTCCTTACGCAAACCAGAGGGTACAGCTGCACGATAATAGATTACACCATTATCACTCTCCCATTCCAAACACAACAAATTATCCTTCATAACCAAAGTTGACAGTAACCGGGCATAGAAACAATATTCATCCCCTTCCGGCAACATGACAGCCTTAGTGAGAGTTTTGACTCCCTCCTCTACCAAAGCGATTATGCGAGAAAGCACATCATCTTCATGCTGGGACGATGACAACCGATCACCCCCCAAAGATGAGAATAGCTGGTAATCTATTGTCATAACAGCAACCACAGCCTCATGTGCCCCGCAGTCCGGACAGTCCTCACGGGGACACTTCCGAATGGGAAGTCGTGAAAGCGCATCCACATTCAGATGATGCTTCCCCGGCCGGTGAACTATCTGATTCTCCGAAACCCCGTAATGTTGAAGGGTGGTCAGCCACCTCGCCAGCATATTGGTCGGGTCTTTGAAATTCATAAGCCACCGCAAAGACGCGTGGTCTGTTCACAGCATAAAATCACTTCTACCAATGACATAATGTTGAAACTTACTGAGATAAGTCAAAACCGCCAAAAGTTCACGTTTGGTGGTACAATAATTACGCTGTGCCTTAGACAGGGAATTGCTAGCATAGCTTAACACCACTTCCTTATCCTTCTGGATCTGGGATAAAATCCCAGCCATACCAAATCCGGAAGCATCCGTATCTAAAATGATGGTACCCAGGGGTTGTGGATAACCTAACACTGGGGCCAAGGTAAGCAAATGTTTGAGTTTCTCAAACGCCAACATGCAGCTTTCATCGAACACAACTTTTCTACTTTTCTTTTGATCTCCACCAACCACCAAGGCTTGAATCGGACCAGCAACCTCGGAAAAATAAGGCATAAAATCCCTATAATATGATGCAAACCCGAGGAATTGCCTCACCTCTTTAACGGTGGATGGTATCGGCCAGGTCTTCACCCGATCCAATTTACTCGGATCCGGGCGAATTCCTTTCTGTGACACCACCCGTCCGAGATACAACACTTCCAAGTGGAAGAAGGAGCACTTCTTTGGCTTAAGCTTTAACCCGTAACTCCGCAATCGTTGCAACACCAATTCCATATTCCGTATAGTTTCTTCAAAATTAGCTCCGAATATAATTATGTCATCCAAGTACACCAGGCAACACTTCCAGCGCAACCCTACTAACATCTGTTCCATCATGCGCTCAAAGGTAGCCGGGGCATTGCATAACCCGAAACTCATCACTTTAAATTGGTATAGCCCACTGGACGAGACAAAGGCTGTTTTCTCCTTACTAGCCTCATCCATCGCTATTTGCCAATAACCACTTTCCAAATCCAGGGTGATAAACCATTTCATTCCTCCAAGGGCTTCAATACACTCATCAATTCGGGGAAGCGGAAAAGAGTCTTTCTTAGTCACCAAATTAAGGGGCCTGTAGTCAGCACAAAACCGACTAGTTCCATCTTTTTTACCGACCATGACTATCCCCGCCCCCCACGGGCCATTGCTGGGTTCAATGACGCCTTTTTTAAGCATATCCTGGATCTGCAGTTCCGCCGCATCACGTTTCGCCGGGGGCAATCGCCGACATGCACATTTAATCGGACGAGCATCCCCAGTATCGATCACATGCGTAACTTTATCCGTATGGCCGAGAATCTCTCCCGGTAGTCGGAAGCAATCTTTATACTCCCACAGAATAGTCAGCAATCTACGTCTGTCAGCCACTGTTTCCAGATGAGACTCCCGAACTAATTTCTCCAATGGACATCCATCCCCGGAGAGCATCATCTATATAGGCACCTCCGGTTCCAACAAATCCATATCAACCATGGGGCTCTCGCCTTCCTCAGCAAGATCCCTCAGTCCAGGTGATGATAAACTGAACATCAAAGGGGAGCTGGCAGGATTATGCAACGATATTGTCGTACATTGCCGGTCGCCTGCGACCAGCCGACTCACAACTACACAATGCCCCAACTCGGCTTGTCCCGATTCAAAGAATACATCTTCACCCGCCGGTTCAAAGTCCACACAACTACAAATGGTAGAGAAAGCATCTAAAAAGATTCCCTCGTACCCATTTCGGCTGAGTGCACCGCTTTGCAAGCCCCGACACATCACGGACTGTTCACCTGCTTCAAGGGTGAATTCACCGGACCAATCCGAATTGCATCTGTGCGTTAGGATAAAATCCATGCCCAGAATACCAGCTTCTCTTCCCACTAAACCACTTATTACCAAACAAGTAAGAGCGAACCACGCTCCTCCTATCCCGAGGGCTACACGTACACAACCATGTGTGACAAGATCATGTCCCGTGCCGGCATAGCACATTACCTGGCACGGTATCAGATAAGGCTTTACCGACAACTCATCGTACATTTCCTTCTTTATTAATGTACATTGAGCACCCCAATCAATAAGAAATTGGCCAGTCACATTCACTATCGTCACATCCGCATACATTCGGTCAGCAATCCACGGTATACTTCTGTCCGAAATAGTTATATCAAAATTACGAAGATCACATGCCATAATCTTGCTTACCAGGGAGCCATACCCTCCCCATTCAACCTTTAATATTTGTCCTGGCAAGCAAGCATGTTCGGGTACACCCTGATGCACCACTTCCACCATACATGAAAGCATATCCGATTTCACCTCCAAATCTCCGCATACACTCCCCACCGAGTTAATACCACGGGCGTCCCCTAACCCGGCTGAGGGCGGCCGAACCGAAACCTCCATCAGTGTTTTCCCCAAATTCTGACATACTGTGGCATGTGTATTACCCTCTGCCCCCACTCCACCGCCTAGGAGGGGCTGGCAGAGTTTCCCGGATTCCCGGATTCTTTCAATGCTGCCTCGCGCTCCGCTTGTCTCTTCATACTCGCAAAATGCAAAGCTTGCTGGTCACACTCAGTTATCAGATGGCCTTCTTCCCTGCAATAATAGCAGATAGGTTTTTTAAACGAGCCTTTCCGGAACGGCTTACGTTCGGCTTCTGGCTGAGTTTTCTCAGTACTCTGCATCTTCGGAGTAGCCTTGGACTTCGTAGCATCCCAAGCTTTAAAAGCATAAAATTCACCAAGCAAACCCGGACTTATAGGCAGGCTGCTAACACCCTCCACCTTAGCAACTGCCGCAACATTTTCACCTCTCGATCTCTCGCTGCCTTCCGACCCCCCTGACACAGTCATCAAACTAGCAGCTAATCGAGGGTTATTCTTAATCACATCCCCATAGCGCGTGGCAATAGCTCCGGCTGCCGCAATATTCTTCGGCTCTTGCAGTGCTACATGCATAGCCATTCCCGGATCCACCAAACCGTCCAGAAACACCTTCATAGCCATAGTGTGTAACGTACTATCCCATTTCCCGAAAGCATGCAAGGCCTTCTTAGAAACAGTATCTGCAAAGTTAGAAGACATAGAAGAGAAGACATAGCCGAGCTATGTACCGCTTCCATCATACGTAACAACTCCCGAACTGTATATTTATTCGGTTTAATGGAAGTAGCATGGGGCATATTCTCTTCAACTGCAGCAATCAACTGCACTTTATACGTGTGATCGCTCCAATTCATTGCACGAGCAACCACAACTGTCTTCCGCTGATATTCCCTCCAATCCTGTTTACCATCCCATTTTGGGAAAGTAAGGGGTTTCGGCCGATGTTCAGGCATACTAGGGTCCATTTCATGGATTTCAAACGCCTCCGGTTCATCCTCCGGATCATAATCAGCAGCAGGATCAATGGATTTTCGTTTTCCCACATCAATAATTGCAATATTACCACCGTCTCCTGCCACATCATAAACCGGACTCTGAAAAGCAACCTTCCTTTTCGGGGTTTCCGGAGCTCTCTGACTCTTATCTTCCCAACCACCATGGGGAGTACCCACAGCTCTTTCCTGATCCATATCCTGTGACTGAATAGGACCTACTTTCTTTCCCTCATTCGCAAAACGTGTTGATTGCGGAAAATCAGGTAATTCACCCATCAATCTGGCATAAGAAGCCTCCGTTACCCCAGGTGGCCGAATCGGAGTGCTAGCAGCTAGGCCCCAATCTCGTTCGGGCGGTAGTACCCTAGACTGCCGCCTGACATTATCTAATTCAGCTTCGGTGGCTGCCGCTTTTCGGGCCAACTCCTCAGCAATCGACAATTCCGCCAACCTGTCAGCTTTTGAAGCCCTAAGCTCCTGTTGTAAGGTGAACATTCTCTGTTCCTGCTGTTCAATCACCAAATGCAAATTTCGTTCATTCTTCCTAGCATTTTCCAATTCCCGGGCTGACTCGGCAGCTACTTGCGAAGGCCGGAGTTCCAAGACTAAATACAAAACAAAGTACAAAGAAACCCGAATTGGTCACGGCACCAAATTGTAATGTCTGCTTATTTACTTGTACGGCGATTCGGGTAAATAACAACAAGAATAGAACAACACAGATCTCCGAGTCCTTGCTAGCACTTTAGTCTTTATTGCCGACTAAAAACCCTTCAACCACAGTGAAAAAGGTTCTCCCTCCGCTTCACAGAAGAGAGGGACAAGAACAAAAAAGTTATAGTTAAGAAAGGGTAGTTTAACACAAGAATTGAAATCAGACATATGCTAACAGTAAAATATTAAAATAAGAGAGACAAAACCCCCACACGACATCTGGTGGCAAACCATCCCTGCAACAGGTAGAACAGCCAGCCCGAATCCAGTCCGGCCGGCCGCACCCGGATAACCGGGCGACTAGACCGGGGGTTCGGGATACTGGCTAGCAGCGCCGGGCCAGAGCGGGGATAACCGCTCCGACCCGGCACCACCACACTCAGCACCACAGTACTACTTATGAACACTTGTGTTCCCTTTTACCCTTCAAACTGCATCCGTCAATGGTATTACGGACATGTGTTGTCCGGCTCTTTCATATTGCCACCCTTATTGTATGTACCAAGCTTTGGTGACCCTTGAAGTGAGCCAATGCTTCTGGGCCACTACGGACACTTGTGCTAATGGGTAATAAAGTAGTATTGGTTGTGAGACAATCCTTTGTTGACTGACTTTATTGACATCCGTGAGAAACGAACAATTAGTAGATTCACTACACACGTATACATGTATACTTGTGCGTGTATAGATATATTCAAAATATATTAAGATAAAATCATATGTGATGTGTTACAGAAAAATGAGCTAATCCTATAGAGTATATTTGGCTACTTTACCAACGATTGCAAATAGAGGTACAAATAATTGCTCAATAATCCTAAGAGATTAGGAAAGTCGGATAAACATGTTGGGGTATTTAATACAATTTAAATTGTGTAAAAGGCTTAAATAGTTTTTGAGTAATAAGCATAAGTATTCAGACATAATTTTAGAAATTATTTCAGCGAATACCTCATCCTATAGAGTATATTTTATAGCTACTTTACCAACGATTGGAAATAGAGGTACAAATAATTGCACAATAATCTTATGAAATTAGGAAAGTCGAATAAATATGTTGGGGTAATTAATACAATTTAAATTGTGTAAAAGGCTTAAATGGTTTTTGAGTAATGAGCATATGTATTCAGACATAATTTTAGACATTATTTCGGCCAATTTAGGGCAGTGAAATATAAACTTATTGAGGTATTAAATGAAATGATGTACCCTTCCCTCTCTCTCTCCTCTCTCTCTCTCTAGCCCTAGACTGTCTGTTCTGTCTCTCCCCAATGTGCCAATGTTTTTAAACAATATCGCTTGGGAGAGTGTAATGATGGATAATGTAAGTAAGTAAGATAAGTATGTTTGGTTCTTTTAGGCTTTCATATTCCAAAATAATTTAGAACCCCGATACAGCGACAGGGGGCTTCCAATTAAATGAACCTCTCATCATTTCATCAAGAAATTGAATGGAAAGTTAACTTTAGTCATTTTTTAATCAAAACAACATAACATTTCAGACTAATGAGGTTTTCCTCCCAAATTACTGGCTGCATTTTTTAAACAGTAGTTGGATATGACAACCTTCGTTATTTATGTCTGCTGTTGGCACAAGAATAAACATTTTCTTGCCTCATGATTATAAAAATATTAAAAGAAACCCATCCTAAGATACTTCCCCCCAGGCGATCTTTCTCCCCTGTATCCAAAAATAACAAAATAAATCTCAGATAAGTATTTTAGCCTCTGGATGAGCTTTCAACCAAAATGACGCAGTTTTGGTGGAATTGCTCATATACTCATATACTTTTATATACTTTTATTAACATATGTGCAGGTGAACCTTCACCGTTCATATTGACGACAAAGGTCATCTGCCTGGTGCCTCTCCAGTACCTTCAGAGCCACTTCTCCCACGCCATCTGTTATCAATGTATTGACGTGTGGACATTACTTCAGCTTCAGAGGTTAGACTTTGGACAAAGATTATATTCTTATTCAGAACTTTGCTGAGGGTGGGATATATGGTGCCATCTCCCTACAGCATTCAAAGGAAAGATGTGGTTGTTACACCCTCGGGCGTGTTCGTCATGGTGCATTCATCAAAGACATCTTCAACCCCCAACCAGTAGTTTTTCTTAACGACCACGCCCTATGTGCGGTGTATTAGTTGAAGGAATGTGTGCTTTCTAAAATTTTGCCTTCATCGGCTCTACTTTTCTCATCCTCTAGGCGTGCTAATCCTTCCTATGACGATTTTAAGAAGTTTCTGCAAGTTCTTCTAGTGCATGCTGGCATCAAAGGCGGGTTTAGCCCCCATTCATTAAGAAGAGGAGGGGCCACATATATGGCCTCAACTGGCCTGAGCTTATCAGATATTAAATCCTGAGGGAATTGGCGTTCCTCATGCATAGATATGTACATTATGCCCGAAATGAAGACAAAACTAAAGGTTGATACCTTCATCGCTGAGCGATTGGATTCTCACAAGTGACTTTGGTTTGGCCTTGGTTTGGTGAATAAAACCTCCTGATGTAGGTTTCAAGGCCATTCCTTCTCTTGACTTCTTCATTACCGTGAGCGTCAGGCGCCAAGCTCACATACATAGAAGGGATTATGGCTCATATTGTGCTGGGTTCTCAGGCCCCAAAATAGCACGATATGGGATTAATTAGGTTAGTAAGAATCCAGGACACTGCATTATCTTCAGTCTCTTGGCACAGGTTATATATGTTGTTTAATGAAGCATATCTTTCCTTTCTACAGAATATGGTTGCAATACATTTGGAGGTACACATGTTTTATAAACGCTTCTCCGGTAGTGAAAAGTAATAGAGAAAATACTTTGTAAGCATACTTTTATTCCTCCTTCTTAAGTGTGGAGGTTGGGGTCCTAGTTCGCCAACCTGGCGATTTAGTGGAAAGATCATATCAACTTCAAAGTGTTTGTAATAGAAATTGGAAAATGTGAATAAATATAACAAGGTTAGAAATCTTATCAGTCCTGTTGGAGGAACTACACATAATCCCCCAGAGGTTACCCAGGAAGGAGCAAACCAATCAGAAGTTGACCTTGCCGTCGCCATTGACAACGTTGACCAGCTCCTATATGAAGCGAGCGCCTCCATTCAAATGGCCAGTACGCTGAGAGCCATCCCGAGGGAGCACATCACCCAGAGACTTTGAAATTTTTATATGTATATGATTGGAGAAGAATATTTATCTGAAGCCAAACTTTGTCTCGTGTCATTTATCCAGCGTATAGAGTCGGGTGTTGTAAAATATTTTATTAAACAAACAAAGTAGAGAGCTGACTGCATTCATTGAATGCCACAGTATTGTCTTGTACTACACTGAACTGTAAACAAGCATGAGGGGTATGACCCAGGTAGGAAAAAACCTCGATCAACCCTCGATCAACCCTCAATATTATGTCAAATCCATAACGTTGAGCAAAAAACGTTAATATACTGTGAAGTTAACGTTTGTTGAATGATGTTAATCAATAAACGTTGATGTGACATCAAACTAACAGTAGGTTGATCCACGTTGACCGATTAATGTTAATATGACGTCAAATAGGTGCTGTTAAATTAACGTCAATGAAATAATGTTAATATGACGTCAAATAGGTGCTGTTAAATTAACGTCAATGAAATAATGTTAATATGACGTCATGGGATTACGGTTAAATTGACGTTGATTAAATATTGTTAATATGACGTTATATGTTTGATGTTCAATTGACGTCGTTTTATTGACCTCAATTTGACGTCAAATGGGTGGGCATTACGTAATGATAAAATATAAAATTGACGTTTTTGAATTGACGTTATTATGACGTCAATTCAAAAACTTTGAATTAATGTTTTTGTTTTAACGTGAGATAAACGTTAACTTGCTTTTCTAATTATTGACGCTTTTCCCTTGCCGTTGGTTCAGGGAAATAGCAAATATCATTTTTAACTAAAGTGAATCACTATCCCGATTATGCCAATCTAATTAACGATGAGAAGAGATATTATTTTACTTATTTATACGCGATCATTTAATATCAATTAATGATCGAATGCTAGTTTAAAAAATTCACATATTGTACAATTTTCAGCGAATTGTACAATTTTATCAAATAAAGTTTGTTTACATAAATGTGTGCAAAGACAGGCTCTTTTGTAAGTTTTGTAGTACAGGGCATAAGTGAGCCAGTCAGCAATCTGTAATTTGAATGTCCTCATCGCGTGCGCTTATAATTTATGTAAAATATATAGCCTAAAATCTTCCACTTCATTGACCAAAAACTGACCATGCACGCCACTCAGCGCATCCTTATGATCAACTTTCAATCACAATTGTTAGATAAAAAATATTTCAACAGCAAATTGGAATTAATAGTTGCAATTTATTACATACATAGCATGTACATGCGTGTATACTGAATCTATCTACTAGGTGGCGCACCAGTCATTAGTGGCTATTTAATTTTTCTCCCACCAGGCGGCAGCCCTTGTCACCGCCTATGTGAAACACAACTTTATCAATACTTTCTCACAGCGAGTTGATTTTTTTCCCGACAGGCGGCAGCCCTTCTCCCCGCACATGTGAAGCCAATTTGAACGATCAGAAATAATCGAAAATATACTCTAATGGCTATTTAAAACCACCATCGATCTATCTTTAGCGACATTAACAATACACAATTATCAATCTTTCCCTTTATTATTCCAAATTGTGTCATAAATATTGTTGTGTGGGTAATGGTACCAAATGGCATCACCTATTAATATGACATAAATCACCTATAAATATTATATAAAAAAATAAACACCATCGATAGCCTCGACACTGTAAATCAGCTCAGAAAAATAAGCATGTGTTTGTATTATGTTAGGCATAGATTAATTTGCATAGAAATAATAATGGGAACATTTCCTAAAGCTCGGATGTTGATCGCCTTTGTAGCGATATCAAGATCATAAATATCATTTTAGTTTGTCGTATTCCATATCAACTATAATATCGGTCAAGATACGAAATTTTGCAATTGTTCATTTTAAAAAATGTACCCCATCTCATGAATTAGCGATTAGATAGATCAACTAGATCTTCCAGTAGAACTAATCACGTTTATTTCCTACCTTAAATACCTGAACGAATATAAATGAGCCCTTGACGTTCTATCTTAACTCTAATTGTAATTATAAGGTCCTAATATATTTCGACCTTTATATAGGATCGCATCTTTTTCAATAAAATAAATCAACAACTTCCAGTTAAATTTCCTTCTTTTTATTATTATATATATTCCATCAATAACAATTACATCGTTACACCTAAAGTCCTTGGCATCCATTCTTCTTTTTCTCATAATAATTATTATTATTAAGAGATGATTATTTAGGCGAAATTTAAGCAGGCACATTGTTACACGTAATGTAATGTCTTAGTTGCATCCTTGGCATCCATTCTTCTTCTTCTCATAATTATTATTATTAAGAGATGATTATTTAGGCGAAATTTAAGCAGGCACGTATATTTTTGGCAGGCAGCTGTAGGGCGATCTTCAATTAGGCGTTATCGGCATATCTCGATCTCATCTTAAACCTTCTGCAAGTAAAAAATAATTCATTACTATTTCATTAGTAAACTGTTGCATTAGAAAACTGTTTCTAAATCTTATTTAACTACACATTATTGTTGCAAAACATGATCAATGAATTATGAACAACGTTCTTCAACTACATTACATACAACCTCTTATCTTTCATTTATTACACACTAATTTTGTTTCACCCGCATAGAGAGCCCGATCGACGCTCCACGTACATATGTGCATCTGTTTGTGGTTAAGACCGGGCGACAGGAGCGGTCCCCTATAAGCGAGTTCGGATTTCCGCGCACAGGGGTCATATATATGCCACTAGGTGAGGGGGATAGACAACCAGTGTAAATTGGTGGGGGACTTTATAGCCTATACCGGACACACACACACAATATTACATTTATGCCATCGGGGGTACGTTTCTTAAACCATTTTCTCCCAATCATCCATTCTGGCAACACAAATATCTTGTAGAAAAAAACATTTTGCTATTCTTAAATAAACCCAGGGTTGCAAGTTTCTGTTAATACCATTCTCTACCTTTTAAAACCCAGGGTTGCAAGTTTCTGTTATAGTCTGGTTCCTTGTGTAATTCTGTAGGGTATTGATGGAGAAAGTGAAAACTATACATTTTCGGAAACGTCAGGACCCATAGATTATGAAAACCAATGTTGCCCAAAACGTGTCGGCCATCTTGGCCGCCATATTGGACAATCCAAGATGGCCACCATTCCAAACCTATTTATGCCCATAACTATCTTATTACTGGTCATAGAAACTTGATTTTGGTGTCTACACCAAGGTTTTCAAGGTCAAGGAATACAATGAAGATATCTATTTGAGTCTGGCATGTGTCGGCCATCTTGAAATCCAAGATGGCCACCATTCCAAACATTCTTTTGCTCATAACTTCTTAATTTTTTATAATAGAAACTTGATTTTGGTGTCTACATATAGGTTTTCAGGGGCAAGGAATACAATGAAGATGGTTAATTGGGTCTGGCATGTGTCGGCCATCTTGAAATCCAAGATGGCGGCCATTTGGAAAATGACTGTTATTGTAAGAAATCTCAAATCAGGTCCAACTTTTTACTTTTTTATAATAGAAACTTGATTTTGGTGTCTACACATAAGTTTTCAGGGGCAAGGAATACAATGAAGATGGTTGATTGGGTCTGGAAGATGGTTGATTGGGTCTAATATCTAGAAATTCCCAAATTGGATTTCATGGTGGCAACTTCTTTTACCCTTTCACATTATTATTGTTATGTCACAGATAATTGATACTTGGCTAAGCCTTGTTATATGGGCAGTTTAAGTTGTACTGGGGCTTAAATTTAGGTTAAATTGTGAAATAATCTTAAACAACCTCTTAATGCAATGAAAGGTTTGGTATTTGTCTGAGTTGATATAATATGTGGTTTTATTCATAGTTTGCTCCAGTGAAAGCAATTTATTAACCTAAGCACAATACGGATGCTCTTTTCTCAGACTACAGATTTCCTTACATAACATGCATTACCTGTAATAGGCCAGCGGCCAAGGGCCAAAAGCCTATCCCTACCCTCTAAATGGCCTGTTTCCATGGAAACTAGTGATTTTTTTGTATTTTAGCAAGAAATAGGTTTTTGTGTCCCTATTTTGTCAGCATTGTGACCAAATTTGGGAATAGTGATGGTGTATCTAACCATTATCATTTCTTTTCAAAATAATAACTTGATCAAGGTCAAGGTCACCAAATATGACCTTGAAATATAAAAATAGCAAAATTCTGGGATGTGACATCCTATTTTCTCTTATGAAAATATGGCAATAGAGGAAAACGGTAACCTAATGCATACAATAATACCATAGTGGCCCGTTTATAAGCTGGGACCTGTTTATAAGCCTATCTCAAATACAGACCGGGGGTGTAGGGGTCATGAAAAAATAAAATCCACTGAAATTTAATTATCGATTAAAAGCCTATCTCAATTGCAAGCCGGGGCAAGAGGGGGGTCTAAACAAATACAAGCCCGGGCTTATGAACGGGCCACTACGGTAACTGACATTAGGGGAAAGAAAAATAACCCATTTCTGGTATCATTGGAAAGTCTGTTGTCATGATAACTAAGCCTTACTTTTCATTCTACACTCAATTTTGTGTAAATCTAAATTACAAACTGCAGTCTATATCTTGAACAATTTATTTCAAGATGTATCAAGGTAAGTGGGAATATCAGTGTTGTGACCCGCCCTGCAAAGTTCTTATATACCCCCTAAATAAGACCTGTTTTTGCAGAGCAGGTCACGTATATTGTTAAGCCCGGTATGTTGGTTGTGGGATGATGGTAGGTACACTCTGTCCAGCCTCTGTAGAACCAAGACTTCAATGAGTACTGGTATAGGCTAGCATTGGGGTTTTGGTGCTTCATAGGCTGGACAGGGTGTAGGTACTAAACCCCTTTCTGTTAGAATTTGTTTATTTCATCACTAGCTTTCGGGCTAAGTTGCCCTTCTTCCATTTATTTCAAGGTTAAAGGGAAAGGTCCCTGAGAGTACAGGCCAATATACAGGCAAAACGAGGATCACACATCACTTCAATGGTATTGGAAAGGGGCCATTAAACAATATGGAGGTTATCATATGGGGACCATTAAATAACAGCAGCATAGAGGGTAAAGTGGTGGTCATAGGGCATCATAAGAGGGTATAATAGTGGTTATGCCATAACATAGAGGGTATAACGATGACAGGGCGACCTGTCTTTCTGAGAGGTTGCCAGTTTGTCATTTACTTAGTGGACACTTGGTCTAATAATAATAGTCATGCAGTAACATAGAGGGATTAATGGGGTCATGGAGTAAAATAGAGGGTATAATGGGGTCATGCAGCAACATGAAGGGTATAATGAGGGGTCATGGAGCAATATAGAGGATATAATGGGCATCACATAGCAGCATAGAGGGTATAATGGGGGTCATGATGTTTCATAGAGGGTATAATGGGGTTCATGGAGCAGCAGAGACAGTATTGATGGAGGTCATGTGGCAGCATAGAGGGTATAGTGGGTGTCATGGAGTAACATGGAGGCCAAAATTTGTGTCAGGGAGCAGCACAGAGGGTATCATTGGGGTCATGGAGCACTATAGAGGGTACAATCTATTAAGATTAAGATTAATCAGAGACTAACCTCTTATTCTGTAACTTTTTTATGGAATAAAAGTTCAATATATGATGGGGGTTATACAGAAGCATAGATGGTATAATGATGGTTATGGAGCAGCAAAGAGGGTGTAATGATGGTCATGGAGCAACATTGCAGGTATGATGGGGGGTCATGGAGCAATAAAGAGGGTATAATGGGGATCATGGAGAATAGACACATAGAGGGTATAATAGGGACCATGGAATAACATAGAGGGTATAATGATGGGGACCATAGAACCCTATAGATAATATAATGATGGTCATGGGGTAGCAAGGAGGGTATAATTATGGCTATGGATCACTATAGAGGGTATGATTGGGGTCATGGAGTAATATAGGGGGTGTAATGGGGGTCATGGAGAAGCATACAGGGTATAGTGTGGTCATGGAACAGCATAGAGGGGATATTGATGGTCATGGAGCAGCATAGATGGTATAACAAAAGTCATGGATCTCTATACAGGGTGTAATGGGGTCATGGAGCAGCATAGCGGGTATAATGATGGTCATGGAGACAGATACAGATCCAGATACTGTAAACGTATTTATTTTCGCGTGGATAATTTTTCGCGCACTAAGTACTTTGACACCTTTTCGCACAGATTTAAATTCGCACAACAAGGAAGCCTCATGCAATGTTTATGTAATAATTATAGGTTTGCGTAGGATTTAAATTCGTGCACATAGGGGTGTGCGAATGCGCGAACATTAATATGTTTACAGTATACAGAGTGTATTAATGGGTGTCATGGAGTAACATGGAGGGTATAATGGTGGTCATGCAGTAACATGGAGGGTATAATGGGGGTCATGGGGCAGCATAGAGGAAAGAATAGGTGCCATTGAGTTACATTGGGTGTATAACATTGGGTCATGGAGAAGCATAGAGGATGAAATGGGGGTCATGGAGCAGCAAGGTGGGTATAATGTGGGTCATGGAGCACTATAGAGGGATTGATGGGGTCATGGAGCACTATAGATGGTATAATGATAATCATGGAGCAGCATAGCTGGTATAATCATGATCAGGGAGCAACATAGAGTGTATTATAGTGGCCATTGAACAGCACAGATGATATATTGATGGTCATGGAGAAGCACAGAGGGTATAATAGAGATCCTGGAGCTCTATACAGGGTATAATTGGGTCATGGAGTAACATATATATATACAGAGGGTATAATGGGGGTCATGGAGCAGCATAGAGGGTATAATGATGGTCATGGAGCAACATAAAGGGTATAATGATGGTCATGGAGCAGCATAGAGGGCATAATGATGGTCATGGAGTAACATATATATATACAGAGGGTATAATGGGGGTCATGGAGCAGCATAGAGGGTATAATGATGGTCATGGAGCAACATAAAGGGTATAATGATGGTCATGGAGCAACATATATACAGAGGGTATAATGATGGTCATGGAGCAGCATAGAGGGTATAATGATGGTCTTGGAGTAACATAATGAGGGTATAATGGGGGTCATGGAGCCCTTTTATTTGTCTGAGGGTATACATATATAAGGATCAACAAAGGGGTCATAGAGCAGCATAGAAGATATAATGATGGCCATGGAGCAACATACAGGGTATAACAGGATTATGGAGCAACATACAGGGTATAATAGGGTTATGGAGCAACATACAGGGTATAATGGAGGGTCATGGAGCAGCATAGAGGGGATAATGGGGTCATGGAGTAACATACAGCATATAATAGGGTCATGGGGCAACATACAGGATATAATAGGGTCATGGATCAGCATTTGGAAGATGATTAAATCATCTGAATCTCACAGTTTCATTTCAAATGTTCCTATTATTTCAGTTATTGTCGCACATTCACAAAAATGGAAACGTAGGTTCTTCTAGAATTAATCTTGTGGGATCAGTCATTTTTATCTCATAAAGACTGTATTTACTCCATGTTTTCATGGTAACAGGATGTGATATAGTTGTGGTCTATAGCATAGCAATTCCTAAACTTTGTTGCAACAATATAATGTGAAAAAGATGCCAATCTTGTTCTCATGCTTGGTCTTATATTTTGAGGCATACCCTCATGTTATATTTAATAAAATATAGACCTTCCTCAGGTATCTATGACAACCATTGTATTGTGATGTTGCTAGGGGAAGCCATCTTAAAAAAGTCTTGCCACAAAGCTTTGCACTCAAATAATACCATGGTAAAACCATGAATAGGGTGTTCAAAAACAGAAAACCCAGGCTGGATTTGAGATCTTGAGGTCTTACAATAACAGTCATTTTCAAAACGGCCACGATCTTGGATTTCAAGATGGCCGACACATGCCAGACCCAATCAGCTATATTCATTGCATTCCTTGACATCGCATGACTAAGTTTTGGCCACCCAAGGGGTGCCGCTAGGTAACAATTAATTCCTGTAGGTGTCAACCCAGTCTCTCTATTTCAGAGAAAGGATGTATGCTCAAAACGGCACACAAACACCTTTTTACAGTGATCTGATATATCTAGTCATTTCCGTTGCCACAGATTGCCCTCTCAATACCTCAAGATTGATGTTTTAAAGTAACACAGTCATCATAGCATGAATAAAGGAGTAATGGACGTTTTTCCCTCCTCTGCCATGTTTTGGCCCTGCTCATATGACTGGCAAAGTTCAGTAACCACTCCACCCAAGGGCCATAGCCCAGTGGATAGAGCACTGGCATTTAAAGTGAAGGTTTGGGAGTTTGAGCCTCGGTAGGGTCTCACAGCCTTGGTTTTTTTTGTCTCAGGATCGCGTAGATGCTGTTATTCTATGCGACAGGGACAGAGGGTGGGTTAGCGTGGTTGGTGGCAATGGGAAAGGCAGGAGAAACAACATATACATATAAAGTTTACAGATAAATACCCATCGATCATCAGGGCTATCGATATGACTAAAGGAGAAAAGAGGCCTCCCTGCCCGCGTTAGCAATGACCACTCTTCCTGGACCCTGAAAACATATGTGTAGACACCAAAAGCAAGTCTCTATGAGATCTAATAGGGAACTTATAAGCAAAAGAATGTTTTCAAGGGTGACCATCTTGGATTTCAAGATGGCCAACACATGCCAGACCCAATCAGCCATCTTCATTGTATTCCTTGACCTTGAAAACCTATGGTTGGACACCAAAATCAAGTTTCTATGATAACAAATTATGAAGTTATGAGCAATAGAATGTTTGGAATGGTGGCCATCTTGGATTTCAAGATGGCTAACACATGCCAGACCCAATCAGCCATCTTCATTGTATTCCTTGCCCCTGAAAACTTATGTGTAGACACCAAAATCAAGTCATGGCATTAAGCAACCATTACTCACTCACTCCAAAATCAAGTTTCTATTATAAAAAGTAAGAAGTTAGACTGGATTTAAGATTTCTTACAATAACAGTCAATTCCCAAATGGCCGCCATCTTGGATTTCAAGATGGCCGACACATGCCAGACCCAATTAACCATCTTCATTGTATTCCTTGCCCCTGAAAACCTATGTGTAGACACCAAAATCAAGTTTCTATTATAAAAAATTAAGAAGTTATGAGCAAAAGAATGTTTGGAATGGTGGCCATCTTGGATTTCAAGATGGCCGACACATGCCAGGCTCAAATAGATATCTTCATTGTATTCCTTGACCTTGAAAACCTTGGTGTAGACACCAAAATCAAGTTTCTATGACCAGTAATAAGATAGTTATGGGCATAAATAGGTTTGGAATGGCGGCCATCTTGGATTGTCCAATATGGCGGCCAAGATGACCGACACGTTTTGGGCAACATTGGTTTTCATAATCTATGTGTCCTGACGTTTCCGAAAATGTATAGTTTTCACTTTCTCCATCAATACCCTACAGGGGCAACTTCATGTACATAAGAACCCTGACTAAATAGGGTTTTCCGGAATCTCAGTATGATTAATTAAGATTAAGTTTAAACCTCTCACACGCCCTGTACTCAAGGAACATACTGTAAGATCTGAAATTGTTTTCTTATTTGTAGGCCAACCTTAGATCTATATCAATTTTGAATTACATCATGAATTTTGAATTGAATTGAATGTATTGTTCACAAACCATAGCAATTTAAAAAAATGCAGACGATATGGGGTTAATTAATACCAACCCATGGCTACAGATATAATCTGGTGACGTCTTGGGTAAGTACATAAACAGATATCATTGAGATTACACACAGAGTTGCTGCAAAAACATTACATCTAATGTAACTTTAGGCTTATTCTTGAATACAACATCCGCCATGAATCAATGCAATATATCCATGGTTTATGAAGTCAAAAATGGGTGATTAAATGATAAAAACAGCCAACAGGAGAGGCCCGCACCTCACTAGCCCTATGCACTAATACAGCAGTACCACTAGAACACTTCGCTCCAATCTCCATGTAGTCTGCATGGTCTCATCGGTAGAAGCGCTAGCGAGATTGGAGCTTCAATTCCACTCTGCGGTTCGACGGTTCGAGTCCCGTATGTACTGCCACTAACTATAGTTACACAATTGTACATTGATATACCTCTTCCCCAGAATGAGCATGCATGACTACTTTTGTTTTTATATATATATAGGCGTACAAATACACTGCTCTTACCACAGACTCATCTACCCAAAAAATGTTCTTGTCCAAAATCAGATCTGGCCTATGGGGGAGACAAATTTTAAACACTGATGCTTTGTGGCGAAAAGAAAGTCAATGTGGTGATAATACACTCTAAGCCCAGAAAAGAGTGAGTCCCTTCAAATGGAGGGAAAGCCTCTGGCCTCAAACCGCAATTAAAGTGCTATCATAATTCCATTGACACCGCTGAATTTCATTACAATCCAATTACAACGCATTGTCCAACTTCAGGAAACCCATTAGTGAAGTAGGCGTCCACTCACTGACATACAATTCTTATCTGATCTGAGTGTTTGGGCCTAGACTGAATATTTCTGTTGACTTTCGCCACGGTGGCGAAACGGACAAATATCCTAGCGCAAGCCCACAATCAGTATTTCATTAGCGTAATAAGGCCAAAATGTATTTACCTGGTATAAATCCTCCCGGAGTTGACTACAACCGTACGCATCTTGCATCTTGACTACAAACGTCTCCCCCTCGAAGAAAATCTCGGGGGATACGTCTGTGTAAGATTTCCGCAGGTAGAAGTCTGGTTGTGGAAGAACCACGAATTTCAAGGTATCCTCTTCCCCCGTCAAAAGTATATGGTCCATTCCTACGAAATGGGCCCAGTGGCCTGAAACCATTGTACAAAAAAAATTCCTTCAATGTTTTCCATAGTTAGGGAACTTAAAGTAGAGTAATGGAACCTTTTAAATCTAAATTTGCTACTAAATTGATCAAATAGTTTTTATTCTACATAAAATCAATGACTGGGTTAGGATTCCCTATGTTTTTACGTCGCACATCTAATTGGCATTATATACTAGATATTTTGGCAATGGGACATTTGTTTTGGTTAGATTAAGCTATTTATTTACAAAATAGGATCAATTCAACATGTGTTTGGCAGTTTATGGTGCAAGGACTCTCCCATTTTGATATAGGAATTTCAAAATTAAAAACAGCATAGTTTTTTTGTTATAGGCTTTTTGAGACAGTACCTTTTTTCATCTACTACTGTTCTCTTCATAAGTGAGAGATATAAGAATAAATGACTCAGATAGCTTTGTTATCACCTAAAATTGACGATTCAACTATTATTTTTGCCAGGGATTATATTTCTTTTTTCTAAATCAGGTTGAAAATATGGGCGACGTAAAAACGCTATAGAACTATTCTCTGAAAAATCTTGCTTTTCATTGATGGAAATAAGAAAAAATGAAATTTAGATTAAAAATAAGAGGTTTTGGGATAATATTTCCTAAAAGCTATTATTCCCCTCTATATAATGCTGAAATAAATGGTTTCCAGAGTCAATTATTTTGGAATCTATGGCCGAAAACGTTCGTTTTAAATATTTAAATAACTAAATGGCCATTTAAAAGGTAGAAATATATTATATTCATTTGGCAGTAGCTTTGCTGCTATTAAAGGGATATGGATGATAATATATGAGCAGGAAGCTGAGATTGTTGCAGTTTGTATGGTATATGTTACAACATCCTATCCCTAATGGTTTTGCCTCTATCAAGCAAATGTGGCGATCTAAAAATGTGCGACGTAATAATGTGCAACCTAAAATCTGGTGTTTTCTGTCTCTATGTAAAAGGGATATTTCTGTTCAGACCATTCAAAGGATCTGGATGATTATATATCAGCAGAACGCTTGCATTGTTGCTGTTCGTTTGGTATATGTTACAACATTCTATCTCATATAGTTCTGCCTCTATCAACCAAATGTTGTGACCTAAAACGAGCGACGTAAAAACGTGCGACTTAAAATCGGGTCTTTTCCCACCCTATGCACAAGACGTTTCTGGTCAGACCATTCAAGGGATATGGATGATTTTATATCAACAGAAAGCTGATATTATTGCGGTTCGTCTGGTAGATGTTACAACTTTCTACCTTAAATAGTTTTGCTTTTATAACGCAAATGCGACGTGCGACGTAAAAACGTGCGACGTAATAACGTCCAGTGTGCGACGTAAAAACAGGTGTTTTTACTCTCCATGCACAAGGCATATATGAGTTTTAACCATTCATATTGCACTGGCAACAAGAGAATCAATTGCCCAATGTATTCATATTAGTTATAAATGTTTTTTGATAATAGGATAGAAAAGCACAATCAATACATGTGGCAACATAAAAACAGACATAATTAGCCATTTTCCAACTGAAATTTTTTAAACAAGCATAACATCCTTACTAACAGTCCTATTGAGACACATGAGGTATCAAAAGTTAGAGATTGGTTTGTTTATATACCAAATGATTTTTATTCTTGTGTCATACAGCAAGTTCATTGCATAAAAGGGAGCAACATGTGCGATGTAAAAACAAAAAAAATACCTGTTTAATTTTGTTTGTGACATGTTTAATCATTGGAGTTTTTCTACGAAAATATTGATTTTAAAGGGTTTTAACACATAAGATATCCATCAGACCTATAATGATGTATATATCAGAGGAATTCCCATGCCAAGGGGAATCTGTCAGTATGATTTGTTTTAATATCAATGAATATTACACTGAGATATGAGGTATAGAGGGGCCAAAGGTAGGGAAAAGGGCACTGGGCCCATTTCGTAGGAATGGACCATATATTTGGCAGAGCCATGTACAAGTCTGACCACATCCTTCTCCTCTAGGCGTGCTGATACTCTTATGCTGTCCCTAGTGTAACGCATTCTGAAACGAATTCAAATTACTATAATGTACAACAAAATCTACAAGCAAACTTCGATCTCAAATTCTTAAATTCATAACCGTTGCAACTTACTGCTATTCTTATATTTATATTGTCTCTAATTAGTCTCACATATTGCTTATAAGTTCAATCCACTCCGGAGTGGAAATTACTATTATACTAAATAACTTATACCCGATAACCAATCAATTTCAAATACCTCTTTTCATACACTCCTATGTTCTTGAAAGTACTTGATTCTTACTATTCTATACACCGTAACGTAAGTTACATCAAACATGGGAATAAATACTTATGTGCTTACTTTTTCGCTTTGAAACCGGGCTGCATGTAGAGGTGTCTTGAATGAATTGTCTGTCTAGTAAGCTGTCCAGATCCGAAATGGCGTGCGTGGAAATGTTCATGGAAAAGTACAAAACTTACCCAGAAACAATAGCCTAGCTAACTATGTCACTTTAATTATAATCACACCCAATGAAAACTCTATATGATATCAATACCTCGATCTCAGCCTAAAGATAATGCCGGTGCGACTGGCTGGCGCTCCTTCCTATATCACCTGAAATTTTGCAACTTTTATTCCTCATTTTCATTCTATTCTTGTATAGTAATAACTAAAGTAATAACTAAAGACCAATAATTAAGACCAATTATATTATATAATGTCCCACCCAAACCGTACGCATTGGACGTTTCTGTGACTAGTATCTAAGATAGCCCCATCACCAGGATGTATACCGCTCGATCCCTTGATCACTCTCTCCACTAGCACATTTGGGGAGATCGTGAAAGCTCGAAAATTGCCAATAAATTCAAGGGTGCAACACTTAACATACATGTACGTCGCTCAAAGGGTCTGAAATATCATCACATATAGCCTTGAATCCTGTTGGTATATTTTAAATTGCCTTCATTACCACTTAAAATTTCTTACAGATTGAGGGCTGTGTACGCGACAGGGGGTCTAAATAGGTTATGAAATAGTTTGATTATAGTTGATGACATAAATGCACCTTCAACTATTAGATAAAAGTTTTTGGTGATTTTAATATTTAGTACTTTCATCATATGGGTCAAATTTTTTTAGAATGTACAAGTGCGATTTTGTGAAGTTTAGGAAGGTTGGGAAAAAAAATAATAAGTATAAACTCATATTCCTTCTGACTGTTATCATACATGGCCTAACCACCTAAAAACACCAATTATATTCACCAACTCTCAATATGTCAGTTTTTATTGAAGTTGAAACAACATGAACGTTTTTAGGGTATGCCCGGTATCAAATGAAGTGGCAGCTCCTTAGATCCTTAATAACTCAGGACATAATGGTTCAATTTCCAAATAAAAAATATGTATCGTTAAAGGATATTATGTGAGACATGAAAGGAAATGGATCACATTTGCCCAAAACAGGAGTGTTTTGATCACTAACATATGGTTCAAATATAAATTCAATAATGGAGTAGTTGTGGATATAAACAGGGTAAAAACCTGTTTTCTGGCAACATATACTTCCTATCCATCAATATAGCAAATTATAACTTATTTATCATATATTCAGTTTCCCTGAGAAAATTGGTAATAGGAAGCCATCTTTGATACCGGGCATCCCTTCATATATAATACCGGGCATCCCCCAGTAAAGTACCTTATATTTGACCTCTTACTGTGGCTACAAAAGAGGACAAAACCACTTTAAACCTAGCAAGTACATGAACAGCATATATTTGGTACACAATTGATCTAAGTTTAAGTCACCCCTTGACTAAATATCACCACTCTTGGCCTGTGACCAACATCTTCTCAAATATACCGGGCATCCCTCTATATACCGGGCATCCCCCAGAAGAATACTTATTATCTAACAACTCACTGTGGCTACTGAAATGGGCACAATCACATGAAACTTAGTAATTACATAGGAAACATGTGTCGCAATAGATACAGGCTCTAAAGTTAATGATAAATACTCAATGTGATGGATCATAAGATTTTTTTAACAAAATCATATGGTGGTTGAGAACATAAAAAAATAAAACTTTTCATATCTCATTTCTAATGTTCTCACATGTTAGGGGAGTGAACAGGCTACGTTACAGCAAAAAATACTGAAGATGAAGGCATATGGGTAGCAGTTATGATAAAAATTCTACCTTTCAGGGGATGCCCAGGGATGCCCGGTATCATGATTCTGAGTACAAATAAATTGCATGGAAATAAGGCATGAAGCCACCTCCATATATACAGTAAGACATAATATGTTGGCAAAGTAAGTTATATGGGGGTTTTTAGGTTCACTAGTGACTAAGTCAAGGGTATAAGGATTTGAAGGGGGGATACCCGGTATCAGGGGATGTCCGGTATCATCCACTCTTTTAATATACTTTAAAAGGTATCTATTGTGTTTATGTACCATTTTCTCAGTTGAAATTTGAATGAGACATTGCAAGGAACATTGAGACAGTATATGAGGACCCTATGTACAGCAGTTATGCTACTTTTCTATCATTTATAAACAGAAAATGATTTGTGGGGCATGCCCGGTATCAATTAAAAACCCATTTGGCTCAACATCACTGCCCCAAGATTCATAAATGTTTGTTGAATTATGCATATGATATTCCTGATCAATAAAAACTAACTTCACATGACCCCTATTGAGAAACAATTATTAAATGTGCATAGAAATCAAGTTCAAAGATAATGGTACCGGGTATACCCTGTTGGATTCTTGTTAGCTGTGAAGCTATATTAATCTTTCCTTTAACATAAGACAGGGAAATGCTTCACTGAGAATTGTTTAAAACAACTTTTTAAACTTATAAATAATGATTAGAGTGATGAATATCACACAAATGGTTGATTCCTAAAGATCTTAACAATAATTCCACACCATAAATGGGCATGTATAATCTTTGGTCACTCTCATTCTGGTTGACAATGTCCAAGAAATCCCAGGAATACCTATCCAAGAACTATATATGGTGGTTGTCTTGGTTTCCAGACGAAAAAACAGAAGTTTGGTCTTATAAAAACAATTTGAATGTGTGTTCTAGCTGTTCCTTTCCTGCCATACCGGGTATGCCACACTATACCGGGCATACCCCACTATATCATTTGCATTCATATCGCCATAATAAATTGTTTTTGAAGAATGTCATTTGGGGCATATATGAATATACACACTGGGATAACATATGCGGAAATTTAGTACTGTAGTACCAGCTAAACTTGGTCTACATCATAATAGGGTACAGGGTATACCCGGTATGTAATAGTATAAAATCTCCAGTTTGGTAAACATTGAACCATAAGCCTGTTAATGTCTGCATTACTGGCCGAATTGTACCAGGATTGCATTAATAATATGTTAAAGTATGTTTTAGATATTTAAAATCATATGTCACGGATAAATATTTAGCCAGTATACTACAATCTATGTGTGATACCGGGCATCCCCTAGTGACCAGAAAAGATTGGACAATTCAGTATAGAGCTAACATACAGTGATGAGGCCTAGTAGAAGGCTTAAACTTTCCCAAGTTGTCATAGATATGTATAAGGAATGAAACCAGGTGAAACGTAATACCTAGAACATTTAGTTTTTTTCAGAATGGAGGTATGATGTGAAAAAGTAATGAATTCTGAGGCGTTTTTATAAGGAAATCAACATTTAAGGTGATTTATTGCATACGAAACGTCAAATATGCATACTAATGTGCACATTTTCGTAAAGCTTAGGATGTCCCCTTTCCAATGATACCAAGATCATCAGGATTGATTGATTTGTCTGCAATCCCCATTTAGTATAATGTGCAAAGAATGCAAATTTCGCAATTGTACATTCTAAAAAAATTTGACCCATATGGTCAATTTTAGGGTTGAGACAAGTGAGAGGCATATATATACTAAATATTTAACCCATTGCATAACAAAAGCTGAGCAATTAATTAGGATAAGACATATTCTTTCAAATAAATTTGAAAGTGTGCTGCATGGCCCCCTCCTTTTGCAAATCCTGGATCGGCCAGTTGACTCTCGATCCCTCCTCTCCCTCCCCGGCCATACTCTCCTCGCCACACATACCACACATATGCAGCCACCCCAAGCGCCGGCCCATCCAGCCGCTCGATCTATCATCGAGCTTGATCGTCAAAATCATCAACTACATATATGTCTGGCCATGCTTTCCCTACAAAATCCAAACCTCTAATGATAACATATAGGTCAGATTTTCAGAAAATGTACAATTGGCAGCTGTACACATTTAGTAATTTCTGCTAAATTAGGCTGCAATTTGGTCAATACTAGGTAAATTCGGGTATATTTGGCATTGCATTGATTCTAGCTATGTGCTTGGTTAGGTTGAACTATATTTTGAACTTTATTTACGTCTCAAATTAGGGTTATTTGAGAAGATTGGTGAATGTGAATTGTACATTTTCTGAAAAGGCCCCCCCCCCCCCACACACACACCCATGCACTCATGTACTTTTGACCCCTTAATTTGCGTTCAGTAAATAAGACCACCTACAATTAACCCCCAACCCACCCATCACCTCCTCCTCTTTCTGCATACTCCTCCCATTTTCCTCCTCCCACTTGTCACATCCACCCATGCCTGCGAAAATTTAATTTGGATTGTAATTCAAACCTATATATCTGCAGAACGTTTGGGTTAGGTGATTGATATGGCATGTCATAGATACCACGCTGCCTGCATGACATCACCCTCTATCACATGCCATAAACTGTATGCAATTCCTTTACGTGTACAGACTGGTAGCAAACTGTCATTACTGCAATGCTACTATAGTCACTGCAGAGTTCAGCGAACATCTAGCTCCTATGTACATCGCACAAAATTACGTGTATAACCGACAAAAGTCTCAAATTGGTATCATGGCATAGATAAGTGATAACACTGGGCCACCCATCCTAATTGGCCGGTCCTATATACCTCGGTTTATGACTGCTGATGCAATATATGGCTGTGCTTTCATCTCCCGCTGCAGCCCTGATGCAGGTGCATATGAGTAAACATTCTATTAGTAGATTTGATTTTAATTATATTTTGTGAAAATGAAAATAACAATCGTCTGCCATTATTCTTCATAAGTTTAGGATTACAGTGGTCTTTGACTCATATTTCTACGTTAATTAGAAGAGAAAATATAATTTAGTTTCAAAATAGCATATATGTTAGGAAGATCATAACTTAGGATGCCATTTGATATCCTTTAGTTAGGTCCAATGCACCGATAAATATATTGGATCCCTTATACTTTCAGTGAGATTTTGAGTGAAAATTTAAACCATTTTAATTAAGAATGTCGTTGGACATATAATGCTGTGTTTATTTTCAAACCACTTTTCATGACTCCCATTTTTTACACTTGAAGAGTAAATTAAGGCGATCTGTGGCTGGACAATTGATTTCTAGTAGCAATATTATATATACTCTACAGGATTTGATACTGAGCAAATCTGGTACGATATCGAGCTATATGCACAGGTAAATTCTAAATTCGTGCATGGTCACCGTGGTAAATTCAGGGAGATCTGAGAGTGTATATATGGGTGCTAATCAAGGGCCGGGAAAGTCATTTTCACTAAATACAGTAAAGCATTGCACTAAACATGGAGAATATTTATGACATGAATATATCAGATGTTGGATCCATGATACTTTCACACCCAGTGACAACTCTATATGATATCAATACCTCGATCTCAGCCTGAAGATAATGCTTGCGCAACCAGCCGGCGCTCATTCAGCTATAATGCCCGACTAAGACCCAGCTAACTCAAAACAACTTGTCCGACAGCATATATCACCTGAAATTTCGCAACTTTTATTCCTCATTTTCATTCTATTCTGGTATAGTAATTTAAGAAAGTTAAACCATATAATTTTAAATTCTGCATGGTCACCGTGGTAAATTCAGGGAGATCCATATTTGGACGGCTTATATAGTTAGTGTTCTTACCGTGTCCCTTTCATGTGTTAGAGGGTGTATATGAGTGCTAATCCAGGGCTACTAACTTCAGGGGCGGATTTAGGGGGAGGGCGAGGGGGCGCGCGCCCTCCCCTTTTCAGAATTAAGCTAATTAATAGGATATACTTTTATGTACACTTTGTCAACTGTATTCCAATGATGGGGCTTGGAAAAGCCTGGAATTTTGGCAAATTCATCGGTTGAAACATAACATACCGTATATACCCGTGTATAAGCCCCGGCTTATATTAATTTCAAATGGTGAATTGACCCAGCTTATATTCGGGGTGGGCTTATATTACAATAATTGAAACCAGTAGGTATAACTGAAACTCATGTTTATTAGTATCTTCACGGATTTGTAATGAGAATGGATAGGAAACCTGGCTCGCGGGAATGTTTGTTCAGCGCTATGTCTGTCTCGGCTGCTTTCTGCGCCCCTAGTGAGTAGCAGTGGCAAACTCACGCCCATTTGCGACACCTGGCGAGATCTGGTGACAATAGCGGCGGCCATTTTTTGTAGTAGCGCCAGATTCAACATGGACTCAATGCTTGTTTTCGAAATTATTGGACCAAATTCGTCATGAGAACGACTGGATATTAACTGCTACTTGCCTGTATAGCAGCAACAACAGGTAAGACAAGTTTAACTTGCAATGTACAAAATTAAAACCAATGTTTTAACGAGTTGGTGACAGGTGAAGACACGCTCGCCGACCTACAAATACATTATACAATACAGGTTCTCAGTAAACATGCCTTACAATACAGTTTTCAGTATAACTTCTGACCCGTTAGGGCTAGAGATTAACTAAAAATACCATGGGCAAGCTTACAATTAGGGCTATCCAGCCGGCCCATTGGCGATCATATAATTCTTGCGTCCAGATTGCGGTAAACTGGTTATCGCCGACATGTTTAATTATGCTATAGCCACCCATAGGTTGGCAGTCAAAGTACCACCCACACTCGTCCACAGCAAAATGTACTAGTTATTTACGAGTACAAAGCCCTTATTACGATATCTGTATATTAATACATTAATACGTTGACCAATCATATTACTATGAAGGAATTCTCACCATTATATACCTTTATACTGGCCTAATAATACTAGTGACCTTCAATAAACGTTAAATAATTGATCATAAGGTTAGCCTACCTACACTATATCTAAAGTCTCAGAGGAAAGTCTAAGAGCCCAGTCCCGCCTCCCCCTAATATGTTACAAGCTGCATTAATGCTTAGATAACTAATTATATCCAATAATTTCCTGATCTACATTATCAGAAGGATTTCTGTTTTGCAAATTGTCCTGTTCTCTAAATTTTAAACATTGGATTACTTCTCACTGTTGAAATATGTGTCGTTATCAATGTTATTTTGCAAGTTAAGATCATTTACCTGATTACTATTACTGACACACATCATCCCAACACCTCCCACAACTGTAAATTAACAATTTACCGAAGCCTGTTCTTTAGGCCTATTTATCATCTACATTAATGCTGCTCCATTGTCATTGATTGTTTCCCCTGACCGTTTGGAATCTTACACATTATTAATACCTCTCAACGATTATCATTTTTTTTTTTTTTTTTTTTTTTTATAAATGAATTTTATTCAGGTTGAATGAACTGGCTATGGCCAGGGGAGCTTAATGTGGGTTGGGTCATACCCGGTCAGGTCTGCCTCCACACCCTCAAATATTAGTTATTATAGTTTGAAAAAATAAATGTGTGAGGAATCATCGTCATTACAATTCATTGCATTTAGAATATAATGGATGGGGAGGGGGGGGGGGGATGAAAGGGGAAAGGTGGGGGGTTAGTTATGAGATGAGATGTGGGAGAGTGGCAAGATCATGCAAAGTCCTTCATTTGTCATTATAATGGCATGTTAAGCCTATAATTGCTTCTCAGTACAAGTACAAGAAAATTAAACCTGATATTTGGTATCACAATACCAATATCTTTGAAACAAATTTACTACAATAGAACATATATCATGATAGGAATACATGGACCAAGAATGGGGAGGAAAGAAATCCATAATATGTCAATTTTATTACATCTTCCTCATAGATAATAAGTTTTTGTAGTTGGAACGATTACTGACATATGGTCCACATGATCAAAAACAATATTCTCCTTTATTTATTTCGGTTGAAGGCTATTGGCCCATGAGAAAGTTTTATTTCAGGAAAAGGAAATTTCTTATACTCTTTTATGTGTTTAATTATTCTTATATGAATGTTGTTGGAATGGCAACACAAAAACTACTCCACATGGGACAATGTACTTAATTACTTACAAACACTTTCAGTAATAGTAGAGACATTATTTAAAAAGCTACTTGTACAACTTTCTGGGATCTATTCGAACAAATAGGAGCCAAAATGGACTCATTTGAACTGCATTTCAGCCAGACTGGTTAATATGGGTCAAAATTGGAATATTTTTCCCAAGGTCGGCTCTAAAATTCACTAAAATATATCATACCTTAGAAATAGAAATATTGCTTGTACATTTGCAACTCTAATACTGTCAGATTGATCCCACTGTGCTCTTTCTAATAGTGTTTAAATCATTTCTCTGCGTCCTTTCATTCTGAAGTAATGCTCCCACTACTGTGCCCAATCACAGTTGCATAGACTGGCACGGCCACTCATTTTGAGCCAGTTCACAAAATGTACTTAATTAATTACAAACACTTTCAATAATAGTAGAGACATTATTTAAAAAGCTACTTGTACAACTTTCTGGGATCTATTCGAACAAATAGGAGCCAGAATAATCTCATTTAAACTGCATTTCAGCCAGACTGGTTAATATCGGTCAAAATTGGAATATTTTTCGCCAGGTCGGGTCTAAAATTCACTAGAATATATCATACCTTAGAAATAGAAATATTGCTTGTACATTTGCAACTCTAATACTGTCAGATTGATCCCACTGTGCTCTTTCTAATAGTGTTTAAATCATTTCTCTGCGTCCTTTCATTCTGAAGTAATGCTCCCACTACTGTGCCCAATCACAGTTGCATAGACTGGCACGGCCACTCATTTTGAGCCAGTTCACAAAATGTACTTAATTAATTACAAACACTTTCAATAATAGTAGAGACATTATTTAAAAAGCTACTTGTACAACTTTCTGGGATCTATTCGAACAAATAGGAGCCAAAATGAACTCATTTGAACTGCATTTCAGCCAGACTGGTTAATATGGGTCAAAATTGGAATATTTTTCCCTAGGTCGGGACTAAAATTCACTGAAATATATCATACCTTAGAAATAGACTATTGCTCCTAGATTTGTATCTGTAATACTGTCAGATTGATCCCACTGTGCTCTTTCTAATAGTGTTTAAATCATTTCTCTGCGTCCTTTCATTCTGAAGTAATGCTCCCACTACTGTGCCCAATCACAGTTGCATAGACTGGCACGGCCACTCATTTTGAGCCAGTTCACAAAATGTACTTAATTAATTACAAACACTTTCAATAATAGTAGAGACATTATTTAAAAAGCTACTTGTACAACTTTCTGGGATCTATTCGAACAAATAGGAGCCAAAATAATCTCATTTAAACTGCATTTTAGCCATACTGGTTAATATCGGTCAAAATTGGAATATTTTTCCCAAGGTCGGCTCTAAAATTCACTAAAATATATCATACCTTAGAAATAGAAATATTGCTTGTACATTTGCAACTCTAATACTGTCAGATTGATCCCACTGTGCTCTTTCTAATGGTGTTTAAATCATTTCTCTGCGTCCTTTCATTCTGAAGTAATGCTCCCACTACTCTGCCCAATCACAGTTGCATAGACTGGCACGGCCACTCATTTTGAGCCAGTTCACAAAATGTACTTAATTAATTACAAACACTTTCAATAATAGTAGAGACATTATTTAAAAAGCTACTTGTACAACTTTCTGGGATCTATTCGAACAAATAGGAGCCAAAATGAACTCATTTGAACTGCATTTCAGCTTGACTGGTTAATATGGGTCAAAATTGGAATATTTTTCCCTAGGTCGGGACTAAAATTCACTAAAATATATCATACCTTAGAAATAGACTATTGCTCCTAGATTTGTATCTGTAATACTGTCAGACTGATCCCACTGTGCTCTTTCTAATAGTGTTTAAATCATTTCTCTGCGTCCTTTCATTCTGAAGTAATGCTCCCACTACTGTGCCCAATCACAGTTGCATAGACTGGCACGGCCACTCATTTTGAGCCAGTTCACAAAATTTAAATTTAAATTACTTGCCATAACAGTAGAGACACATTTAAACAGCCACTTGAACTGTTTCATTGGCTCTGTTTAAACAAAAAGAAAAATCCCAAGAGCCCCTCTAATGTGAACGCCTCACTATGTGACCAAATATTTTTCAGTCTAAAGGGTGGTCTTATAAGGGGGGTTGCACTGTATTTGCTTTTTGAAGGTCTTACTGTCAGCATAAAGTCAGAATATGCTATGTGGTGGTTACCACTCATTTCCTTTATTCTTTTCAGACATGTCTCCTGTTCCCATAAGTGGGTTCCCCTTGGTTCCGAAGTTACTAAATGGGTGGCCACTAGACGAGTCATGGAAAAAGAAAAAGGTGGAACTCAAGCCTCAACAACTGTAGAGCATGTAGAACCACAACATGCCCACTGTTAAACCATTTGCCCAAAAGATAAGCCTCGAGAGCAAAAGACATGTTTATCCCTCTTACTGGATCATGAGCATGAGAAAAGTCACTCAGCCCCAGTATTTACTGAAAGGTAAGTTGATGCATGAGAATGGTGGCTCAGAATCCTTTTCAAATCCTTCTTTTTATATATATGCGAGGCCTCGGAGGGATATGAATAAGTTTTGCACCAGGTGGCCATGGAGAATTTTTAGCCATCTACAGTATTATATCTCGATGTGAAGTCTTTGGCCTCAGATTTATAAAAGTGGGTCTCTGGCTCCGTAACGCTTTTTCAGTTTCTTTTGTCTTAAACGTAAAAATCTGTTCCATTTTGGATGAGAAGCTATCTACTATTAATAGCAAAATGGTTTAGAGAGGCCATCATGGTTACTGAGACCTGCATAAAGAAATAACTTAAATCTTTGTTTGATCAAGGTTGAAAAGTGTCCATTATTTAATCTGTTTTTATATCTGTTTGTTAATGGATCCTCTCAATCTTTGGGAACTATGATGTCTCTGAGTACTGGAGCAACAAAGGCTTTTATATGAATCAATTTTAATGAATCAATAACATGAATATATATAATAAGTATAATGTAATGAAATATGAGAGAAAATCTGTATTTACTATGAAATCAGCTCGAGTCAACAAATGTTGTGGGCATGGTATTGTCATGTATTTAATGATCAGATTATATGTATGCATATAAGGATATAGATTACACGTCATTTATATAATGGCTTGTCCTAATATATTTTGTGGTCAAATTATACTTGCTGAAAAGTCCTCTAAAAAGTGATAACTTTTAATGGGAAGCCCCAAATCCATTAGTTGTTTGCCTGAATAAGTAGCCTGTCAGTGGTAAAAATAGTACCTAGAAAGGTGTTTGTTCTATAAGGTTATTTTGGATCCTATTTGTTCCAATAGATTCCAGAAAGTAGTACAAGTAGCTACTGAATTTTAGTAGAGTGTCTGTCTGACTAATTCGGAAATGTTAGTAATTAAATATTATTTTTGTAGGAATAATCTAGACAACACATGAAGCAGAAATATTTAGACTTAATATGATGTGTTATGTTGTTCATCCATCAACTAAACTACGGATTTGTTATGTCTAAGATGATGATTTGTGGTTATCAGAAAGTCTACCATTTACATACAGGATAATGTCTGACAAATTCATAATGGCATTTATATTCACAAAAAGTGTCCTGATTATTCGTCAGTGTAATGACATTCATTCAAAATACTAATAGGTGTGAAGATGACAAGCCAACAGGTATTAAAAGGTTGTAGGTAATCATTAGTTATGCATATTCAATATATCATAATCAGATATGACAATGTGATATTTATATGTTCTTGTGATCTTTAATTTAATAATGTTTTAATGCTCAATATATATGATCGTTAAGAAGAAATAATCATATAATAGATATGCCAATGTATATTAAAGTAAACATGAATGCTAGGAATGACAAGGTTTTGTTTATAGTATGATGATATTTCTCTGACCAATTGCATTATTTCTCAGATTATTATATTCACTTTTATTTATATTCATTAATATAGCCTGTTGCATGTGGTCTGGCCACACGACATGTGGCTATGTTTGTTTCATGAGAAATAAAAGCCTCACAAATTGGATCGATGTTATTAGTCACATTTAATCCTTCATACTCTGATTTAATAGAGATGCTCCAAGCTAGAGTCTAGTCCTAACCTCGTTTTCAATTGAAACCCTTCACATTTTAATTGTAGCTCTAAGTAGGTAGAATTATATATACCCCAATAGAAAAATAACATTTTAATTGTAGTGAATTCTGGACGCAAATATAAACAAATGAGACCCATAGGACCCCATTCAGCCTAGGAAAACCATGATTGATAGGTTGCTGACACTGCCGCCACCTGATGGCATTGAGTAAAACTATCCACATAAGTGGCGCCCCCTGGTGTTTTTTCCGGAACTACGGGTGCGCGGCGGCCGAGCTAATCCCTTGCTAATCCCTGATAAGAGAACAATAGCGAGACACACATGTACAGGCTATGGGGGTGTTGTTTCCTATCCATTCTCATTACAAATCCGTGGTATCTTCATTCATTACTCTGGTTTTCATGTTTTAAATTCCAATTTAACAAAAAAAACTTTACCAGAATTGATGTCAGTTCACAATCAACCAACGACAACTGAGTTCTACATTCAAACTATCATTCATGATCCATTAAAAGCTCATTATGGACGATCTGTTCAGCATTTTACATTAATTAGTGTTGTTATACAGAGGGGTATGTGAGATGGGGTGTAAATAAGTTATGAAATAGTTCGATTATAGTTGATGACATAAATGCACCTTCAAGTATCAAAATATATAGAACACAAATTATTTCATGAAACCTTATATACAGATAGCACTGACTTTCTGATCTTTATTACCTTATACAACTGAAATAATTCTCAGAAGCAGGCCAATGTGAGTTCGGAGAGTTCCCCAATGTTACTTCAATCTATAGAAGTAGAATTGAAAAAAAAACATATTTATGAAATTGTGCATTACGGAAACACTTGGATGCTCTTAAAATGATTCCTAGAATGGTAAGGAGGCATAACTAAGGCTGTATTTGAGAAAAGTTCAAAACCAAAACCCTTAAATTTAACAAATAATTTTTAGTCATGTATTCCGCACAGAACACAAATTCCTTTAGGGTTGAAATAAGTGAGAGGCATCTCTGAATATTTAAAGCATTGCAGAACAATAGCTGAGCAATTAATTAGAATATAATATTATAACATATAAATATGCTCTTTAAAATAAAACTTGAAACCGCGCCCCCTCCTTTTGAAAATCCTGGATCCGCCCCTGAACTTACTGTGTCCCTTTCATGTGTTAGAGTGCTAATCCAGGGCAGGGAAAGTCATTTCACTAAATACAGTAAACCTTTTCAGTAAATACACAAATTTAAGGCCCTCCCCACCCAATCCTCCGGCCTCCTTTATTTGTGCTAAGGATGTTCCAGGGCCTGAAATATTTTTAATTTCAAAAAGGATAATTTAAATTAATATGGTGATCATGCAAGTGTAATGTCTTTATTAAATTATCCCAAACATATACATATTTCCATCGCCAGGAAATGTTGACTGTTGACCGTTAATTTGCCATTCCAGTTGGACCAGATTCCGATCGACTTAAGACATATTTATGCCAGGCTATAAAACTTTAATTACACCCCATTACATTATATCCTCCAGTGATGGCCAGCGCTGGCAACTCTGCGAGCTGGGCTATTTGACTTTCACATTCTGTTTATTGTAACCGCTATTGCTAGAAATGTCTTTGCGTCCTGATTGGCTGGATATATACCATCTTCCGATTGGTTTGACTTCCAACAAACGTTAAGCCAACGTTTTGCATAAGTCTTAGCACGCTTTTCCTCCAGCTACCAGTTCGAACTGCCCCTTCAGGAAAGTAACAGTGTTTTCCTCCAGCTATCATCGAACCAAGATATCTTCCAAGTTTCCTCATACATCCTTATCCTAGGTGACTATACCATTTATTTCTATCATTTCTACTCCAGCACTGTTTTACGAATTTGTTTAGAGTTGGCAGAACTCATCATATTGTCTCATTTGCCATATGATTTCTTCGATTCTACCTAGCTCGAGTCCCCATGTGTTTGCAAATTATAACTGTCTCTATCTAAAATTTCACATCAGGTGAGATATTGCATACTAGGCGTTACTTCGCTACCACGTTACTACGATTCATCGATCAGCACACTTCCGAGAATCAGCAGAATTCCTTTGACAACAGTGAGTACATTTCCTTTCGACATTGATTATATGTATTCAGGTATGGCTACATGTGCCATGTGCACATTGTCCAAGGACGCTATACTCGATCAGGGTAGGGAATATACCCCTTTGAATTCTGTTTCCCATTTTGTATAAGCCTCTTTTGACGAATCACGCATGTTTTCAATTTGCTATCCAATTTGCAGTCCTACCTGGAAAAATTAAATTGGCTCTGAATCGCTTTCCCCATATCCTGTAGGCAAATTGCCAATGCCCGCCCTGTATAGGCCCATTCCCCAAAAGGTATTCCCTACCCTATCTACTGCAGTCGGAGACATATAGGCCATTGATTACAGCCATATATTTGCACTATATGCCCACTATAGCTTGTGCTGAACCGTCATGTCTGCCCATACAATACAATTTGTGGTGTGAAATGCTATTTATTTATTTCCTGTTGGTCACATATATCTACATATAACTGTACGTAGGTAGAGAAACATTATCACGATTATATATCCCATACTGGCTATTTGGTTTGACTTCTCCATGATTGAAACAATTTCCTAGGTCGTACTTAACAGTATTTAGAACATTAGTTGTACTGTTGATATATATGAATTGCAATAATTAATCGGGTGTACCTTCGATCTCACCAAATCGCCACGCACGTGGTCATGAGACCGGCCGGTACGGCCGGCTGAATAGCCGGGGTCAGTCGATGGGAGTTGCCGGAGGGTCTAGCTGTGTGACTATATAACTATGTCAGTCCCATTTCATGATTCACTGAAATTCATTTGCCCTTGTAACCAAGAATAGAATAGAATATCAATGACACAACCACAAGACAGTTAACATAGATGTATATGGGTGCTATTTCTAACATAGAGGTATATGGGTGCTATTTCTGATTTCAGAAGAGGGAAAGTAATTTAATCCTCATGCAAACAATCAACTTTGTGCTTACTGTACTAGAGATTATTAATGTACATTAATGCTAGGAGCTATAAGGTGGATTCTTGGGAATTAGTAATTTACTTAGTACAAGCTGTACTGTTGCAGGTTATATTTTCTCAAGTCCACATATAATCCCAATAGAATGTACAATGGGGCTGGCGCACATTGCAGGTGCGCCTTGCGCATGCTTTCCTCTGCCTTTACTTTAACTAAACTCTATTGCATTGGAGTCTTTGGTAAACTTGGTTCTATGCGGATTGGGCTACTTTGATATAAGGGAGGACATATGGCGTGATACATGCATGAGGTGGCAAAATTAGCCTAAACTCTATTGTCTAAGATTCCAGTTATAGTCTATAGTACTGTATACTGTGTCAGAAACTTAATTGGTAAAGCGTGTAAGAGAATGCCAACTAGCTGTACGTAGAAGTGTTTCAACCCATAGAGAAAATGACCTGAGAAATGAGCAGAACTCATCTGACTGATGTTTTAGCTGTCATTTTGATATCAAAGTTGTGTGTATGATAAGCTAGGTGTGTATGATAAGCGACTAACTTATGCCTATTTCGGAGTCATTTTTTCTCCAGCGCCCCTCTCCATCAATCAAAGCCCTGTGCGATAATGCGATAAGCGTGCCTCAGGCCACACAACGTCACTCATATAGGCTATCAACACCGGCCTTATCATGTTCCTCGCTGGTATCATATAATCGTCCTTGTCAAATTATATTAAGGTGATTTAGCAGAATGCTAATTGCGGATAATAGGCTAATATTTCCTGTTACAATTGAACGTTTGTTGTGGGGTGAATACAGCTACAATATTGTCGATCCTTTCTCTAGCTATGTTATAACTTACTTCTCCGAATTAGCATTTTTTAGTTACATGAGAAAAAGTGTTCAACCACATACTCTTCTATAATGTCCACAGCTGGTGCATATGCATGCGTATAGTTGGTCCTTATAAATAACTAACTCTCCCCTCACTCACTTCCCCCTCTCCCGGCTTTCCCTCTCCCTCTTCTCTGTCTTTCATACCGGCCTGTTTTTCTCTACCAACCCCATCTCTGCTTCCCCCCTTCTCTCTCTTCTCTTCCTCTTGCTCCTGCTCCCCTCTCTACCCTCCCTCTCTCTTTCCCCCTGTTATTAGCCTCCCCCTCTATATCCCCTCGATCTCCTATTCCCGCTGCCAAATGTGGGTAAAAATTTTGCTGGTGAATGATGCTACACATGAATTGTGCTACACATGAATTGATAGATCGTCAATGAGTACAAAATATCAACCGCTAGAATCGATAAATCTGACTGTATACATGGTCATCTCCCTGCCTTTTCCACCCTGCGACCTAGCACCTGGACCGCGGCTCTCTCGGTACAAGAGGCAGGCGCTATTATATATGCAGTAAAATATTTGTCAGGCTTGATACACACAACATGCATTATCACCATCTTGAAATGAAATTGTTGAGATAAACACACTAAACAATTGAGGAGGGGGGCAGTTTACACATAACAGGATTGGTGGGGAAGACATATATGCATGTGTGCATGGTGTATGAAAATAGGCTCTACAATTTCTAATAGGCAATCAAGTTATTGGTCACAGTTAAAAACAAACAAACATAACCATCAGTTGGGTTTATGCTGCATTGAAGAATGAATCATCAGTACGGACATAATTATAGACATGTATAAATGACTATATATGGTCTAAAGATTGGCACTTAAAATTCAATCAATATGTCCAACACTTAACTAGGCACTAGCTAATGCTTGTTGTCTAAGGTAAGGATAGCCCATTCTCATGGCAATATCTTCCCCAGTAGGGAGGGAAAAAATTCTGTCTATGTGTGAAATTACCAGCTTGTAGGAATAGCCTATGCATGTATACATACACTCAATTATGGGTAGGTAACCGTAATCAACACATTAAAGGAAGGAAAGAAAGTGTACTCCTCAATTCACCGGGACAATACCTACTTTCGCTTATACAACAGGCAGTGCCTTATTCCCTATGTGGTAATGACGTAATTTAGAAAAAAAAAATAACAAACATCTCTTTAACATGTGGAACAGAATTCCACAAAACGTCGCACTATGCTAAAGAAGTCAAATGAGATCATTAGCATATAGTGTGCCCTCATTTCCAATATATGACGTATGCCAACATGCAACATCAGGGCACAAGTCAGGGCACAAGTAGATGTGGACACAAGTAGAAAAAATTGCCCCTCCAACTCAATATGCCTCCTCCAATGCAAGCCACTAGAGTTTTTTTCTCTCACTTGTTTAAAAGGCCAATATTTATTCTAAAGGATAAGAAATGGACCAAATCCAGTATACTATGTTTGAAACGCTATTAATTGTACATGCGTTTTCTCCCAAAACAATTGTTTGTGAATGTTTTGATTATTTTGATTGGCATCAATATCCTGGAGAATGAAAAGTGACTAGGGGAGGGATCGAGGGAGAATGAAAGTGCTCAATAATCGCTTAGCAGAGTTAATTTCCTGAATGCATTGGACTAGTAAATCAAGCACAACCCACAGTAGCGTATATACCGTTTTAGGCTGACGTCACCAACCGCTAATTTGTGCGCGGGAACTCAAGTGGATGCAAAAGTGACTGCTCACGGTACTCCACTCCCTCCATGTGCCTTAGCTCACTGCCCGGCACCCTCATATTAGGTCGACACCAACGCTCATTCCCTAATCTCAAAAACACCCCCTTATCTCAGGAAATACCATAATTTTTAGACCCCCCCTATTCAATGATTTTGATGGCATTGTTCTCTTTTTTCTACAGCTTATTTCCATTAATTAAAAGGGTGGGGACGTTATTTTGAGCCTCAATGTTGGTGACCTACAATGTTTAATTAAGTTATGGGCTGGCTTTAAAGACCCCTTTTTAAGATTATCTCCGGGCTAGTTAAATAAGTACCCTTTTTTGTTTTTCTCCGGGCCCACAAGCAAAATGGACACATTTTCTTTTAGATTCTCTGGCTGGAGATTGCTAGCCAAAATGTTACTCTTTTCCGGAGAATTTGGGAACGTCCATATCTATAGCTCTACGTGTGTGTGTGTGGGGGGGGGGGGGGTAGGGGACGGGGCTCACTTATAGATGTTCATGTAGTTTGAATCATATCAATGCTATTATTTGATATAGGGGACGGGGCTCACTTATAGATGTTCATGTAGTTTGAATCATATCAATGCTATTATTTGAAATTTCACCGAAACTGTTTCAACTAAACAGGGCCTTTGACACAGGATGATAAGAAATACAACTGTAGTATATGAGTATGTGCTTTGGGTGTCAGTGATTACTGTGTGAGATATATTGGACTATATCAAGCTATATCCAGGGCTATGTCACTGCAGGGCACAAGCCTGAAGCCTGAGTCAGTACTACGGCAGGGAGTGGCTTGGCTTGGATATTTTTTACAAATCGTTTTAAAAAATTAATGTTGTCGACTTAAACCATAACCAATTTAAAGGGTACACCAATGAAGCCAAACAACTTTATCTCCTAGCTTGCACTCTTTCCGCATGCATCCCCTCAGAGGGTGGTTAAATTTATCACCAATAAAACAAGACCACATCTACCCCCAACCCCCACCCCTTGATACCAAACACCACACACAGACAAGCAACCACATAAAGGTGGCCGGTCGACACTTCACTAATTGTATCCGCAGTAGAGTCAGATACCTTTATAATGTACTCGAGTAAACAGGGCCTATGATGTACTCGAGTAAACCGGGCCATTATTCAGGTACATAATTGCACTCTGAGATGTACAATTACACTCGGAGATGTACAATCTACTACTACTATGCATCCAGCCAGTGAAACATATCCAAACTATGCATAATAATCAATCTCAAACTTAAAATCAAACAGCGTTAAAGTGAGACAGCCACATGATATGCAGCGTAATTGGATAAGACAAAAAGAGTTATATTAAGGTCCATTTGCTGAAAAAATAGTAAACAGACGATATATATTTAGTACTTAAACCACGGTCATTTAGATGTGGCCTTGAAATAGCCAAAATGGAACACGAGGTAGGATTGAGTCTTCCATTTCCCGATGGGCAAATGAACGCGATTCTACGCGATTTTTAATGCGCAATCATCTCGCCATAGTTCTGTGATGAGAGTGGACGCTTTTCACGCAATAATTATTGCGCAATGATCATGTGATGGTCACGCAAAGGGTATAACGCAATAGCATTGCAAAAATTAGCAAATTCTTATGACATTTTGAGCGTGATATATGTACTGACGATTCCTTAGATTAATAGCATCTCAAATAAATGAGACTCTTCATTAATTAAAGTCTTATTTTCTCGCCTTGGCAGTGGCATATATTTTTTCACACAGAAAGGTTTGAAGGGTATCATTATACCCTCAAGATTTCTGAGAGAGTTCAGGGCAGTGTATGCGTTGTCCTCTCTTTATAGGCATCATTTTATTTTCAACAATTCTACCATCCTCTTTGTTAACCTGAAGCATAGCAGCCTTCAATCTGTAGTGTTCCAGTTGTTTGTTTGCTCTGACTTGCCAAGCTACTAGGGACAATCTATATGGACAATCATTAGGGTGTTTTGAATCACAGCATTTTTCAATATCATACAGGTATATAACAGACATAAACTATAGATTTATATCACTTATAACAGTTCTATGTACATGAAATAACATATATAGTGGCATAAATACCATACAAGTGTATTTATTAGCAGCACTTTTATTGTAAAAGAATTTGTAAATGCACCCCAGTTCCCATTTGCGCCACCTAGTGAGAACAAGTCGCATAATGGTAGGAGCTATTGGCTAAGGGTAATGGGCTATTCCCATTATTTCAAACATATATGGGAAATTCCCATGAAACGCCGACATGCAGAAATGAGGATTTTCTTAGGATTACACACATATACCAATTGTAGGTTTATACGATCAGAATTGACCAAAATATGGCATAAATTAAATTAAATTTAGGATTTTAATTATTATTTTTTCCCTAAAATTAGATGTGTTTCCAGAATGGATAATTGTGTAAATATCAATAACTATAGTAGTAATGAAGGCACCAGACCCACACTAAACTGAGAATGGGTTTTTATGTTGAGCCAGAGCAATAGAAATATTATCAAACTACTGAGCTTCAAAACACATTAAATGTATACATTGCAATTACAGAGATACCAACGTGATACACATTTAAATAGGTGTATCGTCCAAGTTGATCAACATATCGCCTTGGAATTTTGCACATTTAAGGATAACATATGCCCCACTAAGGTGACAAATGTTGATACAATTCGATCGTAAGGTTGTAAGGTTAGACGTGATAATAGATATGTAGGGTAAGAAATGCTCAAAATTCTGAATACTTGTTACAAAAATTAGATATGCATAACTTTTTTCTGCTGTCGGGAGGTTTGGTATTAAGGGCTAAATATGAACGTTGTTATATCTTCTTTAAATCTCAGCTGTGAAAAGTGGAAAATATAAAAGAAAAGAACACCCAAAATAATTAATTTACTCATTATATAGGGTGGTACAAGTTGGTATCTCTAGTATAAAGTAATATAATTCAAAAGATCACTATGTGGAAAATATTGAGATTTTTTAGGGGCACTCTTCGGGATTAAGTGCCCAAATAGTGATATAATACACCACCAAAGTATGAATTTAATTAAAGAAAAGTTGAAAAGGAAATTCTGGGGATGAATTGCTCCATTTCTTTTACTTTTGACCATATACTTTTTTTTATACATATTGTAGTGAATTACCCGGCCGGTTCGTGATCGCAGTTCGAGTAACAACACTAAACCCAGATCTAATAGTCCTTGCTAGCAGTCTCCTGTTTATTACCAATTATAATCACACAAGTCCAGGGCACTCTAATAACGCAGTATAGAGTTGCGTATATACAACAGCAGAATAACCCTTTAGATAAGAAACAACCCGATTCTACTGGGTGTTTAAATATAAGAACAAGTGCAAACAAATGAGACCAATACTGTAAAATATCATAAACAAGAGCCTCACAGGCACACAGCGCCACCTGTTACATAAATGCACTGATCACATACCTTCCGGACAAGTCCGGCTATTACCCGGCTGTGTCAGCTGATACCCGGATCATGTTTAGAACATGCCCGGGTAGCACTGCAGCGAGCGGACAAACCTAACTCACCACAATGCCCCCTATCCTTTTTCTTTTAGGCGAGTCCAACCGACACAGACAAATACATGACTGTTACAAAAGGTTGCAAAAAGAATATATGCCAACACAATAAAAAACCCATACATGAGTTATGAAAAGTTTACCGGATACACAATATAAGATAGACATACAGTGGAAAACACAAGAATGAAACATACAGTATAAAAAGGTACAAATCACCGAACTTCGTCTGTCTATATCAGAAGAACAGGACGAAGAAAAATATATTTACTGTCTTTCAAATGATATTCCACGCACAATCCTAGGTATCTGGAACAAGTCCATCTAAAACGATGAAGTAAGGCACGCTCCAGTTAATCCTTTGTGTATTGTCTATAATGTCCGGTAAGCACAGTCCAGGTAAGTCCAGGGAAGGCAGGAGAAGGCAGGAGAAGAAAGGCATAGCACTGCTAGCAAGGTATCACCACGTTCAGCATCCGTCCGGGTAGTCACATGGAGTAGTCACCCGCTGGGGAATGACGCTCCCACGCCGCCGTCAGATTTACCAGATATAAACGCTTAAATACCAGATATAGCCATTTATCAACCACAACATTTCCTAGTTAAACATATAAATTACATGGTTTTAAGCTCCTCGTCCTCATCACCAACCGAGAGCATGCCTTCACTACTACCCTCACCGAGCAACTTAGCCTCCTCGGCCGGGTTAGGGTAACCAGTGTCCGATTCGGTCGCACCATCTTGCTCCAACCGCTGAGCGTCCAGCGTGGCCGATCGAGTGGGAGTAGTCTCCACAACCCCTTGCGCGTAAGAACTGTTTACAAACACCATGTCCGGCCTACCTTGGTGTCCAGCAGGCGAACTACTCTGCAACGGGGGCTGGTTGCGAGGAAAACCAGGTGGAATGCTTCCGGAGGCACTCATACTACCTACACCCGCTCCAATACCAGCAGCCGAAATACTGTCAACCAGATTGCTAAACGCTCCAATACCCGGGTGTTGAGGGGGTCTATACTGCAGGCCCGCCATCATAAAATTACGATCAAAAACCCTCGATGGAGTTGGAGGGGGTCTAACCATTTGTGCCTCCCGGCTCATACCCATCTGAGACATATCCATTTGCGATTGAGAAGCAGAAGGCTGCATCTCATCAACCATGTACTCCCGGCTCATATCCAAGGGATTGTATGCAGTAGACTGCAGTAGACTTTCCCTCATCATTGAACGGAATACACTCGCCATGGCATTCCGGTTCTCAGCTATCACCGAGTTGAGAGTCTGCTGTAACACATGAGGCACAGCCGGATCTCTAGTGTCCAGTTTCTCAGCAGCTGGGGAAGCAGCGACAGAAGGCTCAATCACTCTATCTGTACCGACCGTTTTATCAACTCCTGGTTCTACCTTCTTCCTCTTTGGAGCAGGAGATGCCCTTTCATTTTCCTCCATCGTAGCCAATTTTTCCTGTAATGACAGAATTTCCTCCCTTGACCGGGCATCAACGTCCTTATAGAATTTGAGTTTTGCCTCTAATTCCTTCACCCTTTTCTCCAAGGCTGGGATCCTTTCCGCAGCAACTCTACACTTTTCCAAGTTCTCCAGTGGCCGACACGCGAAATCCACAGCTGACTGGATTCTCTTCATAGCCGTGCATGTAGCCGCCTGGATATCGGCAAAACCATCATCCATTGCCCCGGAAACTCCTTGTAGGGAGCGTTGCACCTCACCAGATTCAGGCAATTCCATGCTTGGTGAATAATCCACAGTCTCCTGCGAATCATTACAACCACCCGAATGATCCAATTTGGTCGTTGCCGAGGTACTGGCAACTTGAACTGCAATTGAAGCAGGAGCTACCCCTGAATCTATGGAACCGGGTACATTGTCCGGGTTGACACCAATCGCCGCAGAGGGGCCGGAACCACCACCTCTAATCACTTTCCCTCTTGGACCAGCTAAGTCCCAGGCACCAAAGAGAGGGGGAGGGGCAATTGGGGCGTTGGAAATCTTCTTCCCAACCACTTTGCTACTCCGTTTTCCCAGTTCAATACGCTCCATATCCAAAACACCAAGTTTGCTATAGCGCTGACAGCCAAAATTAGGAATTTCGTCTGTCAGGACGCTAAAACCAACAGCATATTCCCTAGCCTTTGGTTTACCATCTTTATGTGCGACCATTAGATGTCCCACCATGTCAGAACGTCTATCCAAACGAACGTTACATGACATGGCGTGTGCACACGTCAACACCAGTACAGCCGGGCAGTGCTCCTCGCACAGATGCCGATAGAAACGCTCCCGGGTGCGGTATCGTTTCACTCCTCCCTTGTTCAACTCAGAACCAGTGTAGCGGCAGTAGGTGAATGGGCACCTGAATCCGGGCTGCCACAACGAACTCACACCATCCAATTTGTTCTTAACCATGCCACTAATGACAGTATCACTGGTCTCAGCACGACCAGACCGGTTTTTTAGAAAATGGAATCTGGCCTCGTATTCCCCCATCATAGGCGCTTTATCCCAATAACCCTGTAAACACTCATCTTCATCCTCCGACTCCGGGCACTCAGGCACAATCAATTTTGAATCGTTATCCTCAGCCGGATCGATGTCTGCCACATTCCGCTGAGTTAACTTGACCCTTTCCAACAATCCCCTGCGTCGATACCTGTCAGCGCTCCTGATAGGAAAGTCAGTGTCGTACTGGCGTTTCGGCTGACCTTTCCAGTGAGTACCCTCATGAGCTCGCCGAATATCCTCCACCGTTTGCAAGGAGTTGATGCTACTACTCCTAGACCTCTTGACCTTAGGAGGGTTAGTAGCTTGCACCAACTTCCTTCCCCGGCTAGTGCCACCAGCAGCAGCGGCCGCCGCTACCGTAGGGAACTCCTCCATTTCAACATCATTACCCGGTTGCTGCCCGGAGGTAGTCGCGGCCGGCTTAGGCTTAGCCTTGCCGGACGTACCCGGGTTAACATTTCCACTTTTATCACCCGACTTGGACTTCCTCTCCTTATCCGATTTCTTTCCAGTTTCCTTCTTATCCTCGCCAGAACCAGTTTTCTTATCTTCCTTCTTACCCTTGCTGTCAGAAGAAGACTGGCGAGAACGAGACCTTGACTTGTCTCTGCTCTCCTTCTTCTCCTTAGACCGGGAGGTATGTCCAGTTTCCTTCTCACCATGTTGCTCATGACCAGATTCACGACCCTCGGCCTGAGCCGTCACCACTGTCTCCTCGACTGGGGTGATATCGCCACCACCAGTATCACCACTTTCTACCTCCATGTCGACTTCGGCATCAGCCATGAGAGTCACCAATGTAAATCTGCAATGTACCTCGTATCTGTACACACAACCAATAAGGGACAAACTTTACTTTCTCTGGGGCAAGGTTTAATTCAGTTTCTAGAGAGACACCATACACGTGTGTCCTGAACGTTACTCTGCCACTGACTGCCGACTCACGCTCCGTCCTCTGACCTCGATGCGCCAACCTCCAATCAGAACGCTGGGACACATCCAAAAATAGCACTCTCTCCCTGTCACCGAGTTGGTTTCAATCGTAGCCCCCTCGTGGCGACCTACAAATGCACCCGCCAACTCCAAGTTAAGTTATCCATATAACCGGGCCACCGAGCATGGCCATAGGAACCATCTTAATCAAGCCATTCAGTCCTGACACCCAACAGGTTGATTTAATCCTACTTGACATACAAACAGGCGTGTATGGAAGATACTACACCATGATCAAACAATTAGATGCCAGAAAAGAATGCACATGAAGTATCCACGTATAGCTACCTGTATTAGCACAGAAAAGTGTCTACCGTAAACATTTCCCATGCACCAACCAATGTACTTCTCGTTGTGTCATTTTTTAGCACCAGTCGACGAAACAATAAACCTTATTTGAATCCCAATCTGTCAGGCTGTCTCACATTTCTCTGAGGACGCTTTAGTAAATACTCTGATTTAACCAATTTGTCCAGAGCCTTAGGTAATACCTTATCGACATCAGAAACCAGATTTACTTCTTCTACATCACTTTCTGAGCTCGACTCACCCGAAGACGGTGCAGCGGGTAGAGGCGGTTTATCCCCCACTGCCACAGCCTTAGCTTTGGGTGGCCGGCCACGCCTTTTCACATGATGAACAATTCGGTCGCCCGGAGTAACCTCAGGAGCTTCAGTACCCGGCATTACCTTCCCGTCTGGGGCAACTCGGATAATGTCTCTCCCGGCAACCAGTTGTTTCTGATACTCCGGGGCCCGGTGCAAGTTGGTTACTTGGACCGGTTTACCATCTGAATTGAAAGCTTTCTTCAATAAATTACCATTCCATCGAAGAAGACCATCTGTTGTTCTTAATTCATACGTACACCCTTGAACTCTCCTTACCACCTCAAACGGGCCATCCCATTTGGGTCCATATTTCTTCTGCGCTAATGGTGTTGCATAGCGCCATACCATATCACCAGCCTGAAACACCCGGGGTCTAGCCCGTCTATCAAAATATCTTTTCTGATAAACTGCAGCATGACCCAACCGTTCCCTAACGAACTTATGCCCCTTCCTCAACAGTTGCCTTATCTCCTCCACAAATGCAGTGTGGCAAGGAAAGTCAACATCTCCAGTTAATGTGCCATATATGATATCAGCCGGAGTAACCAGCTCAGTACCAAACACAACACTATTCGGCGTGCAATATGTGCTGTTATGTACCGCACCCCTATATGCATGGGCAATACAGGGCACCAGCAGATCCCAGTTTACATCATCGTACTCCGTTAAGCAAGAGAGCTGCTCTACCAAGACCCTTTTATGTACCGCACCCCTATATGCATGGGCAATACAGGGCACCAGCAGATCCCAGTTTACATCATCGTACTCCGTTAAGCAAGAGAGCTGCTCTACCAAGACCCTATTAAATCTCTCCACCTGCCCATTTGCCATCGGTCTATAGGGAAGAGTCATCAGCTTCTCAATATCCAACATTTCCAACAATTCCTTCAACAGAGCTGACCGGAATTCCGGAGCTCCATCTGTCTGCAGAGACACGGGCGGTCCATACCTCAATATCCACTCAGTGAACAATGCCATAGCACAAGTTGCCGCAGTATGATCCGGCAAGGGATATGCCTCAGCCCATTTTGAGAAGTAATCGGTTACCACCATTACACAGACATTACCTCTCGGAGTCTTTTTAAACGGACCAATTATATCCAAAGCGACCCGGCTCCAACGCACTCCATGTAATTCCTTTCTCAGTGGAGTAATGCCTTTACCACCCCTGCTTTTGCAAGAAGCGCAAGCTTCACAGCCTCTTACCCAGTCAGCTATATCCAAGTTCATCCGGGGCCAGATAAATTTCTTTAACGCCGCCTGATATGTCTTGAATTCACCAAAGTGGACTGAGAGCTTGTTCCCGTGCAAAGTCTGAAACAACTCCTGCCTCAAGCAGAATGGAACAGCCGCTCTTGTATACACCACACCATTGTCGCTTTCCCATTTCACACACAATAAACCATCTACCAACTCCATTTTAGGCAGCAGCTTAGCATAGAAGCAATATTCGTCATCCTCAGCCAACATGTCTTTTTTCTCCGGGCAAGGGGCATTGCTTTCCAGCAAGGCTGCTATCCTCTTCAATATATCATCCTCAGCTTGTGCCTGTCTCAACCGATCACCAGCCAATTGCGCAAATATCTCATACTCCATTGTCATCACAGCAATAACCGCATCATGCTCGCCGCAGTCAGGGCAATCTTCTCGCGGGCATTTCCGGACAGGTAATCTCGATAATGCATCAGCATTCGAATGATTTTTCCCGGCGCGGTGAGAAATCTGCTTAGCTGAAATACCATAGTGTTGAAGGGTAGTTAACCACCGAGCCAACATACCAGATGGGTCCTTAAAGGTCATCAACCATCGTAACGAGGCATGATCCGTTCTAAGAACGAAGTCTTCCCTCCCTATGATGTAGTGTTGGAATTTACCCAAATACGTTAGCACAGCCAACAACTCCCTTTTTGTAGCACAATAATTCCGCTGAGCTCGGCTCAGACTATTACTTGCATAGCTGAGTACAACCTCTTTACCCTCCTGAATCTGAGACAGAACTCCGGCCATACCAAATCCACTGGCATCTGTATCCAGGATTATAGTACCAGCCGGCTGCGGGTATCCCAGGACAGGAGCTTTAGTCAACAATTCTTTTAAACGACCAAATGCCTCCAGACATTTTTCATCAAAAACCACCCCTTTTGTCTTTGAGTTAGCTCCTATCACCAGAGCTTGAATAGGTTCAGCAATCTCAGAGAACTTAGGCATAAATTCCCTATAGTAAGACGCAAACCCTAGAAACTGACGTACCTCTCGTACAGTAGAGGGCACTGGCCACTCCCGGACCCGGTCTAACTTAGAGGGGTCTGGCCGGATCCCCCCTTCAGACACTATCCGGCCCAGGTATTGCACTTCCAGTTTAAAGAATTCGCACTTCTTGGGTTTCAATTTTAGCCCATAAGACCTAAGTCTCTGCAAGACTAATTCAGTATTCTCCAAAGTTTCGTCCAGGGTTCTACCAAATATAATTATATCATCCAAATACACCAAGCAAACCTTCCAGCGCAGACCCGACAGCATTTGTTCCATCATGCGCTCAAAGGTAGCCGGGGCATTACATAAGCCAAAGCTCATAACCTTAAATTGATACAAGCCCATAGAGGAGACAAAAGCGGTCTTCTCCCGGCTAGCTGGATCCATAGCAATTTGCCAATACCCACTTTCCAGATCCAGTGTGACAAACCATTTATTGCCTCCCAATGCATCGATACATTCATCAATTCTGGGAAGAGGGAATGAGTCCTTCTTTGTGACGGCATTTAATGGCCTATAGTCTACACAAAACCTGTCAGTACCATCTTTCTTCTTCACAATCACAATACCAGCCCCCCAAGGACTATTACTCTCTTCAATTACGCCTTTATCGAGCATATCCTGTATTTGTTTTTCCGCCGCCTCCCGCTTAGCCGGCGGTAACCTTCTGCAACCGGACTTAATTGGAGCTGCATCTCCAGTATCAACCCGGTGCGTTACTACATTAGTATGACCCAATATTTCACCCGGTAACCGAAAACAATCCTTATAGGACAGCAATAATTTCAACAGTCTTCCTCGATCAACCGCCCTGACCAAATCTGACCCTATCACCAACTTCTCCAGGGGACAACTCTCACCAAGAGGCATTGGGACCTCCGGTTCGAGTAATTCCACATCCACGATAGGTGAATATTTCTCATTAGCCAACTCTCCCTCTATAGCCGTATGTAGTTCAACCAATATTGGTTCTCCCGTCGGGTTAGTTACCAATAACGTATTTCCGATTTGTGTTTCCATAACCGGATCATTATATTCCAGGAAACTTCCCAATTCAGAGCCGTTTGGGGCAAAGATCTGGCCTCCACCGGGGGACCCAAGAACTCCACCTGAGCAAACAGAAGAGAAAGCGTCCACGAAAACACTCTCTGTCCTATTCACTACCAGAGATCCACTTTGCAATGGTCTGCACGCTACAGTGTGTTCACCATCTTCCAAGGTGAATTTGCCTGACCAGTCTGAATTACACTGGTGCAAAAATATAAAATCCATACCCAGTATTCCGGCCTCTACACCGACTAAACCACTCACAACCAGACAGTTGAGAGCAAACCATTGATCACCTACTCCTAATGCAACTCTTATGCAACCATGTGTAACCAGGTTATGTCCGGTGCCAGCATAACACGTCACTCTACACGGTATCAAGTGAGGTCTTACTGACAGCTGGTCAAATACACATTTCTTAATCAGCTCACAGCCGAGCATAGCACCAGAACTGACCATTGTAAAGAACGATCTGTGTGACTCGTTCCCCGAGAACTTTCCCGTCGGGCGTCCCCTAGCTTCCCGGGGCACACCTCCTGCTCCCCGCCGGCCAACTCCGCCTTCACTATATGACCAGGTATGGCGTGCATAGAACTCGACCGGGCACTTCCTACGCCTGCTTGGAAGGCCCTAGCGCGTTTTCCGCCTCTTCCTTCTCCTTTAACTTGGCCATAAACCGGACCACCCCTTCCATAGCTGCAAGGTGCTGAACTTGCTTCTGACACTGTCGGAACAAGTGGCCTTCTTCTCTACAAAAATAACACATAGGCGGAGGTTTATCACCCGTAGCACCACTTTTGTATGGATATTTCTTCACAAACGGTTTATTTTTATTTTCTCCATTTCCTTTATTTCTAGCTTGCCAAGCTTTAAATTCAAAGAAATCAGCCGAATCAGTAGAGACACCCGTTGCTCCTGTAGCCTCTACTATAGCCAACTCCCTAGATTGTGATTGGCCCAATCCAACTTCCATGGTCGATATTGGAACTAATCTAGTAGTTTCCTTACAAACATCCCTGTATCTAGTGGCACTAGCACCCGCCAACACTACATTTTTAGGATTTTGTAGCGCCACATATTTCGCCATTTCCGGATCCATCAAACCATCTAGGAATACTTTGATGGCCATGGAATGCAATGTCGAATCCCATTCACCAAATGAGTATAAAGCCTTTAAAGACACCAGTTGAGCAAAGTTTGAAGGACTTTGATTAGCCGTTTGACGCAGAGCAAAGAATTCCCTCTGCCTGGTATCAGCCGGTTTCTCATTTTCGTATTCATAATCCATCATATCAAATACTTCATCCAGTGTATACTTATCAGCCTTTAATACCGCTATATTCGGCATGTGATCGGACACCGCAGCCATTAATTGCACTTTATAAGTGTCATCATCCCAATTCATGGCTCTGGCTACCGATAAGGTTGACCGATGATACTCCCGCCAATCCTTCTTACCATCCCATATCGGAAAATTCAATGGTTTGGGTTTTAATTCCGGTTTACTCATGTTACGACCAGGTTTACCATACGGTACTTTACTCTGCACCGGGTCATAAGCAGCTGCCGGGTCCATAGAGCGACGCATATTACGCCTCGCCACTGGATTACCACTCTCGCCCGGGTTTTCATCAGTACAGACGGTATTATCCGGAGGAGCGGTCACTCGACCAGAATCAGTATCGCCCCTCTTATTATATAACACTACTTCCTTCTTCTCGGGGTCCCGTGACCCGCCCCGATTAACCTCTACATTTCCACACCGGCGAGACTGACCAAATTCGGGTAACTCACCCATGATACGGGCATAGGTATTATCAGACAACTGGGGAGGCTTTCTATATGGAGTGCTACTGTAATTTCCCCGGCTAGCGGGTGAATCACACTCCTTAGCTGCCTTCAACTCTTTAACCAGTTCCTCCATCCTATCCGCCTGATCTTGGATAACCTGTCGTAACTCTCTATCTTCCTCCTGTACCTTAGCTAGATCCTTTGCTGTCCTAGCAGCAGCTTCTAGCGCATCTCGACTATGTCTAGCCGAAATAGCAACCGATTCATTCATTCCATCAATTCGTCGACGTTGCGAGCCAATAAGAGTGTCCATTTTGTCAAAAGTCATCCGCCTACCCGTTCCCCTCAACACATCATTTCTCCACATCCGGGTCAAATCCTGCTCTTCCTCATCATACCAAGCCGGCTTTGGTGGAGGCGGAGAACATGGAGGAACTATAGGTCCAGGTTGCTTCTTGCGTTGACCAACCACTTTATCAAAACCAGGGCCAGGTGTTAGACCTACCCGGGAGACACCCCTACCTCGCCCGGCTGTCCTATAGACTGCAGGAGGAGTTGAATGAACCATAGCAGTAGCTCCACCACCTTCTACAACCACCTCCAGATTATCTCTGACTTCATCATAGTCAGTCCAATCTACCATTTTATATCCAGATGCTAACCAATTAGGTCTACCAGTTTCGTCCTCATACTGGACCCGTCCTCTTCCTCTTCCAAACATAAGTTTGGCGAGTCTCACCCAACTTCCAGCAAAAACTAGTGGTCACGGCACCAAATTGTAGTGAATTACCCGGCCGGTTCGTGATCGCAGTTCGAGTAACAACACTAAACCCAGATCTAATGTTTATTACCAATTATAATCACACAAGTCCAGGGCACTCTAATAACGCAGTATAGAGTTGCGTATATACAACAGCAGAATAACCCTTTAGATAAGAAACAACCCGATTCTACTGGGTGTTTAAATATAAGAACAAGTGCAAACAAATGAGACCAATACTGTAAAATATCATAAACAAGAGCCTCACAGGCACACAGCGCCACCTGTTACATAAATGCACTGATCCAATACCTTCCGGACAAGTCCGGCTATTACCCGGCTGTGTCAGCTGATACCCGGATCATGTTTAGAACATGCCCGGGTAGCACTGCAGCGAGCGGACAAACCTAACTCACCACAATATTGCCATTAATTGTGGCACCAGTGTGCGTTCAAAATACGCACAAATATTTAGCTTTTGTGTAGGGGTTTCTTTGACTTGGTATCAGAGAGTGAGTATGAGTGTCAGAGAATTGAGTGTCAGATGCACAGCAATAAGTGTGAATGCCAGGTGAGTGAGCAGTGCCAGGTATTGCGTCCAGGTGTGGCTGCATTATGATGCGTATTTAGACGTGATTTTGAATGCGCATTATATGCGCAATTGAGATCACACCAATATTATTGACTTTTGACATGTATTCCCAGATGCAATTGGTTGAGTAACACATGTTTAATACAAACATAAATGAATATGAATGAGAACTTGATCCAACACAAGTGTGAGACCACCAAAAACATTGGAGGAAATAGACGCAATGGATTTCACATAATGGTTGCTAATGGTATGTCCATTTCACTGTGATTCAATGGTATAAGTATCACAGTTCACTAGTTTGCAGTCAATCACAAAATGATCACAGTGCTATCACATTCAATTGCACTCAGTGCCTGTCGGGTTCATATCTATCTGCTGTTAGGATTGTTGGTTACAAGGGCAATTTAGGGACAAAACAGGACCGGAGACGCCTGGCTATTGCCACTGATATTTATCTCTTCTCACGTCCTCCCGTTGGCCCCAACATGAGTTAATGACCCTTCTCCACACCCCGAACAGATTCAGGCCCTACAGACTCAGTGACATTAAGCTTTGCATAAAAATGTAAGCTACACCTGGTATCATCTTGATCAGATATAAGCATACTATTTCCATTTCCATACGATGTAATTTTCATCTCAACTGGTAAATGTTCATTCCTTGATACCTCGCAGTACAGTGACAAAATACGACATCCTGATTAAATCAAAGGTCCCACTTTGACGAAAATGTGAAACGCTTTTGGAAGTATCCAACGCCATACTAAAATATAACCAGTTGGTTAAAAAATGTCTAAATTAACTATTATCGAATCTCAAAAGAGTTTTGAGTTTGAGATATAATAAGTACTCCAAATGACTTACTGTTGTATAGCCTTACGATCGTTCTGATATATGGCCAATTCCACCAATTTGACAACATTTGGCCCCCTACCGTGGAAAGTGATAAAATGGGCTTAAGTCAAATTATTTACTAATAATTTGATAATTTTTTTTGATTGGATGGTTCTACCAACCTGCGGAACCACATTTTTGGCATTTTTTGTCCAATTTTTTTCTTTTTTTTATTTCAAAAGCCCATTTTTGGGGCAAAAATCATTTTTTAAAACTGCTATTAGTCTGTGGAATTGCTGAATTTCTAAATAATCTTCAAAATTGAACATTTTTTTTTATATGTTGTGATAGTAGGTTACGTGTGTAAAAAAAAATGCAAAAAAAATATTTTTTCGCCAAAAGCCATCAATTTTGTTTTGTATGGGGCACCCCCCCCCATGTCGTGTGCTGTCACGCAGTGTGCCTAAGGTGGAATAAAAAAATAAAAAAATAAAAATTATATCAAATTATGATGAATAATGATAAAATGCATGGGATTATACATATATGGAACCTGAAATGTATTGATTTGTGTCTTTCATGAATTGTAGCAGAGAAATAACATGCTGGCAAAAGGTGGTGGGTACCCTAGCTCCTGTTGTGTGCTGTCACGCCTATTTAAGGTTTTTTAGAGCCTTATAAGGCACAACTTCAATAATAAACTTTAAATTTGACATTTATTATTGACTTTGCTTGGTACCAATCTATGTAGATTGAAATTCATGATTTCCGAGTTGTTTTTACATGATTCTTAAGGCAAAATGCTTTAAAAATGTGCCGTCACGTTGTGTCGTGTGCCGTCACGCCTGCCGTCGTGTGCCGTCACGCCTGCTGTCACATAATAGTAGTAGTACTCACCACCGTCAACCCGGGATTTTGTGAGTAATGGTAGGAAATGGTAGAGATTTTGGTCGATTTGATTGACAGGTTACTCATTTTCTCGCGCGACGCGCGGCGCGGCAGGCAGCGTGCGGTAGACGCGGTGAGAGGGCGCGCGGTAGACGCAGTAGAGACGCGTGGGCGCGCGTAGCGCGTTGGTAGGGGGATATGGGTGGGGGAGAGGGTGGTGGTGGTGGTGGTGGTGGAGAGGAGAGGGGAGAGATTGGTGTCTTTGCCTATGTATATGTACTTGGGGATTAAGTGTGTATAAGGGTGGGGAAGAGGGGGTGTTTGGATGGGTGATTGTATGCTTTTGTTGGGGTGTTACATGGATGGAGGTGAGCGGGTACACGAGAGATGGTGTGTAACAAGAGATGGTGTGTAACAAGAGATGAAGTGTATAGAAATCCTTTATTTGAACATGGTTTATCCATTTGAATTGGGTATATAGCATAAAGCACATACGTATAAAGCGTATAAAGTCCTACGTTAATCTCGGGCCCTTTCTGGGTGCATGCTTTGCGCTTTTTAGTTAGTGTCATTTGACGTGGATGGGTATGGGGTGGATATTGGTAGATATAAATTACTTTTGCTATTTGATTCGGAACAACAATGGCAACGTGCACAAATTGTGTAAGGGTAGAATGGCGTTTCAAATGCTAGAAATATGTGCTTTAGATTAAGATCGTCACAGCAGTTGTCATCCCATATATCCATATCGTCTAATGGGAATTGTTTTCCGCAGTAACAGGACACATGGCTTTTTCCCTGCCTTATGAGTTGTATTTTCCAATCGTCCGGGTATTGGTGTGAAATGAGTGTATCTGGGTATTGTTCCTTTCTTTGACTGAACATTAGCATTAATCGGCTGTGTGAGCATGTATTTCCTGTCAAGAGGACGGGGAGAACTTCAGCTGCGTTGAAATTATTCAATCTTTTGGTCTTTAATGTGTCGATGAATATGATTGCTGAGTTGAATGGGCACTCATTGGTAAATCCTGTATATTCCAAAAAGGTTCCAGGAGGAATAAAGAACTCTTTGGTTTGTTTGAATAATTTTTGCACTAGCACAAGTTTATAGTGTGTTGCGAAGTCGTGGAAGGCTCTATGTGAGATGAAATTGGTATCCTTTTTAATGAATAGAATTTTGAGTCCTGCGCTTTTAACAGGGCGCCACTCTTCCCCGTTTGATAGGCAAGCATTTGCTATAGCATTTGCTTTATCTCCACTGCAGATGTTGAATTGAACCCCTGCGTTATCGCGTATGAATTCTTGCAGAATTTGTAGTGTTCTACGTGGGTTTTCCATGGCTTTTTTTTTCTGCGCATTTCGAATGCGATTGAGATATCTATATCTGTATGGACCCATTGCGTTGAGGAGACTGTTTGTTTTGAGTCGGGCGACGCTCGATCTTTCTTTAAATAAACCCAGCGAAATGTATTGCCTCATTACCTCACCAGGTGGAGTTGGTCATATGTTACATTGTACATATATATATGGTGGAAAAAGAGCGCGTGATTAATTTGAAAAAACATTTGACCATGGAAGAAGTTACGTATGAGGAAGTTACTCAATTTTCCGATGCAGTGCAATTATACTTTTGGGCTCTTGAACGAGGAATAGAGCGGCATAAGTATGTTCAAGGACAAATGGCTTATTTACGACAAGTGAGTGCCCCTGGAGTTTGGAATTACGACCTTGGAATTATGCCTTTTGGGAATACTGTTGTGATTTTATTTTTACTATGTCTATGTTATGATATTGTAGATGGAAGCAGCTAATAGGGAGAGGAGTACTTTTTGTATGGTGAGCTATTTTTATATTTTATATTGACTGCATTAGTGAAAAGTGAAGAACTGATTACAGTGAGTTGATTAGAGTGAATTTTTTTTTTTTTTTTTTTTTTTCTCTATAGCTTCCAACGACTACTCATGAATTGAGTGCAATTGCTGCTCCTGCTGCTGCTCCTGCTGCTGCTCCTGCTCCCTTACCGGCTCATTTGCCTGTGAGTGTACCTGAAGAGGGGGATTTGTCACCGTTAGATTTGTCTATTCCGCTGGATATATCAGAGATTGATTTCCACACTACAGAGATTGAGGCTCCCACACTACAGTCCATTATTGAGGAGTATGGAATAGATAAAATGGACAATGTACCAAGCGATTTGGATATATTGAATGCCTTGGAACAGCAGGTAACTTCGGGCTTTATTAGGCTTTAGTAGAATATTCTGTTTAAAAAATATAACTAAGAGATGAGAATTACAATGTATATTTTTATTTAATAGTTAGCCGAACAAACTACATTTTCTGGGGGAGAAGGTACAGGGAAGAAACCACTTGAAGTGAACGCGGAGAAGAACAAGAAGAAGGGGGTGGTTCAAGTGCCCCTGGCTGGTTCAGTGCTTTACAGTCCCATTTCATCATGCGACGAGGGTTCAAGAGAGTCTGTTGTACTTCCGCCGCTGGCGCCGCAGGAGGGCGTTGTGGAGGAGGTGGCGGAGGAGGTGGTGGCGGAGGAGGAGGAGGTGGTGGCGGAGGAGGAGGAGGAGGCTGTGAAGGTTGATGAGACATTCCAGTCGCGAGCTCAGGTAAAATTCCTGTCTTGATTTTTTTCTGAAAAATACAAAAAATGTTGAAAGTGGCTCTACAATTTATTTTTTTATATTTTAGGAGCTTTGTGACAAATGCGGATTAATGGTTGAATCTAATTCCAAGACTTCTGCCATGCATAATTTGGGGAAGTGCTTTTCCCTTTCCTTTGCTCCTGAGGAAGAAATGGATTATGGCAATGATGATGATGAAGTGGTGATGGTTGATGATAAGGCTTCTAAAATCTTACATGAGAAGGATCATGAGGAGGAGGAGGAGGAGGAGGATAAGGAAAACATACATATGGGAAAAGTAAATACTTTACTTAAGAAAATAAAAGTCATACGTTATTGAGAAATTGATTTTTTATTTTATAATCTTTCTTTTTTTCCTTACAGAAACCACCCCGTTTTATTTTGTGTCAGTATTGCGAAAAGCCATTTAAGCGCAAGCATAATTGTCAACGGCATGAGGTGACTTGCAAACTTCGCCTAAAGCCTTGTGGAGATTGCGGCTACAAGCCCTTGTCCAAAGCCGATGCCATTCATCACGCACGTCTTCACAACAGGACCTATAGGTGTCGTACATGTGATGAAAAATTTGCAAATAGACGTGCTCTTTACTTACACCGAGGTCGACTGCATGGAAGAGGCGGCGAACTTCAACCAGAGCCTTGGGATCCTGAAAACTCGCCCTTTGATGACCCCGCTATGGAAGAGGTGTTTAATGCAAATAGAGGCCATGTGTTACGGAATCACGCAAGAGGTGATTTATCCATTGTGTTTAACTTTCCAGTGGATGATTTGACTCCGGCTGTGTTTGAAAGTCAAGTGGATAGCATGTCTACTGAATTAGACCAGACTTGTAAAATTGATGTGTCTTTAGGTATTTTATTGAGGCATAGCGAGACGGGAGAATATCGTTATTTTGTCCCTTTTTCGAACGCGTCTTTATTTGATGAACCAATGTACATATCCAAACACAAGGACTTTGATAAGTTGAAAGAGCGATTAATTAACTTGGACGTTGATGAGCTCATTAGGCAAATGAGGCCTAATTCCAAATGGAAGCCTGTGATGGTTTTGAATGTAAACTACTTTGTAACACTAACCAATTGGCCGTTAGGTCGCGGTCTTTGCCCGGATTATCTCCGCCGAAAGACAAGTGTGATTACTTTGGATACCAAACCCAATTCCAGACATCGAGATCCGATTAAAGACAAACTTTGTGCCTTTCGGGCCTTGGCCTTGCATATGGGCTGCGAATTTGAACATTTAGACACCTTTGCAGAGAGGTTGTATAGAGAATGGTGGCAATACAATGAAAGTGTTTTGAATGTAGCCTTGGACGAAGACCCGGCTTTATACAAAGGCTTGCTCATGGAGGAGTTTTCCGATTTTGAGCAGTGTTTTAGTGTTTGTTTACAGGTATATGATTTACAACCCAATGGCGCCGTGCTTGTGAGGTATTTATCGCATGAAAAGTTTAATTCTGTGTTGTATTTGAACCTTTATGAGGATCACTTGAGCTATATTTCGGATTTTAAAAGCTTTGCCAAAAAGTTTGAGTGTGAAACATGTCAGCGGATATTTAAACACAAAACCGACTTGACAAGGCATCGGTTGGTTTGCTTAGCGCAGACGAAATTCCAGCTTCGTGGGGGAGTTTACTGCCCGAGCAAGACCGTTTTCGAAGACCTGGAAGACGTTGGGATATGCAGCGATGATATTACATTCTCGTGGTTTGCTGCATTTGATTTTGAGTCGATATTGGCCACGACACACGAACAGAATTCAGAAAAGTTAGTTTGGGTGCAAAACCACAAACCTATTTCTGTGAGTGTGTGTTCGAATATTGAGGGCTACACAGAGCCTTTGTGTTTTGTGGAGGAAAACCTTGATGAGCTGCTAGGGAGCATGTTTTCTTACTTGCATTTATTGCAAGAAATATCGTTTGCCCTTGCTAAACAAAAATGGCAAAAGGTGACTTTGGAGTTGGAACGACAGTTGGCATTTTGGCAGGTACCTGAAACTATGGATGATGCTAGCAATGATGATGATGATGATGATCATGAGGAGGACAAGGAGGAGGAGGATCATGAGGAGGAGGAGGAGGAGGATGGAGAATTAGAAGAAGCTCGGTTTGTTGAAACCGAAGTGGACGAGAACCGCTCAAAGAAAGTAATGCACCGATACCTTGTGAGGCTGAAGGAGAAATTTGAGGATTACATGAGTGTGTTGCCTGTGTTTGGGTTTAATTCATCGAATTACGACATTAATTTGGTGAAGGAACTATTCTTTAAGCACATGAATTTCAACGATAGGAAAAATTTCGTAGCCAAGCGAAATAACAGCTATCTTGTGGTTCAGAACGAGCGCTTGAAATTTATGGACATTGCCAATTTTTTAGCGCCTGGCTGTTCCTATGCCCAGTTTCTCACAGCGTTTGGGGTGGACGGCGAGCTGTCAAAGAAATACTTTCCATACGAATACCTTACCAGTGCTGATAAATTGAATGACACTCAACTACCGCCGCATGAGGCTTTTTATTCCACCTTGAAAAACTCCAATATTTCCAAAGAAGAATATGAGGAGATGCAACAGGTTTGGAGGGAGAAAGGAATGAAAACACTACGGGATTACCTTGTGTATTATAATAACAACGATACGTTGCCATTTTGTCTGGCCACCTCCAAACTGCAGGATTTTTACCATAGTCGTGGTATTGATGTGTTCAAGAATTCAATCAGTTGTCCTGGAAGCGCACGAAAGATGCTTTACCAATCGGGGAATGAGCATGGAAGCTTTTTCTGCAAGATTTCTCCCGAGCATAGAGACCTGTATGCGGTGATTAGCAGAAATATCATTGGCGGGCCCTCCATTATTTTCAACCGCCGACTGATAGCCGGCGAGACTTTCTTGAGACCCGGCTCGGAATTGAAAGTGGAAAAGATCATGGGGTATGATTGCAATGCCCTGTATTTGTACGCCATCGGACAGGAGATGCCTACGGGATTTTACATTAGGCGGGAGAGGGATCGCGACTTTAAGCCTGAGAAGATCCAGAGACATATGTTGATGTATGCCTGGATGGATTGGTTGAATTTTCAGGATCCTTCCTTGGAAATTAAGCACGCGTGCAACTACGGCAAGGAAGTGAGGATAGGGAGCTTTTTAGTGGATGGCATTTCGCGCAACAAACTGGAGAATGGCAAGAACCTTATCATAGAAGTATCGGGGTGCTACTTTCACGGTTGCCCTTGCATGAGCGGTAAGATGGGTGAGAGAGCGAGATTGAAAAAGCTGAAACGGACCATAGAAAGAGAAGAACTCTTGAAAGAATGGGGCTACGAAGTGAGAAACTACTGGGAGTGTCGGATTCGCAAAGAAGTGAAGACAAATCCTAAGTGGAAAGCTTTTTTGAAAAGCTACCTTCCATTGTTTTATTCCAAGCACCCGTCAAAAGTATCCGAAGAGGAGATTTTGAATGCAGTGCAATCCGAGGGGATATTTGGAATGGTAGAGGTCGATATTTCGGTCGATGACTCTGATGAAGCCAGGGCATACTTTGGTGAGATGTGTCCTTTATTTTGCACGACGAAAGTGCCTTACGAAGCGTTTGGCGAGCACATGCAAGCACACTGCGAGCGCTTTGATATTTCAAAGAAACCGCGAAAGTTACTGGTCTCTGGCATTCACGCCAAGCGACTATTGCTAGCCACTCCTTTGCTGAAGTGGTACTTGGATATGGGGTTGAAAGTGACGCATATTTACCAAGTGGTGGAGTTTTGCAAGGCCGCGTGCTTTAGCACGTTTGTGAACGAAGTGACGGAGGCTAGATTAAAAGGAGACAGTGACCCTTCTCAAGCCATTATTGCAGACACAATGAAATTGCTCGGGAATTCCGCCTATGGGGGCTGCATTCTCAACAAGGAGAAACACAAATCTGTGATATATTCCAACAACAAAAACACAGTGATGATGAAAGCGAACAGCCCCCTTTACCGTAAAATGACAGAACTTGGAGAAAATTACTTTGAGATCGAGATGGCGAAACGGCGAATTGTGCTAGATCTTCCCATTTACTTGGGCTTTTTCATTTTGCAATACGCCAAGAAAAGAATGCTGGAATTTTACTACGGCTGTATTGATCATTACCTTGGGAGAGGTAACTTTTCTTTGGGAGAGACAGACACTGACAGTCTCTATTTTGCGATAAGCACCAAAACATTGCAAGAATCTGTTCGCCCAGAGGTAAAAAAACAATTTTTGGATGAAATATACGATCGATGCTCCGATGATTTGGATCCCGTATGGTTTCCTCGAGAATGTTGCGATACTCACAGGAAAAGAGACAAGAGAAAACCAGGTGCCTTTAAACTGGAAGCTGAGGGTCAGGAGCTTCTTTGCTTATCGAGTAAAACCTACATTTTGAAAAATGAAGACAAGGTCAAGTTTAGCTCGAAGGGGATTAGTAAAAGAGGATTAGATAATGTCTTTGATCTGTACGCTTCGGTGTTACAAACTGGCAAATCGAGATCAGCGGTGAATCGCAGTTTCAGAGCGAGGAATAACACCATTTACACCTACGAGCAAGCCCGCAATGGCTTTAGCTACTTTTACTGTAAACGTGAAGTTTTGCCCGATGGTGTATCGACACGGTGTTTGGACATGGTGCTGTGTCCCTGGGAGGAGGACGGAACTTGCTGGTTTGACAAGTCAGATCCTTTATCTTTGGAGTACCCATGCACCTTGAGGTGGGGGGAGTACATGTTCGCCAACGCAGAGCAGCTGTATTCCTACCTTCTTTGTTTGTTTCACGGCGAAGAGCAAAAATTAAGAAAGGTTCTTTATTACTCCGACGCCGAGTACCTTCGCGCTGTGTTGAAAGACATTCGAGTAAAAAGTGAGTGGTATGAGGAAATGGGGAAAGTAATGCGCCAGATCTGCTTACTTAAACTGAAAACAAACAGGCAAGTAAGAGAATTTCTCCAAAGCACTCAAAAGGCGCCTTTGGTTTACTGCTTGTCAAATGAGCGTATATGGTCATGCGGTTTGACTAAAAAAGTTGCCTCTTTCGTTGAGTCGAAACACCATGTCGGGAACAACTTTCTCGGAGCGATGTGGGAGGCTATAAGAAAAGATTACAACCACTTGCTGAAAATAGATTTGCCGTGATGAAGACTGTAGTGGATGTTCCGCAGGCCTTTTTCCAGACCCCAACAACTGTTTGTTTGAGTGGGTGCACTGGGTGTGGAAAATCCTTTTTTGTTAAAAGACTCTTAAAGAACAGATCGACCATGTTTAGCCAACCACCTGAAAGAGTGCTTTACTTTTACGGCATTTGGCAAGAGGGGTTTAATGATATGGCCTCCTCCTCCGACGTGGAATTTATTCAGGGTCTGCCCAATGACCTAATGAGCTATGCGGGTGGAAAGCCTGCTGTTTGGGTGATAGATGATTTGATGCATGACGTAGTGAACAACAAGGAGGCAGAGCGATTGTTTACTCAAGGGAGCCACCACAAAAACCTGACTGTGATTTACTTGAGTCAAAATGTATTCTGCCAAGGAAAATCGAGCAGAACTATCAATCTAAACACGCATTACAACGTGCTGTTTAAAAACCCTAGAGATGTATTACAAATATCGCGACTGGATGCTCAAATGGGTATGGGAGGACTTCTCCGCCAAGCGTACAAAGACGCGACCAGCAAGCCTTGGGGCTATTTAATCGTTGATCTGTCACCACGAAATCATTCCGACTTGAAACTTTGGACTAGCGTCTTCCCTGAAGAGAACCCTGTGGTTTACATTGAATAATAATAATAATAATAATAATAATAATTAGCGCAACATGGCTCCCTTACACCCATCCATGGCTGACTATGAGAGCCGATTGGATAGTTTTAGGCATTGGATTCATCCTTTCCTATCCAAGTTTGCCTGTTGCAGGAACGGGTTCTTTTACACAGGCGTTGGAGATTGGGTGCAGTGCTTTCATTGCGGGATCAAAATACACTCTTGGCGTGAGGATGAGATCCCTGCCGTAGAGCATGCCTTCCATTCACCTAAATGCGATTTGGCTAAAAGAAAACTTTTGGACGTTACTTACTCAGTGGAGACCATACTAAAGCTTGTTGGAAAAGTGAGTGAGTACAAGGCTCAAGTATCCCAACTTACGTCACGTGTAGAGGGCCTACAAAGAAGCGTAAACTTATCCCGACGCCATCACATTCACTGGGCACGTGAACCAAACAGCTTTGCTGCCTTTTCGCTAGATGAGTGTGACGGACCTGGTGGGAGGAAAATAGACGACGACAACAACGTCGACGACGACGACGACGACGACGACGACGACGAGCTGGGCTTTAACTTGAGTCATGTCACTATCTAAGGAAGGAGCATTTTTATCATTGTTTCTTTCGACTCCAAGCAAAATTCAGGCTGAGACATTACTTTCCACCGCCACAAATGAGCAAGTAAAAATGATAAGTGAAATAGCATGGAACCTACTCCATTTACCCTTGAGTCCAAAAGCTAAAAGGGAAGTACAAAAAAACAAAAGGCTACTCCAAAAAATTGGTGATAAAAATAAAAGCGTAAAGGTGAGAGCCCAATTGATCGACAAGAACCAAGGAAGGATAATTGACACTTTTCACTTGGTAAAAGAGCAACTTTTAAGCCTTACTACATGATGAGGAAAATGGTCCTTATCCCATTTGAGCGCTACACTTCCATTCAGAATGGTATGGGGGAAGGAGCTGCTGCTGCCGCTGCTGCGACACTTACCCCTTCCGGCAGTGATCATGGCGCCTTTCCTAGTTTCAACGCTTCTGAGCCCGGCAATGATGCTCCTGCTCCTGCTTTTGCTGCTCCTTCTTCTAAGCCTGATGATGCTCCTTTTCCTAAGCCTGCTCCTTCTCCTAAGCCGGCTCCCCCCGCTCCTTCTCCCGAGACTACAAATGCACGAGCTGCGCCTAAAACCTCACCCAAAAAAAACAAAAAAAGACTTGAACGCAGTGGGAGCAAGCGAGTTCCACCACCACCAGGCATTCCTGTCCAAGGTCAAAAGAGAAAAATCGAGCCTGATTGGAAAGCATTATGGCAACCGAGAGGTTTCTGAAAAAGATTTACTATGATCCTTCTCACCCAGCTGGATTTGGAACGGCGCGGCAATTGTACAAAGAAGCCAAAACTAAAGGAATAAAGTTTGATGATGTGGAAAAATTTTTGGAGGGTGAGGAAACGTATACTATATACAACGAATCCCCTGCACCCAAGCGCAAATTACGCGTTGTAGCAGCCAAAAAAAAATATCAGTTCGATGCTGATAGCGCCCATTTGGTCAAACTGCGTGATAGCAACGATTCCTACCAATATTTTCTTGTAGCCATTGATGTCTTTACAAGGTATGGCTACACTCACCCTTTAAAAACCCTAAAGGGGGTGGAAATGGTCGCAGCATTGAGAACCATATTTAGAAAAGGAAAACCTGATGTGTTTCGCTCCGATGGAGGCCCGGAATTTGACAATAAATGGGTGCACAATTACTTGAAGGAAGTGGGTGTAAAACAGGTGATTACTCGCAACAAGACCCAAGCATCGCTAGCAGAAAGGCTTATAGCTACGATTAAGCACAAATTGACAAAATATATGTATCACAAGCAAACCCACCGTTGGATCGACGTATTACCTCTAGCCACGAAAGCTTACAATCTATCGAGACACCGGATAATTAAGCGCTCTCCCAGCGATGCCTTAACAAGCTCAAACGTTGATTTATGGGATGCTCAGTACGGTCCGAGAAAGAAAAAGAGAAGGAAAGTGAGTAAATACGCGCCTCCGTTTAAATCCATATTTAAATTTGAGGTGGGGGACACGGTGAGAATTTCAAAATGGAGGCACGCCTTTAGTCGAAAATACGACGAAAAATACACCCATGAGCTCTTTATAATCACATCCCGTCAAGCAAAGCAGGCCATTCCTCAATACACCTTAAAGGATTGGAACAACAAGGAAATAGACGGGCGTTTTTTCGAGCACGAGCTTCAGAAAGTCCGTGTGAGTCAAGACACACTCTATAAAGTGGAGAAGGTCATTCAAAAGAAGAAACTCAAGGGAAAGGCAGGTTTCATAGTGAAGTGGCATCACTGGCCGTCCTCCTTCAATAGCTGGGTGTCTGAAAAGGACTTGAAAAATATCAACGAGGCGCAATAATGTATTTATTTTTGTCCTCAAACGACTCAAAAAATGAAGTTCCAGGTAACTCGATCTGGGACTTTACAGTAGAACTTAGGAGTACAACCAATTTCCAGGAGAAAGCATGGGAGTGTGCGTTGATGGAATTGTACATAAAGGGAGTGGAAACATTAAAAGAAGAGCTATTTGTATACTGCAGCCTGTTGGAGTACAGCTCATTGTCTCAGGACCGCTTTCGAAACCTGCTCAAAATCGTTAATACCCCCGGTGAAATAGCTTTACCCTTTTACATGCCCGTTAAACCTGAGAGCACGTGTGATAAGATTCGGATATATATAAAAACAGCAAGTGGAGCAGTTCCCTCATTTGATACGGATGAAGTGAGGTGCACGCTTGAATTGAAAGTGTTAGAATGAGCTTTGTGAGCTACCTACCCGAAAAAGACAAGTGGGAAAATATTAGCAAAACAAAAAAGTCATTTGGAAAAGGAGCAGGAGGCATTGTAGAGGTTAATTCATCGGAGCAGGAAGTTTTGGAGCGAGCCAAAGCTGCTTTATTAGAGGAGAAGAAAAACATGAAGCCTCATTCATCACATAGAAGGGGTACTGTTCGCAAGACGAAAAAGCAACCTCGTAAAAGAACGAAGGGCGTCCAAAAAAAGAGAAAAAAGATCCCGAAAAAACGAGTAACCAAAAAAAGAGCAACCAAAAAAACTTCTGGGAAACGAAAATTTAGACGATAATATTAATAATAATAATAATAATAATAATAATGTCGGCCTCCACATACATATTGAGCAATGCTGATGAGGGAATGACTAAGCGCATGGATATTTTTAATCTGCCTGAGGTCGACACTTCTGTTAGAGAGGTGGACATAGTTGAATTTAAACCCACGAGCGTCATATCGGGAGACTCACCCATTTCCTTCCATGTTCCAAACACCTCTGGTGACTCAATAGACCTACAAAAAATAAGGATAGCTGCAACGTTGGAAATTCACGACTCCGCAGGCAATGTCATAAAACCAACCGTTGACGATGTTACCTTGGTCAACAATGCTTCGGTGTCCATGTTTTCTAGACTGGACATTGCTCTCCAGCAAACTCAAGTCAACTCATCCCTTTCGACTAACTGGGCCTATAAATCTTACATTGACAGGCTTTTGAGCTATGGCCTTTCGGATACTATGAACTGGTTCTCGGCCACTGGCTTCACAAAAGATTTAGCAGGGAGCTTGGATGATCATATATCATTAGAAGCTTTGAATTCGGGTTTGACCGAGCGCCACTCTTGGACGGCCGGGGGAAAATCGGTTCAATTGCTCACGTCCCTATGCAGTGACATTACTGAGCAGGAAAGATTGCTCGTCAACGGTGTTCCTATCAATATTACTCTGTATCAATCGACAGACGCCTTTAGGTTGCTTTACGATCCCAGCGCTCAAACGTATTCACTGACTCCTAAAAAGGCTCCTGCTCAAAAGTCAAAAAAGACCAAGACGGGTGAGAGTGGAGGAGGAGGGGATGGTTCTACTTCTCCCACAACACCTCCCACAACACCTCCACCCCCAGCAAAACCCAAAAGCTATTCGCTTCACATCAAGGACATTACTCTCCTTGTGCCTTTTGTTAAAGTCAACGAGGGTCTATTGCAAGTCCAAAGTAAGCGGATTGAAAAGTCACCTGCTCTCTACCCCATCAATCGCTCCGAGATCCGAACATTCAACATCCCAGCTGGTAACCTGTCCTTTTCTGAAAGTCACTTGTTTGGTGATTTGGTACCCGGAGAGTTGATTGTGGGATTTGTGTCTGGAAAGGCATTTTACGGAGACCCAACACGAAACCCGTTTAATTTCCAATCATTTAATTTATCTCGCATCAGTTTCGAGGTGAATGGTAAATCGGTGCCGGGACAGCCACTGGAGTTGGACTTTAAGAACAAACAAGTGACACGGGCCTACGCGCAAATTTTTGAGAGTCGCGATCCCTCTCAACACGAGAAGCCTAATCTGACCTTGTCTGATTTCTTAGGAGGCTATACTCTTTATGTGTTTAATATAAAACACTTTAGAGGAGAGCCTCTCCTTTCCACAATTAACCGTGGCAACACACGCTTGGCGGTGTCCTTCTCGGAGAAGCTAACAGAACCAGTCTCGTGCATTGTCTATGGAAAGTCGCCAGCTCTGGTCAAAATCGACTCGACTCGACAGGTCTATTACGAAAGCTAAAACATGGACCAAAGCAAGGGAATGAGTTCTTTAGACATAGATCAATGTTTAAAATCAGTCAAAGGCTACCAAGGCGCAATGTCTTTTGAGGAGTTACCATTTGGAAAAATGCTAACCAGAGAAAGGTTTTATGTTGTTAATACAGCTAGACTGTCATTGTCACAAAATGTTATTGGACACTGGACTGTTATATATATTTCAAAGAATAATACTTTTGTAGAGTTTTTTGACTCGATGGGTAAAGATCCGGGTTATTACCACCGGGAAATGTTACAATTCTGTATAGACAATGGCGAGAAATACAAGTACAGCTCTAAAAAGCTTCAATGTAGTGATTCTGCCCTTTGTGGACAGTTTTCGACGGTGTACTGCTTTTTAAAAAGCAAAGAAAATATGTCAATTGAAAACTTTATCGCGTTGTTTACTGAAGACTGTAAACAGAATGAAAAAAAGATTGAATTTTGGAATAAATGCAGTTAAAACATATAACCTTTTGTTTTCGTTGTTACTTACCCTTGTTACAAAGACGTTTCGTTGTCTTTTTCATACAAGACAACCTCCTCGGAAGGGGAGTATCGGACGTTAAAAAAAAGGGGGGTGGAAGGGATATTGCTATTTATAGATCTTCTTTTTTTCCTCCAAATTAAAACGCCTGCGATAATTATAATGATAATGATAATGATTAAAATAGAGCCAGAGGTCATTCCCACAATAAAATTGGTATTATTAGGTAATGGTTTGTCGTGAGGGAGTGGAGTTGTAATATTTTCTGAGGAATTGGTGGGTGTTGATGAAGGGAAAATGGCGGTGGATGACGAGGAGGAGGAGGAGGAGGAGGAGGAGGAGGAGGATTGCTCAGCTGTGGTTGATGGTCTTGTCCATGGTGGCGTGGTTAATGGACTGGTTGTAGAAGGTTCAGTGGGCGGAAGGCTGGTGGTAGTTGTTGTTGTTGTTGTTGTTGCCCTTGTTGTTGTTGTTGTTGCCCTTGTCGTTGTTGTTGCCCTTGTCGTTGTTGTCGTTGCAGGCACGGAAGAAGAAGAAGAAGAAGAAGAGGAGGAGGAGGAGGATGACGAAGGAGGAGGAGGAGGAGGAGAAGAAGAAGAAGAAGGAGATATAATAATACAATCAGTTATAATTTCATAATCCGTCGGTGGTGGTGGGAGAGAAGAACAATTAAAGTCTATTGTAGACTCGCTGAGATCCAAAATTCTTATATTTTTGTAATCACTGGCAAATTTCTCTTCAAAATTTATAATGCGGCATTTGCGGAATATAAACTCCTCCATCCCACCTGCAAATTTACATTCTGCGAGTGGGTTTATATGCTCACTACTACACTCAACTCTCCTTTGTTCGTTGATACATCGACAAGCGGTCCAACATCGTGGTGAACTTCCACATTGAGAAAATTTTTCAAATTGTCCAAGAACACAATGGAGAAATAAAAACAGATATATGATGCAACGTGCCGTCTTCATGGTTATTTTTCTGATTTGATGTTGTTGTTCGTGTTGTTCTTATTATTCAATAGACTTTCAAAACACTCCTACTAACATTTTATATGACAATGCAGACCTACACAATCCACTTATCGATCGATAGTTTAAACTTGCCCTTACATCAGCTAAAAACTACTCCATCAAACCCATTTTGAATCTTTCTATTGTCTAAGACATTTAACGTCAATCAATCCTAATCAATCCTAATCAATGAAACAAAGCAAAAATACTTGACCGATATCAAAAGGTTCCTTCTACGCTGGGCAAAGGGTAGTCACCACGACCGCTGCCATTTTGCATAAGCTGCCGCCATTTTGTTAGACCCCGCACGGTAGTCCACATCGCAGTCCTTTGTCGCGGTGAAAATAAGCTTAAGCCGACATCCTTTCCCCTCTCCTTTGAAGGCTATTTGCTGTGATATTGACTCACAAGAGATAATCTGTGCTCTTGTTTAACTTTGGGGGGAAAGAAACAAACAAAATTTCTTGTTACAACGTCCCACATGCTGTAATGGCCGCCGAGATGAAAGCTGATACGGGGCGAAAGGTGTTTATAAATGGGTATTTTCATATTTAGACCCCTCATCGGAGGGAAAAGACGCGGACAAATACATATTGATTTTATAAGACGGCATAAAGCCCTTATTTAATACGTATTAAGTCTTTAGTTAAATCAAATCTATTTGGTCGTTACTGCGTAGCAGCTCCCCTGTTCTTCCCTGGTGGCGCTTTTTGTAACAACTATCCCTCCCGCGCTACACTGTGGCTTTTCATTTCTACTGTTGCGTAGGGTCATAGACTGTCTATACAAGCAAAATACACGTCTGAAATGCACCCTTTTATAAAGCAAATTGGTAGAAAATAGGTATTGATAAATGAAAAGCATTTCAAAGAGATAAATAAAGACGCAATGGACTTTGTTATCCGTCTCGGTATAAATCCGGTAATCAGCCATGACCTCGTATGGTGCGATTTGCTTGAATGCAAGTTTAAACGTCTTGAGATAAAAAATCACGATAGCATTATGAAAAATCAATAAGGTTGTCAATCAAATAGATTTAGGCTCAAAGGTAAAATTATGACTACAATTTTAATGTAAGGTCTAATGTTTACATATCGAGGTCAGTGTTGTGCAGGACTGCATTCCTCCCTTAGCGCCAAAATACCATATCGCACCATCGCCATATACCACCCTCGCCTCATCATCACCATAGATCACCGCCATTTTTCGCCATTATTCTTTTTCTTGGCTCATCAGCTCATCAGCTTAAGGAATGAGGATCATCCTCCTTCTCCCCATCGCGATCATCATCATCAACATCATTATCCTTCATCTTCCCCTTTCGCTGGCAACTAACATATGCTCGCCCTGCACTTGCCACCTGTTGAGGAGCGAAGTTAGATGCGACAGAGTGAATGTCGGAACGATAGTCAGAGAAAGCACCGACCTTTTGTGGGTAAAAAGCCTTATAATAGGAAGAGTTACTGGAGCTACCTTAGACAGAGAAACCTTTAGGGACATAAACATCAAATTCCCTAACCTGTCTAAGGTAGCTTTTACCCACATTAGGTCGGTGGTTTGCTCTGACTTGGGCTACATCAGATCACGACGTATTATTTCTTCATGCCCTAAGGTAATCATAATTTAATTATTTTATTTATCGATATTGATATTGTACATAAAATATCAATGGGGGGAAACTACATTAAACTAGGGGTATGTAGCTACATGTTGACATAGTATCAGTTGCTCCTGCAGCAGCAGCAGCAGCAGCAGCAGTGTGTGTGTGTGTGTGTGTGTGTGTGTGTGTGTGTCTGTGTGTGTGTGTGGGTATCAACATGCTTTTGTACAGGGGGGAGACTTATTTATTTATTTATTTATTTATTTATTTATTTTTTAACAGATCACACCAACTCCCACTACTACCACCACTACCTCTACCTCTACCATCACCACCACCACCACCACCACCACCACCACCTCCCAGGACGAAGAGCTAACAACGTCGACCCCCACCCCCACCGACCAATCTCCAGACACTACCACCACCGCCCAGGAAACTACATTAGAAGAAGAGACCTCTACAACGTCCATCTCCACCCCCGCCGACCAATCTCCAGACACCACCTCCACCTCTCTCACCACCCAGGAGGAGGAGGAGGACGACGAACAGGAAAACAGGACCCAGGACGCCACCACCACCACAGACGCCACCACCACCACCACAGACGCCACCACCACCACCACAGACACCACCACCACAGACACCCCCACCACAGACACCCCCACCACAGACACCCCCACCACCACCAACGAGGGCGACTATATTGACGAATCGACGACCGCAAAAGATGGAGGGAACAATAAGGATGGAGGAACAGGCGCCATTCCTGAGGATAGACATCAACATTCACTTTCCTCAGGAATGTCATCTGTTCCTCCGGACGGACTTTCAGGGGGAACTGATGAGGGAAGTAAGGCAAGGGACGATGGGGGCCTTCGTCGATCAGAGGGAAGGGGTGCTGCGCCTCATCATAGCGGGGGGAGGGCAGCACCTCTTTCTCCAGTGGACAAGATTAGAAAATTGGTGAGAAAAAAACAAAAAAAAACAAACTTATTTTTAATTTTTTCCAACATTATTTGCAATTTTCATGCTGTTTTTTGTATTCATTCCAAATAAACTTGTATATAAACTCGTATTTTAAGTCATGTATTATATATATGGATTATTTTTTTATTTTTTCAGACCAAGAAAGTGGACCGTTTCGTCCTAAGCGGCAAAAAGATCGCCGCGAAAACAGTCAATGTTTTAACTAAGGTAAGCTATTCTCCACAGTCATGCTTTAGTGCACACGACCCCCCAACATAAAAGGACCACTTTTCACTATGTATAAGCGGGAGATATTCGTGGCCGAGTTGGTTTGGGCGCTGGGTAAAAGCTTAGGAAAACACTTAGTCCCAGGGTCGGCGGTTCGCAGCCCCCATCTTCCCCCTTCAAAAGCGGGGTTGCTTGCTCCGTCGGGAGGTATCGCATGAGTTGGTAACGAATTATGCTTATAACTAAACGGGCACAGTTCGCACTGGAATTTCCCCCCACCCTCAGTGAGGTTGGCTCACATTGGTACCAGCGACCACCAGAGGTATTATCTGGATGCTCGCATTGGAACCGACGAACAGAGGTATTATAGGGGCAGTTACCACTACCAGAGGTATTATCTGGCTTGATGCAATTGGCTGTTCTGTAGTTTGTAAGAATTCTCCCCCATCAGCTCACCTCATTGGGACTGTATCAAAAAATTAGTGTGGCTTACCGCCAAATTCCATATACAGCATTGAAATTAATAGACTTTGTCAATGCGCTGGTTGTGGGTTCGTCTAGTGTGAGGATACCACAGTTGATAAAACTTCATAAAGTTCATAGAAGTTCATAGTTAAGAAAAGGATCCAGATTCCTAACAATTCCTACCCCAAAACAACTAGGTCACGAAAATCTCCTTTTGATTTTGTTTAAACAAGGCTTAGTATAAAGCCAACTTTTAACGCGGACTAAGAAGGGAGAATTGTATGGCTTAGTCGGTAAGGCGTAGCGCCTAGGTTAGGTAGGCGCGAGAAAGTCCTCCTCATCGTCCTCATCCTCACCGTCGTGGGTTCGCGCCGCACAAACCACTGCATTCGCATTGTGTTGATAAGGGCGTAAAGGAACTAAGGTCACTCACCACTGCATTCACCTTCGCCCGCTATCAGATTGAAAGATGGAAATGGGGAGTCGGTGATTGTTAGAGGGGTGGTGGAGCCTTAATGTGCTTCATCTGTGATTATAATAAAGAGTGACTCTCTCTCTCTCTCTCTCTCTCTCTCTCTCCTGTATGAATTGCACTGTGATACAAGCACTTCGAATCAATCAAAGCCAATCAATCTTAATAATTGATGCAATTAAAAAAATTGTTCACTTGTTCACTTGGCAATATGTGCAACGTTCTACCATCAAGTCTTAATTAATTAGCCATACAAACAAACAAACAAAATAAAAGAAGCATCAGAAATAATACTAAGCCATACAAATCTCCCTTTTATTTAACGCTGACCTATTCTTATATTCTATAATTTCAGAAAGACGGACCTAGCCTCACCGACATTAAAGACTTACTGGGCGAAGTGAAGGGCGAAATCGAAGACGTCAAGGACGAGGTCGAGGAAGTAAAAGAGGAGGTCGAAGAGGAGGACTCCTCATGGTCTCTCTTCACTTCTACCGGATCCTTTCTTACTTCTCTTTTTGGTATATTTTTTTACTTTTTCGGCGTTTTTTTATACTACAAAAAAAAACTTCAAAAAGCTAAAAAACAAAAAGAATCTAAAACAATAGAAATGGAAAATTACGTTCATTCTAATTTACGGCGCACCCTTTCGGACCCAACCCTCTGCTCTCCCTTATTGAATGAACAAAATGAAAATATTTTTAAAGAATTAGCCTATTCGACCATTCGTAAAAGTATTCATAATAAAATGTTTCCCGGTGGACGCACCTCATTAACCACCCCTTATAATCCTAAAGTCGCCCGTTCTCGCCCTATTTTAGACCACGGTGCGTCCTTCATCGATACATTTACAAACTCGCAAACAGACCTTTATGAACACCCCATGCCATCCTTCTCCGCTCCCCGTTTAGACCAAAAGCAGCTTAGAAAAATGATCCCCAAATTGACCGATTTGACGCCCTCACCACCACACGAGCAAGAAACATCCTTTATCATCACCCCCGAAATTCACTCCACCGCGCACCTATATGATGACGTTGCTGCTCCCCTAACATACGTTACCCCTCCTCCTCCTCCTACAACTCCTGTCCCTTCCACCTCAACCCCTTTTGGACAAAATTATAAAAAAACAAAAGTTCCTCCCCCCAAAAAATATTATCCCCCCGGTGAGGATACGCCCAAAACATGTATAAACAAATTTGTATCCTCAGCCTCTTTCCAAATTTCACCCCCAAAATAAAAGGTCTGTTCTCGAGTTTGTGCGCAATATACACATAACGCAATAATTCTTTTTTCAAAATTTTATTCAACAAGCATAAGCATTCCAACAGGATTCTTTTTGTTCCTTAGCTTTTTGTCATATTAGAAAATTCAAAATTATCATAAGTTATCACTCGACCTATTATCAATGTTATTCATGTGATATTTTGTTACTTGTTGCGCATACAGTGTTATAGCCAACTTATTAGTCTACTTATACATTTATATATATATTATATGTAGGAGTGACAACCTCCCAGGTTATAAAAATATAACATTTCTTTTACGTATAGAGTGCTATACAGTGCTTATACCAACTTTTTAGTCTACAGTCTTTTACAGTTTTACAGTCTATAGTAAGGTAGCTATGGCAGTATTATATTTATGCCATTTTGGAGTGACGACCTCCCAGGTCATGGATAGTTTAACAAGCAGGACTTTGTCTCAAGCTCTCCATCTCATAAATAAAAGTTCATTATCAAAATATATATATATATATTGGTGTTTAATTCCCTTGTTTCAAGTCACTTTTTACTTCTTCCGGAATAGCACTAATATCCGAAAAGGATGCCATGTCTGGTATTTCAGCCCATTTTACCTTGAGCACATGCTCCACAGCACTCAAAGTAATGTCGTCTAAGGCGTGTAATCCGTAGTGGGAGTAGGTAGTAATAATCTTTTGTGTGGTCTCTATCAAGTCATTTGAATCTAATGCCAAATGAGCGCAAGATATATCTCGCTTGCTCACACTTCCCAAAAGCACTCCCATACACCCCCCTTCATGAGCTGCTTGTCCGCCGCTGCCTTGCACGCATCCGATACAATTTGCTGCACGAATTTGATTGTAGTCCCTCCTTAGCATAAAGTCATACACAATTCCAATAAGCTCTTCACAGGAGGGGTAAGAAAATTCCTCTGATTTTGTCTTTGTCCATGCGTCGGGAAAGTAAGGCTTAACACCCCGCAAAAAATCCTCAGAAGCGTTAATGCAGTTTTGCTCACTCAAATATTTGCTATTGTCAGATGAGTTTAAAATGTCTTTCTCACCATCGTACATATCCCAACTAAAGAGGCGAAATGTTTTAACTCCTGCTGCTGCTGCTGCTGCTGTGGCTGCTGGCTCCCAAATATTTTTCTTTTTGCTAGGGGGTGAAAATGAAAATGTACTCCCCCGTCTCTTAGGTGCGCAGGCTGCTCCAAATATCCCCCCTGATGTACCCGCAACTCGCCTGGGAGAGGATGGAGCGGGAGAGGCAGAAAAAGCCTTAAATGATCTCGCCAGCTCTCTTGCTTCCTCCAAAGACAAGTTAAACCATGACCAGCCATAAAAGCAATCGCCTTGTTCTTTTTTCTTAGAAATGGTCAGGTAATCTTTTCCTTGAAAGTCCTTTTTAATGCACGTCCAGCCATTTCCACAGTCCGCTTCTTCCCCACCTAGGATTTGAGTCATAAAGCCAACAATAAGTTCCACTACGGCGAAAGGCATAAATAAATTCCGCGTGGAGCCATCAGCTTTGGTTCTGGAAAGTTTAACGTTTTTGGTGCTCTCCCTTTTAAGGGTAACTTTCTCGCTTAGTAAAAGCTCCATGTTTGACGTGTGTTGCGTTCCAAGGTTGATAGTAAACTAATCCTTTTTGATAAAGGTAACACCTATTTATAGGCAACTATATAGGGTCTGAAACAAACTTAACTGCTCGACCAAATCCCGGCGTTTTATGAGACCCAATGCAAGGTTTAATTCTTCCATCATTTGCTCGCATGATTTTAACTCAAAAAAACACTTGGAGCACCATGCTTGGAGTAATTCATTCGCAGGGCATGCAGACATTGCTCTTATCGATATTTCTTGCTGAATCTCCTCCATTTTATAAAATGGCACTCCCAAATGTATACCCACAATTTTCCAGTTGCCGTAAATTCTGGAGGCGATTTGACTCATAATGTCCGGGCACACGGATCCTTTGACTGCGTAATGAGCCATCAAAATCTCACACAGATCACGGCGTTCGCTCTTCTTAAGTGCAAAGTAAAGCTGCTCATATGCTTGCCTTTCAATATTGACGCCTTGGCGCCACAATAAAATCATTCTCAATGGCGCATCATTTTTAAACATTCCACGTATAATTTCATTACACCTCAAAAAGGGTGCCAAAGTAAGCCAGTCAGCGCCCAACTGGTCGAATATAAACTTTAATTCAGTCTCAAAAGTTAAATTAGAACTATCTGCTCGATCGAATGCTTCAACCACACATTGCGATTCAGTACTTGAACTAGAAGTTGAACTAGCCATTTTTTCTTCTTTTAAAAGTCCAAAAACCGAGCTACAGGTTTTCCGTAACAGCAAAAACACCGGCTACAGCGAACTGAATTAGGAGGTGACAAACGATTAGTTAATTCAGCTTTAATGGCAAACAGGTGATGAAGACCACGGTTATTACAGCAGCGCGAGGGGTAGGAGGAAAAAACACCTTTCGCAGACTTCAGCATGGACCCACACAAGCATTCGATCCACTGTCTGTCGGGCTCACCAGGTACCAAAGTTAAGTCTTTTCTCCAACTAGCATTGAACCAATCAGTCTCATTCCACGATGAGTAATTATTCAAATAGATAGCCAAGCTTGTGTGTCTGCATTGAAGACCGGTCTCATCAAAAATAAGAAGCGGAGCTAATTTCATATAGCTCCCTGCTATTACAGATTCCTTGGGTATGTCTTCATTAAAATAGAAAAATGCTCTGTAGCAAATTTCTTCATTTGAAAAGTTCATACACTCAAAAATATATCCCGAGGGTAAATCCACGACGCCGGCAGTTTTTTCAATAATTCTCTCAGCAAACTGATGAGCCAAATGCGTTTTTACCCTGTGTCTAACATTCACAGGAAAAGCCTGCTTAAACAAAAGGTTTACGCCAAGCCAGGGATAAGGAAAAATCCATCGAGTCGAATCAGGTCTTTGTTCAGCTTTTTCCTTGCTCATGGAAGAAATAGAAATATAAAATTTCTTAAATCGAGCCACATTCAGAAAGTTGCTAACCCCTTCAGAAGGCTTTTCAACGACTTTGCGCGATGACAAATAGGGTTTGTCGCCCGCCGAAACTTGAGTGGCCATGTCTTTGCCCATGCCTAGGTCTTTCGGTCAGAGTTTAAGTGCGGAATTTCTTATGTCACGGCCGGACAGCGCACAGACAATGTCAATGAACAAAATTCTTAACTGTCGGCTATGGTATTTATACGTACCCTAAGACCACACCCTAGCTCGACATTTTGTCGAGGGTTCTGTCAACAAAAAACGTCTCTTCATTCTCCCCATCGTCATTAGCATATTCAGCCAAAAGGGTGAAACCGTCTAAAAGTAATTCACTTTGAATTAGCCTTCGTCTGCTGTCAGTTCGTGAGGTATTTAGTCCGAAAATTTTATATCCATATCGTGGCATTATGTGTTTCTTCGAGCGGATTCTATATATAGAGGATTTATCACCAGTTCCATTTCCACTGCGCCTCATTGTTAATATTCAAATGGATTATATTTATTCTTTGCATTTTATATACTTGCATTTTATATACTTGCCGTGAGGCTTGCCGTGAGGCTTGCCGTGTGGGGATTTGGGGATTTTAATTTGTGTTACATTACGCTCAGCACTTTGGATTACGCTCTGGGCTTTGGACTAAGTTTGGATTGTGAACTGTGTTTCATGGACTGTACCCTTACTGTGGATTACGCTCAGCACCAAATTGAATTTGTTTGTTGTTTTTTCATTTTTCAGATTATTCAAAGCCTTTATCCATCCATCCAACCAACCAACCAACCAACCAACCAACCACTCACTCACTCACTCACTCACTCAGTCACTCACTCACTCCCTCAGTCACTCAACCAGCACCACCACCACCACCACCACCACCACCACCACCAGCAGCACCAATTACCCACCACCAGCACCAGCACCACCAATTACCCACCACCACCACCACCAATTACAACAAGAATTATGGCTGCCAACCGTCACGTTTCAGTTAATATAAGTGTGTCTGAGGGAGCACAAATGCTCCTGAGCCTCAGGGGGGAGGAGTATGTGGAGACCCCCGCCTCCCCCGACTCCACCGATCGCCACATGCCTCCTTTGGAGGCTGCCAACTCCCCAACTCCCCAACTCAGGTGGGACGAGGAGGAGGAGCGGGAGTGGCAAAGGCGGGAGGAGAGGCAGGAGCGGGAGCAGGAAAAGGAAAAGGAGGAGGGGGAGATAACAGACGAAGAGGAGCAGGAGCAAGGAGATCGGAACGAGGAGGAGGAGGAGGAGGAAAACGTGCAGCAGGAGGAAACATCGGAGTCATCGGAGGGGGAAATGGAGGTTGAAAGCTTCTTACCCCCCTCACCTGCTAGCGAACGACGCAACCCAAGCCCCAGACCATCTACATCTTTTAGCCCCCCACCTCTCGACTGCACCCGTGACCCAACTGATCCATTTTATGATTATCCTTTCGACCCTAACAATGAAGAAATTATCCGCGAATTGCTTGGGCATACGGGTGCTGGAAGTGAGGAAGCTAGGTCTGGGGCTGAAGGGGAAGCCCCAGCTTCAGCAGCTAGGGCTGAACAAGACGAAACTAGAAATGGAGCTGGGGCTGAACCTAACATCCCCCCAATCAACTTCGTTCGAGAAGTCACCATGCACGATGAGGCTGGGCCCCTGGTAAAGGCAAGGCCAGGCTATTTCGTAAAGATGCATGTGTTCCCCACCGGTGAGCTAAACAAGTTCACCATGACCTTCGAAATAACACCCGAGGCGTCCTTCCAAATTACAGCATCACCGGTGGGAAATTCAATTTGCATCATTACTAAGCCTGGCAGTCACATCACACAAACCAGGAAAATCTCAGCAACAGAGTGGCGAATGTGGATGAGGGCTCCCTTCTTCCAAACGGAAGACAGGAATAGGGAGTTGGGGGTGTTTCACATGCACATCCCCCCGATCAAATTTACCTGGTATCCAGAAAGCAAAATGTGGTGTATCGCTGACAAAAGTCCAATGTCAGAACGCAAGTTTGTCCTGGATACCTGTACACGTAAGTTCGGCTCGTGCTTCGAGTGGAAGAAGGGGGCCATGGACCTCATCATGGAAAAACGGTGGCCGTAAGTTTTTGTTTTACTCATTTTATTTTTTTACTTTATTATCTACTCATTTACACGTCCCGCACATATCAATTTTACGCAACATATTTTAATAAATATAAATTATAAATAGTTATACGTAGCTAATTCACATCCTTTTTTTTCTAGGGAAATCATCCGATATTTTCACCGGTAAATGGTCCCCTTCCTCCACTCGAAGATCTTCATTCGCCTCTCTCTCTTGCAGCATGGTGACTTTTTCGTATTTCATATTTCATACACATTTTCATATCATATCATTCCATATCATTCCATATCATTCCACTAAAATAAATAAACAAATTAAACAACAGGTAAAGTTAAAAGTTTATGTTTTATTATTATTATTACGTGTTTAAGTTATTGAGTTTTCTATTTATCGCCATATATAATATGACGAGCAAGCAATATGTACATATATGCCATATATAATATGACAAAAGGTTATATAGCACCACAAAAGCAACAAGGCATGATAATAATAATGATAATAATAATCAAGGTATAATCAGGATATAATAATCATATAAGGTATATAGTCCGGGCATATAACACAAATAAAGTCCGCAAAGGCGAGAGCAGAGGCAGGTATAGTCCGGGTATCACTATCCAAGCACATTTACAGCAGTAGCAGGTATAGTCCGGGTATCACTATCCAAGCACATTTACAGCAGTAGCAGCAGCAAGGCACAGGTCAAACGACAAGCGAGAGGGTGGAGATCCAACATCCACAGGTGCAACAGCATCAAAACCCTGTTAAAAAAAATTTTTTTTTGTAAAATACACCACAAACTTTTTTCATAATACTTTATGGTGTTATGTGTTATGTCAATAAAATGTTAAGTCAAGTGTAATAACAATACAATATAAAGTCACAAAGAGTCAAGTCAAGTGTAATAACAATAAAAAGATGAAGTGACAAAGTCTTAACTCACAGTCAGATCTTACAAGGAGGTGATTGCGTAATTCGCCCTCCTCCCTCCTTTCACAGTAAATCACCGTTCCGGCAGCCAAAAAACCAAACGCCCATTGCACACCTTGGTGGTATACGGAGTAATTCCAGCCAGCGGTCACATAGGGCACGTCACTCTCACCGATAAGGACATTTTGAAAATAAACCTTCACAATCACATCCATCCCATCAAAGTGGGCATTCATGGTGTGATGCAACTGGACTCTGTATCCATCTTCCGATGCGTATGACATGTATACCATTCTGCAAAAAAAAAAAAATTCAATAGGCATCAATAGGTATCAACCAGCGACCAACGCTATCTCACCGAGCCAGCCCCCCGCCGGCGGCCATAGCTCGATTTCAAAACCATATCTCACGCGAATCTCACAAATATTTCACATGAATCTCAGCTCAAATCAAGCGCATACAAGCCACTAAAGCAACTCCCTTAGTATTCTTGGTATATTCATAAACATGTATCAACACAAATTAAACATGCTAATCAACACTTACTTGACTTTCTTCGGTTATGAATCTGGGAGTCTGAATCTGGAATCTATCCTCGGCTGTTGTTAAAAAAAGTCTCAAGATGGCGAACCTAAGCTATTTTTAGCTTTCAAATGCAGCAATATCTGCCTCCAAGTTAATTTCCTCTCTCAATCGCACCCCGAAAGATAAGGCTCGAGCCGGCAAAGGTAGCACCCAAGCGCCCTCGGACGGTGTCAACGCGAGCAACGACTCCAACACGGGAGAACAGGCCACCACCTCATCAGGTCAAGGCAGTGGAAATGAAACACCTGGATCACCCCAGCGCACCGACCTAGGAACTTTCCCACACCACCCCAGTCCATCTTTTATCCTCCCCCTCTATCCCATATAAATAATCTCCCTCTAAAATTATTCTTCATGCTTTTTTTCAAACCATCTCTCCGATCCCCCTCATATCATCGCGACTCAAGATACTGTAAGTAGTATAGGGAAATGGGGAACCAGCGGATAACCGCTATACACAGCTCTATACACAGCTCTATACACAGCTCTATACACAGCTCTATACAGCGCAACTCACTCCTCTCTCCCTCTCTTTCCCCACCCCTCTCTTTCCCCACCCCTCTCCTCTCCACACCACCACCACCACCACCACCACCACCACCACCCTCTCCCCCACCCATATCCCCCTACCAACGCGCTACGCGCGCCCACGCGTCTCTACTGCGTCTACCGCGCGCCCTCTCACCGCGTCTACCGCACGCTGCCTGCCGCGCCGCGCGTCGCGCGAGAAAATGAGTAACCTGTCAATCAAATCGACCAAAATCTCTACCATTTCCTACCATTACTCACAAAATCCCGGGTTGACGGTGGTGAGTACTACTACTCATAATATCAGAAATTATATCTCTAACATATATACATAATATTAGAACGTTTATCCTTGAAGATTTTGCCTCTAAACACTTAAACAGAACAGGAACATTAAATACAAGTATTTGAGTCAACTTAAAAACCTAAACAAGGGTAAAGAATGTTATATATATTCTAGATATAATGAGTTATATAATGTGTATAAATACATTATAATGTGGGCAGAGGGTCAATGACCTATCACCCTTGCCGCTGCCATTATTATTACCATTACTGAATGGTTATTTGGCTGTAACTTTTCTTCTAGTTAGAATATTTTCACCAAATAAAAGGTGTTATGATCCTTATGTCGAGACCTATCAAGTACAAAATAGTTCAATACATTATGTGCATATTTGTTTTATCTATTTCTAATTTAAATACTCATTTATGTAGAAATATGTACCATTATTCGTCATGCTATTTTTAGCATTTTTTTCATATTTGGGATCTATTTTCGACCCCCCTGTAAACAAATTCCTAATTATCAGAATGGTTCCAAACTTGGCAGTTTAATGTGCATATATATAAGATTGATAGAAAATAAAAAATCAACTGATGAATGTAAAAAAAAATTTTGGGTACTCAGGGGGTGTCTAGGGGCCCAAATGTTGTCAAATTGGTGGAAATGGCCATATATAGACTATCTCTTTTACTTTATTATACCATATTATACCATATCTTTATCATTTATTTGTCATTTTTCTCAGTCTAGTACAGGGCATGTGGTATTTGATCTAAGGGTTTGGACCTATAGAGTGCACAGCATTTAAATAAAATTTATTTAAATGCTTTGCACTTCAATTTAATTTACACTTAAATATTATTGATAATAACATATCCCGGCGTGCACAAATCATATTTGGAATTGAAATGTTCGCGCGGCCCTGTCGCGCGTTGCCGATGCGACCCATGTTTAGCTTTACTATACATAGAACTGCAGCCAATGTTAGGCGTGAACGCGCAGGCAGGCAGGCAGAATGGTAGTCGTGTCATCGGTGCGTGCTGACGCTGGTCAGGCCGCAGTAATTTAAAAATTGTCAGCGGGTTTTTTAAAGCCTGTTTCTGCGATTCAGTTGCAGTCCTAGAAGTTTGAATGATAGGTTTCATTAGACAATATCTTACTTAGTGTATTCAGCCTGCAATAGCCTACTATTGGGCGAGCGTTTCATTAGTTTATTCCATCATTCTTGCTGTGTTTGTCCACTATTGCTTGCCTGTCCCAAGAACGGGTGGCATGTATGAGGGTGCATTTGATTGACATCCAAGCAGCGACCAAGCCACCTCACACTTTCACATAGACAACAATGGGGGTGTTTTATTGTTGTGTGTTGCAACATGAAACAGAAACAATACACAAATGAAATTATATCACTTATAATGCTTTTTTAAATACATGATGTAGAATATTTATGGTGTAAAATGCCACATAATATTAATTTGGGTGCTGACAAATGAAAGATTTTGTAAAGACAAACCAGTAAATCATGACGCCACCTGGTGAAAACAAGTTGAACTAAGCCTGTGGCAAGATGAGCCAGATTTTAACTTGAGGGTGTTTCATCTAGTTAAAGAAACCGCTAAAACCGGTGATATATTTATTGTACAATGTTGGTATTTTGGGAATTAATAGTACACCTAGTCAGCTGTCTAAAACAGTTTCCTTATTCTAGATATTTAAAATGTGTCTTCCACAAGAACTAACAGCTCGTATGAACGACCTTATTTGTATCAAGTGTATCAAATTCCAACACTGGATATTGAATGTGTCTGCATTTCTGAGGTCATCCTCAAGAAGTATATTTAATTACTTCATGTGTGTTTGTCCATTGAGGGTGTTTCATATATAGTTATAGAAACCACTAAAACACGGTGATGTATTTATAGTACAATGTTGGTATTTTGGATGTAATATATTACACCTTGTCAGCTATCTAGAACAGTTTTCATATTCATTATATCTCTGGATAAACCATATCTGCAAAGAGATATAGGTATAGTATAAATACAGTAATATATATATCATATTTCATGCATTTATTTTATTTTATATTTATCTTTTATATATGTCATTGTTACATAGCCAGCAAACCAACCGGAAACCGGACAATAATGAACATACAAATAACCTGGCATGAACAACTATATATCTGCCACTTTAGACTCACCACTCTGACACCCATACTGATCAGCACAGAGCGTTCTGGCCGCGCTAATGGTTCAAATAAAAAATGCGGGTAGCAGGGGTAGCTAGGTGATAAAATAGTAGGCAATGCAGTGCGTTCCGGCCGCGTAAACGTTTTAATACAAAAGAGCGTGCATGCTTTTCAGTCATAGGGGTGGGGGGACAGCACAGCGGCCAAGAGTGGTGAACGCAGTGGCAGACAGTGCCTGCATATAGGCCGCTGAGGTTTCCTATTTGGTCGCGCAACCCTGCTGGCCTTGTGTGCGACGGGATTATGTACATTGAATGATTTTTTAAACAAAATGATCTCATAAAAATATCACTGTATCGATAAGGAGTGTACGATTTTACAATTATTTTACCAATTGTACTAGTCTTTTTTCATTCCTTTATTCAAATGGTCTGTCATCTGGGTGCGAACAACTCTAAACATAATGCAATAAAGTGAAAGAATAACAATCATCTCATACTTGTTCTACAGAACATACAGAAGCTAATCTGGCTTTATGCGACAGGGATAAATCCTAGATTATAGAAATAGGCTCAAATATCCGAATCGTGTATGGTTTTGCGATGGTGACTCACAAACATTTCAATGTGGTGAAATATATATTTTTCAGTAAGGCAATGACAAACATTATTTCATAAAAAGCATAAAGTAAATCTCCAACTAATAAATTTCAACAATTCTTTCAATAAACATAGTCCAATAATCCAAATATAAAAATAATCGTGGAACTGCAACAACAGTGGTATTATTGCCACGCCCCCTTGCTAAGGGATCCCGTATGACGTCATAGTCATCTCGTCGATAGCGACCACGCCCGCATCGCCACCAAGGAAATCTGCTATGTCGTCATCACTGCGCCAGCCAATCACTGCCTAGCTCTGCGCGACACACCTTCCTTACTGGTTCGACACGGGCCACTCTTGCTCCACTCGCCTATCAGGCAACACCTCGCTCGCTCAGCGCGGAAACTTTAAACTTACTGCTGTTTCACAATGTCTGATAGTGTCTGTTTACCTACCTTATTCTCGAGCTATTGCTTCTGTGATTCTTGTTAATATGTTATGTATTTGTGGATATCGATTGGGATATTTGATTATTACAGCTTCTGGCTGTTCTGGCCAAACCTATGTCACTTGTCATCTCTTTATTCCTTAGCAAGCGTCGGCATATATGTATATCAGCTTCCTAAGCACTTTTTTTTATAAGCAATTGAGACATCAATACGAATGAGGCATACCCAATTCAGAAAAAGACTTTTTTGTTAACTTCTGTCTTACCACTTATTATATTATTATCATTATAACCTGGAAGATAAATATCAATTGAGACAATAGTTAAGAATTAAAATAACTGATGTGGTGGCCCAATCATTTTTCAGAAAATACTAATTATCATATTCTATATTAAAGCCAATATGATCAAGTAGTACCTTGGGTTAACACAGTTTCTATACAGGAAATCTCACTCAACATGAATTGATTTAATCATTTGTGTGACAATGTTCGAACTTTACATTTACCTGACATCAATCTTCTGCATAAACTAGAAATAAATGAATGTAAACTGTTAATAATACTTGATAATTTGTTCCTACCAGGGTAGCGGCTGGAAGAGATGTGTTGTCTTATACGACACATAAGCATGTCGACCCATTTGTCATTTCTCCTGTAATTTATCAAAGGCAAATAAAAGATATTCTATTCTATTCTATTCCAGTGATGACGATGATCATGATGAGGAAGTAGATGAGGTAGATGGTGCCGGACCATTTGCCACCAGTGAAGATGAGGTAAGTTCAAGAGGATTATGTAACCACAAACAGAAGTAAAGTGAAACTTTGACACTCCGTCATGTGATGTGTTTCATGAAAGTGAGTCACAAGTCGCAAAATTGATATTTTTCAAAGTTATTTATTCACATAATCTCTGAAATGTTACTATTTTGGGGGTGTTTAGTACTACTAATTTTTTTTTTTTTTTTTTAGAAAAATTTTATTTGCGATCATTGTCGGGTTTACCCAATAATTTCATGGTACACAAATGGCAAAACATATTCATATGTACAGGATTTAACATTAACAACATTAGTGATAATCATTACTTTAGGGTATTCTTTGACACGGCCTCCGGTCATCTGGTCACGTGACAGTGCATCTTGGCGAGCAGTGGGCCGGGACTTGGGGGAATCCGGCCCTTGACGACCATAGCAACCCAGCTTAAAATCTCTAACTTTCCCCCTTGATATCTTAAAGTATACACATTTGTCGGCTAAACGGAACAAGCGACTGCAATGTATGAACTATAATTGATATATCAATGTAAGATCATAGTATTTTGACCCGTTTATGTATGGTTTCAAAGGGATTGAAAACAGGTAGTTTAGCGTTAGCGCCTATGAGACTCAGCTCTTGTATTCACCCGAGTTTTTGCCGCCGATCGCAGCGCCACCTGTAAATACCCGGATTCTCGTCTCAAAGAATACAACGAGAACCCTACACGATGGCGAGGCCATATTCTATATTTCACTCATTAGACAATCCAATATTTATACAGGATATACAACCCAGAGTTGGGGGAAAAAATCTTTTTTTTGTGATTTTTTGCCTTTGATGCAATAAAAACAAATATTAAGAATACATACGAGTAAAAAAGGATGATTGTACATTTGCGCAGTTTTGACCACAAGTATATTCAATGTATGTAGATATTCTTGACAAAATAAAGATCTATGTGTATATTCGTGTGTTTGTTATGAATCTTGCCTAAGATCTTTCCAGTGAGATGTTCTGCCCGCGTTGTTTCGACTCTGGATCTCTTCCAGGCTTAAGTACTAGGGATATTTACTATTAATATAATCGTGATCGTATAAAGTACTTTTCCGCGCATAAGTATCAGTTATATCTCTAGCAGGGAGAATGGAGGAAAGAATCCATGTCCGTGTCTAGGGCCAATGGGAAATAATATTCTAAGTGTTAATCGCTCATCCGGATATAATAATATGAAGAGAGAGTACTTTTGTGAGTTCAGTTTTATTCAGAATCCATCCTAGAAGTGAGGTTGAGGTCCGTGGTCCCAACCTGATGAAACAACAATTCCTTGTGGAAGACATAATTATTTGAACAAGTAAATGAAGGTGTTTCAACATAAAATGAGGAACATGTGAATAATTATAAAGATATGATAAATATAATATTCAACATGAAGTAGAGAATCATATCACATAAACACTGATAGACATTGAAACCATGGGATAATAACTCCCAAATGAATATAACATGAAATCCATATAATATAAAGCTAGAGCGATTTCTAGGAAAGGAGGTAGAAAAGAAATGGTAGAAAGAAGGTTTTCTTTGTCCAGAATGTTCTTGGAATTTGTTGTTTTACAAACCACTTTACTCATCTTTAGAGGTCTCTCCCCCCTCTCTGGATGTCGTCGTATGTGGTTTGTGAAGGTATTTGGGGTGGAAATGTGATTTTGAAGCCTTTTTTAAATTGCGATCTCTACACTCTATTTATAGCCTGGGAAACCCCCTTTGAGATACTACGTCATTTCACACAACCTACGTCCAGGTTATATGCAGAGTAATAATACCAAAGAAGTTGATTTTCCCATAATAATATTTTGGGGGGACTCTTTAAACATGTGATTTTTGTGGACGAAATGCAATATGCAGATCTGCATATATAGCAGACGTCGTAATAATCTAAGTTTTGATATTAATAGGGAAGCCACTCTATACCTATGTTCATAATTAGGAACTGCTTACAGAGTATATCTTCAACAATGAAGGAAAATAATTGGATAGAAGTAAATACATAGCATCCACATAATGTCAGTTGAAAAGAGGGAGAGGGGGAAGTATGGGCAGAGAGGGTGACCGTCCTACATGCAGAGGAGTGGAAGAGTGAAGAAGAGGGTGTAGGAATAGGAGAGGGGGAGGGGGAGGGAAAGGAGAGGGGGGAAGGGAGAGGGGAGGGAAAGAAAGCGGGGCGGGGGAACATGAGGAAGAGGGGAGGGAGAGGGAGGGGGGAATCGGAAATGGGGTTGGGAGAAAAAAACAGGTATGACAGACAGCAGAGGTGGAAGGAAAAGAGGGAGAGGGGGAAGTGTGGGGAGAGAGGGTGACCGTCCTACATGCAGAGGAGTGGGTAAAGTAAAGAAGAGGGTGTATATAGGAATAGGAGAGGGGGAGGGGGGGAAGGAGAGGAGGGAGAGGATGTAGGGAATGGAAAGAGGGGAGGGGGGGCATGAAGAAGAGGGGAGGTAGAGGGGGGATGGAATCGGAAATGGGGTTGGGAGAGAAAAACAGGTATGAAAGACAGAGAAGAGGGGGGGGGGGGGAGAGGGGGAAGTATGGGGAGAGAGGGGGACCGTCCAGAGGACGGGTACTTTGCTAGTGATAATATAAGAAGATGAAATCATTCCTCTTGTTCCTAAGAGCCCTAGTGGGATCCGGGGATATTCTCCTGCCTCCTGGACTCTTATCCGGACATGTTCCGGAGATTATCCGGACATATTCCGGACATTAACACAGCATACATAGAATCGTAACACTCCCCCCCAACTAAGGAAAATAAAATTTTAGAACGAGGAAGAACATATTCAACGAGGATGAAATTTTATGAGACTGAAACCCATAAGAACATGTAACAAATTGTATAACGATTCAACAATAATAAAAAAAAAAAAATTCAGCAACCTTCGAGGTAACCAATCTCAACATGTAAGTTTCTTCAACAAAAACAGTTGCAACATGATATGAACAGAAAGTCCAACCTGGTATGTATATGTAAATATCGCACAGTGGCGAGCAACAAAAGTTGCCAAATAAAAAGTCTCTTTTTCTTCTTTAATTCTTCTGAATCATCGCTTGGATGGCAGCAATCTGTTCCTCTGATAGACAGGCGCTAGAGGACTTTGATGTACTGGTCTGGCTATGACCAGAGGAGGACGACGTACTGGAGGAGGATTTTCGGTTATCCAAGCGCTCCTTGTAGCGAGCCACCTGTTTCTCGTAGTTGTCAATACGCTCCTGTTGCTCGTCCAGCTTCTCACGAGCCACCTTTAGTTCGTTTTCCAACAACTCTTGCGTATGTCCGGCTAGCTCCAGTTGCAGATTCTTATCCGTCAGATCATCAAGAATCTCTCTTTTCTCCCTGTCGCACTTCTCAAACTTCTCACCAGCAACCACAATTCTGGAGAAGTCTGAGTGCAGCGATTTCACACAGTCACTGAACAATGTGTGAGTGTTCACGAAAGAGGCTTCCAATGCAGAGAGCAGGCTCACAGATTTAATGTCCGAATCATGTAGCCGGGCCAATTCCTCTTTAATATCAGATTTTCCGGCCACTAGGCTATCCAGACTAAGAGGCATGTTCATCCGTTTGTCTTTTCCGGACACCAAAGGGGCAGAAGCGATACGTTTCTTGTTAGAAACGCCAGATTCATCATAACGCCTATAGTCGGGATTCACCACTAGCTTTCTATATCTTTGCTCGTTATTATAGCAACGAATGGCCGAGTTCACTTGTGAGATGTTATGTTTCCACATCATGTGGCGCACCAGGGACACAACTCTCAACTGATGATTGTTACACGGGCCTTCTTTTCCTCTGATTCCGCAACAGTATTCATACCTTTTGGGTAAATGACACTCCTCCACGTGTCTAAGCCAGGAGCATCTGCTAAACAACATCTTTCCCTCACAACGAAGAAGAGGGCAAGTGCGCCCGGCCTCTGCTCCGGAGAAAGCTAGCCTCTCCAAATCCCTATGTACATCAGACGGCAAATCTTGGCACTCAGCCAAAATCTCGCGAATCCAACCCTCGTACTTGGCAGTAAGAGTAGAATCATTCTCTTTATAATATAGAACCTCCTCAGTCTCACTATCACACTCTTCTTTAGCCAAGGGTACACACCGTCCAGTCCTGAAGGTTTCCGGCTTCTTGAGATAAGTCCCATTAGGCCGGACAATCTCAGCAAATTCCTCTGGAACTTTCCGGGAGTCTGTCGAGGACGGCTCTTCAGGTGTCATGGAGACACGATGTCGGCTCTCCGTGGTGACACGATTCGGTAGAGAACTCTCTTTCCCTGCCTTGTTTTTACCATCCTTGTGGTCCATGGTAACTGGTCGTTCATTTATGAACTTTGTCTGCCTCTCGACCCCTTCATCCTCACTAGATGAACTATTCATTTTGGCAAGAAGTTTTCGGGAAGTTTTCCGGGTAGAGCGTGTGGGAAATGGACCGTGCACGAGGTTCTTCGGGGATTCCAAGACGGTGCCAAAGAGATAAGTGACAGGTCTGAAGATCCCGCCTTATATAGTCTCCGAGAGGGGGGAGGAGTCAGGTGTCGCCACCAGAAATAATTATCAACAAATATTAAAGAGAGAATAAGGCAGCAAAACCACCTTAAAATGAACATTTCCCTGTACTACTCATGTTTTCAACGTGTCGGCATATGGCAGCGCTGTAGTGAATAACGCGTTGCCCACAATGGCGCGTGCCATGGCAACACCGCAAGTTACTAGGGTCGGCCATCGCTCTAGCCAAGCAACGCGTCAGCGGTTGCATCTCCGAGTAACGAGGGAGAAAACATAGCAAATCCCCGTCCGTATAGCATGACATCAAACGTAAATAAATGATAATCCAAAGTCATACTTTCCAGGTGTAGGTTTTCCACTTGAATAGGTCTATAATAGTTATTTACTATATAGGGTCCAAAGTAATCACTTCCCAGCATTGATTTACGCACTGAGACCGTCTCCCGCTCCAGCCTGTTGACGGGAGAGGGAGCACGGAGTCCCGGCTGGCCGAATCAGGGATCTCTATCCCCACAAACTTATTTACATGAAATTTCCAAATGGAGTGATCAATATCACCCCAGACACTTGTTATAACGAACACTATAAAATAACGGAATGGTTTCAAAATTGGCCGTAAATCCACCATCCTCAAGCAAATTCTCTATGTGTTTCACCAAAGGCTTCTTTACGTGTCTATGAATTTTTCTGGCGACAATGAAAATGTGAAAGGACTACTCCCTACTTTCCTGAGGAGATTATTGTCTAGGGAATAACTTTCAATCCAGAAAAGCCATATCTTGAGGGAGCCTTAATCACCCGGGTCTTAGTTCTCCTGACATTTACTGGCGACTCAGTATCTACCTCTTTGGTTTCACTTTTTGCAGGACAAGAATTCGATACCTCTTGCTGCCCAGGACAAAGATGCGGCTTTAGATAATCCACATGCACTTTCGCCATTCGATGCATGCCTGTACTAACGAGATAGGTCCATTCATTTAGTTTTTCAACTATGGTGTAAGGCCCTTCCCATCGTCCACAAAGTGGCTTTTTCACGGTGATAAACTTGTATACCTTTTGTCCAGGAGTGAAGGATCTGGCCAATAATCCTTTATCGTACACTTTTTTCTGCGCTGCTACAGACTTCTTCAAATTGTTCATCACAAACTCATGTGCTTTCAAGAGATTCTCCCTAATATACTCCACTAGATTAGGGGCACATTTGTATTTAAAATCTTCGTTGTAATCCCTGTAGACCACTGCAGGCACCATGCCTATTTCCTCTCCAAAGGTGAGCAGGTTAGGGGAGCATCCAGTGGACTCATGCTTACTGCACCTATACGCATAGGTGATGTAGGGTAGAATATGGTCCCAATTTCTCTCATTCTCAGAGGCTCCACCATGCAATCGGAAACCGCCCTGTAAGAATTAGTGAATGTCTTTCTTATTGACATTAGTTTACAGAGTTCTCTCCAAAGAGTGGAGGTGAAATTGGCCCCTCTATCAGAATGTATCCTCATTGGAGCCCCAAACTTTAGAATCCACCCTTCCATGAGAAACATGGCACAAGTATCCGCCTGCCAGTTAGGCATCGGGAAAGCCTCCACATACTTTGTGTAGTAGTCCTGAATGACCATAATACAGCAATTTCCCCTCAAAGTTTCTGGCAGGCCCACAGCTATGTCCAGGGCTATTCGTTCGAACCTTGCCCCCGTAATCTCATTGTGTAGCGGGGTTTTCCCTTTCGCCGGAGAATCCTTAGTCAATTTGCAAGTCTTGCAATCCGCAATCCATCGTGTAAGATCAACTTTCATATACGGCCAGTGAAAAACTTGTTTGATCCTAGACAATGTTTTCTTTATACCGAAATGTCCACCCTGAGGAGAACTATGAAGCATGTGAAATAGTGATGACCTGACCCAGTTAGGTGCCACTATCACGTCTATATCGCGAAGATCCTTCCTTAACCTTACACAGAGAATCCCATGATGTAGAAACATACTGGGAAGCATTGCATATAATATCTTGAAATTTCGTGTTTCCATCTGCAACTCTGTTTGCGACATCTTAGTTCCGGCTATCACTAGTGACCTTAGCTTTGACACAACAGGATCCTCTTCCTGGAATTTAATCATTTCCTCACTAGAGCATGGAAGAATATCCTGATATATAACTCCCTTGAGCTGAGTCCCATCCTTCAGGGAACCCAATTGATACTCATCTGCATTTGCGACAGATGAATGATCTTCATCAGAGCCTACAAACTCCCTGCAAATACCGGATAGGTTTTCTTTTGTTCTGCCATTGCAGGTACTACAATTTAGATTCTTGCATTTTCTCAATTTTTCCAACCTTGACAACGCATCGGCATTCCCATGTAGCCGGCCTGCACGGTGAACAATCTTTCCCTGGTCTACATCAAAGTAAGCTAGAATAGACAACCAGCGTACTAGTATTCCGTCTGCGTCCTTGAAGTTCAAAACCCATTTCAATGAGGAATGATCCGTGTGGATTATGAAATTTGTGCCCCAAATAAAATGTTTGAACTTCCCCAGGGCCTTGATCACCGCTAATAACTCACGATGTGTAGTACAATAATTGCGCTGAGTGGGTTTGAGAGATCTAGAAAAGTAACAGAGGACCTTTTCAACCCCACCTTGAACCTGCGACAAGACCGCCCCATAGCTGAAATTACTTGCATCAGTGTCCAAAATGAATAGATCATCCTCAGTGGGGTACCCAAGAATAGGATCAGACACTAGAGCGTTCTTCAAGGTACTAAAAGCCTTCTCCTGTTCCTCGTTCCACTCAAACTTTCTATGGTCGCGTAACGCCATGAACATAGGTTCGGCAATCTCTGCAAAATCCGGTATAAAATCCCTATAGTACCCCACCAATCCAAGGAATGATCGAATATCCTTGATACTTGCTGGAGTAGGCCAGTGTGTAATTGCCTCAATTTTCTCCGGATCTGCCTTGCACCCCCTTGCATTCACTACTCTTCCTAGAAATTTGACAGATGACTTGAATAAGACGCATTTCTTAGGCTTTAGAATAAGTCCAAAATTCTTGATCCTATCGAGCACTGTCATGAGATTCTGTCTTGCTTCCTCCAAAGTTTTACCATATGTGATGATATCATCCAGATATACAACACATTGGTTCCAGCGGAGACCCTGGAGCATATTCTCCACCATCCTCTCAAATGTGGCAGGGGCGTTGCATAATCCGAATGCCATGACGTTGAATCTGAATAGACCCATATGAGTAACAAAAGCAGATTTCTCCTTTGCATCATCGTCAAGTTCCACTTGCCAATACCCCGACTCCAAATCTAGAGTGGAATAAAATATATTTTTACCCAAGGCATCCAGACTCTCATCTATCCTAGGTAAAGGAAATGCATCCTTTTTAGTGATGTCGTTCAGCTTTCTATAGTCTACACAAAAGCGGATAGAGTTATCTTTTTTCTTTACCAAGACAATCGGGGAAGACCAAGGAGAATCGCTCAGAGAGATCACACCTTTCTCCAACATTTTCTCCAACTCTTGCTCCACAATAAGTCTCCTTCCAATGGGCAGCCGCCGATAACTCTGTTTTATGGGTTCAGATGTACCTGTATTGATTCCATGTTTTACATAATCCATCCTCCCTAAATCTCCGCCTGGTTTCTGAAAGATGCTGGCATACTTTAATAAGTCGGCTCGCACCAGAGCTTTATCTTCCTCCGAGGACAGATCACTATTTTGAATCAGGTCCTCAAGATAAGGTGGCAGAGTATATATATCTGGTGTATCATTTCCTAAGATATCACCAGAAGAATCAGAAGAGACAGGGTCACATTGCAATCCTGCTTCCGTGATGGAGACGTCCATAACCTCCAAAGGGATTCCAATTCCACTCGCTGACTCAATCATTGATACGGATTCTGCAATTCCTAGAATTTCTCCTTCCTCAATAACAACTGAATCGCTACCAAGGTTCATAACCGGTAGTCTAAACAAATTTCTTTTCTGTGTTTTCCTAATCAGGGTCGGAAAACTCAGAATATCTCTATCCCTATCCAGGTACGTAATAGGTTCCATGAGGAAATCTCCCTCAATATCCCCCTCTGAGGGATCTTTCCATGTCGCGCTGACTAACGCCACCATGCCGCTTTTAATTTTTGTATCAACATTCACTCTCAGAGCTCCAACATTGGACAAAAATTCACAAAAAGTTTTATGTCCCCTAATACAAATTTCCCCAGTTCTACTTCTAAAAATCATGTCCATCGCCATTTGAAAATCCAAGCCTAGGATTCCGGACTCTCTGTATATGTCTCCAACGTAGAATCTCCAGACGTGCGATGTTTTTCCTAGCCCAAAATGGAAATTAGCCATGCCTGAGAGATTAGCTTTGCTTCCATTTGCAGCAAATACTCTATCATTGGTGGGATACAGTGGTGGTGGCATTCTCATTGAAGAATAAATCTCATCACTGATAATGCTTATGGATGCACCCGTATCTACCAAAAGGCGATGACAATCTCCTCCAAAGGAAGCCGGGGCGTACCATCTAGCTCCCTTCGGACTTGGCAGATGATAAATATTTCCCTCCTCATTTCCTTTCACCAGTAATGAATCAAGTGCTTCAGGGGTTGGCCTCTCCCCTAATAAAGAGGGTCCTGAGGAATCATTTCCATCCGACATTGTATGTTGGGAGGAGCCATTTTGGGCTTTGGTGGCCGGACTGCTGGCCCTATCCAGTCCAACCACTACTCGTTTCCCTCACTCTTACCCAGTTCCGAGCAACCATTCACTGCATGGTCTGATGCATAACTAGCTTTGGCCGCAAGGAAGCAATGGCATGTAAAAGTTGAGTGTCCGGTGTTATCACACCATTTACAGTAAGGGGTCTGGGAGCCCGTGTTCTTCCAATTTCCCCCCTTCCTATTGTTAAAGAATTTCCTTCTCTCTCCCAAGGCACTCACCTCCAACTCTTCCCCCTCACCAGTGTCCGCGTCTCCGTCAGCATATTCCACAACACAAGTAGCGGCACTAAGAATATCAGAGCTGGCATTAACACCAAATAGGGTTTTGATACCACTCTTGTACCGATTAGCCACATCTAACGCATCAAATAGGGATTTTGGCTGTTTTGCATGCACCTCTAGGGCAATTTTTTTATCCAACATGCCCTTGATAAACTGTTGAATTAATAGGCGCGTGTGGAAGCTGTACCTTTCTCCAGGAAAGGCCCAGATCATCAGGGATCTTAGTTGTACAGCAAAAGCATTCAGGTCCTCTCCTGGTAACTGCTTTCGGTTATAGAATGTATTCTCACGATCTTCAGGTGTTCCACCCCCATAGATCCTGCACAAAATGGTAATCAGATCCTGATAAGCTCCATCAGCAATGTCAAAATCATTGACGACACTAGCTGCCTCCCCCTTACATTTGGAAAATAACACTCTTTTCCTAGTCTCCATGGTCCAGTTGTTCGCAGTACTAATATTCTCAAATTGTACTAAGTACTGGTACCAATCCTTCCCCTCAAAAGATGGGGGCATGGAACACTTCGGCTTGTCAGACCAAGGAAGTGTGGAGGTACTCAGAGATTCACGAATGCGCACAGGGCAGATGTCCACCCGATCATCTTCTCCATCAGAATCAAATAAAGGCAACGATGCCCTTGTCTTCTTTTTAGACATGATCGATTTAGTGCCTCTCCTAGAATGAACATGAGAACCAGAAGTGTAAAGATCGTGGGAATCCAGGGATTTCCAAATATCCGAATCCCGGACATCAGTTCCGTCTGGCATAATAAATTGAACGGACAGATCTCGTGCTTCTTGCTTCGCAGTACGGGCTTCAGACTTCCAGAAGTCCACGTTAAGAGCAGCGTCGTCTACATTCCTTTTGGACAGATCTAACTGAACAATAGCATCGTCAAACTCCCTTTGAATTTTTACCAACGCATCATCCCTCAGTTTTACAGTGTTCTCCAGCTGATCCGTTTTAGTCAACTGAATGTCCCTGTCTTGTACAGCTTCTCCCAACTTAGCATCTAGCACGACCAATTGATGATCTACTGTACCCTTTTGCACATTCTCTAATGTAATCCTGCAAAGCGGTATTCAAGGTGTCCAACTGAATGCCGACAACTACCCCATCATCCAGATTTGTAGCCATGGCGAAATGTATAAGTTGACGTGTACCGAATCCGTGTATAGAAAAGAAAGAGTATCGCAGAGTACGCAATAACAGGAGAGAATCCGGCTAAAAATACCAAAGTCCCCAGTAATTAAATGGAGAACAAGTTTCCCCAGATCCCACGTGAATAGGGATCCACCATCCAACGAACGGAAAAAAAATAGAACTAACACAGAAGTAATCCTCAATGAAGGACACGGCCGGCCAGTATCCAGTATTTACTGAAGTTTATAAAAAAAAATTATTGAAGGATAAATCCCATGGAATTAACAAGAGAAAGTCCAGATCCGGTGAAATATCCAGAACAGATGATCCCAAGACATCTATAAGAAAACCTTGTGTCCAGATGTCCGGCCCAAAAATGTCCGGCCCACAAATTGTCCGGGCACGAAAATGTCCGGAGCCAGTGATCCGGAAACTCACCAAATCCGTGTTTCCCAAATAAATCCAAGGACAAATCCAAATGGTCCGTGACACTTCCAAAATCGGCAGAGACTACCCAGAGATCTAGGAGATATTACCGAAGTAAAACCCCTTCACTCTCACGGCACCAGTGTTATGAATCTTGCCTAAGATCTTTCCAGTGAGATGTTCTGCCCGCGTTGTTTCGACTCTGGATCTCTTCCAGGCTTAAGTACTAGGGATATTTACTATTAATATAATCGTGATCGTATAAAGTACTTTTCCGCGCATAAGTATCAGTTATATCTCTAGCAGGGAGAATGGAGGAAAGAATCCATGTCCGTGTCTAGGGCCAATGGGAAATAATATTCTAAGTGTTAATCGCTCATCCGGATATAATAATATGAAGAGAGAGTACTTTTGTGAGTTCAGTTTTATTCAGAATCCATCCTAGAAGTGAGGTTGAGGTCCGTGGTCCCAACCTGATGAAACAACAATTCCTTGTGGAAGACATAATTATTTGAACAAGTAAATGAAGGTGTTTCAACATAAAATGAGGAACATGTGAATAATTATAAAGATATGATAAATATAATATTCAACATGAAGTAGAGAATCATATCACATAAACACTGATAGACATTGAAACCATGGGATAATAACTCCCAAATGAATATAACATGAAATGATAATATAAGAAGATGAAATCATTCCTCTTGTTCCTAAGAGCCCTAGTGGGATCCGGGGATATTCTCCTGCCTCCTGGACTCTTATCCGGACATGTTCCGGAGATTATCCGGACATATTCCGGACATTAACACAGCATACATAGAATCGTAACAGTTTGATAAGGACATCGTTCCTCGTTAACGACCCTTGTGGGATATAATTCCCATTTAGACAGATATTATAGCCATTAATTAACCCCAGTGGACGTCATTTTTCAGCGTCTTTTTAATATGAGCCCATTCAGAGTTCCTTAGGTTGGCAGGCAATTTATTCCAAAGAGATGGTCCTTCGAAATGGGGGGTGTTTTTGTATTTTTCTCTATTAGGTCTTATTGTTTTCATTACATAACTGTCTGCCAGCCGGGTTTCTCTATTCATTGGTTTAATGAATAATGGGTCTTCTTTTTTCTTATACATAAGACCAAGTATGGCAATTTTACTGCGCTTAGATAAATTGTCAACCTTACAATCAAGTCTTAATGATAAGATGTTTCTAGGATCATTTAGATAGGCGATTTTGATTGCTCGTGTGAGTAAGCGTTCTAGTTTATTCTTAACATTGGCATTTGCCATACCTAGGAAAACTATACCATATTCTAGTATGGAAAGAATATGGGTCTTTAGTATAGTGATCGCCATTTGTCTTGAAATATACGCACGAATACGTCTGAATTGGTAAATCTTATGCTGTACAGAGGCCTTCAAGTGATTTAAATGGTCGTTCATGGAGACATGTCTGTCTACTTTAAAACCAAGATATCTAACTGTTCTACACATTTGAATGGAGATCCCTTTAATATAGATTTTTCCAAGATCTTGAAATTTAATCTTTTTGAGTTTTGACTTAGCGCCAATTATCTGAAGCTGTGATTTTTTACCATTCAACAAGAGACCATTTTTAGACATCCAATCATTAATACATGTAGCGAAATCTTGTGTTAGTATCATACAGTTAGTTAAATCAGGGCCAGTTACCGTCAAAGCGGTGGCATCGGCATATAGGGTTACATTCATCATGACATTGCGAGTATTTATATTTCTTAAACTGTTTGGTAGATCATTAATATATATTAAAAAAATCAGGGGCCCTAGATGACTGCCTTGGGGTACACCTCTATTTATAGTCACCGAATCAGAAGTGATTCCATTCAGGATAGTACATTGAGTCCTGTTCAGGAGATAATTTTCAATAATTCGTACCAGGTGGGGGTGAACTTTATAATATTGGAGCTTCATCTTTAAAATGGTATGATCAATGCTATTAAATGCCTTGGCTATGTCATAATATGTGGCTATTGAGATGTTACCCTTGTCGATACCCTCCACTACAGGTGTAAGGAAGTCAAATAAACTTAAACTAGTCGAATGGTTGGATCTGAACCCTCCTTGAGATTTGGTGAACAAGTTATTACCCTCCATGTGAGTATTAAGGGCTGTACATACAATTTTCTCAAGCAGTTTTGACATGATGGAGACTATTGCAATCGGTCTTAAGTTATTAAATATTCTAAGGTCACCATCTTTTGGAATCGGCTTTATATAGTAGTTCTTCCATTCAACTGGCATAACTCCAACTTTGATACATTGTTTCAGGAGAAGAGTAACTTCACGATATAATTTGATAAGAAACATCTTCAATATATGGGCGTCAATCCAATTTAAACCACAGTCTTTACTAGTGTCGATTTGTTTAATATGACTCATTACAATTTCGTCTGTTATAAGGATATTACTGGTTAAGATCGTGTTCGGTTCCTCATTAAGATACTCATGAAACCCTTGATAGTCATCAATAGCTGTGGTGCCCAGTTTGCTATAGAAGATGTTAAGGGCGTTACAGGCATCACAACCAGATTTTTCCGATCCATTGACCAAGAAGGAGGTAGGTAGAGGCTTAGAAATTTTTCCGAAAAGATTATTGATGTTTCGCCAAAACTTCTTACTGTTTTTTGGGCAACTAGTAAGCTGGTTTTTAATTTCAGTTCGTTTAAGGGACAGGATGTCTTTTTGAATTTCCTTACGCAGATTAGCAGCATTTCGATAGTCCTCTACCAGACCCGATCTAGAGGCCTTGCGGAATAGCTTATCTCTGTCTTTAATTTTTCTGTATAGTACCAGAGTTAGTTTAAATTTGCCTCTTCTGGTTGATGTAATTTCTTCTTGGGGCATTTTTTTTCAATCAGGGACTTGAAACAAGTTCTCATGTTTGACCACATATCCTCAGGATTTCTCAGATTACCATTAAAGATTTGGTTGATTACAGCATGAGGTTGGAGGTGATTTTGTATATCAGTCTCCTTTATCTTATGGTACCGTCTACCTAATCTTGTTTCACAAATTTGTGGTTCTTTTTCTTTTTTTATAATTAGGAAAGTACATAAGTGGTCAGAGATGTTGAAATTGATTGTTCCTGATTTGCTAACATGGGGGTGATCGGAGCATATGATATCTAACTGGGTGCTAGTGTTATGAGCCAGTCTTGTGTCAGATGTTATGTGCTTTATTAGCCCGAAGTCGTCAAGTAGGGTATGAAACTCCTGACTTATGTCTTCCCCTGGGACTGCAAGGTTAATGTTAGTGTCACCGCAAACAATGATAACACATTTAGGCTTACTTGATCTGATAGAAGTAAGAGCAGCTCTAAGTTCATTGATAAAGGTTCTCTTATTTCCAGTCGGGGGCCTATACAGGTTTAGACATATACATACTCTCCTGTTGCCAGGTTTTATTAGTAGGCAGTGAAGTTCGATATCAGTATTACAAAGATTTTGGGCATTGAGCGTCCATGGATCTACTTTATAACTGTTATGAGCATAACAACATAACCCTCCTCCTTTACTTTTAACCTCCCTACCAGTCCTATCATACTGATAGATGTTAAATTCAGGGGCTATTTTTAGTTGCGTGTCATGGTCACTCTCATTCAGCCATGTCTCTTGTAAGAACGCTAACTTAATACACCCTTTTAATAGTAGATTGGACATTTCGATAACCTTATTTCTGAGTGATCTGACGTTCAAAGAGAGAAGTCCAAGACCCTTGCTCATAATGACATTTTTTAACTCAACCGATACCATTTCGTGCGAATGACAGTGTATGTGTATTATCTCGGTAAACTCTCAAAATCTCTACAGGCGGCACATAAGATTCTTGCATGTTTGAACAGTTGTACATATAGTTATTATGAATAGTTATTATGAATACAATTATAATGAACAAACTGCACAAACTGCCCAACGGGCAAATGAACGCGATTCTACGCGATTTTTAATGCGCCATCATTTCGCCATACTTCTGTGATGAGAGTGGACGCTTTTTGCGCAATAATTATTGCGCTATGATTGCGAGATAGTCACGCTAAGGGTATAACGCAATATTGGTGCAATAAACAGCAAACTCTCATGGCATTTTGAGCGGGATATTTTATGCACAATTTTCACCTTATTTTATTCCTTTTATTTGCAGAATAATATTATTCGGAATTACTCATGATTACTCATGGTAATACATAAATTATTTAATCATCATTTCCATCCTGTTAGAGTGTCGCATTGCTGGGAAGGGTTATTCCAGTTCTACGTGAAAACAGAGTGGTCCAGTCTATGTCAGCCAATAAAGTATGCAATGATGGGTGGTATTTTGATAAAAACATTTTTCCACATCAAACAACTAAATTAAACAAATAAACTATTGAGGTATGTCACTTATAACATACCTGTGTACATGATGTGGAATATCTATAGTGGTATAAATGCCACACAAGTGTATTAGCGGCACTTTCATTGTAAAAGAAATTGTAAATGCACCCCAGTTACCAGATGCACCACCTGCTGACAATGAAATAATGAGTATTTAGACGCGATTTTTAATGCGCATTATATGCGCAATTTAGAACGCACCCATATTATTGACCTTGATATAGAGATGGAGGCAAAAATAACATGCCAAATTGAAGCGTTTCTACATAAATATCAGTAATTCTATGAGAAAAAATAAAGTTCATTTAATCTCTACAATCTTCGGCATACATATAGCAGGGAATATCAGCATAATGCAGACACGGTTTGGAAAGGCTGGGGCTAATATTTCGATTCCTACAGCTATACTTCAGATACCTTCGTTTTTGCCTATTATTTTGCCTTATTTCAGCCATATTTAACCCAATTCATCAATGATTTAGGGAAATTACCCAGTAATTCGGCTAGCAAAATCAACTGAAACGTTAGAGCTAGAGAATCTATGTCGACCAACAAAACAGTGCCTGGATGTGACCCCAAGGCTTGACAACCTTTTTGACCAAATATCCATTTTATTTTCATACACTTTCCGTGTCAATATAGAGGATCTCTTTATTTCTAATTATTATGGTATAACGGCGACATTTAAACAATTGCTCCACATCTGTATGTATTCATATTCATATTTTTGACAGAAATCCAGGCATGTTGTGGGTTAATAACTTATTATCAAAATATATATAAAACTTTCCTCTACCAAAAACTATTAATAATCCAATTTAATATTTATTTAATATCTTGGAGTATTGGATTGTTTTAAAGTCAATATAATATGTTGTAATGGCATCGGCAGATCCTAGTAATCGTCATCATTAAAGAATGGTATTTTATTATTTACCTGTCTGATTGAAATCACCTCTGACTTCTGTCATTAAAGTGTAATTTGTGGGCGGGTAAATTTATGTGTGGGCGGGTAAATATCTGCATTTACCCGCCAAGTTGGCAAATTTCGCACTCTGACAGCACACTCGAAAAATCTGACCCATGTAATCATAATAATTTTATTTGAACTAAGGTAGACATAGAACATAATGTTTTGGAATAGGTGTGTGATCGTTAAAACATTTATTAGCTTAAAATGAAATGAAATACAAATACTATTAAATTGCATTTAGCTTCTATTTAGAGAAGATGAATATATATGTATACATGTATATTTGTATATTAGAGTTAATAGCCCACAACGTCCCTGATATCTTTTATTCCCTCACATAATATTCCTTGAACTTGTGTCATGACAAACTCATGACTTGACACTACAATAAAATATGCAGTTGCCAGGCTGGGCGGCACAAACTGCCCGACGGGCAAATGAACGCGATTCTACGCGATTTTTAATGCGCCATCATTTCGCCATACTTCTGTGATGAGAGTGGACGCTTTTTGCGCAATAATTATTGCGCTATGATTGCGAGATAGTCACGCTAAGGGTATAACGCAATATTGGTGCAATAAACAGCAAATTCTCATGGCATTTTGAGCAGGATATTTTATGCACAATTTTCACCTTATTTTATTCCTTTTATTTGCAGAATAATATTATTCGGAATTACTCATGATTACTCATGGTAATACATAAATTATTTAATCATCATTTCCATCCTGTTAGAGTGTCGCATTGCTGGGAAGGGTTATTCCAGTTGGGCTACAAGTGTGAAAAGCTGAAGCGCACCAGGGCAGCAAGAGTTGGAGGTGGCAGGCAAGGTGTGATGTTGCCTGGGATAACCCTAGCAATGAAACCACTCCCACCCATACCCACAACATCACTTATGAATACATAATGTTTACTATTTTTTAAGAAAATCCATTATCTACTTTAATACCCATTCATGTTTTCATCCCAACCAAAGCAATGTCTTTGGCACTATAGGCGCCACATAAATTCCTTTCATATCACACTAGATAATGTGATTTTGAATGCGCATTATATGCGCAATTGAGATCACACCCATATTATTGACTTTTGAAGAAAACATGTATTTGTAGATAAATTGGTTGAGTAATGCAGGTTTAGTACAAACATAAATGAATATGAATAAGAACTTGATCCAACACAAGTATAAAACCACCAACGACATGGGAGGAAATAAATGCAATGGATTTCACATAATGGTGGCTAATGGCATGTCCATTTCACTGTGATTCAAAGCCATAAGTATCACATATGCATCACACTTCACTAGTTTGCGGTCAATCACAAAATGATCCCAGTGCCATCACACTCAATTGCACTCAGTGCCCGTCGGGTGACTATCTCAACTTTACGATGGGCTATCTCTGGTTTACGATGGGCTATCTCAACTTTACGATGGGCTATCTCAACTTTACGATGGGCTATCTCGACTTTACGATGGGCTATCTCGGGTTTACGATGGGCTATCTCAACTTTACGATGGGCTATCTCGACTTCATGATGGCTTTATGATGGGTTTACGATGGGCTATCGCGACTTTACGATGGGCTATCTCGACTTTACGATGGGCTATCTCGACTTTACGATGGGCTATCTCGGGTTTAGGATGGGCTATCTCGGGTTTAGGATGGGCTATCTCGGGTTTAGGATGGGCTATCTCGGGTTTAGGATGGGCTATCTCGGGTTTAGGATGGGCTATCTCGGGTTTAGGATGGGCTATCTCGACTTTACGATGGGCTATCTCGACTTTACGATGGGCTATCTCGACTTCACGATGGCTTTATGATGGGTTTACGATGGGCTATCTCGACTTTACGATGGGCTATCTCGACTTTACGATGGGTTTACGATGGGCTATCTTGACTTTTAGGATTGTTTGGGTGTTTGGGCTAGTATTTTAGGATTAATGTGGAGAACCTGATATGCTTCTCATGAGAAATTTGGGTCAAACTATCTGAGTTATATCTATCGAAAAGATTAAACATTTCTCGGGAAATGTTTACAATAATCAAACGTTATTTGGATTTACCTCTTGCATACCTATAGGTATAATATGAAATGATTCAGAATTACAATCAATGTAAGTTTGTTGTGCGGGACAGTCATAACTTCCCAAAATGGCCGTCATCATGTCAAATCTCGAGTTCACAGGGTAAGATGTTTTGAGATTCCTCCTTATAAAAGTCGTTACGGTCCACAAACTGTTTTATAAATGTTACTCATGTATTATATATGCTTTTGTACCTGTGCATGCACCTGGTTGAATCTGACGTTGCTCACGAAGGCTGTACAATTAACTTTTGTTACGAGCCCCAGCTACTATCTATACCCCAACCATGCCGCCGCAATCAAAATCGCCTATCTAAATGATCCTAGAAACATCTTATCATTAAGACTTGATTGTAAGGTTGACAATTTATCTAAGCGCAGTAAAATTGCCATACTTGGTCTTATGTATAAGAAAAAAGAAGACCCAAATGAAATACAAATACTATTAAATTGTATTTAGCTTTTATTTAGGGAAGATGAATATATATGTATACATGTATATTTGTATATTAGAGTTAATAGCCCACAACGTCCCTGATATCTTTTATTCCCTCACATAATATTCCTTGAACTTGTGTCATGACAAACTCATGACTTGACACTACAATAAAATATGCAGTTGCCAGGCTGGGCGGCACAAACTGCCCGACGGGCAAATGAACGCGATTCTACGCGATTTTTAATGCGCCATCATTTCGCCATACTTCTGTGATGAGAGTGGATGCTTTTTGCGCAATAATTATTGCGCTATGATTGCGAGATAGTCACGCTAAGGGTATAACGCAATATTGGTGCAATAAACAGCAAATTCTCATGGCATTTTGAGCAGGATATTTAATGCACAATTTTCACCTTATTTTATTCCTTTTATTTGCAGAATAATATTATTCGGAATTACTCATGATTACTCATGGTAATACATAAATTATTTAATCATCATTTCCATCCTGTTAGAGTGTCGCATTGCTGGGAAGGGTTATTCCAGTTGGGCTACAAGTGTGAAAAGCTGTAGCGCACCAGGGCAGCAAGAGTTGGAGGTGGCAGGCAAGGTGTGATGTTGCCTGGGATAACCCTAGCAATGAAACCACTCCCACCCATACCCACAACATCACTTATGAATACATAATGTTTACTATTTTTTATGAAAATCCATTATCTACTTTGATACCCATTCATGTTTTCATCCCAACCAAAGCAATGTCTTTGGCACTATAGGCGCCACATAAATTCCTTTCATATCACACTAGATAATGTGATTTTGAATGCGCATTATATGCGCAATTGAGATCACACCCATATTATTGACTTTTGAAGAAAACATGTATTTGTAGATAAATTGGTTGAGTAATGCAGGTTTAGTACAAACATAAATGAATATGAATAAGAACTTGATCCAACACAAGTATAAAACCACCAACGACATGGGAGGAAATAAATGCAATGGATTTCACATAATGGTGGCTAATGGCATGTCCATTTCACTGTGATTCAAAGCCATAAGTATCACATATGCATCACACTTCACTAGTTTGCGGTCAATCACAAAATGATCCCAGTGCCATCACACTCAATTGCACTCAGTGCCCGTCGGGTGACTATCTCAACTTTACGATGGGCTATCTCAACTTTACGATGGGCTATCTCTGGTTTACGATGGGCTATCTCAACTTTACGATGGGCTATCTCGACTTTACGATGGGCTATCTCGGGTTTACGATGGGCTATCTCGACTTTACGATGGGCTATCTCGACTTCATGATGGCTTTATGATGGGTTTACGATGGGCTATCGCGACTTTACGATGGGCTATCTCGGGTTTACGATGGGCTATCTCGGGTTTAGGATGGGCTATCTCGGGTTTAGGATGGGCTATCTCGGGTTTAGGATGGGCTATCTCGGGTTTAGGATGGGCTATCTCGGGTTTAGGATGGCCTATCTCGGGTTTACGATGGGCTATCTCGACTTTACGATGGGCTATCTCGACTTTACGATGGGCTATCTCGACTTTACGATGGGCTATCTCGACTTCACGATGGCTTTATGATGGGTTTACGATGGGCTATCTCAACTTTACGATGGGCTATCTCAACTTTACGATGGGTTTACGATGGGCTATCTTGACTTTTAGGATTGTTTGGGTGTTTGGGCTAGTATTTTAGGATTAATGTGGAGAACCTGATATGCTTCTCATGAGAAATTTGGGTCAAACTATCTGAGTTATATCTATCGAAAAGATTAAAAATTTCTCGGGAAATGTTTACAATAATCAAACGTTATTTGGATTTACCTCTTGCATACCTATAGGTATAATACGAAATGATTCAGAATTACAATCAATGTAAGTTTGTTGTGCGGGACAGTCATAACTTCCCAAAATGGCCGTCATCATGTCAAATCTCGAGTTCACAGGGTAAGATGTTTTGAGATTCCTCCTTATGAAAGTCGTTACGGTCCACAAACTGTTTTATAAATGTTACTCATGTATTATATATGCTTTTGTACCTGTGTATGCACCTGGTTGAATCTGACGTTGCTCACGAAGGCTGTACAATTAACTTTTGTTACGAGCCCCAGCTACTATCTATACCCCAACCATGCCGCCGCAATCAAAATCGCCTATCTAAATGATCCTAGAAACATCTTATCATTAAGACTTGATTGTAAGGTTGACAATTTATCTAAGCGCAGTAAAATTGCCATACTTGGTCTTATGTATAAGAAAAAAGAAGACCCATTATTCATTAAACCAATGAATAGAGAAACCCGGCTGGCAGACAGTTATGTAATGAAAACAATAAGACCTAATAGAGAAAAATACAAAAACACCCCCTATTTCGAAGGACCATCTCTTTGGAATAAATTGCCTGCCAACCTATCGAACTCTGAATGGGCTCATATTAAAAAGACGCTGAAAAATGACGTCCACTGGGGTTAATTAATGGCTATAATATCTGTCTAAATGGGAATTATATCCCACAAGGGTCGTTAACGAGGAACGATGTCCTTATCAAACACACGAATATACACATATGTAGTGGTATTGGTTTACTTCCTCTCCGAAGCACCAGCTGGAGCTACCACTGTGTGCTATTTCTCTGTGTCATATTACTGAGATTAGAAGTCACGCGTATTTCTATCTCCTATTTCTCTCTGGCAGCATTTTACAGTGTTATTGTCTAACCTTAATGTATAAAGGACTGTGGCCTTAGTGCCAGTGTAACTGTAAAGTATTTCAAATCTTTTATTAATTAGTACTGATGTTCATGTACTCCGAGACACCATGTGGTACTGCGTACCTGGATTGGTGTACAGGTCCGAGAACCAGCTTCGGACAGGTCTTGCTTACCTCTTGAGTCTGAATAAACAGAGAACGGTGTAGGAAATTACTGTTTTGTCTTATTCTTTGCTAAGAGAACTGGGTTGTAGTGAAGAACACTACAATTGGTGCCGTGACCAGGAACTGAGTACTTCGGGTAGTCACTCCTCAGAGGAACTTGGTATTTCGGGTAAATACATTCCTCAAACTACAGGAATAGAGTATTTCGGATAATACGCTCCTTGATGCAATAAGAACTTGCTAGTTGTGTTTGAATAAAACAGAGAACGGTGTGGAAATCACTCTTTTGTCTTTATTCTTTGCTAAGAAGAACTGGGATATAGTGAAGAACACTACACATAGATCTTTATTTTGTCAAGAATATCTACATACATTGAATCTACTTGTGGTCAAAACTGCGCAAATGTACAATCATCCTTTTATACTCGTATGTATTCTTAATATTTGTTTTTATTGCATCGAAGGCGGGAAAGGAGAGGAAGAGCAGGGAATATATTTTTTTCAGGAATATATATTGAATATATCCAGGTATATGTGTGATGAGTTACAGGAAAATATGTCACAATCTCAAAAAAACTAAAGAATATTGCTTCCCTTTTTAGATAACTCATAACTCCTTCACAATAATTCTGATCTAAACATAAAAATTATCCCGGAACCCCCTGAATGTCAGGAATACAGTCCTGCTTTCAGATTTACAATTGTATGGTTAGTTCCTTCGTAAAAAAATATTTCCGTCGGCCGCATCAAGTCGTTCAAAACGATATCAAATGTATTTTATATCATTAATATATATTGATATTTTTCAAACTGATTTATTCACAAAATCTCTTTGTTCGAATGTTCCTATTTTCGGAGAGTTTATTGCTGTCAGTCATATTGATACATGTACCAAATCTCAAGACATTGCATTGAATATATCCTTGTCTGATCAAATGCGTCTGATTAAATTGCCTAATTATCCAAATAACTTATCTCACTGTCATAGATCCGATTCTGCTTTTAACAGCAATATTCGAACTTTTATGCATTGTTGTCACAATGTGTATACATATGTTCCGTGAAATATTGTATTGTATAGTGCTTATGTCCAGATATAACATAACAAAGTACAAAGAGACTGGAAGTACTTTTCTGCTGTTAAATTTGCATAACATCTTTGCGACAGGGCTTCTAAAACGTCCTCTTTTGTATTTGGAAGACTCACCGGAATGATTACACTTTTTATCGCTCACTGGCAGCAATTTCCTCCCGGCCGAATACAGATCACAGGAGCAGAATATTAATGAATACAGTTCTATAAGTCATAATATGGGTAAATTTGAAGATTTTATATGTCGTAATGTAGCATCAATCCATTTATTTAATTAATTACTTTTTTTATGATTCAGCTTTCAGTATACCTAGCCGTAATAATTGTTGGTATACAATTATAATATAGACTGTGGTGCAGTATGTAGAAAATAACTATATAGATATGATGTCTGCCAGAGAATAAATTAGGATTATAATGATAAGACAGCATATAATAGACATAAATTAAGAGAGACATTTGATTTTAAGTACGTTTTGTAGTAAAAATATTTACAATGTTTATAACTGAGAGGCGAAACCTGAAAACATGCTTGAAGGATAGAGCGTATTTCTGTAATTGGCTGTTATTTGTTCATTTGTATAAATAAGGTTATAACTGCGATAACTGCGATGTACTATGAGTGAGTTATATATGAACATTATATTGGCTTAGATGAAATGAATAATTATCTATCATTCCTAGGCATTCAATACCATGAAAGATGTGAAGGATAAAGTACAATCAATGGCAATACTAATAAACGCTGCATACCCAGAGATCAACAACTCCACTACCAATTGCCTGTTGTATTAATGAAGGGTTGCATTAAATTTGGCTCCCTCTGGTGGTAAATGTCATTGAAGTAAGCACGGTGCAGTTCTTTCTATGTGAGCAGTATGCAAAAGGGTTCGCCGTTCTCTGGTTATACACTACAAATAACGTTATATTTACGAGTTCAAATATTATCCTATTATTATTACCATTTCCTACCATTGTACCATTACAATTGGTATACATACCGTACTGTTTCACATATAATATGACCATGTGAGTAATAATATTAGATGCTTGTCTCTGTTATTTATTCTCCTCCTCAAGGAACAAAGGGTCATTACCTATTAGTATTATTTGGGTATTGGTCTTTAGTGTGTTAATTCTTTTGGAATATATGCAATTTCAAATTTCTGACCTAACATCTATTACCACAGGTTTTTAGAGTTTTTAAAACAAGTTTCTTTTTTTTTACATTATCTATCCAGGAAAATAAATAAGCTGTTATGTAAATCGTGTTGTTATGGATAGTGTGTCAGGTGCTGGTTCTCTTAGGGTTCATGTCATTCTTCTATTCATATATTGGCCGTTTCTATGATAACTAGTTATGTGTTGGTATGTCAGCAACAAACGTGTTGTATAAGGAATGTGACCAAACTCAGGATTATAGGTATGTATAAGGGGTATTGGCTGACGCCGATTCAGTGACTATTACCAAGGTCAAAAACACTATAGTCCGGCAGACGAGGGGCGGAACATTAAAATGGAGTTCTAACAAGTTTTTATTGCTGATTCTTGGAAATTAAGGTATGCCGAATCTGAATCTGGCCATATTTGACCTCGCAAAATTGAGGATTTTTTTTACCAGGGGTCAAAGGTCAAGGTCACCAAAAATACTGAAATATTGTTGGCTGGTAGTTTTTCAAAATAATGGCTAGAATGTTCTAATTTGGCAGGTTGGTCAGTCTTTCATTGCCCCATCAGGGAATAAAATGTTGGTGACCTTGACCAAGTCAAGGTCATTTGTTTCAAGCTTTCCACATCTGTGGCTCAGTTTTCCTTTTAAACTAACAGATTCAGCTCATCATGTTTATTTCCTTTTAATTTTTGAATGAATTAGAGAGGCTAAGATCGATTTGAGCAAGAAAATAGTCTTAAGACAGGTTCTGTGAGATATAATTTCCAGAGCATACAAGGCAATGGCTCAGGTCATTTCTTATTTTTATGTCCCTAATGTTTCAACATCCGCGGCTCATTTTTCCTTTTAAACTTACACATTCAGCTCTTCATGTTTATTTCCTTTTAATTGTTGCAATGGAAAATGATAGAAGAATGATGAGGGGAATGGTGGTGAAGGCAGGAGGCTTTTTTACATTACCTAGTTGAGAGGTCATTTATTATTTCTATTTGCCTAATGTTTCCACATCTGTGGCTCAGTTTTCTTTGAAAATAACACATTCAGCTCATCATGTTTATTTCCTTTTAATTTTTGAATGAATTAGAGAGGCTGAGATCGATTTGAGCAAGAAAATTGTCTTAAGACTGGTTCTGTGGGATATAATTTCCAGAGCATACAAGGCTATGGCTCTGACCTGACACCCGAGGACAAGGGCTGGAACTATAGCTAGAAGTCTTAGTACCTGCAGTTCACACCAGACTCCACCACAACTCCAGTGCCTAGCTCCCCTCATGAGCTTTCAGGCTGGTATGGTGAATCACAGACTCACTAGCATTGACATGTATATCCATTCAACCAGGATCCTCTGGTTTAGGGGTAAGGCCTCTGACTCCCACACAGTAGGTTGATGGTTCCATTCCCACAGCAGGAGGCTTTTTTTACATTGCCTAGTTGTGTGGTCCTTTCTTATTTCTATTTGCCTAATGTTTCCACATCTGTGGCTCAGTTTTCCTTTAAAACTAACATATTCAGCTCATCATGTTTATTTCCTTTTAATTTTTGAATGAATTAGAGAGGCTAAGATCGATTTGAGCAAGAAAATAGTCTTAAGACAGGTTCTGTGAGATATGATTTCCAGAGCATACAAGGCAATGGCTCAGGTCATTTCCTATTTTTATGTCCCTAATGTTTCAACATCCACAGCTCATTTTTCGTTTTAAACTTACACATTCAGCTCTTCATGTTTATTTCCTTTTAATTGTTGCAATGGAAAATGATAGAAGAATGATGAGGGGAATGGTGGTGAAGGCAGGAGGCTTTTTTACATTACCTAGTTGAGAGGTCATTTATTATTTCTATTTGCCTAATGTTTCCACATCTGTGGCTCAGTTTTCTTTGAAAATAACACATTCAGCTCTTCATGTTTATTTCCTTTTAATTTTTGAATGAATTAGAGAGGCTGAGATCGATTTGAGCAAGAAAATTGTCTTAACTCATTAACTCCTGATAATGCCTGCAGGCACTCCCGTGTAAAGTACGAATAATGCCTGCAGGCACTCCCGTGTAAAGTACGAATAATGCCTGCAAGCACTCCCGTGGAAAAGACGAATAATGCCTCCAGGCATTATGAGCATGTGACTTTGGAAAAATAGTCATATTTTTTAATCTAATTCATATATTTGAACACTTTTTTCGGGGTAAGGCAGTATTTTGCCTGGGATTTCATATCTAAGTGTGCTTTTTTAAAAATTGTTGCTATGGTGACTTAGAAAAGGCTTTCTGGAGCTCGTTGAAATCCCAGCGCAAAAAAAGCAGACAACATGAACGAGTGTGCGGCCGAGTGGCAGTCATCACTTCATGTGGAATTCCCAAGCAAGCTCACTAATGAACGAATACAGTTATTCACTTCTGTTTTTACCACTATGACGAAAAGGGAGAGCTTACAGATCATTTCAAGGTAAGTTATCTCTTTTATGTTCAATGTTATTCATTTCTAGCTTAAAATTACATGCAAAACATCGGCAAAGCATGCACGAGTAGGGCTGTCACTGATTACAAGTTGAGCGGTAATAACTATGCTGTTACTTGGTAGATTTGACAGCAGTGTTAGTGGTAAAACCAAATACATGAGCGAAACTTTTGCAGTTAAAATTCGGGGAAAATCGCTTTCAAATGAGATTGACATTTGTTATGAATAACTTTCCCCTTAGTCCCCTTGAGTCAGACATTAGTTTTGTATCATGACTTCTATAGATAAAAGGGTTGCTATGCAAGGTGCGAAATTATACGTCTCGATAGTGTAAGTGAGTGAGGCCAAAAAACAAATTATGTTTCTGATTTTTTGAAACCACCTTTTAAAACTCATTAAAGATATAGATTTGGCAGGCAGATTTAGTCCTAACAAAAAAGAATAATTTTAAGCCTAATATATGTACAATTTGCATTGATTTCTATCTAGTACCAGTATGGTAATTATAGTTGCTATTTATCGTTCGTTTCCAGGATATATCCAACAACCTTAACTTATAAGAAATAGCCATATTGTGGTACGAGGGATCCTATTTGCTCTCATGAAAATAGGGCAACATATGGGACAAGTAGCGTAGAAGCTGGTCGGGTGGTATGGGTCTGCTATGTATCAAATCTATTTATAGCTATCCTCCAGGGGAATCGTCAATATAAAAAATTACATAAAGATTATGTGGGTCTGGCTGGTAGGAAATGCACAATCGCCAGCTCTACATATAAAGGCAATTCTGCCAAATTTGGCTGAGACGATAAATACCAAGATTATCTGAGCATATATGATGTGTTACAGAAAAATGAGTGAAAAATAGTATTTTTTAAATGTCTTTATCGCAAACATCTTTTCGAGGAATATTTTCGTTTTTTGACAATGTTCTCATTAGTAACACTGTACCAGATTCCAAGACTGTGGGAATCTGTATGATCTATGTGCTTCTGAGGTCAACCTGAGCAGTATATCTAACTAATTTAACTAATTGACCCTCAAGAAATATCCCTAACTTGTTGTTCATGCATATAAACAGAATATAGAAGTACATTTTATCTATGTTCTAATATTTACCATCATACCATCATTAGCATCCTCTTGATCTCATCTTTTCAAAAATAACAATTTCTCAAAATCCATTTTTTGCGACTTGTGACCCATTTTCCCATAACATTCCATGCATAAGTCATTAGAATGTACAATTCAAACTTCTCCTATACAGTTTAATGCAACGGAAGAAATTTATCAACACAGTACCAAATACACTCTGGCTGCATTTTTATATGCAAAACGTCTATTAACTTATGTTTAATTGTATTTGTTTAATTGTATTTCCAACTACATTCTTTGTTAAATTTGTTTTTTTTAGATGGTCGGCAAGGACAAAGAATATGTTATATATACTAACAAATATACTAACAAAGTACCCCTCACACTTTTTCCCCTCTGTCTCTCCTACCTGTTTTTCTCTCCCAACCCCATCTCCGATACCCCCTCTGCCTCCCCCTCTTTCTCATGCTCCCACTCCTCGCTTTCTCTCCCTTCCCTCTGTCCCTTCCCATACATCCTCTCCCTCCCCTCCTCTTTTCCCTTTCGCTCCCCCTCCCCATCTTTTATTTCCCCACCCTTTCCCTTTGCCTCACTCCATCCTCCTACACCCCCTTCCTCCCCTCCCCCTCTTCAATACCCCCACCATCTCCCACCCCTCTTCTTCACGCTCACCACTCATCTGCAGTAGTCAGGCCCCTTGAATAGGAGTATCCCGAGATACTGTACTGGGGCATGAGTCGGTGCTCCCAGTGCAGCTTAACAGCTACAAGGGAGGCCACATATGGTGCAGGTAGCTACCCCAACCCTTGGCCGTCACTCCCGCACTTCCCCCGGTCACCCAGGTCACACCCGTGACGACCGACGCTCAGTTAGCAGGGGATGTTTTCGTTTTAGTTAACAATAATTGTTCTTTGATAATGTTGAATGTGGGTTTTCAGCTGTTGGATGCACATCCTTAAAACATCCTGAATATGCATTAATAAACCTAATAAGTGAAAAGTCTTTATGTCTAATGAATTTGTCCAAATCTTGCTCTCCTTTCTTCTCTTTGTCTTGTTAATGTTAAGAAAGGAGCCTGCCACTTATAGATGCTCAACCAATCTGCTGATTTACTTGGAACATGCATGACATCCAGTGAACGCACAAATAAAATGCATCATTTCTTCTTCAATATTCTTTTGTTTGGTGGTGATATAAGCAATATTACTCCAGGGACTTGATTCAGAGCATTTTTGTTTGAGTTAAAGAGAAAAATCAAATCTGAGTTATATGTCATTGGGATGAATAAGAAATTAAGCATAGAGGAAAGGAAAAAGTGGAAGCAATTGCTTGCGGACATAACCAACAGGACTGACAACATGTAAGGTAAAACACGAGTGCGTCCAAAATTACTGTCATGCCATCTCGTGGGGACAGCGCGCATATACATGTCTATTGGCTAACCTATGGTGTCGCCGCATGGCGTGAAATAATGGAAACAATCCCTTCTCTTTATGCTTTATGTGACTTCAAATGCATTAACCATTGACGTTATTACTTGATATTATCATGTCTTTAGCATTGTAGATGCCCAGATGGCAGGAACTTTAATGAAGGCTTTAAAACAAAACAAAAATATTACTCCAGTTAAATCAAAATTAAAAGACAAGTACCCCCAGCCCCTACTGAGAGCTATAGGGCGGAAGTAAACAAACCCTGGAAGTGGCCTACCTTCCTGATAAAATCTCCCATGGTGCATTGCATTGGCCTACCCGGGCCCATAGCGATTCCTAACTAAGACCACTCCTATTGAGCAGTAGCTTGTGGCTAATGATGTAGTATCTCACAGGGGCTTTCCCAGGCTATAAATAGAGTGTGGATATCCCGATTTAAGAATGGCTTCAAAATCACATTTCTACCCCAGATACCTTCACAAACCACATACAACGTCATCCAGAGAGAATGGACAGAACTCTACAGAAGAGTAAAACGGTTTGTAACACAACAAATTCTGAGAACATGTGAGACAAAGAAACCCCTCTTTTCTACCTCTTTTCGTAGAAATCGCTCGTCCCGTATATTATATGGATATATATATTCATTGCATTGACACCATATTCTATTGTGCTGTGCTGTTGCCAAGGTGGTATTCCCACGCTCAAGCATTCCCAAGCCAAGCATGCTCCTGATCAGACTAGAAATTTTTACTCCCACTAATTTGTGAGAATGACCATGTGTAACTAGTGATCCTAGCAAAGCTACTTGTAAGTACTTTCGAGAAGCATGTGATAAGAGTGTTACTGACACTGGATCTGCCGAATCATGGAAAGTCTATCTAGATCTCTTTGTGCCTACAATGAAAGTGGTTAGGATCAGTCTGCTTCTTCTAGCTCAGGTGGTGTTGGAAATCTTAAAGATTCATTGGCGGCTTGGCAAACTCAGTTCGCCTTGCAGAACAGTAGAATGGAGGACATGCTAGACAGGATGAACAAAATGACTCTTATCTTTCAATGGGTAGTGTTGGTGGATCCAGGACTGGGCCCAAGAAAGTCATTCCTACTATAGTGGTGACGACTACTCCTCCCATTGTGACTACTACACCGCGACTACTGCTACTGTGACAGTCACAAATACTACGCCTGTCACCCACCTTGCTGTCGGTCATGGAGGCCATCCCAATACCGACACCACTCTTCTCACAACTGCCTGGCTGTCGGAACCTGTGTCAATAGCTTTACATGCTGCTGTCGATCCGGAAATGCTGGTATGGTGTTCAGGTCCGAATATTATCATCAACATTGGTACTGTCCCAAGTGTTGATCATAAGAAGCTATCATATCATGAGCTCATGTACAGAATGCCAATGGCTAAACAGCGTGATTCCAACAATCTGCAATCTGCAAAGTCAAGGTAGGAAGGAGAATCTCCAAGCTTTGTCCAAGAACAAGAACAGGGGCTGTAAAGGTATTCCGGATGACAACCAACAACAACTGTTTCTGTTGGAACTACCAGAACTTTACCATCAACAATTGTCCTAAAAGCCATGTATGCAAGCAGAAACACAAGGCTGTGGGTTGCCCCAAGACAAAGAGGATTCCCGGATGTGATGTCAGACCAATGGGGGAATCCCTTCCACTCCAAATCCAAATTGTCATGGTGGCGATCAACAACTTCCCGCGGCTTCATCTACTTATGTTGCTACTGTTCTTCCATCTGATCAGTTGTCTTTGTCCATCCTTGTTGAACTGGATCTTCTGATAAACAATTTCTTTGAACATTTAATGACTGTTTTGACTACATTAACCAGTCACAAGAAAAAAATTGTTCTATGTGGCAACATCAATGACATGGTGACTTGTGATTTTTAAGGTAAATCAATATCATATGCAGACGATTCTGCTATTTTGATGGAGGGGCATGATTCCGACACCCTACACCAAAAGGCTAGACATGCGCTGCATCTCTATGAGGAGTTGTCTGATAGAAATTGTTTGCAAGTGAATGCAGAAAAAGATAAAATAGCAACATTTCAGTAAAAGAGAAATTGTTCATAATTTTTCTCCTTTGATCATGTCAGAAACTCAAATAGCATGATTGCAACTTAAATGAATATATTTACGTGTACTAGTTCTTATGTAACATGTCAGTTAGTCAGAGTTTGCACTACATATTTAATAACATCTTAAATCAAATTCTCCTATTCATTTATTAATGCTTGAAAAAATAACAAAAATATATTTTCGTCGAGCCAAGACATGAGGCTCAATAGGAAAACCCTAATATTACTTCTAGCCCTAATATTTACTTCACCATAACTAGCCCAAAAAAGCATTTGGAACTAACAATTTCATTACTTAGCATTTGGAACATACCACGATATGTACCCTTTCTTACATCATGTCCTTGATGTAAAGATTAAATTTTCCTTCCCAATGGATTCTTTTCCATCGAATAGCTTCATCCATAGCAAAAAAAAGACTTACTTACATGGAGAAATTTATTTCCTGTAACCATGCCATTATTTATCATATAGACAGCAAATGTGAAACGCATTATCAGTAATTTTATAAATACATTAGCAATTAAATATCTTGAAAATATACTTGTAGTGGGTTCGCCCCCGAATACATTACAACATCAACGCTGCCGTCAACTACACCTACAACCAGACTACAGCAGTGGGGGCACTTCTGCTAGAGCTGGAGACCACCATCAGTTCCGGCCGGTTCGTCAGAGGGTGAAAACACGTAAACATGCAGGCCACACTTACAGACACCCTCCGATGGATCCGGTCTTTGCTTAACACTACAGACTAGAGCCGCACCACAGACCGAGATGTTTCTGTTGTTCAAATTAAGCACCCAGTTCAGTGACGATACCTTTGTAACTGTGCAATTTGGGTAAATAAAACCAGCTGAAACAAATACCTTTCATTATCGTGATTCTTTATTGGAATTTCACAAACTTGTGCCTACAAATCTGCGGTTCACTACATACTTATATATATATGTGGTGGACATCCTTCCTGTAATAATCTCACAATTTAGCCAAAGTTTGTTGCTGTTTGCAACTAGCAATTAAAATTCGGAACTAACATATAAAATAAATGAACTTTATTTCATACTATTTGATTGATAAAATATTATGTAATATCAATATTTCTTGCTCCATTCATTCTTTGTTATCAAATAACACCATTCACTACCTTAAATAGACATTTTCGCAGAGGGCATTATTACCAATCATGATATGTACTATTAAATGGAAAACAAAATTCTTGGTCATTTCACTGAAGGATGAGCAGTTGTATATTTCATACATATGATTATGTATGTAATACTCACTGATGTGCATCAATTCTAATTTCTAATTTAAATGTGACAGCCTAATAGAAATGGGTGGCCGTTTGGAACTAATAACTGGAGTTTGGAACTAGCATATAAAAATTGTACATGGTTTCACACGTTCCAAATGAGATGAAAATGTTGAAAATTTTTAACATCAAATATCACTACCAGTATTTATTTCTTCCCATCTTTCCTATTTTAATGTGACAATCTAATAGAAACGTGTGGCCACGTGTGGACTAACAACTGAACTTCGGAACTAACAAATAAAGGCTGTACATTATTCTCAAATGATATGGTTGATATAAATGGATGAATAATTTGTCAATTTTTTCTCTGATCATATTTATACTTATATTTCCCCTGCTATATGATGTATATATATTCATTGTTCTGACACCTCATTGTTTGGCTGTCTTGTTGCTAGGCAGTAACTCCCGCGCTCAGGCATTCTATAGCCGATCGCACGCCTGTTCGGACGTTGGTTTTTTTGCACTCGTTCAAAATGACCGTTTGTAATGCTTGTGGGTATGCACATAAATATGCTGCTACCTCCGATCCGAGCACGGCGACATGCAAATACTTTCGTGATGCTTGTGATAAAAGCAAGGAAAATACTGGATCGGCGGAATCATGGAAATTGTACTTAGATACCAATACACTCTGTGCGTACAATGAGAAGGGCCTTTCTCCACCGTCCCCTTCGGCGACGAGTGGACACAAAGAGTCCTTAGTGGCTTGGCAATCTCAATTTGCCTTGCAAAATGTGAAGATGGAGGATATGCTGGATCGTATGAACAAGTTGACTCTTACCTTTCAATCTGCTGTAGATCGTGGCACGATTAACTTGGGCTCTACTGGTTCTACTGGTCCTCAGATCGAACAAAAGCCAGTTGTGACAGCTGCTACTCCATTGGTTTCCTCTACACCGACTGCTACTGTCATCAACCCAAGTACTCCTACTGTCAGTCACTCAGCCACTCCGGCTGTCATCCACCCAACTGCTCCGGCTGTCACCTACACAACTACTGCGCCTGTCAGGCAAGTGACTGCCGCCCCGGGGGGTGTTGCTGTCTTCGACCCGACCGTCCTCACTAGCTCCTGGCTTTCGGAACCGGTTTCCTCTGCTCTCCATCAAATCAATGCTGCAGTAGACCCGGAAACAGTCAAGAGAAACGCTGGTATGATCTTCAGACCGGAATATTACTATCAACATTGTCTTAATACTGTTCCTTTGAAAAGTGTAGATCACAAAAAGTTAACGTATCGGCAGCTCATGTACGGCATGACCATGGTGGCCAACCACCTGTTGACCACGGGTGGTGACATTGCTTCGTATCTAGCGCACCTTGAATTTGTAACCCGTCATGCGTCTGAAGGAGACTATATGGACATAGCCTATGCCAACTACCACCACCACGTTGTTGATATTTTCCTCAAAAACCGTGCTGCAGGTTTCCCGGACTGCGACAACCGAGGATGTAATTACTGCTTCCACGGCACGGTGTTGGCTAAGCAACGTGACACTGGCAATGTGCAAGGTCAAGGTCGCAAAGGGAGTTCCCAGTCTCAGTCGGCTGCCTCTTCCTTCAAGTCTAAGAACAAGAACAAGAACCGAGAAGGTATTCCAGACGATTATCCTCCCGACAATTGTTTCAATTGGAATTACCGCAATTGTGACGTTCAGAATTGTCCCAAGAATCATGTGTGCCGCTTGTGCAAACAAAAGCACAAGGCAGTGGGTTGCCCCAGGGACAAGGGGGAATCCCGATGACGCCATATCAGTGGGGGAATCCCTTCCGCCCATGACTGTCATGGCGGCGATCATCTACTTCCGGCGTCGTTCTCCACTGTTGTTGCTGATGTTTCTCCTCACGACGAGGGTCCTTCTCCTATATGTGTGGAACCAGACCTTGGGAAGTGTAGTGATCGTGTTTACCATCCTTTCACTGGAACTTGGGCCCGAAAAGATCCTTCTACGACGCCCTTTTCGTTGAATCCGCAAGCAAGTGTTGATCTTCATACTCCTACTGTATACGATGCCCCTGAAGGCTATGTTTGTTATGACGTCCCGGAAGATGTCTATATGGAGACTGATACTGCCCCTGAAGGCTATTTTGGTTATGATGTCCCAGAAGACGTCTATATGGAGACTGACATTGGCCCTGAAGCCTACCTCAATACTGACATTTGTTCTGTAAATGTTTGTGATTCACATATACTGGTTGACTTGAGTAACTATGCATGTTATGACGCCGAATTATCATGTGATTTTGATTCGAATGTTGCCTATGTTCCACTTGATTTTGATGTTGATGTAAATACTTGTATGCCGGATGACTATGAATGTTATCTAAATACTGGTGTGTGTATTGCTGAATCACACTTGGATTATGTTCCTACTTGTGTTAATTTAGACCTTCCTAATTTCAGAGGTGTCCTCTGTAATGACTCCATCGTGGGTGGTCTGGTTAATCAAATGAATTGTAATGTTTGGTTACACGAACTTGTTTCTGAAAATGATTTGTTTTTGCATGACTTCATTTCTAATGGCATCGTACATGGTTTCGATATTATTGATTCTCTCTCTGACATTGAACCTTATGAATGTGCAAATTACAGTTCAGTATTGAATGGCGAAGCATTTGATTTTGTAGACAAACTCATTCGTCAGGAAATCATTGATGGGAAATATATGTTAGTCAGCTCTAAGCCTATGTGCGTCCATGCTCTAGGTGCGGTTGGTAAGCCGGACGGGTCCTTTCGTCCCATAACAGATTGTCGTAGGCCCTTAGGCTTTTCCATCAACAACCACATGTCATTAGTGTCTAAATCTTTCAAATTTACCACACTTGATTATGTATCATCACTACTTGAACCAGGTTGTTTCAGTGCTACGGTCGATATCTCATCAGCTTATAGAAGTATCTCTGTTAACCCTGCCCATCGCCAAGTACAGGGTATTAGTTGGTGCCTTGATGGTGTTGCAAGTTATTTAGTTGATACACGTTTGTGTTTCGGGCTAAAATGTGCCCCTTTTATCTTTAACACTATCACAAATTTTGTCGTCCGTTGTATGTATCGCCGTGGGTTTACAAAGTGTGTTAATTACATTGACGATTTTCTTTGTGTTGCTCCTTCGTATGATGAATGCCAGTTTGCACAGATGACACTTATCAATCTTCTCAAGTCCCTAGGATTTGTCATTTCCTGGAAGAAATGTTCCTCGCCCTCTACATGCTCGAAATATTTAGGCGTGGAACTTGACTCGACTGACATGGTTCTTCGCTTACCTTCAGACAAGTTGTTACGGTTTCATCAAGAACTTGAGTTCTTTCGTAACAAGACTCGAGCCTCTAAGCTACAACTACAACGACTTTGTGGTATTCTGGCCCACTGCTCTAGAGTGGTTAGAGGTGGTCGCACGTTCTCCCACCGCATCATTGCCTTGTTGAAGAAGCTACCGGACAGACATAGAGTTCGTTTGTCTCTTGGGTTTCAAGCAGACCTGAACTGGTGGTTGGAGTTTTCTACTGTGTTCAACGGATTAGCCACCATAATACGGTATAACTTCGGCAAGGGTCCAACCTGTTACACCGACGCCAGTAAAACAGGCTATGGTTTTGTGATGAATAACCAGTGGCTGGCGGGCTTCTTTAACAGTGACTTGACTCCTACTCACATTGCTGTTTGTGATAAACATGGCCATTGGATGAATCAGCGTATTCCAGCTCTCTCAGAGTCTGACAGCAACATTAATCTCTGGGAATTAATTCCTATCTGGATAGGACTGTCTGTGTTTGCCTCGGATCTGGCTGGCCTTCATGTTGTTTTTTACTCGGACAACACACAGGTCTTGAGTATGATTAACAAAGGTCGGAGTTGTAATCTCTCTTGTATGCAACTTATTCGACAAATTTTCTGGACCTCTGCTACTCATAACATATACGTTACTGCCAGGCACATTAAAGGTTCAGATAATTGCTGCGCAGATTTGCTTTCCAGGGTTGACTTGCATAGTGATTTCGCCTTCTTAGACACATTTTCTTTGTGTTGCAGCGCCTCGTCTCCGCCTACTAGACAAGAGAGTCACTGAAGTAGTCTGTGCGGCATGGGCTTCCAATACATTAGCTACCCGCGGATCACAATGGAGGCGGTACACTAATTTTTGTGCTGAACTGGGCCTGACTTCTTGTCCGGCAGATTCCTCAACGGTGGCGAGATTCCTGGTGCACCTTTCCGAGTCATGCACCTTTACTACTGTGAACAACTACCTAAGTGCGATTATATCTTTGCACAACATGCTTGGACATCCCACCTCCTCCCGGGACATCTACCTCATTAAAGTGGTTTTGTCGGGTTTGAAGAAGATCTTAGCTCCTAATTCGGTTCAGCGCCTTTACTTGACCCCATCTCAGCTAACCGTTATGTATGACTTGATGCCCAAAGATCCTATGCATGAGATTTTTTGGCTCGGCATCATAATCTGCTTCCGCACTCTACTTCGGAAGAGCAACATTGTTTCTTCAGGCAAAGATAATCCGCATATACTTCTACGCTCTGACGTTGAATTTCACACAGACTATGTCATGTTTAAAGTGCGCTCCTCTAAAACTCATGGCCAAGACGCACCTGTGCTTTATATACCTGTTCATCGCTGTGATAATCACATCTTTGATGTTTATTCAAGACTGCGCGTTTACCTTACTCATTACCGTGCTCCTTCACACATGCCTCTGATGCTTAAGCCTTCGGTGTCTGGGCTTGTGCCGGTCCAATACTCCGAGCTTCTCCGTGCCTTCAAGAGGCTCTTGGATTCAGCAGGTTTGGCTACAAAGTACACCGGTCTACATTCACTTCGCCGTAGTGGTGCTATGTACCTACAGCATATAGGAGTTCCTCTTCAGGACATCAAGTACATGGGTAAGTGGAAGTCCTTAGCGGTACTGGTTTACCTATCGACCCCCCTTAACAGACTCAAAGAAGTTGATAAGCGTGTGTCGTGTGAGCTGGCTATGATTTAGTGGTTGGGTTTTTTGGGCGGTCACATTTGTCCGTCGCCTCTAGCGCCATCCATGTGTTCGGTTATTGTGTTCTTCAATTACTATATTTACACTTATATTTCCCCTGCTATATGATGTATATATATTCATTGTTCTGACACCTCATTGTTTGGCTGTCTTGTTGCTAGGCAGTAACTCCCGCGCTCAGGCATTCTATAGCCGATCGCACGCCTGTTCGGACGTTGGTTTTTTTTTTCTGAATAAAGTTTGGGCGGTCACATTTGTCCGTCGCCTCTAGCGCCATCCATGTGTTCGGTTATTGTGTTCTTCAATTACTATATAGCACTACTTACGGTCCAATAGAAACTTATGATAGGGAGAACATATGTTGAATTCATTCTTGTTCATTTTATTAAAAATAATAACAGTCAAAGATGCTTCCAAGCCTAATGTATATGTGTGCAAGTGGCTTGTGTTCATTTGTTCTTATTAATTATGTTATAATAAATGATATAACTGATACTTTATTCAAATAAATTATATTGGCATTCAGAACTAGCAAACACACAGTAAAAAACCCAGATAGTTTTGAATATTAGTTCCGAAAACTGAAGTGTTGTTTTAACAACAATATTTCAATGAATTTCTGGTCAATATATTATTAAACTATGAAATATAATCATGCTGTACATATTCCAATCAACTTCTAATGTATAATCTGGTATATTTCCCTGAATTTGCACTGACAGTTAGTTCCGAACATTATTCCAAACCCAAAAACATCTCCCCATCTTGTAGCAAGCAGGTGTACTGGTCATGTGGTATTTTATGATTATTCTATACTAGTGATACATATAAACTTACATGCTCTGTTATTGTAATTTATTATGATGCACTGTAGCAGTCTTTTTTGATTTTTATAAAATTTGACAATAGGTTTTTGATATCCATAATTTTCACTGTTATCATGTAAATATAACAACAAAATAAGTGAAATAAATATCAACAAGCAGTTATTTGCAATAGTTGGTAACCAATAAAAAATTAGGCTTGATGTTGGTATTATTCTTATCCTGTGGTCACAGGACGTCACATCATAAGCTGCTTTGGGAGTGGTTGCGTTTGGAACTAACATGGAAAAGCCCAATATTTTGGGTTTGGAAGGTTATTTTCTGGCAACAGAGTTATCAATGCAGAAAATTATGTTTGGAACAAATACATTTAATTTTGTTTTAGGAAAGGGCAGAGAGTTTTCATTAACCATTGACACAATACAAGGCGGATCTCACTTTGCATTGGTTTACTTGATTCTATACAGCCTTTTGTCCCTATAGAGCATACAAAAGATTTTAATTATTTATTTTTACATTACATTACATTAAAGTTGTGTTTACTTGTATAATCTAAGCATATATAATATATGTGACCCGCCAAGCAGAAAGGTACCTTCCCGCGGGAGTTATAGTTCCTGGTATTCCCGCTAGTAGTCACATCATATTCATGACGTCAATGTCACAAATGTTTATATTAGTAATTTTGAGAGGGAGGTAAAATTGAAAGTCTGTAACTTCACTAATTGTTGGAGTATCCACAAAATTCTTTCACTTTTATAATGCTTATTTCCCCTTCTGTACATCCCTGTCATTTTAAAAAAGATTTGTTTAATATTTATTTGTTGTACATATGATGTGTCACAAGAAAATGAGTTACTCCCCCAACCTATTTGAGATCATCTACTGAAAACTGACATAGCTTTACAAAAAAGCCCACATCTCGGCAAATTCTTGGAATTTTCAACTATTTTTTTCGGTTATTGACTCAGGAGGACATGCAGATTCAGAAACTATAATGAACCCAAATTCGAAAATTTGGCCCTGGAGTCCCCTTTCTGCTTGGCTGGTCACATATACTTGAAAACTGGAAAATGCAGCACAAATCTTAAGGTAAATTAAAGATACATGCTCAGCTATAAATATACCTATGTAGTGAACCAGCAGCTTCCCTGGTTGATGTACCACCAATTGCCACCACTACCCCATAGAGGGAGCCACCACAGCAAGCAGAGGGACTACCACAGCAAGCAGAGGGATGCTTCACCCAAGTTCCACTAGGGCGGCGCCACCATTCAACACAAACCTATATTCCAGTCAGCTGTCATAGAACCCAGGCTTAACAGTACTAGTAGAGACACCGTTTTACACAGACCTGCAGATATGTACACTACCCAGTACAGGGCCAACTTCCACTTGTTCTTATACTTGAGCATACTAGTTTACTCTAGGTTCTCTTGTTGGGCCACTTAGCTTCTTGTAACTCAGGCTATGAGTAATAAAGCTTTGCAGCCCCTGCTATTGCAGCTCTGACTTGGTTATTTGTTCCGACTGCACAGAACTATCCCGGGTTCATTACACCTACAATATAATAGTTACTTTGACAGGGTTTTACCTAAAATTAGACCAGCTTCCTCACTTCAGACCAGCTTCACCACAAGTTGTGCGCAGACCAGTGCACCATCACCCTCTCAATATTGGTCATCAATGCTAAGATTGCTGCCTTTGTTGTAGTGTCAATAATTTAAGAATTTGGAATATAATTAAATTGGAGAGAGCAGATACAAAGTGTCAATAGAATTTTGTAGAGCATGAACAATTCTATTGTAATCATGATTTTTCTATTGTGAGCAACGGGATTCCTCTATCCTTGTTATCTGAAGGAAATCAATTGGTTGTCAGAAAATGTAAAAATATTAACTTTGAAAAAGCTTTTCAGCAGAGTATGGCAGCATTTAATAGCCGCATGAACAGCTCTATGATATAATATATATATATGATTCTTCTATCCAAATCATTGTGATTTGATAACTATGAGAATTATCTTATTTATTCTATCAATTTCCAAATGAACTTTTCATAGTTACTCACTCTCTCCTACTCTAATGTCACCTCCACCGTTATTACATACGTATGTAATTTCGAGGCATTCTGGGGGTTTGAAAAGTCAAATAGCACCTATGTGCTATTTGAGCCGAACTGGTAACACATGACCCAAACAAGCAATTTGATTGGTTTGGCAACATTGCACTGTTAGTGACCTTGCGCTATGCTGTGTAGCACTGCCTTGCAAATTTAGAAAGTTTTTAAGTAATGTCTGATAATATGGCAAGAAATACCAGTAATAACGAGGTAAATATAACAAATAAATCTACAAATCAGTGTGTAATGAATACCTTTGGGCCTCATTCCGTTCTTCAGCTGGCCTCAACCCGATTATGAACCACGGAGTGCCATTTGATATAAAAAATCACTTAAATAATTAAAGACACATAACAGACCTACAAGATTCATATCCGAAATAATCTAGAGATGAACTAGTCTTTGGATGCAGAACAAACATAATACCTTAGTTTAAAGAGATAAACCACTGCTCAAAAAACGGAAAATACCATTTTGTTTAAACTTTGCCTTGTGAAAGAACATGGTTAAGTGAATACAAAAAGCCAATAAAACAATACATTACCAGGTTAGTTTTCATTTCAGGGAGCCCTGAAATTTATGCCTGTTTACTATAGAAGTCTAGTATAGAAAAAAATGGAAAATAACTTTTTCGTAAAAATCTATACCGAGCTAACATATTGCTTTACCCTTACAAGCAATAAAAAACGGGCGTCACCAGCTTTTTAAAAAGGTTATTAGACTGAATTTGCATCCTGATGAGTTAAAAACAGGAATATTAAAGATTTTCAAAGCTAAATAATATCTTTCAAAATATGTTGATACCCTAGCTGTTCTTTTATTCATGCAGGCAAACCTGTACAATAGCTATGTTTAGAAGAAGTTTCAACAGAAAAATTGTATTCATCTGCCTGAAATCTTGGAAAGACTGAGAAAATATCAATTTTACCCACAGACTTCAATACTAAACTTTGGTGGTCCCTAAAATGAAACGAAATGAGGTGAGATCCATGTCTTTTATCATTTTGTTATCACCCAACCATGTTCTTTCTCAAGACAAAGTTTGGAAAAAATGTTGTGACTCCTTATTTTTCATGCATTAGTTCCTTGAACTCCCGCTTGCAGCAGTGCATATGACAGTGGTTTATCTCTTTAAGTCAATTGAGGTGATATGAATGTATAAAACATTTGGTTTATAACATCTTCGATTGCTACTGCATGAAACAATGCAGGACTGCAAGCTGATTGTTCTAGTAAAAATTCAAGTTTGTCAGGAACCCACAACATGCGCACTGTCCAGAGCAGGTTTCGCCTTCTACCTATAAGCTGCTCAAAATCAGATCTCCGATTACTTAAAAAGATGATTATATTTCAACATTCTCAAAGCAATAATTAGAACCTGTTGCCAGTGCAAATCTAAATACAAGAAAACACTAACTTAGTTGCTAAGTCAGTTACTTTCAGTCAGTTACATTCCAGCTCTCACTCACTTAGAAGTTCGGAGCTTGTAAATGTAGGCATGGTTTTCCCATGTACACTTTTCCATTTTTTCCTATCCTATGCTTAAATCTGCATTCCCATCTATTACAACAAAAATCGGACCAAATACCATCGCAGCACAGGATCTCAGCAGGTCACCAAATTATATAAGGCCCTAGCTGCCAAAACAACCGGGTAAAATCCTCCGTATTTTTGGTAAAATGACTTCCAAAAGAATGCAACGTAGAGTATGTTAACGTGTTCATCGATGTCTAAATCAATGTTAATGAAGGAAATATAACCTTAAGGATGGCATTTAGCCAGACGGATACACCACCATCTGACGGTATACTTTGTTATTTGACCCCCATTTGATCCCCAACTGACACACACCATTTTTAATAATATGAGTTTTCACAATTAGGCTTTTTCTGTTCAACTCTCGGTATTTTGTCAATGATAACAATGCATACCGATCACACATTTTTTTATGCAACATAACCCTTAATATACCCCCAACGTACCTAGTCACCCTTTGAACCAAGACATGCATTGGAGGTCTATCACCCATGTTGTAACATGTAGTTTCTGGATAATAATTGTTTTACCGACACACACACCCCTTACTCCAACACCTAAAAGATCACATACCAACGCATATTAATATTACATTACTTAGATATTTTAATATTAGGCTATATTAGTCTGTCCCGGGTATTTGTTGAACAACTACCAATGCAAATCAATCGTTGTTTTATTTCCATAAATGTTATTAAGAATACAGTTGATGGTGGGATTAACCCTCCCCTCCCCACTCCCCCCCCCCCCCCCCCCCCCAAAAAAAAAAAAAACCCAAAAAAAACCCCCAACCAAACAGACCCCAAAACCCAACAAAATAACCCAACAAACCCACAAACATAACAACCACACACTTCTCCCGACCAAACTCAACCTAACCCCCGCCCTCACCCATCCCACCACTCTTTAGATCACTAAAGTAACCCACTGCAGGCGGTGGGCGGTGGGGAGGTGGGGCGGAAAAGGGGGAAGATGTCTGTGCAAAGATGTTTCAAAATAAAGGATCCATTATTAATATTGTAATTATTATTTAATTATGATGTTTACGGGGAATGCAGCTTTAAACAGAGCATGGCCTCTGCCCCCCCCCCCCCCCCACACACGCACACCCACACATCTACACAACCCCCCTCACTACCTCTTTAGATACACTAAAGCAGAGGCAGGAGGAGGAGGGGGAGTACTGGGAGTAAGTCCTCTGACTGAAGAGAAGCTCGGAGGACAAGCAGGAGCACTTCCTTCTTCACACTCAGTCACCCACACGAGGAGGAGGAGGAAGAGGCAGTGGACTGGAGTAAACCAACAACCAGCATTACCACCATCCTACCACCTCCAGTGTGGCTGGAGACAGGCACTGGAGATCAACCCTACCTACTGGAGCAAGCGTTCATTCATTCAGAACTGGTATATAGTCTATAGTGTGTAGACCAAACATGGTGGGAGGTTGACAGGAAGTATCCAGTAGAATATTGATATGGTATACTTAACGAGTATCCATACAAACTGTTGGATGTCATATTAATTTACTTACACCGACACAGGGTCAGAATATACTAATAGCTATACTATAGGAGAGCAGACCTCAGTGGGAAAAAGGCTATATACATCCGTAAAGAAATACTCATAGAAAGAAGAGAATACAATAAAATATACTTACAATGAACATGATATGCTGTTGCTCTGAAAGCGAGTAAGGATATATGCATACAGTACATATATAAGTATGACACTTTCCCTGAGGATAAGGAATATAATATATAGGCCAATGTTTAACAACTACTGACAAAAGCAGAGGATCCTTATAATTATTATATTACAAGAAGAAGAAGGATATCTGGATTCATAACAGTAGCTGTGAGACAACATAAGGATATATTTGTATAAATGACAATTTCTCACCACGTAAAGGGAAGGGTTTACTGAGAATACATTAAGAGTTAAATGGACTCACGCAGTTTATACGAGAAACAATGAATACATTAAGTATACATACTTACAGAGAATAGTTTGACAAAGTGGAGAATAATGACAATTGCAGTTACAGCGTAAGATCTTTCGCCCAAACGTCTAAATAATAATGTATAATATAAAGACATTACTTTGACGAGAATAACAATAACGACAATTGTAGTTACAAAGTAAGAAAAGTACTCAGAATGCACACTTCAGTGTATTAGTACTTGTGAAAAGTACCTTATCAATAGGAGGATATATTGTAAGAGCTACTCTAAGGCAGACTAAGGATATGTACAGAGGTGAAAGGATAAGAGCAGGTGGTATCTGGAATCTGGCACTAAGTCCTCGGTACCCAACCTTGTAAGATGAATACGAGAAAGTGAAGCGCCTTAACTATATGGATATCTCACGATCAAGGCGTCGAAAGATGTACAATGGGTTCCTCCTCACATTTAGTAAATTCTGCTAAATTAAACTCAACAAAATTATACTTACTAAACACATCTGAGTGTATATTTGGTCTGCTTTGGCTGCTCGGTTATGTTGAACAGCATTTCGAGTCACATTTTTGTATTTAGATTTGAGTTATTTCGCAAATGTTCAATGTAGATTGTGCACCTTAAGGCGAACAAACTCATAAATGCGATTATATGAATCGAGGTGGGAAAGAATAAGGATATACGTATGACTATTACGCTGACATAATATAAGAACATAATGAGTCAGATCCTCAAGAAATGTACAAAAAGCAGTTTTTCACATTATTCAAATGTTGATATATTTCCCCAAAACCATGCAGGGCGAGAATACCTGACTATACACAGCCCAAAGAGGAGTGACTATTCTCAACTAGGGAACTACAATGTATACATAATTTCTGCTAAAAGTTGCCTTTGGATCTATTTAGAGATCCCCTATATATCTGATCGTACATCATTTGAAGACATTACCCATATATAAAAAAAATTGAATTTGAAGTCTTTTTATTGCAAAAGGTTGCCATTTAATGGGGAATCTCCAACTTATGGGAGGTGTTCAGCCCCTCAATAGCACACAAATGAGACTTCCTTGTGTAGGGTACAATATCTTCTCAGTCATAGAGCGTAAAAGATCCACTACATAGTTGATATACAACTTACAGGAGAACTATAACACAGGAAGAATAATACAGGCTAACTACGTGTATATATATCTGACAATAACTTCCACAAAGAGAATAATCTGCAAACACCAAATGCATTGAAAATAGTAATTGCTCGTAAACGGAGAAGAGTGTCCATAGAAGTGTGGTCGGTGGGACTACATCTTCGTTACCGATACTCAACCTCATAAGAAGAACACGAACTTTTAAATGCGTGTCAGTGACAGCGAGGTCTAGGAGCAGTACTGAATGTCCTCAGAGTGTGGATAATCAAGCCGTCCCAGAGTGGCACATGGGCGAGAAAGCATAGTGATAGGAAGTGGAAAAGGTCAAGAGAGGGAAGCAGAGGGAAAGAGAAAGGTATATCAGAGAGCTGAGACCAAGAGAGAAAAGGAGAGGGGAGAGATTGAACACAGAGATAAAGGATCAGAGAGACCCACAGAGAGAGAGAGAGGGAGAGAGGGAGAGAGAGAGGAAACATGGACGTGATGGGAAAGAGGAGAATGAGGTTAGCCCAGGAGAGACGAATGAGAGGACAGGGACAGAAGTAGGGAGAAAGACAGAAACCGATTAAAATATAGAGAGAGGCAAAGATTAAAAGCATCTGAAGCCCAAGGGGGGAGAGATAATATGGTGATGTTGAACCGTAGTCTAATTTAGGAGAGTGAGAACTAGTCGCAAGAGCAAATCCAAACTGGGAAAGTTAGAAGCGAATAAAAGAGAGTGGGTGATCAGAAAGAGCACAGAGACAGAGAGAGAGACGTGAGTGGTGAGACCGAGTGGGTGGGAGAAGAGAGGAACAGAGAGGAGAGACCCAAAGAACAAGAGATAGGAGACAAAGACTAAAGCAAAACGAAGGCGAGGAGAAGTGGGGGAAGAAAGGGAAAGAGCAGAGCCTGAAGTTCGGAGTGCGAGAAAGAGGGAATATATAGAGAGAAGGGGAGAGAAGGGGAGAGAAGGAGAGAAAGAGGGAGTTAGGAGAGGTAAGAGAGGAGAGGGAGGGACGAGAAAGAGACGGAAGATAGAGAGGAGAGCAAAGATACCATAGGAGCATATTATCTTTAAGGAGAGAGAGAGATAATAGAGCGGCTCCTCCAGAGAGAGAGAGAGAGAGAGGGAAAGAGAGACTACGGGAGGAAGTAGATAGCAAGAAGCAGAGGAAACGCCGGATAGGTGCAGGCGCCACAACAACGAGGAGGAGGCACCCGGAGGAGTATACTGTCCACCACCACCACCTCCTCCTCCCGTACCCCACCACCACTGCCACCATTAGTTCCCCTTAGCCCAACCAGTAACCATCCAAACCACCACCACCACCACTGCTGCAACCAGTAGCATCCCATCCAATTCGCCTCCATATCTCAACCATGGAATAAACAACACCCTTCCATCCTTACACACATCAGCAGGAGGAACTTTACCACTCAAGGCAAACCCATTCAGGATATGTTCACTTTTAAGGGATTAGTCTCTGGACGGATTGACATCTAAAAGGGATAATGTCTTAAAGGTGCAGCTAATGGTTTATAAGGTGCTGCAGTGATTCTATCTTTTGCATTTGGACCAAGGATCGGTTATATTATATAGGTTCATATAGGAGGATTTATACCGGACGATAGATTCGCACTGGGATATATATATTGAGGTAGGTATTGATTCTGTACATTGTATTTTTGTATACATTATATATATGGGTGTGTCAGGATAGTGAGATATGTATGTATGTACACAATGAGCTGTATTCACTGCCAAATCTTAGAGAAGTTGGCAATAGGGGATTTGCCTTACTTGTCACTGTGGATCTGTTCATTATGGTATAGGTTAAAGTCTAGGGTAATTAGGTCTAAGTACTAAGGGTTGTGTGTGGTGTGTGAAAATTTGAAGGACATTCTCAGCAATATCTTAGCTTGTGTAAATGATCTATGAGAACCAAATGCATACTGGAGAAGATGGCATATTAATCTGGAACAGTCAATATAGCTGAGTAACGTCTGGTTTTAGTGTTTTTGTACAGAAGTTTCTTTTTCGAGATTGGGATTCTTCATGGCGGCCACACTGGTGTAAGTCTTCGAAACGTCTTCCACGGTTACCCGGCATAGTACTATGGCTATAAGGGTGTTGCATAAGGGCTTGCTTGGCATAAGTGGTCTATACTGAACTGGGGGATACACTGGGCCTTGGGGATATAACCACTTTAGGCACAGTTTAAAATAATTAATAACATCAATGCCATGCCTGATGGTACATCAAACAATACACCAGCAGCCACTCAATGTCCTCAGCAGCCCCTCATTAAGCCTATCTTGGTATGACAGACAAACTGGAATGTATTTTTCAAACATAAAACAAATTAAAGTGAAATAAATAAATACTTTTTAGATTCCCTAAATGTTAACATCGTTGGTAATACCGTTCAAATACATTTTGTATGGGGTTGGGGGGGGGCACAGTTTCATTTCATAGACAAATTTAAAATGCGGTCTCCGTATATATAACACAAAATTGGTCAGAGACGTTTTGAATATATATAATCGAGCTACCGTTAGCAGTTTTTTAAAGCACATGGATTTTTTTTTAGTTTTCTTGTTCTTTTGTTTATTTTCTTTACCATTCTCCCTTTAGAAACAAATGCTACACATCGCTTGTTCGTTTGTTTATTTTCTTTACCATTCTCCCTTGGGAAACAAATTCTACACATCGACTATTCGTTACTTTATTCGAACTGTCTTATTAATGAAGGGCCTTTTACTTCGGCAATAATTTGTTTCCATTCCCTATTCCAGCATACCCCAGAGACTTTAGATTCTGAACCCGAAAGGGTCATATAAAAGATTTGTCCATATGCAAGTTAAGCAATCTTAGATCCTGGAAATCAGTATTTTTATTCATTCATTCTTTTTTATTCAGAATTGTTATACAGCGTTTCCTAAGACAAGTGACTTCATGGCATCATTATTTATAAATGTAAATCTCCATGATCCTCGACCCACATATGGGTGACCACAAATAAGGATTACGGATGGAGCAACACGGTTACAGGGCCCCGTTTCATAACAAATCCTTACTTGTAGGAAACTACATTGTAGTTTCCTTCCTTAGACAAACTAACTATTAATGGCTAAGCAACTGGTATAGAATCTTTAGGGAAAGCATTTGTTATGCAGACAATACTAATTGTATTCCTACAGTAGAAATGTCCTACCTAAGCAAGGAAACATGTTTAGCAAGGAACGTTTAAGGATTAGTAAAGAAGTAAGCATTTCTTATGAAACAGGCTCACTGTGGATTTGCCATTGCACTCGTAGTGACAATTCAGGATGAGGGTTGACCACTGCCCTGAACGCGTGTTCCTGGGGTCAGGAATGAGCAAGATGCTATGCCAACACTAACATTTCCTGTTTTACATTTAGTTTTATATATCATACGATTCTTCCCAGGAAAATGAGTAATCAGTCGAAATATAGGTTTCGAGATATCATCATATTTGAAAAGATGAGATTTAGGGGATTCAAACGATGTTAAGATTTAGGAAGTCCAAAATGTATTTTTATGTTTCATATTCATTTATGTTTGGGCAAAATTTAACAATATTTCTAAATGTACAATCGTATCTTCATGGGACCGTTTCTAGGATTTCCACTATTAGCTCGCATAATCGTAAAACAGGAAATCTAATGATTTAGCAGAATTTATTTTTAAAAAAGATTAGAGACACATAGCTGTAACTATCTTAAGGTAAAAAAGCAGGGAACGAGCTGGAAGAACTTTAATTTGAGAAGTCCACAACCTTTTTGTCAACGTTAAACCTATTATGACAAATAAAGAATCTTGTCTTATCTTAATTTGTCGAGCTGCTAGTTGTACACTGTGTAACGAAATGTCCCATTTATATACATTCTCCCTGGTTAACTTTGTTTATCTATTGCTTACCCCTGACTTTGTGCGGAAATGAGTGGAAATAACACCTCCAAGGGAAGTCATTGAACCTACATGAAAAAAAGTGCGGGATTCACTGTAAAAGCGAGGTAAAACATTTGTTACACTGCATAGATTTTGACCCAATGTCATCTGAAGTGTTTTTGAAAGTTTAATCAGGAGTACAGCAGAGTCTTGCACAATGGCCATATCCGCCATGCGACCAGTCCTTAATAAGGGGATTTGCATGTCCACCATTTTGATTCTTCTCAATTCGCATGGAATTGTCGGAGTTGTGTGTCAGTGTAGAACATGTTATGTTCAGCATGGAATATTTAACGCTGATCTCATGTATATATATAGCCATGTATTTTACAAGTTTCCATGAAACAAGACTTCACCTTTTCCATCATAAATCATGGATGTTCCATTATAGGTCATTTATATTTGTATTTTTTTATACAAGCTAGGCTATTAGTATCGATATATATGCATGTCTGATTTGAACTGAATTCATCCCATCATGCACTTTACTAGACATGCGCAGTGAGATATGCAAGTCCCCTATTAATACCAGTTTGGCTAAGTCACAATAAAGAGATTACTTAATATAATTATCAGAGAAGATACACGATAAAGCGGCCATCCTATTATGCAACCAAATTGCTTGGTGCCACTGGTGGTCACCTTAGCTATATTCTACTGTATTGATAAACCTAGGGTCTCAAGTGTTAGATTAGTGTAGGTCAGGATATTTCCTGAGAGTTGTTTCCACTGCGTGAAAGTCTAGATTATATTATTTCGGTGTCCCGCTGAAATCCTTTCCTGCATGTGCATTATCACTCACTGCCAATTTTTTTTTCTCAACTGGATTGACTTCGAACATTTGTATATAAACATACCAAACTGCCACTAAATAAAAAAACATGGCTATATAAGAAAGAAAGAATATAAGAAAATGATTAAATATAGTCAGATTGTAATAACTGAGAATGCTGCTCTAACATGATACATTAATTTAATCACTGCCTTGAGCAGTTTTGGGGCTATAACATTGGCAGAGATTAAAAGGATTAATAACTTCCATTCCTGGCCTCCTGGTGTACTGATTGGTGTAAACCCCTTGGCTTCACCCCGGGATTATATACTAAACAGTCCACCACCAGCCCCCCAGAGTTAGTGAGTAATCCTTAGTATAGAGTTGGTCATATTTGGGCATGAGAGGAAACACACTAACACGATCTTACACCCTACTCTTCTTAATGATCAGCAATGGTTCTACTACATGCATACAACCATAAACAGCCATCCACATGACCTGCCTTGAACGGAGAATGTCGCTTTAATTACCATATTAAATGGAGAATCTTGAAATACACCTCTCACGAGTAATTGCCAGTAAGTGCAGTTTAATGGCTGCATTGATTTACCATAGGCCAGACGCTGATGAGAGGGGAGTGAGCAGTAAGGTCGAGCAGGATGTATTTGCTCACACTGTATCCACTGAGTTAATCATTCATGGCTGACCTAATTACTGGTACAGTAGTCAAGTACCCTCCTCACCCCACCTCTCTCTCTCTCGTTCTCCAACTTCCAAAGTTCTTCTTCTTAGAAGTTCAGTTTGTTCTGGAATATTCCAGGTTGGACTTGTGGGCCAAAACGTCAGAAAATGTACAATTCGATAAAACCAATCCTCTCAAATAACCCGAATTTAAGACGAAATAGTGTTTAAAATAGAGTTCAGCATAACCAAACAAATGCAAGACATACTCAGATATAATTAGTATTTATCTCCGGTTTTTTTATCATCCTAATTTAGAAGAATTGAGTCACGATATATCATATGGATCAGGGCCTCTAAAAGTATACTATTCATTATATCCAACCCTCAGATTTTAAAGGTTTAAAATTCCAAGTCCAAAATACAGTTAAAACATAACCGAACACATTTTAATACATTCTAAGCAAGTAAATACCAAAATTTAATATCCTCAGATCTACTGAGCATTTATCCTCCCATTCTTCAGCCGATTTGAGCAGAAATTTAGTAAATTTTATATGTAGAGCTGCCTAACATAAGCCTATATATAAGTTGGGTGAATGGATTTCATCTATTGCAGTGACAAGGATGAATCTAGTGGTACACACATACCCCAGCTGTATGCATCCTAGCATTGTGCACTGTTGTGCTAAGTACTGCTCTATTGTCAGTGACCGTGCTTACATAACGCTTACAGATATATGTGGGAAGCCACCAGATGTGCTGTCAACATGCCAACATGGAGGCAATAGTGGGGGGAAAGCAACAAAGGGTTAGGGGCGGGTGGGTGACATTGATTGCTTTACGCCCATTTTAAAGCTGCACTCCCATTTACTAGCACACAACAATTATTTACTAAATTAATTTTCAAATTTACTTATATTATGATATATAAATAGGACTAGATTGATCATCATTCTGTTGCTGTGATATAAATAGAACTCAAAGTGGAATCGGTTCAGAGAAAAAACACCCATGAGTGATAATAAGTGAAATCATTGTAAATGTAAGGTCAAATCTAAATGAGGACGTAATGAAGTCCTGTAGCAAAAACACCTGGATCCTCAAATTCTTTGTCAAATGACTTTTAGATGAGTTACAAAAAAGAATCAACAAAAAGTAGAAAATGTTCAGTTCCTGAAAGATATTAACTAAGAATGCAGCTTTAACATTGGTAACAAATTAAATATTTTCTACTTTTTGTTCCGTCATTTGACTAAGTATTTTGTTCTGTTATTGTTGATACAGGGCTTCTAAAACATCCTTATTTGCATTTTTGAGGTCCCGCACAAATCCTTTCCTGTGTTGACTTCACTTATTATTGCTCACTGGTGGGTGTTTTTGCTCGACTGATTCTACTTCAAATTCATATCACAGCAGCAGAATATTGATGAATGCAGTCCTATAAGCCATAATATGAGTAAATTGGGTAAGATTGTCTTTGTGATAATAGCTGAGAATGTGGCTCTAACACTGGTAAAAACTTCAGATTTTCTCTGTTTTGATCCATTTGGACCAAAGTCCAGTTTGCTACAAGGCTTCAAAAATCCACATTTATATATTATGCACCCGCCCAAATCCTTTGCTGTGGTGGCTTTACCCATACTTGTTTTCTCCCAGCCTGTTAGACTTCCAACGATTGTATTCAACAGCAGCAAAATATTGGTAAATTCAGTCTTATTAGTCATGTAATATTAATATCAGACTTTAGTATATATTTGGGGGCAAGAAAGGAAACACCCTGATTGAATGCGATACATTAGTCGTTACAATTATTGGCAATGGTTTGTGAATTGATGCTCTGGTAAGGCGATCATGGGATTTGAATGTAGGACCCTATAACAACCTCCCGGTGTAGGGTTCAACGCCTTAATCATTCCCTCACCATTACACCCTACTCCCAGCGCCTTTACAAATTCAAACAAACAAACACTTTTGAATTTTATAGTTTACTTTTGAGACAAGAAAGGTTAGGTTTTAAAACAGTTCAGACGATTAGTTGGTACGACGTCTATTGCATATCAATTAATATGCATTGTCGTTGAAATATCCCATCCAGAGTGGGATATGTTGCATGCATATGCCACTAAGTGGTTCACGTAACACCAGTATCTGCACCACTGGATGTATTTTATGGAAAAGTCCACAAACTGGCTTTGAAGTGTTCCGTTTTATCGATTCCGTTTTTCATCGATTTTCCATTTCTCACTACATGCGCAGGTGTATTACAGTGTTGGAATGAATTCAGTTCAAATCTGACATGCAAATATTTAACAACATTTATAAATATAGAAAATTAGTCTTTTGACTAATATCATAGCTTGTGTAAATGATCTATAAAAACCAAATGCATGATGGGAAAGATGAAGGCCTGTTTTATGGAAACATGCACAACACATTGCTACGAACTGTTGAATATTCCATGCTAAACATCACATGTTTTCCCATAATTCCACGCAAATCATGATTCAAGGTAGCGGACATGCAAATCCCTTATTAGAACATCCTGCCTTGATCACATAATGTACATTTTAAAAAAGTAGATCATGACCGAGTGTAAGCCTGAAGTTGTTGATATGATGTGCCTGAGACCTAAGGCGGAGGACACATTATAATATGGAAAGCCATTTATGTACATTATAGCAATAAACCATGAAGATTTTAGCGCGAGACCGGTCTGTAGGTCCAGAGACGCCACGAGGCCACAGGCCAAGTGGCGTCACTGGACCTACAGACCGGTCGAACGCTAAAATCTGAGTGGTTTATTGATTTTAGTCCATAATGGATCAGATCCCACCATCATCAACCTTACACAAAGTAACAGAAAAAAACAACTCATTCTTTACTAAGCTGTCATCAACTAACATATGAAACACAACCTCCTCCCGGTCAGCCTGCAGATTTTTTGTTCCATATTTTACTGGTTTTCCTAGCTGGTGGAACAGGATTTTTAACCATCAAAAACCTCACCATTACGTTCCTCAGTAAGGTTAGGAATGTTATTTCACTTGATTTCCTTATTTAGTTTAATCAAACACCTTTCACATGGTTCTCCTGTTAACATTACAAATATTAATCCTCCTACGCCATTGTTTAACCTGCAAAATTCCGTTCCGGTTGCGATCACACAGTCCATCTTTTACCTTCTTTCTGGTCCAGTCACCGGTCACTTTCGGCATGACCCACATAGCCACTTGGTGCAATCTCAGCTGCACTACACAGCCTATTTTGTGCACTCACCCTTCCCTTCGAAAGTGCAAAAACGTCAACAAACTATGGGTATGCCCAGTTGGTGAAACATGCGGGCCTGTAGAGGCACCAGGAACATTTAAAATTATTAAAAGTTAGTACCCATTCAAATTGCCATCAAGCGACGGCAAATCAAGATAGAAAGAAGCAGAAAAAAGCCACTCGAAGCTCTATTCACGGCCGTTCAAACGGCACCACATTTGCCCATTCAACGCCATACCTTGCATAGAAAATGAGCCGTCTTTTACTGGGTTGGTTAGGCAAACGGAAGGGAACAACGCACTGTCACCGTCCCGTTTGCCTAACCAACCCAGTAAAAGACGGCTCATTTTCTCCGCAAGGAATGGCATTGAATGTGCGCATGTAAAGGTGGTGTGGGAGGTGTTAACTGATGAAACATTAGTAAAGAATGACTTGCTGTTTTTCTTTAAGTGTTTTGTGTAGGTGTCAACCCTAGATTTCTGAGCAAATGATGTTTTTCCTTGGGTAATTCATATCGGAACTGACCACTCTCTGAGGGCGCCTGGTCAAACAGCAGCTGTACGGGACCTGTTAGGGTAAGGTGCCGATGACAAAAGCCTGTCCTACTCGGTCTCTACTGAGCGCGATGTGACCTGGGGGCTATGGGTGGGTACTGTGCAGTATGTATGGCTGCAGGCAAAACATGTGGGCCACCAGGAACATTTACAATTATTAAAGGTTAGTACTCATTCAAATCGCCATACATCGACGGCAAATGGCGATAGAAAGAAACAGAAATAAGCCACTTGAAGCTCTATTCACGGCCGTTCAAACGGCACCAGTGCGGACGCGATCGCAAAATTTGGCCTTGCCCCTTGCCTGACAGTAGGCTACAGGGGGTGTGTCTTGCAGGGGGCCAATGGGCATTGAGGAAAACGGTTGATAGACTGGGTCTGACTTTGGGCAGTTAGCCAATGGTCTGTTGTACCATAATTGCATCCGAAAACACCCAAAATCTGATCCAAAATGGACTAAATCCCCATAACTCTAAAACGGGAAGACTAGCATGCTGATCAGGAATACATAAGTAAGAATAGCCATAGAAAAAGCATGCGGACTGGGAATTTTATTTCCTGTTCAGCTGCGGGATAGCCCCCAACCCGCACTCTCCCTATTCTTCCAAAAAGTTACATTTTAGGAATTGACTAGTCTTCCACATTCATAGTTCCTGCTCAGCCATTACCAATTCCTGAACAGCATCATGCTTCTCCTATTCTTCCCCGGCATGGGCGCCATTCTGCAGAACGTTTTGCTGTTCAGCAATGTTGTAAAATTTATAACGTGCCACCCCGCACCTATTCAGCCTTCACATTTCCTGATCACAATTATCAAGCATTAGCCTCCTCCTCCTCCTCCTATTTAGCAGTCTAGTATAGAAAGCCATTTATGTACATATCCCCATAACTCTAAGACGGCAAGATTAGCATGCTGATCAGGAATACAAAAGTAAGAATAGTCATAGAAAAAGCGTGCGGACTAGGAATTTTAATTCCTGTTCAGCTGCGGGATAGCCCCTGACCCGCACTCTCCCTATTCTCCCAAAAATTCACATTCTAGGATGGGGAAGAGAAAGCGGGAGATAGAGATAAGAGAGACAGAGAGAGGAGAGAGAAATGGTCCCCCTTCTTAATAATGTCTGTACACGATCTTTTCTCTTATTTAAAAGGTGACATTAGGCCTACATTCCTGGTGATGTGTTAATAAATTTTTTTAACATTTACACAGCCTGTTCCAGAGTTTGGGGGTTTATTAGTGGATGTGAGTTGCCAGAAAGAGTTGGAGAGGTTATAAGTTATAAAAAAACTGTCTGTGTGTAGGTATTGGTGTGAAGGGTAACTGATGTGCTATTCAACATTGTTACAATATCATTAAGGGTCTACTATTGCACCAATGATCAAATATTGTTCCGTTAAGGAGGCCTCCGCATTACTAAAACCAGGGTATTTAGGAGAGGAGGAGTGTGCGTTAGGATGCATATTTCTACTCTGCACCATGTCGCACTAGTCCGAGGGTAGGCCCTAATGGGGAAGGAAGGTTCCTATTCTGCAGGTATTTTCAATCCGTGTAACTCTAAAACAGGAAGATTAGCATGCTGAAGAGGAATACAGAAGTAAGAATAGCCATTGAAAAAGCATGCGGACTGGGAATTTTATTTCCTGTTCAGCTGCGGGATAGCCCCCAACACCCGCACTCTTCCTTTTCTTCCAAAAATTAACATATTAGGAATTAGTGGGAGAGCAATGATATGAATCTAAAATTTTGTTTGAATAAGATAGTCCTGGCATATTTTTTTTAATTCTTGAAATAAAAAAAGCTATTCAAGACTAAATTTTGCTGACCAGCTCCTATCCCGCATCTGACACTAGAGACCTGTTGCTGATCAGCATGAAAGAAGCCTAACCCGGCCGCACTGGGCTAATATCCCGGAGATGTGCACTGCTGAAGAAGAAATGTATAAGGCTGAACAGGGGTTCTGCTAGTTCATTTTTACGGATTGGCGATATGTACATAAATGGCTTTCCATATTATAATACAACACAAGAACTAGGGAATGTAAGGAGCAAAGGATCTATTTCGTTTAGACAACAACACGTTCCTATTGTGGCTTGTAGCAAAATGGGGTGTATCAACCTCAGAGGCAGAGAAATAGCCGGATATATTTTTACCAGTCAATTATAATTTCATAATGGACTGGATAAACAGCCTTGTCGTTGACTAAATATACAAAACAGACAAACAGCTATCTTGTCGGGACCGTCCACTTAATTACAATGTACCAGGTATTTAAAGTGTAGGGAGTTTTGTCATCGACCAATGCCCTCCCCCTGCCCCTAATCTCCAGCCAATCAAGCTAGCCTACGCCCTCTACAGGCAGGGCCACTGGGGTATGGGGGAGTGTCCTGGGCATGGTGGGCAGGGCAAGAAAGACCTGTCCTAAATACCGCAGTAAACTATGTGAAATCCCCACCTGGGTGGGGGCATATTTTCTCTGACATCTCCCTACCATTTCACCTTACCCCCGGGGGTGGGGGGTTGCGGTGGCGGTTGCAATTGACAAATGCATTCATTATTATAATGAACCTATGTTGCACAACCAATCAAGTCTCTCCTCTGACCAGTTCCATTTGTTGTTTTGCTTGGATTGAGAATGCACTGAGAATGCACCTCAACAACAGCAGAGGGAAAAAACGTTAGTGGCTTATCAACCAACCCTCCAACCTCCTACCCCCAATCCTCCATCCCCTCCTATACCCTCTCAGTAGAAACCATAACAAGTCCTACCCCTGCTGTTGTCCCTATATTTTCACCACACCACAAAGGCATTATGCCCCCAAATAAATCCATTACTCCTGTCCACACATCCATTATTCAAGAGATCTATTTTTATATGTTTGATCAAGGCCAGGCCAATGAGTTTATATGTTTGACTTCTGCCTGTCTATCCCTCCTACTAATATTTGCCTGGATTATTGAACTTCGAGGAGCAATCCACCAGCATGTGGACCTCTGGCTAGTTTATGTAATTACTTCGATCTTCAGCCTTGGGATAAGGCTAAAGGTTCAGAGTAAGAGCTGCACCTTTTCCCCATATATACAACTGCAGGGTGACGAGTGGGCTACGGACACAACGTATCCAACTCTAAAATATGTTGTTATATATATGAAAGCTCATATAGAAATGAGGGATTTCTGCTTATATGATAGGTGTAGACGTATCATATGTGCTGATACACCCATACCAAAGGGGCTTCATTTTGGTGAATTGAGATTGGCAGAGAGAGTATATGACATAAGAAGGCACTAGCCAATAGCAGATTTTACACTAGCTTATCACTTGTGGCCACTCAGGAAAAACGTCCATTTGAACCACTTTGTGCACATAGAAACGTCAAGCCGTCATGTCTCATTGTCTTTTGTCTAAATATACATAGCACGATCCCCTCATATGTTTCTCACAACCATAACATTGAGGAAGGAATCTAAGATGGCGGCGCCCATATGTGTCAGTTCTCGTGAGATCTCACCTCATTTTAATCTCATTCATAGACTTTCTTCTTGTTTGATTTGTTTTCGATTGTTTCATATCTTAATTATTCATATTTTATTTCTTGGATAATAAAGAATTGGTGGTACACTTCTTGTTAGATGGAACACTTCTTGTAATCCCGACTCACTTACTCTGATTAGTACCCCCCTGTATATTTGCGTCATATTGGGCACGTTGCTAATTGGGGGCACTTGTTAAATTTCCTCTGGTTCAAATTGCCAGTGATGAAGTATGAATTATTCAACATGTGTACATAACCATACATGATAAGGTATTGAGTGGTCTCATGATCCATGCCGGCCCAGCATCGTGAATGGCTTTATATTTACAATTACTCCAAGACATCACAACATTCACAGAAAATGAGTCACAAGTCACAAAAAATGGATCTGAAGATATCAACAAACTATAAAAGAGGATCAAGCCGATCCCAATGCTGGTAAACATTACGCAGCGCTAAAAGTCCTGAAAAGCATCTAAAGAATATTATTTTTAATGTCATCCCTGAAGAAGCCCCCCTGATAGGGCGAAGTATTGGACCAAGTAATCATGACATTCGAAGATGCCGAATATTATTTTTTGTTTGCGTCTTGTATACTCCTGTTACACATCAAATTTTAAAGTTAGACGTTAGTTATGTGCCAGCGACCTTTTCTCCTGGCGTTAATTGTTACCTATAACAGGTGTTGTCAGAGCTCCAGTATATCTCTCCGTCACTCATTTGACAACATTTCTTTCCTTTTCCAATCCATCACAGTTTCTTCTATCTTTTTCAAGTTCGCTTATCCCTCCCTCCTCTCTTCCTGTTTTCTCTCTCTCTCACCCCCTCTCTCTCTCACTCCCTTTATCCCTCTGTCATTCCCCCGTTCCCCAGCTCCCCTCTCTATTTTTTCCCTTCTCCTCTCGCTCTCCCTCTCTGTTCCTACCCTGTCTCTTTCTTTACTCCCTCCTTCATGTCCCTGCCCCGCACTCTCAGCCCATCCACCCACCTCGCAATATCATTTCAAACACCCAGCACCTGCTAACCCCGTCAACTAATACTGACAGGACTATATTAATATTTCAACATATACACATAATTATACAAGATATAATGTACACAGGAATCAACCTTAGCACTTGTTGGTATTCAGTGATGTCAGCTCCTCAACGAACCGTGTGCATTTCCAAGTTGTGACATGCTGAGCAAATCTGCGTAGTTAGCAGATTTTCACACACATGAGAGTTATATTTCAAACATCTATGTAACTTATGCATATTCACGATCCGTTCTATATTCAGAAAAATAGGGATTAATCGTAGTTTGCTGCTTGTTATAACCCAAAAGTCTAACTACCATTTTTGCCGTCAAACGTATATAGTGTCTCGACACAACATATCATTAGTCTATATGTAGATATAATAACGATTTTATTAGACACACTTCCACATGAATTGTGATACGGTTCTTGTATATATATATGCATGGGAATTTATGTAATTCCCTCGCTCTGACTGTGAACTCAGAAGTATCAGAATTAGGAATGAGGAGTATTTCTTCCGTCACCACTAGGAAATATACTCTGCTGGCGTTTTGCCCCCTCTCTTCACCTTCCATCCTCTTCCCCTTGCATCTTCTTGCTCCTCTTGCATTGCTCTGCTATTGTGCCTTCAGCCACCTGCTTATCTTGCTTGCTTGTTCTCCTCCTGGTCCTCATTCTCTTTCACTTCACTACATTTCTCTTTCTTCTCTCTCCCTCCTCCTCTCCCTCCTCGTCCTTCCACTCATCCTCCTCCCCTACTCCTTCACCTCTTCCTGATCTCGTCCTCCTCCTCCTCCACCTCCTCCTCCGTGTTGTGTTTCTCCTCCTACTCCCCTCTCCTCCTCTTTCGCTTTCTCTTCCTCTTCTCTCCTTTTTCTCCCCTCCTGTCCCGTCCTCCTCTTCAGCTCCTGCTCCGGCTTCTCCCACCTATTCTCCTCTACCACATTCTCCCTCTCAACCTACTACTCCTCTTCCTACACTTTCGTATCCACCACACCTTCCCCCTTCAGAACTTCCCTCTCCGCCTCCTCCGCTCTCCACATCCCAGAGCTCATAAACCTATCAGGTGTCAGCTATATGGTCACATGATATCTATAATACAATAGGAGCGGCCGTTATAACCGCACAACTCAGGACTAATCACACCCCATTCATCATACATTTACTTGGGTCAAACGTCCAAGGAATGTATCTAGGACATCCACAATTCCTATACAAATCAGAACACGTCAGGGGTACAGTTTTATGGCAGACAAACTTAGTTTTTTAAAAAAACAAACAAAAAAAAACTTGATTTATTGGACCTTATTTTATCTACAATCTTCCCCCGTTAGCTTAAAGCCGAAACTTCATAGGATATCATGTAAACATTTTGTAGGCGGGGAAATCGTACCCAACGACCTCACATATGTATTTTATGTAATTCTCACATATTAAAGAAGTGGGGAGCAATTTTACATGGAATTAATTATAGCAGACAACTTGTATGGATGCCGCCATTGCTATAAGTCACGTGACTGGGAGTGACGTCACATACCCTCATACCCACAACATAAACAATAGCTCGCAGTGCCTGAATGGACACACTCCTATTTTTCCTCAATTGATTTGAGCCATATTCATATGTAAATTAATGATGCTCTTTATGAAAAGGTTAGGCTGGGAAAATATCTGCCATTGACAAATGCAGGGAAAGGTGTTAAAGCTACTGAGGGTTAGGGTGAGGCAGGGGCGAGGAGTGAAAGTGTTAAAACATTACCGCCGTCGCCGCCATTATTACCCAGTTTCTGAGTTGCAGGGAGAGATTTGCACTCACAAATTAGGGGTCTCTGGGATGAATTAAGGATATTTATAATGTGTATATATACTAATATGAATATTCAAACCTTCTCACTGTATATACATCATATACTTATGTATATACCAATGCTTTAAACTAAGCACTTGTAAGTTCAATGTTTGTTTACATGTATGTGCCGAGTAGAGTGACCAGTCACACCTAGTGGTTCAGTGACGTCATCAATAAACGTAAATTACCACCAGTGGCGCTTTTGGTCACCAATATGGCTGCCTCCTTGTAAGAGAGAAACTGACTTTCTTTTCTTATGTTTCTGGTGGTAGATAATGATGTCGATCATTATAATGCTGTAGAAATACTCTGAAGACTATAATGTTTTTGCTATTTGCAAAAAAAAATTTAGAGTTTCCTAAATAGTGTTTCGGCTTTAAGGCAACGATCTGATAACGCAGGGCCTCATGTAATACCAACACAATTGTATCGATAACATGTCGCAAACAGATCACTATTTGTTAATATTCTAGCGATACGATATGACAAAACTATTCGTACAACCCACCCTAGGCGCTGTTGCTACTTGGTGGCCAGAGCTTGGAGGCTTGTCGCTTGTTTACACACTTCCCAGACAACCGGTAATTAGTATAAGGATCCAGCATCTGGAGTATCCAGGTGAGTCCTTGGGGTGTGAGGCAGGTGTAAGGCCTCCTTCTATATAAGGGATTTGCCGCTATTTTGAATCTTGATTCGCATGGAATTATGGAACCCATTGTACAGTATAACGTATGTCAGATTTTCAGAAAATGTACAATTGGCAGCTCTACACATTTAGTAAACTCTCCTAAATTAGGCTGAAAAATGAAGAATACCGGGTATATCTGAGTATATTTGGTATCGCATTGATTTAAAGTATCAGTTCTGTTATGTTAAACTGCATTTTGTAGCTCATCTGTGTCTTAAATGTGTCTTAAATGTGGGTTTTAAGACGGATCAAACGACAAAACAGACATAGGATCCCGAAGGATTTCCTAAGATGTCCATACTTTTTGTAACTATAGAACAAAATCTAAGGATTTTGTGTTGGTTTTGTAATAAATAAAACAGAATAGATGGGCCTCTCGTCCTTGGCATTGTCTCGTAAACTGCCACTGTAAATGGAAAATCATGTCCTGTTACATGTTCTGTCTGTCATATGACAGCCACAAAGACAATGTACTGTCATTTCCGTGATATCATTCATGAGCTTCTGTTCAGGCTTATATATTGTGTTGGGGCACGGGGACGGGGAAGGGCTTTGATATTATTTACCCCTCACTCAATGCAATTCTCGCCTTGTTTCTCTCTACTCTGCCTCCTCTATTCCACTCTCTATAAAGATACACATAGAACTGCCAAGCCCTATAGGGCTTGGCAGTTCTATGTATATCTTTATCCTTTCTTCTAGAAAGAGCTGGAGAAAGGTGGAGAACAAAGAATGTGTTTACTCCCTCTGTATCTGTCTGTTCCTAATTTGCTCTCCACTTTCCCATTGCTGGCTCCCTCCGCAAATCTCCCATTCTCCCTATCGGTCTGTCCATCCTTCTGCTGATATTTCCCTCTTGTTAGTATGTTCTGGGCTTTGTTGCACAACGCTGCTCGTAGCCCAATCTTTTCTGTTCGTTCGTACAGTGTCTAAATGCCTAGATCGTTCCCTAATCTTATCCAATCGCATTCGTTCTTTGGGGTACTGACAAGAACTTGTTGCACAACCAATTCGTGGGTACACGTTCGTGCACACTCATGAGAAATAGACATTTCAAGGTGGCTTTAATTGTTTTGTTGGTTGGAATTGCCAGTTCAAGCACTATTATTAGAATGCTAAGTGGCATTCAATGACTCAGCAGAGACATTGAAGGGTTAAAAGGTTTAAATATACCAAGTTTTTTCCACGAACGTGCAGCCAAGGTGTTAAATCGTGGTTGATCTTTGGTTAAGAACAGTTAAGAGTAGAAAAGAGCAGGCTCTGTTGCACAAGGGCTGATCCTACTCTTCCTTACTCCTACTCGTTCTTTAGTCACATACTCTTGATTGTACCTTTATACACAATACGGTACCAATGGTTAAACAGTATCTTTGAGAGGAATTCCGTTTCATGACATCACAACCCTCGTCTAATTCTCTACTTTCTAATAACAATACTCATATGGAGAGCATTGGTCATGGGTGAATGCATCCACATTAACTTAGCTTACATACATACAGACACGCATTACCAATCAGACCCTTCCTACTGTTATGTTACTACTGGGGGGCCCAGTACACGGTAGAGTATGAATCATGATATTTGAGGTGACATTGTACATGTATGTATACTGGATATTGTTAATTTAGTATTGTTATATCAATCATTGCTTAGTTCCTTCCTTCCGTCCCTCCCATGAGGAATATGGCATATGCTTCCAAAATATATTTTTAAAACAAGATATACAACATCAATGTTAACCTATAATGCTTATAGGTTGCCCCCCCGCACACACACACACACACACAGACACGGACATACACACACTACCTAGCTTGGTGACATGGAGTTGCCCCCCGCCCTTTCCCCAATGGAGAATAGCCTCCTACCCAACTGAGATAGCATTAATGTCGGGTTGATGCACACCCAAAACAATCAAAACCTTCACACACATACTCACACACACAAACAACTAACGCACTGAACGTTATTCTTTGGGACAAACAAGCAGGCCTCATATCCACGAACAGCTAAATTTGAATAAAAATCAAGAATGGCTGTGCAAACATGTAAAATACTCATACATGGAAATTAATGAATATGGTTTTGTAAAGCGGTTCCAGAGCCTGTGATAATGAGACTGCAATACCCTTGTCTATTCCAACCTTTAATCAGGAGTTCTTAACTGAATTCTTCCCGTCGCACAAAAACGATGATGAAACCCTCCATACACATACAAGTATGCATACTGGCACTAGCTATAGTGGACATTATTTTGAGGGAACAGGGACGAACGAACAGGAGTGTACTGCAACGAGCAGGCTTCATACCCACGAATAGCTAAATGTTGTTAAAAATCGAGAATTACATTGCAAACACTTAGAATATTATTTTTATTCATTTATGTGTTGGAATTATTGAATAAATTATTCATATATGCGCCCATAATGGCAACAAACAGACTTAGGACAACCCTGAGGGTGGTCCTAAGTCTGTTCGTTACTGGCTTGTGCAACACCATTTTCACCCAGATATTTTTCTATGTTCTCACGAATATGTACAAACGTGAACCCTGTACGAATACGTACGAACATCAGTACCCCAAAGAATAAACAGACATGGACACAATTAGGCAATTAACAACTGCATCAAATTTTAATTGTATACCCACTAGCAATAGAGAGCGGCTGAGTGGGTGAGCACCATTTTCAACTACCTATTTTGGGCTAAAGGTCGGAAAAGACCATGGATAGTGATGTCATAACAAGGAATTCCTCTGTTGTATACAGGTTCCCTGATCATCAATACCGTATTGCATGTATAAGTATGTGCAAGAGTGTGCAACTTGAGAACGTGCAGAGTTAGGACGGGTCCTTTTGCAACACAGTCTGATCGTCTCTAATCCTGGTCGTTCTTAACCAAAGATCTACCACGATTTAATTCCTAGACTGCACGTTCGTGGAAATTCATTGTGCAATAAAGCCCTGTCCTCCTCCTAGCACTTTCTCCTCTAGGTATCTTTCTCTCCGATCACTATGTCTCTCTCCCCTTTCCTTGTTTCTCTCCCTCAATTTTCTCTCTGTTGCTCTTTCCACTCTATATGTCTCTTTCTTCCTCTGTCCATATTTTCTCTTATTTTATCTCATTATCTCCCGCTTCTCTCTCTCTGTATCCAGGCATTCCCAATTTGTATCCAGCTCTTATCTCTCTCTCTCGCTTTATCCTATTTCTTTCTCTTGCTATACCATTTCTCTCTCTCAACTCTTTCGCACCTCTTCACTCTTACTGCACTCTCTCCTCTTACTCTCTCCTCTACCTTGATCCCTCCTCTACCTGTGTCTCCTATCCCTCTCTCTTCACTCCCTGACAGTGGTAGCACACCTCATGGCCAGCTATAATAAACGGATCAGAACATGTCATGTTTGCAGGACATTCATTAGCATCAGTAGCTATGGCAATCACCGCACAGTGTACATTGCCTTGGGGACTATTTTTGTGCATGGTTGGACCCGCTTTGTTATGTTTAGGAATGTTGAAATGTAGTCTCTATCTTGAACGGTCTAGAGGCTATAATCACCTTAGGCAGAGACTAAAAGGATTAATAACCTCCATCTCTAGCCTACTGTGCAATATTGGTACAGATTCTCTCGGCTTTACCTAGAATTTCTTTCACTCAACACGCCCTCCTCCATGCCTCTTTGTCTCCCTATCACCCCCCCCCCCCCCGCCACCCATACCTCTTCCTCTCTCTTTCCTTAGCTTTCTACTCGTACTTCCGATTATGTCTCTCCCTTTCTCTCTTACACCTGGCTCTTTCTCCCTTCTAGTGACCTCTTTTACCCCACACTTACTCTCTTTCTGACTTACTGTCCCCCTCTCCTACCATGTCTCCACCAATCCCCCTCTCTCACACCCCTACTTTCTCTTTTTTGCCCAATCTCTCACCCCTACCTCTCTCTTTCCTTCAGTCTAAAATCCTAACCTCTCACTCTTCCAACATCTCTCCCACACCTACCAGTTTCTCTTGCTCTCTCTCTCTTGCTCTCTCACACCTTTTCCTTTCTTATCCCATCCACTGTCCTTCACTCTCGCACACACGCAGACTCTTTTTCTCACAATCCCCTCTTCCCCCACCGCCAACAATGATACCACCAGTCAATCGATACAGAATTCAGTTGATCGGGCGTAACGTAAAAAAATATGTACTTGTGATTTTCCACAGGCGTAACCAACTTGCCTAATCAACTGTGGTAAATACGGCTGAACAAAGTCAGCATAGGTTGTACCGCTGGTAATTTTAATCTTCAAATGTTTAGAAATAATTGATCTATTTCTCAAGTCAATTCATGTCAGGATTTTCAAGATGTGTTTCAAAATTTTTAGTCATTGAATAAGGTTTGACCGAAAAGGAGAAAATACTGGATTTAGTTGTTTTCTTAAAATCTGTCTGTTGCCTCTCCTCCTCTCCCGTTGTGTCACTCTCCCATTGTTTTTATAAAAATCTTTTACACTCTCCCGCGCAACGTATCCGCGCGATACGAAATTGGATACGAAATTCTTGTCCCCACTTTTGATACGAAATTTTTCGTCTCAGCGTATTCGCGCAGCGTTTTTCGTACCGGTGATTCGCGCAGCGTTTTTCGTATCAGCAATTCGTGCACTCAGAAATCTATTTTTAGCGCAGTGGTAGCGTGGTGGGCCAGGATTCAGGGGGGGACGGAGACGGTGAATTTCGCATGGGGGGCGGCAGGGTGAAAACGGAAAATATTCGCTTTAATTAAAGGTTTGTTTCTATCCGGTATTATATTGCAATTAATGTACTGTACTGTACCATGCTGTATGAAGAAAAGATGAATTATTATCGGCAAAAGAGAAGACCAGACAATGGTTACATTACATACATTTTACACCTTTATTCCTTTATTATTATTTCACACTCCAGTCACATATTATATATATAACTCTCATTTACATTTTACATATGTAAAATTCCCTCTGCTGTGCACATCGTCCAGGGAGACCATTAATAAAAATAGTAAAAATACACTCAACCAAAGCTCATTTCTAGTCATCTTTCCAAGCTATTTAATCCTTTATGCGCATCAATTATACAGTATTTCACCTTATTGCAATATATATATATATACATGTATCCTCACATGACACAAATATATGTATGTATACATACAAACTATAAACGTATATGATATATCTACTATATCTTTACAAACACACTACATTTATATACAATTTTGGATGGAAACTAACATTGGCTGATTGTACTACAATTTTTCTTCTGACTGGTTATTTCGTATCAGTATTTTGGAAAGTTAGTTTACAGCTTCCCGATTTTAAGTACATATTTATGGTCACATACCAGATCACATGGTCACATACCAGATCTACCTACTTACTTTTCAGACTGTGTTATCACTATAGTATTATCATAGTACCTCAAAGTACAATAATATTATTATTTACAATTTGATTAGCTAGATTTCCATATTTTACTATCATATTTCATTTGTTGGAACTATATTTGTTCCTTAAATATAATTTAAATTCTTCTAATGTGTCATATAATTGGTGCCTTGGGGCCATATTATTCCACAGTTCGGGGATTTTGTATAAGAATGACCTTCTCAGTTGCTCTGTTTGAGGTCTAATCATCTTAATAACTCTTCAATTCTCTTCATCATTCCCGAATCTTACATCGTTATTAATTTATTATGCTGGAGAACCACCATTGAACATTAATGATTAAATGGTATAACTAAAGTAGTAGCAGGATACATTCTGGGAAAGGGTCATTATTATTACAGTGAAACATGCTTTTCTATGATCAGGGCCACGATCAAAGTGTACTGTGAACTGTTGTCGATTCTGGCATTCCTGGCTTACTTAGCCAAGTAGCTTAATTTGGATCCAGTATCCCAGGACCTTTCAAATAGCAATGGATATCACTGAATCGATGTCATCCTTTTCTTTTGACATGGTGGTCTTGACTGCCTCTGTAATATAATGAAACAGGAAAAATGTTAATTTAAAATGTTAATCAATTTCGTCATTAATTGTTACACATATCTGTATCATAATCATTTGTAACCAATATTCTCAAATTAGTTTGATAATCATTTAACTTGCCACTCACTTACATCATATAATTGATAAACTTCAGATCCTACATGGTTAATTCATTTGCAAATGTAGGGAATTATATGAGTTAACAGTGGTCGAATAAAGGGGAAAAATACAGGTGGCCCTTCGAACTTGCCTGCTAGAATTTCTGATTGCCCAGAATAATGTCAAAATTAGTTAAGATTTGTTTTAATATCTTTTATACCAAAAGTACAATCTACACCTAAAAAACCTCTAAACAAAATCCCTCCTCAGGGGGATAACCAATCCTTAGTGCCTGATGAGACCTTATAGTCGAAACCACTAGCCTGAACATAATCGACAGAAGGACCCAACCATTGCAAGACCCACTCCAGGGCCTGCATAGGGGCCAATCAACTCCCTATAGAGCACCCTACCCATTGCATCCCTATAAGACCAATGGCCCATTGAGCCAATGGGTTTTTTACCTGTCACCCACGCTATCTTGTTAATGCCCTAACAACCCTGTAGAAGCTAGAATTACAGTCTAATCACACCGTAATCCCTGCCTAATATTAACAAAAAGCCCTAAGGTATAGTTATTACAGTATTCCGTGGTCAGGGCCTCGCTCATGGACAGACCAGGCATGGCGGAACTGGAGGGGGGGCCTAATAATTTGGTTACAATGTGAAAATTTTATTTGCAAAAAAATGAACTCATAGACACTTATATGCAACGTCTGTAGTTAACCCCCTTCACAAAAGACTAATCATAAATAATAAGTTCAGAAAGTTCAAACAACATTCATGTAAAAACTAAGAGACTCAGTAAAGAATAATTGTCCTGGATGACTCTGACTGAACTTTATTTCTGTATGCCTATCTGTGCCTCCCTCTCTCTCTCTCGCCCGCCTCCCTTTCCCTTGATATATCTTTCTCTCCTCTCACTGTCTCTATTTCCATCTCTCTCACACTCTCATTGAAAATTCAAAATGTAGTAAGCTAGTATAGGGATACATACATATGACACAATGAGGTATAACAACTGAACATGGGTGGATGATCCAGAATATTTTGAAATTGTATATTGGTTTGCTGCTGTGAATACTCTAAATGTGATATATTGATTGGCAAAATCAGGGGATGAGATGGGGTGAGAGGAGGAGGGGAGGGGCGAAGATGGGGTGAGAGGAGTCGATGGGGAGAGGGGCGAAATGGGGTGAGGGTATGAGGGGGTGAGTGGAAGAGGGGAGGGGCGAGATTGGGTGAGGGTACGAGAGAGTGAGTGGAGGAGGGAAGGGGCAAGATGGGGGGCATGAGGGGGTGACTGGAGGGGAGAGATGGGGTGAGGGTATGAGTGGGGTTGAGGGGAGGGGCAAGATAGGGTGAGGTTATGAGAGGAGGCGAAATGGGGTGAGGGTATGAGTGGGGTTGAGGGGAGGAGCAAGATAGGTTATGAGAGCGGGTGAGTGGAGGAGGGGAGAGGGGAGGGACGAGGCTATGAGTGGAGGAGGGGTGGGGTGAGGATATGAGAGAAGGGGTGTGGAGGTGAGGTCAGGTGTAGCGGTTGAGATCAGGTCTGCCCTACCTAGTGATAAGATGATACATCTAGTTGCCAGTCTCCTTCTCCTTCACTGGATTTTGAACCATTTTTGGTGTTGATTGAGATGAATGGCCATAAAAAGTATGTTGTGATTGTTGTGTTGGAGTTTTGTTTCATCATGACACCATCCCCTGACATCATGAATTATATTGTTGTTTAGCGCCGAAGTTCCTGAAATGATAAGAGCATGACTGGATAAGAGCATGATGGACTTTTTATTTCGAAACAATTTCACTTATGAAAATATACACTATTTATGTAATCACTTACTATTTTATACTGATCTAGACATGGAAAATATTGTTTTAGAATGTTTGTGTCACTGTTAGGACATATATGTTGACTTCAAAACAATGAAATACTCCAAGAGTACCTATTGATTTCAAATTGCATAAAGTTAGTTGTTTGTGTGGGAAGATGTATATGCATGTATGTTCAGATGAAACAGAAGTTATTAGCCCACAACATCTCTAAAACCTTTTATAGCCTCACATACAATTCCTTGAACTGGTATGGGAATATTTTATGTCACATTACGACATGTGATATATTTCCAATATTTTTTCCACAAATCATTTTCATGTAATTTCGACTGTCCTAATAATTGTAAATGCCTGCTTGAAAATGGTGAAGAATAAAATATGGTTAAATACAGATGTTGAGGAGAGCTTGTGTAGTTGAGTAATGTCACTGTTACGCCATAATTATTACAGGTAAAGAAAGCCTCCTTTTCAAACACTGTGATTCTATAGCAATAAAATTAAATGGATATTTTTCGAAAATCAAGTCAAACTTCTGGTTAGAACCAGTCCCTCTTTTGCTGGCCAACCAACATCCAATCTCCAGCTTTCACTTGTCATTTAATTTTGCTAGTCGAAGTAGCGAGTAACTTAGCTCATTTGTACACTAAATCATTTGATTAATCAGGTTTGGCAAAAAGGCAAAATAATAGGGAAAATGTTTCTATTTGAAACATAGGTGTAGGAATCGAAATATTTGGCATCAAATGCTGCTCGTTTGGGAGAATTACTCATGTACATGATTAGCCTGAAGCTTTCTCTTGAGGATAATTTTCTTCCTAGGCTATATGTTAGCTGCCTGGCGTCGCCTAGGCTGGGAGCGGGTAGGGAGATTAACTACAGGATTAATCATGTTTGCTACCATAGTTTCCAGACATGTTTCCGTCCATTTATATGTTTTTAACCATTTGATAAATATTGGCCTCAAATGGGTAAAAAAAAAGAGGGACCAGGGTGAGAGAGACACACACAGAGAGAGGGGATGGATGGTAGAGAGAGATCGAGTGTGGGAGAGACAGACAGACGAGAGTGATAGAGAGAGAGAGACAGGGTGGGGGAGGCGGGACAGAGCGGAGGGAGGCTATGGGGAGAGAAATAAAAATAAGTTATATCTTCTTTATTTGGGTGTTTTAACTCCTGACGGGGATCTGACAGGGGTGGCATAATAATGAAGTTTGGGAATCGGCAAAATTGGTGTTAACACGTAGGAAAACGGTAGTCCTAAAGGTGTCGGGGCTGAATGGACAAAAACCTGTATGGCCAAAAACTGCCGGGTCGCTATGGCAAATAGTTTTTACACCTTTCCCTGCCTAGAGGGGACTGTCACCCCGGCAAGCGTTAACACCTGTGTGGTAGGTGGACAATGGACAAAAATATCGGGACGGAATGGCCAAAAGCCTCTATGTCCAGACAGTCATTTATGTCAAATATTTCCTGTGATAAAACTGATCAGATGTCTATTCTTGTAATTAAACTACTTAAAATTTCTATATCGATGTCTCCTCCTCTTCCACAATCCTATTGGACCAATAGGATTGTGGTCAGTCTCAGCAACAACTTCTTATTCAGGCAACTAAAATCGTCAATTTTAACAGGTTTAACAAGGGAAAATTCACCACAGCTCTTAAAATCCCCCCTCTAACTGTATTGAAGAACGAAATAATCGATTCACCTGTTTACTGTTTTCTTTTAGAAATATACAGGGAAATTATTCAAGATATAGACCTTACATATAGGCCTACCTTCAGGAACTACCAAGACAAGTATTCAATTCAATGTAATAAGTAATCTAGGCGAATGAATATGAATATTATATATTGTTGGTATACCGTAGTGGCCCGTTCATAAGCCCGGGCTTATATTTGTTTCGATCCCCCCTTAGCCCCGGCCTGCAATTGAGATAGGCTTTTAATTGAGAATTAAATTTTAGAGGATTTTATTTTTTCATGACCCTCATACCCCCGGCCTGCATTCGAGATAGGCTTGTAAACAGGTCCCGGCTTATAAACGGGCCACTACGGTATTCATAGGACATAGGGACTTAGTATTAACTCAAAACATTATGCGTACACTTCTATTAATATTTATTTCTAACTTAAGTCTCCCCTCACTCCCCGTGTTAAACAACTTTCACACCCACTCGGCCATAAACTAAAAAAAACTTCAAAACATGCCAAATGCATAAATAAATGTTCCTTTAGCTCATACAATTTCACATTTCTTGGTCATAGTTTCTGGGCTGAGTTGGTCTGATTCACTGGGCCGACTTGGTCCATGACTGCCGTTTTCATGGCCCATACACCATATTACAACCTAGGCTCAGGTAGGCCTATTGTGTTGTATTTCAGGTGCCGCCAACTCGGCCTGGTCTAGGCCTACCTACTGCCAGAACATGCTAAATATGAGCTCTGCTCAGTTTTAAAGCATTGCATGATGTTACTTACCTGATAATCTCTGTAATACGGTTGACAACTCCATTGCTCTTTTGTAAACGTAGGTAGAAACGTGAAAATCCTGTGGAAATATGAACAATCGCCGCAGACAAACACTTTGAACCATCCGCCATTCTGTCTAGTGGTTCTGCGCATGCGCGTTTTAGAACACTATATTATATATCACCTGATTATAGCCTATATAGCGTCGACTCGGCCGCACTGATCGGTGCGGTGTATTTATAGGCCTGTCCTGTGTCAATGCAGGTTCATAGCATTGCGGGAGTGTAGCTATATGAGCTATGAAAAGTACATGTATGAAATATTTGTTTTAAAATAGCTGGATGCTTTCAGGCATAGACCTGCTATCTCACTTGCTAAATATGCGTTTTTACATTAAATGTATGGGCACTTCTCATGAAACGTCGACAGAAATATAGAAATATTTGTTAGATGCAGGTTCAGTAATATTTCTGTGTGCCAACGATGGCCTCTATGAATACACTATCCTATAGCAAAGTCACACATTTAAGTTTTAACACTTGGTAGGCTAATGCCTCATTTCGCTTAGCCATGTGGCCTCTATTTCACACGTTTGAAAGCTAAGGTGAAACTTAGCCAGAAGTTATTGTGTATTCAGAAATCGCCACGATTGTTACAAGGTCAGTCTTATTTAGAACAATTGTTAATTATCAATATTTGATGATTTAAGTTTTGTATAGCGCACCGTCCTAGCATGCAGCCAAAATTGGCCATCTAGATTTACAGTACTCTATCGTTTAGACCTGTTTTAGGACAGAACCGCACCGTAATTTTACGCTCAGGATTAATTGGCATCTACCAATCTTGCATCCAAAACTCAATACGAAAAACGCAGCACGAATACGGAGCATATCATATATCGTCTCCGTGATTCAAATGACCGTTTTTCGTATCAGAAGTTCAGGCAATTTCGTCACCACAGTCCACCAGTAGCGTTCGCGGTGCTCGGTAGACAAAAATCGTCTCACTGAAGACGGAAAAACTTGCCGCTCCGTATTGCGCGGGTACAGTGCGCGGGAGAGTGTAAGTGTTTCTTCAATGTTTAAAGTACATTTAAAATTACACATATATAAAGGTTATCTGATTTGGGTCAATGGAATATAAATCTGATGTGTTACAGAAAAATGACTCACAAGTCGCAGATTTAATATTTCTCAAAAGTGTTTAATTCACATGAAAGAACATATAGAAAATATTTGCTACGGGGCTTCAAAACATCTTCTGTGTTGGAAAGCTCTCATATTTTGGGTATCTAGTTATCTCAGTTGTATAAAGTATACGCACCAACATTTCGAGACAGTCTATTAAATATATCCTTACGTTTTCAAAGTCATCTTATCAAACTATTTAGCTAACTTTACTAGTAATACTTATATTATATATTAGTAAAGTAGCTAGATATGTTCGCAATGTTTGCAATATATCGTTGAAATCCACTTAATCTCATCCTTCCAAATAAGATGCTTTCTCAAATCCATTTTGTTCGACTTATGACTCATTCTTCAGTAAATCATCACATATTTCAATATCCCAGTTGTACATGTTTGGCTTGACTGTCCCAAAAAGAGAATTACCGTAACTTCCGGCGTCAGGTCTCACCATGCAATTTTCATTGTCACTTAGATTACAAGCAACATGTCTATAAGGCATCAGTCATTGGCGCTCTGGCATGTGTGGAGGCGCAGGGGTAGCTATTGGGTCCGTGGGAGCCGTATGGATTGGTTGAAATCATATGGAGAGATCACGTCTAGTTTAAACTTTTAAACTTCAAATCTTGACGCAGAATTGATTTTTCCTCAAGTCAATTCATATTAGGATTCTCAAGATATATTTTCAAAGTTTCAGTCATTAAACTAGGTTTGACTGAAAAGGACGAAGTATTTCATAATTAAATTGTGTCTGTCAATCTGTTTATTGTATCCCTTCGCCCACTGTGTCACTCTCCTCCCGACTTTTATAATCTTCGACGGGTTTCTTCAATGTTTGAAGTACATAAAGTTTCACTAATATGAAGGTTATCTGATTATCTGGGACAACACAGGTTGCTGATGTGAATATCGAACTCTTTATTAATCAAACAGAAAATAGAATTTAAACACATTAGAACAACAACTGTATTATAACTCTACGTACGCCTTCTTCCTTCGAAAGGCTCCCACCGATATATAACGATTCAACACAGTATACCAACAAATCTGTGATTATTAGCCATCATCCTACAAGATTACCGCACCTTTGTCTCAGTCCATTGTTTCTTTGCACTTCATGTGAAAATCATCTATATATATAAAACATTTTTAAACATTTTGTATTCATTAGAAATACTGATCTGTCAAGCGGGTGAACATTATTCCCTTAGCATTTACTTTTTTAATGTTATCTTGGTTGTTTGGTTCGCATGGAGTTCCACCCTCCATACATTTTGATTTCTATATTTTATGGTTTTGTGTATGTAACCTTATGCTGTGCGGAGACTCAATTTCACTTACTTCTATCTTATAGGGATGAAAAGTTTATTTTCAAAACAAAAACTGATATTTGTCAAATTGATTCAGATACCCCAACGGTGAAAAAATTGATACAAAGAGATCTAGTGCATAAAACACTGTGAAAAACATCAATTTTCCTGTAAGACACTATTTTTTAATTCTTTTAGAGATTTTATTTGTGTTCAGTCTCAGGTTCACACAATATTCTCGTGATACACAATGACTACGACTGAAACAAAAGTAACAAGCTCCATTGGGCAACAATGAATGAAAACAAAGTCAGTCCATGTAAAGTGCTATAGTTTGGCAGGTTGAGTCGATGAATTGCCCAATTTGGCTGGTAACCGCCTAGGACTAGTCTCTTTCTTCACAATCCAGGCACTCTGAGGTTCCTCAGGGAAGGTTCAGAAACTAGAACGGCAGTAGATCGCATGGTTATATTTTGGTACAATTTGCTCCGTCCAGGGTGGCACAATTTCTGGCAGCAGCAAGGTGATATGTCCATTATTGCATCAGTGTAAAGCTTGATATCCTCTCCCTCGTCAAAGCTTCGGGCAACACTTCAAAGGGGAAGAAAGTACTTTTGCATTTAAAATAAAGCTCTGTTTTGTTGAGGAGTGTTTATATCCAGAAGGAAATAGACACTCATGATCGAGCTAATATCTATATGAGATGTGTTACATAAAAAGGAGTCATTAGTCGCAAAATTGATATAAATTTGTTAAAGTGTTTTGTTCGCTAGATCTCCTTGTAGTAGTCCGGGAGCCAGAGGGTTGAACCCCGCAATGTCGGATAAAGTGTTTTTTTTCGCTGTTTCATGTAGCCTAGGGGTAGGTAATCACAAATCAGGGGGGTGACCGTTCCCACCTATTGAGCAATTTTAGATATTAACCCTTTTATCCCGGTCATGCCAATATACCCCAAATACAGGATTTTATAGGATTCATAGCATTCATTTATTCTGATCTGAATAGTGCACTTTGTGACACCTTTTTGAAATTTGGTATGCTGTTAGAACAGGTCATAAGGTTTTTAAAAATCACTGGCTACAAGTTGGGGGAGAACCCTGGTGGCCGGTAGCTGCAAAATTCAAAATGGCTGCCACCAAACATCAAATGCACCATAGTTTGGCTTCTACTGGCTGGATTTTCAAGTGTGATACCACTTTTCAGATGTTTTTAAGTATGAGAAATTCATTTCTGTGGACTGTATTGAGTTTCAAGGTCATTTCAAGGTCAGAATCCAACATGGCTGCTGCTATGAAACTAGAATGTCATAGCTCAGCTCCAATTAACAACACATACTTCTGTAACACCAGTTTTAATGTGTTTTCAGGAGTGAGGAAACTATTTCTAAAGTCATTTCTCTCTTTTGAGGTCATTTTCTAGGTCAAAATCCAATATGGCTGCCATTGAGGGGCAAGAATGTAATATCTCAGCTGCTATTTGCACTATAACTGTGTTAGTGAGGTAGCTTGAGGCCAGATTTGAGATAGATGTGGATGGATCAAAGGGCCAAATTTACCCCACATGCTGTCCATGTACTTTATGATTTCTATATGAACTACTCTTGTATATTATGGTGGCCATCTTGGATTTCCAAGGTCACCATTATGTAAAAACCTATATCTACCAATATCTCAGCTTCTAAACTACTCAGGATCACCATCTTGGTGTCTAAACATACATTTTCTGGGTCAAGGAATACAACTACACCATTTAGAAAAGGGCGAGATTGGTTTTAGTAACACACAATTTGTATTTGACAATATATTCTCATTAGGCACATGCTATTTAACGTTGCCTCACTTCTCAAAATGACAAATAGTAGAGTTCAGTGCAGTACTGACTGTCTTCATTTATAGACCAGCCCAAACCTTCTTGACTAGATGAAGTGTTCCATTCCAGAAGTTGGAAATATTGAGCACCAACCTCCATTTAGAAGCACCACTACTTGCCTTTACCAAAGAATGTAGACTTGAAACCCCAGGCAAGTAATTGTAGATCTAGCATTGATGTGATGATTTCTAAAGTTCTTGCCTGTACAAAGGCCATTACCAGCTTACTCATAATCACATTGTGCCATGCATTGATCAGTTCCTCAATAAAAGATTTGTGACTCCAGATTGTTGGTTGGGTCATGCACAAAGTCAGCCAGATTGGTTGTTCTTATCACTTTTCTCAAAGACCCTTATCTTACTAAGTTCAACACCTTTTTTGAGTTCTCTAGTTGTTTTAAAAGACCTGACCATCATGCTTAAGAAATATTATAGTGTTATCAATAGGAAGCAAGTGCAGCACATCAACTCCATCAAGAAACATCACATTAAGGATGGTACCCTTGGTGTGAATGTTCAGCAGATTAGATGTCTTTCTGAAGTACAATTTTTCACCATCTAATAGGGCAGAGGCAAGGAATTCTGAAAGCGGAAGGATTCCCAGTCAAACTGACTATATACCCCAAGACCACTTGACCATTTCATTATATTGTGTATGGGCTTTATAAATTGGTATATTCAAGAATTTATTGGCAGATTTGTGAAAATCCCAGTGACTGTGCTAGTCAGACTCTTTGAGAATGGATGGAGGTTGGTAATCTCTCCATGTCTCAGATGTGTATTGAGATCCACCATGAGATTTCGATTACATTGTCCAATCCACAGTGGCAAAATGTTCATCTTTCTTGGTTGGGTCATGCAAAATGTCAGCTGGGGTGTTCTAGAACAACATGATCATAGAGCCAGTACCTTCATGTCTTCAATGTGCAATGTGATGAAGATAAGGCATAGGTGTTCCATGTTGTGAACAGCATCCCAACACTTGAATATTGGACTCTATTACACCATTTCCTGCCTCCATGGTTCCATTGATAAGTACCTCTTTGGAGAAGGGGAGGGGACCAGCCAGAGCTTTGCAAGAGCCAAAACAGCCACATTACATGGTTTTTAACAAGAGTCACAAGTGGCTGATTATGCAATGGCTGATTTTGCAAGTGCATTCTTCCATTGAAATCCCTCCAAGTAGTCTCTGTAATCTTATCTCACTGTTATTATGTACAGTCCACCCGACATGGATATGAATCTTTCTTCTCCAGGGATGTGAATTTATTATTAGTATTGGTGATATTACTTCGGAATGAATTAATAGATGTTACTGTTTGGTTATCACTACTATAATAAAGAAAGTATAACACAGCTCACATAGCCATTTCAAATGTCAGGTATGATATATATAAATGTCTTTCATAGGTATGTCAGACAAGAAATGTACAATAAAAGAACAACTGTCAGGAGGAAAAAGTATGTAGCCCAATGCAGCACATTCATTCTATGTCTGATCATTATTATAAAGTAGGTGTGTCAAAGAGTGAAAGAGAATGTGGTACAATGTGGGCATGTTGGAAGTGCACTAAAGTCTCCTGTTGCCAATTTTGAGAAGTGAGGAAAGCTTAAACTGCCAAAAGGGCCTGATGAGAATATACTGTGAAATACAGTTGTTGAAGCCAATCTGGTCGTTTTTTAAATGATATAGTTGTATTCCTTGACCCAGAAAATGTATGTTTAGACACCAAGATGGTGACCCTGGGTGGCTTAGAAGCTGAGATATTGGTAGATATAGGTTTTTACATAATGGTGACCTTGGAAATCCAAGATGGCCACCATAATATACAAGAGGGGTTCATATAGAAATCATAAAGTACATGGACAGCATGTGGGGTAAATTTGGCCCTTTGATCCATCCACATCTATCTCAAATCTGGCCTCAAGCTACCTCACTAACACAGTTATAGTGCAAATAGCAGCTGAGATATTACATTCTTGCCCCTCAATGGCAGCCATATTGGATTTTGACCTAGAAAATGACCTCAAAAGAGAGAAATGACTTTAGAAATAGTTTCCTCACTCCTGAAAACACATTAAAACTGGTGTTACAGAAGTATGTGTTGTTAATTGGAGCTGAGCTATGACATTCTAGTTTCATGGCAGCAGCCATGTTGGATTCTGACCTTGAAATGACCTTGAAACTCAATACAGTCCACAGAAATGAATTTCTCATACTTAAAAACATCTGAAAAGTGGTATCACACTTGAAAATCCAGCCAGTAGAAGCCAAACTATGGTGCATTTGATGTTTGGTGGCAGCCATTTTGAATTTTGCAGCTACCGGCCACCAGGGTTCTCCCCCAACTTGTAGCCAGTGATTTTTAAAAACCTTATGACCTGTTCTAACAGCATACCAAATTTCAAAAAGGTGTCACAAAGTGCACTATTCAGATCAGAATAAATGAATTCTATGAATCCTATAAAATCCTGTATTTGGGGTATATTGGCATGACCGGGATAAAAGGGTTAATATCTAAAATTGCTCAATAGGTGGGAACGGTCACCCCCCTGATTTGTGATTACCTACCCCTAGGCTACATGAAACAGCGAAAAAAAAAACTTTATCCGACATTGCGGGGTTCAGCCCAAAAATGGCCTTTGGCTCCCGGACTATAGCAATGTTTTCATTTTCAGAGCATCTTGTGCCTTAGGTCATATAAATACAGGTACCACATTTCAAGACAGTGATCCTTTCGAGTATATTTAGCTATTTTCTGAGTTATTGTCCCCCTAGAGGCACCTTGTTTTCAAGAATCAAACATGATATATAGAAATACTTTTTAGATTTCCTCAATGTTAACATTGTCCGAATCAATATAACCTCATCCTTTCAAATATGATTCTATCTCAAAACCCATTTTTTCGACTCATGACTCAATTTTCTGTGAAACTCATAAACGCAAAAGCCTCTTCTCCGACTTGGAAATTCTGGCGTGAGGTTTGACGTGAGGTTTGACGCAGTGAAGAATTTTAAACGAGGCACCGATATATAAATGTTGACTTTTGAGCAGCATTGTTTTATGTAATGTTACGTAATACATTTGTCCCCCTAGATCAATGTTAAAGCAGCACTCTCAGTTAACGTCGGTAAAAAAACAAAATATTTTCTATATGTTCTTTCATTCTTTCCCAACAATCAAGAATTCTGTCCCATTGTTTTTGCTACGGGGCTTCAAAACATCTTTATGTGTATTTGGAGGACCCGCCCAAAACTTTCCTATGAAGACCTCACTTATTATCACTCACTGGTGGCTGTTTATGCTCAACCGGTTCTACTTCTAATTCTTGTCAAAATTGCAACTTTAAGAAACCTAATTTGAAAACTCGAAAATAACACAAATCAATCCCCGTTTTTCGTACCTCTCACAAACCTTTCCATCAAATACCTCACTTTGCGTTGCCTCATGTTGTCGCAGGTGGTGAGATAGGAAAAATACAAACTAGACACAGCCAATCCTCAGACGTCACTTCCAAATCTTCCTGAATTGTTTTCGTCCTAGGTTCACATTGTAGGACATGGGCAATATTTTTCTACAATAATTCACCCATCAGGGTCTGGTACATACTTTACAACCTACCACCCCCTCACAAATACCCCAGAGACAAGGCAATGCCCCATAAAAGGGACAATATAAAATGTCCCCATCGGTGACATCATCTCTCCCCCCCCCCCCCCACCCCTCACCTACACCCACCCATCCCCAGGCTACTTCCACTGTATACCATGATTCATCGGCATTTAAGGGGATCAGGGGTGGCAGGGTGTTCTGAAGCTTTGGCTTACGACCGAGAGCGATGTCTATGTTATGGGTTCGAGTCCTGGTCCACGTGGCTGCACTTTCACCTTTTCTCCCCCTAATAGGCAATAGGGAAAGACCAGCTGTATTCGTCCTGGTAAATAATAATTGTTTTGGGTCGTGAATTGCAGTCTGGTTGTTTGAGTATGGCCTGTCTGACCACCAATAGGTTTGACACATGGAACATCATTGACTTTTTTTTATTTTCAAAATATCAATGGGCGAGCTATGTGGATGGATTGCTTCTTGCTATTCCATACTCACCATTCAGATAATCTATTTTTCCGTCTGTTAAAGTGAATTCTAGCAATTTGTACAATGGTCCGAGCAGAGGAATGGCCAATTAACTCTATGAGAAAGTACGGTAATTGAGAATAACTGTATCACGATTCGCATCACAGTGGAGAAATATTCATGCAGTGTTAAGGTAATCACCGGAAGGGAGTTTGAGATACATTTGACGGTCTCTCTCTCCTCTAAACCTCTATGATCTCTTTCACTTCCCTCTCTTCTTTCTCACCTCTTATCTCTGTCCTCTTTTCTCTCCACCACCTTTCTTTCTCCTCTATTTCTCATCTATACCCTCTCTTTCCTACATCTCTTTCCTCCATCTCTCTCACCTATGTCTCTCCTCCCTCTCGTTCCGTCTCCACTCTCTTCTCCACTCTGTAACTTCTCTTGTATAATGATCTAATAGAGGTGGCACCGTTCACCTGCTTCTCCTGCTACATCTCCTCTCTCCCTCATCCATCTGTTTCTGCTCCCTCTCTCTCTTTTCTTTCTGTATCCCCTCTCTCTCTACCATCTCCCTCTCTCCCCTCTCTCCTCCCTCTCTTTCTCATTCATCTCTCTGCCCTCCCTCTCTACCTCTCTCCGCCTCTTCTCTCTACCGGCTACACTCTAAACGCCGATTGCGTATTTTGAAGAGGAAATGCTGGAAATATCCCTCCAAAATATCGTATCCCGTAGTACTCAATCGCGTAATTGGAATCCCAGACAAAGCTAACAAATTCCCTAATCCCCTGGCTGTGCGACAGAGCGTGAAGCGGTGGCGCGACTAGCTGTGGGCGGCAGTGCGTGAAGGCGTGTGCACTCACCCATAACGGTGTGAGAAAGCAGAGAAAAAAAACCTGAACATGCTTGGGTTCGATCTAACAACCTTGTGATTAACAAGCCAGTGTGCTAACCATTACACTACTGAAACAGCTATCAACATGGCCTCAACTAATCAATCTGAATGTTAATAGTATGTGTGAGAGAGAGGGAGAGAGGGAGAGGGAGAGAGAGAGAGAAAAAGCGCAGTTTCAGGGTTTGGAAGGGTATGATATAGAGCATCTATGCTAGCAATTTCATTTCATTTCAATGACATTTCCAAAAATACCCATTTGAATCTGTTTCATGAGAATCGACCATATGTGTGATGTGTTACAGGAAAATAGAATAATTATATATCAATATTTTCAAAGTACTTTATTCACAAGATTTCTTTGTTGGAATGTTCCAATTTTTTTAGGGTTTATTCCTCTTAGTAATATAAATATGCATACCAAATCTCAAGACATTGCATTGAATATATCCTTGCGTTTTGAAGGTTGTCGCATAGAGTACATTTAGTTACTTTATTAGTAATTGTCCACTGAGAGATATTGCAAACATTCTATTAGCATGTTCAGGAGCAACTAGAAATAATTGTTGTCAATGAGCAATTCAAGTCAAGCCTTGTTTAAACAATTACATTCGTGGCTCAACTGGAATCATTCATATGTGAAATAAAATGTTCTTAAAAAAATATAAAAAAAATATCAATTATGGAATTTAGAATAATGAAATAATTCGATTTAATTTCTGGTAGAATATACTTCCTCACCATACATCTCTATTTCATGTTACAATGCTATAAGGGAATATGGATTCATATTCGCACCTAGTTATATATAGCTATGTAGAGAAAGCCCTATGGGAGGTGTTAGTTAAGACAATGAGAAGGCAAGGCTTCCCATTTGTGCGCGCTTGACTGATTTCCTAATCCCCGCATTGCGTTATCCCAATGCCTGCTACCGCGTAGAATTATATTATATTTAATTACGCGATACACATGACTCACTATACGCTATTAATTACTAGATCTAGGGATTTTTCTTAGCGTGTAGCCCTCCCTACCTCTACTCTCTCGTAAATGATCTAATAAAGGCACCAATCCTAATTGCTGTTTTCACACTTCTGCACCGATGCGTTACCCCAAATATGATATATGCGCTAGCGGTGTAGAGGCTGTTATAAATAAACACAGTTCATAGCGTACCGTACATTCTCATTACTACAGACACCTGCCTGTATAGGAAACGCTGCCACAGCAGGATACCCTATATTGTAATGCATTTTCTTCTTTCTGAATACCATCATTTGTGTAATAGTCTGGAGACAGAATCTCAAAAGGGCACTTTAGGGGGTAGGGGATGTTAGAGGAGGGTGGCAGAGTAAGAATGTGAATAGAATGAAATGTACTACTTGAATTCTTTTTTTTATTTTATAATTCTATTTGTACTGGGTTTACCAAGTCCCCTTGTCAGTGATTTTCAGTTGCCCCAGTGTTGTCGGTATATAATTATATAAAAAGTGAAGATATTTTTACAGTATAAGAGAACACAGTACACTTTTAGCATGGTATAACAAGGATACATGTTTAATGATGTTTTTCACTGGGGAAAAATGGAATAAATATTTTCCAAAATGTACATACGTATGAGTTTGACAAATTAGTAAACAGGCATCAGGACAAACAATCCAGTTCTTCAAGTCGTCAACATAGACCATACCATACCTTAGACGTTATGAAGTTATTTGTATCTGATTAATCTGGTTTATTTATATATATTCACCATGGATTGTTCGCCTGACCAACACTAGTTAGATTCAGGGTGGATGCCACTTCAGGTGAGCCATATTTACTGAGAAGATTGCGCCAATTTCCTTTAGACTTTTTTACTTTTTCTCAAATAACTCTGACAATAATGCACTTGTGTAACTTCTGCAGTTTAGCATAACCGAACCGAATCAAAGCAATAACAAACTATTCATCACGTTTTAGCCTCGTTTTAGCCTCAGTTGGCTATGTTGGGATGTGGGGTGTCTGAGTTGTGGAAAAAGTTTGGTCGGCTCAGTGGCATGAATAGCATGTTGTGGTGGTTTTAAACCCTCGTATGGCTACAGTCCCCCAAACCTTCACCAGGATAAAGTGGTCTTCTTCTAGTACCTGCAGATACTAGAAGAAGACCACTTTATCCTGGTAAATACTATAGAGAAAATGTAAAATATTGCTGGGGCTGAAATAAACATCCTTGGAAAATATATATATAGAATAGATGGTAGTATACTACCCCAGGAGCTTGCTAAGGGCCAGCAATAAGAACTAGACCACTTGGGTAACACAAACAATTATGTAATAGACTTTTAATAGAATCCCTATACATGGTGTAGTACCATGCATCAAAAAAGTATAAATGGCGTCGAGTGTGGACAGACGTAGGTAGTGCGGGCTAAGAGTGACAAGACGATTTTCTACTAAAATCACCTATTTTTATGGAATCACCCAGCAGGATAACCCAAGCTGTTAGGTATATGATTCAAATCAAGTGTGTCTGAAAAATCAGAAGTCGATATTACTCACTTTTTTGAACTTGGAATTACTCTATGTGATCGATAATAAGTGAATCGACCAAGCCAAGTTCCCGCCAATGCTATGAGAGTGTTTGTTTACCTGTGCACGATATGAGTAAGAGGAAAACTACTGAATCATCGGGGCTCTCTCCTGAGCTGAAAAAGACTATTGCGGATAGCGATATTACCAACACAGATCTGACGGATTCAGAAAATACTCAAAGTGAAATTGAGGAAGCCATTCATAAACCAACAATGGCGGACGTAGGCAATGGAGAGGAAATACCTCAGAAAACAGCCGAGGAAACCTTGATTGAACTGGTGGATAGCCACAACAATTTAGTATCGAGTGTCGCCGACACAAACGTAGCCGTAAAAAACCTCATTGAATTACACACAGGTGAGACCAGAACAAGAGTAGAACTTGAAGCAAAAAATAACGCATTGGAAAAAAGAATGACAATGATGGAATCTACTATAAATCATTTACAGTATGAACTTTCGTGTCAAAAAACAGTCAATAACGAAGTAGATTCTAGACTGAAGATCAAATCTATAGTATTCAACGGAGTGCGTGAACCTAGAAATGAAGAAGTTTCTAATACCTGTGCAAGCATTATTAGACTAGTGTTACCCGACTTCGACGAATGGAGTATAGATGACTGCTACCGAATAAAGACAGATCAGAGCAACAAACAAAATAACCGACCTGATTCAATCGTGTGTACATTCAAACATATGCATGAACGAAAGGACTTTATGGCTGGTAAGGGAAGAATATTTGATACTACTGTATTCCCCCCCGAGCAATATCCAGCACACAAGTTCTGGAGCTTCGAGGAAGATGTAAACGCGGACGTAAGAAGAGAAAGAAGTATGCTACGCCTTATTGTAAAAAAGGCGAACGAAACAAATGTGGACAAAGCTGCTAAGCTAAAAGGAGACAAAATTGTAATCTTAGGAAAAACTTATGGTACCACAGAACTCGATGCTATTCCTGAGTCTATTAGGCCAGAAACTCTGAAAACGCTAAAGACAGGTGGATGCTATGCGTATCAAGGCCCATTGGCTTGGCCAAGCAACCTCTATCGCTGTGAATTCTTTGTTAAGAAACTTCCTTTCAGTTCAGTCGAACACTGCTTTACTTATCTGAAGGCACTGAAGAATGAAATGATACCACTCTCAAGACGTATTCTCAATATGAGAGACCCCTTCAAAATTAAGGAAGTAGGAGGGAAAATTAAAACAGACCATGACTGGAACAAACACGAATCCTCGTACATGAAGAATATCATCAGATCCAAGTTTGAACAAGACGATGAACTAAGGAGACGCTTGTTAAGTACAGGAGACATCGAACTAGTCGAAGCAACTGGGGACCTTAAATGGGGAACCGGTTGTTTCTTGGGCTCTGTGCAGCTGCAAATGCACACATGGGGAGGAGGAAACTTACAGGGACGTCTACTCATGGCCGTCAGGGATGATCTAAGGGAGAGGTACAAGCATGAGATACCTGATATTACACCGCTCTCACCCCCACCCGCCCCAATTACACCTTCGAAACTGACCCCTAAATCCAAGGCGAAATTTAGGCCGAGATATTTTGATAAATATCCTGCCAAAGAGGAGAAAGTTATGGAGAAGGCACCTACCGGCAAACTGGAGCTCCTCGACACATCTCTAGATGACTCAGATGAATCCACCGAGGATGACATGGATGCTTCCGATGCCTCATCTGCTAGTAGCGCCTTAGCCAGGACAATGGTTAACGCAAACTTCTCTAAGTCCAAAATCAGCACGCCAGTAGGTATAAATCCTAGGAACATTTCCATCCGCAGTGTGAATGCCATAACAGCAGGGCAAAGCCTAAACGAGTCTATGGCAGACCTATTAAGGGACTTAACTGAGAAGAAAACCAAGAAAAAGAAATAGGTTTGAGTAATTTACGCTCCGGCTCTGCCACGTAAATCTGATTCACGTGCGATAGCAGCCATGACACTTATATTACCTCGATAAAATATTGGAATTGATGAGTATTATAGTATATATAATTCTGAAGAGTCTTTGTACAACCTGTAGATATATGAAGAAAAAAGTTGTCAACTAGCACAAATTCTAAGATACTTACCGATAACCATTGAACATTTACTGATGCACATGGCATCTGATTGTTTTGTAAACACCAACACGTGCATATGCAGAGCGAGGTCATGGTGCGAGGGTCAAGGTCGCTGTTCAGCAGCAAATGCAAAATGACTAGATAGTCGTAACGCGATATAATATGATCTAGATCGGTAAATAAATTAATTATTTATAAGATTGGTGGACTTAGACTCTTTTCACCGAATTCTTTATGGAATAGATAGCTGGTTGAAAATTTTGTAAAGTTCATATCATTGTATTTGCTCCGACGCATTTCCAAAATGGACGAACATGACTGTCGGATTGCTCAGCGGGAGAAAGATCTCACCGATTATGGTATGTTAACATTAATTAAACGCTTCAGGTGTTGCGTTGTCAATGTATATAGGCTCAGATAGGATTACCAATTGTTTTTAACCAGGTGAATAACATCTTGTCACGCTTTGCGTATAACAAAGGTTGACTAGTAGCCGCGCACGACAGCTGATCTGAAATATGACAGCCACAACCCAACTATGGGACTTACTATTGTTTTTATATATGCCAAATTTGTTATTCTTTTATGTCCGCTGTAATGAAATGAATTATGAGAAATATGCTGTCGAGTCGAGTGACTCATATAAGGATTGCCGAGAATTGATATCTTGTAAAAACTGGCCAAGAAATGGAGTCGGTTAATGTGGATAAGGTAGCAAGCCTGAAGGGCCTTACAATATGTTCACTAAACATACGCTCACTCAGAAAAAAGTCAGTAGAGCTAAACGAATGTTTTCTGAAAGGTGGAATAAGAATTATTGCTCTCCAAGAAACTTGGTTGGACTCAAATGATCATGATAATAATATTATCTCTAATCTTGACTATAAGATCTTTAGAGCAGACAGATCGACTGTTGTGAATGGTGAACCAAAAAGAGGTGGAGGACTGTGTTACATTATAGACAAGACATACATAGTTGACCCATGGGTATTATCTGAGCGCAATATATGTAACGAAAACATTGAGTTACAGATACTCAAGGTAAAACCGGGCAATAGGAGGAAAATAATACTCATCAATCTGTATAGGCCGCCAAATGGCCGTAAAAACATTTTTATCAACGAGTTGAATGAGGTATTAACCTTCATAAAAGGAAGAGATCCAAATTGCAATGTAATAGTGTCCGGTGATATCAACATAAACATGTTGAACAAGGGTGATGATGGAGCTAAAGAAATGGTCCATGTATTGAATGAATCGTCACTAAAATTGTATAATTCTACTCCTACCAGATGTTATAAGAATACCAACAACTGGATTGATATTTTTGCTAGTGATCACCCACACATCTTATCGTCTGGGGTTATCAAAACTTTGATATCAGATCATTTCGCTATCTATGTCAATTTAAAAAAGAAAACAGCTCCTCGGACTACTAAGATGGACAAGGGTAGAAGATATGACCACCTAGATTATGATGAGTTTACCGAGTATATAGTGCGAGATGTAATGAATCTGTTCAATAATGCTCCAATTGACACTGGGGAAGTGTGGAATGGTATGAAAACAAGCATAGTAAGATACCTTGATGAAAAATGTCCGATACGAGAAAGAAAGATTGTGCAAAGGGGTATGTTAGCTTTAGATAGAGATACTCTGAATTCCATAAAAAACAGGGACCATCTATTTCGTAGAGCTATTAGGTCAAAAAGGGAGGAAGATTGGCAGAGAGCTAGAAGAGCCAGAATATTCAGCGCCAGGCTAGTTAGAATCGCTAAAAAACGGCATGTAAATTCTCTCTTGGAAGAAAACAAAACTAATAGCAAAAAATTCTGGAGATTATTAAATAGAATGATGGGAAAAACGACTGCATCGTTGCCAGAAAGTTTTATTCATGAGAACAGGGTGATTCAAGAAATGGAAGCGAGTAACTCGTTAAATCTCTTTTTCAAAAATATGAGTGACATTACCAAAGATTTAGTGAATCAAAGTGACACATATTTGGAGAAAGAGGTAGATATTCGGGTATCGACCAGGATACTGATTAGAGAGGATGAAGTTGCTAAAGTTGTAAAAGACATTAACATTAGTAAGAGCAGCGGTCTAGACTGGGTGAATTCCAAGATACTAAAATATTACTTCTCTAAAATAATCCCTCAGCTGACCTTATTACTAAATGAGTGCGTTAGACAATGTAAAATTCCGCATGAATGGAAGGAGTATTCCATCACTCCAATCCCTAAAACTGGCAATTTAAGATACTTCAACAATTTAAGACCGATAGCACTAGTTCCACTCCCCTCAAAGATCTTAGAACACTTTATTTGCACAGCACTGAGAGATCACATGGACATAAATAACCTTTTTTCGGCAGTGCAGGGAGGTTTCAGAAAAGGTAGATCGACGAACAGAACCGTGTACGAATTTATTGACCCGATAATAAAAGGTATAGACAATGGTGATGTAACTGTTGCTACTTTCTTCGACGTAGCGAAGGCATTCAACTGCCTAGACTATAATATCACATTTAGAAAATTACAGTATTACAAGGTAAATCCTGTCATTATTAACATTGTAAGAGAGTACCTCAGCAGTAGGAAACAGCGGACTATTCTTAATGGTCATATATCGGAGCAGGTTGATGTTGATGTGGGGGTACCGCAGGGAAGCCTGCTAGGGCCCCTGATTTTTATCATTTATGTTAATGATTTAGAAAATTGCTTGACTGATATTAACACCGACATGAGAGTGTCGCTGTCCATGTACGCTGATGACACAGCTGCAAGTGTTACGGGTGGTATAGTAGAAAATTGTATAGCAGTATCACAGATGGTGGCCACAAATGTAAATAACTGGATGCTGGCAAATAAATTGCGTGTAAATTCAAAGAAATGCCAGGTGCAGATCTTAGGATCGAAAAGGAAGCTAAATAAGATCAGAGGTAGAAACCCGGGCTCTATATATATAAATGGGATTACACTCTTGCAAGTGAGATCAGTAAAATATTTGGGCTTCAATATTGACAGTTGCCTGAGTTTTAATGATCACTTCTCAAAAATAAAAAATTCTGTACAGGCAAAAATCACGCAACTAGGGAGGATCAGATATTATATCGATCAAAGAACTGCTGTAACTATTCTGAAGTCCCATATATTACCTCTCTCTGAGTATGGACTTATGTTCTACAAGTTAGCAAATGCAAACATCATTAGAAAAATACAGAGTGTATTTAATAGAGGGCTAAGGCAAATTGAACTCAATAATGTAACACCTATATTGGACATAATGGCGAGACATGGGTTCCAAACAATAGAAAAAAGAGGACTCATAGCTATATTTGTCTTAATGTATAACCTAAAAGATCTAGAAGAATACAGGTTAGAAATGCCCAGACACACAAGACAAGCTGAAGGGGTCAATATGATAGTAGTTCAGCCGAAAACAGAAAAGTTAAGAAAAAGTCCAAATTATCTGGGACCACATATGTGGAATGGACTTAGTGTTGCATGCAAAAATATGTCATGGCCAAATCTGAAAAAAGATCTAAAAGCCAGAGCCGAACTAGTATGAAAAGGTAAAATAAGAATCGAATAGAAAGTGACGAGACTGTATAGTAGATTGTGTAACTTATGGTATGATTTGAAGAATACTAGTATTGAATATTTCTATAAATCACTTGGGTTCGTAAAATATGTTTGTTCTTATCATTGTGGACTGACCCATTGGGTATGTGTTTAAAATTATGGCAAAAAAAATTTAGAAAAGTGTATATGCTGAAGTAGAAGATTAATTAATTATGTGTATTAAATCGATGTATAATTGTGATTAAAAATTAAAAGATATTAAATGTAGTAAAGTGTAAAAGGAAGATCTAACCCTGATTAAAACAAAAAGTTTGTATCACCAGAAGATTTCGACGAATGAGAACTATCACTCTGTGAAACTTTGTCAATAAAATTTGTTAAAAAAAAAATGCATAAGAAAAATAATATATAATAACATTTCGAAGGTACAGTTACATGGCTACAGCAACGTGTTTTCCCTTGATTGAAGGATCCAATTTAAGTGCATTTTCGCGATCAATACACTTCTTTCTCATATGAAATAGATTTCTTGGGAGGGAGATCTGACACTTATCAAGCAGGATATGTAGAGTAAGTAGATTTCTGTCCCCACAAAATGTCATCATACATGTGATGAGGGTGATGTATGCCATTTGGTCAGCACTTCATGCCATATGGACATTTACTGGTAGAGGAACTGAATTTAAATGGGAATAATATTCTACTGCGACTCGGCGGGTTCTTAAAGGAAAATCTAAGATTGTAAAAAGTGCACTGTTTCTCATTATGTTGAAAAATTAGTCGGAAATGTGTGATGCCACTTAAACTTGAGTCATAATTGGAAAAGAATCGATTTTGAGATGTTATAACTATCATATTTGATAATATGGACTTAAGTGGATTCAAACGATGTTAATATTTAGGAAATCTTTAAAGTATTACTAGGTTTTGATTTTGCATTTAACTAATTTTGCGACGAATCACCCATTCTTCTGTAACAGATCACGTTCTCTTCTTGGAAAGTATATTTGAGAAGTGTCATTTTATTTCGGGTTTGGGCCTGCGTGTCTGAAAATGTACAGTTCACCTTCAACAATCCTCTCAAATAACCCAAACTTTTTTTTAAAGGTTTTATTCTCTGTATCCTGCCGCGAGGCTCTTACAATTTTAAGGCTTGGTCACATGAACTCTTTAAATTTTAAAGTTTTTTTGGTATTTTCATGTTTTCTAACTGTCTTACTTTCTTACCTATAGTGCACCGTCCGTACAATACTCAACAAACTTAACAATACAGGCGGCTTTTCTTTTACCTTTTGCACTTTGCGCACTACTTAATCAACCTACATGACTAACAGAGTCTGTTAGGTATAATACACACACATTGTTAATCCAAGAATTATACATTTGATATTTCACTTTTTAACTAATACCATTTCAAATGAGGCGACGAACAGGGTCATACCTTAATTTAAAGGTACATTCTTTCCACCTCCTGTATATCTTTTCCATTGGTTCTCTCTACCTGTTGTCTTACACATAATTCTCTCACCATATTGAACAGATCTGAAATTTTTACGCACACTTACACACTTAAGCAATAAAACTGATGTCATTCCTGTGAAATACACGCTAAGAAATATCCCTAGAAATGGTATGAAATTGCGTAGTGCATTTTGTGGATTTCGTAATATTAATTCTACGTAGCAAGAGGCATTGGGATAACGCAATGTATGGATTACGCAATCAGTCAAGCGTGCCCAAATGGGAAGGCTTGCCACGCCATTGTTTTAAGTAACACCTCCCAGACAGGCTTTCTCTATATAACTAGGTGCGAATATGAATCCATATTTCCTTGTTAGCATTGTTGCATGAAATAGTTATTAATGGGCAAATGGCGTTAATTTGCTTACATTTCTGTATTTATGATAAAATTAAGTTTAAGCTGTCCTTTTAGTCTATTTTTGTAGTTAAGGCATTGATTTCTATCATGAAGAAGACAGTGAGAGCCAGAACCGTGATTTCGCGGCTCTGACGGGCCGATTATGTAATACCATTCGGCGAATGTATATTATGTATAACAGGCCATTACAGCACCACTACCAAGTGCACTGTCACACCTAACCAACACCATGTGTTTCACCATTGAGGCACCCCCCTCTCTCTCTTCTCTCCCTCTCTTAAGGTGACTCAGTAGTGATTTTGATTATTGATGAATTTTTCCAAAATACAAAGCTTTAATATCTTTCCTCATAGTCGTCACACATTGATGAAATAAAGATGAGAATAGTTCTTATGGCCAGGAGAATACTTCCAAAAATGATTTAGTTAGTATATTTTACAATTTAAAAAAAAGTTTAAAGATAAGTGGACCACCTGCTGATTGATACTGACACCACTTACATTCGGGGACTAATTGATACATGTTTGGGTTAGGGATTAAGGTGGAGGAAATCTTCCCCCTGCTGATAGTCCTTTCCGGACAAACTCTGGACTGAAGATACTACGCATAAAATTCTGATCATCCGGAAATAATTGCTATCATTACATATCATACATATACAACATAGAACTGTTCCAGTGCGAGTGTAAAAGCCTTTACATATTTCAGTATTCATTCTGCACATACAAGATGTTATGCAAATTTAACAGCAGAAAAGTACTTCCAGTCTCTTTGTACTTTGTTATGTTATATCTGGACATAAGCACTATACAATACAATATTTCACGGAACATATGTATACACATTGTGACAACAATGCATAACAGTTCGAATATTGCTGTTAAAAGCAGAATCGGATCTATGACAGTGAAATAAGTTATTTGGATAATTAGGCAATTTAATCAGACGCATTTGATCAGACAAGGATATATTCAATGCAATGTCTTGAGATTTGGTACATGTATCAATATGACTGACAGCAATAAACTCTCCGAAAATAGGAACATTCGAACAAAGAGATTTTGTGAATAAATCAGTTTGAAAAATATCAATATATATTAATGATATAAAATACATTTGATATCGTTTTGAACGACTTGATGCGGCCGACGGAAATATTTTTTTACGAAGGAACTAACCATACGATTGTAAATCTGAAAGCAGGACTGTATTCCTGACATTCAGGGGGTTCCGGGATAATTTTTATGTTTAGATCAGAATTATTGTGAAGGAGTTATGAGTTATCTAAAAAGGGAAGCAATATTCTTTAGTTTTTTTGAGATTGTGACATATTTTCCTGTAACTCATCACACATATACCTGGATATATTCAATATATATTCCTGAAAAAAAAATATTCCCTGCTCTTCCTCTCCTTTCCCGCCTATCTCTTTCTTACTTTCTTTCAATTGCAATCGCCCTGTCTGCCTCTCCCCCTCTTTCTCTCTCTGTTTCTCTCTCTGTCTCTCTCTGTCTCTTCCTCCCTGTCTCTCTCACACACACACACTATTAGCATTCAGATTGATTAGTTGAGGCCTTGTTCATAGCTGGTTCTGTGGTGTAGTGGTGAGGAATCTCACCTGTGAATCCCAAGGTTCTTAGTTCGAACCCAAGCATGTTCAGGTTTTTTTCTCTGCTTTCTCTCACCGTCAGGGGTGAGTGCACACTCTGTCAGGGGTGAGTGCACACTCCTTCACGCACTGCCGCACAAGGCCAGACGCGCCAACTCTTAATGCACAACTGCACACCTGGGATTAGGAGATCTATCTCCTTATCCTTTAGCTTTATCAGAAGCAAAATTACGGAGTTATAAATTACGCCAGAAAAAGATTACGAGGAAAGTGAAGGGGAATTTCCAACGAATTCCCGTAATTAAAAGGGGTCCGCGCTTAGAGTGTAGTCTATGTATGTAGTTTTTAGCCAGGACAAAAATCCAATTAATAACATTGAAGACCTTTTCCCCCCTTATCGAACCAAGAAGGATCAGTGTGGGGGTCACTACCCCAGAAGTAACCGATTGTAAAGTGTGGCTGTCATTAAACCAACCCTTTACATCCTCCCAGAACCTATATACTTTTTCACACGAGTAGAAAAAAATGTACAATATCATCATCTTCATCACAATAAGAGCAAACAGGGAAATCTTTAATAGTGATGTTACATAGATACTTATTGCAACAGATGTTTCTGTACAGGACTCTATATTGTAGTGACTATGTCCTTCCGTACACACTCTGAAAGCACACAGAAATCTTTTATTCATTACTTCTACAGTTGACATAGTGTCGTCCACCCCAAGTATCCTGTTCCATGCATTCATTCTCTCGATTACATCAGGGTGATTTTCCACACTAGCGCTTTATAGATATTTTTCACTTTAAAGAAATATTGAACAATTTCTCGTTAATCTCTAACCTGGCCACAGGGCCAAAATGACCCAAACTTAAGGCGAAACTGAGGTTCAAAATACAGTTCAACATAACTGACCATGTATTTTGAATAGTAGAGAAGATATCGCTGAATCAAGGAAATACCGAATTCACTTAGATTTACCTGGTATTTATCATTGTTTAGCTTAACTTGGCAGAATTTTCTGAATGTGTAGTAGTGCCGATTATACATATGCTGATGCTCTGAATCGTTTGTCAGTGATGGTGTCATGATATGCATTAATATGAAAGGCTAAAAAGAAATTCGTTCAATATTTGAATATAATATTATTATTATGATCTTATTCATTAGAGGTCTATATAATATTTAATACGATTACAGGAAAAACGCTCTATCCATCATGAATGTTCTCAGGCGTTGCCTTTGTATAGAAATATCATCAAACTATCCAATACATACAAAATACAACCATCTCACACTACTTTTATTGGTGTTTTAAATAGCCTTATTTCTCTCGCATTTTATTTCCTTGACTCGTTCATTTGTACCCTACTTGGGCTACTATCCTATAGGGTTTCATCCTACTTGGGCTACTATCCTATAGGGTTTCATCCCTTCATTGCATTGAACTTAATAATACAGACCAAGAATTAGAAGATTCGTATCAGATTCCTTTACATAAATCAAAATTAATAGACAATCTTATACTAAAATTACCCCCGTTCACCAATAAGTATATGAGATCTGTAATCTATTTACGTATCTACAAACTAGTTATATATATCTGCTTATGAATTAGGAATGTCTGTTAATCAAAATAACTGTAAATCATTTAAAGATCAGTGTAATATTTTTCCGTATAAGATTTTTGTGCAGGCCAGTACATATACCTAGAATTGTCTGCAGATATCTAGAATTTCATTCGTTACATCATGTTACGCAATAATGACTTATCCTCATATAACACATTCGCCAATATCTTCACATGTAAAATACATATCCCAATGGCCTTTCACAGAGTAAAGCCATGATTTACAATTTTAATTTATAAATACAATCGTATGATATGAGACAGCGCCTCTCATTGGTCTGCTTTCAATTGTGGACCAATCAGGGGAGGCTTTACATGTCTAGTGTCCTAGTGAGTGGTGGACACAACAGCTAATTCCCGATGCATACTACACTCAGCTCATGGGCACATAGCTCCCTATCATGGTATAACAACTGGAAGGCCCATGACATTGAGCCGTCCCACTGTTATATATGTTATACAAATAAACCCTGTGGCAAGGTCCTGATTCCCAATACAATCATATCAATAATTGATAAGCAGCTAGGGGTTATATATGCGGATAATGAACACAGTGTTGATCTACTAATGCTTGTCAGAAAATGTACTATTCCTCTTTACCAATCCTCTCCGGTAACCCAAATTTAAAGCCACATTCTCAGCTGTTATGACAAAAGAAATCTTACTAGTGTTGCTCATATTATAACTTACAAGACTGACTATCAATATTCTGCTGCTGTTGTATGTTTATACATGGAATTGAAGCCGAATAACCAAGCAAAAACTGTCGCTGGTGAGCAATAAGTGAAGTCTTTGGATGAAAGGTGTTAAGGTATGATGGAAGATAATAAATGGGTGATAATTAATATTTAATGAGGTTACACAATGTTACGTAATGTTACATAACAAAGGGTTCGTATGGGTCCTCCAAATACAAAGTGGGACTTTTTAAAAGCCCTGTAGCAAAAACAACTGAACACAATTGTGGTCAAACCGTTGGGCTGGAAAAGAATGGAACAAAAATTAAAAAATGTTCAGTCCTTCATCACCCTTCTTCACCCCAGATAACTTCACAATCCACATATATATTGTCCTCCAAGAAGGGACAAATGAACTGTTTAGAGCAGAAAAACGGCCGGTAACATCACAGATTCCCAGAACATACCTGACAAGAAATTGGCGTTTCCCGTTTATATATAACCAACCAGAAGTACATCGTAAGTTGGCAGCATTTGAAAAGCAGCTTGCACTAGTGAAATATGCTGATGCATATGCAATACCTGATCTAGCTCTGTTTTGTGGATACGCCCACATATACTGGCATGATACATATATTATATACCTAATGTATACACCTTTTATAGGCTAATTGTGTAGCGGTGCTGTTTCTACATTTGTTTTAGAAGAAAATATGTGATATGTTTCAGGAAAATGAGTCACAAGATGCAAAATAATTGTTTTTCAAAGTTATTTATTTACAAGATCTCTTTGTTGGAATCTTCTGACATTTGGGGGGTTCGACTCTCTGAGACCGATGAATACATGTATCTACCCCCTCAAATGTCAGAAGATTCCAACAAAGGGATCTTGTGAATGAATCACATTGGAAAATCTCATTTGTGTGGCTTGTGATGCATCTCCCTGAAACACATCACATATAGGGATTGAGCCCAATAGGCCTCCGGTTACCTGAGATTACTACTCTCCCCCAGTAGCAATATAGGTTAAGTAATGAGTTCGTTGAGAGAGCATCAATATTGCACGGACTGTGCAGCAAAGACTGTGATATCATGAGTGGCCAGAACAATTGGGTTAATCAACTGTTTATTATATATATTATATAATGATATATTATATAAGGTACTTAAGGTAAAGGATAACTGATAAATGTGTCAAATAGCAGTAGCAGCAATTATGATGTTCCACCAGCATAGGCTACTGAGGCCTTATTATTATAGAGTATCAGAACGAGTTAATAATTTGAAGTGTATAAGATAATGGGTTATGGATTAAAGTGCTGAAAATATCATTAGGTAATGAGGTTGAAAGTACGGAAGCTCAGAATGCTTACTTAGATAAATAAAAAGTAAAAAAAAAGTAAAAAGAAAATGTATTTTTGATAAAGAAAAAAAATCTGGAGAAAAGGTAAAAAACACAACTGAGACGAGATCTCAACAAGATCTCACGAGATCTCATGGGCTTTCACGAGATTTCACGAGAAATCACGAGATATGACTAATAACGAAAATAAAGTGGCACGAGGTAAATATCTAATGGAATAATAATTTTGACGTCTTGTTGTGTACTGAATTCTTTTACAAAAGGTCTGAAAATGAATGGATATATTATATATACCAAACAATGCCCTAAAGAGCTTTACTAATTGTTATCGAATATACTGAGATAAAACATGTTGCAATTTTCGACTTGAATTATCTCAGAGGGGATTTGCATAGCCACCATTTTGAATCTTGATTCGCATGGAATTCTGGGACTCATGGTACAGCCTGAAATCTATAGAAAACATATCGTGCTTAGCATGGAATATTTACCAATGCTCTAATGTCAATATCCATGTGCTATGCATGTTTCCATAACACAAGCCCCCATCTTGCATTCTTGCATTTTTCGCTACAAATGCTGCCAAATATTTGTATGTCAGATTTCATCAGAATCCATCCCAGCATGCACTGCCATAGACATGCACATGGCCACATGCAAATCCTCTATTGATCTAGTGAAGAAATGCGGGCCATTCTTCATAATAATTCAGGGTCAGTAGTTGGGCGAGAAATTAATCAACGCAACACACAGAGATGTATGCTTCGAATCAGTACCAGCCTTACAAGAGACCGATTCCAATCTTCCTGTTTATTCTTATACTAGACAGATTAGAACGAATACACTGGTCCTGCGCTGATTGGCTTTCGTCCCGTTGGTCCAATTAATTGACAGGTTAGATTAGAGATCCAATCAGCCACAGGATAACAATGACAGACAAATATTAAAACGAGGCTCAGAGTGACCACTGCCACTCTGACCAATCTCTTTGGGTGGTGACCAGGTCACGGGGTTATCTCCCCTCCCCTCTCCCTCCCACTCTTTAATCAGTATTCCCCCCCTCCCCTGACCTGGCGGTCAGCCCCTCCCCTCCTTTCCCATGTGATCGACTTTGAGATAACGGTCAGACCTGGACCTCACCTGTACCTTTGGACTTTGGGATGATAAGAAATCCGCGAGCGGTGTGGCGGTAAGAAAGTGTGGGTAGCCTTCTGGCCGGTAGGGGCGCGACGAATGCCTGGCTGAATGAGACAACTTTAACTCAAAATTAGACAATTTAGGCTTGTCAATTTTACATACGTCCCAATCTCATTTGGTTCGGAGAACTGTGTACAACATAGTTCTCCGAACCACTCTAAGGAGCAGACAACACATCGACGCAACCCTCATTTTAGTTTCTGGCCGACAATCCCCGAGCAACCCCGAGTATCACCGAGCGGCGACCCCCTTGGCTGACCGAGTTCTGCCGAACTGGAACCCCCGACCTAGAACCATAAGTGGGCTTCACTTTTCTTCCACTCACGAATCCACTGCCATCCTCAGTCAAATTCTACACTCATGCTTCATTAGATTTGGAAGTTTTGATGCTCGATATCTAATTCCACATGAGAGACCTTTATTTACGTTGGGGCACCTCGATCCGGCATTTTTAACCACTGGATTTTTAACCTTTGACCCACCGGACGAATTCACGGTGGCCATCCCTATGTGGATCGAGGCTCCCTTTCTCCCGTAAGTACCTACATGTTTATACAATTGAAAAATGCAAAAATAAGACAATCTAGAGAAGTACAGAGGAAAAATCAACTCCCCTAAATCAAAATAATAGCTAAAGATTTTACAATGCCTTAGCGTAAAATTATTACTGAAGCACGGCGAACCCGCCTCTGATAATTAGTAAACACAGTCTCTTAAGAGTTTTCACTAGGTGGCGTATTACCGCACTGTCTTTTGAGTTTAATGTATTGTTCATCAATATCTCTGCTTCTATGGCTATGTTATCATGCGCCCCTACTGTGATTCTAACTCTGTCCAACCCCTCTAACCACTCTCTGAGTGATTCTTTGTTGGTCCCATCGTTAGGACCCAGCAAGGTCGCATGTCTCTCCATACGCCTTCTAACTACTTCTATTGACGCATAGTGCGCTTTACGATCAGCATCATTGAGTGCATTTACCTCTTCGGCGGTGATTTCCCAGTTAATGGGTGTTGTCAACGCCATTTTGGAGGTAATTAAATTAGCTGATTATGTGTAAAGATGAATTACTATTACCTGCTTGATTTGGAATATTCTATTTCTATATAGAGAATTTGGAATATTAATTTTTGCCTAGATTCAACGTAACAATTTTTGTGCAGGTATTTCCAAAAACAAAAATTTTGATCTCTTTAGTCCCTATTCTTACCCATTACATTTTATCCCAATGGTAAGACATAGTGTCTAGCTGTTCACTGCTGAACTGAATCACACTTTCAGAGGTGCCTACGCAGTCGTTCCAATCCTCAGGTTCTGCGATCGGTGGATAACCATCATTGAATATCTCCTCTAGGAAAATATCCTCAGCTTTGAGGTATTGTGGGAACTCTTCCACATACTCAATTCTTTCCGCCGGTGGCATGTCTAAAATACTATCTCTACAGGATAAAGTAAGATAATACTTGTGTGATCAGCTAATGCACCTTCCAATAAAAGCCCAGCTCAGAGTCCCAAACATACAACACCCATAAATACAATGGCAGTTTTGAAAAAGGCACACTCACCTGACTCCTTTTGCTTGCTTCCAAGGTCGGATACTGATCTGACCAACTAACTAGTCCCTAATCATGGTCGCCAATGAAGAAATGCGGGCCATTCTTCATAATAATTCAGGGTCAGTAGTTGGACGAGAAATTAATCAATGCAACACACAGAGATGTATGCTTTGAATCAGTACCAGCCTTACAAGAGACCGATTCCAATCTTCCTGTTTATTCTTATACTAGACAGATTAGAACGAATACACTGGTCCTGCGCTGATTGGCTTTCGTCCCGTTGGTCCAATTAATTGACAGGTTAGATTAGAGATCCAATCAGCCACAGGATAACAATGACAGACAAATATTAAAACGAGGCTCAGAGTGACCACTGCCACTCTGACCAATCTCTTTGGGTGGTGACCAGGTCACGGGGTTATCTCCCCTCCCCTCTCCCTCCCACTCTTTAATCAGTATTCCCCCCCTCCCCTGACCTGGCGGTCAGCCCCTCCCCTCCTTTCCCATGTGATTGACTTTGAGATAACGGTCAGACCTGGACCTCACCTGTACCTTTGGACTTTGGGATGATAAGAAATCCGCGAGCGGTGTGGCGGTAAGAAAGTGTGGGTAGCCTTCTGGCCGGTAGGGGCGCGACGAATGTCTGGCTGAATGAGACAACTTTAACTCAAAATTTAGGCTTGTCAATTTTACACTAGAACTTGGTAGGCCTCTTTAGTCCATTGCGTAATACACATGTGCACGTTTCTTTTCAGACCTTTCTAAACAATAATTCCGTTCATTGCAAGACGTTAGATTTCATACACTTAAGGTACATATTGTAACACATATTTTCGATTTTTGGTCTTTAAATGATCTCATTATATCTCGTGAGATCTCTTTCTTCTTTAATTTCTTTATTAATCATATATCTCATATCATTTTCTGTGCCACATCATATAATGTGCGGCTAGTCCACCCACAAAAGGACATATATATTTCAATGACTATTATCCCTTCTCATTAATAAAGAGAGGGTGGAATAGGTGCAGAGCCCCCTAGCGTATACACCACACACCACTCATCCCTCGATCTCATCAATTTTGCACAGATTGCACAATTTTGTATATGGCAGATTGAGAATGAATACGGGTAGTCGGTTGTCTCTGACATTTGTATGAGAATATCGGTGTTAGGATGTGTACATTAGGCTTTTAACAGCATTTTAGATCTTTTTCCTGAAGCTATCGATTATACAGAAATTCTAAAAAAAGAGTTTGATGGTAAAGGTGAGGAAAATCACTGTAAAACCCAAAGCCAACTAAATTGATATAATATTATTGATATATATATATGACTTTATCTCCTATGTTGCGGGATGGTAGTGTTTCATTTTTTGGTTTAGATTTGTATTTTGACTGTGCAGACCAAGTCTCTGATATGACTGTATAAGGCCACTTCCCATAATCCGCCATCAGTGAGTGCGGAATTAACATCTATCTCTGCGTGTATGTGCAATGTATTAGTCTGACGTCGCTCGGCAGGCATAACACTGCACCCAGCCACACCCCTTCTCCCCAGTTGACGGGTGGTTGTGTGTGTTGAGCCTCACACCATATAAACAAATGTTCTAATTCAAATGAGAACTCCACTTATAAATACAATTGTATACATCTAAATCCGAAATAATACACTAAGATGTTTCAAAATTTTATGTGTGTTTATTAATGGTCTTTCTTTTTCTTCTAGGTAAGGCTGTCTTTGCTGGTTCTGGTATGTGAGGTTGAGCTGAAACTGTGAGATTTGCCGCTTTTAGCCGTCTTCTTAGACCTTGAAATGCCACGATCCGGCCACGATGGAGGTAAATGCCAGCGTTGTCAGCACTGCAGCAGGCGGGAATTCAAGGAACTGATGCATGAAACAATGGAAGTCACAATATTTTGTTTAAACTTCGTCTTGTATTGAGAAAGAACATGGCTGAATAACATTTTTTTAGTTCAATGACCCCTTATTGTTTTTAATTGGGAAGATGGAATAACATGTCAGCTATGTATTTGGCATTGGGAAAATGCATAAAATACCCGCTTTTCCCATAGACTTTCATAGTGAACAGTAGTAAATTTCTTTTGGGGTTCCCACAACCATGTTCTTTCTAAATCCAAAGTTTAAAAAAATTTCCATGATTCATTCAATTTTGATTAAACACTGGCATTTACCTTTAAATGTACTCTATAAGGTGACCCTAGAAATGCATGGATATATTTACAACACTGTCTTGAAATTTGGTACATGTATTCATGCTATGGACAGCGTTAAGCACCCCAAAAATAAAAACATTCCCACAAAGACAACTTGTGAAAAAAATACTTTGAAAAAGAGCAATTTTGCGACTTGTGACTAATTTTCCTGAAACACATCACATATAGTCGCATGCTATAAACATGCTAACAGCAGCATGCTACCACAGTCCCTGCGTCAACTAAATAGGTCACAGAGTCACCTAAGCACTACTGCCCACAAGGTCGCCTTATGCCCTCGCTGCAAGCTAACTGTGCATTGTTCTATGTGGAGCTAGTCAACAATATGATTTGATTTGATTTGAAGAATTCTTTTATTTGCAAAGATGGTAAATTACAGAAGGTAGTTGCGCCAATCATGATACAATCATATCATTTCCTCCGGCGAATGCCTCCGGCGGATTCCTCCAATCTAATCTGTCATACCTGACCAGCTGGAGGTAGAGCCGTGATCGTATGGTGGTTAGTACTTCTCGTTGTGGCCGAGACAACCCAGGTTCGAATCCTGGTCACGGCAGAGGCTGTGTGGTCTGTATCATGGCTACTCCAGGTATTTTTCTTTTACTCTTTTATGGTGGAGAAATCTCCGAACTGGCAGTTTATTTTGTAAGTTTTTTTTGTTTTTTTTTAGTATTTTTTATAGAGCACATCTTCTGTAACAACGGCAATTGAGTTATCAATAAAAAAGTACATTGTGCAATGAAATTCTAATAACCAATGAGGACATTAACATTGAGATATGGGCTCACAGGTGGTAATTCGATCCAGAATAACCATAGTCTACCGCGCACCGCTGTATCTATCTAGACCTAACTCTGCTGAACACAGTCCAAAGTAAGACCAAAGGTCAGGATCTGAAATAAAATGAAATGAAATAAACTTAGAAATTATTAGTTTGGTAAATCTAGTGGCAGCTTGAAGGTACAGGATGCTTTTTGTTTGTGTATGATTGGGGTAGTTAGTGGCAGATTCCCTGTACGAACGTATAACAGCAGCAGGATATTGACGACTCCAGTCCTATAGGCTAATCACTTAGTAAATAATACTAAATCATTTATAAGAATATTTCATGGGAAAATCACCACAGACCACAATGTTTCGGCATCTTGCTTTTAGTTTGGTCTTTGGACACATTACGATAATATGTTTCAACCAGGCTGTTTGGTCTTCTTCAGTTGATAATGTCTATCAACTATTAGCACAAATTTATATCGGAATGCACCACACCATACTCATACAGATACATGCATAATACCATAATCTTGGTGCTGTTTTAAAGTATTTGAATACACAAATTTCATCGTAACCTTTCGAGGTATAAAGCGACTAAGTTATCCCTCGTCGCTCCCTGCACGATGATTAAACCATAAATAATTTATGTCTGATTAAGAACAGATGATTAGAAAAACACAGAAGTGAAGGTCTCCCATCACTGCATCCAGCAACAATACAATTTAAAATTCATCTGAAGATACATTTGAAGATCTCAGATTACAATTAATACAACGTTCGGTTGTGAATAATACAGTGCAAAACATTGCAAGGAACCCAGTCGAGCAACACTACAATAAGGGAATTGCATGTCCTCCATCTTGAACCTTGATTTGCAAGGAATTATATGAGTTGTATATGAGAGTTAAACGCTATAGAAAACATGTCATGTTCAGCATGGAACATGTAACAATAGTGTCCTGTAACCTGGACAAAATATCAGAACACATTTGGTATTGTGTCGATTAAACAGATGTGTTCGATTATGTTGGACTGTATTATTGAACTTTTTTTGTTTTAATTTTAATTTAATTGAGAGGACTGGTGAAGACGAATTATATATTTTCCGACTACCTGACCCGTATGTCAAACTTGAACTGAAGTTATCCCAGCGTGTACTGTAACAGACATGTGACGTGGCACACGCAGATTCTCCATTAAACTCCAACTAAATACATTTAATAAGAGGTTTTCCTCAAGCGACAAAGCTATAATATATCAGTGAATATTACGTGAGTATATGATTATGTTGAAGGAAAGTAAATATCACACAAGTTTAAAATCCTTGAATTGAGATTATTTGTATGATATCCTATTCACGCTCTCCTATTTCATCTTCATCTACCATCTCCATTTTTCATCAATCATTCGATCTTTGATATGTGATGCGTTACAAATAAATAAGTAACAAGTCGCATAATTCATATTTTTCAAAGTGATTTATTGACACGATGTCTTTGTGGGAATGTATTTTTAGGATGCTTAACCCTGCATGCAGCATGCATGAGTACGTACCAAATTTCAAGACAGTGTTTTAAATATATCCATGTATTTCTAAGGTCATCTTATAGAGCCTATGTTAAGTACTTTACTAGTAAAAAGTAGAATGTCCTCCAAGAAATATTGGTGAAATTTTCTTTTTTCAAAAATAAAAATATCAAACTTAAAATATAGAAATAGTTATTAGATGTCCTACGGCTTACCATAATTGGGATCGGCCTGATTTCATCTTTTTAAATCTGATAATATCTTTCTTTTTGTTTTCGAGTTGTGACTCATTTTCCTGAAACACATCAGATACATATTGTGTAATTTTTACTACATGCACATGCTAAAATGCGAAGACCGGAAAAAACGATACTCAACTTTCAGTGTTTTCAGAATAAACTAACCAGAAAAGTTGCGAAGTAGGTATGAGTTGGTATAAGTTAGAAATAAACTATTGATTTCCATTAAACAGTTAAGGCACTCAGCGGAAGATCTGATTCATCAGAGCCGATCTACCTTTGTTGTATTTACATCTGCAAATAACATAATTCTTGAATTGAATTGAATTGAATTGAAACAACCAGTCGTTTACCACTTACCACCCTTAAGATTGAATTTTGTATACTAGTGTACTCTGTGGTTCAGTATCCATCCTTTGTCTGTGCTGTAGCTTGATACGAGATCGATCCTTTCTGTAGGGTGAACTATGAATATTATATATCTGTTATTACGGTCCTGAACCTTCTCTAATTAATGTTTAATTTACCTTATGTCCGAGTTTAAATTAAAGATTTGTTATCTTAATTTACAGTTGATGTGTGTTTTTCCCTAATTCCTTTTACCTGGAAAGCTGAGAATATTGTCATACTGATGAAATGCAACCATTAACAAGTACTAAGTTAAGAAATTATCAAGTTAAGTTTGGTTTATCTATTTAATATTACAATTAGTGTCAACTTAATTTATATACCTGGCGTTTCCAATGGAAACGATTTCTCAGCCTCAATTACTTATGTCTGATGTCAGGCAGAAGACCTACCTAGACACCTGTCTATTTAGAATGCTGGACCACCCCATTGTAAACATTATATTCATTTGCAATAAAGAATTCTTGAATTGAATTGAATTGAATTTATGACCAGTCACTGAGGACCATTGAAATCATGAACTCTGAAACATGTAGAGAAAGGGAGAAGAATGATAAACTTAGGGAAATACCTACATAGAAATAAGAACCACTAGTCCTCCTGAGTTTCCACTAGTCCTCACAGACCAGAAGGTAAAATCTAATATGGCATAAAAGACATACAAATGTCAACTAGACTAGGGTTTATATACACTTGACTTTTATTTCCACTTCAGTAACTGTAACCAATAATGAATAACTCTGCAATAGCCAGGGCTGTAAAAAAAAGTTGGTCGTAAAAAAAGTTGGTTGAAAAAAGTTGGTCGTTAAAAAAAGTTGGTCGTTGAAAAAAGTTGGTCGTTCCAAAAAAGTTGGTCGGAAAAAAAGTTGGTCGGAAAAAAATTAGTCGAAAAAAAATTGTTGTAAAAAAATTGTCGTTAAAAAAAGAGTTGGTCGTAAAAAAAAGAGTTGGTCGTATAAAAAGTAGTTAGCTAGGCTAGGCCCTCTTAATAGTTGGTAATTTACTTTTAAAATTTAGAAAATGTGTTGGGCAGTGTCCATTTGAGCACCTGAGGCTGGTGAGGTGGGGGGGGGGGGGGCAGAGGGATGGTGTGGGAGGTGGGAGGGCCTTCTGCAGACCTATCATGGTTGGAGAAGCATCTAACTAACAGCCAATCAACTCCCTTGGCTAAACCTAGAAAGGCTGTCAATCAGCCTTCAATAACATCTAGGTGTGAAATCTATGACTGATTGAAAGGATTAGATATGGCATCCTCGCCTGATGTCACATCTAAGCTTAAACACCTCACAGACAGTTAACCAAGTTATCAAGATGTAGATGCAGTATCAGTGATTGGCACATTTCATAGTGACCCATTTGTTTTCTCAGCTATAAATAGCTGAGAAAACAAAAAAATAAACTTAAGATAAACACTCAAAATTCACTATCCCTTCAGGAGACACCAATCCAATAAAAATAAGACTGCAGCTGTAAATACGGTCTGTTATGTAAGGCATATTCAGGACAGACATCTATATTTGATTGAATATGCATTTGACTAGAATTGAACTCGAGTTCCAGTCCTTGTTTATTATATGCCCCATATCTTAGAAGAATATTGAAATATAAACTTCAGTGTTTGGTTTTGAATCATCATAAAAGCTATAAAAAGACAAAAAAACAATTCAAATTGTTATCGTACACATACGTTACAAATATTGTTGTAACGCAAACTTTATTGCACCTCCAAAGTGGAATGTGCATATACTAAAATATGCTGACTAAGGCTTATAACACTGTCTGGTACTACACCTTCCCATGTATAGCAAAACTATTTTTATACCTACCAGAATTGCCTCAGTCCTACTGTCTCGTACAATCGAGTAACTCATAGGTTACCCAATAGCTCACTAGTGCGGGGGGAAGCTCTAGCGCCAGAGCGTCAGTAAATGTACAATTGGCAGCTCTTTAGTATTCCGTAAATCAGGCTAAATTGACTTGAAGCTGTGTTATATTTTCCAAATACTCCACTCTTGAAACGGATAATTAATATTTGATTTTTACATAAATTGTTTTACTTATCATACTAGAATTATTCAACTATGTTTTCCCTAATCCCTTTTTCATTAATGTATAACTTAAATGAGCAGAGTCTGCAGAGAATATCGGCTCGAGAATATACGTTGGTATATGCTCTGTGGTGTTCAACTATACATACAATTCAACTGTGAATTGCAAATTGTTTAAATGAGTGTTGTAGTAATTATAACCATACCAACGTCTTCAGTATCTCTCTTCAGTTTATAATCTTAATGATTATAAGACATGAAATTAAAGCTGAACTCTCAGTTAACATTGGGCAAGAACTGAACATTTTGTACTTTTTTCCCATTCTTTTCCAATCCATCTAAAATTCTCATGACAAAAATTTGGAATTGTTTCCAGTTGTTTTTGCTACAGGACATCCAAAGCGTCCTGATTTGTATTTGGAAGACCCCTTGAACCCTTTTCTGTCATAACGTCATTTATTATCGCTCGCCACCAGCGGTCTCAGATTATTGTATTGACATAAAACAACAACAGAATATGAATGAATACAGTCCTGTAAGTCATAATGCGAGTACATTTGGTAAGATTTCTTTTGTTGTAATAGAAGGGAATACGGCTTTAAACTTAGCTAGAATTATCTAAACTATATTTAAGTACATTGCAACTCCCTTTTACTGCAACATGGGATGATGCAGTGGTCTAAGCTACTGGCTACGGACGTTGAGGCCTGATGCCAAAACAGGTAGTAATGCTACCCCAGGAGTTTGTGTGTTTTAATATTTCTTATTCAGCTAGACATTTTGTAAATGTACATCACCAGTACACGTTGTGATTAAATATACTGATGAAAAACAGATTCTACAAGAGATTATACCTTCATTTTTGAACATATATAGTTCTACTTCGGTATTTATTACTGAAAGTATTATTACTATACGACTACAACAAAATAGGCAGTATAAAACCTTTCCCTCGGGCGTGTGTCCATTTGCATGATATACAGTTTAGTAATAGAATTTTACTTTTCTAAATTGAAACTCAAAAACCCAAACGTATGCTATAAGATTTTAAATCCAGGAGATATACATGTGTAGTGAACTCGGTTCGGGACTCTTAGCTTAGGAATAAAACGGAACAAGAATTACTCTCATACTCTGGTTTTATTACCTCACAACCTTAGACCAACCTTTCTGGACCAGCCAGAAAGGGAACATATACAATAGGAAATAGTATAAACAAGGTGTGAAGAATATCGATATCACAGATATTCTTATAAAAGCGAAGTTAAGAATAAGTAAAACCAGAGATTGGGTACGAACACATAAAGGAACATTTGCATAGCATAAAATGACAATATACAAGGAAAAGACACAATATAAAGTGATGAATACAAATAATAGTAAATAAGCTACAGACCACTCTTCCAGGGTCTGTGCTTCGGATAGATCCGAGAGCCCTTGACTGCCCTCTGGCGTCAGTCCGAAAGGACTGGAATCAACCAGCGGACAGTCTCGGACTCCCGGACTGCACTATTCCGGAACCCATAAAACACACGACCACTACAATACCCCCTCTTTCTTTTAAAGAGTTTAAAACATTGTTTAAAAATCGGGTAATAGAACAATAAAGCATATGAAAAGAGGAAAAATAATACAAATCACCACGAGTAAACACAAAAGTCACTCAACACAATAATAAAAGATCATAAACAAGTACAAGCAGGAGCATTTAGTGTCCTCACTACTGATACAAGTGGAAAGATAAAAATGATCCGTGTAAATGGCGAAAAAGTAAAAAAAATTCCTCCGGCTCTCTGTGAGAAAAATAAATCTCACTACTACATTCTGTAGTATAACAAATAAGAGAGAAAAGTTCATTACTTCATTACTTTAGTTCCAGTGGTTAATATCCGTGGGTAGTCCGATTCATCTTTGCGTCAATCCGAGTGTGTCCATATCCATTGCCAAGTCCATAAATCAGTCCAGTCATCATCATCCACACAGGTCGTTCCATTCCGAGTCCGAGCATCATTCGTGGGCGATCCGTGTTGTCGTCTGGTCCGTCCTATGGTCATCCTCCTTCACTGGCGATGAGGGTCCTTCTCGTCGTCCTGCTCCATGTCCATGTCGGCATCATCCTCCACGTCACTGTGGCCAGTTTTGGTTCCAGGAGTGGGGGGTGCCTGCATACCAGAGCCGGGCGACGACTTTAGAGGGGAGATCACTTTCTCGGGTCCAAACAATTGGTGGATTCCGAGATCTGATGCTCCCACTCCTCCCTGTCCCAGACCGCTTCCCTCTAGCCAAGTCCGGGCCCTGCTCTGTGAGCGTTGTCGGGGCGCGGACCTCTGCGTTTGCTGCTGCCTTGCAGCTTGAGCTGCGGATCCAGCAGCAGCAGCGGGAACCGTCCGAGAAGTCTCGGGGGACACAATCATCCGAAAGGGGGATGCTGAAGGATGGCTGGGTGTTTTAACACCCATCTGGGCCATCTGGGGGAGTTTCCCGATCTGTCCCAACAACTGTGATAGAACATCCAGTTGGAGGGCATTGACCTGGATCGCCCCAGCCTGACCACCATCCACATGTAGAGTGGGGGCAGATTGATCTGTGATTCCCACACTCTCTGTTGGGTCCTGCTCCGGCGGAGAACTGGACTCCGCGGACTCCAACCTTGACCTCAGCCGCGCGTTAGCCTCCATCAAATCGCGGATTTGATTGTCCTTCTGGGCTAGGGACGCGCGCTGGGTCTTGATGATGACCGCCTGTTGGTTGTTCTCCTCTCGGAGGTTGGCGACCTCATCAATCTTACTCTCCACAGTCTCCAAACGTTGAAGGGGCGTGGTCAACGAAGCAATTGACCGACGTACCCCCTCGCTTAGAGCTATGGCTGCCTTCTCTAGATCCGTCAGGGCAGCTTCGACGTTAACGTCAACTGCCCGGACCAGTTCTTGGGTGTCATGGCGAGAAGGCAGATCTTCCTTGGCTTGCTCCACCCATTGCTGGGTTTTGCGGCCCTTCTTGGTGATGGGTGCCTCCGGATGGCTCGAAGACTGTCGTTTGTGCGTCTTCTTGGAGGACTTTTTGTCCGAAGCGGGCCTACTTCCGGACTCAGGGGCAACGCTGCTGGAAGCAGAGCTCACCGATACCGAGTCTTGCTGTCCAGTTGCGGGTTTGCTAAGCCCAGAACTGGAGGAAGAAGAGGCTTTCCTAGCTTCGGCCTTCTCTGCAGCCTTTAGCCGGGTCTGGACTGCAGCCTGTGCCTTTCTTAAGACCTTCAGGTGATTGAAGGACAAGTACACCATCTTGTAAAAGAGAGGATTCTCTTTTGTTCCGGCGGTTACTGTGTCCTTCACCATGCGGGCCTGGGCCTTCTCCCGACTGAGGTTGTGCTGTCTCACCTCACCATTCATCAAGTGCTGGATAAGCTCACCCTTCCGATCCAGGACCTGTGCACAGCTAGTGTACGGGCAAGTCCAGGCTTGACGGAGGGGGGCGTGGCACTCGCACAAATGGCGAAAGAACCTCTCTCGGGTGGTGTAAATTTTTACACCCACATCTCGGAAACCAGTGTACCGACACACCAAGAAGGGGCAACGGTGTCCTGGCTTCCAGAGCATAGGGGACATCTTGAGTTTTCCCAAGGTGCCCTCATCCAAGCTGTCCTCCTGCAACAGCTCGGGCCAGATCTCGGACTCATAGCGTTTCATTGTCCCGGGGAAATCAACGTCGTCTGAGTCTGATTCCGGACCATCAGAAGGAAACCGGAATCCTGGCTTGTCCGAACCAGGGTTGATGGGTGCTGTATTATCGGGCTTATCCATTACAGCCTTGAAGTGCTCTAGACTTCCCCCGATTTCACCAACCCTAGCTCTCCACACAGACATCCGAGCTTTGTGGACCCTTCTCACCTTCTTAAAGGACAGCTTCGGATTCTGCTTCTGTTTCTTGGAAGAGGTGGTCCCAGCAGAAACAGAACTGGTGCTTGGTTGTGGCACCGCGCTCTTGCTTCTCTTCTCCTCTTCCGACCTACTTGACCCGCCTCGGGTCATGGATGCGGATCCCGATTTGCCACCGACAGGGTATCTGCGACTTCGGGATCTGCCCCGGGATTCCATGTCCTCACCGTCAGCCTTTTTAGGGCTCGGTGGAGACTGGGATCCATCCTCACTTTTCCGGGGTGCTGATTGCTTCCTCGGAGAGCGGCGTAGGACATCAGGGTCGACAACAGTCTCCCCTTTGTCCCTCGGACTTGCCTCAGCTACGGGTTTGGCCTTCACCCGAAGCTTCGGCTCCTCCTTCACCACTTCCTCGGAAGCTTCAGTTTCCATGGCTTCGGACTCAGAACGGTCGTGTTCTTCGTCCTCCACCACTTCACTGACTTCGGCTGCTAACCTCATTAGATTATCAGCCCCCTCCTCGAGCAACAACTGCTGCTCCTCCGCCTCTGTCATGGCAGGGAGCTCAGTTTCGATGCCCTCGGCCATCAACCTTTCCGCCTCGGCCAACTCCTTCTCGACTTGCTCAGCCATAGCCTTCTCCATCTTCGATTACTTTGCTAGAAAAGGAATACAAACAAAGCATTTTAATGACAAGACTTCATGGAATAACAAAGCCCGATTTCTGAGCCTTGTCCATTCTCGGACTGAGCTTCGGATGGCCCTTCGGATCCGAACTGTGCTGTCAGTCCCCCACTCTTTTAGCGTGGGTCGATCCGAACTAGGTTTCTAGCGAGCCAACACACCGTTGCCACATCTCCCACCAATCCGGAAGGGTTAATTACGTCCAAACATCATAATGGAATAAGTTAACAGGGCATGATGGTTCACTTCTATGCTAGAGAACAACATACAACACGCATACCCGTAGCTAGTATTTCTAACAGTGTGTATATCAAAATGGACGTAGCGGTACCAGGCACCAGCCCGCCAAAGTATAGAAATGCCAATCGGCAACAAAATACAGGGTACCATACGTTCAAATCTCTAGACATCTTACACTCATACAAGATCAACAACATGACAAGTCCTTTATGTACATCATCGCTTGATAAACTTACTGTACGGTTGGTGAAAGTCTGTCGGTTGCTTACTCATACGAGTTCCGGAAGCAGAATGGCAAAGGGTAGAACACTCTCGCCGCACCTGGTGCAACGCTAGTACTCCAACCCGACACCGCGACGGTAGCGCCAATGCTTCCCGCGCTCCTTCTCCGAGCACGCTCACATAGCATGATTGGGTGCTAATCCAATAGCTATTCTGATCTGGCTGTTGAGACATGACAGGCCCTTTGTTAATCTCCACTTTCTTTGCCATCAGGATAGGTTTAATTGCTACATTCTATCTGCTATAAATAGATTCCGATCTTACAGCAAGTTCCAGGTCTCATTGACCCGCAGTGCAAGCCTAGATCATGTCAATACCTATCGTTCAAACAAATACTTATTAAGACAAAGATTCGTCTCCCAGTCACAATAGAAATGAATCCATTACGCCGGTAGGGGACACAGCAGCAATTCTCCGGTCTACTGCCAGTCGGACTTCTCGTTGTGTACTTTTTTATTGAGCCAAAATCAGTTCGGTAATTTTAACTCATTTGATACCATATTCTATTTGATTTGCAACCGAACTGGGGCATTGCGCGTGCGCTTAGCCCTTGTCAGAGCTGGGGAAGGATTACTAGTATCCGGACCCGGATTATTTCTTGTCCGTCTACCACCCGGTAAGATTGGTGGAACAGCAGCGCCTGGTAACTTCCTAGGCCTCCCAACTCTTTTCTTCGGAGTTGTTGGAGCTTCGGGTTTATCCGGCACTACTGTTTTCCTAGGTCTTCCCGGTTTCCTTCTAGCCCCCGTCTTTTTCTTCCCCTGAATAACAGGTTGAGGCACTACTGCATTCTTTTTCAACTTGCCTCGGCCTTTCTCTGTCACAGGAGGAGGAATAGTTGACACAGGAGCTGTCGTTTTTACAGTATCCGCTTTCTTTGTCTTCCTACCCCTCTTTCGGACGGGCTTCTCTTGTCCTGCTGGTTTAACTTTTCGGGGCCTGCCTCTCGGCTTGGCCCCTATAGTTATTTTAGCTTTTGCCGCAGGAACTATACAATCTTTCCCAGCTACTACTTTCCCATCGATAAGTCGGAGAATATCTCTACCTGTTTTAGCCTGCTTCTGGAATTCGGACGCCCGATGCAGGTTCGCTGCCTGTATGGGTCCATTTTCGTCAAAGGCTGGCTTCAAGTAGTCTATATGATATCTCATCAGACCTTCCGAGGTTTCTAATTCACAGGTGGTACCTCCTATGAATCTTTTGATGACATAAGGCCCATCCCATTTGGGTCCGATCTTTTTAGAGGCCTTTGGGGGACAGAATCGGTATACTACCTCCCCCACTTGGAATCTCGGAGGACGAGAACGTTTGTCATAATCCCTTTTCTGATGGACTGCAGAAATTCCGAGATTATTTCTCACGTACTGGTGCCCCTTTCTCATACACTGTCTCAAGTGCTCCACATATCCCACTTTGCATGGGAAATCCAGTTCTCCTGGTGTCACACCATAGACTAAATCCATTGGTGCCACCAGCTCTGTCCCGAAGACTACAGAATTCGGAGTACAGAGTGTACTGGCATGTACCGTGGCCCGATAAGCATGAGCAATACAGGGCGCTAATATATCCCAGTTATCTTCAGTTCCATCTGTTAGACATGACAATTGTTCCACGAGGACACGATTGAGTCTCTCGCTTTGACCATTGCTCATGGGTCTGTAGGGAAGAGTAATTAATTTCTCAACCCCCAACATTTCTAACAAGGATCTTAAGAGCAGAGACCTAAACTCGGGAGCTCCATCGGTTTGCAAAGCAACAGGGCACCCGAATCGTAGGATCCATTCTCTGAAGAGTACATCTGCACAACTCTCTGCAGTGTGATCTGCCATGGGGTAGGCTTCGGCCCATTTCGAAAAATGATCCGTTACCACCATGATATAATTGTTTCCCCTGGGAGTTGTCCGAAGAGGTCCCAAGATGTCCAATCCTATCCGATTCCACCTATCCCCATGTTTTTCTTTCTTAAGGAGGGAAGTCCCTCCCCCTTGTCTGGATTTCCTCATACTACATTCCGGACAGGCCCGGATCCATCGTTTCAAATCGTACCTCATCCCTGGCCAGTAATATTTCATTTTAGCTGACCAAGAATTTTTAAATGTACCGAAATGACCCGAGATCTTCGGACCATGCATCCCTTGGAATATTTCCTTTCTCAAAGAGGCAGGAATGAGTTTCCTCCAATACTTCCTTCCTGTGGCTAGTCTTGTCCAACCCAGACATAGCACACCCTCTCTCATTTCCATATTACCCAGATGCTGGACAAATGTACGGAATTCATTGGATTCTCCAGCTAGATCTTCTCTGCTAGGGACATCCTCTGTACCCGCAACAATAGCCAGTAATCTTTTGATGAGTGGATCTTCCTGCTGAGCCTCCCGCAACACTTGCTCCTGTGTGCCTAAAGCCACAGTAGTGGGGGCAGCCACAGCATCATGAATACCACAATCCGAGCAATCTAGTCTTCCACATTTCCGAGTGGGAAGTCGTGATAACGCGTCAGCATTTTCATGCTTCTTTCCAGCACGATGGACAATCATATTCTGATCCAGACCATACTCTTGCAGCGTCAATAACCACCGCGCGAGCATATCAGTTGGATCCTTAAAGTTTAGCAACCAACGTAAGGATGCATGATCTGTCCGAACCACAAAGTTCCGATTTCCCAATAGGTAATGTCGAAACTTTTTCAGATAGGTCAGAACGGCTAAGAGCTCGCGTTTGGTAGCACAATAATTCTTCTGTGATTTAGAAAAACTATTGCTAGCATAGCTCAATACCACTTCTCTCCCATCCTGGATCTGAGACAAGATCCCAGCCATCCCGAAACCGCTAGCATCCGTGTCCAGAATGAAGTCTCCCACTTTCCGGGGAAATCCCAACACTGGAGAAGTTACTAGGGCTTCTTTCAGCTTGCTAAAGGCATCGTCACACCGTGGCGTCCACACTATAGGCTTGCTATAGCGCTTCTCTTTCCCTGCCGCGGTCACTACATCTTGCAGAGGGGCTGCTATTATTCCGAAATCCTTTTGAAATTCTCGGTAATAAGAAGCAAAACCAAGGAATTGCCTCACCTCTCTGGCGTTCTTGGGAATAGGCCAGTCCTTGACCTTTTGTACCTTCTTCGGATCAGCTTGAATGCCATCCGGAGATACAATTCTTCCCAAATATTCCACTCTTTGCCGAAAGAAATCACATTTCTTCGGTTTTAGTTTTAGACCATAGTCTCGGATTCGGTCTAGGACGAGTCTGAGGTTACTTTGACACTGCTCATAAGTCTCTCCGAAAACCACAATATCGTCCAAATAGACCAGACAGGACTTCCATCTGAGTCCGTCTAACATCTGATCCATCATGCGTTGGAAAGTAGCCGGGGCATTACACAATCCGAAAGCCATAACTTTGAATTGGAATAAGCCCACAGTGGACAGAAAAGCAGTTTTGTGTTTACTTTCCTCATCCATGGCTACCTGCCAATATCCACTCTCTAGATCTAGGGTGCAGAACCACTTGTTTCCTCCAAGGGCTTCTACACACTCATCTATCCGAGGTAATGGAAAACTATCTTTTATGGTCACTGCATTTAGCTGACGATAGTCAACACAAAACCTCTGGGTCCCATCTTTCTTGGCCACCATAACTATAGGAGCACCCCAAGGACTGCTGCTATGTTCGATCCGGCCTTCTTTGTACATTTTCCAGATCTCTGCTTCGGCCTTGTCTCTCTTTGCCACTGGTATCCGACGATACGCTTGCTTAATAGGGGCTGCGTCACCCGTATTAATAGCGTGTCGGACTTTATGTGTACATCCCAGTAGTTTCCCGGATCCTGGGATGGAGAAACAGTCCTGATATTCTTTCAGTAGATCTGTTGCACTTTTAATTTCTTTTTGATCCCGCAGGTCTGAGTCCGATATTAACTTAGCCAGCGGACACACAGTGGGGGGCATTTTCTCGGGCATTTCAGGTGAGATCAAATCATCATCCGCCACAGGTGATTCCATAACCTGTATTGAATTGATGATTACCTCTTCGATCACACCGTCATCCTCTTCCCCAGACATGACTGAATCTTGTGAAAGTAAAGTCACACTATACAATCTGCCTACCATTCTTCTCTTTCCGAGCTTAATAGCTCGCCCGGACGGATTACTAAATGCCACCACAGCCGGTTTCCCGTCACCTGATACGTATGTATTCAAGCTTCCTAAGGCATAGTCACTTAGTAATTTTTGGTCTGGCTCGAACATCAATCCATCCGATGTGTCTGAGCCACCGTGAATGTTTAATTCGGCCAGAGTCACTTTGCCGGGTACAAGGGTTACACCTCTTTTGAGTGTCACCTCTATACCTGCAAGTGAATTTCCGACCTGCACCGCCTTCACGGAGGACTTTTCTTTACTACTACCTTGTCTCTTCCAGAGTTTACAACTCACGGAATGACCGTAGTTATCCAAGTAAAGTAATCCTGACCAATCAAGACTACATCGATGCACATAATAAAAATCTGCACCGAGTATCCCATCCTCAGGGCCTTGTAAACCACTGACAACGAGACATGTAATCATCCGTCAGGTCCGTCCACCTATATTCCACGGACATAGCACGCTACCATAAGTGTTAATAGGTGTTCCATCTCCCATCGCACACACCGTTCGGACCGGCATCATTGGCGGTGGATGTGGAAGGGAATCATAGAACTTCTTAGTGATCAAACTGGTAGTAGCACCAGGATCAACCAAAAAGAATCCACTCATCCCACCTACCATCACTGGGGCATACCATCTCTCCCGAACTAATAACTTAGACGGGATCTCCAGAGTTTCCTTCCGTAGCACAGAAACCTTCTGAATCCTGGCAGGTTTATTACGGTTCTTCTTGACCATTAAAATCTGCCCTTCCTCAGCTTGGAATCCGGATTCCCCCCATCGTATATTAGGGTCATCCTCCGGACTTCTCAAAGGAGTACAGACCTTTGAAAGAGCTTTACCGTCCGGCAACGATCTAGATTCTCCACCTTTCGACTCGGATTCGTCCACACTTGGGATTCCTCCGAGCGTACTAAGCGGTGCCTGGGTTTTACTCCCGATCTCTACACTACTTTCATACTCCTCTCGGATTGCGGTATTATGAAGCGCCTTGCCGTCGACCCTCACTACGCTTCTCATGAGGGCCCCTTCTAGTTTTCCGAATTTCCTGCTTTGGCTGTCCTTGCTTCGGATTCTGCAAGGAGTTTGAACAGCCCCTTCTTTTTTGAACATTCAGAGATTCTATGTCCAAATTCACCACAGAAGTAGCAGGGTTTAGTTTTCGGAAACTCTTTCTTCCCCCTATACCCAGACCTCTCATAATAAGATGTTTTCGGGGCATCCGGGGTTGGTTTCTTGTGAGCCTGCCATGACTGAATGGCCTGTACAATTGCGCCAATGCCAGAGTCTTCTTCTTCTGACTCCACTTTATCACTGGCGTGCAATGCCTCAGTAATCTGGGCAATGACAGACTTCTTCGGGGTCTTGCTCTTATGCCCTCCACCAGTTTCAGGCGGTCCGAAAAAGTCCGGCGCTGAACTAGCGGTAGTGTTCTGTATGGATACAGTATTCACAGCATCCAAATCAGCTCCCTCGAACACCTCGGACCAATGGACGGCCTGTTCCAAGTCATAAGGTTCCTGGAGTCGTATCCACCAAGCTTCCTTGGCGTTGGATAGGCCATCTAGATATACCTTCAAACACAATGTGCGTCCGGTATAGTCTATTACATTGCCGAAGGCAATTCGGGCTTTCTTCACAACTTCATTTGCGAAGTTGCGACTAGTCTGATTCATGGTTTGTCGCGCAGCATAGAAGATGGCCTCCTTCTTCCGGGAGTTGTGTTCCCCGAAATTTGCCTCCATATGCTGGACAAACTCTGGGAGTTTCAGTCCAGGGGGTAACTCCCCCAGCTCCTGAACTTGGCGGCGGCAGGTACACTTCAGAAACATCAAGAAAATATCGTCTGACCAATTCTGAGCTTCTGCCATCACCCTCATCTCTCCCAGATGAATGCTCCAACTGTCTTTGGAAGAATCCCATTGCTTCAAGAAAGACATCTTCGGGACATGACTTGCCGCTTCATGCATGTACTCATAATGAAATGAGCTTGCAGCTGGCTCGGGCCCGTCATATCTTAATCCTTGTGTCAAGGATTTATCTTTGAATGAGTATGTTTCTCTCCTCATTGTTGTACTATGAGCCACAGGAACATAACTCCGCGAGGAATCAGCACCTGCACTACCAACAACATTATGACGGACATAGGTTCCATCCGTGACATGTCCACCCGGATAACCAATAGTGTTATCCGCCAGTTTCTTAATGGTGGAGATGCCAGCTCCTATGCCCGGTCTACCCGCTGTACCAGTGGGTGGGGTGACTACTCCCTGGTTTGGTGAGGAAGTTTGGGGAATTTCCGGGGTCATAATCTGGACCTTCTTTTCGGTTCCCCTAACGAAGGAAGCAGGAGTCCTAAGTACATAAGACTCCCCCTGCCCTTCATTCCTCACATTGCCAGTTTCTTCGGGTGCTGGATTCTCTATCGGGGACTCGGGTCCCGTGCCCGTCCCCAATCCGAAAATAGCAGCCACTTGCTCTAACGTTGGCTGTGCCTTTGGAGATTCTGTTGTCTGATCTGCCTGATTTATTAATCTGGACAAATCATCGACTCTAGAAGCTTCGGCCCGGAGTTTTTCGTTTTCAGCCATTAACCTGGCTGTTGAACGATCACTCCTCTCAGCATAATCTTGTAGAGTTCTCTGGAGCTCTGCATTCTGATCTTCCAACATTACCACTTGGTTTCTCTGGCCCAAGCTGAACTTGTGCGCCCGCTCATAGGCTTTGCGCCAAGCCTCTACCTGAGACTGCAGAGGTGGAGTAGACTCTTTCCTCTGTGGGGAGCCCTCATCCGTATCGTCCGAAAAAAATCTTTCGCGAGGATCGCGGAATGCCCAAACATCTTGTGTAATTTTCTTTGTGCTTGGACTCGGCCTAGGCACTGCGGTTCGGACCTTCGGTACAGCACCTGTACCTCTACCTCTGCCTCTGCCCGCACCTCCAGTCGCCCCGGCCGACTGTTCCGTCTGACTCGCTCTATTTAGGTCTGACATTTCTACCGACCTCTTTCTCTTTTTTTTTATTTCATAGAATTCTACCTGGATGGATCCGAACACTTTTCAGGCTTTTTGAAAAGCTAACTTCTGGTTGTGGCTAAGAACTGGTCACGGCACCAATTGTAGTGAACTCGGTTCGGGACTCTTAGCTTAGGAATAAAACGGAACAAGAATTACTCTCATACTCTGGTTTTATTACCTCACAACCTTAGACCAACCTTTCTGGACCAGCCAGAAAGGGAACATATACAATAGGAAATAGTATAAACAAGGTGTGAAGAATATCGATATCACAGATATTCTTATAAAAGCGAAGTTAAGAATAAGTAAAACCAGAGATTGGGTACGAACACATAAAGGAACATTTGCATAGCATAAAATGACAATATACAAGGAAAAGACACAATATAATGGCGACGATCACGGGAAGTCGTGCCTAGATCGAGCGGGACCCAAACTCGAATTTTATCGCACCTGCACTGGTTTTTATATTGCAAAAAATCGTGAAACACCTACCTAAATCACCTGGACCCTACAACACCCGGTATTTCTGGTAAATCCACTATTATTCCACACATTCGCAACAACTTGGACACCTGTAATCGTGATCAGTGGACGATAACTGGGAGCTTTGGTCCAGATTTTCGCGCCACCACGCATTGTTATTGTTCTAGTATGTGTTATGGCCGAGCGGAACCACAAGAGAACAGCCAGCTCGGGACCGGGAGGATCGCCTGATTCTAAAAAGACGTCTCAGCCTATAGACATGGACCAAATGAAGATGTCATCACCATCTGCCCCAAACGGTCAGCCATCTGTGGATAATATTGCCCCGTTGTCTGAAGAACTGTCTGAGGATAAGGGTACTGGTTTGGATCTGGCTACGATCCGAGCCGAGGTACAGGACTTGATAGACGGCCATAATGATGCAACCATCTTCTCCGAAAACACACATGCCTTTGTGAACGACCTTGCCAACTCCCACAAGGAAGAAATAGTAGAGCGTGGCATACTGGAAGATAAAACAACTGTGTTGGAGAAAAGGTTGTCAGAGATGGAAGCTGTGGTAGGAAACTTACAATACGAACTTCAGGTACAAAAACAACTGAACAATGAATTTGACACTCGTATTAGGCATAAATCGGTTATTTTCAATGGGATCAAAGATGTAAGAAACGAACCATTGGAAGTTACATGTGCCAAAATAGTTGCCCTAGTGGTTAAAGGGTTTCACGAAAATTACTTTGATGAGGTGTATAGGTTGGTCAGTGGCTATCAGGGAAATAACAAAAGACCAGACCCAATTGTTGTCATCTTTAATACATCAGCTGACAAGAAAGCCTTTATGAAGGCTAAAGGTAAACTGTTTAACTCGACTCTGTTTCCCCCTACCTCCTTCCCATCAATACGCTACTGGAACTTTGAAGACGACGTTAACCCAGAGGTGAGGAGAACTAGGGGTCTAATGCGTCTCATCGCTAAAAGAGCCCAGGAGGAAGATATCGACCCGCTAGCTAAACAAAAGGGCGACAAGGTGCAGGTAAAAGGTGTTAACCTTGGTTTGAAGGACTTGGACACTTTACCAGAAAAGCTAAGACCCGAAAACTTAAAGGTTCAGAAGACAGGCGGGTGCCTTGCCTACCAAGGGCCCTATGCATGGCCTGGCAATATGTTTGGGTGCAGGATACAAGTAAAGAAGCTAAATTTCTATTCGGTAGAACACAGTTTCGTGTATTTAAAGGCCCTTAAAAACGAGAAGTACAACACAGCTAGGAGGGTTGTCAATATGCGAGACCCTTTTGAACTCAAAGATCTAAGCAACAAGATCATAACAAACGACGAATGGAAGAAAAAGGAGGAATCCTACCTAAGGTCGATCATGAAAGCCAAGTTTGTGCAAAACCGGGATTTGAGGCTGTTACTGTTAGCCACTCGGGACATCGAACTTGTGGAAGCGACAGCCGATTATAAATGGGGCTGTGGCACATTCCTTGGCTCTGTCAAACTGCAAACCCGTACTTGGAAGGGTGAAAATCGGCAAGGGAATCTCCTGATGTCGATAAGGGATGAACTCATGGAAACACACAAGAAAGACCTGGTAGACTGCATTCCAATAAGCCCACCTCCTCCACCGACCAAGCCAACTAATCCATCGCCAGGGAGAGCGGATAATCATCCACCCCGTTACTTCAGTAGATACCCATCACGGGATGAGAAGACAGTCGCCGAAGGGGCGGCGGCCCCCGTGGATAGCCGGAATACCTCTATCGATGATGATGACGCCAGTGATGAATCCGATATGGATACAACAACCCAATCCGACTCCTCTTCCTCTACCATGTTGCACAATCCAGCTCTGATCCGTCCAGCGACCTTAAAACTGGGGAATACCGCCTCGCCCATTGGTAGTAGTACACCACGAGAACCTGTAAAGACCAGAACCAGCAGAGTTATCCGTCTTGACCATAAATCTGCCAGTAAAACCTTGAATGCTTCAAGAAGGGAATGGAGTATAGCAAAGAAGAAAGTAAATAAATCTGCAAACCTCTCCGCTAGTCGTAAATAAGTTAAAACAAACTCTAGCATCTGCGAACTCGCCGTTCTCACGGCATGGTTTACATATAATATACAGATGACCCGTTAAACTCACTGCAAATGTTTCCTAAGTCGCTCATTTTGATCCAACAAATTGCGTCTACCCATTGACATACCCGTACACTGTATTTTAACAAGGTTGACATCAAATTATTTGTACTTACGTGCTCTATAAAGTTGCTCAAATCTGGTTACATCGTGCTAGAGGTATCAGCTGTTCATAAGTAGGTCAGCCGCTTGAGTGCACTAAGGTCATGGCATTTGTTTGACGAGGCAATTACGCCCGCAGCATGGGCACTTGCATTGCGTGACTACCCGTAAAATCCTGCAGGGTTGTTTTTGTTGGTGTAAGTCTTGATGTCATAAACTATATGTTCCTTATGTTGAATATATTTTTTTTGATAAACTCTAGGTTCATCCTGTTGGGTTGAGGACTTTGCGCTATGTTTTTGTTCATTGAGGTTACGGTAATTATTTGGTGCGGAGCTTTCATCTCAAAATGGCGGGTGCCGTACACAAATTTGTCATTTTCTCCTGTTTGCACACGAAACTTTGTCGGATTATTCAAGCACCGCTTGGCAATAGAACACCAAACTTTGAGGGTAAGACTATACTATACTCACTTAAATGCTGTATAAATTTTAGTTGTGTTTGTGCACTGTGTCAGGACTTGTGATACTGTTTTCTGTCCCGGCCTGCGTCGAGCGTGGTGCTGGGGACTGTACCTGTCACTGTCTCCTCTTCGAGTATCCCAGTCTGTGTCTTAATGACCAAACAATCGTCGTTAATCCCAACATTGGGGAATCTGTTCTGTATTTTATATATGCCGTATGTTGTATTTTTTAATGTCCGCTATATGAGGAAGCTAGTGAGACTTGTAATTAGTGCATGTGCACTCTTGGATAAGGCTTGTCACGAAAATGAATCTATACACATTCCCTCGAACAAAGATGGTATCGGTTGACCTCCCCACTCTAAGCTCCTACAAAGGGCTAATAATCGCATCATTAAACATAAGATCATTAAGGAGGAAAGTAGAAGAGGTTTATGACTCTTTATTACAAGGTAACATAAAAGTCTTGGCTATACAAGAGACGTGGCTAAATATCTCAGATAGTGAACCGCAACTTGTATTGAATAAAATGTTCAAATTATACAGGCATGACAGGTCGACTTTGGTAAATGGCATATTGAAAAATGGTGGTGGCCTAGGGTGTTACGTAAATAGTGATTTTGTAGTCGATCCATGGTTATACGAGGACCTCAATTTGTGTAACTCAGATATTGAATTACAAATCCTGAAAATAAAACCCGGGAGAAGGGCAAGTTTTTTCTTGGTAAATGCCTACCGCCCGCCAACAGGGATCAAAAGCTGTTTTATGGAACACCTTCAGGAGGTACTAAGTCAAATCAAACATAAGCACAGAAATATATCCATTGTACTGTGTGGGGATATAAATATCAATCTCCTTGACAAGAAATCTGAAAGCGCCAAAGAGTTTTGTCATATGGTAAAACAACTATCTATGACCCAATACATTAGTGAGGCAACTAGATATGGTACTAACTGCTCTAGCCTAATTGATGTTATGATATCTGACCACCCCCATCATAAACTATCTGGTGTTGTTGATGTGAATATGTCGGACCACTCGGTTACTTATCTAGTACTAAAGAAATGCACTGCACCTAAATCTAAGTCCTATCGTTTCACAAGGAATTTCCATAAGGTAAACCTAGATGAATTATCGACCCACCTAGGTAATTGGGAAGGTAAGGACGATCTATTAATGCAACCCTCAGTCGCCCCAGAAATAGGGTGGGCATTTATGAAAAAGCATTTGCTGATCTTTCTTGAGAAGTTCTGCCCTCTTAAAAAGATAGAGGTAGTAAATAGAGGTCATCTAATATTGAAACCGGAAATTCACATAGAAATAAAGAATAGAGATAGACTATTTAGGATAGCAAAGCGAACAAACCAGCCTAGGGACTGGGAAGCAGCTCGAAGAGCTAGAAGACTAGTTAGTCGTTCTGTCAGGTTATCCAAGAAAGAAAATATCACAGCCAAAATCAATAATTGTCGAAACAATACAAAGAAATTCTGGAGAGAGGTTAACAGTTTAATTGGTAAAAGTTCACCAGGTACAGCAGAAACATTCTTACATAATGGTCACTCAATCTCAGGGCTTGAGGCCAGTAACGCTCTCAATGAGGTATTTAAAAACATGGGTTGTGTCATGGAACAGGCCAGAGGTAATTATGAAGAATTTCTGACAAAACAGATAGACATAACATCATGTACTCGTATCAACATCAGTGAGGACGAGGTATTAGACTTCATAAAAAAGATTGATGTGAATAAAAGCTGTGGCTTCTCCTGGGTAGATACAAGGTTATTGAAGTTCTTCCTGACTAAAGAATGTAAAATTTTTACCAAGATCTTGAAGAGTTGTATAAGAACATGTACTATCCCAGATGACTGGAAGGAATTCAATGTAACCGCTATACCCAAAGGTGGAAATTCTAGACTCTTTTGTAACCTAAGACCGATTGCTCTGGTACCTATCCCGTCAAAGATATTAGAGCACTTTATATGTACTGCGTTGAGAATACATATGGAGACAAATAACTTGTTCTCTAGATATCAAGGAGGTTTTAGACAAGGCTACTCAACAAACAAATCCTTGCTGGAATTCACCGAACCAATCCTAAGAGGTATGGATGCTGGAAATATTTCTCTAGCAACCTATTATGATGTCTCTAAGGCGTTTAACAGCATAGATCATGAGATACTTGAGAAGAAATTACTTTTTTATAAGATAAACCCATCTATTATTAGACTTATTCGAAATTATTTGAGTGACCGAAAGCAGCACACTTATCTAAATAATATCCTCTCGACGCCTCTTTTCATACGGAACGGTGTACCTCAAGGTAGTTTGGTAGGGCCATTATTGTTTTTAATTTACGTGAATGATGTTCCACAATGCATAGATAACCTAAACTTGCCAGAAGTTGTCAATATTAATATTTATGCAGACGACACGGCAGTCAGTGTGACTGGTAGGGAGTTGGTTTCTTGTCTTGCGGGTTCGCAACTTATTGCTAACAATATCTCTTACTGGATGAGCTGTAACAAGTTGTGTGTAAACTCGAAGAAGTGCATCATTCAGGTCCTTGGGTCTAAGCATCGATTGAAACGACTAAATATCGAGAATATGCCACAAATCTATATAAACGGTATGGCTATCACTAAAAAGAAGATCGTAAAATACCTTGGTTTTACCATCGACCCTTGGTTAAACTTCAATGACCACTTCTTGAGGATGAGGGGTATTATCCAGTCGAAAGTAAACAGATTTGCGAAAATAAGGTTTTATATCAATGAAGACCTGGCAAAACTTGTTGTGAAATCCCATATCATACCACTTAGTGATTATGGCCTCTTCCTGTATAATATGGCCTCAGCAGTGAACATAAAAAAAGTACAGAGTACTGTAAATAGAGCAATAAGACTAGTGTTCTTAAACAGTAATTACTCTACGATGGAGATGAAAGCAATAATGGGTGTTAAAGAGCTAGATATCAGGGGTAGAATAGCCATCCTCGGCTTAATGTACAACAGGTTGGACGATCAGGAATATTTACAGGTTATGCCAAGAATTACTAGGCTAGCCGAAGGTCCGAACCTACTTTGCATAAATGCTGTTACTGAGAAATTGGCAAGAACCCCTCAATTCCAAGGTCCATCAATGTGGAACAAACTCCCGCCGGACATTAAAATCAAGAGTTGGCCGGAGGTAAAGAAATATCTTAAAGCAACATTGCGGTAGTATGGTTCGTGATATACAGACCTTCTAAAGTTAGAGTACAACCGAGTCATATTAGTCAATTAAATTTGAACTTTATCGAGTAACGAACAGATTGGACATTGCACTTTATGTGGAATTATGTAAACAGCCACTCAGATTTGACTTACATAGACCAACTGGCAAAGAATAAGTACCTCGGGGTTTTAGCCATTGCGGACTGACTTGTATGTATGTATGTTTTAATTTTACGGCCAAAAATCACACAAAAACATGTTGTATAGATAACTTGATGAAATTTTCTTCCTTTATTCTAGAGAGCCATGTGGTTCAAAGATCTTTCTTGTATGCTTAACTGATTGTGTAATTAAAATATAGCTTGTATTATTCTCATCGCATATGGATTTTCGTGAACATGAAACGTACCATAACCTGTATGGAATTGTCTCTCGAAATAAAATATGTTTAAAAAAAAAAAAAAAAAAATAAAGTGATGAATACAAATAATAGTAAATAAGCTACAGACCACTCTTCCAGGGTCTGTGCTTCGGATAGATCCGAGAGCCCTTGACTGCCCTCTGGCGTCAGTCCGAAAGGACTGGAATCAACCAGCGGACAGTCTCGGACTCCCGGACTGCACTATTCCGGAACCCATAAAACACACGACCACTACACATGTATGAAAAGAAAACATAAAACACGTATTCATATCAAAATCTAAAGAAGAAACATATTTCTCCCGTCATAAGATAGCGAATCCAACATATATCCAACAGAATTAAGGACGTTGAACCATTAAAGAAAATCAGAAAAATATCTCCGAACAAAAATGAAATAAATATCGAAATGGTGGTTTTATTTATGATAAATCCATGTTTCCATAGTAACATGTCCATAAACTACATTGATGGCAAGCATTTCAGTAATCCTAACATCGTTAAGCTGATAATCCATCTGTATAATGTCTACGTTGCTTTTCCAAATGATTTTAATGCAGCTATTATTCTAAGATTATACACATTAAACTAGACTGTATCTATATTGATAGACCCGGTTTAAAAAGAAAACGCTATGATCCATCGTGATAAAAAGTCGATAATGATTAAATAGCTCCACTACATCATATTTACTGATAATTTAAGATTTCATGATTTTGTATCAAGTATACCTGATCTTTTGACAATTTTGTGACGATTCATATTATATTGTATTCATATTTAGTTGAGATGATAGTTAGTAATCTTTTATCTCATGCAATTTACAAAATTAGGATTAAAAAACGAAAAAAAGAAGGAAGAAGAATGTTTTTAATGTATAATTATAATCAATGTATGTAATGTAATTAATAGAAAAGCCATTTATGTCTAAGTGTGGTGCGCGGCTCTGGATTGGCATTTGCTAAACCAGAGCCGGGGCTACACGGCTGTCTTACCAGTCCCGCAAGTAAGCGTGTAGTAGCCGCGCTGGTCGCGGCTGTGGTGGGTTCGACCGATAGAGGTCGTATTGTTTCGGTGGTCTACATTTTAACTTTTTTATTGCTGTGTGATACTGCTTATTCTATATATTTACTATCATTCCTTTCTTATACACCCATTGTGTATGCACACTAATATGATGTTCATTCGATATGATGTATTATTACGGTTGTTGTTCTCGTGAGAGGAGCCCGGGTGTGGAAAGCAGATATTAAATAGAGAAGCTGGCGAGGTCCATTAGATCCTGTTGTTGTCGTTGTCTTTATTCGATAGATTAAGTCTCATAGTTGCTTAAGGCCGTCGATCGGACACTACAATTTGGTGCCGTGGCCGGTCACACTCAGTAAAGGTGGTATTCACTGTCTCTGAGCACAAAATCGTATGAATTTCGTGCAGAAAGAGTAAGGGATAGTGTAGTAGCCTAGAGTGTGGAATCTGGTTACAGTGGTGGCCTTTGAGATTCAGTCAACCTCGGTGGTGCAATGGTAGCATGTCCGCGCGCATAGCGGGAGATCCCTGGTTCAATTCCCGGTTGGGGAAGACAGTTTTCCGGGGGTCATTACAATTGTTGATTGTTAATCGTTGATAAATCAAGTTGGTAGCTGTTGAGGATAGCTTGCCTCGGTAGCTCAGTTGGTAGAGCATCAGAACGTCAATCTGAAGGTCCGGGGTTCGGTTCCCCGTCAAGGCAATGGCATTTTTCAGCAGGTTCACTACAATTGGTGCCGTGACCAGCCACCTAAGGGCAGCACTGTAGACCCCAAGTTTGACGAAACCATATGAGATGAGTTTCGTCCATTGTTGGAAGGGGGCAGTGTAGTGGTCCTGGTGGTTGAACTTGGGATTGTGACCTGTTGGGGATAGCTTGCCTTGGTAGCTCAGTTGGTAGAGCATCAGAACGTCAATCTGAAGGTCCGGGGTTCGGTTCCCCGTCAAGGCAATGGCATTTTTCAGCAGGGTCACTACAATTTGGTGCCGTGACCAATTGGATTTTTGCTAGCGGAGAGAGACCTGTCTGGAACCATTGGTTGCCTCTAACGGGGAAAGCCAATGGAGCCAGAAGGGCCTGGAGCTCGGGCCTCCACTGGAGGGCCGGGTAACCTGTTGGCGGTTGACCAGTTTTTGGAGAAGACGAATCAAACGATTCAGGATTTGAAAAATAGACTGGCTCAATCGAAATTGAACTTAGATGAAGCAAACCGCTCAAACCAGACTCATGTTGAACCAAGAGTGAAGGTAAGAGCGAGCATAGAAGCTGATACCTCAAGCGGTGATGATGATTCATGGAAAATGGCAAAGAATCAGAATCATGCCGGTCTGAAGGTGACTTTGAGAAAAAAGACAGCCACGCTTCCCCGTAGTGCTATGAAAAAAGCGCCATGTGTTGAAGATATTGGTACAGATATAGATGAAGATATTGATGATGAGTTTGTACATGGGAAATTGCCGCCTATGACTCCCGTTAACGCGGCAGATATTGGTACTTTACAGTCTGAGTGGACGCAGGATCGGGCAAGAAATAGGCGCATGACCTATGACAAGATGGATAGGCTCATTGCGAATCAGGTGAGTACCTTGGACTTGATGAGTGATTCGGTAATGGAGTCTGCTAGGAAAGGGAAAAATGCCCAGGAACAAGCGGCTAGAGCAGAATCGGATTTGGCTTTGTCAAGGCAAGAGGAGAATCGTTTAAGGTCGGTGATTCAAGACCAGAACGAGAAACTCATATCTTTAGAAGCAAGACGTGCGTGGGAGCACAAGAATAATGACAGAATGAAAAGAAATATGGAAGAACTCCATAGCCGCTTGGATTTTCAAGTCCCTCCTCGTAGGTCTAGAGGAATTGCTTTTGCAGATGAGATGGATAAGGCTAGTACTCCGATTCAGACGAATCCGGGTGGGATCTCGAATGAATCGTATACTCGAATCATGAATGAGTTGCCAGACTTTGACCAAAGAAAGGAAAAATCTGGTAATGATGAAGTGATTCAGCCTGATTATATGTCAGCCGCGCCAGATGCACCAACTGGCGGGCGGGCGTTTAAGGGTGATAGGAGGAGTGCTTTGGAAGCTGTGTGTGGTTTGCGCGCTTCTAGTCCTAATCCAGTTGGTTATGGGATTATGGGTGCTGTAAGGCGATCTTTGCCGGCTAACGTAGATAGAATTAGGCGGTCTATAGATCCAGCCGCGGGTTACTTACCTGAGGCTAAAGGGCCTGCATTTGGTGTACCTAAATTCAAACCGACTAAGCCAATGCGTCATCCGAGGACTGTGAACTTCCCGGAATGGGATGGTAGAGAGGATTTGCGTGATTATCAAAGACGCACGGTAATGATAGCACGTTCAAACAATTTGGACGATGAGACCTATAAGATACAACTGCTAACCGGAGTAGGTAAGCAGCTGCCGCAGGCTATGATGCTAGAGCCAGATGATTTCTCGGTAGATGACCTTTTGCAGATGCTTGAATATGACTATCAAGCGGAGAAATCCGATAAGACGCGGAAGAGGGAATTCTTCAAATGTAGACAGGATCCGGGGCAGAGTCCGGCTGCTTTTAGCCAGAGCATTAGCTTGAGGGCAGTACATGCTTTCGGTGAATGGGATGGCACGTTGCATGAAATGGCGGTTAAGATATTTCTTGATGGATTGTTGGATGAAGGCATGGCTCATTATGTTGCACTGCAGGAGCCAACCAATATAGTTTGTGCTGCGGCAGCCGCAACTCGTTATAGAGATGTATTTGGTACCAGTGGTATTTCTCGCATGTCGTCACACTCACACTCGTTCTCAAGCGGTGCGGGTGTGGCTACAATGACTACTGTGACTAAATCAGAACAGGACTGGGATGAGAAAGAGTTGGCTGAATTTCAAGCTTTCAGAGTATGGCAGAAAAAGCCACGGCCGCAGGCAGAGGCGCTACCATTGCCAGCTCCTGAAGTGAGTGGCGACGGTGGTAGGAAAGTTCCCTTTGATAGGAGGAGTAGGAGAACACCTGGAACTCCTCGGAAATGTTATTATTGTCAGGAGGAGGGACATATGTGGGCTGACTGTACAAAGCAGAAGGCGCATGTTAAGTCCATGGATGATTTCCATACTCGTACTGCGGCTATGGAGGAAAAGTTGGCTTTGCTGTTAAACAGGGTCGGATCTTCTTAAGCGGTGAACAGAAGGTCGTGACTAATAGCATCCACACCGCATCGTTGATAAATCAAGTTGGTAAACCAGACGGACAGACGGACTCGTGCCCCTTTGTCAGCCTGGGGACGCCTATGGAAATGGTGATGAGGGGAATGGATTGCACTGGAGCAGCGGTGGTGGCGCGGCTGGGCACGCCACATGCTCGGTGATGTTTGTGAAGGAAGGAGCACCTGAGTATGTATGCTTGCCTGGGCAAATTCTTAAAGTTGAATGGGGAGAAGATGCCCGGGTGGTGAGTAAAGTGATGGTGTGTGACTTGCGTGATTTTGAGATTTGTGTTTCAGACCGCAATTCCTTATTGACTGGGGGGCGCAATGCACGCTGGTGAAAAAGCATGTATATGATGAACTCTCAGTCAGGCAGTCATTGATGCCATGTGGAGTGACGTGCTATGCTGGGACTGGTCATAATCTAAAGACGCATGGGTGTGTGCGACTCGCGCTGGGGTTGGGAGGTGCTTGGTATGCTCTCAACTGCCTGGTGGTAAGTGGTTTGGTTGGAGCGGAAGCTGGTATCTTGGGGATGGATTTTATCTATCTCCATAAATGTAATTCTGACTGGTCTGGTTTATTCACCCTCGAGGCAGGTGAACAGTTGGTAATGTGCAGGGCATTGCAAAGTGGGCCTATGGCAAGGAGCAACTGTGAGAGTATTTTCATAGATGCTTTCTCCACCATTTGTAGTGGCATTGGCCCAATGTCCCCAAATGAAGACATGTTCTTTGAACCAGATGAGGCGGAGTTGGGATGTTATGTTGCAGGGAGTTTATTGGTTGCTGGCGACCGATATAATTGCACGCTGTCTGTATGCAATCCCACTAGCTCTCCTGTACTGATCGAACTACAGACAGCAAGAGGAGAAGATTTCTTGAATGATAATTCTCCTATTGTTGATGTGGAGATGTTGGAACCAGAGGTTCCAATGCCGCCAGTGGATGAATGCCCACTAGCGAAGTTGGTGAGAGGGTCTGATTTGTCGAAGGCGGAAGACATAATTAGACTAAAGAATCTGCTTTGGCAGTATAAACATTGCTTCAGGTTGCCGGGTGAAACACTGGGACACACTAACAAAGTGCGTCATGTTATTGACACAGGAGATGCTGTGCCTATTAAAAGTGTGTATAGACGCCTGCCGCGCGCGTGTCGAGAAGCTGCTGAGAAACAGATTCAAGACATGCTCGATAAAGGTGTTATAGAACCTAGTAATAGCCCTTGGGGATCTGCGGTTGTGATTGTGAAGAAGAGTGACGGCACTGACAGGTTTTGTGTCGACTATCATCCAGTCAATGCGGTCACAAAGAAGGATTCTTTCCCTCTGCCTAGAATAGATGAAAGCATTGAGGCATTGGGTGGTAACTTATGGTTTATAACTTTGGATTTAGAGAGCGGTTACTGGCAAATTGCCATGGATGAAGCTAGTAAAGAGAAAACGGCTTTTGTCTCGACTATGGGCCTGTTCCAATTCAAGGTTATGAGCTTTGGACTATGCAATGCGCCTGCCACATTTGAACGTATGATGGAGCAAATGTTGGCTGGTTTGAGGTGGAAATGCTGTCTTGTTTATTTGGATGATGTGATCATCTTTGGCTCCAGTTTTGATGAAGCATTGTCAAATACGGAAAAAGTCTTGCAGAGATTAGCTGATTATGGGTTGAAGCTTAAACCTAAGAAATGCGAATTCTTCAAACTGAATGTGAAGTATTTGGGAAGAATTGTTTCGCAATATGGGGAATATGGATGGTAGTGACCAGGCGCGTGCCAGTCACACAGGTGGTCCCGGCCTAAATACGGTGGAGGATGTGGTCAAGGCGTTAGCAAAGCCGGGTTGGAAGGGTGCGGCGAAGAAGCTGACTGACAGCTCTATTCCTGTGCGCAACCAAGCACGTTGGTGGTTGAAGGAGAGACTTGAGGGAATTGAGTTAACTCCAACCAATATGGCTAATATTGTTCCTAAGAAAAATGATGGAGTTACCACTGCTCCTGAATCAGATGATGAGGATGAGGTGTTGGGAAATTATTGAACAGAAGCTCCAACAATGCCCCCGTACGAAGACAAATTTCACCATTTGAAGTCTCGTACTGGGAAGGCTGATGGACACCAGCAGATTATCGACTTGGTTATGGATAAGTTGAATGGCGCCCCTTGCTATGGAAACCAGGGTATAGGTGTCCATTCACTTGGTGTCGTTATTTGGGCGAGGAAATTAATCCTTCTGGGATTAAAGTCTATCGCACAAAAGAACGATTCTATCGACATTTGTGAGAGGAGCACTGCCCGGCTGTGCATCTCCTTACTTGCCCACATGCACATTCGTGTGGGGTGAGGTTGGACAGACGTTCTGACTTAGTCAAACATTTGATGAAGGGCCCTAGTGGACATAGAAATGGACCTGAAAGATCTCGTGAGTGGACGGCTAGCTTCAGAGTGGTTGAGCAAGAAGCGGCTAACCTCGGCTGTGTGAGATTCTCGCGGATGGGCAGATACGATCTTGATCGTGTAATGACCATCGGCCGTCATCGAGCTCTAGTCGAAGCCCGGCACAGTGCTACTGAGGCTAGGAGAACTGTGAATAAGAATTTCGCTGATGCTCCTTTGCCTACTAAGAATGTTTGGGCTACTAAAGGCCCTTCTCAGGCGACTATTGCTGCCGTGTTGACTGGTGCTCGCCCAAAGGATTCGTCAACTGTAGCTGCATTGAATATGCCTGCGGCTGCCACTGGTGCTCCTGGTGATCAAGCAACTGATAGGTGGGTAGTTGCTCAGGTGGAGATACCTGTCAATGTGGTGAATGCTAATGAGGAAAGTGCTCAGCCGATTGCTTCTGCTTCTGTGCTTCCTTATTTGCCTACTGATGAGACTCTGTGTACCGCCACTGCTGATATTGATAGAACTTTGTCCGATGCTACGATTGGTATCAACCAAGCTGTCACTAGGTCGTTGGATGCTGTGAAGATAGCTGTGCAAGTTGCTTTAGCCCCTATGGTCGATATAAGTGAGGTGAGAGCAGCTGCAGCGGAGATTCCGGCTATGCGCGCTAGGATTGTTGATCTAACCAGGCAGTTGGATTATTATAAGCGGGAGGACCATCTTTCTAGAGAGACCATACTAGATTTGAGGTGTCAGCTCTCTGCTTATGAGTCTGGTGAACCGGAGATGAAGAGAAAGAAAACTGAGAAGAAGGAGGAAGCGGCTGATTCTGATGTGGTAAGGAAGTCGGATCTGGAGAAGATCATGTCGGATTTGCTACAGCAACATGCCGCTTCTCTGGCCTGCTTCCCCACAGAGGAAGCAGACACAACCGCCTGCTGAGGGGGGGGTGAAAGTGTCGCCTCGGCCGCAGCGAGTTGTCACGCAACCTCACCCGCCTCTACAGAAATTGAAGTTACAGAGAGTATCAACAGCTCCGGCTGTGACTCCTGTCAGACCCATTATCATTAAGGAGATTTTGGAAGGACCTTCTGGTGACAGTTGGAAGTCTGTGATAAATCCATCTGTTGATTTGATTTCTCCGCAACGTTGTGATGCCAGATGGAGTCAGACTACTGTACAGTTGCCTGCTCAATCGCCATTGCAACAACATATGTTGCAACAGTCTTTGCAACAGCAACAGCATTTGCAGCAGCAGCAGTTGCAGCAGCAGCAGTTGCAGCAGCAACAGTTGCAGCAACAACGGCAGTTGCAGCAAACTTTGCAACAACAGCAAAGCCAGCACTTGCAGCAGATGCAATTGTCCTTGCCTCAGTATAGTCCATATCTAATGCAGGGATTTGCACCTCTGACCCAGTTCGGTGGAGTGCAGCGGCAGTTAGGGGAAAACCCATCTATACAGGGCTCTCCTGCGCGTGTACATGGTCAGTCAGCCGCTGGTATTTTGGATGCGAGTGGCGCTCCCATCGCTCCACCTGGATTTGTTGGTGTTACTCCTGTGGGTGCTGGAGAGAAGGGGTCAGTTCCACTGTCAACCGTGACTCCTCTTTTCTCCTCCCCTGTGAGAAAGATTGGCGATATGATTGCTAGAGCAATGACTTTTGGTTTGGGGGAAGAACAACCCACACCGACCAAGGAAGGTGTATTTGAAACTCAGTCAGACCCGGGTACCATCTCTGTTGGTAACGAGAACCAGGATATTTCTGGTTTTCCCCATGGTAGTGATACCTGGGAACGAAGTGTTGAGGAAGAGGATAAGAATATGGAAATTGATCCTGCATATGAGGAAGAACTGCTGAAGGGAGACCCTGATGACGTGTACCCGACGGCCTAAATGTTCGCCTTAAAAATTGGTTTAAGTTGTTTTTGAGATTCGTTGTTTATTTGGATACTTGAGATGTAATGGACTCGAGCCGGATGCGGTAGTGGACAGCTCAGCTGAGATGACTAGACTTGACCCGGGATGACCTTTACTACCAGTCACCTTGGTCGGGATTTAACCAGCTTGGACACTGGATTTTACCTCGAACACCAGCGAAGGACTATTATAACCTACCTACTTGTGCCTCAAACTGACTGAACTAGGATGTTACCGGACATTTGTGCTGCGTTTACCAACCTGCGGACAATACCTTGCGATTGGAAACACTGTTAATACTATATATACGGACTAAACTATCTAATGGATTGAAGTGGATACATCTTCACACTGCGGTAGAATTCCTTGTGTGTTTTTACTTCAACATTGTTCGTGTATTCTGCAAGCCGGTATGGATTCCTATGTTATCATATTTTTACTCTGTGATGATTTTTATATTGTTTGAGTGTCAGATGTACCTACTATTGTTGCTTACGTTAAACTTACTTGTAAACCTTATGGTATAGACTCTTGTGTAAGATCTAAAGCGGTTGTGCCCTCCTTACAAAAAAGGGGGAGGGGCATTGTGGTGCGCGGCTCTGGATTGGCATTTGCTAAACCAGAGCCGGGGCTACGCGGCTGTCTTACCAGCCCCGCAAGTAAGCGTGTAGTAGCCGCGCTGGTCGCGGCTGTGGTGGGTTCGACCGATAGAGGTTGTAGTGTTTCGGTGGTCTACATTTTAACTTTTTTATTGCTGTGTGATACTGCTTATTCTATATATTTACTATCATTCCTTTCTTATACACCCATTGTGTATGCACACTTATATGATGTTCATTTGATATGATGTATTATTACGGTTGTTGTTCTCGTGAGAGCAGCCCGGGTGTGGAAAGCAGATATTAAATAGAGAAGCTGGCGAGGTCCATTAGATCCTGTTGTTGTCGTTGTCTTTATTCAATAGATTAAGTCTCATAGTCGCTTAAGGCCGTCGATCGGACACTACATAAGGAATATTCAATGACATAATTCTATTATTCATGAAAAATCACTACATCTGACATGATATGGCATATGCCATTACAAATATTTTCACGTAACAGCATGAGGCCTATCGGGCTCCTACTGCAAGAGAAACGTTTTGGATTCAGACCCAGGCAATTATTGCTAATGTTCAGGCTGGAAGACCTGCTCAGCCTCTGTCCAATTCCTGTAATGGTATTTACTATAGGAATAAAACTAATTATATAATACCTACTCGTGATCTTCTACCATAGTACCTCGTGGTACCTACGTTTTATCACACCAATGTGATAACACTTAGTATTATCACATACCGGTCAGTTTGTCAGAGAATGCTATATAATGGGGTAAAACCATAGATCTATGCTGTAAGGTTGCATTATATTTGGAACCTGATTTCTGTCTTTGTCTTCTCTCTCTCTTTCTCTGGATCTCTGTCTCCTCTCTCTCTCTCTCTCGCGTCTCTGTCTGCAACCTCTCCCTCCCTCTCTTTGTGTCTTCTCTTCCTCTCTCTCTGTCCCCTTTTTGTCTTTTTCTCCTCCCTCTCTGGTCTCTGTGTGTCCACTCCCCCCTCTCTCCCTTTCTGTATATCTTCACTCCCTGCCTCTCATTTTGTCCCCCTCCTCTCTCTCTTTTCTCCTCTCTCTCCCTCTGTGACCCCTCCCCTCTCCGCCCGCTATATAATTCATGAATTCAGATTGTACACACAATATACAAGGTAGAGTATTGACGAATAATTATAGTTACGTGATGTTTGATATTTCATATGTTGTGTATAACACTTTTGCCTGTGTGCCTGCCCTTCCACAACAGCTGCCTATCGACCCCAGCTGGAATTGAGCGGTACTACGGGCTATTAATACATGTGGAATAGGCTATATCGTGGAAAGCTATCATGACACATACGGCAGAGTTAGGGCGTCAGAAAATGTACAATAGGGGATTTGCATGTACGCGATCTTGAATCGCAGGGAATCGCAGGGAATTGTGGTACTTGTCTGTCAGTGAAAAATCTGTGGAAAACATGTCATGTTCAGCATGTAATATTCGTTCCGATGCCAATATCCATGTTTTATAATATGTTTCATAAGACAACCCTTGATCTTTCCCATCATGTATTTGCTCTTTATAGATCAAAAGGTTCAAAAGGTTCATGACACAAGTACAAGTGGCTTCGTAGATAATATACAAAATATATAATCATATTTGTGAACAGATTCTTGCATTTATTGATTAGAATGTTGCTAAATACCATAACATGTTGCACATTGAATCTTGATCAGTGCTCCAATGTATATATCAATGTGTCATACATTATCCCATAACATGGGTCTTCATACATTGCATAATACTTTTGGATGTCCTAGATTATTTACACAAGTTACTGTATTGGTGAACATATTTGTATGGGAAATATAGTAAAATACTTGCAAATCAGATTTGAACTGAATCTATACTAACATGCAATCTCACTGACATGGAAATCCCCTATTGGCAGCTCTACACATTTTGCAATTCTTTAATAGCAGATCTTTGGATTCTGCTGGGGTTCTGGATACTTATAAATTACTGTTTGGACAGGAAGTGGTCAAACCGGAAAACGGATGAAGTAAATTATTGTTCGGATTCAGGGGTTTATTTTGCGGATGTAGATTTATTTTGCGGATGTAGTTAAAATAAACCCCAGTCGGCGTTTCCGCTCAATCAGTCACTTACCTCATCAACTAGTTGTTTGTCGTCGATTCCGCATTCCTTTTTGTATGTGTCTAAAGTCCTGGTCACCCAAAAGTCTTTTCTCCACTGTTTTCGATGGAAATTTTCTCCCTTTTTAAGTTTTTAGGGCATAGGGTTCGCCGTAACGTGACGACGATAGACATCGTGCGAGGACATCGTGCGAGCGATATTTGATACAATGGCTGCCTCCCCTCATGGGGCTTCTTCACTAGAGTTCTTTGGTTGTTTGTCGTCGATTCCCCGTTCAGTTTGGAACGTGTATAAAGTCCTGGTCACATTAAAGTCATTCCTCCACTGTTTCCGATGGAAATATTAGCCATTTTTAAGTTTTTAGGGCATAGGGTTCGCCATAACGTGATGACGATAGACATCGTGCAAGCGATGTTGTGACAATGTGACACTCAGACGAAACAAGCCAGGCTCTGTACAACTGCCTAAATATCACTCCCAATAGCTCCAAAATCACCGATAATGTTCCAAATATCCTTGTTCTTAGCATGATCCGCTTGCTGAATGGTGGTAAGCAATGAAATAGGGAATAATCCATTTGTCAATTCCGCCACAGCAGACATCGTGCAAGCGATGTTTTCGTACAATGGCTGACAGTGACAGACAAGCAGACGAAACAGGCCAGGCTCTGTAAAACTCCACACAATATCTCCAAAATCACCGATAATGTTCCAAATATCCTTGAACTTAGCATAATCTGCTTGCTGAATGGTGGTGAGCATCGAAATAGGGAATAATCCAAGTATATTCAGCCTAGGTCTCGCCATAACATGACGACAGTATGAGTAGACATCGTGCAAGCCTCCGTTTGTTGACTTGAAGGCACTTTCGAATGAAATCGTCTGTGCGCTATATAGACTACCGTACACAATGCAACGCCAAGTGCACGGTGCACATGAGTGGCTATGCCGAAAGTTCCACATCTTTTCCGGTTTACCTTGGCAGGCACGTATGGCTTCTGAAATCGCCATTCATTGAATACTTGATTCCCGTACACTAAATCTTCGCTATCGGGCTCAAACAACATTTAAAACATTTCTACCGATTCAAATCTTTTATTTATTTAAGAAGCGGATCCTTATGAAAACACGGCGGCTGGCTGAACATAAACATAAGTGAATACGCATCTCTGATTGGCTGTTGAAGCTGGAGGTTCATTCGGCCAGCCGTCGCGTTGTCATGTAGATTCCGACTAAAGCGGTGCAAACTTGCGGAGAGTAAACACAGGGTTTCTGAAATCGCCATTGATTTATTACTTGATTTCCATAGAGGAAAACGTCGCTATCGGGCTAAAACAACATTTAAAACATTTCTACCGATTCAAATCTTTTATTTATTTCTCTTTTAAGTCCCTAGACACACGGATACGGCATTCGTAAACCGGAAGTCTGATGCTTGGTTGCATGCAAAAACTGGAAGCTTCGTTTGTTTCTGGAACGGAGAGTGCGGCTGACGTAAACGACATTGTGAAGTTATGATTACGTGTACATATGTGATATTGGTTAGAAAGAAACATGCTAATTTGGACGTTATAAAGGCTGCATTTGACTCGGTCCTTTCCATGTCAGATGTAAAATAGTAACCTATGTATTGGAGTTAAGGAGTTAAATTATTGGAGTTCTTCATGCTGTAAGTACATCTAAAACCTTTTTTTGAGCCTAATATTTGTTAATATGTGTTTAAACAGTGTTATTGAATCCAAAAATCGGCTATTAAAGTGATTAATTCCCTCGATTTTGTGTCTTCGGCTTTTGCTTGAAAATAAACCCCTCGGCCCTTCGGGCCTTGGGGTTTATTTTCAAGCAAATGCCTCAGACACAAAATCTCGAGAAATTAATCACATAATAAATTCGACAGGAAATTGTAAATACTAGGTGTATCTGAGTATATTTGGTATTGCTTTGGATACAAACAATCTGCTACCTATGATGACCTGTATTTTGAACCTCAACTTTGTCTTAAATCTAGCACGGATTTTGCGATCATCATATTTTGAGACCATCATATTTGGAAAGATGACATGAAGCGGATTCCAATGAGGGTGCACATTAAGTACGTACAGCTAGAAATGTATTTCTATGTTTTAATATTTTCCTTTTGGAAAAAAAAAGTTTGCAATATTTCTGGGTTGACAATTACTAGTATGTAGGTAAATACAGGCCTACTCCATAGGATGATCTTGGAAATTAACGCTAGGACATATTTAATACACTGTCTTGAAATGTGATACTTGTATCTATACGCCCCTAAGTACTCGATACCCCAAAGAATGAAAACATTCCAATAAAGTGATCTTGTGAATAAATCACTTGGAAAAATATCAAATTTGAGACTTGTGACTCAATTATCCCTTACAATCACATATCTGAGACAAATAGTTAAAGCAAATTGTCTCCACATCCCGAATAATACTGAAAGTCCTAGATTGAACTGTAACGTAAGATTCAAGAAAGTCAATGGTCAAGCTACTTTAAACGCTCTCCCCTCTAGATGGCTAGACCCTCTTCTGGTCAGTATCGTCGCCCCACTTAATGGTCGTTAGCTGCGGCTGTCGTCATGGAAACCGGAGTAATAAAGCATTTCTAGGAGCATGTAGATAACATGCTCCTACATGTCAGCATGAGCGTGTGGGTAGGGGGAGATAGCATGATGTAATGGTGGGTAGTTATATGTCAGTCTAATGTGTTTGTATTGACCTGTCTGGGTACGAGTGGCTTACATGGGTATATATTATAAACTACAGGGTTAATGACCGACATTAAGGCCCCACTGGTGTACTGTTCCGCACATTGGGAATGGAGAGAAAGAGAAGAGAGAGTAGAGATAGAGGAAATATAGCGCGGAAGAGAGAGAAGAGAGAGGAGAGATAGAGGAAATATAGAGAAGATGAGAGAGATAGAGAGGAAAGAAGATAGGAGAGATACAAAAGAGAGAATGGGCATATAGAGAGAGGGAGGGAGAAGAAATATATATTTCCTCTCTCTATCTGTCGCCTCCCTCTTTTGAATCTCTCCTCTATAGAAGGAGAGAGATAATTGAGAGAGATATGAAAGGTGAAAAGAGAAGAGAGAGATGGAGATTGTTAACCTTTTCATTCTGCCTTAGGTTGTTATAACCCTTGGACTGTGCAGAGAGGTATAAAGGGGTAGGGAGAGGATCTGAACAATTTTAGGGTTCTAATGATCCTGGCAAATAGTTATTAGATAGGAAAGAAGAACAAGTGGGTATAGGGAACACAATTAAGGATGGATAGGTTGACTATTTCAACCATAAATAATGGATGTAGGAAAATCAAAATTGGTGTACATGCTGCTGTAGATGTTATCTATAAGCATATAAGGCCGATAATAGATATAATGTAAAGTTTCTTATTCATACCAACAGAAGAAGCAGAGGTATTTCCATAGTTGACATTACGCAAAAAATGACACTTTTTATTCAAAGAGCTCTAAAAACTGAACCGCTGGGAGAAAAGTGTAATAATTGGTATTGGCAGAAGGCTGAGGGTGTGCCCTTGTGAATTGAGTTAGTTTCCAGCTTAAACTAGAGCTTTTGTCAAATTTCCCTCACGGCACACTAATTGTACATCCGTAGAAAATCCGACCCACATAGGGTCGACCATTTTTCTGTAACAATACTGTCTACTCCTTTCGAAAGTTTGCCTTTACTAACAGGAGTATTGTCATTCACTAATGACAGTGAACACTCAATAGTATTTAACTTTGTTGACAGAACTATGAAATCTTACTTTGGCGGATAAGATCAAGCTATATTGTGAGACCAAAAGTGTTGAACATCAAAAAAAGGAAAATTCCTACAACATAGTTCTTTTCAATTCAGACTCCCCTGTTTTATAAGACTTCACAAATATGCTATAGGATTAATGATTGGCACCTTGGGTCTGCTAGTGCACTGTTGGGTGTATAATTCCAAGGAGAAGCAGATGGATTATACACAAACAGTGAGGTTATTAACCCATTTAATCTCTGCCTTAGATGCGTCTATCCCATTGACTTTCAGGGCAGTGATTCATAATAACCAATGTAATTCAAAATAAAGGACCTAGTCCATCAAGCCGATTCTCATACAATATTGAACCACAGAGGACTCTTTAACACTAAATTTTGTGAGAATCGCATGAGAATTGGTTTAGTGGTCTAGGCCATTACCAAGTAATGGATGTATTAAGTAGATAGTAGAGCGGATTAGTGTTAACAAGATAGGAGAGAGAACCTTTCCCTGAGGCACTACAACTAAAGTGTATATTAAACTACTCACCTGCGACCTATTAACCCCTAAAAGAAGGTCTGGATCCTGGAAGATTGGATCTTGATCTCACATTCATCTCTCGATCTTTGCTTGCAGCATCAGAAAAGGTTTCAATATGTTTTAAGTTAAAATCAGATAAGGACGTTTATATAAATCTCAAAACTTGTATTGCTTCTTTCATATACTGGTCATATCATATAAGACATAGAAGATCAGAAAAATTATATATCGGTAACTTCACACAGATTTTGGTTGATTGTTGTATAAAACGTGAACATAATCATTCACATAAGATTATGCGTTCTTCTGTAACAGACTTGTTTAGAATTGTGGCAAACAACAGACAAGAGAAAAGCATAAGTCATAAAAGTGCACTCCTCAAGCATTTTGGTCTAATGAATTTTAAAGGGCTTGAACAAAAGGAAGAAGAAAAGTAGAAAATCTTAAGTTTTTGATTGAAATCTTAAGTTGTTGATTGATGTTAGCTGAGAAAGCAGCTTTAATGGTTAACAATTCCCCAACTAAGGCTCAAATGCAGAACTCTCCTTATCTCCATGATTGCTAGATAAGGCTATTAATACCATGCACACAGGATCACCCTATGGAGTCGGTACAGAGTAATATAAGTTGGTTGTATCACACTCCCTTATCACACGACTGGTTAGTATTTGATAGAGGTAGAAGTGTGTGTAAACGCATTAGTAGGATATTGTCACATTACAAATATGAGCTCCTGTTGGGAGTTATGAATTTCCCCAAGTATCTGGCATTATTGAAAGCTTGGCTCATTCTCCGGCAATATATAACCTCACTGTAGGGAGGATTTGTCCAATAAAGTTTAAAAAGATAAATTTGTATATAAAATTACATTTGCATTCCAAGGTTAAAGCTGCACTCTCAGCTAACGTCCGTCAAAGATGTTCTACTTGCTGTCCCAATCCACTCCAACCCAAATAAAAGTCATTTGACCAAATTTTGGGGGATTTTGTTCAGTTGTTTTTGCTACAGGGCTTCTAAAACATCCCCAAGCATCTGTATTTGGAGGGCCCACCCGAAGCCCGGCATTCAATGACTTCATTTATTATCGCTCACCGACGGCAGTGTTCTCTCGGTGATAAGACTTAGAAATTCCTCCATATAGCATTTATTCCAGCAGCATATTGAGACATCCAGGCGTATTTAAGTCATGATATGAGTGCATTTGGTAGACATCTTTGATGTCTATGCAGTAGAATTGAAGATTAGAGTACTTAAAACAATAGAAATTGGTGTTTCCTTGAATCCCCCGCTTTGTCTCAAATATTTACATGATTTGGTATTTTCCTGTTCTATGGTGGCAATTACAACCGAATTTCTAGCCTCTTGCTTTCGTAATATCTTTAATTTTCTTGAGGATTCTAAAAGTGTTTAAAGAGTGTTTTAATGGTGGTAAACATTAAAAAAAATAATAAGTATTTCAATATTTTAGATTTAAAATCTTTATTTTTTAAATAAGTTTACAATCTTTCTGAAATGACTTTGGAAAATACCAATTTTGCGATTTGTGACTCATTTGCCTGTGACACATCACATGATTCTTCCCAGAAAAAAAACGTCTATGAACTCGCTCTACGATTCGTGTTGATACAGTAGACAGGACGTATAGTTTGACCTTGGCACTACATCCTTGACCTGCCTCACTTTGGATTTCTGCTAAATGGGTCATCATTGATGTCCTTCTGTGTTGGTAATCACTGTTAGCACGCGGCTAGGGATGAGTGTATACACCTTGATAAGGAATAATCTCGATTTTCTTATATGTGTCTCCTTTTGTGACCCCCACTCTCACATCTCTCTCCTCACGTTTTTCTCATTCCACTATATTGCCTCTTTCTCCTGTGATATATGTCAATCCTTTTTACTCCCTCTCCCTCCGTCTTTCTCTCGAGCCATCTCTCTCCGTCCGTCTCTCACTCCTCTCTCTGTCTCCTTCCTTGTCCTCTCGCCCCCCCCCTTCCTCTCTCTCTCTTCCCCTTTCCCCCTCCTTCCTCCATCCCTTGCATCTGTCTCTCCTCTGTTTCTCGCTCTCTGTCTCTCTCTGTCTCTCTCTGTCTCCCTTTCTTTATCTCTTTGCCGCTCACTCTCTCCTTTTCGCTTGAGGTTTACCATACAGTTCAACATAAAAGAACAATTTTTAAATCAACAGAGCCAAAACTCCAATAACCCTCGTATTTATCAGTTTAAGCCTAATTCCAAAATGTACTGAGTGTGTAGACCTGCCGATTTCCGGATGTTTCGAGCCATATTTACCACTACTATTTGCGGATTCACTTATCTCAAGGCGACAGGATTTATTTAACTAATTTAAACATTTCAAACTAGGGACTAGTTGATTCAATATTGATAAATTTGCAGTGAATTGTAACAGAAGGTCAAAAGACACAATTATTCGAAACCATGATATTGTTTTTAAATAAATAGTTGTTTGCCAAAATCGGTGATGTCCTGCTTGAGTTATAAATATCAGTTGCACATATATTGCAAAAAAGACCCACCCAACTCCTCCCCCACTCCTCTCCTCAACCACCTCACAGAAACTATAAAAGTTATCATTATATGTCCCCAACATCTCCTACGGAGGAATCCTTATCTGCCCTTAGTGTCACCTCATCGCGAACATCCTTCTTTGATCCTGTTTAGTCTCGGATTTTTGGGATTTCGGGGTTTCTTGTCCCAGCACGGAAAACTAGTTCGTCACGGGCCCACTGAGCGGGAGTTACCGGAAGTAGTTTGTAGTTTAGATAACGTATTAAGCTGCATGTTCGCGCGAGGCTCAGGCCGTTGTAACGGTCGAAACATGCACATATTATACATAGCTAGAATCAGCATTAAGTTCTCTTTCAAATCATGTATAATATGCCATATGTGCGAGATATTAACACAGCTCAAGCAGGGGTTTACTCCGGGTGTTTTGCAACAAGTGTAGCAGGCGGGATGTGCTCTCTAGAGCGGAACGGTCAATGACTTCCGGGTCGCAGGTCGTAACTTTCAGTGCTACAGCACCATGTGCATTGTTGTTATGTTTCTCCCGACTGTTAGTCCCGAATTGTTGGGATTGTGGGTAAAGTTGTCTAAGCATAGATTACTAGTTTTTTACGGGCCGCTGCTCTTTCCGGTGTTTCCTGTGCGTGCATCTGCTGCACTGTAGGCTACTCTCCAACCAGCGCTCACGCACTGCGCGCTCCACTGACTGGGAATCCCCCTTGACTGTGTGCACCTGCTCTACTCTCCAGCTGCGCGCTCCTTCTACTGCGCCCATCTGCTCCGAGGCTCCACACTCATTTTGGGAGGGCCATTCATTATGTGTTCACAGGGAAGATGCAATGTCCTATCCTTTAGATATGGGTGGGGGTGGAATGGTGAGCGAGATTGGTTGCTTTACGCCCTTACCAACACATTTAATATGGTTATATCAAGGGCAGGCGAGCTGAGAGGGTGAGATTGGGGCATATGGTCGATTCTCAAGAAATGGTCCCAAATGGGAAAATGTCATTTTGTGCAAGAGTTTCTTGAAAAATAATCCATGAAAGAATGTTCCATTAAAATGTAGGAAAGGTACTTATTCATTAACTTATTCTTTGATTTCCATAACGATCCCATGAGTGTAGATTTGTTTCCCATATACCACTCGAAAGGGCTTGTTTCCTTCTTTTGAATCATGTAAAATGATAATCATTTAATTTTTCTATAAATGAATGAAATGATGACAAATAGGTATTACGAGATAGCTTTTTTTATTACTTCACCAGAGCGCAATTTCGCCATGATGTGCCTGTCACAACCCAATAGGGTCAGGTGGTCAGAAATGTACAATCGTGAGCTCTACACATTTGGTAAATCTTGCTAATTTACTTTGAAAAATGAAAAATACTAGCTATACTAAAGTGCAGCTTTTTCCTTCCTAATATTTGTCTGCGCCCCCCCCCCCCCACACACACACTTAGTTTGTGTCACATTGCCATGGGTTTCGCATCTGCCATTATTATGTGACATTAAAATAATGTACAGTATCGTGTAGACATACAGAGAACGTGCAAACATAAAAATAGCCCTCCCCTCCCTATACATGATGACCAGCATGGAGAGCGCGCGGCGTGACGGGTGTGGTTGGGTTTAGCCCAGTCCATTTGGGATGGTGATTGAGGGGTGGCCGTTGTACCATGAATTAGAGGGTAACTGACGCAGTGAACTGATAGTGAATTGTTATTGTTGTGTGTTAAATTGGAAGTGATGGAGGATCCCAACAATTCTGGACTAAAGCAATTAGACCCTTCAGTTGTAGGGGGGGTTTCGTTGTCTGTTTGCTTAGGGACCACCTCGGCTTCGCCTCGTTGGTCCCTAAGCAAACAGACAACGAACCCCCCCTACAACTTCAGGGACTAATCGCCCATCTGGGCCGATAATTGAAAAAGTGAATGGGGCAAAGTTATTTGAATCCAGTTTCAGGCCATCTCTAACAGTTATGTCACCATGGCGGTGTTGATCGTTCTGTATTGGTATCGCCGATGTGCACAGTCTTGACTGACTGAGTGCATGTGTTTAGGCCAGTCCATTTTGGTGGTGAGCGGGGGTGGCCGTGTGTGTGAGGATGCCAAAACAGTTCCCCAATGTTTTGTTGTGAGGTTTATTAAAGTTTGTGTTGCTTGCAAAGTGTCCAAAGGATCCCAAAAATTCGAGACTAAAACAATTAGTCCCTTCGGTTGTGTTGGTTCTCGTTGTCTGCGTGCTGACATCCCCTCGGCTGACGCCTCGGGGATGTCAGCGCGCAGACAACGAGAACCAACACAACCTTAGGGACTAATCGTTCAACTACCAGAGTACCGGTATATAGGTATATATGCGTACACCTAGTGTAACTGCATAGACAGCGGGGGAGCGCGACGTGGGGGGGGGGGGGGGTACGCTATTGAAGATGGTTTTCAATGCCTAGACGGTAATGGCTAAACACTTTTGAGGATGATAATGGAAAAAAAGGGAGGTGGGGGAGTTGAGAGGGGGGCAGAGAGAGGAGGAAGAGAGATGTATACGGGAGAGAGGAGACGGGTGTGATGGATGAGAGAGAATGGGGAGGGATGCACAGAAAGGGGAGACAGATACACCCAGTGAGGCGAGAGAGAGAGGGGAAGAGGAGAGGTTGTAAGGGAGACAGGGAGAAAGTACAGAGACGGGGAGAATGGAGCTAGGAAGGGATGGAGCTGGAAAAGAGAGATGGTGAGGAGAAAGAGAGATAAAGACAAAGGAGAGGGAGAGAGAGGGGAAGGAGCGAGAGGAGAAGGAGCGAGAGAACACAGGGAGAAAGAGGTGAGGATGAAGGGAGAACGAGTGAGACAGCAGAGGGGTTTGCTAAACGTTTTCTAATACGCTATTGAAGATGGTTTTCAATGCCTAGACGGTAATGGCTAAACACTTTTGAGGATGATAATGGAAAAAAAACCGTCTTCTAAAACGGGACAAAAAAACGTCTTCAAACATGTTTAGTATGAAGACGTTTTCGTTTGCAGTGTAGTGAAAAGACGTTAACAGAGAAAAAGAGAGGGGACAGAGGGGAGAGAGGGAAAGTAGAACTAAGAGTGGAAGCAACATCTAAGGAGATCTATAGGGGAGAGAAGGAGAGAGAAGAAAGAGAATATAGAAAGGGGGCGAGAGGGCGTTAGAGAAAGGCAGAGAAGAGAGTGTTAGAAGAGAGACAGAATGGAGAGAAAGACGGGGTAGTGACAGGGGAGAGGAAGGAAATAGGGGGGCTAGGGGAGAGAGAGAGAGGGTGGATAGAGAGAGGAAGAGATAGGAGAGAAAGAGGGGCTAGAAAAAGATAGATAGGAGAGAGCGAAAATAGGAGATTTTGACAGAGCGAGCCGCATGGCGTGGGAGCTGTCAGTTCCCACCGCCCGCAGTATCAATGTTTATACATGTGTATCAGCAGGACTCACCTATTGACAGGACATCAAGGGCAGCCCAAGCCCCGCCACTGAAGGGGTGAGCCAGAACTGTCAGCCAACTTGACAGGTCAAGGACACAGGCAGAGAGAGTCAACATAAAGGTAACCCTTGGCTACAGATAACCTACAACTTCCTTTAATGTTGACGATGCCACATGTTGGGTGGGACAGATTGGTTTTTGATTGATCCCGATATCTCCCCTTCGTACTCCTATCAACTTTACTCACCCCACTCTCTGTATCCCTCTCTCCCTCCTTCCTCCCTCCCTCCCTCTCTCCCTCCCTCTCTCCCTCCCTGTCACTCACACGTCCTCTTGGTTACTCCCTCGTACCACTCTGTCTGGTTTTCTTTCTGTGTCTCTTTTCTCTCTCATGCTGCTGCTCTCTCTTTCCTCTCTTTCCTCTCTTTCTCGTACCTCACTCTCTCGTCCCTCTCTGTCTGTGTTTGTGTCTCTCTTCTCTTCGATGCTCCCTCTCTCTTTCTTGTTCCTCTCTCTCTCTCTCGTCCCTGCCTTTCTCTTGCTCTGTTCTCTCTCCTTCTCTTTCTACTCATCCTCCCCCTCTCTACCATTGCCTCTTCTATCTTCTTTCTCTTCACTTTTACTGTCTCTCTCTTCTCTCCCCCCTCTGTAACTCTCTTCTATTTTATTTTTTTTTTATTTCATTTGGAAGGCCAGTTACATTAAATTGAAATAAGATGTATCTATAAAGAAAAGACGCAAGTGAGCCCTACTCGGGTGTCTTAGTGCGTTGCCTTAGGAGACCATAGGGGTCGAACATGTTTTACAATCACTGAAATGTGACTAAGTCAGTAAAGAAAATAATAAAAGAAAAGAAAACAATCCAGTCCATCAAACTTTGACTTACTCTTTTCACCTTATATACGGATAATTTATTTTCTGGTGAGGTAAGAGCATCACAATAATCATATACTATCACTTCCTTTCCGCCTAGTACTTCCTCAGACCAGCATTGAGCGGCTGGTGGTATACTGTTTAGTGCATCATCTGAACGCGAAGCCAGGGAAGCATGTCCAAACAGTGCATCAGAAGCCCCAAAATGGAGAAAATTAAACCTTTGAGTCTATGCCGAAGTTGGTTATACCACAGGTACACTTCAAGGCAGTAACTAATCTCGCTTATTCCAGTTATTCCTTGCCCAGACTAGTTTCCTCATTCCCATTTCCATCTCCTACCCACTTACTAACCCCCTCCCTCTCCGTCCCCCTCCAACAAAAGAACACCAATACAAACTCATCACCTCTCATAAGCCACTCTTTATGGAGATTCCAGTAAAGGTCAGCACTCACATTGACCTTTCTCTTGCCTAACCCCCTTACGAACGCCCTCCCCTTCTCCCCCTCCTGTTGGTCCTACAGCCGCAATATAACTCACACACTCAGAGAAATAGGTTGAATTCCAACAACCCTGTCAACTCTGCCAAACCTGAAATTCCAAACCTTTCTTATTGATTCATCGGATGAGTTTCACATGAGAACTGCAATTTGTATTCATCGGATTAAGCTTCCAAACACATCCTTCCTCCCTTAACTATGAAGAATTGAATGTTCGCTCGCGAAGAATAGACTCTGATGAACAGTGGACTTGTGGTGCAACTCCAGCTTGATTTGTCTGATCATTTCCCAAGACAACATTGAAATTGACTTAGGGAAAGGGAATAAGTCAGCATTGGAGAAAGGGATGCTAGAGAAACAGGGATATGTAGCATAGGGGAGGGTTTAGCCAACCAAGAGGCTGAGAGATTGAGAAGAGATAGAAACAGAGCTGGAGAGACATTAGAAAGACCGAGACAGAGGGAGAAGACATACAGAGTAGAAGATTAGAGGAGGGTCGGAGAGTGATAAGAGGCAGATATATGTTCAACGGAGAACGTTAGGAAAGAGAGGTCTAAACAGACACAGAGAAAAACAGAGATAGAAGGAGAGAGACAAAGGCAGGGAAAGGGGGCGGTGGTAGGCCAGACAGCATGAAAAGAGGGGAGGAGGTAAATTAGATCGATGGGAGATGACGGGGTGTAAATGAAAAAGGGTATGAGCGAAGAAAAGGGGTAGGGAGAGAGGAATGGAGAGAGAAAAGGAGATCGAAATGGGGAGCTAGAAAGAGAAAGAAGAGGTACATGGCAGAGAGGGAGAAAAGGGAGACAGAAGAGAGTAAGAAGACAAAGGAGATACAGATAAAAAACATAGCCATTAAAAGTGTGTCTCATCTACCTCTCTCTGTGTCCTCTGACTCATGTTGTTGCGTCCAATAGTCGTAATATGTATGATATATTACAAATGTTTCTCTCCTATCTTGAGATGGGAAATATTTAAGATGAAAGTGAGGCAGGCCGCCATTAAAAGATGTAAAGATAAAGCTTATGCTAGGAAAAATTCAATTAACAAACATCAGCAAATCATTAATGAATTAGACAAAAAAAACTCTCTGACTGAGGATGAAATGAAATCTAGAAAAGAATCTTTAAAAATATTGGAGAAAATCGAACTTGACAAAGCTCATGGCGCCCTGATAAGATCAAGGGCCAAATGGGCGGTAGAAGGAGAACGCCCTACGAAATTCTTTTGCTCATTGGAAAAGTATAACGCAGAGAAAAAAGTTATAAATCAGTTAGTTGTTGATGGAAAAACGATCAGAGGTACCAAAAAAATCTTAAAAGAAGGGGAAAGGTTCTACAAAAAACTCTACGATAAAGTAGAAGTAGACCAAACATGTAAAGCAGATTTTCTGTCCAAAAATAATTCTTTTCAGTTGGACGATATCGATAACGACATTATATCTCTCCCTGTTGAATATGATGAAGTAACTAATATTATCAAAGATCATCTAAAAAATAATAAGTCCCCTGGATGCGACGGCTTTACTGCTGAATTTTATAAATTCTTTTGGTATGCCATACATGATATCTTCTTAGCCATGTTCGCCTTTTGTCTTGATACTGGAAAAATGTGTGACAGTCAAAGTAGAGGGTTAATATGTGTAATTCCGAAAAAGGATTCAGATATTACTCACCTAAGTAACTGGAGACCTATAACATTATTAAATGTGGATTATAAAATTATTTCAAAAGTTATATCTAGAAGATTGGAATTCTACCTACATAATATGATAGGGGAAGACCAGTTTGGATTTATTAAAAATAGAAATATCGGAATAGCCGTCAGAAAAATAGATGATACAATTTCCTTTTTAGAAAAAAACCAGTTACAGGGTCTAGTGGTATCTGTAGACTTCACCAAAGCTTACGATTCTGTGAGTTGGGAGTTTTTGGACGGAGCCCTTAAGTCGTATAATATCAATGAAAAATACAGAAGCTGGATTAGAATGTTATTACACAACTCGAAAGCTACTTTTTGTAACAATGGACACATCTCGGAATGGTTCAATATTAACCGTGGGGTTAAACAAGGTGACCCAATCTCCTCGATTATGTTTACAATTGCGGTGGAAATATTAGCCATAAATTTAAGAGAAAATAATGAGATTGAAGGTATACGTTTTGGTGATTATGAATCAAAGATAACACAATTTGCCGATGATCTAACAATTACTGTACCAAATGAAATATCTCTTGTAAAAGCTATAAGAATGATAGACGATTTTTATCTCGCTTCAGGGTTAAAACTCAATCCCAAGAAAACTAAAGGTTTTAACGTGGGGAACATTGTACTTACCAATAGAGATGTTTTAAACTTTTCATGGGAAAATCAAATAAAAATCCTAGGAATAACGCTCCTATCCCCAAGGGACGAGAAAGAAAAAAAAAAAAAAAAAAAAAAAAAAAAAAAAAATATTACAAATGTTTCCTCCTTTTTTGCACATATTACACATAGCCAAAATACATTACTAAACACCTTGTCCTATTTCCGACCAGATATTCCTATTTCTGGAACAAATAGTTTCATGGCACCTACTATTTTTTCATTACTGAGATCTTTTCTCTCATTACCAACCACCAAAAAGCGATTAAAAGGAGTCTATTACCTATGTTCTGGGTCATCTCCTGTTATGACAGATCTCAGCTGCTCCTTTTAACTATTACCATTAGCATTGGTTCCTTTTTCGCCTCTTTCCTAATGGTAATCGATAGATTTGCACGCCTTGTTTATTTTTATAATTTCAAAAATATCAATATACAAAGAAATGCAATCTATCGACACACAACCACTATTTTTAGGGCATCACCTACAAAAAATTGTTAACCAATTATTCTTTAACAGAAATGAAATGTATCGTAATATTATAATAACAAACTTCACTTTGGTCCGATTTCTGGTCTATGAGAATAGCCTAAGGGACTTAGTGCTAGTCTACTATAGCAATAGACAACGAGGATTTTAGCGTGAGAACGGTCTGTACGCCCATAGACGTCCCAAGGCCGAAGGCCGAGGGACGTCTATGGACGTACAGACCGTTCTAACGCTAAATCCGAGTTGTATATTTATTTTAGTCTGTGATGGAACACGTCAGGTGGCGCCACTAGACCAACGCGGTCTGTAGTATAATAAGTGCACGCGAAATCTTACCCAAAATGGACTAATACCTAATAGTCAAACACCAGATAGTATCTCTTCAGATATTAAGATATCCATGAGTGATGTTGATTATTGGAATATCTTAGAAAAGGAAAGTGATATTTGAAAAAGAAAAGCGTTGGATATGTTGGATATTTACTATATTATACTACACATTGATATCCTTACCGATTGGGTACAAAAACATGTCTCTCTTTTCTTATTCTCTCTCCCTCCGTCTCTTATTCGCCTCTCTCTTCCGCTCTGTATGTTTCCTCTCTCTCCTCTCTCTCCTCTCTCTTTCCCTCTGCCTCCTCTTCCTTGTCGATCTCATCTATCTCTTTTTTCTCCTCTCTGTCTCCCCCACTACCGAAGCGAGAGAAAATAGCTTAGCAAGGAACACTTCAAGTAAAGACTGCTGGTGCAAGCAAGTACTTCTCAGAGTGGAGGGCCAGAATTGAGACTAGCAAGGCTTGGTGTGGCTACTGACAAGAACACCATTACGGAGGTGTGGAGAGGCTGAGCCTCAATTATGCCCAAAGATAGGCCGCGCCAAATAGGCTCTTCACACTAAGACACGCTGTTAGAGCTAAAATGTCCCCCTGGCTCTTTTTATGTTGGTCAATTCACGGGCATGTGGTATAAATATGTGGCACCAAGTGCCGGCTTGTCTTTGAACCGGTTCTGATGTCATAAATCCAAAGGAAATGTTTGCCGAAAGTAATACAAAAGATGTAAATAAAGTACTATTAATATAGGTGGCAGGGCCAGGAAATGTAAAATTCGCCTTTACCAATCCTCAAATAATCCAAACTGAAGACAGACATATATTATCAGGTATCATCATCCTCATTATCTAGCCTACACTTTAGCAGATTGTACTCAATTCGAAGTAAGGTAAGAATAAGCTACTAAGATACGATGATTCTCTGTTGGCCATGTCCATTTGTTGATTTCAGGCATCGATAGCCCTAATTGGGGAAAGAGGAAGAAAGAGAGAGAAATAGGGAGAGAGGGGAGGGGAGGGAGAGGGAGAAGGAGAAGGAGAGAGAGGGGGAGAGGTGAGAGAATTAGGAGAGAGAGGAAGAGGGGTAAAGAGAGGGACGGAGATAGATGGAGAGAGACGGTGGTGAAGTGTGGTGGGGATCACACTGCACAAATCTGCGCCCTTTTGACGGAGAGTTGTGACAGTCAATTTATGTGTGAATTTGGCTACGTATATATACACCCCTTGACACATGGATTTAATCACCATAGACCTTAATCTATACCTCAATGAACACACCCATAGTGACAAGTAAGGCTGTAGTATATCCAAATAAGCTCATTACTTATCCACTTATTGATGGTAAGGCAGACACTATTCCTATTGGAATGAGTCACTCTCCATTTAATGACTGGTTTTATAGCAAACATATATAGGGGAGTTGCTCCATTGCCTAATACAGGTCCTCTACCTGCTCGCAGTGCAGAGTCTGAGAAGAGAGATCATGGGGATCGGACTAAATGTTTATCAAACTTTGATCACACATATGTTAGTGATTGATCTTTCTTGGTGATTGCAGATTTGTTGTTGGAATTTGAGGGGAACTCCCGTGCTACCTGACACTCGATTATAGCATATTAAGTATAAGACAAAAGTGAAACATTAGATAACTAATGGTAATAATTTGGAATAATAATAATCACCACTGAATTGTTAGCAGTCCATGTTTGAACAGAAAATGTTAATTTTATTCCTGCAGTAGGAATTTCCTACCTAAGCAAGGAAAGATAACTTTTCAAGGACAATACAAAGAAAGATACCTCAAACAAGAGACATGCGATAACTTCAAGCTGACTCACAAAAACCTACCTTATTACCTCATCATCTCATCCATCCTCCGACACCTGCCCTTTGCCTTCGATATCCCCATGCACTCAACGTCTATATAAATACCGTCCATGCCGTGGGTGGTTGGGATGCACCAATGATGTTACCCACCTCATAATAATCTGTACATGTAGAAGTATTCTGTAGCATATTTGTGTCCTTAGTATTAGCTATTCACAGCAGTGGGTGGAATACCATGGTTATTCCTATGCTGCTTACTAGCACTTGATTGCGTCTAAGGAGTAAGTGGATGGCAACGGTGAGAGATTTGAGAGGGAAAGAGGGGGAGACTGCATCAAGAGTAGATGAAGGAAAGGCCAAGAAGAGAGAGAGGGTCAGAAAAAGAGAACTTGGAGAGAGGCAGTAGTAGCCCCTTAGAGAGCATCAAGAAGGTATGAGACAGCAAACATTTCCAATATTCTCATCACTTGCTAGATCCTACAACAAACAAGATAGGGGTCCGACAGGGGTCCTGTACAGAAGCAAACGCCCTTGCGAATATGGCCCAAGAGAACGCATGATAATTGCATTGCCTCAATACATCAATCCTTGTTTGCAACGTAAAATTAAAACTTTAAAATTTTTGTTGCAAACTTAGATAGGTTGCATAGGGAGCAGAGAACATGTTTGGCACCTGGTCCACTTACTTATAATCATAGAGACATATAACTGATTGTGCTGGTGGACAAGCCTGGCTTTATTTACAGGGGAATGGTCACCTCAGTTGGCAGTTTACCTCAGTTTGTAAGTTAGTGCAGGAGTCCAATTAGCTTGAGCTAGAAAGTCTTTCCCTGGATGCAACACGTGCATTATTTCACATGAGAATGTGTTCTTCATGATACAAACCACCAATATTGAAACCCCGCAATAGGAACAGGGAGATGTTTTTAGGTGAGACCATTGTATGTCCTCTATAGATTCTAATTACTATCATCAGGTGGTGCTCAGCGTGTGTTTTATGCAATGAACACCACGGGCCTGTTGCATTACAAATCTTTACTTAATAGTTTCTCTCCTTAACTACTTTTCCTTACTGAGCAGCTGGTGTTCCTTAATGCACAGGATATGCTAATTTCCTATTTCTACAGTAGGAATTTCCTACCAAGCAATGGAAATATCTTAGGAGGGATCATTTTAAGTAAGGATTTCTTATGCAACAGGCCCCAGATTTCCTGAATCAACACAATACAAAATGTATTCAGTTAGTAGTATCTAGTATCTATCACCTTTTAGAGAGGAAGATGGGAGTCTCAGGGAAGGGAGGCAGAGAGAAAGGAGAGAAGAAGGAGATGCAGAGAGGGAGGGATAGAGAGGACAGAAAACCAGAGGGGGGGGGGGAGATATAGGGTGCAGGGGAAAAGAGAGGACAGAAATCCAGAGAGATATGAGGGAGGGGGGGAGGGGACAGAGAGAGAGAGAAAGAAAGCAAAGGTAAAGGGAGGGCAATGAAGCAGGGACAAAGATGACATTTATGAAACAAACAGACAACTACCACCATACGAGTCAGGTCGTCAGTAAATGTACAATCAGCAGCTCTACCATTAGAAAACTCTGTTAAATAAGGCAAATGATGATGAATACTTGTTCTCTTGTGTTGAACTGTATTTTGACCATATTTTGTATGGTTTATTGGAGGGAAATGCTGAAGGCGAATTCTACATTTTCTAACAACTTCCCCCATATATATGTTGCAGACAATTACTTCACTTGAGAACAGTTACTTATATTAAGTCAGTATAATGAGAATATATATAATAGGACCAGGCTCATTGGAAGACTCCCTGAATGAATATTGATTGCCTGTTTTACCCACTGATAGTCGGCTCAACTGTATTTAATGTCTGCTCAGCTAGCCTCATTACTTGCTTCTATAATGGATGTTTTAGTGCAGCAGAATAAGGCAAAGTCAGGCCTTAAGGCAAATGGTCTGATGAGCTTGATCAAGGCACAGTCAGACAAAGTTCTGTACACATCCCAAAGTGCAGTTTTCAGAGTGTGTTGAGATCACTTTGAACCAAACAGAGGGCCATTTGCTAGTTATAGTATTACCCACTAAAATGATTATGAAGCAGAATAAAGTAAATTCAGTTCCCATAGCATATGTCCAAATGGAGCTTGTGGTCTGATCTAGAAAAGGTCAGAAACGTATACAGTGTGTAAAACCAAAAGTGTAGTTTTCTGACAATGTCGAAATCGGTTTGTAACATTATGGCTATGTAGAAATCAGTTTGAGTAAGATGAAGTGCTTTGTGTAGATGCGAACGTTTTGTAGATGCATGTAAACAATAATACGTAAAGATGTAAACAACAAATATATAAACCATAACAGGTGTTGTAGATGCATATTATATTGTAGCGGAAATGTGTGTATCATTGCTCGTGGATTTGCCACTTGTGATGGTACACACATTTCCACTACTCGTGTGAAAACTTAGCAAGTGTGTAATTAACATATTCAGGCTGCCACTTTCAGCTCTACATGATACACTACACAATATCAACAAAGGGAAAAAGCTTCAATGAAGTATAGATAGATCTATGGTACAATAAAAGTAATACCTTAAGAGGACCAATTAAAACTTTAAGAGTTTCTACTTGTTGTTCTGTTTCGTTCCTACTCATCTAAAATTCATTTTCTATCATATAGAAGTCAACTTTTATAATTTCGGGACCTGCACAAAAAATTCCTTACTGCACTTGGTTCACATTTTATCGCTCACCAGCGTTCTTTTAGCAGATTCGACTTCGAATTATTGTATGAAGGCATAAAAGACTAAAATACTACTTAGGTCCTATATGCCAATCAATGAGTCAATTCAATGAGATATTATTTTGTTGTAATATCTGTGAATGCAGTTTAATGCTCTGCGCATTAAGAGTGAGATAAAGAAACTTTATATTTATTTATAGAGATTCATAAATAAAATTCTTAGAAAAAAGGGATACCAATGTACAGCCGTTCTGATGACGTAGCTAATTGGCTACTCTAACTGAATTGGCTTGATTACTGACTTCTATTTAGCATCATTACAGCAGCAGAAAAAGCGCAACAAGTCCTTTAAATGATTTCGAAGCTGAAATACACAATAAAATTAACACAAACAAATCTAGTAGGATATGGTTGCTAAGGAGTAAGGTATTATAGGGCCAGGATGTCAGAAAATGTACAATCAGCAGCTCTACACATTAAGAAGGTTCTGCTAAATTAGAAATGGTTAAAAACTTGGTACATCTGGACAAGGACATTAAAATTACAGACGAAAGAAGACAATTGTGGTAGATATATGAATGTATTATACCAACTAGACAGCAAGTTGTTCTGTGACACATGACATATAGAAACAGCCTCATCGGAGGGCTCCCTGAATGAATATTGATTGGAAGTGATGATAACGTATGTATGACGTTGCAAAAAGGATATTTGTCAAATGTTCTACCACAGGAATCCTTTCACTTTAGCGTTGCCAGTATCATGAATACGTATACCAAATCTCAACAATGTGTATTGAATATATCTATTTTTTTAAACAATTTTATTGGCAGATATTCACAACTGTGATACGTCTCATCCCCAAGTGAAAAAGACATTTAACTATGCATATCTGAGGTTATTCTAAGTAGTATATATTCAACTACTTTACTTGTGATTGACCTCACAGAAATATTGCAAACTTTATAACAGAAAATATAGAAGTACTTGTTGTATTCCTAATGTTTACCATCATTGGATCTCATCTTTTCGAATAAGATGACATCTCAAAGTTCATTTGTTGCGACCATTTCTGTAACAATCATATATTTGACACTGTGTTGTTCTAAAATATATTTCCTGTTGTGTTTTACTGTATTTAAAACGTCATTTAGTCTTAGATTAAAGATACTTAATTGTACATGTTTTGACTTCACCGACCAGCATAACATCTTCACAGCAGCAAGGGAGCTAATTTTACAAAGTCAAGAGAATCTGAATCTGAATACACTGTGAAGTGCATATCAAAATATTGATGTATACTGTTTTATCTACGCATTATCCGGTGAACATCATATCTAGAATTGGTTCTGCACAGTGAGCATGGCACAAGTGAGTTATGTACGTGTGGTACTCATGACAGTACTCATGAAAACCAATGCGTTTTTTTACCAAATTTACGACTGGAATTCAACTTTATGACTCAAACAAATCTTTTATTCATATCATTAAAAGCACAATACAACAGTTAACTCACATGTTGGTTACCCTGCATTTATAAGTGAAAATTCATGTTCGTATATGTATGACCTTTTACCTGACCCTTCAGGTCACTTCAGTCTGTTAATTATGGCATAGATCTACTATCATAAGTACTACCATGAATTGCAAGATCATTATTTACTAATTGTATGTATCTTGTGTCTGTTGTTGACTGGAGTCTTTGCGTTACATACACTTTATGCCTAATAATTCATTTCATTTTTTTTTATAACATTTGCCTACTGTGGTAACTGAGAATAGCATAGAAATAGGTGTAATGTTTTTTGAAGAATACATATCTTCAAATCGAATCAAAAGAATCAAATCAATCACTGTTATATGCTTTTAATCTATGGATTTCAAAGAGGAAAGGGGACAAAGACAAGAGAAGGCACAGGAGGAGAGGACGAGTTGTTTTCATAGAGTCTTGTTCACAATTCACTCTATATAACATAGCGGATTGGACTTCTATGTATTGTTGCTGGTTGTACCAAAGTCTACTGGGGTCCGTTGCATAACATATCCTTACTTAAGATTTTCCTTCCCTAGGTACTTTCTCTTACTAAGCAGCTGGTAAGGATTTTCTATACATACAATGCTAAATTGTATCCCTACAGTAGAAGTTTCCTATACCTAAGCAAGGAAACATATAGGTTAGTGGTGAACAATTTAAGTAAGGATTTCTTATGCAACTAGCCCCTGTTCTGACCGGGACGCCTCCTGCCACTCCCTGTACCTCAATGTCTAAGATAACATCTTGGTCTCTATTCCTGGCCATATGTGAATGTGAATCAGCATTTAGCTTGGTATGAATTATTCGATATTTTTGCCAGAATATGTATGTGATTCCGAATTTGAACCGAACTCATACGAATAGGAAATACAGATTGTAATGGCGTTGCATGTTTGATGCCGTTTAGATGTCATGTCTTTTACATGTGACTGATGTTCATGTTCCCTCTCTCATGTATCTGTATCACCTTCTTCTTCTTAATCCGTATGCTTTTTCTGTCCCTCTTCTCCCTCAATCTCCCACTCTGCTCTAAATGTTGTCTTTCTCTCTGTGTTTCAGTCCCCTCTCACTACCCCACTTTTGCTTCTTACCCCACCATCTCCTCTCTCTCATCGTTCCCATGTCATCTAGAGCTGTCTCTTTCTCACCTCTCCCTCCCTCTCCCCTCTCTCTCCCTCTCCACTCTCTCTCTCCCTCTCTGCTTCTCTTCCTATCTGCCTCTCTCCATCTCTCCCGCTCTCTTCCGCACTCCCACTCTTCCGCACTCCCGCTCTCTCCTTCTCTCTCTCTCCCGCTCTCCCTCTCCCCCTCTCTTCCGCTCTCCCCCTCTCTTCCACTCTCCCCCCTCTCCTTCTCCCCTCTCTCCCTCTCTACCTGTCTTTCTGTCTTTCTTCATTCACCGTATCTCTCTCCTCCTATCTCTCTCCCTATCCTTTGTCCTTCATACCTATTTTACGGGGCCGAACATATTACCGACCTTTAATCTGAGAGATCATACATACGTTATCAATGTCCCGCGAGATGAATGAGTTTATTTCGATATATATAAAGGCTGCCTTCACATTTTGGCGGCAACTCACCTCCTATCACACTCTCCAAATCTCTCTGTTCTCATTTTTGCTTTGGTCCTTGATAGACAAGATGAATACTTTATAATGTCTGTGATCAGAGAGATGAGAGGTACATACTTACAAGTGTACTTCGATGTAAGACTACTCCCCCAAATCTCTCCCTTTCTCTTCTAAGGACTCTGATGTCCTCAACTCAATTATTGCCTCCTTTGTTTTTTCTCGCCATACCCACTTTGTTCCTTTTCTCTTTTCTTTCTTACCATATCCTTTCTTTCTACTCCCTGCTCTCTTCATCTCCTCTCGTTCTTTCCTCTCTCTCTCTCTCTCTCTCTCTCTCTCTCTCCTTTGTCTCTAGCCCTCACTCTCCTCTCTCCTCCGCCCACCATTTCCTCTGCTCCACATCCCCTTCTCTCTATTCTTCCTCCATTCTGTCCCACAAATGACTCTCCTCTCCCTTTCCTCTCTCCCCTCCCCTCCCCTCCCTCCACTCTCACTCCTCTTTCCCTGACCATTCCCTCTCTCCCCTCGGTCCCTTTCCCTCTCTCCCCGCTCCTTCTTCTTCCCCACCACTCATGCATTCCCCTCTCCCTCTAATCTATCTACCTCTGTCTCTCTCTCTTTTCCTTGTCTCTCTCTTGCTCCCTTTCTCTACCTCTGCCTCTCTCAGGCTCTCTCTCTTCTCCTTGTCTCTCGTTTGCTCCCTTTCTCTACGTTGACCTTCTGTGTCGCTTTTCGATAACCATACTATCCTACTTTAACAATTCAATGGGGTCTTTGCATAACAAATGTCCATATACGACATCGTAGACATTTTTTTCTACGACTACGAGGTCTGTTTGCAACTCGTAAAAATAAACAACAGGTGCATTCCATAATACTGAATCGTGAAATAGAGGATTCCTTGTGGCTTAAAAAATGATATTAAAGAACAATTTCAAGGTAGAGGGGCATTAAAACGCCGAAATGGTGCATGGGAGAACATTATCCATAATTGTAATTTATTATAATTTAAAAAATCTGGCTTTTATTACTTTCAGCTAAAAATGTGGTAGAAAATAAATAAATGTGCAATGTATCAAATTCATAAAATATCAACTAACATTGAATAGTGGTATATTTGGAAAGATAAAGTTGAACTTTTTTCACTATTAAAGTATTTTAAGATGGGTAAATGTGGTATCAGTGCATCGCAGAGCATGTTTGTTATGCAAGGCAGAATATTAAGACAGTGAATATGGCATCGTTTATTTTATCACCAAAATGATATATGTCAACATTTATTCAATGAAATAAATAACCATAACCATAAGTATTCAGGTTTGATTTTTGGTCTCATTCCGGCCATTATTTCAGGAAGAAATATTCGAAAACATTTCACATGTCAGTATTGACGCAGCATAGAAAATCGATCGTGGATGCCAAGACATGTATGATGTCATAGAAGATGTCACAGAAAGTTATGCAATACAGTCATTGCAGATGGCTGTCTACGACGTCGTAGAATCAATCCACGAGGTTGCAGATTGTTATGCAACAGGGGCAATGTTCCTCTCCTAGCTTATACAACAGGTCCCTGGTCCTTGACTGTTGGGACACAAGTTTACATCACAACAACAACATCGATACATCACAAAGAAAAGTTCTCTCTCTATCAGTATATTTTGTATCTCCTCCTCTAGTCTTTTATTTTCTTTCCATCTCATTCCCGACCTGTCCCCGACAACTCTTCTCCCACCTATTCTTCGAACTTTTCTCCCTCCTCCTCCTCCTCCTCCTCCTCCAACTCCCCCTCACTTCTCTCGTTACACCCCTGGTTCTCGCCTTCCTTCTTAATCCCCTGGTTCTACTTTCCCTCTCTATTTCCCCAGTACTGCCGTTACCAACGTCTACCAACGTAGAATCAGATAATTACGCCATTGTTTATCGTCTGCTCAATATGACGTCATCCTTTATCGATTTCCGGGCGGAAGTAGGCCGGTGCTACCCTCTACCCCGCCCCCTTCCTCCCTACCCGCCCTCCCTGCAGTCTGTGATCTGGGATGTCTTTTGTCCCAATTTCAGGACAAGAGACAGGTTGCTAGAAAATGTACAATTGGCAGCCCTACATATTTAGTAAATTCTGCTAAACGAGTATTCATAATATGAATGTATAATATTTAGATATCTTTGGTCATGCACTGATTTTAAAAGTAAATCGATGTTTGTCTGGTGACCAAGAAGGCAATCTATACATTCTTTATTTTCGTTCTTTTTACTTGGGGAAGGGGCATATTGACAACCTTTCCATTTTTCCATGAACTATTTCCAGTGGAACTCCATTTGACGCTCCGGGGGTCGCTTTGTTATTTATTTTTAAATAAAATAATAGGAGTGACATAGTTCCAATTTGTATTGTAATCTTTAGGCCAACCCTTTCCCTTCTGGAGGGCAAAGGTCCAGGGGGCAAAAGTCCAGAGGGGTAATGTCCTAGAACCGTTGAACTGCATGTACTCTGAACTTTTTTCTTTCTTACATTTTGGTTATATGAGAGGATTGGTGAACAATTTGTGAGATTGGCAAATATTATATTGTCCGAAAACTCCACCTAGTCAAGCCCATATAAAATAATCTTTTACGATGTCTTCAGAATTTCTTCCAAATTTGTAATCCTCACCCTACTCCAGTTTGTTCTACTGTACTCCAGAGACCACCACTAATCAAACCGCCCAGACACTTTCCCCTCACGAAAAAAACAACTTAATAGACAGGATTCCATCGCAGCTAAAATTAGAAAAAGATTGCAGCGAGGCGGAAACATCCTCCCATTCCCGCTAAATATAGACATATTATGGAATGCCATCAGCGGAGTATGGAACGTCATTTGTAGATTTATTCACCAGTTCGCCATATATAGATTCAATCATTTAAAACATATATCTCCTATGTATGATATATTCTATTTCCCTACACTAGCACTAGATAATAAAACGGTTTAACTTTCTGATTCTGAAACAGTTCTTCCAAGTATACCAGATTTATAACCTAAAAAATAACATGACATAGTATAAAATTTCGATAGGGTCATTGTTGTTTGCATAATTCCACAATAGTAATATTTGTCAAGAAAAATAAAATACAATATATATATTCAGGTCTACATGATTTGTTTCTAACTAGCCATGTGTGCACATATTTTATTTTAACATATTTAAAGTGGCAGGTCTCAATAATAAAGAAGTAATGATGGTTGCTGTTCTGATGTTTATGATTAATCAACATAATTAAGTCTAATCAGTTGAGGAATGAGGGTAATGATGTAATGTATAATGATGGTGACCCCACTCCGAGCCCATCTAATTTTAGTTCATGTAAAATCCACTACTGGGGTACTGTGTATTCATACGTATCTTGTGATACTACTTTCGACAACTTCAAACTTTGTTTGCAACCCACTTATTGCACCTCTCAAATGGAATGCGACATGTGATCAATTAAACGATTACATTTATTAGCGTAAAATTTAGAACTATCTGCATAAATAAAAACTACCAATATTAATAAATATTCATAGCTTCCTTTTAATCTCAATATATTTTCTTTTGATATCCTGGTTGGTGATAGATTAATGCAAACAATGAGATGCGATGAGGGTGAGGACGATGTCATCGCTGAATTATTACATTGGCATATCAGTGAGCATGATACAGCAAAATGAATTATGAATAGATATATAAATATAAAGTCCATTAAAGAATGTTAGCACAGTATTGGAATTCCAGTGCTTGCAATAGTGTTAAGTTTTAGTGTATATTGAATAAGACTTTTTCTGCAATCATTTTGTACTCAGGATATAACTAAAGGGAGTTATGATAGATAATTGAAGTGTCTCCAACATGATTGAAGTTATTATGTTTAGATCCAGCTATTGAATAATTCTCCACATGGCGTTTCATAGCGTAGTGATGGGGAGAATGGTGGGATTTTGACTTTAATCGTTTAAAAGTGTTGTATGGAGCACATTTCACAGCAGGGTCGGTAGCCGTGTGAAGGATAATATCAATATTAATTCAGACACAGATTGTCTTGGGAGAATGAGACAAAGGACATTTTAATGGATCATACATTCATTTTAGATTATGAATTTGTTATAAGATTGCCCTACTAAAGTTACATGACTATCTTCATAAAAGTTATGTCAATTAGAACAATTTGTTTCAAAACCAATATTAATATTTGAATTCTCGCAGTCCCGGTTAATGGTAGTCGATCTAGCTGCTAACTATCTTTTTATTCTGGAAGTACACTCAGCGATGCTTGGACTTCATGCAGTACTTCCAGCTTTGGCAAAGTGGTAAAGCGTGCATACTCCAAGGCTCACAGAAGAATAAATATTCACACTTTAAATTAATATCATATATCAAACCATTTACAACGGTGTCAGCATCACACAGGTATTTGTATTATTCAGATTGATTTAGAATTAGCGTGACGGGAATCTATTTTCTAACAAATGTTTAGTTTTAGCTGTGTTACCGGAACCTTCCTTCACAGCTTCTGGCGAGTGGTTGTGGCAACAATTATCACTGGTGTTAAATTCTCACACCACATAACTTAGCCAGGATTGCGAGAAATAAAGCTGCATTCTCAGCTAATCGGAGGATTAATATATATATATATAACAACTTTTATTATGACTTCAAGCGTACATAATCGGGCGGAACCTCTACGTATAGTTCTTCCTGGGTACCCGTCAAATGAATGATAAATAACATAGGTGTAAATAGAATGTTCTTTTGATGGGGAACTGAGTTCGTATAGTCCGTTAAAAGTTCGAAGTGTTTATAGAGATATTCTTTTGGTATGTGGTCCTGGTGTGATCTGTTTTCTTGTTGGATCCGTTTAGATGATGGTTCGTGTTGGGTCCGTTTCTGGTCTTTTTATTGAGGTCACTGTTGGGTGTAAATTCCAGCAATGTTGGCCGGATTATGTTAGGACATACCTTGTAGAGAAGAACAACCTCTACCTAAACTAGTAGAGTAAAAGAAATTCATCCCTTCCTTTACTGGGAGGGATGTTACAAAAGTAATGTTTTCCCTCTGGCCTGGACTGGTCGAGAGGTTAATCAGTTTCAGGTGTGGACCCGAATGAATCTGGTACTTAATTCTAGGTAAGATAACATCCCCTTTTCCCTCCCTCTCTAATACCGTTAGATCGGCCTTGGATACAATGAGTCTTACAAGCCCACTTTCATCCCCCCATTTGTTACATTTGGTGTATAGGATTCCCTTACCTAACAAGGTTTTGTTTCAATCAGTACAGTGTAGAAGGATAATTTATAATATATGTGACATTTTCTGGCTTCGATATCGGGTTCTAGAAAACACTCTGTTTCGATTGAGCCATTGTACCTTGGTATTAGTATTTCAACCTAATTTACATTCCTTATTTGTTACTCAAAACATTATTGGTTTTGAGGAACGGGTCAAATTCCTGGGGGTAGGAGTGTCTGAGATATTGCCTAAATTCTATCCTAGTTTTTAAGTTTCTGGGCTTGGCGGGTAATTGGTTCCATAATGTGGTTATCTTATATATATAAGATTTTTTAAAATTCTCACAGTGAGGCTGGGGCACTTTTAGTTTTTTCCCCGTACTCAATCCCCTCAAACATACTTTCCTGTCGTCAATATTGTTATCACTTAATGTTCTTCTGAATGCTAGTTCCAGCATATGCCCTTCTCTTCTAGTGGATAGGGCACCATATTTACCGTCTCATGAATCTCCTTCGTGTTAGTGTACTTAGGGAGTTTCAAAATAATCTTAATTGCCGCATTCTGAAGAGATTGCAGCCGGTCTAAGTAAATTTGGGGTGCAGACTGGTAGAATAAGTCCCCATAGTCAATATGTGGGATTATAGTAGTCTTAAATATTAGTAGTAGGGTTTTGTGATCACAGATCCCATATAGCTTAGAGAGTGATTTAATTTTCGCCCTAATAATGTTAATTTTACGCTCTAGAAATACCTTAAAGTTCATCCTCGTATCTATTTCCACTCCCAGGAATTTGTAATATTCGACAGAGTCAATCTCGCGTCGATCAATATTATATCGTGTATTGTCAACTTTTTGTGGCCTTAAGCAAATGTTAAGGGATTTACATTTCTTAATGTTTAAGGATATCTTATTAGTCTTACACCATTCTACTACCTTGTCAAGATCATCTTGCAGTTCACAGATTTTACCGGATTTATTGACTCTCGTCCCATAAAGCACGGTGTCGTCTGCGAAGTGTTGGATTTGACTATTCTTGACGACCATATGAAGGTCGTTTATGTAAACTATAAATAGAAGTGGGCCTAGCGAGGTCCCCTGTGGCACTCCACAGGTAACCTCCTTGAATGAGGAGAGAGATCCATCAATGACAACCCTTTGCGACCTCTCGCTCAAATAATTTTTAATCCATTCTAAAGGTGAATTTTTTATGCCAAATGTTTGTAATTTTTCCAAAAGTAGTTCGTGATTTACAGTGTCAAAGTTCATCATATTTACTCATGGTTTGATTTATATAAGTTATGTTATCATTATGTAGCTTCTATGATATGTTGAGACAATAATCTGAAGTTCAATCAACATACAGACATCACAATGGTTTCATTATTGGATAAATGACCATCAGTAAGAAGCTGAGGGTTTATACACAAACAATGTAGGCCCAGACTGCTGGTTCTGTAGGTAGAGAGAGGTGGTGAGGTCCTCCGTACATGGTTCACTGGCTGATTTGGTTAGAACCTGAATTTAAACAAAATAAATCTCGCAAGATGCAAAGTTATTTAAGTTGCACCTGCAGTCACACCTCCTATTTGTTTGGGTGTGTGCAGCCCACCTGGTTGTTGGAGGCAGGCCATCTTTTGATTATAGTGAATGGTACAGCAGCAGCACATGAGCGCCACCTGGCTTAGCGCAGCACTGTACACCTCAGCATTAATGCCATCAATGTTTGGGAATTTGCTGGTAGTGGACTGTTTCGGGGCTCTTGTTATTGATAAGGGTTTAGTTTGGACACTGGTTGTATGGAAGAGAGCAGGTGGGGGAAGACACCCAGGCAAATATAGATGCTATGGGCGATGGCCAAGAAGTTGAACAGCTGAAGTTATGTGGTTGATATGGAACTTTTGACTCAACTCAAGAAATATATAAGATATAATGATTTATCATGAATCAACAAATGCTTCAATCAAGCAGCAAAATACCGAAGTTTGAGGTTGTGGTGTTTTCCTTTATAATAAATATTATGTTTTTATTTTTAATCACTGCCTTAGCTGGTTATAGCTCCAAGACTTTCAAGGCAGTTATTAATGTTTCCGATGCACTGACACATTATAGGTTCATGGCTTAAAGGTCATAAGTTGCAAATGATGGATTTTGAGATATCATCATATTTGAAAAGATGAGATCAAGTGGATCCCAATGTTGGTGAACATTAGAACATCTTATAAGTGCTTTTTTATGTTAGCCAGTTTAAGTTAAGGATATTTCTTGATGGAAAATCACTAGTAAAATAGTTTAATATACTCCTTAGAATAGGTTGAGATAGGTATAGACCAATCTACATTCTCCATATTTGGTACATCTATTCCTACTTCTGAGAGCACTAGACACACCAAAGATGAAAACATTGAATGCGAGGATAGCGTGTAAAAAATCACTTTGAGAAATATCAGTTTTGCGACTTCTGACTCATTTCCTTGTGACACATCACATGGTCACACATGTATATAGAGTGAGTGAGATTGGTTGGTTTACGCCCTTATCATTTAATATGGTTATATCAAGGGCGGGAGAGCTGAGAGGGAGGCAGTTTATGATCATACCCAGGAAATAGAGATAGCGAAGAAGGGAGAGAGAGACACAAGAGACAGAAAGGCACTTTATGATCATACCCAGGACCAACCACATGTATATATTATGAATATGCATTCGGAGTAGCAATAACCCCCTTAATTATTACTGACTCTACACAGTTACCCTATTCCCTACAGACCCCATGTCCCCGAGGTAAAGCACTACAGTAATCCCTGTCACGCTCCTGGGGATAAAAGTAAAAAGCAAAGACAAAAAAGTCTAAGTTGGGTGCTCGATAGCAGAGTGCGGGTTCTTTGTCACTTTGTATATTTTAATTAAGCCTTGTAAAGTTGTTGGTACCAAAGCTGTGTGGTAGGGGAGGGACAAAGGGATTACTGTAGTGGGGGATAAAGGGGAACTGGAGAAATTGTAACGTTGGGCTTCCACTAGAGGTTCTAAATCACAATCGGGAGTTATATATGTATGTACACAAAGCAATAGAAATCCTCAAATTGACTAACGTGGTGTGGTGTCACAGAAACATGAGTCATCAGTCGAGATATTATGATATTAGAAAAGATACCATGGTCTAAGTAGGTGGATTGAATGAAATCGTCTCGTTTTAAATGCGGCTATTGTATTAATATCGAATAGGTACTTCTATATATATGTGTTATGCATGAAAAGAAGTTAGCTATATTATTTATGGCTAATCACTAGTAAAAATAGCTATAGATACTCCTTAGCAAAACTCCTTAGCATAAATATATTCAATGTACAGCTTTGCAGTTTTGTACATGTCAACTTGGTACTAACTACACTAAACACCCCCAAAAAAAACAAGGGTCCCTGTGAGAAAAGCATTTGAAAAAAATAAATTTCTGCGATGTGTGACAGATCACAATTAATTATTTAAGGAATAATTTCCGAGGTTTTTTCTGCTCGCGGTGTCTATAGCGTCAGGGAAGTTCGAGGGCGAAGCCCGAGAACTTCACTGACGCTATAGACACCGCGAGCAGAAAAATCCGAGGAAATTATTGCTTTTAGAAGAGAATTGATGAGATTCCCTTGATTTGATGATATTCCCTTAATGTTAGAGCAAAAAAGATAGACAAACCTGCTTTATTCCGTCCAAAAACATCCAAAAACATCCAAAATAACAGGCAAAGACATGCGAGTCATCAGCCTTTCTATGAGACCGGAAGTGATTGCACTGCTTTAATCGGAACCTATATAATACCGCGACGGCTGACCGAATGAAGCTTCAGCCACAACAGCCAATCAGAGGAGCGTATTTGCTGATGTTTATGTACAGCCAGCCGGCCTGTTTTTGCAAGGTTCCGCTGCTTGCTATCCAAAGCATCGGACACCGCGTTAGTCGAAATCTAAATAATACCGCGACGGCTGGCCAAGTGAAGTGGGCGGGGCTTAGCGGAGAAACAGCCAATCAGAGGTGCGTATTCGCTAATGTTTATGTTCAGCCATCCGGCCTGTTTTCACAAGGTTCCGCTGCTTGCTATCCAAAGCATCGGACACTTCCGGTTCTCGAATGCCGTGTTGCGTGTCTCTAGGGACTTAAAAAAGAAATAAATAAAAGATTTGAATCGGTAGAAATGATTTAAATAGTGTTTGAGCCCGATAGCGAAGATTTAGTCGACGGGAATCGAGTAATAAATGAATGGCCAGTTCAGAAGCTATACGTGCTTACGTTTCGTAGACCGGAAGAGATGTGGAGATCCTTCGGCATACCCACTCATGTGCACGTTCACTTGGCGTTGCATTGTGTACGGTAGTCTATATAGCGCACGGAGGATTTCATTCGAAAGTGACCCGCAACTAGCAACTAGGCTTCTAAATTAGTTTCAAACACATACGCTAGATGTCAGCACAAACTTAGGGAGAAGTTGATCTATGGAGTTGATCTATGGAGACGAAAGAATTGATCTATGGAGACGGAAGTATTGATCTATGGAGACGGAAGTATTGATCTATGGGGAAGTCTTGATCTATGGAGACGGAAGTCTTGATCTATGGAGACGGAAGTCTTGATCTATGGAGACGGAAGTCTTGATACTGATCTATAGGGACTGTTACTGCTCTATAGGGAGTCTTGAGACTGAACTATAGGCTTGATACTGATCTATAGGGACGGTTTTATGGGGACGGAAGTGGTTTAGAGGGAATCTATAAAGAAAAAAAACCTCCCAGAATCTCATCAGATCGATTCTAAAATTCGCTAGTCACCAATTGGAGATAAAGGTAAATAATTGATTGTGGTTATTGATTCAAAGATATAATCTCGGCAATGTTTACTCAATGACCACTTGTGTTACAAACGTCAGAATCTGACTCAAATACTGTGAGGTCCTTATGTTGTTAAACGCTCTTTACAGTCTGTTGTATTTTATGGCCAATTCCACCAATTTGACAACATTTGGCCCCCAACCGTGAAAAGTGATAAAATGGGCTTAAATCGAATTAATTACCATTAATTTGATTTGTTTTTTGATTGGATGGTTCTACCAACCTGTGGAACCACATTTTTGGCATTTTATGGTCATATGAGGTAGCATTTTAATAATGAACTTTAAATTTGATATTTATTATTAATTACGAGTAATATCAGTCTATAAATATCAATACTTAGAATTTCCGACTAGGTTTTACATGCTTATTACAGGAAAATAGGGTGTTGAAGACTAACGACATATGTGAAGATTAACAACATCTAGGAGATCGGAAATGAACGAAATTTAATGCATGAACAAATCCACCATTTGGTCATCATTTGACCCTAAAATCCCTAAAAATTTTGTTTCTAAGTATTATAACAACTCGCATACATCCTTCATGAACACACAAGACAGGTATTTATATTTATAGTCAATTTAACAAGAAAACGAAGTGGGATAGATATTATATATGTGTATGAATATTCCAAACAAAATCTATTATAATGTGTATATAGGCAGGCTCAATAACCCTTGCCGCTGCCATTATCATTATCATTACCATTACTGGAATGGTTATTTGGCTATAACTTTCCTTCTAATGGGGATATTTTCCCAAACTAGAAATTGCTGTCACCCTTATGTCGAGGCCTATCAAGTACAAAATAGTTTATATATAACATTATGTGGATATTTGTTTTATTCATTTTTAATTTAAATCCTCATTTCATGTACAAATATGTACCATTATTCGACTTGCTATTTTTGGCATGTTTTTCATATTTGGGATCTGTTTTTCAACCCCCCTGTACAAGATTTACTAATAATCAGAATGGTTCCAAACTTGGCAGTTTAATGCACATATATATGAGGTTGATAGAAAATAAAAATAAACTGATTAATGTAAAAAATATTTTTTGGTACTAAGGGGGGTGCAATATGCCCAAATGTTGTCAAATTGGTGGAAATAGCCATATATGCATTAATTTAACACTTGGTTATAATTCTAAACCTGCATTATCAGCTATCACAACAAAGCCAATCTTACCAAATTGATACATTATTGCGACTTATAAGACTGAATTCATCGAAGTTCTGCTGCTGGTATATTTTTTTACAGGAATTTGAAGCAAAAGCAGTACAGCAAAATATGGCCATCGGTGAGCTATGATAATTTTTATTTAAATAAATCTTATTGGGTCAAGTTACAAATTCAAATGATAAATGAAGTCTTCATAAGAAAGGATTTGAGTGGGTTCTCCAAATACAAATGCGGACGTTTTAGAAGCCCTGTCGAAAAAAACAACTGGACAAAATCCTCCAAAATGTTGATCACATGATTTTAAGATGGTTTGTAATAGAATGAAACAAAAAGTAGAAAATGTACAGCTCTTGACATTTCTGTAAGTTGGGAAGGCAGCTTTATAAATGGGGATTTGTATGTGTCACTGTGTATGATGGGATAGATTCAGTTCAGGTCTGATATAAAAATATTTAGCAACATTTGTATGGAAACTGCAAGAATGTTTGCACCAATGCCACATGTTGTATAAAGGATCTATGAAAACTACATACACCATATATTTTCTGGATTTCTCTATATTTTCGGCAGTAACCTGACCATGTGAAAGATGGTGAAGGACACATGTACACCATATGGATATTGACTTTAGAGCACCGATAGGTATCCCATGCTGAACATGATAGGCTTAAATCAAATTTACAGTGTACCATAAGTCCCATAACACCATGTGAATCAAATTCACGATGACACACATACAAGTCGCCTATTGTATAAGTGTTAAACAACTTGTGGGTCAATGTGAACAAGTAATGGCAACTGATACATTATGAACCCGGATAATAATCACATTAGTTATATTCATGACTGAAAAATGTTCCATTTTAGAATAACAAAGGCATATGTAATGAATTAGTTAACTGACTGAATGAAATGTTATTCTCTGACGCAAATCTGTATTGCATTGAGATTTACTGCAAGTAAACACATTGGTAACACATCACCCGCCTATTCGCAATCCCACAATACATAGCACACTTCCTCCCAGCAAATATAAATAACCCCAACCTTCCATTATCCCCCACACTTCTTCAACTCACATCTATATTACGCGTCCATTCCCATCGACCGACCGACCGACCGACCAACCCACTCCTATACCATTTTATATTCCTATTTTTCTGTATCAAAGTAATCAAATCGGGTTCTATTATATATATAATATATTCACCCACATTTACAATTTAAAATCTATTTTTCACCCTAAAATAAAATGTTATACCAATTATTTTATCATGATAGTTAATATTATAATAATCAGTTTACTCATAACAAATCCGATCAATCAAGTTATATCAGAAATGGATTCATTCTTCTACCAAAGCAGTCCTTCCCGAAAGATCCAAAATGAGGATAAAAGTAGATATATAATCATAAGAATCATTACATATCGGTACCATACGTACAGATAGCGTAATTACCTTTTAAAAGATTAGTACAGATCATCGAAAATACACAATCATTGATTCAAATACATGTATATCGCACTGGTATTGTAAGTCCGCTTTGATACATGATAACTACAAATCATTTAATCACCTTTAGAGGTATTCATAATATGTAAAACAAAAAAACTAACTAACTTGCCCAACTTGACTAACTTGAGGAAATGTTTATTCAAAGGTCTCTTCCCTGTCACAAACACTCTCCAGTATATATATCCTGGGAGAAGGCCAATTGTCTTTCATTACCATAGGCTGCCTATGGAACCAATATGGACTTCAAATCTCGATCAAATCTCCTAAAGTCTCATGAGACGATACTAGCTTGGTGTAGCATCTACTTGGTGAATAGGGCAGTTCCTCTGCCTGATTCCGTTCACTGCCTATTGACGATTACTGATGCGTTGAAAGAAAATGAGTCACAACTCGCAACAAAATTATATTTTTCAAACACCTTGCTCAGAATATTCTTATCTTTGGGGTGTTTAGCGCTGCTAGTAGCATGAATACATCTACAGAACCTCAGGGCTGTATATTGAATATATTTATGCGTATTTGAGATTAGCGTATTTGAGATTAACCTTAGGAGTATACTTTACTAGAGATTGACCATAAATGATGTCACTAACTTCCCTTTTTCATGCATAACACACATAGAAATAGTTATTGGATGTCCCTATATCTACCATCATTGGTATCATTCCAATATGATGATATCTCACGCATACATGACTAACTTGAGATGGACCCATTCTTCTGTGACACATCATGTTTGCCTTGTCAATGCGTCTTCCACTATATTGCAAACATAAGTGAACATCATGTCAGATGCTCTTGTGAACATGGCACGTGAGGATGCACTAGAACTTGTGAATGAAGATTGGATTCGATCATATGTTCACCCCTGCCTCCTCTACTTGTCTGAACAGAAGTAGCCTGAAAATGCATAATTGGCGGTTCTCCACACATAGATAGACTTAAATTTTGCTCAATTAGACTGGAAATAATGATATATACCAAGTATATAAATGCTCCCGGCATGGCATTGCCTTGAGTAAAAGTGGTTGTCTGTTTATGTTGGGCTGAATTTTGAACCTGATTTCTTTTTTAAATCTGGCTTATTTGAGAGGATTGATGAAGGCGAATTGTGCATTCTCTTGCAACCTCAAGGACAGTGACAAGGAGATGAGATAATATAATAAATCCAATTCCAACTGAATTCAACTATTGTAAAGAGTCCCTTTAAACGGAGGGAAAGCCTCGCGCTTCCAACCTGGCAAAGTGCCATTATAATTCCAGTAAGACCGCAGAATGTCATTATAGTCAGTAGGCCTCCAATCACTGATATACCATTCAAATCTGATCTGAGGGTTTGGGCCTAGACTGTATTATAGTTTATTTCATTTTTCAATCTAGAGTGATTCAATATTATACCCCAACAGACCCAAGTGTGTTCATTACAATTGCCCTATAGGGATGACGAGTAACAAGACCAGCTAGTTCGGGCTATATCCCATATCACTTCTAGCCTGTTACCATGGTAACCAATCCATCCCAAACAAAATGCGCATGCGCAATGGATCTTCATCTAATTTCCCCCGCCACCGCTAGGGCGGAAAAGGGAAATGCTTGTTTTTGATGGCGTTTCCTCGCCACGCTAGATGAACATGGGCAGATATGGCACGCAGGAATGGGACAAAAATTGTTGTGGCTTCAATCCCATGTCAATAGCTCACAAGATTCATTCTGGCTTCACATGTAATGTGGGTAGACTCGAATTAGGGCTTTATAAATAGTATTGACTGTAGGTTGATTGAGTAAACATTTGAACCGTTGATAGATTGGTTAGGGGTGTCGTCGAATGTATGAGTACATTTAGGGGATAGGGATATGAATTGTCCAATTGTAATCATTTTAAAGCTGCACTCTCAATTAATTATGTATACTCCTATGTAATTAGCATAAGCGTAAGCATTAAAAGTAGGCTACTAGCGGTAGCATAGATAAATAGCTAGACACAGCAGTGGCCAGAAAACTAACGCAATTCGTATCTGAATTAAACCTGTGAGCCTACATCACAATTGTGTTTCCCTGTATATAACATGTTTTACTATTTGTTCCATTCTTTTCCAACCCATCTAAAAGTCATTGGATCAAAACTTTGGAGGATTGAGTCGAGTTTGTATTCGGGGGACCGGCCCTAATTCAAAATAAAAAATAAATAAAAAAGATATAAGCACTATTTCTTGATGGTCACTCACTATAGTACAATATTATATAAAGATACTTCCTATGATAACCTCAGATATACGCATAGTTTTATCCAATACAAAGTCTTGACATTTGATGCATCTATTTATACTGATAACAGCGCTACGCACCCCACAAAATGGTAACATTCTGAGCAAGATTTCTTGTGGAAAAAAACGTTTGAAAAGTATAATGTTATTAAAACTTTGTTAAGAATGTTCCAACAAAAGTATCTCATGAAAAATTCGCTTTGGAAAATACTAATTTTGCAACTTGTGACTCATTTCTCTGGACACACCACATCGTTATCTACCACTTCATACTCATTAAGTATAAGATGATTCTAAGTAATAAACTTTATTCCTTATCATTAAGTTGTACATCTGGATCCTCTATTAAGTATAAAGATAATGAGCCTCTGTTAGCATAACGAAACGATGAGCAAGGTTTGCCACGGCTCACTGGCCGAAGCCATTGCTGTTTGCAAAGTTACTTGTGGCCAGAGAAACGTGTTTAGTTAAATTTGGGCAGTAGTATAGGAAAAGGTGTATTGGCTCCAGGCCGCCTGCATGAAGTTAGGCTGCTCTTTTGGCTTATTGTGACTTCTGATACAGATTTGTATTGTCTTTAATGTCTCAAATTAATTTAAGATATCATGTCCAATTCAAACACCCTTGCATTTTTCGATGAAAATATTGCTAAATAATTGTATATCACATTTGACTTGGGTTCATCCCAGCATGCACTGTAATATGCATGCGCAGTGAGACATGCAAATCCCCTATTGATGGGTTGAACATGGAATGGTTGATATATTGCTTAACGTTTCATGTAGTTATACACAAATGTCAATCACTCCTTTGAAAGTCGTGGGGCTATATCGACTTAAGGCGTAGACTAAACGGATTAATAACCTCCATCTAGGGGCTACTGGCGGAAGTTTTGTGTACACTCCACATTGTACACCAATCATACTACCAACAATCGCTCAAGGTCGATTATTAATCCCATATTAAATAGAAGTTTAATCCACGGGAAATGTAAAGAGAGGAAGCGCTATTTACAAGGTTTATGATATGATGATATATGACTTTAAATGTGTTAGTGTATAATAGAACAAACTAAGTTCTTCTTTTCAGATAGAGAGGTGAAGCATGAAAACATTCGTGTGGAATATTGCGATTTTGCATGTGAATGTACTTAGATATTATTATTGGCCTTTAATTGGATAAAACAAATAAAAATATTGGACTCATTGCTGTACATCCAATGCAACATTCACACCCCATCAACCAACTTGTTGGTTGACCTGTATATATATCCAATCCGTTGATGTATACAACCCAGATAGGGCTGTTTCAAATAAATAGGTTAATGTATTGTAAATTGACCTGACTTGGTCCCAGAATTGGGGGTGTAAAGCAGATATTAACGCTTGACAGGAGTTACTGGTGTCGTAAAGTAAACCATTTCGTAAAGGATAAGGATGATTGCACTGGGTTAAGTAGCAAGGGAAGTCACTAGACATGAGTAGTGTCTTCATAAAGCCTGTATCCACTAAACCTGATATTTTCATCCGACTGATTCCAAACCGATATAGAAAAACGTACCCCAATTGTGTCTGATCCATTATCATAGGATCAGATCAAAATTTATCTAGCCATGTGATAATATGATTCTGTTGATATATGTTATACATTATTAGATGCCAATCTAATGCCGTCTGAATAACCTGATGGTCATCCAATATAAGCTGGATTGGTAACATTGATCACAAACTGAATATTTTCTACTTTTCCTCTGATTAAAGGATTTTTTTCCCGACAAATCTGAAAGTCATGAGAGCAAACAATTGTAGGATGCCGCCCTTTATATAGAAAACCTGCAAAATACTGATAGCTTAGCTCCTGTATGTCATGTCAAACATTGATTAGTGTGGTATGTTGGTATTTTTTGTAATAGCTGATAGGCTTTGCTTGGTGAAACAGGGGCTAAAGTTACAAACTGTGTTTCCTTGTTACCAGAAACTTTGTTTTCACTGATGTCTCAAAGGTTTCGAACAGCGGAGCATGAAACACCTGATTGACACAGCTTGAACAACAAAGACTAAATGTTGGTGTTTCCAATAAGGAAACCTTTCAGAATTTAACAGGTGCAATATTAGCTTTGTTAGCCCTATACCTATACAGGGCTTTGAATAGGGCTTGATTTGAACAGTGCAGTTAGGTTTGCGGTAGTTTGTGGAGAGTTGTAGAAGTTTCTAACAACTCACTATGACAATAAAATCAAAGATTATTACCTTATGTCTCTACTTGTTACCTTGCAATACTAGATGTCAAGAATTAAAGCCGAAACACTATTTAGGAAACTCTAAAATTTTTTACATAATTATATGATATATATACAGTGAGATTGTTTGGATATTCATATTAGTATATATACACATTATAAAAAAGGCTTAATTCACCCAAGAGACCCCTAATTTGTGAGTGCAAATCTCTCCCTGCAGCTCAGAAACTGGACGCCGTAAGCGTAATAATGGCGGCGACGGCGGTAATTTTTAACACTTTCACTCCTCTCCCCTGCCTCACCCTAACCCTCAGTAGCTTTAACACCTTTCCCTGCATTTGTCAATGGCAGATATGTTCCCAGCCTAACCTTTTTATAAAGAGCATCATTCATTTACTTATGAATATGGCTCAAATCAATTGAGGAAAAATAGGAGTGTGTCCATTCAGGCACTGCGGGCTATTGTTTATGTTGTGGGTATGAGGGTATGTGACGTCACTCCCAGTCACGTGACTTATAGCAATGGCGGCATCCATACAAGTTGTCTGCTATAATTAATTCCATGTAAAATTGCTCCCCACTTCTTTAATATGTGAGAATTACATAAAAAACATATGAGAGATTGTTGGATACGATTTCCCAGCCCAGAAAATGTATGCATGATTTCCTATGAAGTTTCGGCTTTAAGCAACTGCAGGCAGAGTTTTCAGCTGCTTCACCCCAGAAAACCTGCGAGGTAGCCATTTTGTGAAAGGGTTACAATGTGCTCCATAAGTAAGCACAGTGCAGTTGTAGCCGCGCACCATTTTTTAGCTCATTTACATACTTTTTGGCATGCCCACTGAGGCATCAACAAGTCGTAGCACCATGTTTCAATATCGAAGAGATTCTGGAACAGATTTTCCGCTAATAAACCTAGCAGTTCTCTGTGTATTTTGCACATCCTCTCCCAGGAATGCACTGTAAGCATTACAGGATGTTATAGGTTTAAGGACACATATTGTCATAGGCATTGTTTGAGTATTTTCTCTGGAGAAACTAAAGAACTTCGAACTGCTCCGTTTTTACCGAATCGTACTGTCAACCCTACTTTCAATAGTAAATATTGGGTTGATGTGTTGGCTAGTGCAATATATAAGATTCATTTCAAATTGATTGATGAATTTAGGGCTCAACTTCCATAAGTTACTTAATGTGGCTTTCAGATGTTCAATGTTGTGGTCAAAACTCTCTCCTTTATATTGAACTGTATTTTAAACCTACTTTCTTTCTGTTTGTTTGTGTAAGAAATTCATTTTAGTGGGTTAATGATAGTGGCTTGTACATTTTGTGACGACCTGCCTCAGTTGTTGATAAGCTGGTATTTGTCAAACGCAGTCAGGGGGAATGCCACACCCTCATTTTCAAATCTCTTAATTTCTCATGTCTCCAGTTCTAAATTCAACACAGAAAGGAACATTATTGATATTCGATATAATTGGACTGCCTGCATACTGACAAACCACCATGGACACATAAAGCTAGATTTACGTGCTATCTAGGTCAACACATAAACACAAAAAAACAAATCAGAGATTGGGCTAAACCACAGACTTGTAATGAGGTCCATCTCATAGGGCGCGTAAGTAGTCCACCGCGGCGATCTTTGGAGTCACGCAACTGTAGCAGTTTCATGACGTCATGTGGACATGTTGCGCGAAAGTCCCATAGCCCCAACGTTACCGTGATATTAAATCTCTGTTCTTTCAACGATCATATAGTTTTAAGTCTTCTAACTCACATATATCAATCTTTAGAGGCAAACGATTTCAACTATAGCCTCCATAATCATTAAACCTTTACCGGGGCGATGTACAGAGTGATTATTTATTGCCCCAATGCTAACTCTATGGAGATTGTTTACTTCCGGTCCACACATCGGTACAACTACGCGACTAATTTTTGTTAATTCGCGCCCCGCCGCCATGACACTTACGCAGCCTATTACAAGTCCGTGGCTAAACGTATTTATACTTGAACTTGCGATTAACATTCACTGTGGCCATTAAGTGTTCAACAGAACCTGACATTACTGTAGCAGGTCAGCCTAGTCCTATACATAACTAATTGTGATGCGTTTACTTGCTAGGGGTAAAGATAAATTAAATTAAGACAACTTGTATATAACAGTTTTGGCAGCCATTTTACAAGTGACAGCCCCCAAATAAGTGCAATATTTGATTTGATTTGATAAACATTTATTTAGCAGTCAGGGGACATTTCTCCCCTATGGGCATTTGAGTGCAATCATTGCACTCATTATTGCGTTCACATAGCGCAATGATTGTGCAATGTGACCGCAATGGGTGTAACCACTTATTGCGCTATGTGAACGCAATAGCCATTGCGCAATGAAAACGCTATGTGACTGCAATAGAACGGGCTTTTTTTGCACTCAGAAATCTATTTTTAGCGGAGCGGGAGCGTCGTGGGCCAGGTTTCAGGGGGGGACGGGGGAGGTCAATTTCGTGCGGGGGGCGGCAGGGTGAAAACGGAAAATATTAGCTTTAATTATGGTTCGTTTATTGCTGATATTAGAGGGCAATAACTGTACTATGCTCTATGAAAAAGATGCGTTATTGTCGGTGTAATTGAAGTAAGAGAAGACAAAATGGTTACATAGTGTACAGTTCACCTATTTATTGTTCATTTCAAAGACCAGTCACATATGGGTCAGATCGCCAGCAAATGTACAATTGACAGCTCTACACATTTAGTCAAAGGTGCTAAATTAGGCTGGAAAATGATAGATACCAAGAATATCTGAGTATATGTTGTATTATAATTGTGAGGTTCAAAAATATCTGTTCTTCTATGTTAAACTGTATTTTGAAGCTCATTTTTGTTTGAAATTTGGATTGTTTGAGAGGTTTCTGGAGGCGAATTGTACATTTTCTGGCGATCTGACCCATATATTCAATTCACAATTCAATCCACAATATATCATATTATACATAAATACTTTATGAAATTTAAAATATTCCAGTTGTTGATTTAACAGAAAATATTTTCAAAATTCTTTTTGTCGCACACAAACGATATTTTACATACAACACTAACATATAATAGAAAAATTATTCCTGTTAATCTGTTGTACCAATACACACCTATAATATACAAAATACAACCATTCTTATAGAACACAATAATATCATAAGTAATACTGCTTGATATAGGCACCAGCTTTGGACGACACATCATATTTGTCAAGAATCATGATCAATAATGACACATAACCTTGGATAATAAATATAAGGAGGAGGGGAGAGGAGGGGCGAGATGAGATGGGTGTGTGAGAGGGGTTCAGTGGAGGAGGGGAGGGGCGAGATGAGGTGAGTGTATAAAAGGGGGCGAGTGGAGGAGGGTAGGGATGAGATGGGGGGAGTGTGTATGAGAAGGGGGGGGGGGGGGGAACGGAGGAGGGAAGGGGAGGGGCAAGATGAGATGGGTATATGAGAGGGGTTGAGTGGAGGGAGTGCGGGCAGAGGCTAGATGGGGTAAGGATATGAGGGTGGTTGAGTGGAGAGGAGGGGCAAGATGGGGTGAGGGTATAAGAAGAGGTGAGTGGAGGAGGGGAGGGGAGGGGCGATATGGGGTAAGTGTATGACAGGGATTGAGTGGCGGAGGGGAGGGGAGGGGCGAGATGGTTTGAAGGTATGAGAGGGGTTGAGTGGAGGGGAGGGGTGAGATGCAGTGAGGTTATGAGAGCGGGTGAGTGGAGGTGGAGAGGAGTAAGATAGGGTGAGGGTATTTACTATCACATGTATCCAATTGAAACCATTATTTCATTTATTTACACTCATTATGTACAATAAACGGGTCAGATCTCGTGGCCAGCAAGGGATATACGTATACATTACCAACCAAAGAAAAAAATATTTCATATGAGGTGAATAAATAGCCTTTAGATTATTATAGGCTAGTCTTTCGTCATATCATTTCAAGTGGATTAACAATTGTTAAAAAATTGATTCTGCTCAAAAAATCATTTGGAAAATCATCTTGAGTCACATTGAAGACATTTATCAAAATTTGCTAGGTGGTGTCATCATCGTTTTAATCAGTCCTATACCCTCTGTACAATGATAGATTCATCAGCATAGTAGTTGCTCCGTCGGGTATCTTGTTTTATTATGACACCATCCACTGACATCCTAAATCGTATTGTTGTTTAGCGCCAACCTGAAGCGCCCCTGAAATAATAACAAATGCACATTATTATATTATTCACTTACACATGACATGCACATATTCAAATCTGGTATGACCAGTTGGTGAACATACTGTTATTATTACTGGCAATCTTCAAATGAGGAATGATTATACATTCAGAAATAATTGATGAGACTATATGACTACGGCACAGGCACTGACTAGACAATTGCTATTAAGGACAATCTAAGTCATTTCCATCCAACATTTAATACACTCACCGAATATATAATGTGCAGCTAGTCATTCTTGAACTTTCCGGTCCTTCCCCAGATGTTATATGTTTGGTCATTCTGCTGTAATTCAATATAATAAATAGGTAAGTAAATATAAAATATTGTACAAGCATGCAGAAAACTTGATAGCATCGTTTCCATGCAACACAATACAAGGCTTGGGATTGATTGATAGCTTCATTGAAATAGGGATAACTTTTTTGCCGTGATTCTGACATAATACTACCCAGTGTGCGAAACGGGGATAAAATCACTAAGTCACCTGCCCTCCATGGTGGGTGAAGGAAAGAGAGCTATAGAAATGTATAGAGGGTCAGAGGGAGAGATAGAAAAAGAGAGAGAGAGAGAGAGATAGATGGGGTGTGAGGGACAGACGGAAGGGGATAGTGAGACGGAGAGACCTAGACGTTTTGTGAGAAAAGTGAAGAAAGTATAATCATGACAAGAACCAAACATAATATTCAAGTGGATTTTAGTAGAATAATTGCCAGCATTATAGTTTCTGTTAACCACTTACAGAAAAAAACATCTCAAGCACAATACTGACAAGCATGTATCTGTTCAAAAATCTGTATAATAATTAGTTTCATACATATTCAAATACATTGTTTTGCATGTATATCAATCCGTGCATCTTTCAGGGTACTTTATTAAATGTTAACTCACCTTAGCTTGTATTATTAGGCTGTTGCGGTTTTCACTATAGAACTCAGTCAATATACAGTGGTTGTCTTGTACCCAGCTCCTCCATTGCTTCCATCAATAATTTCAGGGCTTTGTTGCACAATGGATTTCCACGAACGTGCAGCCAAAGAGTTAAATCGTGGTAGATCTTTGGTTAAGAACAAGCAGGATTAGGAACGATCATGCTCTGTTGCACAAGGACCCGTTCTAAGTCTGCACGTTCTCAAGTTGCACACTCTTGCCCGTACGTGTACATGCAATACGGTAATAAGCACCAGGTAACCAGTAGACGCAAGAGGAATTCCTTTTCATGACATCACTAGACTAGGAGTTTTCCAACCCAATTCTCTAATTATATAACATTTGCCTATGAATAGACCCTTCAATCACTGTCCCTGACTGCTGTCGTAAATATTCATCATTGATCACTCTAGGTGCATAGTTGATCTTGACTGATTTAGGACCAACCTGCCCTCCTGCCCTCCTGTCTTCCCACCCTCCCTTCCTCTGAGGACTAGTAAAGATTACCAACGAGTAGCCGTTGCACAATAAATTCGTGGGTTCACGTTCGTACATACTCGTGAGAACATAGACAAATATCTGGGTAAAAATGGTGTTGCACAAGCCAGATTACGAGCAGACTTAGGACAGCCCTAAGGGCCGTCCTAAGTCTGTTCGTTGCTATTATGGGCATACATATGAATAAAGTATTAATTAATTCCCACACATCAATGAATAAAAACAATAATGCATGTGTTTTCACATTGATTTTCCATTTTTTTTAAACATTTAGCTATTCGTGGATATGAAGCTTGCTCGTTGCTATTCACTCCTGTTCGTTTGTCTCTGTTCCCATGGCCTAATGTGCCTATGCTATCTTACCTTCCCCTCCCCTCCCCTCTAACATACATGTGAAAACATTCGTGTACAGATAAGGGAATTTTAGTTAATTAAACTGCTAAGATTGGGAAGCTCTAGAGACAGTGGTCTAAAAGGTAATTTAAGTGGGTGTTGCCACTGCTGCCCCCCCCCCCCCCCCGCCACACACACACACACCCCACACACCTACAAGAAAAATATTCAAAATATATTTCAATGCTAAGAGGACCTATTGTCTACAATGGACCACTTGCACCCATAATAGTACACACCAGTCACACATGTCCACCATATACCGAGTGCCTGTGTTGCAAACCATGCATACGTCATGTGTGTGAGTGACTGGGGAGGGGGGTGAGTGTATGTGTGTGTGAGTGTATGTGTGAGTGTATGTGTGATATATTTGTGCAAATTAAATCAATTCTTCCTGGCTAAAGGTTGGAATACACATGGGTTGTGATGTCATAAGGTGGAATTCCTCTGGATTATACTGGTTACCTATTCCTATTGTGTATGAAGGTACAATGAAGAGTATGATGCCTAAGAACGTGTAGGAGTATGAAAGATTAGGATCAGCCCTTGTGCAACAAAGCCTGCTTTTTTCTACTCTTAAGTGTTCTTATACAAAGATCAACCACGATTTAAGTCCTTGGCTGCACGTTCGTGGATAAAACATTGTCTATTTCAACCTTTAAACCATGAAATGTCTTTGTTGGGTCATTGACTGCCTCTAATCATTCTATTAATAGTGCTTGAACTGGCAATTCAATCCAACAAAATATTCAAACCAACCAGGCTATGTCTATTTCTCACGAGTATGCACGAACGAGAACCCACAAATTAGTTGTGCAACAGATTCTCGTAGGTTTGCCAAAGAACGAACGCGATTGGGTAAGATTAAGAACGATCTAGGCATTGAAACATTTTACGAACGAACAGCAAAGATTGGGTAACGAGCTGCGTTGTGCAACAAAGCCCAGATCTGATAGCGAAAGATACAAAAACACAGTTAATACATATATGTCATTAAACATATCTTCAGACAATCTGAAGAATTATTATTATGAAAGTTAAATTGATTTGTTATCGTTTATATAATTATAATATTAGTTATATATCGATGTATCTCTCTCTAGGAAGTTGAGGGTCAATACTCGTTCTTCAATTTATAATTATTAACAATTTTCACTATAACTTGCCGTTAATCGATTCTACTACTAATCACATTTCAGTGATTTTACAGATTATGTTGAAAAAAAAATCTTGATAAAATTACTTAATTTTTATTGGTGATGCTTAGGGGTAGCTAAATGTTTCAAATCATATTGTAGCCAAATGCGACACCAATGAGTTCCCTTCATTGCATTCATAAAGTAGCTCCTATGCTAAGGCTGTGATAATCTCAATGAAACAATTAAGGTCGTCATGAGGTGAAAACAGTAATTTTTCGATTTGAATAGCCTAATTTTACTTTATATATGATTTCGAATGGATTAACAACTAGAAGAATAGATTCAGCTCGGAAAACCTGTTTTCTGTAATCTCATTAAAATATCATATTATTTCATACCATTTTATTTACTGTTTCTGGATGCTAAATCCTAAAAATACAAAATATTTTACCCTTGGAGCCTATGGAGAAATCAGAATCCACCGAACAATTTAATAAATACACAATGTCATTACTATCGGAGTTCACAACCAGCTAAAGAGACCTATATTTAATGATATCTAACCATTTTAAAATGTGAAGGAAACATATCCTTGTCATGCTGTTCCAGCAATTTGCTCTAAACTCTATAGGATAGGCTATTTTAATATGGCCGACCTGAAGCGAATTTGGAACAAAAAAGCAGAAAGCATAATTAGTTTAGACCTACAGCTGAGTTTGTCATCCAATTAAACTTTAAAATCGATCAGACCTAAGAAATAAAATATTCAATACATTTTCAATACAAAATATTTTAATCTTGGAGAAGTAATATAACCAAATAATCAATCTAGTTAAACACAACATCTTATAGAAGCCATTTTGAGAATTATACGACTACGACGATTACTTATAAGTTTGTTCTTTATCAACGATGTCTGGGCCTACTTCTCTACCAAGCTCCACCCTGCTATGCGCTAAAAAGTTGTGCAGTGTTTCACGGGACCAACAGCAGTGCTGCCCGGTAGAGGTGGCCATGACTGGCCGTAGACGGACCCCGGGAAACGGACATGCCGTAATAGAAATTTAAAACTTTAATAGAACCTGAATTGTTGGATACTTGGTCATGATGAAATATCTATGGTTAGCATTTTCAAATATTGTCAGGTTTCAGCATTTAATATTCGCCACATTGACCATCGTTGGTCATTGCCATGGCGAGTGTGTGTCGGTGACTAAACACTGTGTAATAGGCCTACACACATACACCTCTGTTTGGCCGCCATATTGGAATAACAAGCAGTACAACATATAATTAGGCTAATTAACGATAAATTAGAGCTGTAGTTAATGAGTGATGCATATAAATGAGCCTGATAACCCCTTTCATGTTATTGAATAACAGTAGTGCTTACCTGGAGAGTTTTGGGGAGAAATTATGACTTGTAGAGCTGTACCAAACTGCAGGTAGGCTAACAAGCGCCGAATAAACAAAGCTTAGGACAAACAAAAGATTGGTATGGTAGCTGTTACACTAGGTGGCACTGCAGGCAGCGCTGTCTAGGCCATAGACATTAGGGATATTCTTAGAACGCCACTGTTTAATTAAAAATTAATTAATTAGAGAACTGTATTAATTACAATGATATTTAGCAACTTATACCCTGCTTTGTCTTCAATGAAGGAAATTGAACAGCCAAATATATTTCATACAAGTCGATACAAAATTGAATGTGAATTTTGAATATGTCATTCTACACAGAATTACGCTTCATTTGACATCAAGACTGTCCTAATCCCATTTTTGTTATGGTCGGTGCGGGGAAAAAAAAATAAAAATAACCCATTCAAACACCCCCTTTAAAAAAATCAGCATAGGCCTAACAGATCTTTGCGAATTTTGGATAGGCCTATGTTAGCCTATGCTACTCAGTATTCTGCTTCATTTGACACCAAGACCGGCATTCTCCGATTGTTTTCAGTTTAGGTGCACCGAATTTTGTTTATTGAAATAGGCCTAACTACTTTAAAACATTTAAACGCATATAGGCTAATACATTTTCCCCAAAGCGGATTTTTGCGGATTTTGGATAGGCCTATGTTATTCTACACAGAATTAGGCCTAGGCTACTTTTTTCTGAGTAGGACCTATTTTTCACATTCAGGGACTGGACTATAGGCATAGGCCTATGATACGTATGGAATATCTCCAAGGTATCGGGTAGCTTGCAGTAGAGTATTTGGAGATATTATATAATAGTAATCGAAGGAGAGTCTAGGCTAGGTAGGATAGCCTAACTCTATGAATAATGTGCCTGTCGTTAAAAAAAACAGGAATGATTTTAACAGTTTATGATTTTAGTGTTTAGAATACTTTATGGGATAGCCTATGACCGATTTCCATAAGAATTTGTAAAAACTGGTCATGTCTAGAAAGTAACGTTATATCCTAGTTGAATAAACGTTAAGAATCGGTAGGCCTATTAGCCTACTGCGACAAACTTCAATTTTACTCGGGCGATTTTTTTTAACAAAATTTGATTGGACAAAGTTTCACATGCGTGATAATTCTCATTTGCCAAGTAAGATATTGTGATCATACTATACAGCTAGAGAGAATAACAATACATTTGTATGTTAATCAAATTACGTTAAGATATATATAGGCCCTAGCCTAGTTTTATATAGGCTAAGTACGGTACTTAATTTTGCGGTTTAGTCAGCGGTGGGGATTGTAAAACAGTTCTTTTATGTTTTATATATGCATATAGAAACATTGGTGTTTAGAATGGAATGTGGTGCCCATGTTTTTTTTTAATATGTTACCCCATATAATACACATATTAGGCTACCCCTTAATAATACCCATATTACCCCTTATGGTACATATTGCCCTTATGGTGACACTAAATCCACTATTAAACTATGATGAAACAACATACACAGCTGTAGATGCAGAGGAGGATATTAGGTGCCAGCATCAGAAATGCTTATTTCGGTCTAATATCTGAAGGTGCCCATATTCCCCACATGCCCATATTACCCAACTTTACCCTAAGAATAATCCATTGACGTCCATATCGGAACAATTTATAAAGGCTAAAATATGTTAACTAATATCTATAAATTATATAGGTCTATACATTTATATAGTTCGTTTTGACAAACAAATTAGCTTATGAACGTGTATTGTTGCTGTTTTGTTTGGTAGGCTATTTTAAGGAAAACTAGTTGGAAGAATAGCCCTAGGCTAGTAGCAAACAATGATAGATTTATAGCCCTAGTTTGGCCTTGCTGCACAGTTGTCTTGGGTGGTGTTTATTTCACTTGGGTTCATCAACATTCAATTGTTTCTATTTGGAAAGGCACATATATATTATCCGCCTTGAAAGGTGGAATTATTAGTTGTTCTATTTTCGTTAATAGGCCTAATTTAATGTTCGCACATACCCTTAACATGAGATAGCCTATAGCCAGTATAGGCTTGGTAGTGCTATATGCTCTAGATATGCAGGTGTTCGATGGTGCAGTGTGAAAGCCACTCTGCCCTTACAGTTAGCCTATTATGCAATAGGGAAACGGGCCGACATGCACCCGTTTTCTCTGTCGCACAAGCAGCCTATACCCGTAAAGGCATCGCATCTGTTTATTAATGGATGTGTACCATTTAAAACAACATGTAGAACTAGCCAGGTATTAATCTCTCCACCAATCGTCATCCTTTAGAATTTTTTTTAGGGTTGGCCAGGAACTTTCTTTCTCAAGATTTGTTAAATTTCTCGGTATGACAGTGGGGTTTTTTTAAATTAATACCTTCGGCCTGTCTATAGTTTCTCTTGGCATCTCCGGAATTAAAGCATCAATTTTTGAAAATTTGAACATAAGACCTTGCCGGGCTATGTCCCCTCTCTTTTTAACCCTATCAATATTTAAGGTAAGTTAATCACATCTCGTCAGTCGACATATTATCATTTGCATTTCATCAACATAACAGAATTCCATACTAAGATGAAGCGAACAGTTAAAGAAGATTGGAAATCGTTGCAATTTAGTATTTATTCAACTTTCTATATCCTATCAAATATAACATGTATTAATAAGTTAAAGTCTGTATTAAATAGAGCAGTACAACTTGTATATTATAAGGATTTTTATGTCATTTTAATGGAATTTGGGTCGGAAATGTTCTCGCCAGGATTTATTTACAGCATCGGGGCATCTCTCTCTCCCCCCCCCCCCCCATTGAGCTTTGGCAATTTGGGGTTCTGAAGGCATTATTTTATCACATTTTGACCTTTATTAAGTCTAGAATATTTATTTAGACATAAATTCATCGACCATTTCCAAGATGGCCGACTCATCGAGAATTTGCAATGGGTAATATTGCTGCATCAAAAAAATTGCAAATTCCAATGATTTAGACCAAAAATGGTCACTACATTTCTGCAACAGTCGGAATTCTTGTATAAAAAATTCAGCAATAATTTAATGGGAAAAGATCCTTTAGTTATCTAAATAATAAATGTAACTTGATGGTTGCCAATGCCAGTGCAATAGAATTACACTCCTATTGCACTCAACTAGAGACTTGACTGCAATAGGAGTGTAATTCTATTGCACTGGCATTGCATTGCACTCCATTGCACTCCATTGCACTCGTATTGCAGTCGCCATTGCACTCCATTGCACTCAGTGCCCATAGGGTCCTTATCTAACAGGAGGTTTTCAAGCCCCCATTCCGATCTTACAACACTTTTAAAGCAAGTGAACAATACCACCTTCGTCATTGACTGAAGGTGGCTCACTGCTTATTCTTCATTTTTTCTCCCACCCAATTTTTAGAGAAATTTTACATTGTTCATAATAATAAAGTAATTAAGTATTGTTCACTGAGCTAAGTTTTTATACTATTCAATAAAGTTGTCATCAATTCGAGCAGAGAGGAAACAACCTGAGGACCCTGGTTAGATATATTCATGAGGTCCTTACATCACATTACTGTGTGCTGTAATCTTCCCGACATTGAGTAATTTGAGATATTCAAGATAGTCTAATTGTAATGATATTGCATTCAGCTCAATTTTGACACTCTTTCCAAGATTGCATGTAATACATACATGTAATAGGAGTCCGGTGGGGAGTGTACACAATTTAAAACTTCTCAGCTATTTCGACAACAGAATCTTACCAAATTTAATAATATTATATATAGGAATGCAATTATCAATATTATGTTGCTGTTATAGGCTTTCGGCAGGGCTCGGAAATGTAAACGCACTCAATCCTGACTTTTAGATGGGTTGGAAAAGAATGTTTAAAAAAGTAGAAAAAGTTTAAAAAAGCTAGGTTTTAGGTTTTTGAAGGATACAAACTGAGAATGCAACTTTCATAGCCTTGAACACAGAACAGACAGGTTGTAAAATCTCAGGTCGAAACACAAATGTCAAGACTTTAAATGATGAATGGTGTGCGATAAGCAGAGGTTACACATTGTTTGCAAGTCTCCAGGTTTCGACATGCGATACTTGTTTTGTGGTAATGAATCATTTCCTGCATCAAAACTGCTCACCTTATTCAATGAATTGTTAGGAGGGACTCAATATTTATCGCTGCAAACTTCTTTTGTTTCTGCTGATGTTTGCTGATGGGATAATCTTTTGTATGTCAATGGATCTCTGTCTTGAGAAGTACAACAATATTTGGTGCATTTGTGTTTTGATTTGGGTTAGCCAATGTCCATAATAGTTATAAATGAGACGGTGGGGCGAAGCTGCTTGGTGATCATGGAGAGTGATATGTAGAGAGCAAGCTTTAAGTTAGATGATGCTCATGTATTCTGTTTAAATAAAGATATAAAAAAAATGTAATCATAAGATCATAACATGTGATCCAAAGTTATCTATGTTCAACAAATCCTCCCCATAACAATAATAACAACAATACTACAATACAAATTCATATCTTCAATACTCCTTCTCAGAGTAGATGAAATAAGTTTTGTGGTATCTAATGATATAGTTTTAGACTCGCATCCTTTACTACCAGAATACAACCCCCAACTCCACCAATCCCGGGTTATGATGTGGCCCTCCAATAAGTTTTACCCTTCATGGTCAATTCTTGTACAATTTGAACGGATAAAACATCGGGCAGACAGATATAAATGCAAGAACAAATGCATATTGCAGATGCAATAAATTGTCCCTTTATTTCTCAATGACCTGCAAACTACCATTTCCATTCCAAATATGATACAAAATGTGACGTGGTATAGAAAATTGAGTCATAATTCGTACAAAAAGATTATTTTTCGAATATCATCACCACAAGAACTCTTTATAGGAATGTTTTCATTTTTTGACAATTTAGTATTCTTTGTAGTAGAAATACATGTACCAAATTCCAAGACTGTGTGCTTAATGTATTGATGTGTGTTGGAGGTCATCCTGAGCATCATATTTAGCTAATTTACTTATGCCTGACCATTCCGAAATTTCGCCTTTGTATGATGCATAAAATAATATATATTATTATACAGGCATTCAATACTGAGGCCCCGACAGCCGCACATTACTTGTAACGTGGTATTGGACTAGTACATTACCGGCGCGTTGTCATGGCGACCCAAGTTTGGTGGCGCAAGATTGCCGACGTAAGGTTGCCGACGCAAGTTTGCCGTGTGCGAGGGCTTTCTTTCTTCAACATTTCAACTGTTTCTAGTTATATTCCTCTTGTACGAACACCAGATATGGCAAATTATGTTAATGTATCTTTAATTAAGCATGTTTTGCATGCAAAACTAGGCATGTATAATAATCAACTTATAGGACTCGTTGCCGCACGGAGCGTAAATAAAGGACTCGACCTGCGGTCTCGTCCTTTATTTACGCTCCGTGCGGCAACGAGTCCTATAAGTGCTAAATATTGAAGTACTTATTAGACATCCTAATGTTTACCATCATTGGAATCTGCTTGATCTCATCTTTTCAAATACCAAATCAATTTTATGCGACTTGAGACTCATTTTACTGTAACACAACACAAATGGTGGGAGAAAGCCTTTAATTCTGTCCATTACCACTTCAAAGCCGTGAAAATGGCATAGAGTGGGAACATGTCTGTGGGCAACTCTAGGGTAGTTGTCTGTCACATGTGTAGTATAGGATTTATTACTTTCTAATGCCTGGAGCCACCAGTGGTACTTATACCTGTCCCATGGCAGGTAGGCCAGGATAGCATGAATCATACCTGGCACATATATACATGTTTCATGAAGCTTTGATTCACAATGTAGTTGCTGTCTGTCCACATTAAAGCTGTATTCTCAATTATTCTGAGAGAAGAGAACTTACAATATTTTGCTGCTATTATAATCTTATATACAAGAATTTGTAACAGCCATTGGTTAGCGATAGTAGCAAAGCCACCCAAAGGAGAGGTCTTTGGTATAAATGTAGACTTTTATGAAGCTCTGTACCGAAAACAATCTGAATACAATCTGATCATGTTGCACAAACAAACGAATTACTCCAGAATTTGTGTCGAATGACGCAGGAAAAAAATGTCCTTTTCTGCCAATCAGATTTCAGCTAATGTGCATAAATAGGGCAGACTATTGAGAACATAAACCTGAAAAGCGTGGTTGTTCCAACCTCTCTGTCGGACCATTTTTCGACCTTGAGTTTTGTTGGTAGAAAAAGTATACCGTTGAATCAAAAAGAGTATATATGGGTCAGAATGGGTCTGAGAACTCGGGCCAATGATTTTAAGAACGCATTGAGTGAGAATATTGGAGGATTAGAGGTTGACAATGTGAACAAATGTGAGAATGAAGTGTGGAATAATTTCCATGACAAAATAGTTGAGTGTAGGGAAAGGTTCTTTAAGAAGAAAAGAGTCAGGAAAAGATACAAGCACCAGTCCTACCTCAGGAGGTGAAGGAGAAAGTAAACGAAAAAAGATTAGCTTTTAGACGTGCGCACGAGACAAACGCAACGGAAGACTGGAGATTGGCGAGGGCCTGTCGTAAAGATCTTAGCAGATTAATTAACACCAAGAAAAGGAATTATCTGATTAATAGGGTCAATGCTCTTAGCGGCAACCCCAAAAAGTTTTGGGCTTCATTGTCGTCTATCTATGATTCAAAAAAGACAGTCTCGAACCAGTCATTGAATGAATTTAACACACCAGATGGTAAGAAAACCGGGCTGCAAGCGGTAGAATTTGCAAATAGCTTTTTCGCCAAAATTGGTAGTGAATTTAATAACAACGTTGTGCCAGTAGTAGTAGGAAATGTTGATACAATTTTCGATATTGAGCCAGACATCCAGGTTAATGAAGTTGTGAAGTTTGTAAACAGCTTTGATGTATATAAAAACTCAGGTTTCAAGGAAATTGACTCATGTGTCTTGAAAATGTCTTTATCGTCGTGTGCGGATTTTGTGACGACGCTGATAAATCGTATTATCCGGAGTGGGAACATCCCAAGTAGTTGGAAGATTGCACCGATCAAGCTACTTCCAAAGCAAGGTGATCTATGTGACATCAATAATGTACGAGCTATAACTATTGTCCCTGTCCTAAGTAAACTCCTTGAGAGAGTAATTTATGATCGTTTGTATAATTTCTTGGAAGCTACAGAGTACTTTTACGAAGGACAGTACGGCTTTAGGAAAAAGTTGTCAACTGATGATGCGGTGTATGACACCTTGGAGTTTGTATGTAAAAATGTTGATGAAGGGAAATCGGTGGCCGCGGTATATTTTGATATTTCCAAGGCGTTCAATTCCGTAAATCATACACTGCTACTTGGAAAATTGAGGAAATTGGGATTGGGCCAATTTTTAATGGGTGTATTGGAAAACTTCCTGGCAGAGAGAGGACAGTACTTATGCATGAACGATCTGGTGAGCAGGACTGAGTCCGTAAACAGTGGAGTGCCTCAGGGCTCACTGTTAGGACCTCTCCTGTTCTCCATTTTCATTAATGATATAAGGTCTTGTAATTTTCCAGGAAAACTCCTTTTATACGCTGACGACTCTGTTATTCTGATGGAGGGGCTCGATTCTGATACCCTGCACCGAGAGGCAAAGGCAGCTCTGATTTTATACGAAGGATGGTGTCAGACAAATTGTTTACGAATGAATGTTAAGAAAACAAAATACCAGTTGTTTGGTAGGAGAGCCGTAACGAATAATTTCAACCCCTTGGTGATGTCCGGATCCGTATTAGAGAGAGTGAAGTCGTTTAAATACCTTGGTGTAATTATTAATGAGAACCTCTCTTGTAAAGACCAGGTCGAGAAGCAAATTAGAACAGCTAGTTGGAAAATCGCTGAGATTAGAAGAAGACGCAAATTCATGAATGAGGACTTGTGTGGAATGATGTTGAAAACATATGTTCTCCCAGTATTAGAATTTGGGAACTTCCTCCAACTCTGTTCCGGGGCAAATCTAAAGAAAAGGTTGCAAAAAGTCTGGAATAGGGGCCTACGATTAGCTTACGGGCGGGATTTGTCAAACAATGAAATAACTGCTAGATCCGGTTTACTCCCACTCTATCAGCGAGCTGAAATTGCAACTCTGAAATTGTTTTTCAAGCTCAAACTGCGTTATGAACCGTTAGTGAACATAAATCACCAACTAAGGAACAGAGAGATGAGTAAGTTCAAAATTGAGAGGGCGCGAACCAAAAGATATAGAGGCAGTGTGTTTATCCGTGGCAAACGCTTATGGAACAGTCTGTCTATTGGTCTAAGAACAGAAGACAACATGTAATACACCAAATATTGATAACTCAGCAGAAATTGACAGATTTGTAATATGTCTAGTATGAAACAAATTGTCCCATTACGATGTTCTTTATGATATAGTAATAACTTTGACTCTTGTATAGTGGTTTCGGAGAGTAATCGATGGTATAAATTTTATTCTTTCTGTATAAATTTATGATCTCCCTAAGAGGTCCGTAGATCTAGATAATTAGTCAAGGCACCGTATGAAGTACGTCCATGGTGGACATTTACGTTTTTACATATGAACTACTGTTGTTAAATGTCTTTGGCCTGTAAGTGAATAAAAAAAAAAAAAAAAAAAAAAAAATGACGCCTGAAAAGCAAACCAAGCGACAGTTACATTTTTGGTGCATGTTCCTCTTTTTTTTCAGACCATAAAAAGATTATCATAAACGAGTATATGAGGCTTTAGTCAAGGTATTTCACATTATTTATGAACGTTTATTGGTTCTACACTTGTCATTTAATCTAACCTACATAATTGTCTACCTTGTTTCATTTAAGGCTTACATTTCATTGTTTATATTTCAGGACAACACTAACATCATGGACAGCTGATTAGACATTATCTAAACTACCGTTCTCAACAAAATTCTACTATCGCTCCCGCACAAACTCAAGGTGTGTTGTATTTACTCATGTTTGAGCCATCTGTTTGATGCAAAAAATGTTAATAGTAAGAATACCATGAGGGTGAACCGCCAGTTCATAAGTTAATTTCATAGTTAAGGCCCTCAGCCTCCTCAACCCCCTCAGCCCCCTCAGCCCCCTAGGTTCCCCCGCAGCCGTCTCAGGGCCCTCTGGCCTCTCACGTCCCCTCCCACCCCTTCACGCCCCCTCATGCCCCCTCATGCCCCCTCATGCCCCCTCACGCCCCCTCAGCCCCTCATCATGGCTCATGCCCCTTCAGGTCTCCTTCAGCCATTTTCATCCTCCTCAGCCCCCTCAGTCCCCGCAGGTCCCTTTCAGACCACTGGCTCCTGTGCCCGCCCCCGCCCCCGCCCTCCCCCCATCTACCCCCTGAGTGTTCCCTCCACCTCCTATATAAACTATATATATGCCTCTGTCCTCCTACTCTCACAGATCAATAGCATAGCCTAAGGGTACATATAACACAAACATGCCCTCCTCCTCAACCACTCATCTCACTTAGCACTGGGTCTATAGGAATGTTAGAGCACAGGTGGCATTCAGTCAGGCTCCATATCTACAAAGGCAAAAGCTTGTGATTCAAGGATTTAATTGATATTAGTTTCTTATTATTGATATCTATATAACTTATTTGACCATAAGTCAAACAAAAAGGAGGTGCTGCACTTCCGGTATGCACTAAGTCTCCCAGTCATTGTATATGTAGCAAAAAAAAGAATAGTCAAACCTTTACAATAATAATTTGAGATATAGACGATTTTAAATATCATACATGATGAAGTGAAGTCAAGCGATGAAGTGCTCTTGACCGATCAGAGGTGACATTGAATAATATCTATGAGATCACACATGTTGATCGGACAAACGATATCTCATATAGGCATAGAGATGTGGTAACAACACAAATTGTGATATATACTTACAATTACAATTATAAGGTACAAGGGTACAATATGGGAATGTTCAGCTGTTATTGACATAGACAACATTGTTGGACGTTGATTTCAACGTTTCATATTACTCACAGCACTAGCGATTAGATTGCAGCAAGTAATAACCCATAGCCCAAATGTAATATGGAACTTGGAAATCAGCTGAGAGTCATTAAGTATCTATTATAAAACTTTTCCTGATATTTAAGCCGAAGAAATAGGGAAAATTTGATGGAAATTAATGGCGAGTATAGCGGGTAACAACACAGGCTTTATTACCCACTGTGTTTGGTATCACTATGGCGTTACATATTACCTGCTAGAAAGGTATAATAAATACCAGAGAGTTTTACATTAAAGGACATAGCAAAAGTATTTCATCAAAAGATGTATGTTTTTTTTCAATAAACTTTAAATTTAAAGTTCAGGACGCCGTGGTGGGTGGTCGTGCTCTGATCGCCTCTCGCGACTACAGTACACGACAAGTGATCTATTTGGATATTTATCATAATTCGGATTCCTTGGATCCGTTTTCAGCTCATACAGTGATTCGTAGTTACTCCTTGCGAGTGAGTGGACACCTTCCAGAAAGTTGCAAGTACATTTATTCACTCTTTAGAGTCTATTGTTTCATATATATCATTGTGACTGCACCGCTGTGCTAGGCCCCAGTATGGGAGAGGCCCGGTCACGCATATTTCTAGACCAGGCCACGTCTAACAAAACATTCGTGGAACCGTTACTCCCTGATCTCACTAAACGTTTTGATCGTATCGATATTGAGGGAGCAATACTTAATCATATACCACTCGATAGGCGTCCTGACAATCTTGTACTAAGCAAATCTCCGGGAGAATACGCTCTAGCCGATATTCAAAGCACTCTAAACTCCACGCTAGCTAATCAACACGAACTATTGTCCACGGTTTGTACATTGACCCATAATGAAAAGAAAATGGTTCAAGTCATTGCAACATTGCAAGACGAAAACGCACGATTAAAACAAAACCACAGCGAATTAGAAGACGAATTTCTAAAAGCCCAGATAGAAAATAACAGAGGACGCATTATTATCTCTGGTCTCTATGAATCGCGCAAAGAAGACACGCTTGCAAAAACCATTGATTGTCTCAAATCACTCGATCCTCGTATTGGGCCTGACAACATCATCTATGCTAAAAGGCTCTATAGCAAAAGTAGAGGTTCGAGACAGATAGCGTAAAGTTTGTTTCTGAAAAAGTGAGAGATATCATATATGCCAGACGCACCCGACTGAAGCTCGGTGACTATTATGGAGTTTACCTTAACGCTGATATACCCGGTAAGCTGTTGCAACGCAAGCGTAATATTCAGTTAGTAGCTGAATTAGCAGATAAAGAGGAGGATTACAAAGTCGGTAGAGTGACAAACGAGTCCATTGATATCAATGATGTCACTTACACACACAACGATTTAGATTACCTCGATGAAGCGGTTAGACCGTGCAGCGCTAAAACCAAGGTAATAGGAGACTCTGTATTTTTTCAAAGCGACCTCAGTATCCTTAGTAATTTCAAATCCTGTGAGCTACGTCTTGGCCAAATGTCATTCGCTTCAGTGGAAAATGCATATCAGTATGCAAGAGCGAACTACCTAGGCAAAAGAAATATCGCGAATAAGATCTACCGATCTAGAGACCCCCGACAAGCAAAGGAGCTATCTAAACAATTAGTTTCAGACGAGGGATGGAATAATATCAAAGTTTCTGTAATGCGTCAATTAATAGAAGAGAAATTCGTGCAAAACAATGATATGCGCCATTATTTGCTCTCAACAGGTAATATGCCTTTATTGGAGGCTACCACTTGCCCATTTTGGGCTTGTGGGGCCTATATCAATTCACCAGAGCTCAGAGATGGTAATTACTCAGGCGCAAACATAGTGGGAAAGATTTTAGAAGATGTTAGGGAACACATAAACTCTGGCTATACCTCTGCTTTCAAAGAAATCGACTTGGCAAAACCTAGTGGTGCTATAGCAAGCCCCAGTATTAGTCTTTCACCAAAACCAAAAGCTAAGAAAAATCCTCGCGCTAACAATGCTGTGAATGCCAGGGGATTAGGAAATACTACGAACGTCGATCTATCTGATTCACATTCGTGGCCTACTCCCACTTCCACTCTGGACCAAGGCTCTAGAAATAAACAAACAAGCCGTGAAAACACCGGCCCAAGCAAACGTTGCGTTACCTAATCCGATCACCTCTATACCGGCAGTCGCCAGATTAGTTCTTCCGTCTGAAACAGCTGCTACAGATGGACATATTTCGCGTGAAAACTCAGTAGAAAGAGGTAGATCCACCTCTGGGCAGTTCAGAGCGTTGAAACTACCGAGTGAGACACGTTCGCGCTCGTCTAGTCAACAGAAAAGATCGTTTGAAGAGGCAACACCAGAGAATGGTAATAATAATCCTCCAAAGAAATCGAACCTTAATCCAGCTTCGCCTGATGGCTGTATGAAGACGGATATTGGCAACCCGCCATCGGTCACTACCACAGTTGAGCGCTTATCTAATTTCCTGGGGCAGGAATTGTCTGAAGATAATTCAGTTGGTCCTCTGACAAATTATCAGTACGCTGATCCCGAGCAGAGGAGTCAGGTAATGGAACATTATACATCACAAGTATTATAATTACTGCCCAACCTATTGCATCATGCCCCTAACAATTATTGTTACAGATTCAAGAGGCCGTCAGTTAAATGAATACTTAAATGACCCAGAGATATTGATTTTCTCATATAGTGGTGCTAAATTAGACTTCCTAACGACAAGAGCAATTGATTTATTTTGGAAACATCATCCGCATATAATAATTATAATCGGTGGGATATGTAATTTCACACAGCTGAACAAAGTCACTCGAGAAATTTCTTTACCAACCAATGAAGAATCAGTACTTGTAAATAATGTTACATCTGCATTGGAACTCTCACTGGAAAGAATGTTGAGTATAAACCAATATTGCACTCTGATATATGGTGGTTTGATTGGGGTTCACCTCAACAGAGCTAATGGCATAGATGGTTTTGCCGACTCACAGAGAATGATTAATTCTGCTATTTTGAAGATCAACAACTATATTCACAATTTAAACGAGCGAAGAGGAGTAAATCACCTGCATCTCATAGCAAGAGTACACACATACTTCAAAAAGAAACCGCGGCACACGCTTACACGCCTACACGATGGGGTGCATTTAGACGAGCGCGTTCTCTCCAGCTGGTCGACTGAAATAGCTGCCATAATCAAGAAGCCAATGATCGATTAGAAAACCAGGCACCTATTTCATTCTAAAAATAAATCCAACTCTCAAAGTAATCGCTCTATTTTTATTATGCCCTTGACACGAGAATTTGTGACACAAATCTCGCGCTCAGAGCAGTAACTCATGTACTATACACGGCACCAAGCCCTCTACATATATGATTATTTTTATTAAGTCTCTCCGGACTACCATACAGCTGCAGGACATAATTATTACTGGACTGAAGGACGTAAAATGATTGTGAAATGGGCCAACTCTCTCCTTGACCCGTACATAAACACCTGGAACCTGCAGACATAAGAAACAGTAACTATGAACCATTACCTAGCCTATTCTAGTCATAAGCTATATGCCGCCACTTGACCTATGGCTTATACGTCTCTAATATCCAATAGTGAGTACATATGATACCCGGAAATTTGTGACACAAATACCGGCGACTCATAGGTAGTAGCTAATCATAAATAAAGCGTTATCGATGGAATCTCCACCAGCAAATATCCTGTATTTGATGCATGTATCGAGATATCATTCATTGTATAAATCAGTGAAGAAACATAAGCGCTAATCTTGTCAGAGAATTTGTCCACACGAATATCTGCCATTACTCCTGGCTCCATTTCCCTCACCCATATAATATGAACATAGGTGTATGTGAAGTCAATTTAACTATAATATAATTATATTGTGTCGGTCTGATGGCTTATAGATATTAATGTTACTTAGACCAAGATAAATATATTACATAACGCAATGTTTTTAAAACACAGTGCAAGGTTGGGGGTTTTGATGCTTTGGTGCTTTGATGCTTTGGACGCAACAGTTAATATATGCTTTCTATCCGCCGCGATACTGGGAATGTAAATAGTTGATGATTATCCCTATATACCTGGCGATGTATATAATCGTATAGAGATCCTATAATGTTAAGCTTCTATAATATTTTTTCTTTGTTCTGAGTTTTTCTTATTTTCTCTTTTCTCTTTGATCTCTTGATCTTCTGTAGAGCTGGTATGTTGTCACACAACACCGTGCGATGCAGAATGTTCCAGGATTACATTAAGTGTGGGGCCTCTCCCATACTGATATCCTATCCTTAATACAGCAAGCAAGTAATAGTAATTATACATGAGTGAAAACTTGAACACTTGGGACGAACTCAGTAACAAGAAAGGCTTTAAAATAATACAATACAATGTAAGATCGTTACTACCTAAATTCGATTTAATCACTGAGGATATTCTCTCTCACAGTTATGATGTTATAATATTCACCGAAAGCTGGTTAAAAGCTGAACTTCATGATAATCAGGTAGCTCACGATAACTATAAGCTGGTACGTCTGGACAGGAAAATATCATCCAGAGGTGGTGGCATTTGCTGCTACATTAGAAGCGATTATGATTATTTCTCGAGCAGTGACTGCTGCGTCTCTGATAACAATTGTGAGGCTTTAGGATTTGTGATAAAAAGGAAAGATAATCCAACCTTTACGGTTGTTGCTAGCTATAGACCGCCCGACTGCAATATTAAGGAGTACTTCAATTCCCTTCGTAACATCACAGACCACACTGTCGCCCTCCTCCCTCGTGGAGGGGAACACTTATTTGTGTGCGGCGACCTGAACATTGATTTATTAGATACAAATGATGGGAAATACAAATCTCTGGTTGAATACTGTAATGACTACTCGTTAATTCAAGGTATAGACGTTATAACTAGATTCGGTCTGCACCGAAATACCATATTAGACATTTTTCTATTACGATCGGTAATCGACTGCAAGTCTGGCACAGTCAACTATAATTTGTCAGACCACCAACCAACATATCTAACAGTTAAAAGGACCAGACCTCCTAAAACCAAAGTTAATTTTTCAGGCAGAAATTATTCAGATTACACTTTTGATGGTTTGAGTGCAATACTAAATAGAAATAGTTGGGATCAACTGTACAGACATACAGACCCGAATGAATGCTGGAAAATTTTATATGACAATCTTCTGGTGGCTGCCAACAAACTGGCACCAATAAAAGTATTTAAAATTAAGAATAATAGACCGGTTTGGTTCACTAGGGAACTCACTGAGCTTGGTGTAGAAAGAGATCGATTATATAAGAAGGCTAACAAATCAAAAACTCCTGAAGACCTCTATGTAGCAAGACAGGCTCGAAATCTATGCAATAGAGCTGTAAAGCAAGCAAAATCAGTGTACTATCGAAATTTATTGCAAGAAAATAATAAAGACCCCAAAAAATTCTGGAGGACAGTTGACGAGATTGAGAATAAGAAAAAAAGTGAAATCACATCTATAGTAAATGAAAGCAATGAAACAGTTACTGGAGTAGATGCAGCGGTACTGCTAAATAAATTCTATTGTAATATTGGTACCAAAACCTCCGCCTCTATCCCAGACATACCGTATCAGAGAAATGTATATAATATTACGTCAGAATATACCTTGCCTACACTTGACAGAGAAATTGTACTGAGCCTAATCAGAGACACAGCAGTCACAAAAAGCTCTGGGTGTGAAAATATATCTACTCGAATTTACAAAGACGCTTTTATCATACTAATAGATCAGCTAATGTATATTTACAGACTATCTATAACCAATGGGGAATTCCCTAAGTTATGGAAATGTGGAATTGTGAAGGCACTCCCGAAGAAGCCCCTCGCTAAATTACCAACCGATACCAGGCCAATATCTCTTACCCACATAGCGGGAAAAATATTAGAAAAAATTATAGCAGCCCACCTTACGGAATATTTACAGCTTAATGATTTGCTTAGCAAACAACAATTAGGATTTCAAAAAGGTCACAGCACCAATGAAGCTATTTATAACTTGATCACTGATATTAATTCTGCAATGCATAAAAAGGATTATACGCTGGCCTGCTTTGTGGACTTTAGTAAGGCCTTTGACTGTGTAGACCACAAGATACTAGCAATGAAATTGCAAGATATAGGAATTAATGATATTGGTTTAAAATGGTTTAGGTCATATTTATATGACCGAACGCAGAAAGTTAAGATAGGCGAGGCGGCTTCTCCGGAGGAGTCAATATCAATAGGTGTCCCCCAAGGGTCAGTATTAGGCCCATTATTATTCCTTATATATGTTAATGATATTAAGAAGCTAGATATAACCAGCAAATATATTCAGTACGCTGACGACACTGTGATATACTGTTCAGCAAATACCATAAAAAGGTGTGAAGAAATTCTTACAGCTGATGTAAATATATTCTATGACTGGTGCATTTGTAGTAAGCTGTCTTTAAATGTGACCAAAACAAAACTTCTTGTCTTTAACACTAGGCATAAAACCCATGGGAAAAAAGTGTCGGTCAAGGTGGATGGCTCCGAATTATCTCTAACCAATGCGTATGAATATTTAGGAATTAAATTGGACTCACACTTAACTATGTGTGGGCAATTAAACTCAGTTATCAAGCAGATAAATTTTAAATTGTACACTTTTAATAAAATAAGAAGAAACCTAGATACAAGAACAGCAATTATGCTAGCTAAATCTAAGATTATATCACTTTTTGATTACAGCCTGTCTACATTATCTTGTATAAACAAAGGTGACTTAAGCAAACTGCAGAAGCTGCAAAATAGAATCCTGAGAAGCGCAACAGGTTCCGGAATTAGAACCCCAGTACGCGAATTACACATCCAAACAAAAACTATGTATATCACTGATAGAATGTTCTACAATAATATGAAACTATCACATGGCAAAGCTTATTCAAATACAAATAGTATAGAGAACCGGTCCACTAGACAGAATACCGCCCCCACCTTGGCCACTTTCATCCCTAGAACGGAAAAAGATAAGAGATCACTTAGTTACCAATGTGCCAGAGATTGGAACAAGCTTGATCCAACTCTGAGACGTTTAACCGAACCCAAAGTATTTAGTATGGCACTAAAAAATTATATTATTCGTCAAATGTCTCTAAATGAAATCGCACAAGTCGAATGAACAATTGTATAGGAACGATATCAATGTAGTAACATGTAACTGAGTTTGTCCCTCCTCACTTATACTATTGAACCCACTCACTCACCCACCACCTATAGCCACCTTATGACACTAAGTTCAGAATATTTTCACTTTCACCCATATCATCTCATCATCCTCATTAATAATCACTAATTCATTATCATGTTATCTACAAACATCCTACATAATGGAAACTGTGGTTGAACTGACTAATTTATGTCGAACACCTATTCTATAGTGAAATTTGAATATATGCATGTGATCAACCTCTCAGTATTTGATATCAGATAACATCATGTCACCCACCTATAATCAAAACGGCAGTCCTAACAGCAACAAAAATCAGGGCATGCGGAAAACCGGTGTATGCATCGAAATTGTTTTGGTTAAAATGTACACACCTTCTGAATAAAAATTTTGTCCAAAAAAAAAAAAAAAATTCTCTGCCATTGAAAACTGATAAACTCATGGGACTTTTATTATTATTATTATTGAAAATTGTATTTCCCATTTTATACACTTATGGCTACATGGAGAATGAGTCTTATGTCTCTCTCTGTCAGGGACAGTTCTTCCGACAGGACCCTCTAACTTGAATAACAGTAATTCCTTGAATTATGTATTCATGGCGATCATATAACAGACACAATAAAATAAAGTACATACAATACAGTACAGTTTTTGGGGGGCTACGTACCCTTGACGTAAGTTAAATTAAAGGGTGGGCTAAGACTTACAAGCTTATATAAGTGTGGGTTTTGAGGGATTTTACTTCCCAACTCTAACTCCAAGTGTAACAATGACAGTAACTAGGAGGAAGGAGGTGACTCAGTGAATCTTTTCTTCAGCGCCTAATCTTTTAACGTATAATCCCTCAGAAATAAGGACTATAATAATTGATAGACACATTTATTCCACTTATAACAAAGGTTTTTGTTTTTACACGTTATTCAATAGAATCTGCCATCGACAAACATTTTTTAGTGAAGGGCCTTACTTCATGAGCTCAAAAGGCTTTTCATCAGAGTCAAAGCTTAAATCTAAGATTCAATTTCCCATACATATCATATAAGTTATCACCCTAACCAATATATATAATTAGGCCAGACAATCATAAATACTAGATACATCTGAGTATATCTTGTATTGTATGGATTCAAATTATGTGGTCCGTTATGTTGCACTGTATCTGGAACCACATTCATGGGTAAAGGATGTGTTAAGGCTAATTGCATATTTTTTGACGACCTAATCCATTGTTTTTGATTTTCATTCTATACCATCTGCCATAAGTAGTTTCTACAGTATTCATTGCATTTATTTTACCACCCACCTCTTAAAGCTGCATTCACAGCTATTACGACAAAACAAATCTTACCAAATTCACTCACTATTATGACTTATACGAGTGAATTTATCAATATTCTGCTGGTAGTATATATGCTTATATAAGAATTTAAAGTATACTAATCACTGGGAGAAAAAATGCCGCTGGTGAGCGATAATAAGTGAAGTCATTGCATGGAAGAATTTTGGCGGGTCCTGCAAATCCAAATGATGACTTTTAGAAACAACTGCACAAAATCCTCCAAAGTTTGGCCCAAATTACTTGTTGATGAGTTGGAAAAGAATAGAACAAGACAATAGTTGGTTTTTAACCGCAACTTTAAGCTATTTTATCAGAGTTAAAGATTAAATTTAAAATGGCAACTAAATTTTCCATCAATTGTACATTTGCTGATGACCTGGGCCACACAAATACCTACTCAGCCCTTTGCTCCTGCTGTTGCTATCCCACGCCTGGTGTAATAAGGTCCGGACTACATAGCTCTATACTTAGTCTGCTCTTCTCTAACATCACGAGCTACTCACCATTTATGGGTCAAGTCAGCAAAACATTTACAATTTGCCTTTTCTTTAAAAAAAAATCATATTATCCATTCAGGTATAAGTGATAGACAGTGGATTTTCACCAATCCACTGAAAGAAGCCAAATTCAAAACGAAAATGAGGTTTAAAATAAGTTCAATATGACCAGATATTTTGAATCAAAACAATACCGTTGTAAGTTATTGAACTGCTCAAGTTTTCATGAAATATGAAATCCATAAACTTCTGTCTAGTCTTGTGAGAGGATAAAAACTAACATAGATTATACATGCATTCACTATTGAGGCGCCAACGACTCATACTTTACCAATGGAACTATTTCGCGTTGTCATGCCATTGCAAGTTTGGCGACACAATTTTGGCGAAGCAAGTTTGCTGGAGCAAGTGCTTTCTTCCCCAATCGTTTCACCTGTTTCTAGCTATATTCCTCTGGACAGAAAACCAGATATGGTAAATTATAGTATTACTTTCTTAATTAACTCAAACTCATTTTTTTAAATTAACTCAATCTCCAGCATATAATATATAGTACTCACCCTATCGGGTTTGTGCTGTATTCATATGCCTCCGATCTTGTTCTTAATTCACGCACCATGCTCCAAACTCGTCCTAAAAATGCTAAGTATAGCCCCTACTCCACTAAACTGATTCTCATGCGATGTTGCCCTGCTGAGGGTCCTTTTCCACTAAGTTCTGTGACAATTGCATGAGAATCGGCTCAGTGGACTAAGGCCTCAAGATGGAGTTTGCTTTATGGTCTTAATGTGTGTTTTTAATGTTATGTATCAAAGGAAAATTAATTTAGAGATACCAACCTATTTGAACTGAGGAGATTAAATGGATTCTAACGATGTTAACATCTTGGACATCTAATAAGTACCTTTGTATATTTGCATGTTTGAGGAAAAAAGTATGACTGATATTTCTGGAAAAAAACATGTGACAAATATAATTGTGCATTAATTTTGCACTATTATCTAGTAAATGTCTTAGATGTTAAATTTAAATGTTGGGTTTTATTGTGAGGCAGATGTCTATAGGTTTCCTCGACGAAAGGATTTTTACTCCAACAATTAGAGTTATATTCTTGTCCCTAGGCTGGGAGCTTGGCTTGCCTGTGGGTACAGCATTACGGGTTCAATCAAAGGCATTGTAGGCTCTCATCTGTAAAACTGCCCTGCAGAATTTAAAGAAGCTGCTCTGAATTGCCATTCTTTAGCCTAAGTGGTTTCAGCACAGGTTCCTTTGACGATATCTTTGCTGGTACAGCCTACGTGCATTAATCGCTTAAGGCACAAAACACACCAAGCAGATTGTTCTCTACCCGTCAGACATACCACATTAGCTCTTCCTTTTTTTAGCATATCTTATTCAGGTTTACATAGACAGGTTCAAATAAAGTGTATTTCCTTGTTTCCTGTTGTATATATATCAGTTAGATTTAAATCGTTACACATGACAGGATCATATTTTTGACTTTAAGATATAATTAAATTTAATAATTAAAATTACTTTCATACATTTTTACATCAATGAAATGATGAATTTCATGCAGAAAAGGAAGGGGTTTAATTTGTGGGTTAATTTGTGTGGTACTATGGTTGGCATGGTGAGCTTCAGTTCCAGTGGAGCCCCAACAACACATTTTATTAAATGTTTTAACAATTACAGTATCCAGTTTCAAAATTACTAAAGATTTGTATCTGGGAAGCCTGTTTGGGAGGCTATATCTAAATGACTTAGGAATCACTGTTGTTTGAAATTGCTAATTACTCTACTATTTTGTATTATGAAACGTTTTAACGGTAAACTAAACAGGAACTATTTATTAAAAGAACAAAACTCATTACCATATAATGTTGAACCTAAAGAATTCTCAACAATTACATTATAATCTTCTAATCAAGTTTCAATCTGACTAAACATTTTATTCTATGCATGTAATATAGGGATGAAACAAGTAAAGGATGTATTTGGGTTTTTTACAAGAGAAACAAGAACAGATTCTCCATTTTTCTACCCCTACATGGACATGTACCAATAACAAAAAGCTCATTTAGCTAAGCCTATGTACCCTTGGTGAATCAGCGTCGTCAGCACTGCTTCAGGCGGGAATTCAAAGAACTAATGTATGACAAAGAAGGAGTCACAATAGCTTTTCCAACTTTGTCATGAGAAAAACATGCGTAGGTGAATACAAAAGGCAAATAAACAGGATTTTACTGTATCATTCTTTATTTTAGGATCCACTGAAGTTAACTACCATTCACAGGTTTACAAGAAATCATATAGATAAATGTTATTTCTTTCTTGTAAAACACTCCAAACATAGCTGACATACTGTTTGTACTCACACATTTAAAAAGACAGGGTGTAAATAAACTTGGACAAGTCCTAAGCTTTAAAGATGACACATGTGCCTAATTTTTAACTCATCATGATACAAATTCAGCTGAAAAACATTTCTGAATTCGGCGAGCCCCTGTTTTAATTATTTCTGTGGGTAATGCAATATATCAGCTATGCATGTACCGATTTTAAAGTTAATTCCATGATTCAATCGTCTAATATAGTGCAAAAAAATGGAGAGAATACCCGTTTTCCCTATAGACTTATATAGTGAATGGTAGAAAATTTCAGTGGTCCCTGAAATAAAAGCTAATCCGGCAACATTTGGTTTGTATTGGCTTGTTGGGTTCACCCAACCTTGTCATTTCTCAGGTCAAGGTTTAAGAAAGATTCCATGATTCCTTCTCTTTTTCAATAAACGCTGAAAGAAATATAACATTTACCAGTATACGGGGATTGATAAAGAGGTAGACATAGGCATAGACTGGAGGCATGGTGTAGATGATACTTAATTTAGAAGTTAATAATTGTGAAGAATCTGATGTGTTGATATTGAGGATAATGTTTAATAAATGAATGTAAGCGTGTATCTAGAAAGAAAATGACACCTTTATGTAGAAGGAACTCTGAAAAAAGTCCATGATGGTCACACGTTTTCCAATTCAATTGTCTATCAAATATATGATTAGCCTTTAATTAAGTCTTAAATTTAAAAGATCTTACGATTTATAATGCTAAGTGTACATGTTTACCTGATCAGACCCATCCCATGCTTTAAAGGCCTCTCAGGGATGCAGATAAGTTTTGCACTACAATATCAGCCTCCTCAGCTCTAATTGACTTCCCCACTTCATGTCTAGAGTATTAAACTTAAAGGAAGGCTCCACAACTGGTCTCTCCACAATTACAGTGCCTTGAGATATTAAAATATGAAGCAAGTAAAAATATCCACATTCTGCTCTTGTTGCCCATCTCTACTGGGATTGAGCGCCCGCATTAATTTCATTTCCCTCACTCCGATTGCATGTGTTTGTCTGGTGGTCTGCAATTACTCTGTCCAAATGTGTACACTTTGGTACGAACAGAATCCTTTCATTTTCAATTAATATTATGCCACAAATAAGCTTAAGTATGAAAGGGATTTCTTTTGCTTTTTTCCAACATCGGATGTCTATTTAGCATGTCAACAGATTCTTCACCTTCGGTGATTAACACAAACCTATACAAAAGCCCAATCTCTCCTTCTAGTGTATCTGGATTGTGTGCTTGTTTGTTTACCAACGTCTTATTCCCATCATTAATACGATTGTAGATTGTAAGGCCTTTTACTCATAAACTTTACTTTGATTTCATTTAGTAGTCCAGGATCATACTGAAAGACCTGGAAGATTTCTCAGATATGTGTCTCCTTTTTGTTTCTCTGCTATTTATAGCAGAGAAACAAGTGTGTTACTATGAAATACGCCAATCACTGATAGTGGATCACATCTGATAATATTCTTTAGCTGTCTGTGAGGTGTTTAAGCATGCCTTAGCATGCCTTATCTAATCCTTTGGATCAGGTGTTATTTATCTCACTAGTTACAGGCCTCCGTCCACCCACAGCAGGAGGGCAAAGCTAGAAAGTGGACATGTGGATAGTACTGAGACAGTGGGCGCCATAGCCGTAGGTGCGAAGGCCTTACTAACAGCCAATCAGCTCCGTTGGCTGCAGCTCCCTTGTCTAAACATGCCTAAAGTGCAATAACTATAAGTTGACATCAGGCACAAATGATTGTAGCTGAGAAAATCGTTTCCAGTGGAAACGCCAAGTATATGAATTAAGTTGACACTGATTACAAAGTTAAATATGTTAACAGTTGATCAAATCGGTGCATAACTTTATAATTAGTTAACTTAGTACTTGTTGTACAACGTGTTTAGGTACAAACAAATGATATATTTGAATTGATTTGAATTGCCTTTTATGTTCAAAGCCGTTTAACCTCACTGGTGGTTTTCCTTTCATACCTGGGGGGAGGAGGTGAAACTGCAGCCTGACCCAGGTTCAAACTCATAGCATGCCACTCATGCCACTGAGCTGGGCAAGCTTTGTTCATCAGAGACAGCATTTCTTTCCTACTCTTTTCTTATTCCATCTATCTTCTTTGTTTCTCTTCGTTAGACTAATGAATAATGTAGTAGTAGTGGGGTACCCACTTATTAACATTAGCTAGTAAGATTGAAAAACACTGTTGAACTAAACAGCTTGGTACAACAATATACAAACATATGACAAATAAACATAGTAAAATGCATTGAATAAACCCTTACATAAGCAAATATTGGGTTGGAAATTGTTGCATCAGCATTCTCCCTCTCCTTTGATTTTGATGCATTTAGATACACGTACCTAGTAATAGAATCAGTAGTGAGTCATTGGGTGCACTTCCTCTATTGTAACCAGACAGTGTGCCACTATCACCCTTAGTTCTTTATTTCATAACATCAAATCTGGAATAACCTCAAAGGATTCCTTAATGCAATACACTCCAGTGCCAGTTCCTAACAAAAAATACCTGCTGAGGTTCGATTGTTTCATTTGAAAAAGTTGTGTTCTGCCATAATTCGTGAGATATTAGGAATGCAAATAGTTTAAAATGTGGATTGTTCATCTGGTTGATCATCTGGTTGAGTAATGTCTTTATATGTGATGGGTCTTCTCAAGTCCAATTGCATATCACAACAATCTATATAATTAGGACTACATGTATGGGGAATTCTCTTTGAAATGATACTAGAATTATACAAAAGTATCAAAACTGCATTCTCAGCATTTATCGCAAAAAGTTTTACCAGATTTACTTATATTATCTTTTTTCGAGGAGTGATGCTAACTTATTAGATCTACTTTGACCGAATTGTGGATCGTAGTGGACAGACATCAGTTATAAAAAGTGCATAGTGCCCTCAGAGAAAGGAGACTAGCCTCCTGATGTTACATGTAAACACTATAGAAAACATGCTATGTTCAGCACGGAATATTTAACAATGAACTCATATAAATGTCGATGTTTTCACAAGGCAAGCCATTGTCTTTCCAATCATGGGTTTGGTGAAACAATCTTTGTAATTCTCAACGAAAATGTTGCCAAATATTTGTATCTCAGGATGCAGTGTAATGAACATGTGCAGTGAGACATGTGAGACAGTGAGGCTGCAAATCCCCAATTACTAACGTAGGGTTTTTCAAATGTCATGGTGACGCAATCTGATTGGTTGAAGAAAGCTTCTGTCAGACGTCAAAGCTTGCTCCGAACGCAATCAAGTCCTGGCAAAGGTCACCGCCATATGTACGCCATAGTGTCAAAATATCGTGACTGTAGGAGATTATTAAGAACAGTCCAAATAAGTATTAATAAATAAAAGTGTCACTCTATTTGGATTGAAATTGATCATGACTGACGCCGAAGCAGATAAGACCGTGCAGTTGAGATCAAAATTACCTTTTCTATTACCAACAGCTTAGAAACCTCAGTAAATTCACTAATTTAATTTGACTATTGCCCCATAATGAGGGATGGTCAAAGAAAATTAGAATATGGCAAAAAACGAATTACTATGCTGAAGATATTTTCATGCAAAGAAAAATGTTGAAAATATAAAATAAATATGCCTCAGTTCATCAGAAATAAATAATCGGCAGCACTACATATTTTATAAGTCAGGCTGATATGTGATAAATAAATAATATGAAATCTGTATGATTATGTTCAATAGTATTTTGATTTGATTAATCCCCAAGAACGGCTATTCGCGCATCTCCACTGGCCCGTCTGCACTATGTTTTTTCTCCAACAACACCTCTTTAAGATAACCGGTTCAGTGGACACTGGCCTTTACGGTGCAGTATGAAGCATGGTCTCAGAAGAACCCAGAACTGAACGATTTAAAAATAGTATTTATTATTATGGTTGTTCAGCTTTGGAACGAATTACCAGTTCACTTAAAGGCAATCAATGATTGCAATCACTTTACTAGAACGGTTAAATCCCAGTTTATGACGGATATAAGAGGTTAGTCTGGAATTTATTGTTTGCTTTTAAATGCCTGTGTTTTATTGCTTATTAATTCCGGTGATGATATCTACTGTGAACTTGATGATTTGTATATATAATATGCGTCTGAAAGGACTATGTCTAAAGCTATGTGATCGCTGAAAGAGTTTGAGTGGGGTTGAAATGATGTAATGTGGGTATTCTATTTTATAGAACTTGTCGATTTGAATTAGTGTTGATACTTGTATTTTCAACGATGGCAACGCATGAAAACAATAACCAATAACCAATAACCAATAAATAAGAATCACGTATACTGTCGACGGAAAGGAGCGATATCGACTGCATTCCTACGGGAGGATGTGCGGTTGGCCGCGTTCGAGGTAAAGGTCGCGTCTGTGGATGTGTCCCTACCCGAGAACGACGTGGGCTATATCATGGAGTCAGATGTAGGGTTACAAGTAGACGGTCTCGTGGAGGGTTGCGATACATATGTATCGTCTGCTCACTGCCACAAGCTTCCTATTATGAATCCAACGGGACTTGCAATAGTCATGCCACACGGGACGCCCGTGGCATCCGCTTATGAGGTAGCGGCAAACTTCACGGGTGACTATTCGCATCTGGCGTATGCGAGAGCAGAGTCCGTGAACGGGTCCAGCACGGGGAGTAAGCGAAAGCTGACCTCCGATAGCTGTTCAATTACTAGCATCCCTGAACTGGAATCTATCATAGAGGGCGCTGAAGTAGCGGATACTGAAACCTTGAAAGAGGTGCGCGAGTTGGTATACGCGAAAAAGCGGGTGTTCAGATTGCAAGGTGAACAATTGGGGTTTACGAACAGGGTTCTACACTCCATCGACACGGGTGACACTAAGCCTATAAAGTTACCTTTTCGTCGAGTTCCCTTGGCAAAACAGGAGGCTCTGGACTCCCAGGTCAGTAAGATGCTAGCGGAGGATAAGATCGAGGAGGGAAACGGCCCGTGGGCCTTCCCCACGGTTCTTGTTCCGAAACCGGATGGTTCAACTAGGGTTTGCGTTGATTTCAGGAGACTGAACAATGTGACACGAAAAGACTCGTACCCACTACCGCGGATAGACGACTGTCTAGAAGCGCTTGGTGGCAATGCGTGGTTTTGTACCCTGGATCTGGAGAGTGGCTATTGGCAAATAGCCATGGATCCGGACAGTAAAGAGAAAACGGCTTTCACTACTTCCACGGGGTTATACCAGTTTAAGGTGATGCCGTTTGGTCTTTGCAACGCCCCGGCCACGTTTCAGAAAATGATGACGGAGGTTCTCCGGGGGCTTAATGGCAAGATCTGCGTCGTCTATCTAGACGATGTGATCATTTATGGTGCAACGATCCATGATGCTATTACGAACACGGGGTTAGTGTTTGATAGGTTGATGGCGTACGGCCTTAAGTTGAAACCGAAAAAGTGTCGCCTCTTCCGTAAAGAGGTACAGTACTTGGGTCGCATCGTATCTAAGGAGGGGATACGGGCGGATCCGGAGAAGACGCGAGCGGTTGTAACTTGGCCTATTCCGTTGACAGTGAAGGACATCAGATCATTTCTGGGCTTCGCTTCATATTACCGTCAGTTCATTCCGAGTTTTAATGATCTTGTGCGGCCATTGCAGGAAACTGCAACAGCCGGGCAGAAGGTACTACGGTATAAGCTTACTTGGAATAGTGAGCTCGATGATGCATTCGAGGCTATGAAGAAAGCCTTGCTGTCCACGTCCGTCTTGCCGGATCCACGAGCGTCTGGCCAGTTTATTCTGGATACGGATGCGAGTGGTACGGCCATGGGGGCGGTCCTATCGCAGGTTCAGGACGAGCAAGAGCGGGTGATCGCATATGCCAGTAATTCGCTCTCGAAATTGCAGAAAAACTACTGTACTATGTACAGAGAGCTGCTAGCGGTCGTATATTATGTGCGGAAATTCAAACATTATTTATACGGCGCAGACTTCATAGTCCGTTCGGACCACTCGTCTCTTACGTGGCTTATGACCTTCAAGGAACCAGAAAATATGCTGGCTCGTTGGTTGCTGGACTTACAGCAGTACGGGGTTACCAACAAAGGTGTTATTCAACACCGCCCGGGCAAGAAGCATGAAAATGCGGACGGCCTCTCTCGTAGACCCTACAGTCGTTGTAAACGTACAGATTGCGATGATTGTGGGGCACACGAAGCGGCTATAGCTGGTTTCGTGGGGGAGGGGACAGGCACGGACGACAATCTCGTATCTGTAAACCAGACTATCCGTGAGCAACAGCGCACGGACGATACTATCAATCGTATCATGGGTTTCCTGGAAAATAACCGGGAACCCGCAAATCTGACTAGTGAAAGTGATGAATTCAGAACAATCTGGAGTCACAAGACGGATTTGTGTTTAGAAGAAGGGGTACTCACTTTCAAGTGGAGAAAACCTTCGACTGGACATGTTTTCCCAAGGATCGTGTTGCCGTTTGACCAACGCCTATCTATGTTCAGGCAATATCACGGCCCGGCCTCAGCGGGACACTTTGGGCACGCCAGAACAAAAGACGCTTTACGAAGAAGGTTCTTCTGGCCGGCTCAATCCGGGGACATAAAAAGATGGATTCAGTTATGCCCCGAGTGTAATGTGCGAAAAACAAGAAAAGGTGTCAATAAATCGCCATTGCAAAAAGAGCTCACGGGAGAGAGGTTCAGTAGAATCTCGATGGATATCCTTAGTGGCTTTAAGACTAGCACGAGAGGAAATACTTGTGTATTGGTCATCGTGGATTACTTTTCAAAGTGGTCAGAAGCATACTGCTTACCGAACCATAAGGCGGCGACAGTCGCCTGGACAGTATTTCGCAATTGGATCCTGCGGTTTGGCGCGCCCCGAGCAATACAAACTGATGGGGGCCCAGAGTTTGATGGAGAATTATTCCGGGAACTCTGCAATCTCTACGACACGAAGAAACAGACAACGCTCCCGTATAAGCCACAGGCAAACGGGCAGGCAGAAAGGTTTAATCGGGTTCTCGTAGAACAGCTCTCGTGTTATGCGGATTATGGCGCGGATGATTGGGACACTTATATCCCATGCATCGCGGCGGCATATAATAATACGATTAACGCGAGTACGGGCTGCACTCCTCATTCCGTGGTTTTCGTAACGGAGGCATATACACCTGCGGATCTAATTCATGGTGTACCTCGAAATGGCTTGGACTTCCCCTCCGGCTCAGGCTTCATCGAGGATCTTCGTAAAAATTTACGGAAGTCGCAAAGGAGCAAAACTTCACCTCCAAGTACCCGTTGGAAAAGGATATTACTAAGCCTAAACGAACGGGGAAGACGAAGAGGAAGAAGAAGGGTTCCGATAAGTCGGACAAATCGGACCGTTCTGACACGGAAAAGCGGCCCAAGAAACGTCCGAAACTCGTGCCCGCGCCGATTCCCGACAGGAACGCCTGGCTAGACGGGTATAAAATTTCTTGACAAAAACCTTTCTCGACACGCAAGTCAATGGACTTCGCCGGGAGAACCAGGAGCTGCATGCGGAGGTCACTCTGCTGCGGGCACAGGCCGCGCAACGGGCTATGCGACCCGCGTCTCCCCCACCACCAAGGGTAGAGACGGCTCCCCCGGTGCAGAATCCGATTCTGCGCCTGGAACAGAGGAAGTTGGAGGTCCGCGAAAAGTTCAATCGAGCTTTGCGCGCAGAACCGGCCATTCCTCCGGGTTTCGCTCCGGGTGATCGTCAGACCGCCAAACCTCTTTTTAGGAGGTATAGGTCGTGGCACTCCCACCCACGCTCCAGCCCGCGCGCCCACACGCGTCGCGACTACGAAGGTGCCCTCTACCGCGGGGGCATCAGCGCTCGCTAACGCGACCCCTCTCTGTAGTACGGAGACAGAGATGGAGGTAGACCCCCACGAGGGGTCAACTGCTTGAAAGGAGGAGGAGAAGGCGGCGGCACAGCGTCGTTTCGAGCAGGGTCGGGTTGAGGCAGAGCGGCTCCGTATCCAACGGGAGACGACCCTAGCCGAGACACGCCTGGTCAAAGAGGCCTTGGAGAGGAAACTCCGGGAAGAGGAAACTCTGCGACAGGCGGAAGACCTACGACTCCAACAGGAGGAGGCTGCTCTACGGCAGGCCGAAGAGCAGCGACTCCGACAGGAGGAGGCTGCTCTGCGGCAAGCGGAACAGCAACGACTCCAACAGGAGGAAGCCGTTCGTCAGCAACTAGCTGAGACGGCCAAGCGGGAGGCTTTCGAGCAACAACGTCTGCTAGACAAGGAGCAGTCGGCCCGCGACATGGCATTCTTCCGCGAGGAAGACGAGAAGGAGGAAGCTGAACGGCAGCAGGCCAAGCTGGATCGGGAGATTCAAGAGCTCCGTGAGACAGAGAGTCGGCTGCGAGTTGAGGCTCTCAATTCGCGCTGGCCGGCCTTTCCACTATCCCACGGGATAGAACCGCCCTCCATCCAGATAGTGGACCCCGCGGGGATCCCTATGGACACTGGTGGCACGCTCATCAGCGTTACTGATTTAACTCGGCAACGTGAGAACCAGAGCGTGTGTACGGACACGGGAACAACTCCGCGGATGTCAGCAGCTACGTGGGGGCCTAACATGCTCCCGGGTAGCCAATCCGCGGAAGCAGAGGATTCGGCCGGGGTAACTCCGGCTGCTTCCTCCACGCCCCGTTCGTACAGGCCACCCCGAGGGGACATCTCCTCGGCGACCAAGCGCCTCTCCTTTATAGAGGAGAAAACTTTGGTGGCACGGCCGGCACCGCCTCCGAGCGGTGAGGCCTCCCCAAAGTTGAAGGAGGCGCTACCTTCGATGGATACGTCCACGAAGGGTCCGTTGGCAAGTGTACCAGCGGCACCTCTTCCCGTCACCGCGCCCACGGGTACGAGTGCGGAAGGGGTCGAGGGAAACGGTGACGTGATCGCGTTACCATGGCCTCGCACGGACGAGTGTACCACTTCCGTGGACCGTCTGGCGGCAGCAGGCTCGGGCTCTGACAAGTAGGTAGAAATATCGGACGGGGAAGAGCACGAGCTGCTGCAGGAGTCGGACTCCGATACGGCGTTGATATACGACGATCTGGGACAAGAAGACAACGTAGTTGTCGTCCCAGATTCGCGTTTCGACCCGTTCGATGAAGCCCTTATTGGGAATCTCTCGCTTCACGGCATCTCCAAAACGGAGGGGGACGCTGAGGCGAAGGAGGCAGGGGAGTTCGTCTAGAACTCCCTCAATAGGGCTCGGGATCAGCACTGCGATCCCCCGAGGCGGCTGTCTCGTGTGGGTTCATCTCACAGCGAGGGGGGGCTCTCCTCCTCGCAGGTGGTGGTTTTATCCGCAAGGCTAGTATGGCTCACTAGTCTCGCTTTTATTAATAAAGCTCGTGCACGAAATTTTTTTTTATATGCTTCGAATGTACGCTTCCAGTTGTACCGCGCTGCGAGACTGGGACAGACAGGCATGTCCAGTGGCCTCTTTAGGCCTATGAAGGCTACGAACCTTGGGGGCGAGTGCAAGCCTGGCTCTAGGATCCGTGCGGCGGAGTGGCATAACATTTGCCCCACTGCACACGAGGATCTGGAGCCACGAGGATCTCCTTAGTGCCACGGCGGACCCTACATAACTAGTTATCGTGGACCTCTTCAACTCCAACTAGTGAGGGGGCAGTGTAGTGGGTCCGCCACCCGGAATACAGCGAGGCTGTCAACTATCGCCAAAACACCATCCAGGCTACGACTGCGGGGGCACTTCTACCAGCGCCGGAGACGACTACCACCAGTTCCGGCCAGTTCCGTCAGGGGGCGACATACGACCACCGTGCAGACGACACTGCAGACACCCTCCGACGGACGGTAGGCGGAGGATACTACTACCTCCGCAAGGGGATCCAGGCTTCGCTTAACACTACGGACTCGAGCCGCGCCGCGGACCGAGATACTTCTGTTGTTCAAATTAAGCACCCTTGCTTCAGTGACAACACCTTTGTAACTGTATACCTTTGGGAAATAAACCAGGTTCAAACGAATCTCCTCGTATTCGTGATTCTTTACGGAATTTCGTAAACTCGTGCCCACGAATCTGCGGTTCACTACATATACAAAAATAGAAATTCTTATTATATAATTGTATATAATATCTACTGTACAATAAACTGCTGGTGGTCGTTTTTGTAATTGTATTGTTATAACTTTAATATTGCAAAAGTTGCTGCTGTAAATATCGCCGTCTTAATATCGCCGTCTTTAGCCACATTGAATATAAACATCCAAGAGAACCATTTTGAGCCTTTAAATCTCTACGTGTTATCTTGCTCTTACAATAACAAGATATTAGCATAATGAAACGATGGGAAGATTTAACCCGGCTCATTGCTCAAAGAGCTCTTTCAAAAGTTAATGGTAGCCAGAAAAAAAGATATTACCTAGTAGAGGTTATTTGTGGGTAGTAGTATAGGAAGAGGTGTATTGGATTCAGGACCCTTGCATGAAGTTAGGCTGCTCACTCGGTTTACTGTGACATGGAATAAATGAAAGGGTTTGAGTCAGCGGGATTAAAGTTAAGTATGTTGTAAGAAAATGATTTATTCGAGCCATTACATTTCCTTGATGGAGGTAAGAGTGACTTTTTTCCCTCGACCGATTGTGAATGAGTGACTCAGTTACTCCGGCCACGGATTAACAACGGATCTGACTTACAAGGATGATAATATATTTGATTAAATTTGGGATATATATCTCACCAAAATGGGTCAGGTTGCCTCGAAAGGTACAACTGGCAGCTCTAGGCCTACACATTAAATCCAAGTTAATTCTGCTGAATTAGACTGCAAAATGATAAATACGAGATATATCGAGTATATTTAGGATTGCATTCGAAAAATCTCTGTTGAACTGTATTTTAGATGCCAATCTTTCCTTGAATCTGGGTTATTAGGGAGAGGTGAAAGCAAACTGTACATTGACTGACGAATTCACCCAAGAACCGATTCCAAGACCAATTCGATTTGCTAGATTCACTGAAACAGAAAGAGTATGGTAAAATATAAAAGAATTTGAGGGCAGTACGTCCACATTGCTCTCAATCCAAAAGGTTTTTTTATTTCGCTGATGCAGCAAAAGCCGTTAGAAGTATAGATGTCTGTCGACAAGTGAGGCCATAATGGCAGACATTATGGCCAGCACTCATATTTAACGGAAGATGATATTGGACATAACAAAGATCCGCTGGCCATGAGGCCATGAGGATAGTTCAGAGGTTAAATAGGACTTTGCGTGATTTTGAAGCCTACTCGCTTTGTAATATATATTAATGACACCTTCTGAATAGTATTTTGATTAAATGGAATTTCTGGGAAATTCCATTTTTCCCAAGAAAATCTCAATTGTATTCTCTCATGGGTTCTGATAGAAATGTGAAATTTTCAAAAGTTCAGGTTTTAAAATCTTATTCTTAAAACATCAGAATAGTGAAGATCTATACATGCCCTCACTTACATGAATTTCCTCATCTAAACCAGAAAACGTGATCACACAATTTTCCAATAGGTCAGAAATGAACGGCACAACAAGTAGAATAACTTTATTATAGCATTAATGACCGACATTGAGGGGCTACTAGTGGTGTGAAGTTAAGGTTATTGATCCTTTTAGTCCTACGGTCGTTATAAATAACCCCTGGATGGCTCAATGCAGTGACCAAAGACAAAAAGTGCACCAGCAGTCCCGAAATAGAGGATATTAATCCTTTGAATCACCGCCTTTGGTCTTTTTAGCCTCAAGACTTTCAAGGCAGGGATTAAAGCTTAATAGAAAACCTAGCTAGTTAATGATTAGCCTAACAGATTGGCCATTCTATGTGAAACCAGACTCTATGGAAGCGAGTGCAGCAGGCCAGTATGTGTAACGTTTACGCCTGCCTGGATATCCTTAATGGGTCTGGTCATGAAAAGTGTATAATGGGCAGCTCTACACATTTAGTAGTTTCTGCTAAATCTCATTGAAATGATAAATACCGGGTGTATGTGAATATATTTAGTATTGTTTCATACAAACAACTTTTCGGTTATGTTGAATTGTATTTTGGGCTTCATTTCTGCCTCAGAATAAATTTACTTATTCAACAGAGATTGTGATGGCGAATTGTCCTTACTGGGTCATGTCATAAAAAATGCACAGTTGGCAGCTCTACACATTTAGTAATTCGACTCAGTCATAATTACTTGGTATATTTGAATATAATTGGTATTGTGTAAGACAACAAATCTGGTGAACAGAGTTTTGAACCTCACTTTTTAGGTTTATTTGAAAAGCGGATTCCATGTGGATCAAATGGTGGTAAACATTAACACATCTAATAACAACAGATATGAATGTTTATGCCTGAAAAATAATTCTAATTCTTGGTTGTCAATCAATGATATTACTCCTTAGGATAGCCTCAGATATGCATAGATATATTCAATACACAACCTTCGAATTTGGTTCATGTATTCACGCTACTAACAGCGCTAAGCACTCCACAAAAAAAACATTCTGAACACCTCGGAAAATATCATTTCTGTGACTTGTGACTCATCTTTCTGTGACATATTACATACATGGGTTATTTGAGAGGAGTGGTGAAGGCGAATTGTATACATTTCCAGACGACCTGACCCAAATATAGATGGGTAACACCTGCCTCCCCTAACTCCTCACCTTTAAATGTGCTCGTAAAGATTCTCCCCCAATCAATACAGCCTTTTTAAATCCGAGCAGGCGAGTAGAACCTGAGGGAATAAGAGATCACGGAGCCGATGAGAGCGCTATATGGGAATTAGAGTCATAATGGTGGTAAATGTACGCATAGGAGCTCTACACATTTTGTATATTCTGGTAAAGTAGGAAGGCCAAATGATAAGCACATGTTATATGTGAGCATTATTGTAGTGCAATGCATTTAAAAGATTCCCTCATGTTGAACTGTATTTTCAGCCACTTTATTGTCTTACATTCACGTTATCAATATTAGTTGTTGTAAGAAAATTGGTACAATTGGTATTAATTTATAAGACAAACCTAGAGCATCTGTTATTTCTTTTTTCGGAAAAGTTTCCTTTGTTTTAATTTAGTTTAAATTCCAAATCTGAAATTTCTTCATGTTGATAGCTAAATCTTTGCCGAGATTTGAATAAACCCTAGACTTATCTTTACAGTGCATCAAGAAGCCTTACATATTACAGTGTAAGGAGAAGAATAAAGACATTATTTTTACAATTTTTATTACTATACAATTTCAAACTGGGAAGATAGAGATCCTTTTACTACCTCAAAGCAGGGTGAGGGTGAATTCATCATAAAATGTATGCTTAGTAAATTCTGCTACATTAGGCAGAAAAATAATTGGTATATATCTGAGTATATATTCAGTATTGAGATTAAAACTTGAGATTTCGTAATGTATAATTCTATTTTGAGCCTCCTTTTTGTGCCAAATGTGGGTTATTTGAGAGGATTGATAATGTCTAATGGTAAATTTTCTGAGAAATTCACCCACATACTTTTAAATCTACTAAAGCGAGCAAGATCTGGGATTGCAAGTACACATAGGGCAATGGGTGTAGTATTGATATTTCTTTTCAATGTTAGCACAATCAAAATATTAATAATTTAATCTGTGTAAAGGGCCTAGTCCACTATGCCGATTCCCACGCGATTCTCACGGAACTTAGTGGAAAAGGGTCCTCTGCGGCGCAAAATCGCATGAAAAGCGGCTTAGTAGACTAGGACATTAAGCCAGCAATCTGTAAAGAGAAGACAGGCAGATGAATGCGATAACTATATAGTAAGTTGTGAAGCCCTCTCTTTCATAAATATCTGTAATATTGATTTTGTTTTGAATCGTTTGAATGTTATCCTTCGATGGATTTTAAGGCAGTTGTTCGCATATATGCTTATATTACAGATTAAATATCAAACAGGCGTTACGTACTTATCAGACAACAATAGTGAATAATCATTAATCTAAAAGAAGATAATCCACGTGTTCAAGCAAACCTTAAAATTTAAAATTTGTACTTTAAATGGATCTTTAATGGAATGCTTGAGGTCATTCCATGATGTTTTCTTATTATTATTATTTACACAACTCAGATATCTATGCCATATTTCGCTCATATTTCCCATTTGACTCTAACATTTTGTAAATCTTGTTCGGAATATAAAGGCATTGCTGATGAAAGCAACCTGTAAACAAATTTAAGCACCAGACGTTATACTACACGCTTTCACACACTTAAGGACATCCGTAGGCACTACTTTTGTCAACACAATTTAATACCTTGAATCCACTGAACCGACTCTCTTGACTGGAGGAATAGAGGGCAGTGAGATATATATAATGTGTTATAGGAAAATGAGTCACAAGTAGCAAAAAATAAATGTTGAGGACCATCATATTTAACAAGATGAGATAATCTCAATGATGGTAAACAGTAGAGCATCTAATAAGTGCTTCCATATTTTGAGTTTGATATTTTTATTATTGAAAAAATGCAAAAACACACAAAATACTCTCACCAATATTCCGCCCTTTAAATATATGATGGGAGAGATAGGGGATAGACCTGATATGGGTACTGCACGAGCTTCCGATCATTGTGAGTGTCCTTCGAAATGAAATCAGGATAAATGGCCAAAACAATCCCTTATAGGTTTTCAATAGTGGAGGAAGTGGTAGCAAACATGTTTTCTAACGCATTCACAACATATTTTCGTTTGCATACATTTTCAAAATAAATCATAAAGTTTGATTATGCATTGCAAACGTGATATCTGAAACCGTACCCGACCATTCGCACTTCGCACAAGTGGATCGAGAGGGCAGTGGCGAATGTGAGCAGTGAGAAATATTTACTGACGAAGGGATAGTTCTCATGCATTCACAAGTGCCACATTCACAATTAAATGGCATTCGCTTCAGTTCGCAATGAAGTGGAAGACCAATGTGAGCTGAATGCCAATTTACATTTGATTCCATTCCAGTATTCCATGCTGACCATGCTCTGACATATCATAATTCCTTGCAAATTAAGGTTGAAGATAGCAGCTTTGCAAGTCCCCTGTTGCCAGGCTGCCTTTTCATCAGACAACTGACTCTCCACCCTGCGAAAAACATCTCAGTGGATATAGGCCTTAAGACTGTATAGAAGCCTCAAGTACAGAGTTTATGCCCCCTCCCTTTTAACCTTAGGGTGGTGACACATTGGCCACAATATAACCGTCTCCTCCAGAGTATAAACATGCCTCAGACTATGACGTAATGGCTCTGGAACCACGAATGGTGGTCATAAATAGTGTGCCATTCCCAGGCAGGAGATGAAGCAACTAAAGTTAATAAAATTTAGAAGAATTCCTTCTTCAAACAGAACCAAGAGTGCTTTGGTAATAGAATGAAGATATTTACATTTGGAGTGCGCAAGGGGAGGCTAGGAGCTGTTTTGACATTAAAGCTGTATTTCGAGTTAAAGATACATTCCCAGTTAAAGCTGCATGCATTCCCAGTTTAATATGCAATCTCGGTTAAAACTGAATTCCCAGTAAAAGATACATTCTTATCTATTACAACACACAAAATCTATCTATGATATTAATTCTGTCGCCTCGCCTTATTCCCGCTCAGGCTTAGAGGAAACTCCCGACCATAAACTCAGGATCTAACCGCTTAGTAGAATCGATCCACGAGCTCACAGGTTGTTATGCAACGGGGGCTATACGATTATTTTCTCAGACTCGTCTGAGATACCTCTTGCCTTTTTCAAACTCATGTGTTTATGCACCCACCCTCGTATCACAAACTTCTCCTGGGACATTACGATGGTGCTAAAAGGCCTTTAAGACACGATCTCATCGTATATATGCAATGAGCCCTATCACTCATGCATGAGCAGCGTAACCTTTATAGACCACAGGTCAAAGACTGAATAAACTGTAAGTAAAGATCAAACAATTGTCCCTAAAATCTGACAAACACACGCCCCTTATTAATTCTTTAGCTCTATCCCATAATTGGCCACCTCCGACATGCGCACTGGCTATTTATTACTTGTGGTTTATTCACTGGTAAGGCCTGGGGGAGCTGTTGTTGCTAAGAATAGACAGGTCAGTGACCGTCGACTCATAAAGGGTGAATGAAAGAGAATCAGAGGGGTGATTTCGCACAATCCACCTTCACCAATCCTCTGAAATAGTCTAAGTTAACACAAAATGAGGTTCAAAATACAGTCCGAACAAATATTTTGAGGTAACAAAATACCAAATATATTCAGATACATCTTATACCTGTAGCTGGATAATGAAGGTCTTTATTTGTCTGTGTGTCTTCTTTTTAAAATCATTGACTAGTTAACTATGTCAAGTTAGGAATCTTGCGTTATATTATTTAACATGACCTCAAACAAAGGATTTTCATCATTTCAATTCAAAAGTATTTTTTTTTTTTAATAATTTGTTTAAATAAATTTTATTGAGTCCAGTTTCATATACAATGATAATCTCATGGAACCCAAATGAACAGCTAGTGAATACGATCAATCAAGAATAATTTAATTAATTTAACATCAAGATGATATGCGAGAATCATATGTCTGATAGGCGATTTACATAATACATCAGTGTTACATTAGATACACAATTTAAATGCTTCGATATTTTTAGGGGTTCTTTTCCTCAAACATGAACAAGTTGTACTACTCGAGAGATACAAACAACAAAGAACCATTGTATAATAATTATTCATTTTTCTTTGAAATTAGACTTCGTTCTAAGTAATAAGATATAGAAGTGTATTATTTATTTATACCAATTTTAGGTATTTTTTATCTTCTTCCATGCCTCCGCCACCCACTTGGGCAATGCGATAAACCTCAACCGTGGACTATGTAAAAACCCAGTTTAAATAAGATATTTTAAAAAGCTCAAAAAAAGCCTAGTGTTTATTACTTTTCTGCCTTATTCAGCAGAGTTTACTAAATCTGTGGAGCAGCTGTTTGTACTTTTCCTGACGGTTGGACCCAAGGTATATAATATGGTTGTATTGATTTTCTGCTATGTGTTACTCCATTGTTAAAATCGCGCCTTAGAGAAAAGAGAAATATTTTGGGGAAGGTGTAGAGTTCCTTCATTTCCTAAAGATGCCCTTTTAATCTCTTATCATAAATGTGATCTGATATAGGAAAATGAGTCACAAATCGCAAAAAAATAATATATGAAATATCGCCACCTTCATTTTTTCATGCACCGGATGCACCGGATCTCATCTTACATGATGATTTCTCAAAATCCATCTTTTGCTACCTTGTAACTCATTTTCGTGTGACACATCACAAATACGGTATCTTACCAGGTTTACTCATTGCCCCCATTGCATAACAATCTGTGAGCTCGTGGATTGATTCTACGACATCGTAGATAGCCATCTGCAATGACTGTATTGCATAATTTTCTACGACATCTTCTACGACATTGTACATCTCTTGGGATCCACGATCAATTTTCTATGCTGCGTCAATACTGACATGATAAATGTTTGGGATTATTTCTTACTCTCAGAATGGCCATAATGAGACCAAAAATCAAACCTGAATACTTATGGTTATGGTTATTTATTTCATGGAAAGAATATCGACATATATTATTTTGGTGAAAAAATAAACGATGCTATGTTCACTGCATGAATATTCTGCCTTGCATAACAAACATGATCTGCGATGCACTGATATAACATTTACCCATCTCAAAATATTAGTAGTGAAAAGATGTCAAATTTAGCTATCCAAATATGCCAGTATATTCCCGAATAAGCACAAAGAGTGGAATGAGGTTGCGGCAAATAGCCGGCGACTTTTGACGGACGCCTTTATTAACAATAGAAAAAATTAAAAAAAAAAAAAAAATATCTGCTCAGTTCAGGCTAGCGAGACCACCTTCAAGTTCGCTGGCTGAACGACGACTGACCCTCGTCGGCAAGTGGTGCCTGGGAATAAGGTAGCGGTGGCGCCATCTCGTGTATTAGTGGTGCATCGTCCCATATATACCTTTATTATATACGCGTTGCTGTTGAAACAACGTATTGTAGAGTTGTATACGTTGTGCACGTATACAACTCCACGCTCTGAATTCTGTCGTATACAACTCCACGCTCTGAGTAGGATCCCGAAGGGGCCTCTGACAGCGTAGGCCCAACTGAGGGGAATCACGCCATTAGGCTGATCAGCTGTGAACGTAGGCAGAACGGGAGGCAGAACGGTGAAATAAAGATCGAAATTAAGGAAATAAACTAAAATACTTCATCTTTATTTATGTGTATCCTTTGTTAAAGCATTTCTGTGTTTTTAAAACTATCTAAAGCTTTGAAAACGTTAGAAATTGATTCGAAAATGTGAGCGATTTTCCCGCAGTGGCCAAATGACAACAAAATGATCTGCAGATCGTCGTAACTTTCAGCCCAGGTCGAGGTGTAATATCTCATTCAAATGAATTAATAAACTAAAATCCTTTCATTTATATCAAGGTCTACCCTTTATTAAAGTATTACTCTTTTTTTTAAGAATCTAAAGCTGTCAAAGAGTCTAAAATTGACTCGTAAAAGCTACGGTAATTTTCTCAACTGGGTCTCCCTCGCCGCAATGCCCGATAGAACAGCGTGATGCATAATAATAGGCCTATACACAAAAATACATGATCAAGTACCATATAAAGATGCAATTTGATAATATTTCTACAAAATACACATTGTTTAATCTTATGTAAAGCATATATAATAAATCAGATAACTAACTCGTTGGTTGAAGGATTGTGAATATTGCACTCGTTGCTGCGCAACTCGTGCAATATTCACAATCCTTCAACCAACTCGTTAGTTATCCTGTATATATAGCGATATAGACAACATATTCCCGAATAAGCACAAAGAGTGGAATGAGGTTGCGGCAAATAGCCGGCGACTTTTGACGGACGCCAGATGCCAATATAATATATATAAACTCTCTTTTTAACTTGAATAATTTGCTAGTTCACAAGCAACAACTCCATCTCCGGAGGGACACAACTCACAAAACTAAATAGATTTTTTAGAGAGAGATAAAGCAACCTTAGCCTCAACTGCATTTTTCCTTTCAAATGTAGATACTAAATATGTCAGGACAGCCAGACTTTGCCAATCGCCCATCAAACGAATGTCCTCAAGGGGAACTCCTAACGAATGCAGGTATGAAGCTCCACTCCTTCTCAGGGAATGTATGCCCGCAAGTGCTGAATCCAATCCGATAGAAGAAACACATCTCTTGAAGAAGGCAAGAACCTCCGAATACGACAGAGGCATAGGTGGAGACTTAGGATTCACAAATAAGGGATCCTCGCCAGAAGCAGGGTAATGAAAGAAGTGAGCTTCCAATAACCCCACAATACACAACCGTGGGTCACTCACACGATGTATTGGAATGTGAATCGACCTTTCGTTGCACTGAATTGTCTTTGAAGATGTCACATGCAGAACAAGACCAGCATCAGTCCATTCAATATCCTTTCGTCTGACAGTATGGGAAGAGTTGGGATCTGGTACAAGGTTTGATTTCCTCAGCAAAGAACGAAAACTCAGCAATATAGCAGACCAACAGGCAAGATTATAATCATCCAACTCCAGTCTGTCATATATTTCACAAAGGTGATCCGGGGTCAGAATTAATTTTGGGACCTCAGGACAACCCAGTTGATGTTTGAGGCCAGAGAGAATCAACTTGACCAGGAAAATCTCCCTGTAATTAATATTATAACCGTAGAATTTCTGCAGATTAATTATAGCTGACAGGAAATTATTAATGGAGACGAACTTATGAGACCTGGCCAGCCAGACCAAGAACCTCACAACAGTAGACGCATCAGCAGGAACTGGTGTAGCAGCAACCAAGTCACAAAAGTACATGAACTTCCTCCATTGTGAATTCCTAGTCCTCATAGTATTCGCTGACCAGGCATGAGCCAAAGTCGTTGCCACCTCCGTATCCAGGGCCGAAACGCATGCTGCAACATAAAGAAGCATGGTCAGCCACAGGTAAAATGGAATTCCTAGCATGAACACGAGACAACATGTCAGGTAATACGTTCTGTTCCCCAGGTATATGTCGTGCAGAAATGAACAGGTTATTACAGACACACAACCAAAAAATCGCTCTTAAAATAGTCATACAAGTGTCATTGGAACTCTTCCCCTTGCTGAGCATAAAAACGACTTGGCTGTTGTCTGAATAACATAGGATGTGTCTATCACGCAGCCTGGGAGCAAACCTTTTCAATGCTTCCCAAATAGCAACCAACTCCCACAAGTTAACATTATCATCAGATAGGGAGACGGTTGAGAAGTCCACATTCTTCCAATGCCCATGAGAGGAAACTATACACTCCAGATCCTTAGGCAGCAGCTGGGAATTGAAGTATCCAGCACACCAGTCACCTTGGCAGATAGCCCCGTAACCATTCGCACTAGCATCCGCAAAGATAGCAGGAGCATTGGTTAAATCATACTTGACGATAGGAGAAGAACCATTGAAACTGGAGGCAAACTTCCTCCACCATAACATGTCTTCTTGGAAGTCTTGTCCGAGTTTAATGCGGTCGTTACTCCCTTTATTGCCTTTGAGCAAATGGATGATACGTTGAGAGAACGTCCTGCCACCTCTGACGACCGTAGCACAGTGACAGAGAACACCACATAATCTCTGTAATTGGTGGAGAGTTGCAGTCCTTTTACCGTCAAAGAAAGCCAAATTATCATGTAACTTAGCCATCTTAGATTCTGAGAGAGACAGCCGCATATGGACACTATCAATCATAATGCCCAAATATTGAAGCTTGGTAGAAGGCGATTGGCACTTTTCCCAGGAAATGCAAAAGCCTAAGGACCCCAACAAATTAATCAGCACAGTCTGTACATCCAGGCACTCTTGATATGTTCGACCAATGATGATATAATCGTCTAAGTAGGCGTTCACCCTATGAAAGCCTCGCCTGGCCATAGCTCTCACAACGAAACGACTGATTTCAGTGAAAATATAAGGGGCACATTTCACACCGAAACACAGCCTAGTGTCCCAGTATGGCAGCTCCTTGTCATCTCCCGGAAATTGCCACTTAATTCCATTCAGAGGCCAACAGGACGGGTGAATGGAAACAGTTCGGTAAGCAGCAGATAAATCAATCGTTGACATGTAGTCACCAGGCTGCAGCATATCCACGACACGATCAAGGCCTGTAAAAGAGAACTTTTCACATGTAGATGACTGGTAATTATTCACAGACACTTCCAGGGGCCTTCTACAGTCAGTAATTGGGCGAAAGGAAGAGGCACCCTTGGGCACAGCGCCGATGGAGTGAGTACACTGGGATTCACGACGAGCTTTAATATATTTACCATCTCCAATCTCTTCCAAGAGAAGGTCAGAAATAAATTTGTAAGCGTCAGACTTCAAGGCAGAAGAGTAATTTTTACATTCATAATGAGGAACAACAGTAACATCGTCGACTACCATAAATCCTTCACTAATACCGAGTGCAAGAAAGTCTCTGAGTTTAAAGTCGTCTTCATACGTTAACTCTTCCATCCATTTGGATAGTTTCATCTGAGACCGACAACCATTTATAAAATGCACGTCTTGTATTCTATACCACGGATCGTCCAAATTAAAGCACAGATCAGATGAATCATCGACATTTACAGGCAGGGTAGGCAACTCTTTGTAACCATGCATCTCAGGCACAACATCAGGAAATCTAATATGCCTAGAATTCATGCTCACCGAAGACAACCTATTATGATCCGGGAACAGCTGAACTGCTTCCAAGTCCAATACGGTCGCGTCGTACGATGTAAATATGCTATTATCTTCACTTTCAGGCGTAGGATAAACACACAACTGCTGGTGAAGATCCACGATATCAGGGTTAACTCTTTGTGAAACCAAGGAAGGAGAAGACAATACATTTTGCTGAGAAACACTGCCATTATTATTTTCCACTAGCGACAAACACAAGGATGTTGTGCCGGGTCCGCCATTTTGGGAAGTCGATGGGAGGTCAAGGGTCACTTCCGGGTCATCCAACTCGCATGCTGATTGGACGACAGGCTCCAGTCATTCTGATTTCGCGCGGGAGGTACAAACACTAGGCTTGTGTTGTTTTGATTGTTGTGTTTGTTCGACAGACATGTTTCCTTGAACACTTCCCATTGCAATCCTTAAAGTTCCAATAATAGCACACGTCCTCCGGGAAGTCAGCAGGGACCACCGAAGGAGATTTGGAACCTTTCTTAGCTTTCTTCTTCTTTTTATCCTCATCAGAAGCCGAGGACGAGGAAGGGGGCGTGACCATAGCACCTGGGTGTAAGGCTACACTCAGCGATTCATGATCGGCGGTCACGAACTCTTCCAGCTCTCCCTCCAAAATACGATTCACCACCTCCCTATCATACAATACCAAGGCAGAATCCACATATGTCTTCAGATGGGCATGTTTGGCAACGTAACACATATGATTAATGTAACCAGCAGGATCCTCTCCTCTCTTAAGCATTTCCTTGAGGACCCTGGTCTGGCCGTACCATAAATCACATTTATTCATCTTGGTATGGTCCATATTTTTAACCGAAACACCTTTATCAATATTTTGAGAAAAAAATTCTGGACGTAAATAATTACCAAGCTGTTTTGCCTTCTGAGCAGGGTCTAAGGCAGTTGATAGTTGAGACATAACATCAGTAAATGGAGCTGACAGCAAATCCGAAGCTGCCATGCGTGAATGGGAGTAGGGGTTAGCTTACCACCGGTACCACCGGTACCACTGGGCTTGGACATACGGGACATAGCAACAACCAACGAATCCATTTGAGCATTTTGCTTCTTGTACTGGGCTTCCTGGGCCTTTGCAAACCTCTCAAAAAAGTCGGCACTAGAATCCAATTTAGCAGCTTCAGGGTCCTCTGTATCTGCATCCGATATCGGTTGCAAATAATTCAAATAGTCAGTTGGAGGTAATCCTTTATCCTTACAATACTCCACAGCCGCTTTAGCATATTTACAAACGGTTTTTCCACAAGGTTTTAAGTGGGACCTGTTACAACCGTTGCAAGCAGGCATTATAACCGATGTAATGTGAGCCGTCACAAACACAATTTCAACAAAAAATATCTGCTCAGTTCAGGCTAGCGAGACCACCTTCAAGTTCGCTGGCTGAACGACGACTGACCCTCGTCGGCAAGTGGTGCCTGGGAATAAGGTAGCAGTGGCGCCATGTCGTGTATTAGTGGTGCATCGTCCCATATATACCTATATAGCGATATAGACAACATTCAATGTTAAAGGATATTTTATGAATTTGATACATTGCACATTTTATTTATTTTTTGTACTTCAGAATAGGTTTCGTAATTTTTTACCATATTTTTGAATGAAAGTAATAAACGCCAGATTTTTAAAATTATAATAATTTACAATTATGGATGATGTTCTCCCATGCACCATTTCGGCGTTTTAATGCTATCTATACCTTAAGATTATCCTTTAATATCATTTTTGAAGCCACGAGGAATCCTCTATTTCAGGATTCATTATTATGTAATGCACCTGTTGTAGACTTTTACGAGTCGCAAATAGATCTCGTAGTCATAGAAAAAAATGTCTACGATATCGCAGGTGGACATTTGTTATGCAAACTGCAAACTGTTATGTTAAATGTCGATTTGTTATTTCATTGTCTCACCTATAAGACTGACTTTATCGACTTTACCAGACCAGTTATCTAATGATCTAATGGTTCCTCCTATGTACTATACCACTATAGCTTACATCACTGCTACTCCCCAGACACTCCTAGATACAGGTCATAGTTGTGATGTGTTACAGAAAAATGAGTCATATGTCGCAAAAAATAATATTTTGGTGTTCTATTCCCAAAATCTCTTTGCAGGAATGTTCCCATTCTTATTTAACATATTTATACAGCCATTGTGGGATGTACAAGGTTCACAGGGACTACTACCATGTAGTATCTATGATCTCCCACTAGGGACTGTTGTTAGTGCAGCTTGATGATAGAAATGTAAGAAGGAGGATCGATGCAAGAGCGGCAGATATCTGTTATGTTAAATGTCGATTTGTTATTTCATTGTCTCACCTATAAGACTGACTTTATCGACTTTACCAGACCAGTTATCTAATGATCTAATGGTTCCTCCTATGTACTATACCACTATAGCTTACATCACTGCTACTCCCCAGACACTCCTAGATACAGGTCATAGTTGTGATGTGTTACAGAAAAATGAGTCATATGTCGCAAAAAATAATATTTTGGTGTTCTATTCCCAAAATCTCTTTGCAGGAATGTTCCCATTCTTATTTAACATATTTATACAGCCATTGTGGGATGTACAAGGTTCACAGGGACTACTACCATGTAGTATCTATGATCTCCCACTAGGGACTGTTGTTAGTGCAGCTTGATGATAGAAATGTAAGAAGGAGGATCGATGCAAGAGCGGCAGATATCAATTGGAGAGAAACATCGATAGTGGGGCTTAGTTATGTTAAGTTAAGAGGAAAAGGATCAGATAATCTGTCAAATCTTTACATTGTTAAAATTCCACGTACATATACTTAGATTGCCGCGTGTATGTTTGCATTTTCGCGAAAACTTCGTTCAAAAGCGCGCCTATCGCGTTTTATCAAAATAGCCTATATATAGATACCCATGTGCTACGAAGCATGGTCATGTAGCCCACCCTTGTCGCGCGTCTATAACATAGTGCTTTCATAGCATTAGTAATAGCCAGGCAGTAATATCTAGGTCAATGCAGACTTGGCTTGCTTTACCTGAGTTTGCCCCAGGTGGATGGTCAAGTGCACAGGTTTGAACTGCGGCGTCAGGGAATTTCGAATAGTTATTGCCTGCATTTACAGACAACCAACACTGTGTTATGAGGGAAGAAAACGGCGCATTATTATCCAAGAGAGGTTGGAAATGTGTCTGATGCTGGAGTCATTATTTAAGAATTGTTGGAACAGATATATTGCCCATAATACTATGGCCGTAAGAAGGGAATGGACTGACCATTCATGGCAGTTAATACCAATCATGGACGCTGAAGTTTCCACTACTCCTCAGGTAAGTTATGTAACATATTTCATGCACTCAATTCTAGCAATTGTGGTCTCTAAATCAAACCTATTAACTTGTATCATTTATACGTATCAATGATACTAGATGTTTAGATATATGCAGATGTTTAGATACAGTGATGTATGGATTTGTTGGATTAAAGTTATGGATTTGTTGGATTAAAGTTATTTAAATGGAATAGTTATCAAGTATAATAACCAATATGATAATTGTGCAGCAAGTGTCATGTATACATATTTATGTCAACATAACATGAATACCCCTTTCATATCAGACTGTCTTATTTAGGAACTCATTTTAATCACCTCTGTTTTCAGACTTCAGACAGGGGAGGCATGCTCTCATGTCGGTGATCTTTGATTGAAAACCAAAACCCACAAGTACAACTTCCAACGATATGCAACATAGCTATGAGAACTTCAAATTGTCTGGGGGCAAAACTTCAATTGATGCCGAGGAGCAAGACAAATTCCTATCATCTGTTCTGATTACAGATACGCCACCCACATATAACTATATACTTGATGTTACCGAGTATATCTAGGTGAGAATAGATATGATTTTTAAGGGTTTAAATATTTCAGTAATCTAAATCAAGATTTCAAAGTAATCATTCTTAAATTAATATTTCTTAAAATGTGCAGCAATTGTAATAAAATACATAATGCTCTTGGCATGAGTCATTGTATCTAAGGATCTAACTTTACCTTTTTAACTTTATTCAAACACCGCATTATTTTAAGTGTATATACACACACATATGTACAATATCAGTAGAGCTTAATATATTTTTGCGCCGAAACACTTCGGCACACTTAATATTTGACACCCTTTTTGCGTAAATTTAAATTCGCACAGCAAGGAAGCATCACACCTCACACCTGGGGATAGTAGCCTTTATATGTATATGATACTGCTTCATGTAGGCTAAGGATAAGTATTAATAGTAGGAAAAGGTAAGGAGAAGTTTTTTGTGCATTTTTATCCTTTAGCCGACATTTAATCTGAATAGAAGCTAGAACAGTTTTTCTTTTATTTACAGGATCTACACCAAAAATGGATCCAGCAACGATGCCCTGCTTCACCACAAGACTTCTTCTTTCTACCAGCAGCTAGTATGGGGCATTCGTTTTGGGCCATAGATAGAATGATATAATTAGCAAGATCTACCAGTCTACCATTACCCTAAATAGTTATGTGTAATGTGTAATTGTATTTAAATTACTAGCCATTGAATATATAGCCGATTCATGCCAGTATTTCACCCAGTGTTGGGCCTCTGTTTGTTGGTTTTGTATGATGAATTGTTGTCGAAATGAATGATTTTATATACCTGTATGTTTTACCCATAATCAAATGTATAAAATCTTGTGTGATGTGTAATTATCATAATAAATCAGATTTTGAAATATTATATTTTTTGTAAAATACTCTTTTTTTTATTTCGTATTATACCATTCTAGTATGATAATTGAAACAAGAAATTCAATATGATATCCATTTGTTTAATTCCTCGCTCACCCTTTCTATGGTCTACTGACCGCCCCCCCCCCCCCCCACCTCCCACCCAAGCTACCCTTGGCTATGTCATGCTTCGCCGCCCGCCGGCATGCTGGCGGCTGTGACGTCACACCCCATTGTTTTAGCTTGAAGAATAATGCGCAAAGGCATGTACTAGTATATGGAATGTCTTGGCATAAAAGTTGACATGTTATACCGTGTCAAATAACGCGTCCAGCATTGTTATTACTCACTACAGTGTAGTCATATGAACACATGTGCACCAAATTTCAATATCTTGTATACTTAGCAACTTTACAAGTTACCAAATTTGTTACACATCATTCATTATGTCATGAATTTCTCAATCCTCCTCCCGTTCTATTACAAAATGAGAAAATCTTAAACCTATTGCAAAGGGCCTGTAGACAAGTAATTTGCCCAAGAGGTAAATGAAGCTCAAAAAATGTTTCATCCTCTTCAACATATCATTTGTAAAAACTTAAATAGGTAGGATATTATATTACCGTATGATCTTACGGGGGAGCAGTCTTGAAGTAATTGTGAAGAAACCTGGAGCAACCTTTATCTCCGAATGTACAGGTTTCTAGGTTAATGAATTAGAGTAATTGAATTTGCTATAATAACACTGGAGAATGACTAGAGGATGAGAAGAAGCCAACATTGTCTGTGTGAACCTTCCAAAGGGTGAAGCTCTTTCATATCTATTTCCTAGGTTAATAATGCTGTAGAAAGAGATGCATCATCTGACTCATTCATTTCGTCACCCAGAACTATCCACACACATGAGCCAGGAAAGCCTGGTTTCCATTGGGCAGACTTCAACCAGGTATTCACAGGGGGAGATGGTGGACTGGCTAAGTTGTCGGACCATATCAAGTGAGTCTGCCGGCCTGTTAAGACTGGCAAATCAGCTATACCGTGTCTAAGGTCTAGATGGGTCTCTTGGGTGCCTGTAAGACAATTGTACTTGGCCAATCTTGTCCGCCAGACTGGTAAAGTTATGCAAGACAAGACTGGAAGAGACAGGCCAGACACCAGGCGGTGATGCATGTCCACTGACCGGACCTTCACAAGGTAGTCTGCGACCTGGTGTTCCTATATGGATACCAAGTCTAAATACTTGGTCATTTAGATGCTCTACTGTTTACCATCAGTCTAAATACGGGAAAACAACCTAATGGACACGTGGCTTTAGTTTGTCCTGTCCTTAACTGAGAGGAATTGACTGCATTCTGCAACAACAGATGTTCTTGGGACACCAGGTCACATTATGATGTGTGATGTGTGACAGGAACATGAGTCATATGTCATAGAATTGATGTTTTTCAAAGCATATTATTCAATAGATCTCTTTGTTGGAATGCTTTCATTTATTAGGAGCTAACCTATTTCTTCTTGGATCAAAAATTAAAAAATATTAAATCTCATAGTGTTTACCATGATTGGAATCCCCTTGATCGCACCATTTCAAATATAATGATACCTTAAAATAATCTCTTTCCGACGTTTGACTCATTTTCTGTAACACATTACACATACATTACTTTATTTACAGTACATATAACCTACATATACATATATGTATAAATACTATATTATCTCTTCCTGGCTAACAGTGGAGAATACAAAGCGGTCTGGAGGTGCATTAGGGGAGGGCATGCAGGGACAAGATGTGTTATGTAGCAGTGGGGACATGCTTACACAATTATACACTGACTACGTAACACCGGCAAGACTTTCACCTTCCCAGTCTCACTGTTTACATCGATTATATCCTATGGGTGTAGTCGCCTTAACATGTACAATTCTATTTCATAAATTTATGTTGCTTTCTTCTTTGTCTTCACTTATGTATTTCGCTTAATGAACGGAAGCCTGGATACTCCGTGAAACGAATGAAAATGTACAATTCACCTTAAAAAAATGCTCTCGAATAACCACAATTTAATTTTTAAAGATGGTTAGAAATCAAACCAAACATAACCATGCAGATCTTCTTCGACCAACGCATTGACACATATATTCCAATGTACCTTGTTTTTGACTTTTTCTAGCCTAGTTTATCAGAAATTAACAAGAGTGTGCCACAGAAAAATGAGTCTAAAATGCAGAAATCGAAAACAACTTTCTATATAAATGTTTAGAAAAATATTTGCAATACTTCTGGACAGATTTTCTATTAGTAAAGAAGCTAAATATACTCGATAAATATATCTAAGACAATGTATTGTATTCAAAGTATTGTATTCATTTTTTCTGTTAGATCATAAATTGCTTCCCTCTCAGCTCTCCCGTCCTTGATATAACCTTCAATGTGTTGATAAGGGCGTGCAACAAGCACTCACTCATTTTGCTGTACCACAACACGAATAAATAGAGGTCCTGATCTCTCTAACCCTTAAAAAATCCAAGTATTAGAACATCGTCTCAGATAGCAGCATTGCATCTCTGTCTGACCTTTTCTTTAGTTCTTTTACAGATCCTTGATTACAGGTCAGTTTATCGGAGACTGTACAATTGGCTTCCCCAATCTTCTCAAATAAACCAAGATTCAAGAAAGAAATTAGGTTCAAAATACAGCTTAACATCACTGAACACATCTTTTGAATAAATGCAATAGCTGATCTATTCAGTTATACCTTAGATCTATGAATTCTCAACTAACTTAATTTAGCATTAATTGTGGAAATGTAATATGGGAATTCGTGATCTCACATTCTCCATTCTCTGACGATGTTACCCCATCTTTATGTTGTCGTCCATTGTGCTTTTTCCACCGATTGTCTCCTTCTCATTGTCATAACTGTTCTGTTGTCTTTCTTCTGTCCTCAATCTCTGTCCCTTCTCCTGTATCAGGAACTGTCTCTTCTCTTTCATTCTTTCTCCTATCTGTCTCCTGCCTACATCTCCTTCTTTCTATCTTCTATATCCTTTCTCTATTTCCCCCCTCTACTTTCTTTGCTCTCTCCATCTCCAACCTCTTTCTCTATCTCCTCTTTCTTTATCTCCCTTATCTCTCCAATCTATCATTGTTTCTCCTCCCTGTTCATCTCTCCTCGCTGTTTCGTCTATCTTCACACCCTTCTCTCACTCTTTCCTATCTCCTCTCATTCATATATGTTTGTAAGTATGCCACGCTCTCCTCTTCAACTTACTCTCCCTCCCTCTCTCTCCCTCTTATTCACTCTTCAACTCCATCCCATCCTCCCCCTTTACCTAAATTGTTTTGAAGTCGTCGACACCCCCTTACCTCTCCCCCACGCGTTGTTCACCTCCCCTAGAATGAAAACATCCATCTCAATTAAAGCACTGGTCAATTACGTCTCTCATGTTATATTAAACATGTACATCACTGCATAATCATATAGCACAGGAACGCAGCTCATACCAGGACATAATAACAACTGGTTTGAGTCATAATCTACCCTATGCCTCATAATAAACACTTTTTTCTGTTGTCATATCAGTCAAACTGTACCGTAGTGACGAATCAAGTATGTTATAATGGCAGTTACCGTATACCATTTGATCAGTTTACAGACGGGTTCAATGGGAAATTCAATTTTGATTGCTATTGAATTGAATATCATTCACCCTTCTTTACTTAATTATCAAATAATCATGTTGCAATCATTCATATACATATTATTTGGTTTTTCATATTATCGCTACAGAATTCTTTAGAATAGTTTGCTCTAAGAACGTGAGATAGCTCTGTTGACACATTATGATATAACTAATCAGTATACAAATCTACTGGTATCAATGCATATGAAATAGCTATTATATACATAGTCGTTATACACACTTACTGGTATCAAGGAGTATGAAACACACTTCAGCAACTCAGTATAGTACTATTGTATCAAGACAAATGAAACACTATAGCTACTCACTATACACATATGTAGGTATCAAGACATATGAAACACACTATAGCTACTCACTAGGTACATATATGCTGGTATCAAGGTATCTAATACTATATACGTCAAGTGATTGCTGGCATCAATACTGCATCTTATTTGTATTATTATATTTGTACTTATCATATGTGTTCGGACATAAATGAAATTTTAACAAATCAAGATATGAAACACACTATAGCTCCTCCCTATACAAATCTGCTGGTATCAAGGCATATGAAACAGACTATAGCTGCTCACTATATAAATCTGCTGGTATCAAAACATATGAAACAGACTATAGCTGCTCACTATACAAATCTGCTGGTATAAAGACAAATTACCTCACGTACTTTCCTCCGCCCACGCATTCAGAGCAGATCATTCATTATGAGCTGCTCATCCACCTCATCCTATTGCCCCCGTTGTGCCTTTAGGTCCTGTTTATATGGCACAAGGCAATGATGTCTTTCAAAATCAGTCTATAGCTCCTTTTTACCACACATCCTCTTGCTCCCTCGTCATGTCCTACTCATACACTTCACCTCATCTTGCTCTATCTTCTCCTCTTCTTTCTATTTTTCAATCTGTTCTTCTTCTGTTTTTTTCCACTTCCGCCTACGTTTCATCCAATATAGTGTCCGGTTGTTCTTGCTAGACTGCTTCATGAAAGTTCACATTTGTATCTGGTAAATCCTTTCTTGTGGTGGCTTCACCTATTATCACTCACTAGTGCTGGTTTTTCTCTCGGACTATTTAACTTAAAATTCTTGTTTTGTGATACCACACAAGCAAACTGTTAATAAATGCAGTTATAAGGTATAATATGTTTTGTGTCACAAAGAAATGAGGCACAAGTCGTGAATAGGCCTAATAGTCCGGCACTAGATATGCAAAAAGGGCCTTATTTGAGGAGCTTGTGACCAAGTGTTGTAAACCGTTTTCATGTAATATTAATAGGACCATTGTTTCTGAAATTTCTTTTCGACTTATGACTCATTTTTCATCCCTTATTGTCACTACATAATTATGTGATGTGTGTCAGCAAAATGAATCACAAATCGCAAAAAATGGATTTTAAAATCCATAATATTTGAACAGATGAAATCATAGACTGGGCAACAGATGAGAAATTCTCAATCCTAGGGGCATTTTTGAGTACAAAGGTCCATCAGCACTTTTCTGGCTAATTTGGGTGTGCTGAACACGAAAATCACTGTTGGCAAGCTGAAATCTGATTTCTTCCCTGTCAAAAATCAAAAACAAAAATGGCTGCCATTCAGTTTTTAGAAAAATCATAAAACACACATATATAGTCATGTGATACCTCAAAATGATGGAAATTGAGAGGACAATCCAGTTTATCCACTTACCTGGATGTCACAGTAATGTGGCTACCATGACAACCAAATATCCACAAATAATATGTATTTTTCACTCATTTCTGGGAAAAATCATAAAAAAACACATATATGGTCATGTGATACCTCAAAATGATGGTAATGCAGAGGGGAATCCATTTCTGATATTCTCATTGTTGTAAGGACATGTCAAAGCATATTACAGCATATCATAACAACAAAATCTGAATAAAAAGTCTATACATTCCTGGCTATAACATCATCGTTCAACCAGTTGAAGAACTGCCATGTGTATGGTGCCTATACACCTAAGTAGTACATCAACCTGATTGGATATGATATCATTGGCATATCAATATTGCTATGAAGGCTATAGATTTATGAAGGCATTTCAGAGACTAGAAATATTTACAATTGTAAAGAATCAGATGTACAGAGAAATCATCACAAGTCAGCTTTCATATAGTGTTGTGTCTATTCCCTTATGTTGCAGTAGACACCTGAATTTTTATCACACTGACAGTTTTGAAGTGCATGGTAGAATAGTTTTCCTGCAACCTCAATGTTGATTTGTACTCCCAGTCATGCATTGACTTGATATCAGTGATATGCAAGCATCAGCTACAGCGTCTTTGGTCATAATGATGGGCACAAGTTGCTGGTCCTTTTGTTTCCACCCAAGTGTTGTAGGGTTAGAAATAATAGGATAAACCATATGAGCAAAGTTCTAGACCAGGGCTTGGTAATGGGCACAATGAATATGCAGCATAAGTGCATCAGCAGTGGATAGCAATGCTTCTGTCTTATACAGTTTTCTGAACAGAAGTAACCTTGCAGTATCAATTGATGTTGCTCCTGGCATCTTGTACATAGCAGAAGAACTTCTCAACTAAGATACCATATCTTGGTAAATGTTCATGAAGTAAGTCATGTTGTTCAAGAAACACATTGTACATGGTTTGTTGTCTGTGGTTTGCTATGAATGATGTGTCTGACCTTCTTATGGTATTGAAGGCAGGAAAATGCTAGCAGGGACCTTCAGGGATATTGTGTATAACCTCATGCACTGGAATATACATTTGAAGAAGAATGGATGGCATGGAGAATGAGTAGTGTCTGCTTAGTCATAATCTGCTTAAGTGTTTAAGGGGGATAGTACTTTTCACCTCACCATTGGGGAAGCTGCCACTATTAACATCCTTCCAAATGTATTTCCCATTTCAGAACAGTATCATTAAAGACATTTGTGTAATCCTCAAAGGTAGTGGCTCCATCCAGTTTCCAAGTGCATTGATTAATGCCTGACTATCTATAATGAGGGTTGAATCTGAAATCCCAGCAACAGCAGATGGACAGGGGATGTTTTCAGTTAGTCAATCAATCAAGATGGCTTTAATACCAGTTTGTAGATTATCATTGTCTTCTGCCAGGGAAAATGTTCTCATACTTTTTCCAATCCAACTCCCTTAGCATTTTGATCAGCCTCATTGACACTGATGTTTCTAATGGTCTCTGACCCCTGGGATATAAGTACTGTAGTTTTGCATTCTGAAATGCACTTGTCACAAGATCTTTGTTTGCCAGATTTTGTAAGAATTCCATTGCAGAGAAGAATCCAAGATTAGCAAGTTGGTCTACTAAACGATCCTCATCCTTATGTCTTTCCATATGTTTTGACTGACTTTCATTGAGAACAATATCATTCTTCTCAACATTGTAGTTGGCATATACAGTCATGCTGATGTGGGTACAGAGATTGTAGGACCGTGCCGCTCTGTTCAGAATCGATCTAGTTTTGGTGATGCCTACAATTCCATCAGCACATTTCTCTACTTTGTTGATCCACTACAGTGCATGGTCAGCATCTACTTGTTGTCAGGAAGTTTGACAATGAAGTTTCCATGTTCAAACTTGGTCAGTACATGAAGTGGAAGATTGCCCATCTCTGCTAGGGAGACAGAATCTCACTTTGCATAGATGAAATATGGTAGCACCTTCTTGAAGGCCTCAATGTGGAGGTGCAAGTCAGCATCACAGTAGGCCCTTGTTACCTGTAGAAGAATCCTAACCATGTTCTTGTTCTGCCACCAGAACAGAAAATTAATGTTCTCCTTTGCTTTCTCATTTGCAAATCAGAGATAAGCTAATTTATGTCAGCATTCTTTAGAGTGACTACATCTCCTGATGAAGCTGATACCTCAATGTTCCATCAAGTTCCATCAAGTGACTAACTAAGGCCTAATCAACCATTATTACAGTATAATACTTGCCAAGTTGCTCTGATACATACATGCACCTGAGTGTTAAGTATACCCACTTCATGGGCAGGTGCTTGGATGATGGGCATCTAACTGATTTTTGTCATTTTATTTGTTGGTGCTCTGAATTGCCTTCATGAATCTAGAGCCTTCTGTTATGATATAGGCAGAGCTTAGTAGAAGGATAATGGATCCAATCAGGTTGATGTACTACTTAGGTGTATAGGCACCATACACATGGCAGTTCTTCAACTGGTTGAACGATGATGTTATAGCCAGGAATGTATGGACTTTTTATTCAGATTTTGTTGTTATGATATGCTGTAATATGCTTTGACATGTCCTTACAACAATGAGAATATCAGAAATGGATTCCCCTCTGCATTACCATCATTTTGAGGTATCACATGACCATATATGTGTTTTTTTATGATTTTTCCCAGAAATGAGTGAAAAATACATATTATTTGTGGATATTTGGTTGTCATGGTAACCACATTACTGTGACATCCAGGTAAGTGGGTAAACTGGATTGTCCTCTCAATTTCCATCATTTTGAGGTATCACATGACTATATATGTGTGTTTTATGATTTTTCTAAAAACTGAATAGCAGCCATTTTTGTTTTTGATTTTTGACAGGGAAGGAGTCAGATTTCAGCTTGCCAACAGTGATTTTCGTGTTCAGCACACCCAAATTAGCCAGAAAAGTGCTGATGGACCTTTGTACTCAAAAATGCCTCTAGGAGTATTAAGAGCATGGTGTTTAGGTGGATTTTGCCTAGTCTATCAAGCTCATTCCAATGATAGTAAACATTAGATCACTTAGTAGGTACTTATGTATTTTACTATGCATAAAAACAAAGTTTTTTTATAATACTTGATTGTCAATCACTAGTAAAGTAGTTAAATATAATCCTAGAATAACCTCAGATATGCATAGCTATAGTTTGGGATTTGGTACATATATTAATGCAACTATAGCAGCGCTAAGCACCTAAATAATGGGCGAGGGTTTCTGTGAAAAAAAACATAAAAAACATAATGTTTGTGACTTCTGACCGATTTGTCTGCAACACATCACATACTGAGTACATTTGGTAAGAAATTTTGTTGTTATTGTAGCTGAGTATGCAATGTCGTCCTTGGGGATACACTGCAGCCAGGAGGCGTTTTCTGGGAAGTTGTAAAGTATACCCAGTGGCTTATACAAGTCCTCTGTGTTCCCTTTGTGTCCACCCAATATAAACGTTATGGAAATAATAAGAGACAGTGGATCAGTGTATATCCATTCTACTTCACCCTGTCTGCTCCCTCCCTCTTTTATTATGCCCTGGTTATGAGACCCACTCTGAGGATGCTCCCAACAGTTGTTGAATTGCAGAATAGTGTTTGCATATATATATATATATATATATATATATATATATATATATATATATATATATACTGTAAATACTAGGTCTCAGGATGCCCGAATTTGGGGGTCAATATAAACGAATTGGGGATCGTCTGGTCCCACTGACGCCAAATGGGTGCAGATTGGGTATGACATCAAATATGTAATATTACATGAAATAAATGTTATTTCTACGGTTAAACAAGATGCTATAATAGACTAAGGTCGGCGCCAAGCACGCCCTAGTATAGTTGTCCCACCACATCCCACACAGGCTTTCTCTGAGTGTGAATATACCCTGTGGCTAATACAACACCCATATTGTTCCATTTCATTAGTATCAATCCAATGCAAGGGTTACAGGAATAATTAGACACAGTGAATGGTTGTACGAGCGGCGTAATACAGTTTATTAAACAGATCTGGCAGAAGGCAGGAACAGCATTTGTGTGGGTCCTGAACCAGAAATGTACACCCTCATACGATACATTTCAATATTTTAAATTTTGTTATTGTTAATGGTTACTCATTTATGTTCTGTTCTTTTCCACCTCATCTAAAACCCGTTTGGTCTTTGCTACAGTGCTTCATATTAGTTAATATCTATATTCCGGAGACCCTTTCCGAAGTTCTCTTGATGGCTTATCATTGTTATCGCTCACCAGAATTTGGTACATGTATTCATGTTACTAACAGCACTAAATGCCCCATATATATGAAAATTACTCCAAGCAATGGTTCTCGTGGGAATACATTTGAGAAATATCTTTTTTATGCCACTTGTGACTCATTTTCCCCAACACATCACATACATACATCTGTATGGCTCAGCTCGTGGCTAGAGTGATGGTGATTGTGGGCGCTTCTGCGGGAACAGGGCGGTATTTGATACAAATAACATTAGGCAAATGGTGGAGGATAACAGTGGACCAATTGGTTGATGCACAGAATCTGGGGCCCATATGGCGGGGGCGGCTAAGTTGTTTGATGGTAAAGGTGGAAGACAGAGGTCCTAAATTTCATCATCATTCAATTGACAAATAATCAAATAGGTCTTTTGCCCAGTTAAGTGAACTCTTTTGTTTGGTGACTATTACATTAAGCGAATGTAGATGGATGACAGAGGAGAGATCGTTGGCTGAATCTCTCCCAGGTGGAGCGTGTGCATATTGCGGGGTAGAGCTATGTGGGCAGAGGGTGGAAGAGGTCAACTTTAGAAGGGGGTTGGGTCAAGGGGGTTGGGGGTGTTTCAACAATGACAAAAACTAAAACTGCATTGTGAGTTAGCATCGATCATCAACAACTAAATAACAAACCATCTGAAAGACGAGGGAGATGAAAAGAAGGGAGAGGAGGCAAAGACAGTTACAGAGAGACAGCTCGAGACAGCTCGAGACAGCTCGAGACAGCTCGAGACAGCTCGAGACAGCTCGAGACAGCTCGAGACAGCTCGAGACAGCTCGAGACAGCTCGAGACAGCTCGAGACAGCTCGAGACAGCTCGAGACAGCTCGAGACAGCTCGAGACAGCTCGAGACAGCTCGAGACAGCTCGAGACAGCTCGAGACAGCTCGAGACAGCTCGAGACAGCTCGAGACAGCTCGAGACAGCTGAGTCTGGGATAGAAAAATATATGTGATGTGTCATAAGTCGCAAAATTGATATCCTTCAAAGAGTTCAAAAGATCCCTGTGTAAGAATGTTACCATTTTTGGGGTGTCGGGCGATTTAAGTCGGAGGAATGTACCAAATATCGAGACAGTGCCTAAATTTATCTTTGCATTCCTAATGTCATCCTGGAGGATGGAGGATATTTGTCTATTTTAATACTGCAATTATCCTCGCAGAAATAGTGCAAGGGAGGGAGATGGAAAAGGGGGACATACTCTTTTACCCCTCAGTGATAATGTACCCTTCTGTGGCCCGTTGCATAAGAACTCCTTACTTCAGACTTTCCTCCCTAAGCTACCTTTCCTTGGCCGCTGGTGAGAAGTTTTTATTTCATATGCACACTATGCTTACTTGTATTCCTACAGTAGAAATCCCCCGCCTATAAGCAAGGACAAATAGCTTAGCAAGGAACATTTTAAAACGAAGACTGCTCATGCAACTAGTCCCCTGCCTTCCTTGGTTGGTATCCACCCCCTCAGCTCACGTCCAGCCCTCTCACCCCATCTAGAATAATATTTAGATTTGCAACAAAGCGAGTGGGTGGGCCATCGGGGATACGGATACCACCAACCACCAGTTCGTATCACCAGTAAAAGCGCAGCAATGAGGCAACCCAAGTGTTAAATGAATTTTGTTATCCGGTCTCTGAGCAACAGCCTTGGCACTCTTCTGTGTGAGGAGGCCCGAAAAAAGGTAACCACTTCCGCTTCCGCCCCCACAAGTTATAGTCATTAGTAAGATTAAGTTTAATCATTTTTCTGTTGCTCTGGCTCTCCTTCTGCCATTTGGAGGCTCGTCATCCTCGCTTGTGATGTTTTCCTGGTGAATTTGATCGTATTAATGAATGGAATTAGAGGCAGTTAAATCTAATGAATAGCTCTTAGCAGACTGTCCGGGTTGGGGAGATTTTAATCATTGGAATTGTATAGAAAACTGACACACACACAGCTTTTATCGTTCATCCGAGAGAAATGTACAGATTTAAGGATCAGGGGTATTTCATATAATCTACATCTACTTACCACTGATATTATGGAAAGATATGATAATGATAATAATGAATTCTTTATCTTGCTAAGACAGTATACAAGTACAAAATATAACAAAATAGGTAGTGACTTTTTACTAAAAGGCCTGGAGCTCTCACTAATCAAAATAATTTATATCTATATGCGTATCAATAGCTAATGCTTTTAAGAAGTATTAAGGAACATTATATAAAACCCCACATGTATGAAAACCAATGAATTACATTTTAAAACGAAAACTACTCGTCATGCGTGAGCTACCTGAACAAGATATCTGTACACACAAAATTGTACAATTTAAGATGAGTTGTGCGATATATCTTAGAATATACGATCAGATAAGTTCTTAAGTATTGTGCTTGATTAATTTAATAATTTAATACACCGTGATTGTTAGCCTGATCAACGTTAATTAAATTCAGGGGGTGATGCCACTTGCGCTGACCTATATTTGCCAAGAAAATCCCACATGCATGGCTGCCAATATTTGTTAGGACTTTTGGGGGCATTTTTCAAATTACAAAATTACGAATAACACCATGTGTAGAGAAAATTATCCCTTATTGATTGATACCAGCCACTTGATTATACAAGCAGTAGTTTAGAGAACTATATAAAAAATGAGACAATGTTTCGGCCAGAAAATGAAGTAGGCAAGCACAGTCAAGTTTCTGTTGTTATTGCATTGAGCTTGAAGGACTGTTGAACTGCATTTGGAGTTTTTTTTGTCTTAAATTCGGATTATTTGAGTTCTATGAAAGTGAATTATATATTTTCTTATAACTTCACCCTCAAAGACTTGGCAGCTTTTCAATTGCAGGAATTAGATCATCAATTCATTTATTGGAACACCTGCCGATTTAGAAGCAGACACCCGGTTTCCATAGGAAATAAACAATGTATTTAATTTAATAACAGAGAAACAAATAGAGCGGAGAATGAGCAGGAGGGGAGAGGAATTGGTTGATTGATTGGTTACATTCAAGCATTTCCATTTTAATGGAAATATGGGAACAGTACAACATCCAAAAATGTACACACCTTCCTACTGATGCCTTAACAGTGCAACAGTTACTGGAAGCTTTACATGAAATTTTGTATTTTGTCTTTAAGATTTTTATTCAGCAATTAAACGTTATGTAACAGTTACACTATTCTCAGAATTGGCTGGTGAACTTACAAAAGGTTAACAATATGTCCTGATTGCTGTCCAAATTGCAGGGTACTTGAACAAATACAAGACAAAACATGCACTATAGTCAACGCCAACTCCAAGAATTGAATTGAAATATTGTTTTTTTTGTGTCGAGAAATGTTCAGAAACTATCCGAATACCCAATTTTTCCTAGGTGTACATAGGTCTTCAATCAAATAAAATGATTACTAAACATGATTAAATCAAAATCAAATTAAATTATTTCTAGAAAAGGGAAGAAGGGCTGACATTATGGAGAACAAAGTAATGATAAGGAGGAGACGAGTGAGATTGAGAGGGAGGAGACAGCGACAGTGGGGTGTGAGAGAAAGGGACAGAGAGAGAGATGGAGGGAGAGAGAATGGGAGAGCGAGAGAAAGAGAGAATGAGAAACTGAGGAGCTAGAGAAGAGAGACAGTGGGGAAAGAGAAAGAGAGACAGGACAAGACAGGGAATGGAAGAAGAGAGAGAGGAAGAAAGAGAGGGCAGCAGGGAGAAACAAAGAGAGGAGACAGAGGAGAATGAGAGAGTGGGGTATAGGAGAGAGGGAAGGCGAATGAGTGAGAAAGGAGACAGAATAGAGAGACAGAGGAGTTGGACAGAAATGGAGAGCCAGTGAGAGTTAGAGAGACGCAGAAAGAGAGCACATAAAAGCACTGCCTCGACCCAGAGTAGCCCCGCCCTAATAAAAACACTCTAAAATAACCTTGGCTACTTTTCTGTATTTGCTCAATCATTGCTCAGCTTGACATTTGATTCCTACGTACCAACTGCCTCCATAGAGCATTTGTTTTACCTCCATTTAAGTCTGAAGTCGGACTACATTGGTTCTATCTATTGGTCCTCCCAGTGTGGCTTCCTTAGAGGCCAATGGGTGATGTGTCGCCGGACCTACTTGTTGTATACGCCAAGGGTGGCATACTTTACACTTCATGCACCCCCTTGACCAAGTGTGGCATACAATGCTGAAGGTATAGGCAACTACAGCACAGGGGTGTAATAATCCTTCATCCCCCCTCTCAAATAACCCATATTTAACGCAGAAATAATAATTGTTGAAGTACTGATAAACATAACCATAACTTAACCACAGACTTGCTGAATCAACGCAATATTAAATATATGCAGATAATACCTAATGTCCATCTTGTGTTTCCTGATTTAGCAGATTGTACTAAACGTGAAGAACTCCCAATTGTACATTTGCTGACGACCTGACTCATATATATATATATATATATATATATATATATATATATATATATTTGCCTTCATTAACATTGCTCATAGAACTGTCTTGGGTATTTATATCTAAAGCTAAAGCCAGACTCTCATTTAATTATCATCCGTCAAAAACGAAGAAGTCGGAGAGAAGTTGAATGGGCTCAACGAGACAAAATCCTCATAAATTTTGGTCAAATGACTATCAGATGGGTTTGATAGGAACAGACACAAAGTGTCAAAAAGCTTTAGTTTCTGACCGATATTTTAACTAAGAGTGTAGCTTTCAGGCTATCCATAGAGTGACCTTGTAGGAGACTCAAGCATCAACACTGCAGCAATACAAGTCGGTTATTGGTACAAACGGTAACCAACACGGATGTGCGGCTGCAGGCCGAGCTGTAGTATTTACAGAACACATGGGCGTGACACCGTCTTATAGATTTGATCAGACATATGCCAAGTTAGGGTAGAAATACAAGCAGGACGTCATCAACTCACCCGGATACGACTGGCAGCTGAGGTACTAAAGACTGACATCAACAATTCTTATTCCCCATTACATAGCTAGAGGAAACTGGAATGGACTCCTACAGAGAATTAGGCAATAAGCAGTTGTACGCATTTAGTCAATTCTGCTGAATTAAGATGAACAATAATGAATACTAGGTATAGCTGAGTATATTTGAATTGAATTATATTAGTGATTGTGTTGAACTGGTCAGTTTTATCTTATATTTGGGTTATTTGAAAGGATTGGTGAAAGCGAATTGTACATTTTCTGGCTATCAGGCCCATCATTGTAGTGATCTAAAATCTTTTGTGAGGGATGTTCATCAACTACATAATCTCATACTTTGTAAATTTGGTTAATTGTGGCTTTGCGTTGTCTATGTCTCTTTCTCTAAGTCTCTGATCGCATCACATGGATATGAGGGCTCATACTTTGTTTAGCTTTTTGTTGGCTATCATGTAGACGTATATATAGGGCACGCCCCTTCAATATGGCGTGACCTAATCGTGTCCTTTATTTGATTTGATTATTTCTGTAACTTGAATGTAATCATGACCCAATATTTCAAAAATTAATTTATATTTCTTTGTTCTTTGTTTTCACTGTATGTATTTCGCTCAATAACGGCAGCCTGTAGGCTTGAACAAAATAATGAAAATGTAGCTAAGGAAAGAAAATCTTAAGTAAGGAACAATATGGTCAACTTAGAGCTTTCCAACATTTTTTTTATCACAGCGAAATATAGTTTTAAAAAAAATAATTTGTGGGATATGACCTCAAATAAAGGCGCGTAGCAAATCTAAACAAATTCGGACTGGTCAATTTCTTATTATTCAGTAAAACGTGAAAAAATACCACTTTTCCCCATAGGCTGCCATAGTAAACTGTAAATTGTATTAATGTGTTCAGGCATAAATCAAGCTACAGCAGAAACACAAACAAAACGTCTACAGCCATCTCGGATATGAAGGCAATTGTCTAGGGTTGTCCTGAGCCTTTTTTGTACCACATCTGCAAAACTTTTGTCCTGCAAGTGCTATAGCTCGTGTGGGAAAAGCTTTTCACGGTCAGTACAGTTATGGAAGGTTAATTCATCCCAAAATAGACTCAACGGTTTAAAACTGCATTATCTGCTTTGCATGAACACATCAGACAAATTTTGATATTTTCGCATAAGTAGGCCTACCAAATATATATAACATACTTAAACATAGAAGTCGTTGTGGTGTGCACCGAATGGAGCCATAGTTTATGTAAAAAATACCAGACCCATGGCTCACATATGTATGGAGAATCAAATGTTCCCATTACCAATAGGAGCGCATGGAAGCTTTCCTCCTCAAGTGCCACGCCCACGTTCGCCAGTTCAAATGTTTCACTCGACTAGTGAAGAACTATATATTCTCACTTGAAAATTTTTTCAAGTATTTGAACTCATTGGACATCATGTCGCCTTCTAAAGTCAAGCATTGCGATGTATGTGAAGAATCGCACGAGGGCACGGTTGGTGAATCGTGTACGAGGTCCATGAATAATCGTATGGCAAAATTAGAGGGACTAGTATCAAACTTGGTACGTACCGTGGAGGACAAGGTGGTGAACAAGCTGCCGTCATCGTTGGATGCCCAAGCTTCAACAAGTAAAACTGATAGTGATCCTGAAATCGGTTTTACTGGGCGTCAATCGAGGGCATCGAGTGTCGAGAGTTCTATTTATAATGTTCGTGGGTCTGGTCATCGTGCAAGACATTGTTCCAGATCTACGTCCAGGGCTCGTACCAAGCCTTTTGATCATGCCAGCCAACTCGACAAGGGTGAGGATATTGAATCATTTGAGTCGTTGCTCTTGTTGAACTTGCGTCTAATTGCTAAATTGGTGGTGGATGAACGCCCCTACGCCGAGATTGCTGGTGTCGTAAATCATTCAGTCACTATGTGCGAGAAGGCCAAATCGCAGGTGTATAATCTAAAGGCTAGTGTTCTTTACCATAAATGTGTGAGAGCCAGGGCGAACAAGGAAGGTCTAGACGCATTTAGCAATGTAAAACAGGAAGAAATCTTGAGATTTTATGCCTTTGAGAATTCAAAAAAGGCTGTCGAAGCGGCTACTCGTAAGAAGGTAAACAAAGACGTCAAGGTGTGTTTCAAGTTCAACTCGACTGCCGGCTGCACGAAATCGCTGTGTGGATTTCCACACAAATGCTCCAACTGCCTGTCATCGGACCATTCAGCGAGAAACTGCCATGTCGGAAAGAATATTAAATAGGAATTAGTTAGTGATCGGGGTAATTTCAACAATATTTCTCATAATTCGTCGGAAAATTGTGTTGATATGAATTTTGTTGATTCGAACATTTCACTTGGAGACACCGGAAGTGGTGAATCCAAGATGGCGGAGGAGGTTGTCAAGGTGGACTTTTCAACCCTTCGTGAAAGTGAAAATTCTTCTAATATTCCCTCGATTACTTCTCATCTTCCGGAATTTGTCGCCGAATGTATGTACAATGACATTTTCTCTGATATTTCCGATTTTATTGATGCTGGGTCACCCGATAGTGGTGATTTCCTAATTTTTAACGCTCCGATTTCTCTGGGTGGCTGTATCGTCCCCGTTTACGGTAGCTGTGCATATGGGACATGTAGTTGCTCCCATCTTCTTGCTGAGGTTAGTACCCAGTTAAAACCTTGTAGGTTTGCATACCTTTTATTCACACAGGGTAATACTATGGTTGATAAATATATTCAAGTGTATTTCGGTATTTGTGACGGTTTTGACATTGTCGATTCTCCCATAGAAGGTTATGACTGTGAAAATTACGCCTCTATTTTAGAGCCTGAAGCCAAAGAAAAAATGGATAGAATAGTTAGTAATGAATTGAACGAAGGTTTCATATCAATATCTAATGTTAAACCTGTATGTATTCATTCTTTGGGAGCTGTACATAAGCCGGATGGGGGTATAAGACCTATCACGGACTGTTCTCGACCATTAGGTGTATGTGTAAACGAGCATTGCTCGAGTCTGGTACGTACTTTCTCTTACAAATCTATCGAAAATGCCATAGAATTGGTAGAAAAAAATTCTTTCATGTCGGTTGTAGACATTAAGTCTGCATATCGTGCAGTGCCTATCAACCCTGCTCACAGGATATATTGTGGGTTCAGATGGACTTTAAATGGCCAAGAGAAATATTTTTACGATAATAGACTTTGCTTCGGCCTTCGAACAGGTCCTTGCTATTTTGATGATATTTCAAACTTTATCACTGACTCTATACTTAATGTATTCCATGTTCCTGTGATCAATTACCTTGACGATTTTTTTACATGTGCAAATTCTATTGAGATGTGTAGAGATGCTCGTGATATTGTTGTCAAAATCCTAAGATATTTAGGTTTTTACGTGGCGTGGCACAAGGTTACTTCCCCGAGCTCTTCATGCCGTTACCTAGGCTTCACCATCGACTCAGTGGAGATGACATTGTCCATGCCTCAGGAAAAAATTGACAAACTCTACAAAATTCTAAAATCGTTAGAAAACAAGTCATCAATCTCCAAATCCCAGCTTGAAAGTATATGTGGCTATGTCAGCCATTGTGCTTGTGTCTTCAAGGGAGGAAAAACATTCTGTCGGCGCATGTTCGACCTATACAAGCTTATGATTGCTAAGAAGCTAAAGCAGTCAAATATCTCTACAGCCTTTCGTCAAGATCTTCAGTGGTGGAAATCGTTTGCAGCATCTTTCAATGGTAGGCGTCTAATCGAGAAACCATGTTGCGATATTCCCATGGTATCTGACGCCTCTTCAAAGGGTTTCGGCGTATTTTGTGGCATCGACTGGGTTGCTGGAGTCTGGGATGACTCTAAATTACCTTTTTCTTTCCCTGAATGTGTTCACCTTGTCCCACGCCCGAGTGAAGATGGGATTGCAGTAAATATAAACATCCAGGAGCTGTATCCCATCTTGGTAGGCGTGAGGAGATGGTGTAAATTTTTCAAAGGAAAAGCTGTAATATGTTTCATTGACAATACACAAGTTATAGCAATGCTCACGAATGGCTCTAGCTCTAGCCCACTAGCTATGCAGTGGTTATACGAATTATATTGGCTGACATTTATATTTGACATGGAATTAATTCCTAAGTATATTAACACAAAAAATAATCTTATCGCGGATACTCTATCTAGATTGCCATATATTTATAATTCACCTGGAAGCTTGTTGTGTCTTTCCCAAGCCAGGTTGTGTTGTTCTGAAAGATTTTTATCTGATATTCCTAGGGCTCAGCAAATGGAGGGAGAGAGTCAACTACCTACAAACCCTATCTGTGACATCGTCGACTCTCACACAAAGAACTAGACAGTGGTCGGTTTTTTCTGATTTTTTATCAGAAAATGACATTATATGCCAGAGTATTTCTACAGACATTTTGTGCATGTATGCAGCATATTTATCGACAATAATGAAACATTCTTCTGTGATAACCTACCTGTGTGGTGTATCATTTGGTGCCAAGATTCGAAGTATTACCTGTGCTTCGATTTCTCATCCTGTGATAAAATCTTTGCTGAGGGGCATCGCCAAACTACCAGGGGCGGCAGTCTCCCCAGCATCGCCTCTTCTACCTATGCATCTCATAAAAATCCGTGATTATGTGAACTTGAAGGACGTTGAGCAATTTTTTGCTTGGTCAATTTTTATTTTGTTATTCCGCACAATGCTGAGAGTGGGTCATGTAATCATTTCTGACCATTCAATATTGAGGAAAGATATTACTTTCCATAGTTGGGGTATGTCGTGTGTGATTAGGTCTACCAAGACATCGTCTACCCCGTTTGTGATCCCAGTAGCCAAATCTTCTTCTAAGGAGCTCTGTGCTGTTTATTATATGAAAAAGATATTTTCATACCCATCGATTCCTGCATCGTCATGTGCATTTACCTTACCAGATGGATCTGTACTTTCATATGCCTATATTAACAATTTATTATCAGATTTATGCTCAAGAGCTGGGTTATCTGGGCGTATATCTATGCACTCCTTGAGGCGTGGCTCCGCGACATATATGGCTTCAAAGGGGGCGTGCCTATCTGACATAAAAAACCGAGGTAAATGGCGTAGTTCTTGTGTGGAAAAATACATATCTCCTTCGTTGGATCATGAACTGAAAGTGGATGCTCTGATTTCATCGTCATTGTAGTGTGTTTGGGCCTTTGGTGTTTATTAAACTGCTCTGCACGCCCAAACGGCACTACTGCTTTCCTCTCTTCATTACACGCCGTCGCACGTATGTATAGTTGGCATCACAACGCCCATACTGCGACCCACGTGGACCACGTGGATGTTTACCTCCGTCTATGACGTCACTCGGAGTTCCCCGCTCGCTCAACCAATAGGAGCGCATGGAAGCTTTCCTCCTCAAGTGCCACGCCCACGTTCGCCAGTTCAAATGTTTCACTCGACTAGTGAAGAACTATATATTCTCGCTTGAAAATTTTTTCTTATGTATTCTATGTATCTGTTATAGGGTGTTTATTAAACTGCTCTGCACGCCCAAACGGCACTACTGCTTTCCTCTCTTCATTACACGCCGTCGCACGTATCTACATATGAAAAGTGAGATACAGCTAGGTACCCATATAGGTTATAGCTATCTTTGATTCTCCATACAATTTATTTGCCACAATACTACAAGGTGGCTCCATGAACATAGAACATCATGCAAAATGTTGATTAAGAAATCTTTATTTATGTATACACATTTTTAGTTCATTCCTTTGGTATTGCCTGACGCTATGGAGACTTCAATGTGTTTATCTTTGAGTTTTTATTGTAGGTATGTTCAGAGCTGGTCTTTATAAACATCCATTTTCTGTCTACTTTATGATAGAACCACATGAGGAGGTGGTATGGATACGTTTTCTTCATAGGTGCGAGAAAAATCTGCCTTCAACACACAAGCGATAGCGACTCTGTTGAGAAAGCAAGATTTATTTTGTTTATACGAATTTTATTCAGGTTGATAAGTGTGACACTGGTCACTAATTAATGCAGCTCGGGTATCTTTCTCCTCATGTGGTCAAATTTGTAATTTTTTAAAAACATATTTTTTTGAAAACATACTATGCTATAACCTACATACCTTATCTGAGCCTCTGTGACAGAGGGAGTAGAGCATTCAACTCTACTTGCTATAGCCTATCCTTAAGTGAGTGGTCTTGGGTTCGAATCCAGGTCAATCCTAATTCAAAATTATTCCCAACAGAGCGGACTCTTTAATGAAAGAGTCCACTCAGGCATCTGAAAGGACTCTCCTGTGTGAACCCTTTCATTGAAGAGTCCACTCGGAATGCTTACAGAATGCAGCTGGAATTCAGGACTGTACTCTTCGAGCATGGGAGTCTGCCCAAGCCAATGCTGGGGAATAGGGGCACCACAGCAAGTGGAGGATAATGGATATAAAAAAGATGTGGACAGCTGCCGATTTTACATTTTCGGGCAACCTGATGCAGAAGCCTGCTATCGTGAATGCACTAGATAATACCAATATATGCACTGGCATATCCACAGGGAACAGGCACTAGGAGGCGGTAGTAGTCAAGTATTGACATGTAAGCTACACGTCCACATGCTTTGTCATGCTCTACCAACAGGGAAATCTAGTCAAAAAGCAAGATGTTGGCTCGGATAACAATCTGATGGTCTGATACCTTTATGTATAAGGGTCAAATCGCCATAAAATGTAGAATTCGTCTTAAAGAAAGTTTGAACTGAAAAAAATGTAATGTTTAGAATACAGTTCACTATCACCAAAAAGGTTTTGTGGGTCAAGGCAGTCCAAGATATACTCAGTTATACCTAGTATAAAAGATTTAACAGGATTCAAATGAACCAAATTTATGACAGAAACTTATGTGGTTCAATATATAGTTCGTTTCTTTAATTGGGCATCCTGCGGGAATATATTTAACTACTTTACTACTAATTGCTTATCCAGAAATGTCGCCCAAAACTAGGTATACTTATCAGATTTCCAAAAGGTTAGCACTCTAGTTTAAGTTTCTAACACAGACAATCTTGTGACGATCTTGTGGGGGATTCTCTACTTGGAGCGGCATTTTGGTTATATCTAAACAAATCTACAATTCGCCTTTATCAATTCTCTCAAATACAGCAAATTAGACAAAAGATATATCAAAATACAGTTCACCATAACAAAACCGATTGTTTCAATCAAGGCAGTTCAGAACATATTGATATAGCTTGTATTTATAATTTCTCCACAGAATTCAGCTCACTTGTTCAGCTGCTCATTGTACATTGTCTGATGTCATGACCCATATGTGAAATATACATGTAGGAATTATCATCGGATGATTCCGGGGCATTGTGATGCTGACCAGTGACAATAGAGGGAGTGACAGCTCCCCTCATCTCCTCTCCCCGCCACCAGGGGATCCCTCCAGCGTGTGACACCAGCACGCGTCCCTCTCCCACTTCTCCTTCAGCCTCCAGGTAGTTCACACACATATACCCCATCGGCTCCTTCTTCGAGCGTGTAACCCCCTTTTTGGCTCGATATCCCAGCCCACGACATCCATACTGGGCCGTTGGTCTGGACATCAGTACTACCAACTTGGGTGAACAGAAAGTGAGGAATTACGTATACCATCATGCCGAGAAGGACGAGAAGCTCAAAGAAAACCCCTCAGCACGAGGAAGAGCACGAGGAGGGCTCCCAACACGAGGAGCGTGACCAACAGGAGGACGGTAGCCACGTTAGCGACCAGTCCAGCGAGGTGCAGTTTAAACCACCAAAGAAACACTCAGTCAAGTCACAAAGACTTGGCAGGAGTATCTGGAGAGGTGTTTGAAGTAAGGCAGGATATAGCCAATCTAACAAATCTATTTGGACAATTCCTGAACCAAGATGGCCGCTCATCACGTGCTTCAAGCGCATCAGGCTCCTCCCGGCGCTCCCGGTCGACCGTTAGGTCACAGGGGTCGAAGAGGGGGAGAGAACCATCACCTCCCAAGTCACCACCGCACTCGCAGCGTGAACACGAGGAGGAGACGGGGGACCGCAGGCAGCCCGGTCACTCCTCCAACAGTCGAGTCAAGAAGTGGATATCAGACTCTAGAAGGCGCAGCTCGTCCACTCCAAAAGTAATCAGAGGACAAATGTACGCAGATGACTTTATAGAGAGAGAGATTGATCGCCAAAGATTAGCTCATCAGTTACACGGTAGGGTAGATATTATTACGGATATACACAACGCTAAGATCTCCCCCAAACCCTATATGTATGTGTACAAGGAGGGGGTTCGAACGGTGAAACAAAAACTAGATGCTAGGGGGGGCCTCACATACAACGAGTACCTTGACGGTTTCCTCGCCCTACTCGATGACCCCCAGGGAATTGCTGACCCAGACGACTATCTCCACCTCATGTATCATTTACGCCAAGTGACAAAAGATAGCCTCGAGCGGCCATGGCCCGCTGTAAGGAGATGGACCGAATATATATGGGACATGATCGAGGCTGGCAAGATATCATGGTCAGATAAAGTTGCAATACAAGGTGAGAGAGTGAGGATCTGCCTCACAGGGGGAGGCATGAACTACGCTGCCCCAGGATCCAAAGACACTCAGTCGAAGAGCTCCAATAACAACAACAGACGTGATAACACAGGGAAGGGCATTGAGGCAATATGCCGCCCCTATAACTCGAGGGATGGATGTACACACAGCACTTGGTGACCACAAGGAGTCAAACATTACTATGTTACACGCCTGTGCGTACTGTGATTCTGTAGGTAGGAGGATGCATCACAGTATAAGAGACTGCCAAAAGAGACTAAGACACCAACAGCAGCAGGCCGAAGGTACATACGTACCTAGGACCAACCAGAACTCGAGCAACAGCAGCAACAAGAACAATGTGAGTAGCAACCACGATGGTCGATCACACAATGCTACAAAAAACGAGTAAGTGGCGCATCGAGTGGTCCCGATGTGCCACACCCCCTCGGTGAATGTAAACATGACCCAGATCTCTGTCCAGGAGCCGGCCCAGGCACTGCCACACGAGGTCTCACCCGGGATCTCGCTCTGTGACTTCATTCCCGGAAGAAAACTCCACTCTAATGATGTGAGTAGTATCATTCGTTACAACCATATCTCCACAGAGTATTTTGAGTCAGTTATCGCTGTGTGCGCTGGTGGTGTAGACCCGGCGGTCGTGGACACGGACCCACGGGTGCTAGCCACACACCGATCAAAACACCGATCAAACCCGCCAGACATAAACGATGTAAACAAATGGAAGGGGCTTGGTGAGATATATCAATGTGTCAAGTCGACAGGCCTACCAAACGCTTTAAGCGCCAGGAGGCCTATACCTACGAAACTGAATATTACTGGTTGGCAGCAGCTGCTGTCAAAGTCGACCCAAGACCAAGAGATACTCGACTTCGTCAGATTTGGGTTCCCCATGGGCTACATGGGCCCAGCATCTGATAATGCGGGCGCTAAGAATCACCCCAGTGCCACGAAATACGGAGACAAGATAGACCAGTTTGTAAAGAAGGAGCTTGACCTCAATGGCATCATAGGCCCGTTCATGCAGCCTCCTTTCAAGCAATGGACTCACACGTCACCCATCATGTCCCGTGCAAACCGTGACAGCGATGCACGAAGAGTGATAATAGATCTGACATTCCCTGAGGAGTCATCTATAAACAAGTACATTATTAAAAATTCTGTGTGGGGTGTGCAGAGGGAGCACTCACTCCCCACAGTGGAAGATCTAGTCAGTCACCTCAGGAAGGTTGGGACAGGGGCATACCTCTGTGTGATTGATATTGCTCGTGCTTATAAAAACTTCCACAGCGACCCCCTGGACTGGCCCCTGCTATGCCTTGAATGGCGAGAGGTATGGTACTGTGACATCACCATGCCTTTCGGTAGCAGGGGCTCCAGTGCCCACATGCAGAGAGTGGCAAACGCTATAGTGGGCATGCTATGCAGGAGAGGCATCAGGGCCTTCATGTATTTAGACGACCTCGCTCTTGTTAGTGACTCCCTAACTGAAGCAAACAAAGCATACGCCTGCGCTAGGGATACACTTGCTACCTTAGGGCTCGTCCAGGCTGTCAACAAGCTACAGCCCCCTAGCCAAGTGGTCAGGTGGCTAGGCATAAACGTTGACGCGCATGATATGACACTATCCATCCCACAGGACAAGGTACAACAAGTGGTGTGCTTAGCAAGCAAGTACATCAAGAAACGATCCATCATGAAGAGAGAGCTTCAGTCGATCATAGGCTCCTTCATACACGTCAGCAAGTGCATACCACCAGCGAGACTGTTCATATCATGCCTGCTAGAGGCACTAAGGGGTTTCAATGGCCTACACCTGAACATAAATAATGATATGAAGGAAGACCTCAGGTGGTTCCAGGCATTCTGTAGTGATTGGAACGGGGTGGCCATGATCCCTGACACATATGCAACCAAGGTGTATCTAGTGGATGCATGTCTGTCAGGAATAGGAGCTACTGATGGGCAGTATGCGTATGCACACCGCATATGCCCCTCAGACATGGAGTCTGACAACATATCCGAAGTAGAGGCACTCAACATCGCCGTAGCACTGCACACGTTCGTGTCAGAACAAGATAAAGGATCACACATTCACGTCTTGTGTGACAACATGTCAAGTGTCCAAGTATTCAGCACCGGAAAGGGAAAGAACCGCGCCATGATCGCGGCAGCACGCATGGCCTGGATGATCCAGGCCAAATACAACATAATGATCAGTTGTGGGCACATCCCGGGGGCAATAAATAATGTTGCAGATGCCCTTAGTCGAGCCCACCGTGGGGAAAAACAACTAATTGAGTCCAATAGATGGGTTGATCATTATTCGCTTAACACTGTACCCCCATGTACATACGCCCTACAACAATGCCTCCTTACTTTCAGGGACTCGGCTGGAGGCGCTAATAAGGCAGGCAGAGCAGACACAGGGGCAGGCATGGTCTGAAGGCACAAAGGCCAATCGTACGTTCGCAGTGAAGGCATATCTGTCATTTGCATGTGACATGCAGTTCAACCCCCAGCGACCGCTAGTCGAACATGTGTGTGCGTACATCCAATCTGTGGCTAACAGGACCCCATCACCAGGCACGGTACGCAACCATGTGTCACACATTAAGACGTTCCTCACTCTCTGTAACTCTCCAACACACCATTTCAACCATCAAAGGGTAGCATGGAACCTGGAGGGTCTCATGAGGAATAAGAAATACATTCCCAGGACAAAAGAGCCCATACCAGTGCATCTTATTAAAGACATGGTCATCAAACTACCACAAGACTACAACTCCAGCGTAGTAGGCACCGCAGTACTCATAATGTACTACGGCGCCCTCCGCCAATCAGAGGTGGTACCCCCATCGATCTCCAAGTTCAACCCCGATCGACCCCTCACCAGGGCTGACGTGGTAGTCCATGATGAATACGTCACCTTGGACATCAAGGCGGCCAAAAACATGCAATCAACCTTCCAAAGGAGGTCAATCCGGCTGAATGCATGTGATGATAAGAGACTGTGCCCTGTGGATAGGATAAGATCTATACTACGCCAGCAGCCCACCAAATCAACACGCCAACCGCTTTTCACGTTTGCAGGATCGCTGAGACACATCCCGGCATCTTTCGTGACAAGAAAATGGAAGGCCCACCTGGTGGACAATAATGTGGAGGCTAGTGCCCTATCGCTACACAGCCTCAGAAAAGCTGCGGCCACCACTGCCTTTAAAGCAGGGGCCTCAGAGACAGAGGTCAAACGACTGGGGGGCTGGTCATCAGATGCATTTCAGATATACATGCATACCGACCAGTCTAAAACCAACTCAAGGCTAGTGAATGCCATGACCTCGAGCCAGCCACCACGTGGTCCTATGCGCACGGACAAGCGCACTGGCTAACATTAATAACAACAGATAAAACATATATAGAAACTCTAACCCTATGCAACACAGGGACGCAGAACTGAACTTACCATAACAGTAATTCACATCTGGAATTGACGAGTTTCCCTTCATATAATGCCTGACTTCCAGCCATACATAATTAAATTACACTCCCCACCTGGCTCGCCACCATGCACCACTCTATCTCTATTTCCCACCCTCCTCTTCCCCCTCTCCTTTCTCTTATGGCTTTGGCCTATATTAATAATATCTAATATCAATTAATCTTATAATATCTAAGGTTAATCAACATGGTAATCAACCAACATGTAATTACCTAATCAATTATCCATTATGTAATACCAAGGGTAATCACACTCATAATTCATTATACAATAATTATTGATGTTTGTCTGCCATGTAACATATACCATTCCCATGTGCATTGTTCGACAATAAAACATCAATTTCCCACACTCAATCTCTGTCTGTTCACTGGGGAGCAAATGCATAATGATGTAGGAATTATCATCGGATGATTCCGGGGCATTGTGATGCTGACCAGTGACAACAGAGGGAGTGACAGCTCCCCTCATCTCCTCTCCCCGACACCAGGGGATCCCTCCAGCGTGCGACACCAGCACGCGTCCCTCTCCCACTTCTCCTTCAGCCTCCAGGTAGTTCACACACATATACCCCATCAGCTCCTTCTTCAACCCACCCACCCACTCCTTCTCATCAGGCGAGTCGGGGCTCGGCCCTATATTGATAATATCTAAATATCAATTAATCTTATAATATCTAAGGTTAATCAACATGGTAATCAACCAACATGTAATTACCTAATCAATTATCCATTATGTAATACCAAGGGTAATCACACTCATAATTCATTATACAATAATTATTGATGTTTTGTCTGCCATGTAACATATACCATTCCCATGTGCATTGTTCGACAATAAAACATCAATTTCCCACACTCAATCTCTGTCTGTTCACTGGGGAGCAAATGCATAATGAAGATGCTTATATGGCGGGAGGACTGACCCCTGTTAGTCTGTGTGTAAGCCCTGTAGCCGGCCATTAGCCTCTGAGTGACCCGACTCACCCCCTCTCCCATAAGCATGTATATACATGAACTGATAACAGAGCAGACCCAAAGCTATAGGCCTCTTTACTATAGTACTGTATAATTTAGTCTTTTATTACACACGTGAGCAGTTAGAAAGGTGCCGTTTGGGGGTGCCGTTCGGTTGATACGAACCGCTCACGTGTGCCGTTCGGCCAAAGACGCAATTTGATTGGTGCAGCGTAGGCCAGATGACGTCGTCCCGACCGCATAACCTAGCCTACAAATTGCGGTGAATGAAGCCTCCTCGAGCTAAACAAGTTAAATTTATTTTTTAACATCCAAATAGTGTGTAATAAATAGCAAATGGCCCTCTGTTCGGGTTCAAACTGATCTCGACACAGTCATAAAACCGGACTCACCCCTTCGGGGTTCGTCCGGTTTTATGACTGTGTCGAGATCAGTTTGAACCCGAACAGAGGGCCATTTGCTATAATAGTTGTTTGTATTGTATTGTATATTGTTTATTTCTAGAATCAGTACAAATTAAATAACGTAATGAATAACAATAACAATATAAGCCCTCTTCTATGGCAGCCAAAGCTTTTCTAGGGGGTCCTCCCTTCAATGAACAGTAATTGATAATTACAAAGGGGCATAATTTATTATTACAAAGGAGATTTGAATGTGTCACTAGGCATGTCTATTACACTTCATGCAGTAATGGATTCAGTGCCAATTTGACATACACATATTTAACACCTTCATCTAAAAATGCAGGTATATGTTCACCAATATCATAGCTTGTGTCTATGACCTCTAAACACCATATATATATGCATGATAGGGAAGATGAAGTCTTGTTTCATTGAATCATGTAAGACACATGGCAATTTACATGAGATCACTGTTAAATATTTCATGCTGAAGATACACTAACATACAACTCCCATAATTCCATGCCAATCACGATTCAAGATGGCAGCCATGCAAATCCCCTATTGCACTAAATAAGGCCACATGGAACGGACAATTATAAAACTATAGAAGTTCTACCCTTTAATCCCCATTGTGTGAGTTATATGCTACACATGTACTTTCAACTGTAAAGCAAACAAAATATTTAATTTGTTTTACTACGGACGTGACCATGGCAACCAACTAAACACACCTAGGCCCTAATCTTTGGTAATGTCAACACCCTGACCATGCTATATTTTCGGCTGTATTTGCCATTTCACTAACATCCCAATTGACCTGATATTGTTTAATTTGCTTTCATTTCTTCCCAGAGTGAGATATTTGATAATTCAACATTTACAATAAGCCAGTTCATGGTCTCAGCCGCGCGTTGCATCATGGGATCGCCGCGTGATAAATAAAACCAGGCCGACCAACAGCTACCCTAAATATCGCCCGCACACCAATCATGTTTTGTGGCCATCATTAACTTTCTAAACAACATAAAATTTTAAAACATGGTCATCACGACTGCTCAGTTGATTTCCTTCAAAACATCTGGAATTGAGAGCTGCCATGCATTTAAACCCGGCATTTAAACAGCTGTTTTCATCTTATTTTTTCGAGCGTGGGGAGGCCTCGGCATCATCCTGGCCTTAAGTCACAAATCATGTTTTGTAGTGATCATTTAAGTAGCCTAATCATTGAAACGAAATTCTATTATATGGTTATAATTTTGTCTTAGTTGTCTTGAGACTGACATCTAAAAATTGAGATCTGTAATGCATTCAAACCTCTGTTTTCACATTATCCTTTGTAAGCATGGGGAAGGCAAGCTAGCCTAGGCCTTGTCTGATTCACATTCAGGGACATTGTATGCTGCGTACGGACTGACACAAAAGTTTAAGTCTAATCTAATAGTAAAAACTCCAGTAGTTCTGACTCTATGGTGGGCGGCCATGTTCAGTCCTTTGTTTATCGTGCTTTGGCAAAGTGGAAGGGCTTTTGAGACATGGACACTCAGAACCGTGAACTGGCTTATACATCATGTCATCCATGGAATGACGACATCAATCCCATGATCCAGCTTCCCGATTCATTATCCATAATTTAACTACCCTCGGAAAACTGTCTCAATAATACTAATAGTCTGTCTATAGCAGGTCCCTCAAGGGACAGACCTATAGTGACAAGTGCTTAATTCGCAACAATATTTACTAAGGAGCGCTTACATTAGAACTCCCATATCTCTGTGTCTGTTTATTGTAGTACTCTACGTAGCACTGAGGGGATTGGGTCGGGTCACAGGTAACTCAGCTTAACATAATCTACTCTTTGTAGATAGGAACCTGCTGGTGTCATTAACAAAGATGATTATGGCTCGGCATCTTAGAAAATGTACAATCAACAGCTCCACATATTTATCAAATTCTGCTAAATACCAAGTATGTGATGTGTCACAGAAAAACGAATCATAAGTAAAGTAGATGATCTCTGGAAGTTTGGTGAAAATATCAGTTGACACTCTTTTTTCATTGAACACCCACATATACCTTTAAATTCTTCAATTAAAAGGAGATCTATGTCATGGGGTGGAATGTATTTCCTGCCTCATACAGGTTGATTAACGATTTAGTTTCAGTCGCTTAGAATATTGCACTTGTCAGTTAACTTAAGTTGCTGTTCAACGAATGCAATATTCACCGGGCTTCAACCAACTCAGTACACTGATTGATTATAATATATGCCTTTCATGTTGTAAAAAGGAACATATTAAAGCCAGTTCATGGACTGTTTCTGGTCAAAAAATGAATTCGTATACCACTCAGTTGATTATGCATGTGATGTAAACTACTCTATATATAATACATTATTTCAACTCCAAAGTGTATGATGAATAGAAATAGATTAATCTTAAATCCTTTATGAATTGTGATGTCACAGGAAAATGAGTCTTTCTTCGCAAAAAAATGAATTCCAATGATAGTAACCTTTAGCTAATATAATATTCTAAAATAAGATCCTTACTTAGTATATAATATCATGTTCAGGAGAAAGATCTTTAGCTAATATAGATAAACAGTTTGATATATTTGTATGTTTGTAAAAATAGTTATTGATATTTCTACAGACCTAACCAAAAGTACATAACAATCCAAAACTCAAAGAATTCCTATGGAGAGGTCTTGTGGAAAACACGATTTAGAATATCAATTCTTGCAACTTCAAACTGATTCTCTGTGACACATCACAATAAGAGACTTGCACAAGCTACGATATTGGTGAAACGATCCTTGAAATAATAGATAAAAGTGCTGCTTGTTCTAATGTTTGCAATAAAAATTAAAAATACAGTTGAATAAAATGATACAAATCCCACAACATCCCCTTCACACACTTCACTCCTGAATGGGCAATAATGCAAACAGTTCCAAGCAGCCTAGTTCCACATTGCACTAAATGCAGTTAATGCAGAAACTCCACTGATCCCCCTTTTTACCTTTAAACTAATGAGAGGGTGCAACCGCGGAGTCGGTCTCCTAATGACAGGGTTGTCGGTGGAAAACAAAGCCTCCTAATCACTGAGGCAGACCCAATGCTCTCCATTTTCCATCTCTTTGTGTTTTTCTGGCACTGACTTCCCCATTCATAGGGTAAAATGTGTTTGAGTTCAATGGGAGTTTTGCCTTTAGTACCGAGTGTATTTCTCACATGACGTCCTGCTCGGTTTTCACCATTGCAGTATCTAATCCACAAAGTCCCCTAGAACGCTAGAAAAGTGCTGAAATCAGATTAATAGAGGGTAGTTTACTACCCCAGGAGCTAAAAGGAGTTAAAAGGAGCCCTGGTATAAATCTGCACAATATTCATAATGAATAGATATTCTAAGACTACGTAATTTAAGGGCTGCAGTTGTCACTGACGATTGCAGCTACCATCTTAATTTTATAGACAAATTTTCATTTTGTTGACAGAATTCTCACAGTTAATTGCAAACCTCATGAAGTTTAGTGAATGTCCTCATTTAATACAAATAATCAATCAATCAATACAATCTCATACACAACATTGGCTGGTATCATACTATTAGGAAACATGTGGACATATCTTAACATATCTATTGTTTTATGGAAACATTATATATACACAAGCAATTAATACCCGTCCTCCAGACGGTCCCCTTCTCTCCCACACTTCCCGCTCTCCCTCTTTTCCCTCCCCCTCTTCTGTCTCTTATACCTTTGATTCCACCTCTGGAACAGAGTGTCCATAGACTTAGTATAGGCTTGTTATATGCGAGCAAGCGGGAAGAAATATGTTTCATTCCTCCCTAGGGAAGAAACAGATGACCCAGTTTATCCTTCTGCATTTTCATTGGTTATTCTGAAAGTAGGGCAGCGTTGTCATAGGAACACGTCATGCCATGATCCTACATCCTCTGCTAAGCATTGAAACTGCAGCAGCTGCCGTCAACGTCACAACGGCCATCATAAATCTAAGCTCAATGGAACCATGCCAGCCCTTGTTGTGTTTCAACAAGTTACCGTAATTAAAAGCAATTCAGGATATTTAAAATCATTTGAAAGAGATCAAATAAATCTCAAACTAACCTTAGTTATGTATTTCTGATCATTCTTTACCTTGTTTCTGGCGTAGGAATCCATTGGGTCTACACTGTGCTCCGACCCCTTGGGATTCATCCTGCCTCCAACTCGGTGAAGAATGATCGAAATACATAACTGCGGTTAGTTCTGTCTATTTACCCCTCCTCTCCACTCTCCAATTCCCCCATCTTCTTCACTCTGCCTCTCCCCGCTTTTCTTCCCTCCCCACCCTCTCCCCTCCCCCTTCCATCTCCTACACCCTGTTTTCCCTCCCTTTCTTCTCTGTCTGTCATATCTTTTTCCCTCCCTGATTTCCCCATTCTCTCCCTCTTCTATACTCTCTGCCTCCCCCTCCCTCCCCTTCCTTCCCTCCCCGTCCTGCACCCTCTCCCTCCCCTCTTTTCCCTCTCCCTCTTCCCTGTCTCAATGCATACCTTTTACTTCCCCTGACGTCATTACGTTTTTTCATTCAAGAGGCAGTCATGTGATGGGACGCATTGCCAAGGATACAAGACACGTTGCTAGGGACTCTTAATTGTGAGACGTGTAGCATTACCTTGAATGGTGGGACATAGAGGCATGACCTAAATCTCTTCTAGTTCCCAACAGGGGTTTTTCCCAGGCTATAGATTAATATAGAATGTAATGAGAGCCATGTCTAGGAGGCTTTAGTCCATTTTGGATCAGATTTTGGTTAAATTAGTGTGCAATTATGTCAGTTTAGTCCATTTTGGATCAGATTTTGGGTGATTTACTGTGCATTTATGTCATCACAGACCGGTACTGTAGTGAAGGTCTATTTTTGGTTTTCCTAGCCTCCCATTGGCCACCTACCCGAGTGGCCGTCTGTACAAGTCTTTCCCCCATCTCCAATTGGCTAGTTCCCACTGGCGAACTGCCCAAAGTCAGACCCAGTCTATCAACCGTTTTCCTCGATGCCCATTGGCCCCTCACACCCCTGGCCTGCTGCCGCACTCCACACCACCCCTGTGTGACCCTACGGACTCACTGAAACCTGTGAGAGCCTTGAATTGCACTGAAACATTAACCCTCATGAATTACACTCTTACAACTGGCCGCAAATGTTCCAGCTTGCCTTTTTAAAATGTTGTGTTGATACAAGGTTTAAACCAGTTCCTGGTCGTTTGTGGGCCCGTATCCACGACTGAACGATGTTGTTTACCGTGAGAATACTGCCACGACATCTGACGGCAAAGCTTTGCGCAATGTGTTAAGTGCCTGTCAGTCATTGGTCAGTGCGCGACACACCCACCATCTTTTCATTTCATTAGAGGGTACCCCCCTCTGGGATGTAATCAGTCAGTCCCATACTGTCAGGCAAGGCCAAGTTTTGCGATCGCGTCCGCACTGGTGTCGTTCGAACGGCCGTGAATAGAGCTTCAAGTGGCTTTTTTCTGTTTCTTTCTATCGCCATTTGCCGTCGATGTATGGCAATTTGAATGGCCTTTAATAATTGTAAATGTTCCTGGTGTACTGGCGAACAGTAAAGACCGATTTGTAGCATGTCGATACCATGTTTACTGTGAGAAGACTGCCACGACATCTTACGGGAAACACTTGCGCAATGTGTTAACTGCCTTAAGCATCCGACGTTTGAGCAACGATCCTATAGCTTGACAATAACACTCCAACTGGCTTTGTAAAATCGGCAAATTCTTTGGAAATATATTATGCAAGTAATCATAGGTGAGAAAACTGAATTTTATTTTGGGTATCTCATCAATATTGACGATCACTGCTCAGTGTCAGCCGAGTCCCCATTGACGGCAATGCTAGCGCAAACACCCTGCCACAGACTCTCCTAGGAGGCGCTAGTGGGCGCCATCACGCTCCCGCCTATGGCGCACTGCGTGAGATTTTTTTGTAGCTATAAGAATGACTTCTCATTGCTGTTTGTTTGTGTAAGGTTAAGTTAGGGAGAGGATCTGATCCATTATGGACTAAAATCAATATACAACGAAGATTTTAGCGTTCGAACGGTCTGTACTCCCATAGACGTCTATGGGAGTACAGACCGTTCTCACGCTAAAATCCTCGTTGTCTATTGCTATAACAGACCGAGACTGTACTCACGGTCTATTATAGCAATAGACAACGAGGATTTTAGCGTGAGAACTGTCTGTACTCCCATAGACGTCCCAAGGCCGAAGGCCGAGGGACGTCTATGGGAGTACAGACAGTTCGAACGCTAAATCCGAGTTGTATATTGATTTTAGTCCGTGATGGACACGTCAGGTGGCGCCACTAGACCAACGCGGTCTGTAGTACCATACATGCATGCAAAATCTGACCCAAAATGGACTAATTTCTGATTTCCGTGCCTCCCATTGGCTACCTACCAAAAGCCAGACCCAGTCTAATGACTGTGACATGCGCTTCCCATTGGTCCCCGGGCGACACACCCACCGTCGGCCGCCATACTGCCAACACCAACTCGTAACCCTCTGGCCTTTACATACATGGTGGTGGAGGTGGTAACTGATGACTGGTTAGTAAAAAATGACTTGTGACTTGTACCCATTCCAATCACCATGGTTCGACAGCAAATGGGGCTAGAAAGAAACTGAAAAAAGCCTCTTGAAGCTCTTTTCACAGCCTTTCTAACGGCACCAAGCCTGACGCGATCGTAGGATGCGTGACCAACCTTGTTTACCATGAGTATGCTGCCACAACCTCTGCCGGGAAACTCTTGTGCAATGCATTCAGTGCCACTGCTGCGACACACCCACCGTCAGCCGCCATACTCTATTGAACCTCTTTGCTGACAAGCGGAGCGGCCGAGAGAATACTGGGAAAACTGTCCGACCTTTGAACTAACGTTTTCCTATGAAGGAATCACTGCGGATGCATATAAATTTGGATTTAGTAAGAAAACATGTTGCTTGAAAGATGACGCGCGTTTTATTTCAATTGGACTATCCAGTTTTCCGTGGCTAGCATTCAAATCCGATCGGCGGCACTAGCGATCAGAGCGATGGTATTATGATCAATGGTGTAAAGGAAATTCGGCAAAAGTGACGATCTCTCCACTGACATTTCCCTATGAAGGAATAATGCCAGGATGACCAGATTTCAGATATTGTAAGAAATCATATTGATGAAGATGTTCTGAGAATTTCTACTTTCTACAAGGCCCCTTTTTTTTATATATCAACGTTCGTATACGATCACCGCTTGGTTGGCCCTATGGAGGTTGTGTTTCATATGTTAGTTGATGAGAGGTTAGTAAAGAATGATTTGCTTTTTTGGTTACTGTTAGTTTGTGTAAGGCTGATGATGGTGGGATCTGATCCATTATGGACTAAAATCAATAAACCACTCAGATTTTAGCGTTCGAAAGGTCTGTAGGCCCAGTGACGCCACTCGGCCTACGGCCTCATGACGTGTCTGGGCCTACAGACAGTTCTCTCGCTAAAATCTTTGTGGTTTATTGCTATAGTATACGATGCCCACCATGCCCGCCAGGCCTCGAGAGAGATACTCAGGTTGGTAAAAACGAGTGGGCATCGTATACAGCCTCCTAGACACTGCTTGAGTTACATTCTATTTTTATATCATGATCTCATATTTAGAAAAAAGTCAGAAACGATCCCTTTATTTACCTTGATAGTCAGTCTGCTACACAGCCATATTGAATTTTGATACCGAAGTGCTAACCAAGCGAGTAGCTGATTGGCTAATAAACAACTGGAGTGCCATCTCTATTTAAGCGAGCAAACTTTTGCGTTTTTTGCTGTGTCATGTCACTCTTGTCTAGCCTAATCCACGAATGAGGTCAGATCGATGAATTTATTAAACTACACTTTGTTATGGATTACGTAGCTGCTGCTTGCATATATGGTAGGGATTCTTATCACTTTGGACGGAAATTATTAAACTGATAGCCTTTTATTTATATATGGAAAAATGTAGGAAATGACCGTGCATTATGTGCTATCAGTATCACGCCAATCTAAGCTATTTAGCGAGCAAACTTTTGCGTTTTGCTGTGTCACTTCCATCTAGCCTAAAGCCTTAAGTCCACTTAGTATAAGATGCACTACATCAAATTATTATTCCGATATTTAAGGATAACAAGATGTAAGGATGATTAATTATGTAGCTTTATTTAACTAGAAGCAAACTACTGATACTACTTGTTGAATGATACAACTTATACTTAGTTTTGAGGCCTAGGCTCTCATTCACTGTCACTGTCAATAATAGGCAAAATTCTCTTGAATTCTTTTGGTCTATCAACAGACAATTGCTGTGCTCCTCTCGCTGACACACTTTCTTGAGGTTTGGTTGCCCTCCATATATAAATTGGATGCTACCTGATCCATTGTTAGTAATATTGAATATGGGAATGTCACTAGATTGATGCCTCTTTCTGTCAAACTGATCAGATAGAACAACTTGACTTGAGTTTTCCCTTGACAAACTTGTCTTGGCTTTCGGCATATCATTCAGAGCTCGAGATCCTGGGAGACAAACTAAATTCTCTTAACTAGCCAGAACTTTCGCCATACTTTCCTGTTGTTGAAAATTAAGGACATTGTAATGATTAAGACTTCCAATATCCTTATGGCCGGATAATTGTGCAACAGCTGTTGGAGGAATTCCAGCATGTAATAATCGGCTACAACTAGTCTTTCTAACACTATGGTTAGTTATCTTGTGGTTAGATGATAAACCAGCTTCACTTGCAATTACTTTCATCATACTTGATAAACTATTTACACCAAGAGGTTGACATTTGAACCATATATGTTCATGAGGCTGTCTGCCTCTATTTACTTGCAAAAAAAAGGACTTTCATCTTCACACATCTTTGGTGGGCGTCTAGATATGAAGTCTTTTACTATTTTTACAGGGCAACGATCTTCCTTTATTTTATCTTCAAAGATCTTCGGGTTGAAAGGCCTTGTGTTGTTCCCAACTCCTTGTCTAGTTTTTGAAAACTTTTCGGTCCATTCAAAGTAGATTCCTCCCTTTTCATCCACCTTCTCCTCCAAATCCCCTACTGCAAGCTGCCTGGCTTCGTGACAGCCACGGAAACTTCCAATGATAACGCCTCACTTTTGTTCTTCTTATTACCCATTCCTGAGAAGATACAAAAATATATATCTTTAAAATCATTGAAGTTGTATACAATATAAAATAGGCCTAGGCCTACTTAGCTTAACTTAAGTTCATGTCATATTATTTAAAGTATTTCACATACTTAATCCTTTGAGGTGTTTCCGTTTTGCTATCAACACCTGCCTAGATGTGTTGAATGCTTCGCGGTGAGAATGTTCTTTAGATAACACTTGTCACTAAGGTAATTCTGCAATGCCCTATGATTTGATTTCAAGGTATCTGGCTCGTATTCTGTCCCATCTTTTCTTTTATCAAAAAAAAGCCATTTTCCTGTGGAAAACATATAAGCAGAGCTCAGTTTGTAACCCATATATGGGTCATAATTAATTAACAGTGAAAAAAAGGTTATTAAAAAATATAAATTCTTTACTTACCAAATAGTCCATCTAACTTTGAATCTTCCAGCTCCACCACATTACAGTGCACTCCTTCAGTATTGATAAATTCTTCAAATTTACTGCCTATTTTTCTATGTATTTTCTCAAATCACTATATTATTTACAAAGTACTCGACATTGTCTTCTGTTCCTAGCTCAAGATCAAAATTTCCAATATCTTCAACGTCCTCCATGGTTTGTTTATCTTTTGATCTAGCAGACGCTTCTTTCCAGAAATATTAACCAATCAGTTACAGGCATGAGCTCAAATGTGCTTGACCAATAGATAGCTTTGTTACATGTAGATCTTTGCTCTTGACCAATAGATAGTCAAAGATCTGTGCCTGATTTTTTTCACGCGTGGCCGCCGAAACGAAATATATTATGGTTGGATTTCACTCTGTTCCAGGGTGTACAACCCCCGATCATGATATAAAGAGTGTGGACATCCTGATTAAAAAGGGCTTCAAAATCACATTTTCACCGCAGATACCTTCACAAACCACATAATTATAGTTTCTCCGGACAGAGCTGACAAAACTGTACAGGGCCGAATAACAGCCAAATCCCCTATCGACTACATGACCTTGGCTGGGGCAGGAGGTCGAGAAGGTGAGGAAGGCGCAGAAGGAAGTAGTTTGGGGCAATGATATTGAGTATAGAAAGTAATCTCAATGAGGGAGGAAAGGTTAGTTCAAGACGAAGGAGATGAGGTAGTGGAACAGAAGGGGGAGAAGGAGTTGGAGAAGCAGGAGGAGGATTAAGCGATGGAGCACGTGAAAGAGAATAAGGAGGGCGAGAAAAGTGTAGAATAGCGGGACTAGTGCTGAATGGAAAAGAAGGAGGAGGAGATGGAGGAAAGGAGGAGGAAGAAAAGGAGGAGGCGGAGGAGGAAGGGAGAGGAGGAGTTGCAGGAGGAGATAGAGGGAGATGAAGAGGAGCAAATGCACAAGAAGACGGACATGGATGAGAGTCGAAGGATGAAAGATAAAGAGGGGGAGAAGGAGGATGGTAGGAAGAAGTGGAGCATATATACACAAGGAGGAGAAAATGGAGGAGAGGAGAAGGAAGAACAAGGAAGAGAAGGAAAGGAAGGAAGAGGAAGAGAAGCAAATGCAAATAAGAAGCAACTGGAAAGGCAGAAAAGAGAGAAGGAGAAGGAACGGAGGAGAACAAATGGGATAAGAAGTAGAGGAGGAGGAAAAGAAGAAGCAGCAGATGGAGCAGAAAAATTACGGAGGTAGATACAAAGAAAGGTATCGGCAGTAGAATATGGAGAATATGGAGAACGTATACAAAAACTCCCATAGAACTGTTTCTATCTACGACGCGACCACGCTACATAAGCCCCCAGAAGAATGAGGAGGATTAAGAATAGGGTGAGGCAGTATGAGGTCTATCTGAACCCGCGTGTCAGAAAATGTACAATTGGTAATTCAATTCAATTCATCACATTGTTGGTGGTCATAATTGAAACCTTTTGGCTGTATAAATGGATGTATTGGGGTCGGAATTCTTAAAAGCTGTTGGAATGATGAAAATGCAGGGAATAATTATGTCCACAATGCAGAGACTATGGGAGCTTTGCACTACCTGCGCACAAAAATCTGTTAACAATTAACAAACTGGTGCAGATGCGCGCCTCGAGATCCCACTGTTGTGGACTTCTTAGCCTTACTATTAGGGGGATTCACTGTTCTATGCCCTCATGACGGAGGAATATTTGAATAAAACCAATTAAATGAATTAAATGTTAATAATTATTTTGGGTTCTGAACTACCATTCATAAGGTATTGTTAGAAGTTTGAAGAGAATAACTTTAACCTTTTAAAGTATGTGTACAATCTACTTTCATTATGTATACTAGTATTTCTATTCACAATATACAACACTTACAGCACATGGAAAACAGACTTTCACTTCTGATGACTCAGTTCTTCCAGAGTGCCTTTAACTCCAGGTTAAAAGTATGATTTGCAAAGATGTAAATCATTCTTAAACACATAGATCGATCTTACTCCTTTTCTACTATATCGCTGTTACATATTCATTTTTCTTTACAGTAACGTTTTCTACAATGCCACTCACTTGGGTGGTTCACATATTTCACTTCTTCTTGTCAGTAAAGGCAAAAAATAGACATTGCTCTTCATTATCCATATCTGAGTATGGACTATCCTAGCTCAATACAATAACTCAAGTTTAGTTGACCTGAAGCACACTAGAAAGACCTGTAATGAAGAATGTCTGACCTTATTTTATTACCGACCTTACATGTACCAGTATCTAAAAAACAAATGAAATATACTATTAATAATGTATATATATCCAATAATGTGCATTCTACTTGAGAGGTCATACGTTAGACAAAAATGTTCAAAGTTTGGGTTTCTCTTTTAGTTTTTAGATGCATGACGGTTCAAAATCAGAATCAAAGGTTTATATTTCGATAATTGTCTATGCTAGATACTTAATAAATAGTGAATGGAACTCGGTACTAGTGATTGAATATTTATTGGACTAAATTGCACAGCTAGCACCTCGTTTCATTCTCTCTATACTCTATTTTCTCCATACTGTATGGACGTAGTGATGGTGGTGGTGGTGCTAGTTGTGGTGGTGGAGGTGGTGGTGTTAGTGCATGGTGGTGGTGAGTGCACTATAACTAGTAGGGTTGTTGGGACACAATAGGAAAACAAGATCAACAGTCACAAATGCTTACCTCCAAAACTCTCGACGACTTGCCCTGCCTAAATTCACAATCTATTATACACAAAGGTGGAATATTTGAATAAAATCAATTAAATGGAACAAACTACTTTTGGCCATTCATTAAGTCCCGTTAGTTCTCCTCATCAAGGACGAATATTGGAAAAAACCAATAGAATTGCCCTCGTCTACAAGACAGAGTTGTTTTGAGCCCTAGCCCAAGTTTTGGAGGTAAGCATTCACTGACAAGTCTTTGATTCCTCAGTCGAGGCGGGTGGTTCCCTAAAAATTGTAGTGACAATAACATGGCAATTTTGGGGGGGGGGGGGGGGGGTTCCAGATCTCGTGTTTTAAACAATAAGTACCAAAGGCTTGCGCAAGTCTATAAACCAATTAAATGAATTTAAAATAATTCTTGTCCTGAAATGCCTCTCATTACGTATTGTTAGGAGAAAACCACTTTTTTATAGTATGTGTATACCAAAACCACTTATATTGCACTGGCTTACATTGATTACACCCTTATACAGTATGGTCCTGTACTAGGAAAACAAGATCTGCAGAACAAACGGGGGTGGAATGGAGTGGGTGGGGCAGTGTTGAGGGGTTGGCGTCTTGGGGGATTAGGTGGGGGGGGGGAGTTAGATATGTAAAGTGGAGGGAAAATGTTGCCTTGTCAATCTCTCGGTCCTCTCCTCTCTTCATCGATCGACTCTATTGATCTGTCCTACCAGCTCTCGCCCATATACCACCGCCACCCGCCCTAGCCGCTTAACCGCCTCCATTTCATGCTTATCAGAACGGCTAGTCGGGGATATGGGTCAAAGCTTTGGCAAATGTACAATTGCCATCTCTAGACATTTGTAATGTGTTCCAGGAAATTTTGGAGAGTTCAGCATGAATACAATGTACCAAATGTTAAGACTGTATCTCTAATGTAGGCTAGTTATGCATAAGTAGTCATCCTAAGGAGTACATTTAATTACCTTAATGTGGTGAATGACCATCTAGAAATATCGCTAATAAGTCTGTTTTTTTCTTTATACTATTCTTTTCTTTTTATGTATATTTATCTGTTTTTGTAAGGATTCTACAATGAGGCATTGTTATCATTCTGGTCCAATTCTGAAACCCTTAAAGCAACATGTCTGCTGAATCGATTTACTCTTCATGGCCCATTACGCTGGCCGGCCTGCAACAGTCAGCTATCTTAATCTTTCATGCATCTTTACTGGCCTGACTACTTGTGTCTATTCCAACTTCCCCTCCTCAACGTTACATTCTCAGCTATTGCAACAAAAGGCATCTTACCAAACTTACTCCTTTTATGCCTTATATTCATCAATATTCTGCTGCTGTTACATACGTTTATACAAGAATTTGAAGTTGAATCAGTCGAGAGAAAATGGCCACTAGTGCGCGACAATAAGTGAATCAATCCCCCAAATGGAAAGGATTTTGCTGGGTATCTAAATCAGGAATGTGGACTTTGATGAGGCCCTGCAGGAAAGGCAATCTGAAAAAATCTTGAACAATTTGATTGAAATGCCTTAAATGGGTTGGACAAGAACAGAGCAAACAGTAGAAAATTTTTAGTTTTTAACCAACGTTAGCTGAGAGTGTAGCTTTAACATAACCCATCTCAGTGGAGTCAGGGCTTTGTAGAGTTCAAACTATAAAGCTGTACTCTCTGTTAACCTCAGTCCAAATCTAAATATTTTCTACTTTTTGTTCCATTCGTTTCCAACCCATCTAAAAGTCATTTGACTAATATCTTGGAGGATTTTGTCTGGTTGTTTCTAGGGCTTTTAAAACATCCTCACTTGCATTTGGAAGGCCCTCCCAAATCCCTTCTCTTCGCTTATTATCGCTCAATAGCGACAGTTTTTTTCCGGGTTGTATAAGTCATAAGACTAATATGAGTAAATTTAGTAAAATTTGTTTTGTCATAATAGCTGAGAATGCAGCATTATGTAACCCCAGTATGTCGGAGTTGACTCTTATCATCAGGATGCGTTACCCCCAGTTCTCAATATGAGTCATGGACTCGGAGAAAGAGCTTGTCATTCCTTAGAACGAAATGCAAGGCATGGATGGACTCTCCTACGGATCAATAGATGACTGAATTCTCAACTGATTTAATTATTGTTTCATAGAATTAGTGCTACATTTCCTGCCGTCATTATGCTCGTTAACAGAGGCCCATCCCCGACGTACATAAACCATGGCTCCCAGAGTGTTACTCAATCCTTTCATCTGTGTCTAATTATGTGTCATTTCCTATGACTGTTGTTTATGGCTGAAGTGACTGATGGACTGCCGTGGGCCTGCTGAGTGGTTTGGCGGCTTTCATTGCTTGAAATGCATCATGTCCTCCGAGCAATTCGTATAGAATAGGGGACTTGCATGTTCGCCATTTGAATCTCATGGCATTCTCATTCGCATGGAATTAAGGGACTAATGGTATAGTGTAAAATCCATTAAAAAAACATGCCATGTTCCGCATGGGATATACATCAGTGCTCTAATGTCAATATCCACATGTTTCACATGTTTCCATAATACAAGCCTACATCTTTTACATGCAGTCTATGGAGAAACTTCTCGCTGACCTGTGAATGCGAAATACCCTCATCCCTCCCCTCTACCACAACCCTTCCTCATATCAATTGTATGAGTCACATACTTATGTATGTATCCTATATTATTAGCATGGGTCTAAGCATTGAAAATAGTAACAGTAGCATTAGTAAATAGTTAGACACAGTAGTTGACGGGAAACCATGGCTATTCCTTGTTTTGACCTGAATTTAACCTGTGAGCCTGCATCATAATTACGTTCACTGTACGGATTCATGTATTTCATACTTGATTATCATTATTTGACTTGATGTATAAACATCCTGAATAATCCTGAAATGATACATTTAGTTTTTATAGATCATTTATACAACCTGTGATATTTTGCTCATCGCCACAACATTTACAATTCGCCTCAACCAATCCCCTTAGAAAAACCGAATTTGATTTGATGTATATGTAAACTGAATACAAGTTTTATGATAATAATAACAAGTATGTGACTTCTCAAAGAAGACTTTGAGGTATAATCATCATACACACAAATGAGATCGAGCAAATTCTCACGATGTTAACCTTCAGGAACTTTTAATTTGTCGTGTTTGAAAGGTGTTATTTGAATGGATAAATACTGGTAAAGTAGCTAAACATATTCTTTATATATGTATATAAATGCTTTTATTTCCTCAATAAACAGTTACAATAGACAGGAAAATGGATAATATACTTTCTGTGCCCTCGTAGCTCTTCCAAGAAACCCAGAGTTACTTTTACTTTTATTGATAAAGAACTACTAATTACTATGTCCCCATAACACTAAGATTGACATACCTTGGTACATCGTTTTCTACTAGAATATACTGGCAGTAATAACAGCCAAACAAAGAATACTAAAAATTATGACACCACTTCCCAAGTCAATGCCTCATCATGCACCATTAACTGCATGAAGGATCTGGGTCGAAGGAAAGGGCTTTCCATCCTGCACCTAAATGCACGCAGCCTAGGTGGAAACTTTCTCCAAATCCAGGCAGAAGTTGAGAATTCTGGAGTCGACATTGTCACCTTCTCTGAAACCTGGCTGAATGCAACCACCACAAACCAATCAATACAACTACAAGGGTATAACCTTGTACGACATGACAGGAACCAAGCATACAACACTCGTTCCAAGCGAGGCGGCAGCCTGGCCTTATATGCGAAATCCCACATCCAAATTGACCCACACTCACTAAAAAAGCACAACCTCTCAAATACTGACATCGAAGTCCACTGGACCATCATCAGACCACCCAATAGGAAGCCCATAATAATCGCAAACACATACAGACCCCCTGCAGGGAACCACTCACTATTCATTGACACGCTAAAAAACACCACATCAAAAATCAAAAACAGAGACAAGCATGAACTTGTTATCTTAGGTGATTTCAACATTGACATACTAGCCAAAAGAAACCCAGCCAAGACGGAGCTAAATAACTGGGCAAAGTCTCACTCACTAGAACAACTCATACAAGCACCAACCCGAGAAACTAAGGACACCTCCACACTAATTGACCACATCTACACAAACATGCCACACATCTCTGTTTCAGGCACCTTTCCACTCAACATAAGTGACCACTCTCCAATCTACCTAGTAAAAAAGAAAGAAAGCTCAAAACTGAAAAAGATACCCAAATTAGGAAGATCTTACAGAAGCTACGACCCAGACACATTCCAATCTCTCTTAGACCACACTGACCTTTCCCACCTAACCCACATCTCTGACCCTAACACCTACTGGTTATCACTATACGAAACCATCATCCAAAACCTAGACAAGCTATGCCCCATCACCGAACACAGGGTAAGGGAACATTCACAACCCTGGATTACACCAGAGCTACTTGACCTCCAAAGAGACCGAGATTACTTCCTGACGAAAGCAAAGAAAACTAAAAACCCAGATGATTGGGACCTAGCAAGACGCATTAGACACATAGCAAATAGAACAACCAGAACAGCAAAAGCCACTTACATAAAGCACGAATTAGAAATAAACCAAAAAGACCCAAAAAAGTTTTGGAGAACAATAGCCAAAATCATGCCAGAAAACTCACCACATGACACTCTCTCACTTATAAATGAGGAAGGAACCCCTGTGCCAAGGGAGCATGTTGCAGACACCATAAATGCTTACTTTGCAAACATAGGCCCCTTGCTAGCACAAAAGATTAAATGCCCCTCAACAAAAATCCCATACAAACCAACAACAACCACAAATAATAATGAGCCTTTCTCAATATTACCAGCAACAGAAGAAGTAGTACTGTCAAAAATTAGGAACATAAACATTTCCAAGCCATCGGGTATCCCACACCTAAGCAGCCGTGTCCTTAGAGATGCCATGACACACCTTCTCACTGAATTCACCACACTCTATAACCTATCCATTGCTGAGGGTAACTTCCCTACAGCATGGAAGACTGCTACGGTGGTCCCAATCCCGAAAACAAGTAATGCTAGCACCCCTAATGAAATGAGACCAATCGCCCTTCTCCCCATACCAGGAAAAATCCTTGAATCAATAGTCCATGACCAGACCTCAGAGTACCTTGAAGAACACAACCTTCTCAATGAAAACCAATATGGATTCAGGCAAAACCACTCAACCCACCAAGCACTAGCTAACCTAATAGATGACATAGCCACTGCCATAAACAGCAAACACACAACAACTGCAATATTTATCGACCTCAAAAAAGCGTTTGACACCCTAGACCACGCTCTCATAATACAAAAACTAAGATCACTTGAATTCGGCAACAACTCTTGCAAATGGTTCAGTAGTTATCTCGTGAACAGATCCCAAACTGTTATTGCAAATGGAGTAACCTCAAGCACCCTACCCCTCACAACCGGAGTCCCTCAAGGTTCAATCCTTGGGCCCCTCCTTTTCATCATATACATGAATGACCTGCCCGCATGCCTACCAGAAGTCAAAACACAACTGTACGCTGACGACACAGTCATTTACTTTGCTGACAAAACACATACAAACACCATCATTCCACTCCAGTCAGCACTTCACACACTAGAAAACTGGTGTGCCACAAATAAACTAACAATCAACACAACCAAAACGAAGGTTCTATCCTTTACAACCAAAAGAGCCATAGACGCAGCCACCTCAAACCTACGACTCCATGGCACAGAACTTGAACTAGTAGAAAGCTTCAAATATCTGGGCACAACATTAGACAGAAAGCTGAATGCTCAGAAACAGGTGGATGCTGCATTGCAATCAACAAATAACAAGCTATACACATTATCCCGCATTAGATACATGATCTCAGAACAAACTGCACTCAAAATATACAAAGCAATGGTGCTCCCAATACTAGACTACAACTCAATTATTTACCACTTCGCTACACAAAACAACATAGCCAAACTAGAACGCATCCAATCAAGAGCAATCAGAATCATTACCCGCACAAAAAAACACGAGCCAGCCTCACACAAACTCACTACACTAGGTCTGGATACACTCAAAGACCGAAGAGACAGGCACTTACTATGCCTCATGTACAAACGATCAAGAGCCCAACCTACCCTACCAGAAACCAACACCAGACTTACACGATCACAGCATAAATACAACCTCCCACTGCCTCTACCGAAAACAGAAACACTAAAGAATGCCCCATGCTACCTAGGAGCCAAAAACTGGAACAATCTTGCCCAGTCACAAAAAGACATACCAACATTTGAAACCTTCAAAACTGCACTCAAGAACAAGAAACACATTGAATAATAGTGGGCCATGCAGAAACTTCCCGCTGACCCAAGATTGCTAAAATTGCACTCACAACCACCTGCAGTCACACAGAGCAAACACAGCCCATGCAGAAACTTCCCGCTGGACCGTGAATGCTTAAATTACACTACTAAAATGCACTCTAAAACAACACACAACCACAAAACGCACCGGCCATGCGGTAAGTTCTTCCTGACCAATGAAACAGAAATAGACATTCCACCCAACATAACCATCATAACCGCTCATCTCACCCCTTCTCCACATCCCTACCCTCACAAAATTTTATATAACGCATTTATGTATACCCTTATACTCATTAGCATAAGAGTAAGTATTAAAAATACTAGCGGTAGCATTAGTGAATAGCTAGACACAGCAGTGGGCAGAATAACCATGGCAATTCTTAAATGAATTAAACCCGTGAGCCTATGTCACAATTATGTTTCACTGTATTGTTTGACTTGCTGTATAAACATCCTAAATAAAAAAAAAAAAAAAAAAATATAACAATAATTAAATAGAATATCAGCACCTTTAAATGTTCTCTCGGTTCATCGTCTACACTATAACCTCTTACTCTTACAGTTTGTCCAGCTTCATTATGTTTTCGGTACAATCATCCTCAGTACTTGTTTTGTACTTTTGTTATTCGGTAAAAGATACAAAATTTCTGTTCAGTTATTTCGGTTTACAAGACTTACATGCCTGAGTTAGGTTTTTTATGCTTGTGTTATATATAGAGATATCCACATATATGGCTACACATATCATTACATTGAAATTCTATTCTCGTAACATAAATGTGTGTTTCAGATAGATTCTAAAGTTTACTAGGTCGTCTACCTGTTTATTCTCATAAAAGGTGTTATCTTTAGAGTTCCACAGCATTGGGGCCATGTACAGACAGGATCTCTTTATTCTTTATGTGTGAGGGGTGATAACCTTCAAGACTTTCTTATTACTACCTTTGCTGGACCTAAGTCCAGGCTTCCTCTCTTCAATATTATCACCTGACAATGTCTTTTTGTATGCTATTTCAAGTAAATGTGCCTCTCTTCTACGTTGGAGAGTGGGAATACCCATCCCTCTCGATATATCTACCACATTTGTCCTCTTTTCGAGGTATTTCACTCTTCTAATTATGTTATTTTGTACCACTTGGAGTTTATTTAATAGCGCAGTGTTACTCGTCCCACTATAAATTGTGTCTCCAAAGTCAATGTGTGGTAGTACCATCACTTTATGCAGGTTCAAGAACATTTTCCGTGAATAAATGTCTAGATTTACACAAGACTCTGCTTTGGTTTTGGATAATTTGTAATTTCCTTGTTAGATGCGGTTTGAAGTTTAGTTTTGAATCAATCTTCAGGCCTAGATATGTGTACTCATCTGCATGTGCGATTTGTTGGATACCAAAATTGTAGGTGTTTATGTCCTTCTGGTTCTTAAAATTTAGGATGACCGGAGAAATGCAAAGATATATTTCGTGCACAATCCTGATATTTGCAACATATGTTTATACCGTAGAGCGTTATTTGTTTCAAGAATAAAAACATTTAGACAAACAGCTCTTGTAGAAGCAAACATTTGAAAAATATAAATTTTCGGAGTTGCGTCTCATTTTTCCGTTACACATACTATATAGACCTATTCCAGTATGTATCATTTTTCAGCCTTATTTAGCAGAGTTTACAATGACACAATGCAATTCTCATGGTCCCCTTTTCCAACCCTTAAAACCCCTTGTCCACTAGTCGGTATACTCATGGGGTCAGTTGGCCAGATGACTACACTTGACTGTCAGCCGTCAGTCAAATACCTTAATCTGTCATGCACCTCCACTGGCCTGACTGTCCAATGTGTCTTCTCTGACTGCCCCTGTTAAATTTCAATAAATAATTCCCATTTTCTTGTTTTGCAGCCATGGCCTTCCTTGCAGTAGGACATCAACACCTCTAGCCACACCTGGTACCAACAAAATGGCGGACGGCAGGGGATATGTCATCGTTGCTCTGGGAGCTAATACATCTTCTGTCTACCCTGCTTCTTATGATCACCTCCCACATGACTCAGCAAATAATCGGACTAGCGATTGGCCCATCCAAAACCGGACATATGTCACCGATCTGGTGGAAATACCAGGAATCCGATATACCCTGGTATCACTTCATGTATTGACTACAGTGCTAGCTGCAATTGGTAACGGATTCCTTATCTATTTCATCTTAAAAAATCGCAAGCTGAGAACAAACGTCACAGCCTATCTCGTTCTGAATCTCGCAGTGTGCGATTTTGTGACCACGTGCATTCACCAGCCAATGAGATTGGCTGATATTCTCATGCCATTTGCATATAAGGACGACGAGTTGGAGGGTAATCGGATTAGTAAAACATACTGCCAAATAAAAGAGTTCATGGCTGCGTTTTTCGCAGGGATTGCTTTTCATACAATTGTTGCGATCAGCCAGGAGCGACATCTTTTGGTTTGCTACCCACTCAAAGCAAGAGGCTGGTTAACAGTAAGCCGCATAAAAAAGCTAGTCCTGTTGATTTGGTTGGTATCCTTCATCGCCCTTCTCCCTGCTTTTATTTGGTTTACATTCATTGCCTATGTCCCGCTTAGACATGCAAACGTCACTTTCTGCATGATAGATATATTCACTGACGGAGGCTACCACCATGGCATATCATACTTCATGTTCCTCTTCTGTCTCTATTTCATCCTGCCCACTATCGCCATCAGCATCACCTACATGCGGATATTCTATGTTCTAAGTAGAGGCTTAGGCATCCCTGAAATCAAGGACCAGCGCTTTGTGAAAGTCATGAACGCGAGGAAAAGACTGGCCAAGCTGATGCTTCTGATAGCTGTTGTGTTTATCATCCTCCACGCCCCCTATTTTATGACGTTTTTTCTAATAAGCCAAGGATATGACGTAAACCAGAACCCTGTGTTTGTCTTGTTGGTCATAGAATTAGTTAGCTCTCTTAATTCTGTATTCAATCCGTTTATTTATTCGGCCAACTCAAAAGCGATCTTCCAGAAAAGAATGGTGGCTTTTCTCGGGGGTCAGGATACTGACAGTCAAACAGGGGGCACTGCAGGCGGCGGCGGAAGTGGAAATACGCCACGTCACGATGTTGGGGGAGGGAAGTCTGATTCAGTAACAGCTGAGATTACAATGACCTGCTCCACCCCGTCCCGCCAGGCATCTACGAGAAGAAAGATGTCCAATTCTTGTAAACATTATCAAACAATGGTGAGCGTGAATACTCAGGGTAAGACTAAAGGAGTCGATGTTTAATGTTTAATCAATATTTATAAACTCATTTCAATCAAGCGAAATCATTATTGTGCCATCGAATCAAGTATAGTTTTCTTCATCAAACATGTGGAAATGTATCGTGTCAAAGATATTATTTAAATTTATGATAGAAGAACTTAACATATTCAGTTGTTGTGTGAATGGCAATACGTTAGACTGAATGAGACCAAGGAATGCGTGACCATGGGTAATGTGATGGTTGTGGGACAAGGTAGCAGTAGCCCAGTACGATCAGATTGTATGATTCTGGTTGGAGTGCCAGTTGGGTTGGATCAACTGAATCTGCTTTAAATTATTAAGAAATAGTAAATCGTAGATGGCTCCGTCAATACTTCTGATTTCAAGCAGTTTTCAATTATACATTTTGAGGGTCTATGAAAATAATATGTTCCCCTCTCCCTATAATTGTCCTAATGTATACATATAGAAATTTACTCAAAGTATCTTTGAAAAACAACCCTGTATAATATACATGTATGTGTATAGAATATAATGAAATATCAAGATACATGTAACTTGTATAGATATCAAATATTATGATAATGTTGTATGATATATGTGCTTCGATGTGATAATTGTATTTTCATGAAATGTGCTTTTAATCCCTCCCAAGAAATAAAATATCAAAGAGGGGGTGATGCATCCAAAATATCGTGTCCAGGAGTCGAAAAAAATGTAATTAATCAGGGCCAAAAAGCATTCACTATTCATCATTTCTTGGAGAGTTTTAGACAAGTTAGTAGAACAAATAGTAAGTCTGATACATTTTGATTTAGAAAATAGTTATTTTACCTTTATAATAGAGAAAAAGCCTTTATCATACTTCATTCAAAGTCGAAAACAATTCACTATAAGGATGTGTCATAAAACAATGAGTCATAGGTCGCAAAAGATGGATTTTGAGATACGATCATTAAAAGATTCAGCTGATTCCAATGATGGTAAAGATTAGGACATCTAAGTAAGTATACAATTGTTTATGCGTGAAAAGAAAGTTGGGGATATTTCTTGATGGTCAATCAGCAGTAAAGGAATTATGAATATACTCCTTAGGATAACCTAAGATATTCATATAGATATATTCATAAAATTTGGATCATGTATTCACGCTCCTACCAGCGTTAAACAAACCTAAAATTAAACCATTCTGAGCAAGGGTTGTTGTGGCAACACGTTAGAAATATATTATTCTTTTGCGACTTTTGCTCCATTTTCCTGTGACACATCACAATGTTAGTATGTTATAACGAAAAGTCATTCTTCATGTTGGTAATGACGGGTATGGGTGAACTTTCTACAGAAGTATAAACTCTGCAGTACTACACATTCTGTAACTTATACATATTTGTCTTAAATGTGGGGTATTTCCAGAGCATTGGTGAAGGCGAATAGTATATTCTCTGGCGGTTTCACCCATAAATAAATCCGGGTTTACATGGTGTGATGCTGTACACTATTTGGCACTGAGAAGTTTGGTGTAAATAGAAGATAGTGGGACGATGTGCTGTGTCTTGATTAACAATTCACAAATAATCCAATGCCAGAAGTTGTCACCTGTAAATATATAGGCTACTACTCATCGCATAATTTCCTTAATTTCCTTAGATAGATGATAATCTCTGTCATAGGGAAAAGAAACAATAGCTAAGTTGGATTAACACAATAGGGAAGTTGCGTGTGCCACTGCATACATAATGCGCATGCAGGGATAAATTCAGATCAGGTCTGACATGGGACGACTTATCAACAGATATCATATGCTGATAGTCAATATAGATTTTACATGTTCTTTGCTTCGATCATTATTCAGGGCGTTTGTAGTACATAATTACCGTCAACTATTTTCAAGTAACCACTTATAAAGTACCATTCCAGGCCGAAACCATATGAAGACCGCCTGAAAATGTCAAATCAACAGTTCTAACCACTCAGCACATTCGGCTCAATTACGCTTAAAAGGATAGATACTGAGAATAATAATTGTCTTTGATATTGGAAGGATTAAAAGAGTCAGTTTGTTTATGTTGAACTCTATTTAACACTTCATGTAATTTATTTGAGAGCATTGGTGAAGGTGAATTATACTCTTTCTGGCGACTCCACCGATAAATGAGATTTGTAAAAAAAATTCCCATCACAACTTAGCATGGTGCACACGCAAGGTCCCTATTCCGAATGATAATTCTTAATTGAATGTGAATATTTTTCTGAGAAAAAAATAGATTAAATTTTGTTATTATCATTTTTTTTGTACAACTTCGACTGTATTTTCGGTGAATAAAAATGTAAGGTCACACCAAAATTAGTTTGTAAAAATCTAAGCTAGTTGGTGAACCTCAAGGTCATTCAATGTAGGAGAATTATTTTCTTTCTGGAGCCTTCAGACTGTATGTATTGTTCGAAAACACATACAGTGTAAACAGAAGGAAGACATATTTTCAAAATAGTGGATCAGGAATTACATCGAAGTTTCAGAAAGGATTTCCATTATAATTAACAAAGTAGCACCGGACAATTACCACCAGATTCCTGAACATATATTGACATTTCGGATAATAATTCACTTCCTACTATAATAAAAAGGACTCCTTTTGGTGTGTATACATGTGTATAGAGTGAATATGGTGTAAAAAGAAAAATAAGAGGGGATCGTACTTGTTTGTACACTTGGAAAGGAGTCAATATGTATGTACTAATGCAAGTTTAATTCGCAAAGACAAGCTAATTTAAATGTTGCCAAATATAACAGAATACTAATGCAATTTAGCTATTGTACATTTAGTGCAGTATAAATACGGATTTGTGAGGATGAATGTGATCCTTAAAATGTCTCTATATACCCCTGAAAATGTGCCTGGTGCACAGCTTTTGATGACGTAGTATTTAATAGTGCAAATGCGTTGTACACAGTTTACCATGAATAACTAGATTTCCATGAGTCAGGTACCTGAAATTATGTAAAACTAATACTCTAAAATTCTGAACATCTAACATTTCAAATCACGAAAGAAGATATTGCTCATCATATACATTTTAACTGTAGGTAAACTTGTGTTGTTAATTAAAAGGTATTTTTCTATTTTCAGATTTCAATTTGTCCCAAATATTGCCTATATTTCATGTTATTTGCACCATTTTGAAAAATCTAAATGCAACTAAAATGCATACAAAGATCCGAAATTGAAAATGAGTTGTGCTAAATATAGAAACATTTGAGTGTTGCCTTTAGCAATGAACTGACTCATTGGAATATGACTATTCGTTTCCGATAATTATTTAAATTATGTTGTGTAATGTAAATCAGACAGATTAAATAATTATCACTGATAGTATATGATATATGAGCTATATTTTCATCACTATAGTTTTTGATGGAAACATACAGAGAAGCTGTATTTTCGACATATCCTATTCTACAATTTATTCATCAACACTGTAGATTTTCAATAAGGATTATGAAAATAAATCATATGTGGTTGTGATGGTGGTATAGTTATTGCTTATAAATGATGATGTGCTTAACATGTGTTAAAGATTATTTATTTATGGAAATGTTTCTTCTGTTATATACATGAACCTCACTTGGTAGGCCATTATAGATTAGATTTCTCAGTCTCTGTCCATTATTTACTTAATTAATAGGTGAGAATGAAATATTATGAAACCAGGAGATTCATGAGATAATCTTCAATTATGTCATATAATGGTGCATTTCCTTAAGTTTGTATTGATCAAGATTCTGTGTGGTCTTAAAATGAATATGTGTTCATTAAATATAGAAAGAGCAGAATCTTTCTGTTGTAGAAGAGGGCTGAGGACTGCATTCAGCTGTTGGAATTTGTAATAAACTGATGATAAAATGTAAAAAAAACAACCCAATTCTAGTGTAGATATGATATCACTACAACAGACAGTGAAAGGGCATTATTGTGCAAAATAACTAAATGTACATACAAAGTATAACACTTATAGTATAATTATATGTATATGTAACAAATTGTTGTTCCTTGCTGTACATTACCTCATGATGTATCTATTGTCTCTGAATCTGTATGTGAGCATATGCACTTATGAATCACAATGCTAAGTTATGTACATTTGGGCGTGTGGACAATATCTTTAACAATGTCCAGAATTGAAACAAAAAACCATCACAAAATTAATGGTTCCGAGAAATATTAATCTTTTATTTTTTTAATTTAAAAGCTGACCCCAGTAATCAAACCAACTTGAGGATGTTTAGATAGATCAGCAGAGCAGGCCTTTAGTCCGAATGGTATGTGAGTGATTGGATGCCTACTGCGCTACTGGCTTTCCTGGCCCTGGAGTAGGCGTCCCAATGGGATTCTAGTGGCATTTTGCGGTTTGAACGAAGAGGCTATCGCTCAATTTGGAGGGACTCACATACCTCTGAGCCTGGACTGTACAGCAAGAATAACATCAAGATAACTTTGAGAATTTGGAGAGTAATTGTCCGGGCCTGATTGTACACACACCAGTAATACAATCCATACAAACGTGATGTGTCAGAAAAAAGAGTCATGAGTCGCAAAAATAGATTCTGAAATATCATCATATTTAAAAAGATAAGATAATGCAGGTTCCAACGATGTTAACCTTGAATAAATCTATTACGTACTTCTATATATTTCTATGTTTGAACATTCAGAGCGATAAGTCAGTTTGTTTATGTTTATGTGTGAACAATCATGTACTAGAACATGTGATTTGTCACAGGAAAATGAGTCACAAATCGCAAAAGATGAATTCTGAGATACCATCATAATTATTTGAAAAGATGAGATCAAGCGGAACGATGGTAAACATAAGGAGAGGTAATAAATACTTCTATATTTTTCATGCATGAAATAAGAAAATGGCAATATATCCTGATGGTCAATCACTCTAGTAAAGTAGGTAAATATACTCTGTATGATAACCTCATTTAGTCATGAGTATATTCAATACACAGGCATGTAATTTGGTATTACATATTCAGGATTCTAGCAGCTCTAAACCCCTTAAAGATAAACACATTCTAAGCAAGGGTTCTTGTGGAAACCTCATTTACAAAATATCCTTTTTCGACTTGTGACTCATTTGTCTGTAACATATCACAGATATTCCTTTAGGATGTCCTTCAAAATCTATAGATCTATTCAGTATACCGTCCTGAAATTTAGTACTTATGTTCATATGATTAAGCAAAAATGAAAATATTCCTACAAAGAGTTCTTTTGAAAAAATATTTGTATATAATATTTGCGACTTTAGACTTATTTCTTTGTGGCACATCACATATCTATTCATATATGATTCACTGTGTGACCGGCCATATATTCTCCAATCTATTCCATCCTCTCTATCGTCCCCGGTAAATGAAACACAATGCCTTATTTAATGTAGAAGTTCTTGTGAGGCTGGGTTGAAGTTGCGAACTAATTCTTAAAAGAGAAGTACGGCCCTACTCATACATATAAGTGGAATTTGTTGAAAGTCATGATCATGCAAAACATGTAAATTGACTTCGCTGAATAAAGATATATTAAGACAAACATATTTATGTATTATAAGGTAAAGGTTGATAGGAGCAACGGCATGACTTTATATTTTATATTTTGATATTGGAGGTTTAACATAAAAAGATATATTACTAAAATATGACAATTCTCAATATCTGGGGAATATTCTCCTAGCATTAATGGTTTAAATACAGAACTAGATCATGAAAAACTTACTTTAGGTTTCAAAACAATTTCTTTCAATTCATCATATCGCATGGTGATTACTCATATCGTTGACCCAACTCATAAATAACTCTTTGATCTGACCAATTGAGAGACTAAAACCTTATCTTCTAAAAGTCTGAAGCAATTTCTCACATTGACAAGAATTGAAATATCCCTATCTTCTTCAGAATTTATATTTATATGTAATTATATAAGCTGGCACTTACTTTGCAACATATCAGTTATGAATCCAACCGTACGTAGATATATGCGCTCACACTGAAATAGTGGATAGTTTACAATTTGGATGTGAATTATTTGTTCAAATATTACCCTTATTTGTAATCAGATGATTTGGATCTTTTTTCTTAATTTTATTTATTATCCACATGTCGTGAATAAGGATATACCTATGTGTTGGTATAGATAATAATTGATGTTTAAATTAGTCTTTTTTTGTTTGATTTCTTGTTTTTTATTTCAGTATGAGACAATAGGAAATGGGAGAAACTTACTGTAACATATGTGATACATCACAGAAACACGAGTCATAAATCGCAAAATTGAAATGTTCAAAGTGTTTTACTCACAAGATTTCGCTTTAGGAATGTTTCGGGTATCTCAGCGCTCTAGGTTTCTCGGCTGATCCTATGGAGTTTATTAAGCTACTTTACTAGTAATTTTCCACCCACAAATGCTGCCAACCAAAGAATATTCAACCATAACACTTCTTAGATGTCTTAAATATAAACATCATTGGAGTTCACTTAATCTAATTAATCTAATCTTTTTGAAATTAATATGATCCAATTAATTTTTACTTATGACTCATGTTTCTGCGACACATCACATATATCGTACGAACATTTCATGTTCAAATGAATATATTGTGCAAATTCATTAAAATGCTTCAATGACTGTGAAACAACACGAAAGCGAAAAATATATTAGTCCATGTCACTTGCTTTATACATGTTTTGGTATATACATGTTTTGGTATACAAAAACTAGGCATCTTGGTCGATATAACGATTGGTGTTTCAGTTAATCAAATATTGATGTTTTGCTGGATATATTAATATTGAGTGTTTGATACGTAAATATATATATAATGGTTGTTTTGATATTAATTAAATTGTTGTTTTCATGAGTATGGTATTGCATTTAATATTGTCTCATGTGAGACGTGTTTCTGAATACATAAGGTCCACTCCACTCCTATTTGTAACTGACATCGTTGTCTAGGGTCGAAGCTTTTGACATTGATATTGTTACATACTGTGGTTAGAGAAAATTAAAATATTATTTTTCAAAATGTTGCTCTGATTTGGCTTTGGCTTAAGTACAACGTGCATCACTGCGATGAACTGCCCAAAGAATGGAACAATCTCCCAGCAATAGAAAGACACAATTGAATCCTTTAAATACTATCAAACGTCAAACCTGAAACTAAACAGAAACATGCATGTATAAGAAATTATCAATAGCAGCATTAGAAGCAGACACTATTTGCTAATCCGTCAATGGACCAAATAACAACAACAACAACAACAACAAAAAGAAAGAATACAAGAACTTTTCTATTTGTATCATGATACTGTAATTATTATTTCACTTGCTGTTCATCTCCAACAAAATTAAGAGATCAATGTTGCTGGTCTTACAGGAGGTAATACAGATCCTAGCACCATCAGAATGCTGTTCCGAATAAAAAATGAACACTCCTGGGGCTATAACAACATAGGGCAGAGGTTAAAGGACATAATAACTTCCATTTAAGGCCTGCGTGTGCATGTGGGACCTCATATGCACTTATGTGTCAGAGAAAAATGAGGCGAAAGTCGCAAAATATGAATTTTGACACGCAATCATATTTGAATAGATGGAATCAAGTGTATGAGAATGATGATACACATTACTTAGGACATCTAATAAGTACTTCTATGTTTGTATATAATTGAACAAAACAGTTAGCAATTAATATTTCTTGTAGCTAAATATACTCCCAAGGATAAACTCAGATCTATGCATTTAAATATATTCAATACTTATAGTCTCGGAATTTGGCACATGTGTTCATGTTACTCACCGCGTTAAGCACCCCAACAATGAGAACATTCTTAGCAAAGGAAGAATATTAACAAGAAAGATATCACTTTCTTTGACTTTTCCGTGATCATGAGTACATTTCCAGGGAAGTATATCGAACATTTTCAGACAACCAGACCCATTCGCACAAAATATACCCCTACACTTAGTCAGGTGCCCACTATAGAACCTGTGAGTAAATATCCAGAGTATAGTAGTAGTGGGATACTCTAAGATGAAGACAGAGGGGTTCCAAAGGAAACCGGCAATTTAAACAAGGAGGAGGTGCAAACAGAAGCTTAATTCACGAAGTGGGAAAGTATTTAGTCTATAGGTTCAACTAAAGTAAATAGCATGCATGAGCTGGTATCTAAATACTTGTTGCTGGGGTTACACCAACATATTCACATGTATGTTCACAGTCACAGTTGCTGGAGTCTGGTCATCAGAAAAATATGGAAAGCGGAATGCATATAACCGAAAATTGCGCATGGGTATATAGCGGCTTCATAGTAATTGTATGGGAGCGTACCTTTCGCATCCGTAAATATCGGCCGATAGATGCGGGATGGTCCGACAAAAGTGGTTGCGCTAAATGTGGATTGCGCTTTTTTCGGCTTGTAATTTTTCATGCGAGAAATGTTGTATAGCTTGCGAACCGTGTATTGGTCTAAAACCTATCACCCATGTCTTGCCCCTGGTAAGCACCCTTAGGGAGGGGCAGTTTGCCATCACACATAGAGATGGCAAGGAGGTTCTGGTCTTTGATTAAAATCTAGATTTATTCAGATCGAAACCATTTTAAGTGAGGATTTAAAGCTTTCTTTCCATTTAAAATTAAGGTATTTCCCATTGTTGCCATTACCAGGTATGTTCCATGGTGAAGAATTTGGTAGAGTCTGGAGATAGATGCTTGGCTAATATGTGTAGAAATATGAATATAAATTCGCATATGTATAGATACATGTATGTGTACATACATGTACACCAGTACCTTCTCCAGTAATGCTATTCTAATCAACACCCCCCCCCTCCTAGCTGTCACCGCCCCCGCCCCCCCCCCCCCCCCCCCACACACACACACAAGATTTGCTTGTATACGCTCAGAAAATCATATGTCCCTCGCCGCCCTATCGTCATATCTTCATCATAAGTGTGTTTTAGCATGCAAACAAGTTTAACATTCATATCCACTCCTTATTGAGTATAATTTCGCAACTTAAATGGCATAAAAGCCATCTCCTAAATCCGCGAAAAAAGCGGTGACTTTGCCGATTTTGGCGGCAACACTAGCGCCAATTTTGGCCGTATTTGCGAAAAAAAACGGATACCTTGCCGTAAAATTCGGATCATTTGCCGTATATTTCGGTATTGTTGCGATAAAAACGGTTGTTACTATATGCGCATGGCAAATTTCGGTTATATGCATTCCACTTTCCATAGAAAAATGTACAACCGTTGGTTCTACACTTTTAAAGCAGTATTCACAGCTGTTATGACAAAACAAATCTTACCAAATATATTCATATTATGACTTATAGGACTGAATTTACCAATATTCTGCTGCTGTTATATGTTTATACAGGAATTTGAAGTAGAATTGGTCGAGCGAAAATAGTCTCCGGTGAGCGATAATAAGTAAGTCATCATAGGAAAGGATTGAGGCGGGTCCTCCAAATTAAGGTAAGGAAGTTTTTAAAACCCCTGCAGCAAAGCAAAAGCAACCAGACAGAATCTTCCAAAGTTTCAAATGGTCAAATGTCTTTTAGATGGGTTGAAAAAAAGGAAAATGTTTAGGTTTTGACCGACGTTAACTGAGAGTGCAGCTTTAATGAATTCTGCTAAATTGGGCTGAGAATTAGTATACTGGTGAAGATTCCATGATGAGAATAATATGTTTTCTATAGCTTATATTTATGCACTGACATAATTCCATGCGAATCAAGATGTAAGAATGCGGACATGCAAATCATCCTCTATATGGAGTGTATCCAAAACCGATCACTTGAGGTATACCCACACTTATTACGACTTCATGGGTTAAGTTGTCTGAAAATGCACAACTCACCGCCACCAATCCTCTCAAATAACCCAACTTGAAGCTTGAAAGTGAGGCTCTAAATACAGTTGAATATAAAATGTAACAAGTGTTTTAATCAACGCCGTATATCACAAACATAACCAGATATACCTAGTAGGCCTATTCATAATTTCCCAGCTTAATTGAGCAGAATTTACTCAAAACTGATTAGAGCTGTCGATTGTACATTTTCCGACGATCTGACCCGTCTATTCTATAATTATATTAAGATTATATTTGTTCTGCCTAATGTTTCAGAATTTCAACGAAGAGCTGCCGTTTGTACATCTTTAGGTGCCTTCCTCCACCCGTACTCTTTCTCTGCAACCCATTTTTTACATCCAAGTAAACACCTTTAGAAAACTCTCTAAAACGAAATCCCCTCAAGACTTATGAGTTTACGCTGCAATCTTACGGCAGCTATATGTGGTTCGATGACTGTAAGAATGCTATAAATATGGCTAAAGGAGGAATAGATCAGGCCATGAGAACGTGACTCGAAAACTGTTAACCCCTCTGGGGGGAACTTCAAAGTGCTTTTATATAGCAACCTCTAATCCCTTCCCTGCTTCAATATCAAATATTGCCGAATTGCGGACATTCCAAGGACGAATTCCCAAAACGACTTGATAGAAGAGAGCGAGAATTGCTTTAGAAATATATGTGTAAAGAATGCTTTAAAGATACTAAATAGATGATCTACATGGATAATATTTTATAATATATATATGTTCATTGAATTGATGCAGCTTTCTAATTTTCCTGATTTTTCATGTAGTAATAATGCTTAAAAAGTAAATGTCAATGCTGTTGGCGTGTGTGTGTCATGTGTGAGGTGTGTGTGGCGGGGGGGGGGGGCGTATTTGGAAACATAAAAGAAATATGATTTCCGCCCAATAATGTCACAAATTGTCTTTAAATCGAATGATGAAGGCATGATTAAAGGGATTGGCGCGCGACGCTTTATTCAGACCTATTTAAATAATTATTATATCATACTAAATTATATTTTACAGTAACACTGCGCCAAATCCATTGCCATTCACAAAGGTTGCAACCAATGATCACATTGCAAAAGGATAGTTTGTTTCACAAAACTTTAATTAGAGTTTGAAATATTATAATTGAGAGGCCCTTGATAGCAACAGATGGCAACCTGAGCAGAAAGTACAGAACTTATCTTTATTGTAAAATATATAATAATTATTATTAATAGAGATTACAATTGTAAAACTGTGGGAACATTATATTCATCCAGAGCAGATGCTTCTCTATAACAAGCTCTAAAGAACCCCGAAATAAAAAGGAACACAATGAGAATCCTCCAAAGATTTGTTCAATTTACTTTCAGATGCGTAGGAAAGCATCCGGAAAAGAACAGAAAGATGTACATATTGCATTTGCATTTGCATTTTTGATGTGTTAAGGAAAATGACTCATAATTAGCAAAGTTGATATTTTTCAATTTGCGTTATTCACAAGATCTCTTCGTAGGAATGTTCTCATATAGTTGGGGTATGAATGTATTTATCAAAATTCAGGGCAGTATGGTTAAACAAATCCTTGCATTTCTAAGGTCATCGTACAGAGTATATTTAGCTATTGTACTAAACACCCAGAAAAATTGGATATTGAAAACTTTCTTTTGAAAAAAATATATATCAACAAAATATATATCTTAAAGCCCATAAATACGTCCCAATGTTTACTATCATTAGAATCGGCGTGATCTCATTAGTGCAAATATGATGGTATCTCAACATCCATTTTCGCTACTTGTGGCTCATTTTCAAGTAGGCTACACTCGGATGGATGTTTGACAGAAAAGCTAGTAGTTTTCCTTCCAGAAATATCACTAACTAACCTTTATTAACCGCTTGATCTTCAGTTTTTAAATAAAATGATTTTTCAGAAAGAAATAATGCTTCGGCGACTTAGAATAATGTTCATGTGATACATCACATTTGCGTTAAATAGACGTCTGTGTGTGCCCTCTGTGGTGCCATCTGGTGTAAATATATGAAACTATGGTGTATATCAACGACACTATACAGATGCGTGGAATCAATTCATCAAGTGCTTGTTAACTGTCAGAATTTGACATTTGTTATGTATTCCAGCAAAATGGGTCGCAAGTCGCAAAATTGTTATTTTCGAAAGTGATTTATTCACAAAATATGTTTTTTTTAGAAATGTTCTCATTTGTCTCATTTTCCTGTAAAATATCAAAATTGCTTTTAAATATTGGGCTATTCAACATAGCAGGTGATGGGAGGAAAGAACTATAGCGACTGGATTATAAAGTCGAAGGACCAAGGGTTTAAACGCAGCTCCGAGTAATAACTTTAAGAGAGAAATACTTTCTCCATTCGTTCTTTATTCCTCCATATGTGTTGGGTTGAAAGACCTTGCTTCCTCAACCCCATGCTCAACAAAATTACATCGAGATATAAGAATAATCAAGAACATAAGGTAACATCGTGTTTCCAACTCAAACAGGAATAAAGAGATAAGTATAATATTTATACAAATCTAAACTTAAACAAAAATAGTGGAATATGTAACAATTATAACATGGTTGAGCTCCCGAAGGTATACTATTAAGCGTTAATTTTTTATAAATTACTCAACTTAATTGTATAAACTACAAATATCAGGCACCATGGCTGGAAATGTTGGTACTTCATAGACTCGGAGGTATCCAGAGCTGAAGGTAACCGGAGACAGAGGTAACCGGAGACGGAGGTATCCGGAGACGGAGGTAACCAGAGACGGAGGTAACCGGAGCTGAGTAGGATTATTTCAATATAATCTTAAATCTTAGGATCGTTACACTAGTACTACAAAAATTTGTACAGCTTAATTTTTATTAACATTTCTAGATGAACAGCCACCAACTAAAGCAAAAGCCAAAGGCTTCCCTGAACAAGAATGACCGTTGCTCCCTCCCTACAGTTTTCATACCTAGCGAAGTAATGCTTGCCAAGACAATAACCGTTACTGCAGTGTGTAATATGTGTATACCATACAAAAATGATGTATAACAGAACACAAAAACATAAATTCTCTCAGTATTTTCCATTTCATTATCAATACAATATAGACAGAAAACATCTATTGAATAATAGTGTGTGTAAGTGTCATGGTAGCGGGGTGCAAAATAATATAAAATAGTTGCGTGTAGTTGTACCAATGTGTAGACCAGAAGTGAATGATCTTCTTAGACTCTTTTTCAAGAGGTGTCTCTCCCCATCGGGTTATGCCCTTCCACATCACATCATAGCACTATATTTGAAATGTTTCTGATCGATGACAGAACAGAGATTGATTATCTCCATAATGGTGCCAATGGGACCTATGGGGCCTATGGGAGTTTTTGTGACATGTCCACACAACGCCATGAAACTGCTGCAGTATCATGACTCAAAAGATCGCTGTGGTGGACTACTTCTGCTCCCTATAGAATATGATAAATAAAACATATAACAATTCACTAGATTGAGCCACATCACATAACAGAGAGTTAACTAAACACAGTGTTGAGAAAATGTCTCCAAAGTAGGGCGAATCTTCTCACTACTGGCACAAAATGCCAATAGAATCCTATTACAAAGCCTACTCCAGGGCCAGGAAAGTCATTAGTGCAATAAGTATCCGAACACTGACATACCATTCCACTCTGATCTGAAAAGGCTCTGAGCCTAAAGCCTCAGAGTATTTTATATTCTGCGGACCTGCCCCATATATGCGGCGGTCTCATCTACATCGCCATGTGACCTGTACCATGTCTCATGTCTCATGGCCTCATTGTAACTAGGTCGAGAAACCCCTACTGATGGCAGTCCACTTGTGACATAAAACATTGGTTACTCCTCATAACTCCCATAACATAGCATCAGAGATGACAGCAGTGTTTCTCTCATATATAAAAATCAGTTGATATATAAAATTCATTTGAAATGTTACATGTGTTACATCCCCCATAGTGTCTCCATGCGAGCTACAACTTGACAGGTCCCATTTCCGTTGGCTACGCCCCTTTCACAGCCTTTCTTGTGACCTACTTGCATGCCCAGTAATTTTATGATACCATCATATTTTCAAAGATGGGATTGTTATGTTAGGCTGTGCAGACCTATAGATGGGGGAGGAGCTTTCCAGCTCCTTGGCCACTAGAGTTCTATAAATGAATACTTGAGATCTACAACAGCTAGACTTTGGACGTCTTATTCACTAGCTGCACATTACATCTTACATAATGGATGATATGTATTATACTCATCTAGACATCATAATATATCATTGATGGACACCCCTACAAGATTCATGAATACCTCTTTTAATAACTTTGGAAGATTGTGTATTTGCTCAAAAAGATTGGGTAACTATAGAGGCTGAAGGCAGATTCCATTGATGTGAAACTTTAGCATATCTAAAAAGGACTTTTATATCTTTGTATGATTAAAAAGATAGTAACTGATATTTCTGGTGACAAATAACTAGTATAGTAATTAAATATGCTTCTTAGGTTACATTAAATATGTGGTCTTGAAATTTAGGATATGTACTGACCTGACCAAAAGCACCCAAAAGTCAAAACGTCTGGAAAAAACATTTGAAAAATTTAACCTTTGTGAATTTCAACTCATTTTCCAATAAGACATCACATATGACCACAACTTATGGTCATATTACTGGCTGAAGCAATTGGACCTGTTGCTGCAGGTGTCACCTGAACAACCCTGTGATGTACCTGTCTCCTCCTACATACTCTCTGGATTTTCTTCGGCACAATGCTTTTGATCCTAAGGGAGAAGTAGATTGGGTTAAGAGCCAGTGTTGAGTATACGAGTACATGAGAGTAAATGACCGCATATTGAGGTACAGCATCATCAAATGCCTTTATGACAATAAGTGGGAGGAAGCAGACGAGGTAGATTAACATAAGGCCAGCCATAGCCATCAAGGAGGATCTGTTGTGCCTGTAAGACTGGTTGCTTATGGCTGTGTTTCTTCTGATTTTCATCTGAAAACAAAAATAACAATATTAACAGCTGAAAGAAACATTGAAGGAAAACAATTTTCCACTCCTTCAGTAGTTATTTTTGAAAGCAAGTAAAAACCATTCAAAATAGAAAAATACAAACTTTTCTTCCCAGGAAAAAGGAATAAAAATAGGAAATAAGTTTTCTGAATCGATCAAGTTTCATCATAAATGATGTGTAAAAGGGACTGTATAGTCTATAAGTTGCAAAATCATTATTTTAAAATATGGTAAGATTTCTTTTATTGCAATAGCTGAGAATGTAGCGGCAGGCAGGTGAGAAATATTGGGTAGTCAGGCCACTGGAGATGCATGAGAGGTGAGGATAACTGCGGTTTAAATGCGTCTAATGTGTATGTGATCATGATACATTGGTTTTAATCATTCCATAGAATAGCTGATAGTACAAAATGTTCAGCCATGTACAGTTTTGTCAGTGAATAGATAGAAAGAGAGAGACCGATTGCTTTTTATTTCTGAGTGTTTATAAGACATAATTCTCAGGTGTGCTCTCTTTCTGTATTCTTAGTTTTGCCTTTTAGTCTATTATGTCGATATGTCGATATTTCTTTGCAGGAATCCTTGGTAAGAATCTTATCAATGTTGGGGTGTTTAGTACTGTTGGTGGCATGAATACATGTATACCAAATTTCAGGGTTGTACATTGATGTTGAATGTATAGATATGCATGTTGAAGGCCATCTTAAGGAGTATATTTAACTACTTTACTAATAATTGACCATCACAAAATCACCAACCTTTTTATTTCATGCATACACAAATATAAAAGTACACATTTTTTGCGATGTGTGGCATTTCCCTTTAACACATCAATGTAGTCAAGACTATTTTGTATAATTTGTAAATTTGTAAAGCAGCATAGTCGGTTAGGTATAGTCTGATCCCCTTTAGCAACCTGTTTGGATTGTGTGATAAAAGCCCCTCTGTCTGTTTGATTATGCAGTAGAAATAATGATATCCTACACCCGACCTCATTACAAGTAATCTTCATCTTGACAAAGGTCACTATAATAATTTTATTCAGATGATTCAACAATAACTCCTTCACCACTACACACAATTTGAAAGATCTAGCTCAAATACTGTTTAAGGTATTATGAATAAACAGATAACCCAGTTACCTGCCATTTTGAAAAATATTGGAAATATTGAAGATAAGGGCACAGTCCACTAAGCCAATTCTCATGCGGTTTTGCGCCGCAGAGGACACTTTTACACTGAATTCTTTGAGAACCGCATGAGAATCGGCTTAGTGGATTAGGCCCTATACACTCTGTCACCCGCCAAATTTGGAATTAGCACAATGTCATATTGATTGTTTAAGAACATGTGTTGTAATGTTTAACAATTTTATTTATACTGGGTATCCCAAGTCCCATATCAGGATTTTTCACTTGCTCCAGTTTCAAATATGCACAGATTACATTGATACAAATAAAGCATAAACTATGCAGTTGTTTCTAATGAACTGTCCACTTTGGGTGTTCGAGGAGATAGCGTGCTTAGCTCCTACGATAGATACATGAAACTAATGTTAGTGAATCGTCAAGAAATTTCGGGGCAAACCTTTATTTGTATACCTGTGATGGGAACTTTTATTTCTACGGGCATGTCATTTTTCATCATTTTTAGAAAAAAACATCCCTCAGTTATTTTGGATAACATGCAGTTTAAATATCGGAGAAGCTCCCATAGACGATATTGTCAATGTCCCAATTTATTTTTAATAATATTTAAGCCTATGTATATGTTATATTTATATGTGTGTCGATTGTTTACTTATTTACTGGTTGATCTTATGAATGGTGGTAGGGAGGGGGTCTGACCCCTGGGCGGAGAGAGCTGATGCAATGTCTCTGGATGATGAAATCCCCCGGCGACATTGCATGTGAGCTACTCCGCCATTAACCTGGAGGCTGATGCAAGGGCCAGCGCATGCTCAACAGCCCTGGTGGCTGACGAAATGCCCACTGACCATTGCAGTACGCCCGGGAAAGATGATGAAATGCATCCCAGGTCTGGTGCAATACCTAGAATATATAAGGGCCCCCAGTCACTGTATAGGCAGACTTCTCCTGGAGAGCTGTACTACCGTATGCTGTATGATGATGAACTGACTGGAAGCCCTGCCACCTTGAACACTGACCATGCTATAACTTGCTATACATGAACACTGTGTTATATTGAAGTCTAATAAAAGAAGCCATTCTGTACTCCACGCCTTACCTTATACCTACTGAAACTACAAGCCAAGCACTATATCCCTTTTGAGACGTCTAACCAATCGAAGCTACCCCTATTTATAAGTATATCGCGAGAGATCCGAGTAATTAGAGTAACTCCGTAATCCATTAGTAATAATCCCTGATTGTAATGTCTACGCTCTACAGACATTAACAATATTTATGTCTAAATATATCACCAACGATCTGCCTCTTGTTGGATTTTAAATAGAAAGTCAATGCCGATCCTTAAATATTCTGTGGATGTTTTTGTCAGTGTGTAATTATGTGTCACCTGTCTCCATTTCTCTGCTGATGAACAGTGACCATTAACATCTAAAAAGGGCCCCATTTGAGACATCTACAACCATAGAAGTGTGCATACCTAGAAGTGCAGCCTTGGCATACTATACAAATAGATTGCAGATGCATTATACTTTTATGGTAATTTCGATTATCAAATCACCTGTGGTAACTCAGGGAACTTCATAGATAATTTATTTTCCCCATTCTCCTCAATTACCATGAGGAGAATGGGGGATTAAAGTACACCTAAAATGCAATGAATCAAGGAGTATGCCAAGTGTTTATATATATACATGTACTCTAGAGTCCCCTATAGTCAAGAGGTTAGCATAAACGACAAACTGAATATTGTGAGGTTGAGTCCCAGAACTGAGAGCCTTTTACATTTGTCTCATTTTCGAGCCATTTAAAAAAAAAGAATCATTAATATTATATCTTCATATCTGGGGCTTGGTTTTCTTTTAAACTGAAACTTTTAGTAATAGATATCATTCCCTTCCGATTGGTGAAAGAATTAGAGAGGCTAAGATCGAATTAAGCAAGAAAAGTGAGGAAATGGGGGTTCTGGGATACAGTGGTTCTCCCGATCAGTGGCATGGGTGGCAGAACTAAGCTTGTGTTTATTTTTCAGCGAAAATGGTTTTCGCAAGGGGCCACAACTCGTCAAGGGTAATAAGATAGAAAAAGTAGTTGGAAAAGAAAGTCAGGGGAAAAGGGAAGGAGGAAAGATGAACATTGGAACCCGCCAAACCACTAGCAAATCCTTTATGCACATGTATAATTTGCTAGTGTAGATTTAAATAAGTAGTGTTGTATGATGGTAAAATGTACTTAAAGTCATCAGGCCGATTCTTGCCAGCTGTAATACTTTAACATTGTGTATTGTGCGGCAGCCGTACACCAATCGGCCGTTGTAATGTGAATGGGCTTTTTACAGACAGGTAGAAAAATCAAGTTAAAAAAATTTAATTCAAAAATAAAAAATGCTAATAAAGACTTCGTATGCAAGGAATGCACAAGAAAAAAACAAAAAAAATTTATCTGATATATTACTGCAACTATTATGCTGGAAGATGCCGCCACCTGCTGTGCCAGTGGTTGAGACCCGTCAGGGCTTTGCCACATTAGTTGTGTCAAGCAGTTCCAGCCTGTACCATTGGGCTGTCAGACTGACACTGAAGAACAAACTGAACTGCCTAGAAAATCTTTCTTTTCTGACAGTTACAATATAGCAAATGTTGTACTGACACAACTGCAGCATGGGCGATGCGACTGCTGACATGCCTGTGAAAGAAGAGCCTCTGTCAAAGGTGGAGGTTAGCTTGAGGAATTTGAAAAGGGAAGAATTTGTAACCAGTTGCTCAGTAACTTGTGGCTAGTCACTAGGGGTGAATAATATGGGGTATATGAATAACTTGGCATATTGGCATGTCTTATAAATCAGCTCTTGAACAGCATGCACCTGCCTTATATTATGTAAAAGATCCATCCCCATTAAAGTTATGTAAGGAATTTTGAACTTGGTTGACTATCAGCAGGATAGTAATAGAATGTTTCTATTGATGGAATGAAAGTATTTTTTTGCTTTATCTCAATGGTAATGGTGGCTTGACAATGGCGGCCAAGCCAGTTTTTATAACCCTCTTTATAACTTTGACCGATGGCTGCAGGAGATTTGCTGAGTTTGGAATACAATTATAATGTAAATAAAAATAGATAAAAACTGAAGATCTCTATGGTTTAGTTAGATAATCTATTCACTAAACATTACTTTTACTTTAATAAATTGTCAGGGCTTACCTTGATGAAAACTGTCATGTAAATGATAACAGCCAATAGTAGTGGAACATATATATTTGTAAAGGCAATCCTCAGCCACACTCTCTTGAATGCTGCATCATTTTCTAATCTGCATGATCTAAGAACATCATCATAGATGGGTCAAATCATCGGTGAAGATTATTGGTAGATAGTATACAGTGGCCAACATCCATGTTAGAGCTGAGTATATGATGCCATTTCTGATGTTAAATACAATAGTAGGCATCAGTACACATTTGACATAGCAGTAGGTCGCGATGAGGAAATGTGACGAGGCTGAGACACTAAACCAAGTGTAGACACTGGCAATGTTTATCCCACATGCTTGACCTCCAAAGTACCATTTCCGATGGATGTAGGTTAGAGTCTGCAAAATTAAAGCATTGCTTGTTAAGTTTTAGAGACTAAAATGATTATCATCAACCTCTATTTTCACGGTGTAGTGATCCACTGTTCATAATCCCCTGCATCATGTTAAAGAAAAATAGATGATAAAAAAATGAAAAAAATGTGTGTGATCATGTAAGAAACAATGATGCTGTTAGTAACTACAGCCCCCTCAACGTTGGTCATCAATAGTTTCCATTTAATCAATCCATCAATTGCATTTCAAACACAATCTTCTAAACCTACATTATCAACTATTATGAAACCAAAATCCCTCATAAGTTGACCTATAGGACTGAGGTTTTCCATATTTTGCTTCTCTTATATATATTTATACAAGAACTTGAAGTTGAATGAGCTGAAACTTAACAAGTGTTAAGGGTGGTCTCCACTGGCTATGGTAAGCTCTGCGGTAGGCTCTGTGGTAATCTCTGCAGTAAGCCTTCCAATGGTGCTGTGATGGGAGAAGTGCGAGGTCCTGCCTACAAGTGAACCATGTAGGCAGGTTCTCGATCTTCATTCTTCTCCACCTACAGAACTAACAGCATTGCAAGGCTTACCGCAGAGCTTACTGCAGCCTTTCCGAGTTCGATGTCATAACTATGTTATTAGTTATGTGGATTATCAAATGATACCTTACATACCTTTCCTTCCCATCAAAATATATTTATAAGAGCTAATCTAATTTTTCTGTACCTATAGCTTGATAATTTCAGCTTGATAATGTCCGCCATTGTTGCATCAGTCATGTTGCTGTCCAAATTAATGTTTACGGTTTAACAAATTACGGTTTAACCAATGTGTTGATTTCTTCTATATATATGTAAAATAATGTGATCCTAAGAATGTAAAATAGTACACGTACATAGCATAATCTATATGCAAACTGAGTCTTTCCATGTTTAACTCAGAGGATTGAATTAGGGAAATTACTACAGAGGGAACACTTCTGAGGAACTTTTCTACAGAAATACCCCTACCAAGTATCTATTAGGAAATTCCTACAACCAATGGGTCAGTTTGACGCCTGTGATTCTAAATTGTAATCCATTTCAGGTATTCTATGTTGTACTTAAAGGTATAAGAATAAATTGTCCATAATCTAACCCATGTTGTCACTTCAAAGTGTAACAAATGGCTAATATTAGTCTTTAATCTCACAAAATGAGTGAATAGTATGCACCCTATTACCTTCTACCTTACATACTCACACCTGTGCAGCAAAGAATATTCCTTTGACAAATACTAATCCCTTTTTTAGCTTATAACACAGGGCCCAGCCACTATTTTACCTGATTATAAAATGTGATAAACACATTATGACTACCTGAAAGCCAACATTATTTTAAGATTGGCCGAAGCAGCCGAACTTGTGCCTGACAAGAGATGATAAGACATGACATAAAGAGATTGCCTGGGTGAGCTTAGGTAATTGGTGATGTGTCCCAGGAAAATGAGTCACAGGACACAAAAAATGGAGATTGAGATATCACCATTAGGATGAACTGTATTTTGAACCTAATTTTTGTCTTAGATATAGGTTATTTGATGCATGCATACTCACATTGAGCGGTAGAAAGAAGAAGGAACTGAAGCAGTCGGATATGGCAGCATTGAGTATACAGACTTCTAGCACCTTGATTTTATGTTTTGGACGGATGAGAAGATTATAAATAAGTACGATTCCATTACCACAGATACCAAATACGCAAATAACTGCATAACATAATGGTGGTACTACATCTATACCAAATGACCAGTTAGAGTAGATTGGCATGATATTGGTGTTATTGGCTTCAGGGTCCCTTGGTGTCATGTTCATTGTGAAGCTTCTAAAACTATCTCCTGACTTGTATACCTCAGTCAGATGTTCAGCAGTTATAAGAAACTCTCACAGAATTTATGCTCTATGTACGTTTGTTATATATTCCTGTGTGGGCATTGTCACCTGAAATTGAAAAAAAATAAATGAAATACAATCCAAGAATGAATGTAAGAATAAAGAGTCAAATACAAACAACTAACACACTTCTACGGGGTTTTGATGCAATATTACCATTCTTTTTTCTGAAGAAACTCACGGGAAAATCTGGTACCAATTACCACGACTAATTACAACTATGCTTTATGAGATTCTAGTAGGAAAATAATGCACTCACCATGCATTATACTAATTAGAATGCGGAGTATACAGCTTGGACTAATTGGCTATAATTGGGTATAATTTAGATGGACTTGCATGCAAGTGCATTAATAGTGCATTCATTGGTTGGCAATATTATGCTGGGGGTCCTGTGCTCTGTATGCAGATACATTATTGTCTTTGGAGATTGTTTGTCCTCCCTGGCGTGTTAATTGGTTGTTAATAAAAGACAGACTCTAATGAGGTTAAGTTGCGACGAGCTATAGGAAATAATTTGGATGGGTGTTCAAACAGATCGACTGTACGGCCCCCTGGATTTACTGTTTGGACCGCCCACTACATGATTTTGACAAGGGTATAAAATTATAGCCCATAGAATGATTATTAAAAGGTTAAAATGTTTAATATGTTTTGTTAAAAGAAACCCTTGAATATGTTGTATTCAAGATATGTATCTTAGAGTGCTTTATTGGGCATATATCACATGTTATTTATACAATGACATAACCAATAGGTGATCATTAATTGGGTCACATGACCATTAGCCAATGTGGCATTATGTTACATGATGCTTAACCAATGTGACATGAGGTTACATGATATAAGGGTCGTTCGCATAATATTACCCAATGCATGAGGCATGGTTGATGGTGCAGTGTGCAAGCACTGTCCAATAGACTGTGTCTCATTGGTGCAGTGTGAAATATATTATTCAACGATGATCTAGTATAGCAATAAACCACGAAGATTTTAGCGAGAGAACGGTCTGTAGGCCCAGAGACGCCACAAGGCCGTAGGCCGAGTGGCGTCACTGGGCCTACAGACCGTTCGAACGCTAAAATCTGAGTGGTTTATTGATTTTAGTCCATAATGGATCAGATCCCACCATCATCAGCCTTACACAAACTAACAGTAACCGAAAAAACAAATCATTCTTTACTAACCTCTCAACTAACCTAACCTCTCAACTAAATATATAATATATGAAACACAACCTCTCACAGCTGCTCACAAACTAGGGCTATGGCTATGCCCAGTTGGTGAAACATGCGGGCCTGTAGAGGCACCAGGAACATTTAAAATTATTAAAGGTTAGTACACATTCAAATCGCCATACATCGACGGCAAATGGCGATAGAAAGAAACAGAAAAAAACCACTTGAAGCTCTATTCACGGCCGTTCGAACGGCACCAGTGCGGACGCGATCGCAAAATTTGGCCTTGCCTGACAGTAGGCTACAGACTGACTAAACAGAGAATCGCGTCCGGCCACTCCCGCGGCGGCAGGCCAGGGGTGTGTCTCGCAGGGGGCCAATGTCGCCGATCGGATTCGAATGCTAGCCACGGAAAACTGGATAGCAATAAAACGCTCGTCACCATTCAAGCAAAATCCAAATTTATACGTATGAGCAGTGATTCCCTCACAGGAAAACCTTAGTTCAAAGAAAGGGCGAACTTTCAGATTAACAGAGCTTCAGTGACGCCAGAGGGTTACGAGTTGTTATTGTTTAGTATGGCGGCAGGCGGCGGCGTTCAGTGTCCACATTTAGCAAATTTAGGCCATACACGATTCCGTGACTAAAATGTGAATGCATCAAGTAGCGTGAGAAGTAGCATAGAGATGGTGTTATTGGCCCCCTTCAGCTCCCACTATTTCCCGCTACAAAGTAGCTGCCGCTTCAAATCAAACATTGAAGAAGCACTTAGAGATTTGTATTACAATACTCAAGAAATTTGGACGGTGAATGAACAAGAAATAGCAAATTGATATTGATTAATTATTGGATTGTTGTATTGTAGAAGCTTTAGAGCTTGAAGCGATCCCCTTGCCTGTATGTTACACTCGCCTATATTATGCGGATTGTATGTATGGAGTATGACTTTTTGGTAACAAACCTGAATCGGACTGTAGGTAGAAGAGATTCGTCGGTGGTTTTTAAATTATGTATTGCTCTTAACATATGCTTATATTTTTGTATTCTTGGTAATATATAATAGTTTGAAATACGACCAAGATTGGTAAAATATATGAAAATCATGATTATGATTTATTTATAGTAGAGTCAGCGACGGCTGAGATACAGTGTACCTGTTACATAATGTTTTTCGCTGAATAGAAATATTTAAATACAAATACATGTTTGATAGAAGCAAGAGCACTCTACGCTTTAAAAACGCTCCAAAAGAAGCGGGAAGTAATGTGGCTTTGTAGCGGGGCTCAATAGCACCAGTCCCCGTTACTCTCCCGCTTCTGCTCCCGCCTCTTTCATCAAGAAGTGGGAGAAGTAGCCAGCCAGTGGAACCCAGCTTTTAGGGTGGTGTCACGACCACAAATCACACCTTTTTGATTACATAATATTGTATAACATTACTCAAGTCTCATTTGATCTTATATACATTTATTGCCTAACATTGTGCAACATTAATCAATGGCGTTAATTACCCATCTCTCTATTATGCATCATTACTCATAATATATGTATGGTAATATCGCACCTACACACAAGGGGGAGCCAGGGGTCAGACTGGTGTGACGTCACCACTGACCCACCCCCTCAGGTCACGGACAGTGAACCAATTAACACCACCTGATTGGTTGCCTTAATGAGGCACCTGCAAGGTGATTGGTTAAGGCCTGTCATTGGTTAATTACTCAAGAGATGTAAATATGTACCACATGATTCCTTCCGATTGGAGGAATATGTAATTAATGCGCATGCGCAATGGGCTTCATGGTCAACTGACCAGCTGTATAAATTAAGCTGAATAAATGAGATTCATTAGTCTAGAAACGGGACTACGTTGTTACGTATTATTATTATTATTATTAATATTCATATAGGCTATCCTCTAGCCTGGCTTCGCCTGAACATACCTCTACTCTACCTGACTGATAGTATAGCAGTCATGATAGTATAGCAGTCATATCAGTGGGTTCCAATGCCCCACTACTACTCCATACTACTCCTGTTTATATTACTATGATCGATTGCATGTGTCCGCTTCTTTAGAAGCGGGAGCAAGAAGCAACTGAAAGCTGTAACCCGAAACAGTTGCTGTTGGCACGTTACTTCTATCAATACTCAAAAACATTAGCAGACAACATTTTATTTTTACTTGGAAATGAATGCATCAAGTAACATGAGTAGCGGCATATTTGATATTTGATATATCAGACATAATTATTTGATAAAAGCAGGAGAACTCTATGCTTCTAAAAGGCGCCAAATAAGTGGGCCCAATAGGACCCATCCCTGTTACTCCTCCGCTACTACTTATCTTTTCAGCACAGGCTGTGAATAGTGTACTTTACATAATGTTTATGCTGAATAAAATTCTTTAAATACAATACTCCAGTCCTTCTTCCATAATCAACAAGCGGGAGTAGTAGCAGGAGACATATAGTGGGCAGCCGAATCCACCCTTTAACTATAATCTAACATCAATCTACATAATGTTTGTCTGCTAATTGAAAATCTTTCAATATAAAAATTTTGCTAATTGATTGCAATGTGTCACAAAAATATGAGTCACAAGTCACACAAAAAGTTTTTCAAATATTTATCAAGAACCCTTGCTCCGAAACTGTTTATCTCAGGAGTATTATTTAATTACTTTATTATAGTGAGTGGCCATCAAGCCCCTCTTTTCGTGCATAAGAAAATAAAGAAGTACTTATACTGAAGTAAATATCCTAATGATTACTATCATTGGAATCCGCTTGATCACGAATTTTCAAATACATCATAATATCTCAAAATCTAATTTTTGCGACTTGGAACTTATTTTCCTGTGAGACATCACAATTTAAGAGTTCTCTGTCCTCTGTCTACTTCTCTTGTAGTCTCTCGTTCTCTGCCTGACTGTCTGTCTCCCTCTTCCAGTAGTGAGGTCATCGTCCGCGCAGAGCCATCATAACTTAAAGTGTGCTGAGTGAATGCTGAGCAGTAGGCTACCATTGTCATCCCCCCACCCACTACCATCTGGTAACTGTTGCACAAGATCTGCTGGCTTATGTTGCTCAGTGGCTAGAGCTGAGGATTCAAGGTTGGGAGAGGTTGGGAGATAATAAAAATATTTTTTCAAATCAAAATCAGATTGGCAGTCCGAACTGAACCGAGGATATGGGGGTTTCTTCATGAGCGGCTCTTACCCAGGGTGTTGACCACCCAACCATGGCTCACGTTCATATTAGCTGTACATGTACAACCCATTCAAGTGACTGGCTGTACATGTATACAACCCAATTCAAGTGACCTATTCACGCGTACACAGTAGCACGGTATAGGGTTGATGATTCGGCTAACGTTCATATGTGATGTATTCCAGGAAAATGAGTCACAAAAATGATAGGTCTAAATCCAAATTGGAACTCATAAAGTCAGTTATTTACTTTCAGATACAGCATACATTTTTGGTGGAATTTGTGTCTGGTATTTTTTTTCCAAATCCATACACATTATTTGTGTTATATGCCTAGCATAGAAATCCCATTTTATTCATTATCAATCGTACGAAATGAATAGGTGTCGAGAAACAAAAACCCAACATAATATGCTGAGGAGAATACTGAAATCTTAGCCTATAGTGTATCCGCAGAGTAGTATATTGCGGATACACTATTGCGTTGAGAGACAGGCCTATAATTGTCCGGATCAGTGACAACGCCAGCTTTAAATAATAGTGAACCCTGGGGAATTTCCAGCTATGCGGAATATTACTTTTTTCATATGTTAGGACTATAATAATTTTAAATTGGGGAGCTGTTTAATGCGGTTTCTAATAGCCATGCTGGTGTTCTGTTGACCCCTGAGGACTTGCAAGATGGAATACTATTTATTACGGTTATACGAGTTTCCCCTGAGATGTCTGTATAAGTAAATTGAAGCTGATCGTGTTCATTATTTAAAAAGCCTGGGTTCGTCCACATTTTGCTATTGATTTTGAGGTCGGATTTGCGATCCACTAGAATTACCTATTGAGGCAAAGACATCATTAGTATAGGTTATAGATATGTATGTGCAGGAAATTAGATCCTGAGGGTATTCTACACTCTAACAGATTTTCGTTAATATACTACACGTGAAAGTACGATAAGTATGATATCATCGTCTTAGAAAGTACCATACAAAGCATCATAGAAAGTACACTGAAAGACCCAACCTCGGTGAGTGACCGATTTTGCAGGGTGTTTTTTTTTACCAATATTTGACCGTTTTTTTCTGTGGTAACCAAGATTTGACCGTTTTTTTTCAGTGGCCCTTTAACTTGACCGTTTTTTGTTAGTATGATGGTTTTTCATTCATTCAAATTATAGGGGTTATGAAAAATAGGAATTCTCAGGTTTTATAGTACTATTATCCCCTGTGACACACCGGGAAGCTGCAATTCCTGGGGTGTCACAGGCTAGTAGTATACCACTGATGAAAACCTAAAACAATTTCAATATGACTAACTAGAAAGGAAATGGTAACAAACACTGGAAATCATATAAAGCAACACTTTATTTACATTCATCACATACACATTTATTACTTGATTTACAATTGTGTGTGCTTGGCACAGCCAGGCATTACGGAGGACGAGCCTCTCATTGCAGACTATTACTGGGCTTCAAAGTGTAGTTGACTGAAGCCTCAAAATGAATCAAAAACAATAGGAAACTACCATAATTTATGAACTGAGACATCAAGACAGTATGTATTTTCATATTTTAACCAATGCACCTGACGATAGACTTTCCTGACCTGACGCTTTTCTGACTTTATCAAAACTTTTCTGACCTGACTTTTCAATAGACTTTTCTGACCTGACGATAGACTTTCCTGACCTGACGATATACTTTTCTGACCTGACGATATACTTTTCTGACCTGATGATAAGACTTTTCTGACCTGACGATAGACTTTTCTGACCTGATGATAGACTTTTCTGACGATAGACTTTTCTGACCTGACGATATACTTTTCTGACCTGACGATAAGACTTTTCTGACCTGACGATGGACTTTTCTGACCTGACGATAGACTTTTCTGACTTTTTGATGGACTTTTCTGACTTTTCGATAGACTTTTCTGACCTGACGATAGACTTTTCTGACCTGACGATAGACTTTTCTGACCTGACAATACTTTTCTGACCTGACGATAGACTTTTCTGACCTGACGATAGACTTTTCTGACCTGGCAATAGATTTTTCTGACCTGGCAATAGATTTTCTGACTTTTCTGACTTTTCGATGGACTTTTGGTTCAAAATGTAGTAACAAAGGCAAACTCCAATATAGCAACACCTGGATACTGATGAAAACACATTATAGAGAACAAAACATGGCCTGCATTCATAAAAAGTTATTGGGAGCACAGAATTTTTACTTTAAGGTAATTCTTCTGTATTGATATCAAATCTCTGGAAGAATCGTGTTGTGAGTATCAGGGGTCCCTTTCTTCAGCTTAGACTTGTATCCTTTCTTTTGATTGACTTCAATTCACATCCTGAAATGAAAAATAGTTAATTAATTCATGTAAAATTTACGTAAAAAATCAGATTTTGAGTGTGACACTTGCATCACCAAACTGTATTAGTCAGTGACATAGTCCAACGAATACAAGTTTCTGACGAATACACAGTAAAATACTTGATTCACCCAGGTATAGTTACACCTTTCAGGGCTTGATGTTTACTTGCCTGGGGCAAGTAAAAAATGGCTTTGGGCAAGTAAAGTTTAATGTTACTTGCCCGAGTGGGATAGTGCAAATCTCTAGTCTAGTCTATGGCCCCGATTTCAAACCCCTGTTGTGATGTCTACTTACAATGAAACAGATACAGGGGTGATACAGGAGGATGTAGAGGGGTGATACAGGATGCGGTACAGGGGGACGTTCAGGAGGAGGTAAAGGGGTGATACAGGAGGAGGTACAGGGTGATGGAGGAGGAGGTACAGGGGTGATACAGGAGGAGGTACAGGGGAAAGTACAGGAGGAGGTACAGGGAGATCTCCAGGAGGAGGTACAGGGGGACATACAGGAGGAGGTACAGGGGCGATACAGGAGGGAGTACAGGGAGACATACATGACTCTGAGGGGTGAAATGGGATGAAATTGGCTGAGGGTATAAGAGGGGTTAAGTGGAGGAGGGGGGTGGGGAGATGGGGTGAGGGTATGAGAAGTGTTGAGTGGAGGAGGGGAGGGGTAAGATGGGGTGAGCGTATAAGAGTGTGAGTTAAGGAGGGGAAGGACGAGATGGTTAAGGGTATGAAAGGGGGTGAGTGGAGGAAGGGAGGGGGGAGGGTATAAGATGGGGGAGGGGAGATAGGGTGAGGGTGAGGGTATGAGATGGGGTGAGTCAAGGAGTGGAGAGTGGGAGATAAGAGGGTGAGGGTATAAGAGTGAGATGGGTAAGGGTATGAGAGGGGTTGAGTGGAGGGGGGAGATGGGATGTGTGAGGAGGGGAAGGGCAAGATGGGGTGAGTGTATGAGAGGGGGTGAGCAGAGGAGGGGAGGGGGGAAGATGGGGTGAGGGTATAAGAGCGGGTGAGTGGAGGAGGGCGAGTGTGTGAGGTTGGTTGCTTAACGCCCTTATCAACACTTTGAAGTGTTATATCAAGGGCGGCAGAGCCAAGAGGGAGTCAGTTTATGGTCATACCCAGGAAATAGAGATAGAGAAGAAGGGAGAGAGAGACAGAGAAAAGAGACAGAAAGGCACTTTATGGTCATACCCAGGACCAGTGGGAGAGGAGGGGAAGGGAGGAGCGCGATGGGATGTGTGTATGAGAGGGATTGAGTGAGTCATTATTTTTCATCCAACATTCTATACACTCACCAAATATGATGTGCAGCTAGTAATTCTTGAAAAACTTTCCAGTCCTTCCCCAGATGCTATATGTTTGGTCACTCTGCTGTAATTCAATTTAATAAATAGATAAGTAAATATAAAATATCATACAAGCATGCAGAAAATTTGATAGCATCATTTCCATGCAACGCAATACAAGGCTTGGAATTGATTAATAGCTTCATTGAAATATAGATAACTTTTTGCCATGATTCTGACAATACTACCGTGTGTGAAATTAAGACCTGCACGCTTGCAAATCCAGGTAAAGAAATAATGTCGAAGGATAAAATCACAAAGTCACCTTCCCTCCATGGTGGGTGAAGTAAAAAGAGCTATAGAGGGTCGGAGGGAGAGATAGAGAAGGAGAGAGGGGGACATACAGAAGGAGGTACGGGGGTGATACAGGAGGAGGTACAGGGGTATACAGGAGGAGGTACATGGGGACATACAGGAGGAGGTACAGGGGAAAGTACAGGAGGAGGTACATGGGGACGTACAGGAGGAGGTACATGGGGACGTACAGGGGGGATACAGGAGGAGGTACAGGATGGGGTACAGGGGGCGGTACAGGATGGGGTACAGGGGGACGTACAGGAGGGGGTACAGGGGGACGTACAGGGGTGATACATGGGGACATACAGGAGGAGTTACAGGGGGATGTACAGGGGTGAGTGAGGGGATGGTGGGTATGTATGAGTGAGGGGGGAGGGTGGGTATGTATGAGTGAGGGGGGAGGGTGGGTATGTATGAGGGAGGGGAGGGTGGGTATGTATGAGTGAGGGGTGGGGGAGTGTATGAGTGAGGGGGCATGTATGAGTGAGGGGTCAGGGGGAGGGTGTATAAGTGATTGGTGGGGATGGGGTATGAGTGATGGGAGTGGGGTGGATGAGTGAGGGGTCAGGTGTATGGGTGATGGATGGGTGGGGGTATGTAAGAGTGAGGGGTGGGGGGAGGGTGTATGAGTGAGGGGTGGGGTGTGTAAGTGACGATGGGTGTATGAGTGAGGGGTGGGGTGTATGAGTGATGGGTGGGGTGTGTGTGTATGAGTGAAGTGTGGGGTGTATGAGTGGGGTGTGTGTGTATGAGTGAGGGGTGGGGTGTATGAGTGAGGGGTATGTGTATGAGTGAGGGGTGGGGTGATGAGTGAGGTGTGAGGTGATGAGTGAGGGGTGTGTGTGGGAGGGGTGTGTGTGGGTGGGGTGGCTCTTGAAACACTACTTCGGGGTGAAGGTCTCAGCTCAGATATCTGCTAGAACTTGCGTTTGTAATTGACACTTACCATAAATTTTAGTATATGGGAATGAAACATAGTGTGGTGCCTGTCTCTTTCCATTGAAGTCTGTCCATCCTAGCATTTGTGCTCATAAGCTTGGAACATGGAAAACGTCTGCCACCGATGTGCTGTTCAAAAAGAACAAATTATGTTACTGTAACTGGATATTATTGCCTGAAGTATTATAGTTGTGGTCACAAAATGTGGATTAAAAATCACCGAGCTATGGTTGTACTGTTTATATGGAGGAAACCTCTGTTAAAAAGACATTGTATCCATATAATATAATATTATGTGGCTCGATCATTTATGAAAGAACTTAGAATCTTAGTAATTTTCTTTCCACCAATATATAAGTCTTGGGACAAGATGGGGTGAGGATATGCGAGGAGGGAAGGGACGAGATGGGGTGAGAGTATGAAAGAAGGGAAGAGATGAGATGGGGTGAGGGTATGATAGGAGGGAAGAGATGAGATGGGATGAAGGTATGATAGGAGAGAAGGGACGAGATGGGGTGGGGGTATGATAGGAGGGAAGGGACGAGATGGGGTGAGGGTATGAGAGGAGGGAAGGGACGAGATGGGGTGAGGGTATGATAGGAGAGAAGGGACGAGATGGGGTGAGGGTATGATAGGAGGGAAGAGACGAGATGGGGTGAGGGTATGAGAGAAGGGAAGGGACGAGATGGGGTGAAGGTATGATAGGAGGGAAGGGACGAGATGGGGTGAAGGTATGATAGGAGGGAAGAGATGAGATGGGGTGAGGGTATGATAGGAGGGAAGGGACGAGATGGGGTGAGGGTATGATAGGAGAGAAGGGACGAGATGGGGTGAGGGTATGAGAGGAGGGAAGGGACGAGATGGGGTGAGGGTATGATAGGAGAGAAGGGACGAGATGGGGTGAAGGTATGATAGGAGAGAAGGGACGAGATGGGGTGAAGGTATGATAGGAGGGAGGGTCTTTGTTGATTTTGAGAGTTCAGAGCTGTCATTGTAACATCACAACATTTCTTTTATTTCAAATTAATTTGTCTTTAAATAATTAGTCTCTAGATTTTAACCAAAGAAGATCCTGGGCAACCATATTTTGTTGCCGGGCAACCATTTTGAAATTCTGGTTGCCCGATATGTAGGTGGACCTACCGAAAACGATGTTCTACAGGTGATGATTGTTGAATGTTCCTTTCTTTATCCATCTCTTGTATGTATTAGCCTGTTCATGGAGTTGAACAAGAGTTTCTTGGTGGGAGGGGATGAGGGTCTCCATCGCCCAGTAGGGAAAATACCCTCCTGAAGAAGTAGAGAAATCTGGTTAATAGTCATTAAAACAACATTCAGACATTAATAACCAAATGCCCCTAATCGGCCAGTTCTAAGTGTAAACATGAAACATCAGATGCCTTGAAAAATCAAATTAAGATATGTGTACTGATATCCATATTTTTTAAAACTTCCAGAAATTGTGAGATATCCCACCATTTATAGTACCAAATGTTGTCAAATGAAAAATAGCCCTTTCCAATTATTTTTGTTCATCAAAATGGACCTTCAATGCATTTTAGAACATCATACAAACCCTAAAATAAGACTTTCACTCTTCAATTTTTCGACTATTCTATGATCTAATCTAATATGGGAATTAAACTGGAAAATTTCTCAGGGCAACCAGAAATTCTGGCGGGCAACCTGATTTTGTCAGTAGCTTGCCTGGTGGGGCAACCTATTTTTATTCCTTATTTCGACCACTGTGTATACATGACTTGATACAATTTCATAAACTCCAAACAAAACATAACCTGCATGTCTTTTTGTAGTTGTCTGCATGAACCTCTAATTATAGCTTAAACATGGTACAAAGTTATTGCTGCACTGAGAACACAGTGTGTGAAGCTGGTCACCATTAATCAACGGGGCTTTTTTCTACTCGCCCGGCGGACTAGTGACTTGGTCTTGGTAACTTTCACTCGCCCACAGAAAAATCGTTAGTCTGAACCCCTGTCGAGTCCACACATTCATGTACATATTATTAACATCAACCATTGAAGTTGCTCTAAGTATTGACGTGAATTGCCGTTAACTTAACCAGGGTAGCCTCACACCCAGTCACTTTATATGGTAGCGCATCGGGGGCCATTTTGACGAGTCCGTTTTTAAAACGTCTATGGTTTTTCGCGTGGGGTTTTGACTGGAATTCCTAGGCCCCTAGCCTAGGCCGATCTACTATCCCTCTTATGAATCCTGACGCTTGATTTCTAATGGCTTTATACACTATTAATGAAGGAAAGTACTTACGCATATTCCCTGATGTTCTGGGATGAATATATGCTTGAATGCGATGTTGGAAACATGGTAGATTTAGCGCGATTCCAGAAGTTGATTTGTGTATTTCCGACGTCGATGTAGACCAAAATGGCGGCGGCGGCGGCATAGTTCAAACCCTGCCAAATGGTGGCGCCAGTTAATGTAGCAAGCTGCCACCAGGTGCAAATTGTAGTCTGTAGGCCAGCCCAATGTGGCCATGCTAGCGTTGGGTCTTGGTCTACAGCTAATGCTAATGTAATGGATGTTGTGTGGAGGGGGCACGGCAGAGATCTATTTTTCCCACAGAAAAGGAGCATCAGTTACAATCTCACACATTCATGTGATTTTCGTTTTGCCCTGATGCATAATTGTATGTTTCTGTGGAGTGAGTCAAGCGAGTAGGCCCAGGCCTATCTCTGCTGCTGTGCTAACTTAGTCATTAATGGACCATTCGGAAAAATAATTTGATTTGTATTGTTTGATGTAGGCCTACCGGTATGTAGGCTATTTATGTATTGTATCAGTATGGCCGCATACTGTGATACTATGAATGTGATACTATAAATAAAGCATGCCCCATGGCTCATAAAATGATATGGGCCTATTGTGTTTTCTACTATCAAGTTGAATAATCTTAGTAGGCCTATTTCGTAGATCTAGGCCTATAGGCCCTAAGCCATATATTCTTATAACATTCGAAGACATTAACCATAGGCCTAGCTATCAATAAAATAAATTTCAATGTCCGCCCCCGCCCATCCCCTCCCCTTCTTCCTCCATTTCCTTTGATTTTTAGAAAATGTCCCGGCCTAATAGGCCTACCCATTAGGCTACACTTGGAAATTGAATATATTTCAAATTTTCACTTTCAAATCGATAAAATAATAGGTCTCTCGAAGTCTCATCTTTTATGACTCAACTCAACTACAACTAGGCCTAGAATTTATTTAAGAAAGAAACTTATGGTCAATTCCCATGAAAGTGGAACAGAAGAGGGCAAGCTACTTAAAACAGGTAATAACAAGTCCAAATGAGTCCATCTTATAGTCTTCATATCACAACTGATATCATATTTCATACCTTCTAATATATAGAACAAATGAAAGGAAATACAAGGTATTGGTCAAAGTGTCACACACGCTACCACATGGGTGAAATACTACTTTAAACATTTTAATATTGAGCTTGACGTACGATGATGGCAGTGTATGGCTGGATAGAGGAGGAAAACTTTGCCAGGCCACTGGAGGCTAATTATAAGATATTAAGCTGCTGAATTTCAGAGAATTACAGCTATGTATTAGCCTACGTTAGGCTAATATGTACAAGAAAGATCAGCGACATACAAACACGTTTTTGGGTATTATGAAATAGCGATGTCCATCACTTTTGGTGAAAATATAATCTAAAGGAATAATCCTAGAATAATTGGAGAGAAGAATGATACAACATGGCGTCGTCCATTCCTGCATAAATGACTGGACTGTTTGGACATAAAGGCTTTGGGCCATTCTGTCCCAATATGTTTGTCCATTGGGTCCCACCACCTACCAAACAGGTGTTAACGCTCGCCGGATGACAGTCGCCCATAGGCGGGGAAAGGTGTAAAAACTTTTGGCCATAGCGACCTAGCAGCTTTTAATGCCAGCAAAATTAAATGGCAAAATCAGAGCTAGGGAATCAATGTTTGCTGCCCAAATAAGTCCTGGTTGTAATGAGAAATTTTACTACTTTTTGTCAAAATATACGTTTTATTTCTATACAATAACTGTGTTAATATAGGCTAGAAGAATCTTTTTATTTCTATTAATTATGGCGTAACGGCGACACTATGGCGTAACGGCGACATCCCAACAACCATTTGTATTTATCCTTATCTATGCCTTTTACAAGATTCGGGCAGACCTAAACAATTACTAGAAAAGGGGAATACTATATTTCATTTTAAATATGGGAGTTATTCTGCATGTCGTAACGCAACATAGAACATTCCCATATCAATTCAATAAATTTTATTTGAGTGAATAAAAGGTTTCATGAACGTCATGAGCTAATAACTTTTATATCAACCGAAATGCAAGTAGATGTGCATCGTCATTTTTCTTCAGCCGAAGTAATATATTTTCTAAACTAGGCTGTGTATTATATCCATATTCCATACCTGTTATTATTTTCCTTTATCAATATAGCGGCGAAAATGTTGGCCTAAGAACTTTGAAAATGGGGTTCCCACACCTTCATTTTTGCTAAGAAATGCAAATAAATTGGTTATAATCATGTGTGATCATCCAAAAATAAGGTTATAGACACCCTAGGCTGGAAAACCAAATGACGCCCTATTTGGAGATTTACTCATATATAGTAGAGGGTATGTGTATTCACACAAGTTCTAAATAAGGAAATGTTTGGTCGCGTGGCTTGCCACTACACATACTCACACCTGCGGCCGCGCAACCTTGTGGAAAAGAAGCTGGTACTATGACTCTGTATTGGCTGTGTCTAAAGGTGGTATTCTGAATGTGAAACTCAGAAGATAATTATGGGAGAATTATGTTATAGTAGGCTACACATCGACTGATTATGGTTTGTAGGGTTTTACATAGCCTTGTATAAAATGGAAATAATACTTCTCAGGTTATTCAGTTAAACAATGTGTATCTATCTGCTAGTAAAGTTCGTAGCTGTGGTAAAAAAATCCCATAAATGGTGACTACATTACTGCAATAGATATGCAATGACCATTAGCGCAATAAAAACACTGACATTGCAGTCGGAATTTTTATATTTAAAAAAATCGTCCTTAATTTAATGGGAAAAGATCCTTTAACAATGTAAATAATAAATGTCACTTGGCATGGTCAGCGATGCATGAAGCGACGGGACAGAAAAAAACAGTCACTGACTGATATTCCCATCGGCGCTAGGGTAGGGTAGGTCGACAATTATACCTATATTTATTTGACAATAAATACACACCATAATTACTCAACACATTAATTCAATCATAGCAATAAATACGAGAACGAGAGTTTGCTGAACCTTTGTCGGGATTTTATTTTGCTGGCCAGTAAAGGAAATAATAAAAAAATATTAATTAAATCCTGACAAGGAGGAGAAGGTAGAGGACACCTGTTTATCCACCGAAATTCGATAATGCAGAGGGGTAGACAAATATCGCAAAACCGAGTCACTGTGCCAATCCCCCATTAGTTGAATGTCTGAAACAGAAACTCCAGACAAATACATGGAGACAACTGCACCCCTACGAAGACTATGGAGTCCAATGTTCTTAGTAATGCCAGCACTTTTACACCACCTCTTCAAGGTAGATAAGGCATAAGAATACATAATGGGAGAACCATCAATGGACATAAGTGGAGCTTCGTCGTCTGTAGGATTATCCTGAAACCATCTTGCTAATTGCGTAGGCAGACACAGATCCGAGAAACAGTATGTAACGGGGCACTCTAACAAAGTTAATCCATACTGATTGTTCTTGGCAGAGGGGACCATCACCTTACAGCCCCAGGACTCGAAAACCACATCCTTTCTTTTCAGCAGATGTACATTCGCAGGTCCATGGAATATATGGCATTTCCTAAGCATTGTCCTGAAACACAGCAGTAAACCAATCCAACAAGCAATCTCCTTCTTAAGTGACAAGTCAACCTGTTGGTATATTTTCAACAAGTCCTCTGGCATTAGGGCATCTTTCGGATTAGGTTTGTCACCTAAGGTCCTTCTAAAACCTTTCATCAGCAAATTAATATTGAAGTTCGATCTCATGTCATGTCCATCATGGACCTTGGAGAGGTGATTCACTGCTGACAGCAAATTGTTCAGTGATGTATAGCATAATGTACGTGAAGCCCAAACAAGGAAAATGGCGACGACATCAGGTTTCACTGGCAAGGGATTTCTGTGATATATCTCACAAAAATGAAAATATTTGTCCCACTGGGAATTCCTTGTACGCAAAGATGAAACAGCAAGGGCTTGTCGTCTAATCACCAGTACCTCTTGTTCAAGTAGCTCTACAGAAGCAAGAAGGGAAAATGCGTATATCATGCTCGACACAAAACCAGAATAATTTTCAGACAATATCTGCCTCAATTGATGACATTGTTTTACAAGAACTTAAAATATTTCTAGTCTTGTTCGAGATACCTAGCACACAAACATTTTCATTACTCAAGCTTTGAGAAAAATGGTGAAAAACATGTTTAACAACCATCAACTCCATAACACAATCAGAGCGTTTGTCTTCTACCACAGGTACCAGAACTTCATTAGAAGAGGGTGAACTGGCGGGCAAATCCCCCACAACATTGTATATACCAGTACAAAAATTCCCTTCATAATTAGCTACAAATGCACCTGGAGCAAAAATCAATTCAATAGATTTGCTATTATCAACCTTTGAGTAATCATAGGTACCATTGAAAATATCCGTACCATCCCTCCACCAAAATATGTCTGCTCGAAGCTCATCAGATATTCTGGTCCGTCTAATATCACCTCTAATAAGACGATTTAATTCATCCAAAATTCTTTTGGTATGAATCCGACCACCCTTCACTACTCTAGCTGCGTGACTAAGGACCCCTGCGAGTCGTCTAAGTTGTCGTACAGTCACCCAATTACGATCAGAAAAGAAATCCAATTCAGCAACTACTTTAGCTATTTTGTTATCAGGTAGCCTCAACTGACAATTGACAGTGTCTATCTCAATGCCAAGAAAAATACATGACTGACTAGGACTAGAACATTTCGGCCAACTCACATAAAATCCTAATTCTCTAACTAGGGAAAGCAAAGCCTGTTGACTATTTACACACTCCTCATAGGAATCAGCCCATACAATAAAGTCATCGATATATGATATCACATTGTGCCCACGAGACTGGAGGATTCTACAAACCGAGTTCGTAATTCTAGTGAAGCAATACGGGGCGACTCGTGAGCCGAAGCACATAAAGTTGTCACACAAATTAAAAGTACGATCCGCAAATTCCCATGAAATACCAAAAAATTTACGCTGGCTAGGGTGTATGGCGACAGACCTATAGGCAGCTTTCAAATCAACCGAACACATGTAGCAGTATCTATTCATACCTTTGACAATATCGTCAATTTTTGCATATTGAAATTGAGAAAAAACACTACCAGTGTACTTGTTAACAGACAAGTTGAGGGGCCGCTTACAATCAGTAATCATGCGAATATCACCATCTTTCTTATTTATCACGCCGACAGAATGAACAGAAGTGGACGTATCATACACACATGACATTTTACCAGTGGTAAGCTCGGACAACAACTGTTTCTCTAGTTTGAACATGTTGGATAAGGGGAAGAAACATGAAGCATAATTATCACGATGGTAAGGAATAATATTAGCATCAGGATCCACAAGCTTGAACCCATTCACCACACCGTCGAGGATGTAGTGACAGTCGGTGTCCACATAGTCAGCTGAGCACAAAGCATGGGCCCAGGCGGATGGTTTAAATTGACGCGTAACACCAGCTAAAATCCCCCAATCCTCCTACATAATCACCGAAAACGTCAGTCGAAATAGCTGAATTTGGAGATTTGTGTTTTTGGTCGCCATCTTGTCACGAAGAACTTCCACTGGAAGTCGTAGGTGGGTTCTTTGGTGATGTCGTGCGAGATTGTTCCCAATCCAGCTGTACTTTGCATACTTTTGCTCTATGCGATCCGCCACATAAGCCACAAACACCATGACTATAGTAGCAATTAGTACAGACATCATCATTATTCCATTTCCAACAATTACCGTGCGGCCATTTCCCGAAGTCGTACATAGGCCCACGTTCTTCCACTAACTTCCTGTTTGTAGTACCGCGCGTACCAGACCAGCTGTTAGATCCAGAGTTGTGAGAGAACTTATCTTTCCTCGCCAAACAGCAGTAGTATTGTCGGCAGAAAGGAACATGGACTCTGATAACCCATCCACGCCTGTCCAGTTCAGAGATTTGCCCTGAATAACAAGAGTGGTGGTAGATCGTTCATAGGCGACTAAGGCCTCGTCAACAAAGGCATTACGGTGGGCTTTGTAAGCAATGAACTGAAGATGATTCAAGTATCCCTTAATGCTTACTGCGGGCATGTTGGACTCCATCAGGGTATTTAAGACACATAAACCTCCGTACATCAGGTCCCTGTAAGACATAGACTCATATGACGAAACATGATCAAGATAAGTCTCTGGACGGTACTTACTAATGTCCGGGAATACATGGGGAACTTGAGCTTGAGCACCCGGCGTGTGAACCCCCTGACCGCCGCCGTACTGATCAGGATTAACACGGGGAGGACGTACGTTCAATGTCAACTTGGCTAAAGCTTCCTCAGCCTCAGCGATTTTATCCTGAAGGGAATCACGTGCCTCTTTCTTCTTTTCTGCCACAGTTATTGCCTTTTCAACTAAGATCAGATAGTCCTCCGTGTCAGGAGATGGAAACTTACTCGAATCCATTTCCAAAATGGCGGCCACCTTCGAAGGATCCATGTTGGACGACAACTTATTTCGCAGTTTGTTTTCCCTATTCCAGGCCACCCAACAGCTAGGCCTCTTGTGGAAACCGTTGCAAAATGTGCAGTTGATGAGCTTCGACATATATACAATTATTTCTATGGATTTTTTTGATAGTCTCACGGTTAGGACAGAGGAGAAAAAAAATTCCAACGACTATCCACAACGGTCACCAACTTGCAACAAGCTTACATACACATACTGGCGGGAATCGCCCCTAGCAACCCAGTGACGCTATCCGCAGCAAATACAATATGGCCCAAGGGTAGGTCGACAATTATACCTATATTTATTTGACAATAAATACACACCATACAATTTCAGATACAGTCATGTGTCCAGCTATTACTACAAATAAACACTATTTGCCTGTACTAGCAATTCGCTGGGTTGACTTTTGTCTTTGTCACCTTACCCTGGGTCATATTCTCTTTTTAAATATCTCTTAAATTCCTTAATATTACTTAAATTCTGTTGTTTTGGGGCCAAACTGTTCCAGAGTGTAGGTATGGTATATATGAAAGACTTCTTCACTCTTTCTGAGGTTGGATTAACCACCTTCATGTTTTTCCCACCTACGAGGCTTCTAAGGTTTATCTCTCTATTATCTAAGTAATTCTTGTTTTGCGCTAATTTATATCCCATTTCAAGTAAATGTGATTTTCTGCGCACTTCTAACTTCTGTAGGCCTAGTTCAGCATGAGCTGCATCCGTATTTGTTCTTTTAATCAGATTTTTTACTATTCTCACCGCTGAATTTTGCAGAACTTGTAGTTTTGCTAGTCCAGATTGGTTTCCTCCACTATAAAGTAAATCACCAAAATCTATAATAGGACGTATAGCCACCTTATATATCGTCAATAGGGTATTATCACCAGCTGATTGTCTCAGTTGCGCCAGTTTATGGATCTTATTTCTAACAGAGCATATTCGCAATGAGAGGTGTTGCTTAAACGTCAGCTTATCGTCAATGGTTACCCCTAGGTATTTATAAGATTTCGTTCTCTCTATTTCGGCCTTCCCTATGTGAAATCTTGTTTCGTTTTCATCAGGTACTTGCCTTTTCCTACTGATCTCCATTATTTTACTTTTCTTGATATTCAGAGATATTTTATTTTCTCTACACCATAGATTTACTCTGTTCAGGTCAAATTTCATTTCCTCTTCTATTACTTGTTTCACCTTGTTCGTGCCATAAATTACAGTGTTGTCAGCGAATAAAATTATATTTGAATGCTTAATCCACTGATTTAGATCATTAATGTACACCTGGAACAGTAATGGCCCCAAAGCTGTCCCTTGAGGGATAGATTTCTATTAAAACAGAATATTTCGGCCTTTACTACCATTATGGTAAATTCTACAATTAGGGAGAACTTATTCCAAATCATTTATTAGGATTGATGATTAATTCAAAATATCAGGTATTTATGAAGAGTGGATTTAGCAGAAATATTTGTATGGTGGTTAAACATTAGATGTTCGATTCATATGACGATTTTGATAAATTGAATATACAATGGAAAATCACTCCAGTCTCAGATTGCTCACCATGGTAGAGACACCTACACACTAAACTAAAAAAGCCTACCTCCATATTACCCAAATACCACATGGATTTAATTCCTCTTACCCATCCCATTCTACATCGGCAATTAAATGAATTATGCTGTACATTTAATACGCACAATCTTGAGGATTAACCTCCGTTTCCCTATATCTAAAAGCCGTATTTCCATTTTCAGATAAATTTCATTTTTGTTCGAATTAAATCATCTTTTGGTCGGTTGCCACACAAACTATTATATGCAAAATTCGTATGAGTTAAACCTCTACCCGAATATCCTGTTTATTCATAATGAATTTTTAGTTATGTATCAGTTTTGCTCATTCCCGCCCCCTCCTCTCTCTCTCTCTCTTAGACTAGGCCCATTTTCAGAAAATCAAACTAGTTGAGGCGTTTTATAGTAGAAGCATTACAACACTTGTTCTTAAACAATTAATATGTGCTAAATCCAAATCTGGCGGATGACAGAGTGTATCTTCAATATTTTCAAGATGGCGGCTGTTTTACAAAATGGCGGCTACTTTTAAGCTGTGTTACCTGTTTCTTCTTTATAGCTTAAACAGTATTTAAGCTAGACCCTTTAAATTTTGTGTAGTGGTGGAGACAATATCTATTAATTATCTGGTTAAAAATTGGTGACCTTTCTCAAGGTCAAGGTCATTTGTAATGAGGTCAAATGTCAGATATCATCATTTCTACTGTATAATCAAACAAACAGAGAAAAAAAACTTGCAAGAGACCACTAAAAAGGCTATAGGTGATTCTTTTCAAGGAAGTTGTCCAAATAATATTAACCAGACATCTTACAACATTTTTAGAATTCCAAGATGGCCGCCAATATGGCTGCCTTAATAGTAACTTCGTTACTAATCATCAGATTTTGAATTGCAGCATACCAAAATATAGGTTTTCAATGGTGAGGGATTCATTGAACATGTCTAAAACCACTTTAGATAGTATTTTAAAAAGATACAGTGTTGCCATAGCAACCAACTTATTGATCAGTGCATCAAAATAGGGGAGTTGCATGTGCCACAGTGCATGTGTGTACAATGCATCCTGGGATGGATTCTGATGAAATCTGACATACAAATAATTTGCAACATTTTTATCAAAATTTGCAAGAATGTTTTCACCAATAGCTTGTATCAATGATCTATGTTTTAACCAAATGCATGATGGGAAAGATGGGGACGTGTGTTAGGGAGTTTCGACACCGCTCACCTATTCGCAACCGTATCCCTATCCTCATTACTTTAGGGATGCGTGAGCTGGGCGTACCGGAGCCTCCAATTTAGTTTTAGCAGACGCCCCTACGCACGCAAGGCCGTCGCCTAGCCCTACCGAGAAAAACTCAAGGAGAGCCGGTCAGGTCGGCACCCAAGGTGGCGGTCTCTGACCGGGTCTCCGACGCTATAGTAGTGTTTTTTTAACCATGCTTTCTCCGCTAATAGTGTCATATACTTAGGTAAAACCCCCGTAACAAGTTGCATCCTTACGGATTCTCCTCAGTGGAACTCGGTATCGTGCTCATTACCTATTCATTACCTGACATAGTGACTTAATTCCACACCGATACGTACGGGTTGCCTCCTCAGGAGGGTCTGTTGAAACTCCCTATTATGGAAACATGTATAATACATGGATATTGCCATTAGAGCATTGATAAATAGTCCATGCTGAACATGATTTTGTCAAAATCTGTCTGGGAACCTGTCTTTCATGGTGATATCAATCTTCAATGATTTGTGATTGGTGGAGAAGCCAACCCCGACTTACAGATTACAGCTGGTAAGGATAGAGTATACTATTTAGAGAAAGAAACTAAAAGGTGAATTCTCATCTATTACAACTATAGTCTGTCCGAAAGGTAGTTCCTTAGTCCCTTTAAGGGGAAGGAAAAGTGGGAGATTTTTTACTTCTATTTATAACAAGGACCTATCAACCCTTTGCCCAGTGAGCTGCTCATTGCAATCAACCATGGAGAAACAGGGCCCGTATAACCAGCTCTTCCTTCCTCCTTAGCAAAGCAACAGCTGCTGTACATGGAACGGAGGCAGCACAATACAATACTGCTGTATATTTGGCCATGGTTGGTCGCAAATGGCAATTTAGTGGGCAAAAATTTCACTTTTCCCTCCTCTTAAAGGGAGTAAAGAATCACATGTCAACTACTTCTCGGACAGACTATAGTATGTAATCATTGGTCCCACATAAAGATGCCCTGTTGTCTGACGGATGTACACAAACTTACCAAATCTACTCATATTATGATGGGTAGGACTTAGTCCATCAATATCCTCCTGCTGTTATATATATGTTTATACTTGAATCCACTGAGAGAAAATGGCCACTAGTGTTCAATGATAAGTGAATCTACTAGGGGAACCAATTTTGGCAGGTCACCAAACTCTAAATGGTCTGGCCATCTGTTGCTGTGTTTCTCAAATAACAAGCATCAACAAATTGTTGAGGAAACAAAATCTAAGTTTGCAATATAGTATATAAACCTAGTGTGGTGCCGGCGAGAGTCAGGCTGGTTCTGACTCTGTCCGGTACCATGTTCCGGGGTTTCCAGATGGTCTCCCGTTAGGCTCCGGACGAGAGGCCAGGGGCTGTAGTTCTAATATGTTCCGACAGAGGTCGTAATTACTTATTGATATGCATTTATAACTTATTTTTATGATTTGCTCTTATGCTGTTCTGTATGTCCTTATAAACACCTTTTACTATTGAGATGCTTGTCATTCATATATCTTACTGCCACAAGTTGTAAGGGTTGGCATAGGCTCTCCGAGCTCCAACCGCGGCAGGTGTGATTGGTATAATAAAGGACTTGGCTGGCGAGGACCGTTAGAACCTGGTTGTGTTGTTATTTGCACTAGTTCCATAGCCACTAGGGTACGGGGAAATAACGAGACACTACAATTTGGTGCCGTGACCAAGCAGTCCGCTAGTTGGCCAGGAGGAAAGAGACGCGCCTATCGGAGGGGGATCCTAGCGCTGGGACCCCCCAATGGCCGATAGGGTGGCCGCAGTTGCCGCAAGACCGGACTGGTTAGCTGAACATGTTCAGCTATTACAATTCGGGGACGATTTCAGGGTTGAACCGGAACGAGAATTGTCGCCTACTAGGGTGGATCCGGAGAATAATGCGCCTGGAAGCGAGGTTGGTGAGTTTAAGGGAAAGGATCAACGGACAGCGCCACGGCGCCCGGAGGAGAGGATAGGCAGACGACTGCCGGAAATGGTAGATTTGGGGACAGGAAGTGACTGGAGCATGTCTGATGGTGGTCGGGCATTACGCCCCGAAGCGCCACCGGATTTATTCCAGCCACAACCGGAACCGAAACGGAAGGTGCAACAAGTCGGACAGTTTCCCATTCTGGAACCAGCCCCACCTTTGCCGCCGCCCCCGAGAAGGGTGGAAAGACCTCAAGAAAGAAGGAAGGAGGGGAGGGAAGGAAATGCATGGGACTCTCCAGTGATTCCGGCTCGAGCCAGGTTGGAGGGTCACTCTCCGCTGGTGCCAGCTCCGGCCGGAAGGGCGTTGAACGAATCCGTGGCCTCTGAACCGTGGGAACCGATGACCCCAGGTAATAGCCCGATGCGGCGGGTGGGCGTACGGAAACGTAACCGTTACTTACCGGAACAGGGAGATGTGGCACAAGAGAATAGGATGCAGACGAAATTAAGTGAAGAATGGGAGATGGATCTGACAAGAGGGAATAATAGGCGGATGACCGTCGAGAAAATGGACGCTCTGCTGGGGTTACAGCGGTGGCAAGCTGCGCGTATGGATGTAGATATCAGCGCCACTGCCAGGCGCGGGCGTGAAGCCCTGCGCGCGGCGGCGGCCACAGCTGAGGACCTAGCAAGGGCAAGAGACGAAGAGGAATTTTTGCGGAACCGGTTGTTAGTACAGGAGGATGAGATGACTAGGCTGCATAAGGAGTTGGATGCAGAGCGGACAAAAAGGGAGAGAGAACGCAGTGACGCTCAAGCTAGGGAAGATGCGGTGAGGACCGATCTCCTGAGGCAATTCGGGAAGGCAAGAGCGGAGACTGCTCCTGAGTATGTGCAGAGCACACCTATGCGACCGAAGCCAGATGCCCTGTCGGACGCCTCCTACGTTAGGCTGATGCATGAGCTGCCGGAGTTTGGCCAAGCCAGGAGGGGGGGAACTCGGAATGTAGTAATTCGATCTCCGCCTCAAGCCCGGGAAAGGTCACGGGACCCGGAACTCCAAGAAGCCATTGAGGGGAGACCCGGCTAGGTTTATGTGCGGTGGCGAGGAGGACCATCAACCGGCGAAACAAGAGAAACGGGTCACGATAGTCGCGGACACGCCCCTTTGAATGAACCGGCGTTCGATGGATCCGGCCGCAGACTATGAACCGGACGATGAACCGGAGGGCTTTGTGGTGCCAGAACACAGTGAAGCCAAACCAATGCGGAACCCGAAGCCGCTAACCTTCCCTGAGTGGGATGGGAAGCAGGATTGGAGGGAATATCAAAAACGGACCGCGTCGGTATCAGCCGCAATGAATTGGGATCCGGAGACTTATAAGGTCCAGTTGCTGGCGGCGGTGGGTAGTCATATGCCGTTCGCATCTGGTCTAAAAGCAAGCAACTATACGGTACGGGAGTTATTGAAAATTATGGAAAATGATTACCGGTCGGAGAAATCGGTGAATACCCGCCGGGATTCGTTGTTTGCACTAAAACAGACGCCGGGTCAGAGCCCCGCTAGCTTCGCAACATTGGTCTCTGAGAAAGCACTCCATGCGTTTGGGAAATGGGATACAATGCTGCATGTGTTGGCGGTGCGGGTATTTCTGACCGGGTTAATAGATCCGGAAATGACCCGATATGTGGCCTTACAGGAGCCAAAGAATGTGGTAACTGCAGGGGCTTGTGCGACGCGATACCGGGATGTATGTGGGGGAGTTGGGATGGCCGCGAAGGTTATGTCCATCGGCACCGCGGACATCCCCCTCTCCCATGCAAACGAACGGAATGAAGAGCATGGTGCTGGCAAACCGTGCGGATCGCTAGGAGGTGACTCGGCTGAGCTGCAGGCGTTCCGGGCATGGCAGGGAAAGCCACGAACAGGTGAAGATAGGAAAAGGGATAAGACAACTACTGGGGGGAAGGGAGAAGAAAAACCCAACTTCCGGAGAGGCCCTCCACGAGCAATACGTTGTTATTATTGTTTAGAGGAAGGCCATATGGTGGCTGATTGCCAACGGAAGGTTAAGCACCTGAAGGCGTTAGATGAATATGTCCGGGAAAGTGAACGTCGGCAGCAGGAAAGGGGAAACAGCCCAGGGCCCTCTTAGACGGTGATAGGAGGAGCCCGGAGGAAAAGACACACACCGCGGAATGTCGAAGGACTGGGGTCCAGCCGGATCGGGAAGGGCAGGAGGTGTCCTCTGCTTGGCTAGGGGACGCCTGTGGAAGTAGCAAGGGGAGGAGGAACGACACAGATCGTCCAAGTACTGGTTCGGTGAAAGCCACGTGCTCTGTGATGACAGTGCGCATGGGAGCACCGGAACACGCTTGCTCCGGCGGACAGATACTGAAGGTAGAGTATCGGGGTTATACCTCCAAAGTGAGCAAGATAATGGTCTGTGATCTCCGGAATTTTGACATAAGGGTATCCGACCGGAACGGTCCGCTTCTGGCAGATCGGATGTATGCGGATGTAAGACTGGTAAACGTGACCGGACAGTTCTTGGTAGACTGGGGGGCGCAATGTACGCTGCTCAAAAAGTGGGTCTATGAGAGCTTGACTGTAAAACCGTTTTTAACACCGTGCCGTGTGACGTGTTTCGCAGGCACCGGTCATCATTTGCAGACACATGGGTGTGTACGAATCGCTCTGGGAATGGGAGGCGTTTGGTACGCCATAAATTGTCTGGTGGTAAGCAGGTTAAAGGGAGAGGAAGCGGGTATACTGGGGATGGATTTTATCCATATACACCGGTGTAATTCCGATTGGTCCGGGAAGTTCACCCTAGAGGATGGTGAGCAGATGGTGTGGTGCCGGACACTGCAAAGCGGGTCTCTTACAAGCAATAGGAGTGAGGGCATCTTTGTGGATGCATTTGCTCATGTCTGTAGCGGCATAGACCTGGTGACGGCAGCAGAAGATCTATTCTTCGAACCAGGCGAGTTGGAATTAGGGAAGTACGTGGTTGGGGACCACCTGTTGATTGCCGACCGACCGGGTGGGGCTGTGTCCCTGTACAACCCTACTGGATCTCCTCTCATTTTATGTCTGACCGCCGGGCAAACCTGGGAGGAGAATAGTTCTCCAATCGTGGACATGGACTTACTAGAGCCGGAGGTGCCGATGCCCCCGAGCGAAGTTTGCCCATTGGAAAGATTGGTAAGGGAATCAGACCTGGAAGTAGCGGTCCAGCGCTCTGATCTCCTGCAGCTATTACGGAATTATAAGGAGTGCTTCCGGTTGCCAGGCGAGATGTTGGGACAGACAACCAAGGTCCTACATAGCATCGATACTGGTGATGCGGTTCCGATTAAAGTGGGGTATAGGCGTCTGCCTCATGCGAAGCGGGAATCGGCTGAAAGACAGATTAAGGAGATGCTTGAAAAGGGAGTGATAGAGCCCAGCATTAGCCCCTGGGGAGCGGGAATAGTGATTGTAGGAAAGAAAGATGGAACGGATCGGTTTTGTTCCGATTACCGTCCGCTGAATTCAGTCACGAAAAAGGATTCCTTTCCGCTTCCCCGGATCGATGAATGTTTGGAAGCGTTGGGAGGAAATAAATGGTTTATTGCGTTGGACTTGGAGAGTGGGTACTGGCAAATAGCCCTGGACGAGCAAAGCAAGGAAAAGACAGCTTTTGTCTCTACCCTGGGGTTGTTCCAGTATCGCGTTATGCCTTTCGGGTTGTGCAACGCTCCGGCCACGTTCGAAAGGATGATGGAGCAGATGCTCCAGGGGCTGCGTTGGAAGTGTTGCTTGGTTTACCTGGACGACGTAATTATCTTCGGACCAACGTTTGAGAAGACCATGGGAAATTTGGAATTGGTTCTTAACCGCCTCCGGGATTACGGTTTGAAGCTGAAGCCTAAAAAATGCGAGTTGTTTAAGTCACAGGTTCAATACCTGGGCCGGATTGTGTCCGAGGCCGGGTGCGTCCGGACCCGGAAAAGATAAGAAAAGTACAGTCTTGGCCGACACCGCGGACGGTCAAGGAGGTGCGGCAGTTTTTAGGGTTCGCATCATATTACCGCGAATTCATGCCGGACTTTGCGGAGGTAGCAGAACCGATCCAGAATTTAGTGGTCGGAGGGGATCAGAGGAGTAGCCGGACAGTTGTCTTTGATGAGGTGTGCAGGGCCGCGTTTGATCGGTTGAAAGACTTGTTGACTAGGGCACCAGTTCTGGGATACCCTCAACCGGTCGGCACCATTATTTTAGACACGGATGCCAGTGGATTCGGTATGGCTGGGGTATTATCTCAGCTACAAAGCGGTAAGGAGGTGGTCCTGAGTTACGCTAGCAACACTCTAACCCTGCCGCAGCGGAACTACTGTGCAACAAAAAGGGAATTGTTGGCGGTGCTGACTTATTTATGCAAGTTTCAGCATTATATAATCGGACAAGCGGACTTTACGTTGCGGACGGACCATGCGTCCCTCAGGTGGCTAATGCATTTTAAGGATCCCACTAACATGCTGGCTCGGTGGTTGACTACCTTGCAGCATTATGGGATCCAGGAATCGCAGGTGGTGCACCGGCCAGGGAAACGACATATCAACGCGGACGCGTTGTCGCGTTTACCTGTAAGGAAATGCCCTAGGGAGGACTGCCCGGACTGCGGAGTCCACGATGCTGTCATGGCTGAGTTGACAATGGAGTATCAGCTGTTCTCCAGTTTAACGGGGGATCGGCTACGGGTGGCCCAGGAGGCGGACGACGTGCTTACAAGAGTCATAGGGATAGTCCAGAGGGGAGACCCTTGCCCAGACGCCGTGGCTCTGCGAGCGGAGGGAAATGAGTTCTGTTTTTACATGAAGTTACTCTCTTCTCTGAAGGTGACGGATGGGTTACTAAGTATGGACTGGGAAAGCGAGAATGGAGTGATATACGAACGAGTGGCAGTCCCTGTTGGTTTACATCATGAGCTGTTCCTGACTTTGCATGGAACGAAACTCGCAGCCCACTTCGGGGAATTCAAAACGTATCAAGCTGCGTTACAGAAGTTTATATGGCTCCGGATGCGCGGCGATATCTCCGACTAGGTGCGGGGCTGTGATGTGTGTGCCTCGTGCAAAAGCCGAGAGGGGAGGGGCATTGCTCCATTAAAGAAAGAAATACATGGCGTGCGTTGGAGCCGTGTAGCGCTGGATATAATCGGACCATTCAGAAAAACTCCGAGAGGGAATGTTTGCGTAATGGTAGTGACGGACTATTTTTCAAAATGGGCCGAGGCCTATCCACTCCCGGACCATACGGCGGTTACTTGTGCAATGGCGCTCTTCACGGAGTGGATCCTACGTTATGGGCCACCGATCTCTTTGCAAACGGACGGTGCCCCGGAGTTCCGGTCGGCGCTGTTAAAGAATCTTTTAGAAATGTTAGAGATCGAGAAACTGATGACCTTGCCGTACAGACCGCAGTCAAACGGGCAGGTAGAACGGTTTAACAGGGTCTTGGTGGAGCAACTCTCATGTCTGACGGAGTACGAAGATATTAACTGGGATCTACTGGTGCCATGTATCGCGCATGCATACCGGGGGGCCGTGCACAAGAGTACTCATTGTACGCCCAATATGGTAGTGTTTGGAACGGAAGTGACTGTTCCGGCGGACATCATCTACGGAACGATGGATGGGGAAGTGGATTTTCCATGCCCTACGGTATTCGTGGAAGAGATCCGTAGTCTCTTGTCTAAAGGACATCGCTTTGTGAGGGAAAGGCTGGGGTGTGCAGCCGTGTATCAAAAACGGTACTTTGACCGGAGGGCTCGCCCGAAGGTTTTTAAGGAAGGAGATGTGGTATGGAGATATTCCACTCCTCTGGCACAGAAGAAGTACGGTCCCAAATGGGACGGGCCTTTCAAAGTGCTAAGAAGGGTGCAGGGATCCACTTATGAGCTAAGGACAATGGCTGGTATACTCAGATGGAATGGGAACCTGTTGAAGCTAGCATTTGATGCAAAAGGGCAGCCGTTGCAGGTTGTAGATCTGCACCGTGCAGAGGAGTATCAAAAGCAGCAGATGGCCGGGCACGAAATATTGAGGGAGGACGGAAGGGGTAAAACTGTCCCAGGGAAAGATGCCCCAATGGTGAAGCCCGGCCCTGTAATAGTAAAACATACAAAGAGGCGTGGAAGGCCCCCGAAATCGGTCAAGAAGGATCTTGCCCCACCGCTAGCAGATCCTGATGAATCAGCGGGGAGCCTACCATCGGACAGTGATTCTGAGTGTACCCCGGACGCTGCGGAACAGGGTGGTGACTTGCGGATGGACACGGTAATGGATAGAATATCGAAATCCGGATACCTGGCGGGGCGCCCACGCCGGCAGGTACAACCCCCGGATAGATATGGCTATGCGTGAGGAGAACAGGAAAGAGAAAAAATGACACAACGAGAAGTACTAAGAATCGGACGTTCCGGGCACGGGCTCCGAAAGGGAGTAGGGAACAGCTCGATAAGGGTTGAAATGGATAACCTACCACTGTGCGAGGAAAGACCAGGCTGAGAGGTGATCCGGGGAGGGAGTTGGCCGAAGAAAGATATATTCCTGGATGGTGGAGCCAAAGGGTGGAAACTAAGGAATAATCCCAAGTCCGGGTGGCTCAGCTGGTCACATGGAAGAAGAAGGAAAACGCCCAGCTCGGGGACGTTACTAGTGTCACGTAGGCAGGGAGGGTATACCCTAATTGAGCAATTGGGGACCTAGGTATTGAGGTGACGCGACGGGGCGTGAAACCGCTCGGAGACAGCTAAAAATAGATTGGTGGAGAGTGGTGATTGGCTAAGACGCGAGGGCAGGGTCACGTGACCAGGGGAGGAGCGGATGTGTGGCAGAAGCATCTCAGAACTCACACCACGCGGTTGTGTGTCCTGCCGAGCTAGACTTTGAGCGAAACTTTTTGAGAGAAGCCTTGAGTTGTGAGAGTTGGAGATTGGCGTTGACCTGTAGACACTAACTGGATTGACTTACTCATTGTGCGTGAGCCTATGAGTAAGGAGGAGAAGATGGAGACTGGGGATGGGGCAGTAGCCCCTGAACCGAACAAGGAGGAAACCGGTGGAGACCAGGAGGGAGCCGTGGGCGAGGCAAAAGCCCCACCTGAGTTGAAACTGGTATTGAAAAAGAGAAAGAAACGGAGTACCACTAAGGCTAAGGACAAGGAGGAAGACATGGAATACGAGCAGGTGGAGGACCAAGGAAGTCCGGCCAAGGTGGTTAAATCCTCAGCCGGAGCTAGGCCTAAGGTTGGTGTTGGAAGTGGGTCATCGGTTGGGATAGACCGCTCCCGGTCGTGGGGCCGTGAAACAAACCCTCGCCGGAGATACGACCGGAGCACTAGTTCTAGTGCCACAGCGGAGACACTGGCTGATGTGCACGAGCAACACAAACGGACTCGGTATCATGGAAGGCAAAAAATGTTTGAGGACCCCAACATTGGAATCCGGAGTACCACCCGGTGGCGGGACAAGGACATAGTGGAGGGTGTCCGGCTGAAAATGAACATGTTGGCCCCCATGGAACCAAAAGCCGGTGACGGGATTACGAAGGCTGAGGAATCGGAGGATGAGGATGAGGCTTTGGGAGAGTTCACGGCGGAGTGACCCCTTATGGCTCAGTATGAACGGTTGTTTCATTTTTTGAAAGGCAGGACGGGCCGGGAAGCTAATCCGCATATGGTGCTGCCCGTGAACCTGAAAAAGAAACTGGATGGTGCTCCTAAGATCTGGCAGGAGGGAAATCGGTGCCCTTTTACATACTGCCGGTTGATTAGTGATGACTGGAACCCGGGAGGCATTAGGTGCTTTGCAACGAGGCAGAGGTTTTTCAGGCACATGTGTGAGGAACACTGTCCATCGGTGCAGGTGTACACGTGCCCGCACCCGATCTCGTGCCTGGTGAAACTGGACCGCAAGTCTGACATGATTCGGCACCTAAAGGTGGCTCATAGGAATGGGGAACCGTTGGCAAAGTCACTGGTGGCCGGATTTAAGTGTTTGACTAAGGAAATACCCAACTATGGGTACCAGCGGTTCACCCGGATGGGACAGAATGAATGGGAGCAGATAGTGGCCTTGGAATCCGGAGCGGCGCAACCCCGCTTCAAAAGGATGGTGCGGTGTCCGCCAGCTCCGGCTCCAGAGAGGAATGCTTGGGGGAGAGCAGGACCTGTGCTTGCCCCACCCCCTCCCCTCGCACCTATACCAGCACCACGGAGGATTCCGGCCGCTGCTGCCTTTGGTAGTGCACAGCAGATGGAGACAGCTGCTAAACTGTCAGCTGCTGTGGCCCCGCAGGAGGTAGTCGCGGCAACGGTGGAGCCTCTGCATGAGCAGGAGCCAGTGGCCGACCCGGTGGAAAATGACCCGGAGGCAAACATAGGCCAGGGTGCACATGGGTTACCCCCGGAGCAGGAAGTAGCCCGTGCACTGGATATGATCGATGGCGCTATGAAACAGGGAATACAGAACACGGAACAAGCAGTGATTGTGGCAATGGACGCTGTACGGAACAACGTGGGTGCAGCTCTCATGTTGTTCGGTGATCTCGGGTATGTACGAGATACAGCGGCTCGGGTGCCCGGACTGGAGGCCCGGGTCAATGAACTGGAAAACCAACTGGAGTTTTTCCAGCAAAAGGATAGGGCGAATCGGGACCTGATCCTGGGCTTGGAGTTTAAGTTACACCAGGCCAGGAACGGGGCTCCGTCGCCGAAAAGGAAACGGTCTGACCAGAGGGAGGAGGAGGAGTCGGACACAAGGAGAAAGGAGGTGGAGAGGCAAAGAGCGAATCTGGACTGTATGAAAGAGGAGATATGCCAGACCATTAAGGCTGCATTTGAGACGGCAATAGTGCCCAGGCAGCAGATGGTGATGCCGCCGGGGATATACCCCACTCCGGGCCGGACACCTACTGCGGAGGCCTGGGGGCCATCTCTTATGGAGGGGCCTCCGGGATTGCTCTCGCCACTGGGAGGACAGGGGGCAGACCGGAATCCCCCCCGACCTAGGAGAAGTTACCTGGATGATAGTGGTCTGGAGATGCAACCAGGGCCTGTGATGCCAACAAAACCGTTGACCCCGGTATGTGTTAGAGAAAGGGAAGCAAAACAGGAGGAAAAGGTAGCTCCTGTGGAGCAAATGGATACTACAGCGGTGAGGCCGGTTTATGAACCCGTCTCCCTACCGGGTAGCCCAACCCCGGAGCAGCACATGAGGACTCTAGTGCTGAGGAGTCCGGTGCCTAAGCGTCCGGTGGCAGCCGGGGTGGTGGGTGTGACACCAGTGACACCGAGAACGGCCGCAAAAAGGACAGTGGAGCTCAGACAGAGGTGGGAGAACTCCCCTCTGGCAGCTCTTGGAGTGGTTCCGTGCTCTGTGGACCTGGGTGCCCGGTTGGATGAACAAAAGGATTTGTTGGAAGAGGCAAAGGATGTCCCACTGCCAGACGACGGGGACATCGACCTGGATTTTGCGTTTGTGGACTTAACAAACACAGACGCAGACGCGGAGGATCCACCGGACCCCGCGAATGTAATGGTGCCTTCCATTTCAAAGGCAGAGGAAGACCGGTTGTTGAAAACAGGAAACTTGAGCGATGATGAGGTGGGAGACTTCTAGGCTGAGTGCCCGGTAAGAGAAGTAAATAAAAACTGATAGTGCAATGGAAGTATACGACCGGGTTTGAATGAAACCAGTTTTGTGTGACTGCAGCGTGGGAGCGTCAGTATCCCAGCGACTGACTACGCCGATTGACGACCCGGACGGAGGCAGATCTGGAGAAGCCTCGCCAGCCGTGGGAAAGGATGAAGTTCCTTCTTCCTTATGTTTTATGTGCAAGAGTATGCTGTTTGGTGCAGTTATTATGATTTTTTTTTACCTCTTCAAAAAGTTGGACTTACCTCTTCAAAAAGTTGGACTTACCTCTTCAAAAAGTTGGACTTACCTCTTCAAAAAGTTGGACTTACCTCTTCAAAAAGTTGGACTTACCTCTCCAAAAAGTGGGACTTATCTCTTCAAAGACTGGATTTACCACTGTGAGAAGTAAGCTTGTTATACTGTGTTTTTCACAAACAATACATTCCAAGAGTTGGTTTTAGTAGGAACAAAATGACTTGGTGAACAATATAACTAGTGGCTGGACTAATATTGGACACTTGGGATCATACCTCTAGTCTGTGATGGTGCCAGTATCGAACTGTGTGTTCGGGACCAAGAATATTTACTAGTTAGAACCAAGAACATTTCTACAGGTATTGATGCTGGTCAGATGAGTTGTATTATTTGATCATTATTGGCATTGAACATGTATTTCCATTGTTTCCTACTTTTTCCTTCATTTTTTCCAACTTTTGTTGCTGAAACCGATATGTTTTAGGCAACCTTATGGTCCAGTCGCTTTGGGTCTGGTACGGTTGCCGACCTCCAAAAATAAAGAGGGAGGGGGGCATTGTGGTGCCGGCGAGAGTCAGGCTGGTTCTGACTCTGTCCGGTACCATGTTCCGGGGTTTCCGGATGCTCTCCCGTTAGGCTCCGGACGAGAGGCCAGGGGCTGTAGTTCTAATATGTTCCGACAGAGGTCTTAATTACTTATTGATATGCATTTATAACTTATTTTTATGATTTGCTCTTATGCTGTTCTGTATGTCCTTATAAACACCTTTTACTATTGAGATGCTTGTCATTCATATATCTTACTGCCACAAGTTGTAAGGGTTGGCATAGGCTCTCCGAGCTCCAACCGCGGCAGGTGTGTTTGGTATAATAAAGGACTTGGCTGGCGAGGACCGTTAGAACCTGGTTGTGTTGTTATTTGCACTAGTTCCATAGCCACTAGGGTACGGGGAAATAACGAGACACTACACTAGGAATTATATCAATCCTTCTTCAATTCGCATAATTATATGCCCAGAGATATGGCCTGTGGAATGCTCCCGTATTTCAATCAATACAGCCACCTGAAGTAAGCAAAGTTGGGAACAATATATGCGGCAGAGATAAAAATGCTATTATTATTTTATTATTATTGCTATTATTATTATTTTGACATCATTACAATTCAGTTGTTGTACAACATTTGCATTAAAACCAAATAAAATATTCAGTCAATACTATTGTTTCACTATGATGGAATACCTTTCAAGGGCAGCTACATCATTAACTGTATTGTCATCCTCTGAAACCGGTGCTGATTCTACTTTTGCCCTGAAATTCATTGAGCTATTAGTGCTTAACATGTATGGCCCATCACAATATTTATCATACATGTACATGTAAATGATATGGACGAAATAAGGACTGAAAGTTAACTAAAGGTCATTGAATGATAATTAAAGAAATATAGGTAGTTATCTGAGGTTATCTCAAATGAAAAGGACTTGCTTCAATTTGTTGCAAGTATTTTATTTAAGCGACCCTCATAGCTAAAACAAGTAGGAATAAATTGTATCATGTTTCAATTTGAAACAAAAATGGTTATCTATCTATCTATCTATTGCCAAGACTCAAATGATAATTCAAATTTACCTTAATGCAAAATAGGTACACAGTTCACGCCCATAGACCATTTTCCAATCATGTTGACCTGAAAATAAAATATATGATCTGATAGAAATGGGAATGATGCTGATCGTGGGTGTTACATTTCTGTATCCATTTTAAAAAGCAGAATATAAAATATATATAAAATAGTGTGGGCTGTATTGGTACAATGATATTAATAACTGACCAAGTTTAAAATACTTTTGTATCAATAATAATGAATCATTTTCGTATGTCAAGTGCATGAGCATACATACAATTTACGATAACAGTATGTGTAACATACATGTGACATAGACTATTACCTGAGGGAATATCACAGCTCGTAATCAAAACATACATAAAAAGATGGCAAGTATCAAAACCATAAAGTACCAGTAGGATATGCTATGTTTGTTGATTCGTGATATGCCCTCTCCTCCATTTGCAAATCAATAACTTTTGTTGTGCGTTCTTCCTCACTCATTTCACCTGAATAAAAGAAATTGATTGGGATGTCAATTTATGGCGATATATCTGTATACGTAAAACATGCACATGTGAGTACACATCAAAATATCTATGCAACATTCCACAAGTAAGTTCAAACCAAATATATACAACACATTTGGTCACATAACATTGAGCTTATAAAATAAATTAAATATGGGCTGTGAATAGTGAGAATCCCATTAATGTGATTATAAACACAAGTCAAGTACTATTGATGACAATGTATCTATAGTTCATGTAGTAATACAAACCAAAATAATTTGAGAAGGACTCAACAATTTTGCATTCAGCTGTGCATTTCATTCTATTGGCCCGTAGAAATCTGTCATGGAGGTGGTATTCTATAGCAAAGATGGAATCAAATTAAAGCAAATTCTACATGTTATGGTATATTTGTACATATTGGAAGGATTTAAAAGTAACTGGCCTGATAAAAATATGTTTCAAACTTAACAAAAATATCTAATGCACTTCATGTAGTGAAACCTCAAAAGACAGACATGAGATGAGATATATCATATTTTTGTTACCAATTCTTGCAACTTTGCCGGAAGTGTAGTGCAGCAGTCCCCTATTAAGAAGGGCCCTCCGATGATTTGGTGTCTGTTCCTTTGTGATGCGTCCAAAAGGCCGCAGATAAGACCAAAGTCGTTCAAGCTGCTCACCATCACTTAACGCATATCCATCAATACGTCTTGGGTTGAGGGTAAACTAACGGAAAATAAGGTTCAGCAGTTTAGATTGTGTGAAGGTATTGTATGTACATTGTATGCATGCATTTGATACAACATCGTCTTCAATTCAATTCAATTCAAGAATTCTTTTTTGCTGAAGATGTTTTTACAATAAGGTGGTCCAACATTCTAAATAGACAGCTGTCTAGATAGGTCTTTCATTGGCTCCCTGAGAGTCTTTAGAGTAGATAGCATAATAAAGTTTAAAGGAGGAGTAACAAAGACATGGAAGACAAGGAAATGAGAAGGTGGATGAGGGGTGAAAGAATGACGGGATGGAAGATGAAGCAGGGGTGAAAACTGAATAATTGATTACACATAAGAATATTTTACCAACCTGGCAGGATGCTTTGTGCCCATAGGAGTGAAATATTGGTATACAGATGGAGGATGATTCCAAAACGATCTCATTTCCCCTTTTCTGAATGAAAGATATAAGAAGCCATAAAGAAGTTGATTACCAGTTTACTGTTTTGAGTTATGTCTGACCCTAAAGATATTAACTATTGAATTAAATGGTTTAATAATCAAGCAATTAACACTACAGCTATCGGTAGATATCATAGCATATAACTATATATGTTTGTTTTAATTATTAATCAACACTTCATGTTAATTCACACAGTTCAATACACACACAATGACCATCACCACCACATGGTCAGCTTCGATTTGTGTTACAAAAGGTAGGGCTACGATATGATCCTGTGTATCCCCCCCCCCCCCCCCCCCCCCCCACCGTTGTAGGGATTTGAAAAAGGAGGGATTTCATTTGATCAGCAAAGTAGTTTAAACCATCATTTTCTTAATGAACAAAAGACAGAATTGATATGATCGAGAAAGACACTAATAAAGGATATGTTATTCTACACATACCTTCAGGTGGCTTTTTAGCATACATGCTATGTCATAGAAGAATTTCATTGAGCTTCCAGGGTATAATTTTCGCACTTCTTTTATCATATGTACTGGGTAGGATAATCTGAAATGAGTGAGTCACATACCAATATGTGAATTGACCTATATCAGGATATGAAAAACAGAATAGAAAAAAATAAAATTAACAGTAGGATAGATTTTGATTAGCCCTGACTGTGAATAGTGTGTACCACATAATGTTTTGGCGGAATACAAATATTTAAATACAAATAGGTTAGTCAGCTATTGTTGCCACATGTTGTCTTGTGTTAGGGATAGTTTGGTCATCATCAGTCAAACAAAGATTTGGAAAGCTAGGAATTATAATGAATATCCAGGGCTCGAAAAAAACGACCAACTTCACTTGCAAGTGGTAGCCAAGATTTACTTGCCCAATATCATTTTTCACTTGCCCAAATTTATTTACAGAATTATAAACAAAATCACACTGATCTGTATGTATCTTGTTTCATTGTAAGTAGGGGTTTGAAATGGGCGCCAGAGAGATTTTTACTTGCCCAAGTGGGCAACTAACATTTAATTTTTACTTGCCCAGAGACATTCTTTTGATGGTAACGTCTGGGAAAACTGGATTTAATCTAGATGACTGTATACCAATTTGTCAATTTTTCTATTTGCTGTGTCTGTTATTCTCATTCATGTAATAAGTTTGATAAATAAAGTAGTATCTTATCTTATCTGATCTTATCTTATCTTTTACTTGCCCCGGAAAACATGGGTTTTTCGAGCCCTAATATTTGTGGAAAAACATGGTAATTCCCAAGAAAGTGAAATTTACCGGTCAGATATGGAATCTCAATTAACATGGCAACATTTTGATTAGGCACTAGTTTCAGTTCATCTCAGTACCAACAGAATATATTGTGGTGTCATTGTGTCAGTTGATGTTTAATTGTTGTTGTGACATTTATGTGTTCAGTAATTATTTTTAAGTGTTATCTCATTTAACATAAGGTGTGCCACTCTGATCAAGATCAAGATCAAATTAAAAAGTTGGACAAATAAAAAATCAAATAGAAAAAGATTGATTCAAATAGTTCAAATGATGACATGTTTCGATCTCTGAATACAGGTTGATGGTCATTTGACTTTAAGGACTTGTTGAATAGGTGTGCCATTATGTGGGTGTAATATGATATAACCTGTTTTTTGGGTCAAATATTTTTATTCAGATTATCAAAACCGGTACCCACGCACAGAATAATGTGGTTTTCGTTATCTCCTGAGTTAAGTTTTTATATTAAAGAGTGGAGAGACTAGTGATGAATTTACATTCTTCCTTTATACTAATCTGCTAAGTTATATTTATTCAATTTTTTTAGAAATCATATATGTCAATGAGAAAAATACATTGATAATAACTATTTTAAATGAGAGGTTCTTTGGTTTGGTGTTTTTGATGGCAATATGCCAACAGCCTTTGATCAAGTTACAAATTTTAGGGTACAATAAGATAGGGACGTTATGTACTTTATTACACATGTGAGCAGTTAGAAAGGTGCAGTTTGGGGGTGCTGTTCAGTTGATTTGAACTGTTCACGTGAACAGTTCGGCCAAAGACGCAATCTCATTGGCGGAGTGTAGGCCAGATGATGTCATCTTGACCGTGTAACTTAGCCACAGTGTGTAACTGAGTGTAACTTAGAATCAAGCCTCCTCGAGCTAAACTATAGGCTAAACAAGTTAAATTTACTTTTTAACATACAAATAGAGTGTGTAATAAATAGCAAATCGCACTCTGTTCAGGTTCAAACTGATCGAGACCCATCAGAAGATGGGAACTCACCCCTTTGGGGTTTGTTCTGTTTACTGATGGGTCTCGATCAGTTTGAACCCAAACAGAGTGCCATTTGCTATAAATGTACAGTTGGTGCCTTGAGCACTATAATGTACTAATTATACACGCATTGCTCTGAACGTATCTAGAGTGATTTACACATGTATGATATGTTGGTGTTTTATAGGAGCGTTTCAGAAACAGTAACGTTAGTGGTTATATAGCATAGAAAAAAAAGAGACTATAATACAATGCCAATCCCTTTATAACAGTTAAGGTGGTTTCTAATGCAAATATTTTAAGTATTGCATTGTTTTTCAGTTTATTTCAACTTCTCTCTTCCTTTCAACTAAATGAATATTGTCATTTGCCCGATCAACAATGATATTGTAACCTTCTATTTACAGTAAGAAATTAATCAGTTATTCAATAATGCTTCCCTAAGAGCAGTGTCAGTGTTGGTCAGTGTTGCATCTGTTCTTATTTACTTTCTGGTTCCCATGTTCCTGCACTATTTCTCATACCTGGAGTATGTATTATGGAATCTAGATCTAGAGAGAGACTATCAAGAGTTGAAGCTAGATCATTCATTTTCTCTTCTTACATTATACACATATTTGTATGGCATGTTCGAATAGGACATGCCAGGGCATTGTTGCGGCCAATCACCACCAACCTACTAAAACGCCCCCTACACTCCCTCACTGTACTAACCACTTTCAAACCCACCTCACCTCACTTCACTTCCAACCACACACCTTACAACATTTAAATTGGGAGTGTAGTTCCCTGCTGACTCTATCACGACAGCAGAAACTTCAAATGAGCATATTACTTCCTAAGAAGTCTCGTGAATGTTCCAGAGCATCCAGATACGTTACTCCAAGTGCCATTATGCCTAGACACAGACGTTCGAGACCCAGGAAAATGAATGAGACGGGTGCCGGTGCTACCGACAGCAAGGTCCCCACCGGCCCCTCACCTGAGGAGGTGATAGAGACGGAGCCCGAGCCCGAGCCTAAGCGCACAGGCAAGGTCAATACTCGTGAACTCGACGACCAAGTGCAGTCTATCGAGGCGGCCATGAATGGACTGAAAGGGACGGTAGAGACTATGGTGCAACAGCTGGCCGTGGTCGCCAGACATGCAGCAAAGTCACAGACAGAAAGCGAGAGGACGAAGAAGAAGAAGACTAAGACGGTGGTTGTGGAAACCTGCGAGGATTCCTCAGAGGATACTGAATCAGAGGAAGAGAGAACACCCCCACGCCACCATAAGAAACACAAGAAAGGCAGCCGTCGGAGGTCCGAGGTCCACGCTCCAGAGATCCTACGCCGCCAGCTCGACTCAGACCGGTTTCTGGAAACGGAAATGGAAATGGAGAGGGAGCGAAAATCCTCGGGCCTCCACGGTAAGAGTCACATAATGTCTGATTTGCTCTCATCTAATATCTTCGCTAAACCATATATGTTTATCAGCCGGGAAGGTGTATCCACAGTAAAGCAAAAGGTTGAGGCGCGCGCCACCATGACTGCCATGGAATATGTTGACGCCACCCTGTCCTTGCTCGATGATCCCCGTGCTTATAACAGTAGAGACTACCATGATATTACTGATCACTTGAGAAAGGTTATTAAGGACTCACTCGACCGGCCCTGGGCGGCGGTACGAAGATGGTCAGATTATATTTGGGATTCTGTGGAAAATGGAACTATTGTATGGGAGGACAGGCATGCCATTCAAGACGAGCGCGTCAGGCTCTGTCTAACACATGGGAGTGCGTCAGTACTTAGCGGCGCATACAATACCGGGTCAAGCAATAACAACCATAGGGCCGGTCAAATCTCTAACCAAGCTAACAAGCCCCCGCGGGTCAGACTGAGGTTGTTTGCAGAGCATATAACTCGCGCTCTGGTTGTAGACATACGGCTAGCCACTCTGAATCTAACTTGTACCAATTACACATATGCACGTATTGCGATTCTATTGGAAAGAGCTGCGTCCACTCTATTGTAGACTGTATGAGAAAGGTCAATCATGCTAATGGTAACAATCAGGGAGGCAACAGGAATGGTAATAATCAGGGATTCAGTGCTTCTCGAAATAATAATAACAGATCTAATGCTCCATCTCAGTCCTATTCCAGTGCTCCAGCAAAAAACGATTAGACGGCGTCTCCAAACAGTGGAACCTGGAGGCGCCGCCATTCGTGCCTAAGGATAGACGTAACGCACAGCCAGGCCGGGCTGCCACGCCCCCTGCACGTGCCAGTGTTGATATCACGCGCACCCACGCGCTCGGCGAGACTGTGGACAGCAATGGCCGCGATGTTGACAAAAGTCCTGTCACCCTGTCAACCGCTGTCACTCAGCTGTCTGCTCTACCACATACCACGGATCCACAACACAGGGACGTGAGTATAAAGTATGATGATGATCACTTTACCAGTATAAGGGATATATGTGCTGGAAAAAGGGAGAAGGGAGAAGTAGATCTCTCACCCAGCGCTCATGCCTCGTATAGACTTAGCCATTGGCCCGACATGTGCATTGATGACAAGTATAGCGCACATCAATCCATTTATACGGCAGTGCACAGTACAGGCATGCCAAACGCCCTCGGCGCAAAAATTGAACTGCCCACTAGCCTTAACTTGCCTAACTGGAAAAGATACCTGTCTAACAACAAGGACAACAAAGACCTATACGATCTGATCGCCTACGGCTTCCCTATGGGCTACCTAGGCCCTGTCACTCATCTCGATAGCGGGGAAAACCACTCTAGCGCTAACGATTATAGAGACAAGATTGATGACTTCGTCGCTAAAGAAATTCGCTTGGGGGGACTGGTGGGACCTCTGGACCGAGCTCCATTCGATACTTGGTACCACTGTTCCCCCATGATGTCCAGGGAAAAGAGAAATACAGAATCGCGCCGCGTTATTATTGACATGAGTTTTCCTGAAGAAAAGTCGGTCAACGCCTTCCTACTTAAAAATAGCATATGGGGCGAGCAGCGCCATCATAGCCTCCCAACGGTGGATAGCCTGGTAGACGAACTCACTTCTATAGGCCCCTCTGCGTTCATGAGCACAATAGACATTAGCCGCGCATATAAGAATTTTAAGAGCGACCCGATGGACTGGCCACTCCTATGCATACGATGGGACGACAGTTATTATCTCGACGTAACCATGCCATTCGGTGCTCGCTCTTCGTCATTTCATATGCAGCGCATCGCAGACGCAATAGTGGGTGTCCTGGCTAGTGAAGGGATCAGAAGCAAAATGTATCTTGACGACTTGGTGATAATTTCAAAGGATCGCGAGTCAGCGACTCGACACTACGAACGAGCGATCGAGCTATTCGCTGAGCTGGGCCTGCCCGAGGCAGAAGATAAGAGACAGCCCCCCGCCGCTGCGGTTACATGGTTAGGCATTGATATAAATGCACCCGAGATGACACTCAGCATTAATAAAGAAAACCTCGAACAGATACTCGCTACAGTTAACAAATACTTGAAGAGGCGGTCGATGTCGAGACGAGAACTGCAATCTGTCATTGGCTCGCTCATACATGTATCGAAGTGTGTGGGCCCAGCGCGCCTATTTGTGAGCAGACTCCTGGAGGCGCTCAGGGATATGCAGGGCAAGAAATACGTAAACATCAATGCAGATATGAAACGCGACCTGCAATGGTTTAGTGGTTTCTGCCAGCAGTGGAATGGCAGGGCGGTAATACCATCTAGCAGTCCCACCAAGACTATAGTAGTAGATGCATGTCTCTCAGGGGTAGGGGGCGCAGACGAATACAATGCATACAGCGCCCAAGTTACCCCCTCGGATGAAGGTGTCGCGAATATATCAGAACTCGAGGCAGCAAACATCCCTATATCCTTGCACACCCTCGTGGGTGAAAGGGATCGTGGTGGACACGTACTCATCCTATGCGATAACCTAGCAAGTGTCTCAGTCTTCAAAACCGGGCGAGGAAAGAATCGAGTGATCCTAGAAGCCGCTCGCTTAGCTTGGATGGTACAAGCGCTTTTCGACCTTAAAATCACATACGAACACATCCCAGGCGTAGATAATACCCTCGCGGACAACCTCAGTCGCGCCCATCTTCATAATAAACATAGAATGGATGCCCAGCGTATCATGAATGAAAAATGTATATGTAAAATTGACCCATGCCTGTATGCTCTTAAAACAATGTGCCTCTCTTCACATTACAGACCAGATACTCGCACCACTACTGGAAAAAGCGGCCAGGAGACAGCGCCAGGCCTGGGCAGAGGGAACCATAGGTAATCGAGAAGCAGCAGTCAGGAGGTTCGAGAACTTCACCAGACAGGTAGGCGTGGCTACAACACACCCTACTTATCTGACCATATGTGCCTATATCGAATACCTCCACCAAACCATTCCCTCGCCAAAGACAATTAGGAATCATATCTCACACCTTAGAACGAGTTTTAAATTGAATCACCTACCCACTACCCCGCTGGATCACCAGCGCGTCAGGTGGGCCCTACAGGCCCTGGATAGGGATAAGTCCTTTATACCTGTAGCAAGACTCCCAGTACCGTCAGATGTTATAAGAGCAGCAATTCTTAAACTATCGGCGGAACACACAGACCACACAGTTAAGGCCGCACTACTGACAATTTACTACGCGGGCCTGCGCCAATCGGAGGTGTTGGCCCCATCGGTCAGCAAGTTCAACCCCCTAACTCACCTGACAAGGGCTGATGTCGTCATGAGGAGTGATTGTGTGCTCATTAAAGTAAAGTCTGCGAAAAACCTACAGTCTGCGTATCAGAGCAAGACAGTGACCTTACACCAGTCAGCAGATAAAAGCTTATGCGTGGTCCAGGCTATTAAGGAGATGGTACTTCGTCTACCGACAAGACACCCACAGGAAGCCTGTTTCATGTTCAACCGAACACGATCGCCAATGCCAGCCACTTATGTGGCCCGTCAGTGGAAAACGCTCCTAGTGTCTATGAGAGTAGACCCACATCCCTACACATTACACAGTCTGCGTAAAGCCGCAGCCACAAATGCATACGCGGCCGGATGCACCCCCCTACAAATACAGGAGTATATAGGGTGGGCGTCTGATGCATACAAGAAATATATATACACAGACGGAGCCAAAGTGAACCACGCGATAAGGAAGGCCATAAATAGCCCCCTGCATCCCTAGTATATACTGACCTCACGCAGGCAACAGACTCTAATTAACAAACATAAATCACATCCCCCTATGACCATAACTAATAATAATAGCCGCTAGGCTTTATACCAAAGACTCGGCCCTCAGGCCTCAAGGACTGTCCTAAGGGACCAACGAACACATTTCTTATCACTGCAATAAGCAGTAAACCAATTATTTTAATTTAACAAAATCATTACCCCATACTATCCATACACTAATCACCATAAAACTCCCACCCACCACTCCCTATTACCCATATCCAAATTGGCAGTTTTGGCTAATTATATTTATCACTCAATTCAATTTTATATAAAAATCTCTTTTACACTCTTCAACCTTTTACCAATTTTATCATCAACCATCATCTATTTATATACCCTCCTTTTATTATTTAAAACTCATTTATATAAATTTTTATAAATTAAATAAACATTTAATTTCCCAAAGCTGCCTTACTCTCACTTTATTTACTCATCATCTTCCTTCAACATTGGCCGAATCAACAATGTGTATGGCATGTTCGAATAGGACATGCCAGGGCATTGTTGCGGCCAATCACCACCAACCTACTAAAACGCCCCCTACACTCCCTCACTGTACTAACCACTTTCAAACCCACCTCACCTCACTTCACTTCCAACCACACACCTTACAACATTTAACCCACCCACCCTCACCTTTTCTCTCATTTACCTCTCCTCCCTCATCCTAATTATATTTATCACTCAATTCAATTTTATATAAAAATCTCTTTTACACTCTTCAACCTTTTACCAATTTTATCATCAACCATCATCTATTTATATACCCTCCTTTTATTATTTAAAACTCATTTATATAAATTTTTATAAATTAAATAAACATTTAATTTCCCAAAGCTGCCTTACTCTCACTTTATTTACTCATCATCTTCCTTCAACATTGGCCAAATCAACAATGTGTGTATTTTTAGCTTTATGAAGTCCCCAATATGAGAATCTGCTAGTACAAGCAAGGATAGATAGTGCGATATTCAAGAATTGGACTAAAAAGAAGACATATTCAAATATACTTTTGATAACTGACCTTTCCCCATGGAGTACATCACAAAATTTCACAGGTACTTCATGCCGACAGGCTGACCCAAATACTCCTTTCACATCAAGTCGAACAGTCTTGTTCTTAGTCCGTATGATATTTGCAGCTTGGAAGTTACTACAGTCCTGCATGTAGAAGAAATAATCAATGAACGAAATATGTTAATTAATTGATCAATTGATATTTACATATATATGTGCATAATTCTCAGCAAAAGTAGGAAGGGAGGGAGTCGCCCTCAGATTATAAGAGAGAGACACATACATGGTCCATGGTAGGATATAAAGGCTAAGAGAAAGGAAAGAAACCCACTAACAGAGAGATAAGAAATGGAAAGGATTAAGAGACAGAAAGTGGGTGACAGAGAGACATAGCGAGGGGGATGGATAGAGGGAGCCAGAGATAAGGAGATACAGAAGGATTTACAGATAAAGAGCAGCGTCACAGAGAGAGACATACAGACAAAAAAACGCCCAGAAAGGAAAGAGAGGAAAGGAAATAATAAAGAAGAAAGGGAAAATAATAAGAATATATAAGTGTATGCAAGTGGAAGCAAAGGAAACTCACTTCATTCCTATGATATCCTTTGAATCAGGGTAGTACTCATCTACAAAAGTATTCACTTTTTGTTGATCCAAGAAAAATAGGTCATCAAGTGGAGATGCCCCATATGACCACCCAGCATTTTCCTTGTGCACAAGGCCAAAATTGGCGTCCATAGAAATTATGACCGATCCATCCTGGAAATAGAAAATCATGACATTTTTTATGAAATGTAAAGTACTATAGATATTCCCCTCTAATTATTTAGAGTGAGTAAAGGAATGTTATATACCCAACAAGTGTTATACATCTATTACAATAAGGTGGGAAGATTTAGACCACTTGTATTCATCTACATCAAACAATGCAAACTGTAGCAGATATTCCTCTTTTACTTATTTGGAAAGGAAAAAATAGCACACACCTTATCACAGGCAGGGCAAGATGTTCGCCACTGGTTGTCTTCTTCGTCAAAGGAAAAGGGGGCATCCTTGATCTGTTGGGCCCAAACCCTAAACTCTGGGACGCATTCACCACGTGCAATGCAGCTTAGGCGGGAGCTACCCTGTTAAGTCAAGCAAAATATATCTTATTTTGTTTGATGAAGTGTCAAATTCAGAAAAATAACTTTACTGAAACGATACTGAAAGATGTGTGAAGATGTTGGATGAGATGTTTCATCATGCATAATAGTTTCAAATTAACATCAACACATTACTTACAAATACTTTTTTATTCTTCGTGTCAACTGCTTTGATAAACCCTTGAACCGATATGTGACAATCTAAGGTCAGCGCATCAAGCATATCCATTAGTTCTATGCTCACAGCAATGGAGGGAGCCTTGGGTGATGTAGGCCAGTAGCCCATTGATACTAACTCAGTAGGCAGGTCCAGGAAATACTTGACGTTACAGTTAGAATGGGTTCGACCTGGAATGAATAGTTATTATACTATCAGGTGATATGCATGTACTTGTACATAAGGACGTTACTAGGAATTTTTTCTCTAAATAGGAGAAACATATGGTGAAAGTGTGGGTAATCTATCTTAAAGCATGCATTTGTATTTGTTTCTATGTAATTATTGAGATGGCATCAAGGTCATGACCATGAATTCTATATTTTATCACTTAATTACAAAAATACAGGGAAAACAAATCTGAAATACAGCAACAGGTTCACCTGGATGTTGCCAACATGGTATTATAATACCCCAGGTAGTTTGAATACTAATTTCAAATTTGTTCTAAACATTTTATGGGATACACAGTATAGTAACGTAATATAATAAAAACCTTTACCTCTTGAGTCTATCATTGTCATCGTTGCACTGAGAGTAGCATCTGGGTGCAATGTCAGTTCCTTTAAGAACTGACACTCGGAAGGATAAAAGGCTCCATCCTGTAAAATGAAATATGATAGAGTTATCATAAAAAATGAGAGAAATGATATTTCAAGTCAACTTTTTTAAAGGAAAATTTACATTTACCCTACATCCCTTTCCCTCTCTATTGCTCTATATCTATGACCCGCCTAGTCTCTCCCTCGTATGAACAATTGAAGGACCTCCTCAAGCATAATCAAATCACACTCAGCACACATAAAGAATGTCTGCACGTTATCCACTGGTATGCGGTATCTTCATGCTAACAAAACCAAACTCAAACCAAGGGCAAACTCTATCTACAAGCTGAAAAAGCCCCAACAGCTGTCATATATATACATCGATGTACGGGGTATTTTAATTCTTTCATTCTGATTTGTGTAGTGAGTTCCCTAGGAAACCGCTAAGGACCTAGTGTTTATGCATACAGTTAGTCCAAGAGGCTCTCCCTCTGACCGTACACTGAATAAATGATTACTTAACACCAACTCTCTGACTTGTCGAGTCATGCTTGGCCCTCTCTCCCAATACCAAATCATTTTCTATATTGTTACTACATTATTTCGCAAACTACAAAGAGTCAAGCAGTATCTTCACCCTACCAAAATCAAATGCACCAAGTATGGTCGATGGGCATGCTGTAGCTACAAGCTGCCCAAACTAAACAACCACAAACTACAAGTCCCTCCCACCCTCACACCAGTCAGTTGAGTTCAGTGGCATTGTCAGTTTTGTGTAGCATTTATCATATTATTTTATTTCTAACTTCTCAAGTAGCTTTGATTCCTAGAGCTTAATGTAGACTCAACATGAATTTTTGCCCACGAGCCCATTATCTTGATAAGTCATTGAAATCCATTAATTATAACATCCATTGTGTACTGTGCATGCCGATTCAATTGTCATTTTAAGGAGGATTAGCTGTATACAAATTAGGAGTAAAAAAATATTAAGAATTACACTTCTCCGTCACACTGTTTCTCTCTATCCCCTTCTGTCTCTCTTGGATGTATCTGATAGTGCAGAAATACATTGGAGTACATTGAGATGAAAAAATTATGTCATAGATATTTCAATATGTTGGATATCTTTGTGTCAGAAAGAATATTCCAAATTCAAGATACTTAACTACATGTCAAACAGATATAAATACAGATATAAAAATAAAACGGATATTACAAAAATAAGTTTTGGAACAAAATAACATTATATCATAATGATTACCATGAACAATTCCACTTTGTGCAATCGTTGGACAGGATGGATAATCTCTAGACATTCTTCACAGAATAGAGCTGTTCTGGAACAATCCACGCACCTATGGAGAGAACCTTCCTCAGTCTCACAGCGTACACATGTGGGTGGATAAGAGGGGGATTCACTCCTGATATAAGATTCCAAGAAGTTAATTCGTTGGGTATCCCAATTTCTAATGTCATTCATTCTCTGTTCCCGATATGCATCTGAAACAAAAGTAAGATTTACAAATATATATTATATTGGTGAAAAGCTGTGTGTAAAGCACCAAAATAATATGTTTAACTGAGAATACCAGAATAGTTTCTGGTACAATGTATAGATGTTTCACAAAAGATTTCAAAAGTGAAATGTCTCCCAATATGTGAATGTTATTTATTACTTCAAGTGCCAACACAATAACCATTTACAATAATAAGTGTCCATTTTGTCCATTTGGCAGAAATATAAAATAGGAACACATACAAGAAATGTTTAGGGAAAGAATTGCTAGCTGCATTTTCTCACGACTAAACACATATCAGTGATGGAAGGGTCGTAATTAAGAGATCATGTGTACTTGTAGAAAGCGGAACATATATGAGTCCTTTATAAAGGGTATAGATTCTCCAAAAGAGTACCTTGAGATGACATGAAGTCATTCAGTAATGTTGGTTCATGTTTATACATTATTGAAACTTACTTCTCTTCACTGTACCACCAGCATCCTCAGTATCCTCAGTAACACTGGCCGATGTATCTGCACTGTCTGATTTACTAATACTGTCACTGATGGGTTCAGATCCTTCAACTAAATTTGAAAACAATTTTAGGGCAGATGTGGATCTTATTCCAGTAGTCACATTATATGATTTGACCTTGAAGGCTTTGTTAGGATCCAACCTGGAACATATGCAATTAAGAATGAAATTACAAGATGAATGACAAGGTAAAGAATAGGAATTATGTGACAGAAAACGCTGTTCAGGAAGAAGGGTCATTAATAGAAAAGTGGGCGTATTTTATCATTGAAAAAGAAATCGAACTATATTAGGGTTGTTACTAACGTTATCATTTTTATAAGTTGAGCCATACTAAAACAAAGTAATAGATAGCAGATAACAGATTGATTCTAATAATAGTGTATAGAGTATGTTTAACTGAGTCGTCTGAACTACATGTCAAATTGTACAGCCTCAGATTACTAATTTGTTATGATTAAGAAGGTTTCCTGATTTATAGAATTGTTGTTATAAATTAGGCTGTGCCCAGAAAATGGGACAACACTGGTTGTTACAGATCATGCAGTGGACTTTTGAAGGTGCTACATATCCATAGCTATATTAAATCTACTATTTCAGTGGACATATACGTGACATTTTCAACAGGACCCGCATTTTATGTTATAATTTAATTTTTAAACATAGTTTTTTTTATGAATTATATCAAACTAAAATTGCATTTTAACAATGCATTGGGGTACAATCATGGTTCAAGCCAAAAAACATTTGAACCAGGCTATTTGGGTGGGCATCCCCCTCCACCCTAGCATTTCCACTGGAATGGTTATCAACCTATGAACTAAGAATTTTTTTTTGCAGTTCCCCAAGAGTTGCTTGGAGGTGGTTTCTTGGGAAGGAAAAACATGGGAAATACCAACCTTTATACATATATATACACTTAAAAAGACTTAAAAGACTTAAAAAGAAACATATTTATTCAATTACTATAATATCACTATGGGTAATGGGCGGCTTTATTGCAATAATACCAAATTCGCAGGGCTAAATGTATGCTGAGAAGTATATTTGTCTCAATAAAGTGGGGCATATTATGTATCAGGAATAGATAAGATATATGAATCGAAATAGTGAAGGAATATGAGTTTTAAAACACATTCATTGACTATGATATTCCAAATGTAAAAAGGAGTTTAGGAATAGGATGTCTCCATAATGTGGTTATTGCCCCATTTGAATGAGACATTTATTTTTAACATTTTGACCTTTTATGTTTTATACATTCCATAGACAATTGCCTGATATTCCTATATATATATGGAGCATAATGATATAAGTTCTAACCTAAGATCGGCTGTGTGATGAAAGTGTAGTACTAAATAATCTAAAAATAATCACAAAGGGATTTCCACCAAGTGCAGAATATGGCAGAAATTATTTTTCAAACATTAGGGTTTTGGTTTGGAACCTAATACAAAAACGGTATATAACCAAAGAATTTTCATTATATATTTTATAACCGATTTTTAATTTTAATTGGAAATAAAATTGCAAATGCTGAATGCTGTGATATCCCATTAGGACTATCTTATACTAGGTGTCAGGGCCGCTGGAGCACCCCCACCCCCCACCCACCCCCGCCCCCCTTCATCTTATACTTATAATGGACTGGTCCCCTTTCCCCATACCTGGATACTCGTGCCCACTCTACCTCTATGAATGAATTTACCCTACTTCACCCATGGCTCCCCCTGTATGAAGTCTAGTTACTACAAAGCCTATACTAGGCCTCAACTTCCCAGCGATAAAGGGTGCGGGAGGATACGGGGACGGAAACTCTGTCTAGTTACTGCACTGTTCATGTTAGGATGTGCGTCAATAAAAATGACATATTTGTCGATCAATGGGATTCGGTTTTGCAGCTATTTAGTCTAGCCGTAATCTACCATATAAGCATAGGGTTGGAGTCCCGGACTGTGCTCCCCATGCTCCCAGTTGTTTTGGTCACTGGGGAGTGGAGGGTGACATGCATGCGTTTAGGCTACTATCGGTATGGCAATGAGCGATAATTAGAGAGTGGGGTGGTTCAATCGTGGAACCGAATGTAATGGCAATGAAGACTCGTACAAAAACACTTCAACATAATTACAGTGGGCAATTAGTAGTAGTCTCACATCACGGGGCTTTTGCCAAGGCTGACAGGTTAACTTGGGACCCGGCCACACAAACCCTACTATACACACAGTTAGTCTCAGTTACTACCAAGTACGGTACCGTAGCCTACTAGCTTAAATGGCCCCTCCTCAGCCTTGGGACTGAACATTGGTGGATACACTGGCAATGAACAGAGGGACGAAATAACAATAGATCTAGAATTGCACATACCTTTTGACTTTTATTTTCTTGGATGGTGGCATGATGAGTTATGGATGAGAAGAGTTGTTGATAAACTACCGCCTCAGGTCACTTCAATCTATGAGGTCACCAATGCGTGCACTGCGTGTCTAATGGTGTGGGGCCGACATAGTGAATGAAAACTGGCACCTCAGATCTAACATAGCAGTTGCATACAACTACTTTATCCTTAGTCTACAGGTGACATCGAGGGGTATATATGGGTCCCATTTTTTATGTCTGTGTCTGAGTGTCGCACGATAAGACATTTTTCCATGTCCCATGTCACTTTATAAAACAATTCAATGATGTCTCGTGTCACTTTTTAAGCAATACATTATATATATTAACGGTCGTTACAATGTCGTGTGTCGCCTGTTAAATAAATCACTGTGTCCCGTGTCCTTTTTTAATACATTTCTGGATGTCTCATGTCGAATTTTATCAGCCTTTTGGGAGCTATGTGTGTCGCACGTTAAGGGGAGCGTGTCGCCGTGTCGCCCGCGATTTAGCGGCCGTGTCGCGTGTCAATCGTGTCGAATTTTACCCATATGTACCCATACATCGGCTGATCGGTTTATGTATCTCTCTATCCTTATACATTTCCAGTATTAGAAATAAATTAAAAATGCATGTAGCCTATTTAATAGTCCGACCATGCTAAAAAAATCCATCAGAACGTTCTATTTTTGCTTAAAAAAGTTTTCCCATTCCAGTGGTTTACCACATGTTAATTGGAGGAATAAAAAGATCCCCAGTTGATCTATTGATGTGGTATCTGAGCGTTGAGATGTGGTGCACTTTGACACCTAGGGCAGGCTAAACAAGTTTGGATACGGTCAGAGAAAAGAATGCTATTATAGATGTAGAGATAGTAGAGAGTGGCTCCCCCTTCAGGGAGAGTCGGTTTACAATAGAATGAGGGATGGAGGGATGGTTGGAAGAACTGCTTATAGTAGAAACTGTAAACTTTTTTCTTAGGGAATAAAAGTTATATATATGTATAATAGACATAGTGGAAGAAGCACGGCAATTAAAAGAAGTTAAATAGCATTAAATTTGTCTGTAATTCGTGACATGTACATGTACCAGTAGGCCTACACTAAACAATTTAAAATAAGGTCATTTTTTGTTTGTATGCTTGGCATTTTCTTTTATTCTGATGGCAGGAAGTAACCATATACTGTATATTCAATATTAAAGTTGTTAATATTCAAAATATTTTTTCTCTAGGTTGATAGTATCAACTGGATGGAAAGTGGCTAAGGAGGGCGGAGGGGACCTGGGGAGGAGAATATGAGGGAGGGAAGGGGAGAGGGAGGAGGAGAGAGCAAGGGAGAGAGGGAAGGAAAGGGAAGAAGAAGAGGGAGGAGAGAGAGGGGGGGAGAGACAGAGAGGGAGGGGGGAAGGAGGAAGGGGAAGAGAGGGAGAGAAAGAGAGGGAGGGGAAGAGAGGGAGGGGAAGAGAGGGAGGGGAAGAAAGGAAAGGGGGGAGAAAGGGGGAGAGAGGGAGAAAGGAAAGAGAGAGGGGAGAGAAGGAGGGGAGGGAAGGAGGAGAAAAGAGGAGAGGGAAAGAGGAAGGGGGAAAGAGGGAGGGAGAGAAAGAAGGAGGAGGAGGAGGAGGAGGAGGGGGAAGGAAAGAGGGAGGAGGAGGAGGGGGAAGGAAAGAGGGAGGAGGAGGAGGAGGAGGAGGGGGAAGGAAAGAGGGAGGAGGAGGGGGAAGAAAAGAGGGAGGATATTCTGTCGGGTAGTTACTGCCTAGTAGTTTACTTGGCAGTAAATCATGTATAGTAAGTACAGGTGGTGTCTGCCATTGCAATAGTTGCCAGAAATTTTTTTCTGTACACTACTTTAATAGGCAGTAAAGTCGGGATTGGGTGCCCTGTGAACCATTCCATTCTTCAGAAATCAGAATTAAATCTTATGTGAGGCAGGGAGATACATCAATCTCTATGATATTTTAAAGCATGAGTTGCTTTTAATTCCTCCTTCTTTAGCAGCATCAGATGGCAGCCCTAGAAGAGGACAGTAAGCTATCCTGATGGATTTACTTATGATAGGGATTGTTTGTCCAAAGACCCTCAACATACCAGATGATTCAGCTCAGGGAGTGACGAAGGCTGCCACTGCCACTGGTACATAGCTCTCCATATATTCCAATGCAAGGGTTGGGTCTACTCTCGGGTAGATGGACATGCTATTCTGTCTGTCCATTAATAAACAACAATGCTCAATGCACATGACAGAGCTATCAACAGAGAAGTCTACATGGAAGCTGGCATATATCAGAAACCTAAGTTTATCAATATAAACTGTGTCACATTCTGGTCCTTGGATTCTCAATAGCAGTGATACCCCATGTCTACTATCCCTGCATGCATGCCTGCATTACTTGATTGGATTCTGACCACAATACAGTGTATGTATAGCATTAGTCTTTGCTTGTCAATGATTTTGTTTGAAAAATTTCTTTGATCTTTATAATGAATACAGCTATGGTGCATTGATCATTATATTTTATTTTTTTTGAAACGTTTTCATTCAATAAAGGTGGCTAGACGTAGGGATCTAGGCCGTGCTGCTATACAAGCATAGGGTGCAAACACTTCTGGTCGATTCCGATTACTATACAATGGGTTACAAAAATATAAGTTTCCTAGATTTTTAAATCAATGCAAGTACAGTGACTATGGTAATCAAGTCGAGCTAACACATTAACTCAAGTATGATTTAATGATAGGGTAATGAGATAGTATGGGGATGATGTGATGGTGATAAGGATTACTGACTAGTGAAATTTTGTGCTATAGCCGTAGTGGGAGAGAGATGGTTATGATAATAAATTGATCTTCTATAATACAATTAGTGAGATATGATACTAAACATAGTTGTAATAGTATCTGTGGTTGAAGTGGTTTACGCGGTGACTGTCCAAGTCGTGACATGTGAGTGACTGACATATGCCGAATGATCGGTAACCAAATATACTTAACAATCGTTCAATCAATTGACACATTGGATGCTATGGCAACACTATCTTTTTAATATTCTATCCAAAGTTGTTTCAGACATGTTTAATGAATTCCACACCCCTGAAGACCTATGTTTCAGTATGCTGCACTTCAAAATCCGATGATTATTAATGAAGCTACTATTTGGGCAGACATATTGGCAGCCATCTTGGAAATCTAAAAATGCTAAAACATGTCAGATTGACATTATTCAGACAACTTCCTGGACAAGAGCCACCCATAGTATAGGGAGAGGTCTCTTTGAAAGGTTCTCTCAAAGGTGCTCTCTATGGTGGTGGTGCTTTAATAACTTTTACAGCAGAATATAGTGCTTCTGACCTTTTTGCAGCGATAATGGAGGCCATCTTTGATTGCTTAAATTGGTCACTAACACTAGATTGATATCATTGAGACAGATTCCTTGGCCAGAATCAGTCCAAACCTATTTCAGCAAGTTAAGCCTCTCTGTCTGGTTGATTATACAGCAAAAATAATGATATCTGATATTTGACCTCATTACAAATGACCTTGACCTTGAGAAAGGTCATCAATATTTATTTGGATGATTCAACAATAATTTCTTCAACACTACACTAGATTTGAAGGATCTAGCTCAAATATTATTAAAGCTGTTATGAATAAACACTTAACACAGCTTAAAATTAGTGGCCATTTTGAAAATTGGCCGCCATTTTGAAAATATTGAAGATATGCTCTGTCATCTGCTAGATTTGGAATTAGCACATATTAATTGTCTAAGAACAAGTGTTGTAATGCTTCTACTATAAAACGCCTCCACCACTTTAAATATCCATCTATTTCCATTTTGGGCCTAGTCTATCTCTCTCTACCCAAACATTCCCTCCTATTCCATATACATATCACATATAAAGCATAATATCTGCAAACATACACCAGATCTACATAGCAATGGAAGCGCCTCACTGAGTGCATCATAACCGGGTCTTTTACACCTGGTCAGTAATACATCGTTGAGAGCAAAAAAACAGCATTTATAGATTTGGTCCTTATAAATCGGCACTTAAAACACCATGAAACCAGTTGTACAAAGAAAGATACTAAATATAGCAATTTCTGAAGAGTCTGAAGGTTAAAAATATATCAATAAGCTTTTAAAAATAATCAGAGGTACGTCTCATATTGAAAGGTTTCCTTAGCAAATGACTGAGTTGTTGGTATAAATTAGACAGTGGTCGCGTTGGTTTGGACCAAACAGACACAACAGAAAGACCTAAGAAAAGCTGTCTTAGAAATAATCTTCCATACATAAAATGCGTGAAACATATTGTTATACAATTCAAACCATGGTAGAATCACACAATGATAGCAGATACTGAGATAGCAATAATATTATGTGATGTAATGCAGTCCCACGCTACCAATAACAAAGCAAAGAACAGGTACACATACATTTGTTTTAGATACCATAGGTTTGTAAAGACGCCGGAACATAAATAAACAGTTCAAAGCGATAAGGTATGTCAATGAAATAGTCAATTCAATATCTGGGGGAGAGGGAGATTGGGAAGAGCATATTATATTTATTTGAGAATCTCAGATATTCATCTCTATAACCTAAACTTTCTTAACAATTCTATCACAAATAAAAGTTCAGACCAAATCCGCGCACACAACTACCACAATTATACAACAGAATGAAGCCACAACAGGCCATAATACCTGGCACGACACACTCATCTAGCATTCACACTCACACTGTCGCGCATCTGACACTCCAACTCACTTTCTGACACCAAGCCAAAGAAACCCCTAGAGACAAATCTAAACGGTGTAAACCTACCTCAATATTTCCCAAATAATACTTCTCACGCTGATTTAATTCCTCCTTATATAATTCCCACCCCATTTCTCAACTGAAATAAATGTCTACTAAATAATCATAGTTGTTGTTCATACTAATCTATTTCTTATATCACTATCAGGGACCTTTGGTAACAGTTTCTAATATAGACAGACGTTTGAATCATATATTTGAACTACCAACCCTTATACAAGATAAAGCAAATATATTAAGTCGTTTATATGTGATCAGGTGATACTATTTAAAAGTCCGATTCCTCATGAGCCCTACATTTAGAGCAGCCTACATCACGCTCATCTATAGGCCTATGGGGGAAGCCTATAGTGATTATATATCTGTTTAAACGATTTTAGTCCGCGGTGTTAAGTACTGATTGTGAGAGGTAGAGAGGAACACAGAAAGACCTGTGATCTTGTGTAAATCAGAGAATAAACTTACATTTAATAAGGCAGAACGTATACATCCTTGGACAGTGATGCAGAAATGCATTGTTTTGGTTCAGAAATAAAAGATCGACCACAGGCTAAAATACAGAATTTAGGAAAATTTGAAACCAAATGATTAATAGTTAGTTATTTTCCATAATTAGTACATCCATTATATCTATGGAAAAATATCATGCCACTTCTTGAAAACGTACAATATTAAAGCCCCCGCCCCCTGCGAGTAGTTTCTATGTAATAGTTTTTTGTTTTTTTAAACAGATTTTATTTCGAAACAAATTTCACAAGTGTGATACTTTTCAATGTCCGAAAGTATTTCTGCTGTAGATACATATTACAATAACAAAGTGTTAATCATCAATACATTAGCAAAGATCTGATACGGCAATATTACGCTTACAGGATTTTACAAGAAGGCTCATTTAATTTACCTCTACTAGACAAGAAAAATTGACCGTATTTAGTACTATTTTTTTTGTGAGTTTTGTTGCCGTCTCATTTTCATTTTCCTATAATGAAATTGATAATTGATTGACACAATCCCTTTGTTTCCCTTATTTAAGACTTGTGCCTGTATATACTGCCAGTTATTATCAAAAGTCAATACATGGTGAGGCCACTTGTTTTCACCAGGTGGCGGCTTTGTTCTCACCAGGTGGCGGGTCAATTGACTGGGTTGTATATACAATTTATTTTAACATCAGACAACATTTTTTTGGCAGTTACACTCTATAAATATTCCGCATCATGTAATTAGGAATATTATAAGTGATATCCTTTCATAGTAAATTTGTATAATCTATCTGTTTGATCCTGGAAGACGTTGTCATCCAAACACCCTAATGATTGTACATGTAGATTGTCCCTATAGTGACTTGGGTGGAGCACAGTCAACATTATAACTGGAACAATCACATGGACGCTGCCATGCAACACTCTATACTGCAAGGCTTGGAAAGGAAGAATTGATGAAAATAAAACGATGAGAGTAAAGAGAAGTTAATGTTCCAAACGCTCTTTGGAAACATTTGGGAATATAGGTATCTTTCAAATCATCCTGTGAGCAAAACTATAGCGCTCCTATAGAGCAAGGGAAGTGCCTCACTGAGTGCATCATAACTGTGTTTTTTAACCTAGTCAAAAGTGCATTATTGAGAGCATGAGAACTGTGTTAAATACATCTGACCAAGAGTGCATCATTGAGAGCATGAGAACTGCATTTAAGAATCGGGTCCATAGAGCATTATAAAATCAAGTTTGAGCCTCACAACTGTTTACGATTTCCACTAGTAAAGCACCAGGTCAATATCAGGTCAAAAGTTCCAGGTAAAAACTAGGTCAGAAATGCATTCATGCACATCGGGCATAATTATCAGTTTTTGTTTAAATTAATTAACAAGTTTTAATTAAAGACTTGTATATTGTATATAAGCAGTATGAAATTTAAGATTGTAATACAGACAGATATTGGCAAAGTGAAAAGCTTTAGATTTTCTGGTACCCACCAATTGAGGTTATGAAATTGGCTACATTCATTGAGATATGCCCCTACTACTCACAGATGTGCCCCTACTACTCACAGATGACAGAGTCAAAACTATAAGTAATTTTAATATGAGTGTAGCTAATTTTACTATATAGTTCAGGTTAAAACATGATCCTGTAAAGCACTAGTTTTATGGTCCCTGAAAAAAATGTGTATCACTGCTGCTGCTGCTACAGTGGGGTGTGGCTGGGGAAAAGAGGGGTCGAAAATTGCTATTTAAGGGGAAAAGGGGGGGGGCTAAAACTCGACATTTTGCACTTGAAATCCAAGGCTCGAAATTCTATGCCAATCCATAAAGGGGGTCAATAGGGTGGCGCCTATATACCAACTTAAATATAGGAAGTACCCCCCTCCCCCCAGGGTTGGACGGAGTATATGCAAAACCGTTGAACGTCGCTCATTTTACCATAGCTGGCAGCACTGTAGGAAAGACATCCCACTTCTGGGGCCTTGGGGCCTAATCCCATTTGAATGACATTGACAGTGAAATACTCAAAATAATTCGTTGGAGAGAAACGTGGATTGCCATAAATATATAAGATGTCTATCCACATCCGCAAAATAAAGTTCTTATAGTGTAAGCTGATATAATTAGAATTAGAATTTAATAGCGGCAGATATTATCTCTTTGGGCATAATGGTTGGTGATGGTGACTATTTATTAATTTACATTTTATCACTGACTTGATATAGTAACTGGCCTCTTTAAAGAGTCACTAAACCCTCACAGATTATGAGCAAATAACTTCTTTGCTATTATTCAAATGTAATGGTTCCATTTGTACTTGATGCAACCAAACATTTAGTGGGTTTTACGCATTTAGAAGAGGTGAAAACAAGTTCCACAGTTTAACACTCCATTCAGGGCGCCACTGTTAGCATCCGTCATAATGTGGCTAAATCCTGAAATGAACATGCACTGTACACAATACACACGTCGGCGGAGGTATTGTGTACATTTTAGGTGGCACATTTTGATGTCACACCTGTTAAACAGACATTTTTACCTTAGCTTTCTCAATTGGCGCGTTGGAGGTAATTGGGACTTGGGTGTTGTACGTATGGATGTCCTAAAAGTGACCATTAACCCATATATTTCTTGCCCGTTTAACACAAGAGGTCACCATAATAAAAGTGTATGCTCGGATCATTTAAAAATACACCCTGAAATATATCTTTCCCGATCCTCCTTGCTGCTATTAGAAGTCCTATACTAACATCTATAATCGACAAGTATATTGTTGGTCAGTAGGGATCGAAGGCAGGTTACACAGACCAACATTGCCCAAATCCTTTTACAGTGTCTTTTTTAGGAAGTTTATTACACTTTGATACTCATGCCACTGCGCCGACCCAGTGCTTTGGACCACTCCGCCATCCTATATCCCCAGGTTGTCTAATTTTCTTTATTTTTGTTTTCAGCTATTTTATTCAGCATTGCACATTGTGTAGTACAACACAATTTTCAGATCAAGCTGATTTACTTGTACAAATACATGATAAATATAATAGAAATGATTCTCAAATAAGTTGCAATTTGCAACGAAAATAGCAAAAAGTTCATAAAAAACATAACCGAGGCCTGTGTCGCTGTTCAACATACAAAATAACAATGTCCAAGGTAACCCATTTCGAACCCAATTCGGTCCCAATTTATAGGTATTGGCAATCGACTCAGGAGAAAGTATAAAAATATATATGTCAAATCAGAATGATTTGATTGTATTCCACTTGTATATTAAAGTAAACCAGCATTTGTTATGTGACCTGGAAAAATGTATCTTTATATTTGAATGGTATCCTATGATAAGTATTTGGCCAATCAACCAGGTTGTCAAGTTGTTTCCTTGCAATTCACAAGTTCAATCTACTTCCGACCACAATCAGTGCTTTATCTGCCACCTGTTGTCATGCGACTATATTGTAAAGAATTGCAATTCTTGCGAGCGGAAATTACCCATAGAGTGGCCGTCCCCCCCTCCCCCTCTCCCCCCCCCCTCCCCTCCGCCTGGGCCTCGACCGCCACGCGGGACCTGGGTGGAGCGGGGGAGAGCGGGGCACTGGACATCTGTTGTTATGTGTCTACCTGTTTGATTGTCTTAGCAACCGAAATAGCATCGCCAATTGTTCTCCGGCGTGACTCTCATTAAGAGGTGGGGGGAAGGGACTGGGGGAGGGAGGGGACGCTACATGCTTGGGTCAGGGATAATGGGAGGGGAAGGGGGGGTTGAGGGCAAGGGATCCTCCGCGCAGGCGCACAGCGCATGACCTTGGCGTGGGAGAGCGCTGGGGGTCATGATCATGTGGAGGAGGATCCCCCTCAGCCAATCATAAGGGTGGATCGCCGGGAGCGCACTTTGCTATACCCATTTGATGCTAATGAATAATTAACGTGTGACTATAAATAAAGAGGACAGAGTAAGCTTGGACACACCTTGCTGCCTGGCCGAAGACTACTACCATCCGACTTCTCTGACTTCATCATTTTACCTACCGAATCTCTGGGCAAATTGCCATTGCATTCTCACACTGGCGACCATTCGAAGAGACGACTTGCTAAAATAGCAAAACCCTCATCTTGAAGTCAGAGAAAAACCAAGCGAGCAAATGAAGAACAGGACTGGGTGAGTGGAAATCTGAACTCTGATTTTGCTTGTATATTATTGTGGAATGTGTGGGAAGCGGATCTGGGGACACTGTACAAAATTGGGTGCAATGATCACACTTAGCCACTCATAATACTTGGAGAGTGCGTGAGAAATGCCTGGAGCTTTTAATTCGCTAGGTCCTTGGGTTCTGTATGTTTAGATCTGTACCTTGTACTGTCTAGTTATTCTCTCTAAAAACCGCAATGGAGGTTGATTGGGCGCTAGATGCAGAGGCAGTTGCTGCTCTAGATGTCAATCAAAGAAGGGCAAGGTTTGCGGCAATCAAAGAGATCCGAAGGCGTTTGGAACGCCATGGATCTATGTTGGGAGCCAATGATGGTTCCAACAAGGACACCTTGAGAGAGTGGCTGGATGGGATCAGCAGGGCAAAAGCCTATTGTGCGGCCAATGACGACCTCACTTTAGAGCTTTTGGGGACGCTTGCTAGTGGGCCTCTAGCGAGGTGTGTGGCAGCGTTCCTGCAGATAGCAGAGAACAGAACCTGGGATCTGGCAAGGGCAGAGATTTTCCGACTCTTCATGAATGAAGAGGAGGAACAACAGCTCAGAGCACGCCTCACAGATCTTTATCAACTCCCGTACGAAGATGCTAAGCAGTATGGACGCAAGTTCCAGCTGGCGTCTCAAAGGGCATATAGCATTGATGATTTAAATCATGATATTGTCCAGGAGACGCTAGTAAGGAATTTTGTGGGAGGACTGAGGGACGAGCAGATACGTCATGACGTATTTGCCGCTCGTCCTCAGACTCTGGCTGAGGCTATCACTCAAGCCTCAGCTGCCGCTCACACCTTCGCATTGGCAGGCCAGCCTGCCAGAGGTGAGAGAAAGGACGAGCCAATGGAGATAGGGGCCGTCCTAAATCAACTAAAACCCGAAATTCCAAAACCCCCAGCAAATTGGGTACCTTTTTCTGAATTAGAGGCTAGAATAAATATGTTGACCAAAGTAATAGAAAAATGGGAGAACATAAAAACCCCTAACCCAACTGTGATCATGCCCCAACCGAGTACAGCCACCCAGTACCCTTTTCAACCACCCATGTTGCCTATGTATCCACCTTATTACAATCCATCCTACCCACCCCCTCCGGTTGCCAGTTCTCAAGCTGTTAATAACTCAGGGAAAGGGAAGGGAAAAGGTAAAGGGGACGCAGGTCCTGAAAAGAATAAACAGGGAGGAGGGAAGCGGTTTAGGGGCAAGGGTGTTTGCTATGAATGTGGGGAAGAGGGACATTTTGCGAGAGAATGCTCTCAAAGATATGCTCATGTACAAGCGGCGGTGGTAGCGGCCATGCAGATGGCTGCCGCCACCCCTAAGATCGGGAACCAGGGGGAATAGGCAGGCCGGACAGGAGATTTTGTATTTCTATCCCAGTGGCGGGGATGGGAATGCGGGCTCTCATTGATACCGGCGCGTCTAGAAGTTTGATGAGAGAGGATATGTGGAAGGCTTTCTGTAAAGCCTATCACCGTCCACTCATACTAACAAAGGGAGAGACCTTAAAATCCCTCTCTGGTCATGAACTTGTAACAGAGGGACAGGCGATTATTAACTTGGGAGGTAGCTCATTTCCAGTTTATGTTGTTAAAAAACTCCACCATGAAATGCTTTTAGGGGACGATGCGCTAGACATTCTAGACGCTCACATTGTATTCAAAAAGAGAAAAGTCATTTTAGAAGGGAAAAGCTATAAGAGTGGGTGGGTGGGTGACTCTGATTTAGAATTTGCCTCCATCCACACTGAAGCAGAAGCTTGGGAAGTAAAATACCCGGCTGTTTTTGGAGAAGGCAAAAAGGGTAATCTTGGAAAATTTAAAGATGTGACAATGCACATAGATACTGGAAATGCGCGCCCCATTAATCAACGGCCATATCGCTTGCCCCTGATTAAAAGAAAACTAGTTGATAAGGAATTAGATGAAATGCTGGAACTGGGAGTAATTGAGCCCAGCACTTCAGCATGGGGGAGCCCAATATTGTTGGTTCCTAAGAAAGATGGGAGTAATAGACCTTGTGTAGATTTTAGAAGACTCAATTCTGTTACTAAAAAGGACGCTCACCCTCTCCCAAATATTCAGGACATATTCGATAGCTTGGCAGGATCAACTGTCTTTTCCACCATTGACCTAAAAAGCGGGTACTGGCAGGTAGAAATGGACCCAGAGAGTATTGAAAAGACTGCATTTGTGTGTCACAGAGGCCTTTTTCACTTCAGGAGAATGCCTTTTGGTCTCAGTAATGCACCAGCTGTCTTTCAACGGGCCATGAATAAAATGTTTTCGGAATTTATTGGAAAATTTTGCATGACTTTTATAGACGATATTGTAATCTATTCCAAATCTGAAGAGGAGCACGACCACCATTTGGCTCTGGTGTTTGATAAATTAGAAGAGTTCGGAATTACAATCAAAAAGAGTAAATGTATTTTCAAGCAGGAAAAGGTAGATCTCCTCGGCTACCAGGTTTCCAAGGATGGGATTAACTCCCACCCAGATAAATGTAGTGCAATCAGGGATATGCTACCCCCAGAAGACGTGAGCGGAATTCGCTCCTTTCTAGGGATGACTGGGTATTACCGTCAATGTATTCCAGATTATGCTAAGGTAGCTTATCCGCTAGTAAAACTTACCAAAAAGTACGCTAGGTTTGAATGGTTGGAAGAACAACAAAATTCTTTTGAAATGCTGAAGGAGCTACTTACTTCAGACAGAGTAATGGCACATCCCCAGCTAAATAAGGCCTACCGCCTTTATACAGATGCCTGTGATTACGCAATAGGGGCCATATTGGTCCAGACTGATGGTCAGGGTCTGGAGAGACCTGTTCAATATATCTCTAAACAACTCTCCGGGCCACAGCTAAATTGGGCTACGATTGAGAAAGAGGCATATGCTATTGTTTATGCGCTAAACAAACTTAGGCCCTATCTTCAAGGTAGCGAGTTCAAAATTTATACGGATCACAAGCCATTAAAATCGCTATTTGTAGGTGAAGTCAAAAACACAAAAATTCAGAGGTGGGCGGTACTTATAGCAGAATATAGGGCTCCCATTGAGTATAGAAAAGGGGCCAACAACATTAGGGCGGATATGCTCTCTCGAATAAAAACCAAGGGAAAAGAGCCGACTCTCAGTCAATTTGAAGTCTGCGCTTTAGAAGAAATAGATGAAATTCCTTGGGAATTTGATAAACTCGAGAAAGAGCAAATAAGGTTAGAACAGAGGGAAATGGATGAGTTCCAACAAGGGGTGGAAGAGGAGGGAGACTATACCATAATTGATGGAATGCTCTTTACTCTGATTCCTCCCCCAGGTAAGCCAGCCTACCCCCGGTTGGTATTACCACCCTCAGCCAGGTATAGAGTAGTGAGGCGCGCCCACACTGAGGTAGGCCACTAGGGTATGCGAAAAACATTGGATAGAATTCAAGAGGCCTATAAATGGCCCACAATGCGAAGGGATACTTTCCGTGCTTTGACCAAATGCGCTAGGTGTGCAGTGAACCGAGTCGGGCAGGCGCGTGTACCTCCTACAGTTATGCCTCTGGCAAAATACCCTGGCCAGATACTAGGGATGGATCTGTGTGGTCCCTTCCCCGTTTCTGAACAAGGGAACAGGTATATAATAACTGTAATAGATCACGCTACTGGCTGGGTAGAGGTTAAACCCATACCCACCAAAGCAGCTAAGAATATAGCTGACTATTTGGTGAATGAATACGTCCCCAGGTATGGCCCTCCAGAGGTAGTCATCATCGACAGGGGGCTAGAATTCATGAACCAACAGGTAGAAGGGTATCTCAAATCAATAGGCACTGAAGTAAGGCACTCCACAAGTTTCCACCCTACCACAAACGGTAAAATAGAGAGATTCCACAAAACATTTAAAGGAATACTCAGAAAATTCATAAACGCCAGACCAGCAGAGTGGGAAAGCCATTTAGGCCCTACCCTCTGGGCACATAGAGTCTCCACCTCTTGTGTAACTGGTTTCACACCATATTTTCTAACTTTCGGCACCAAACCAAAATACCCTTTTTCTAAAATATTCCCTACTCCAGAGGGAACAGAGGATGCCATGCTAAGTGAGCGCCTACAGGCCTTGACAAGTGCGTTCAGAGAGGCCGCTGAGCGCACTGAGGCTAGTAGGGTGGCTAATTACGAAAGATTGAGAGCCAGAGCGAACGCAAAATATCTAAACATAGGGGATCACGTAGTGGTGTTATCGGGTACCAGCACTCCACTGGACCCGAAATGGGATCATGGTTACATGATAACTGGTATCAGGAGTACCGTTATAACTCTGAGAGGACCCCAAGGTGAACAAAAACGTATTAATAGAAATAGACTTAAGTTGGTATCAGGGGAAATAGAATGGGATGTACTGAGAACTAGGCAACCAAGGGCGGGTCAAGGTAAACGTAATAGGGCTCGGAGACAGGCCCAACAAGCTAATCGAGTCAGACCACCACCCCCACAAAGGCCCGAGCCTCAGGCAGAGCCTGACCCTGTATTCATACCCATACCTCACATGCCTCGTATAATTCAGGTAGAGCCACAGGAGGAAGACGCGCCCGCAAATCAACCAGAGGAAGAGCACATGCTAGTGGAGGACGAGGACCAAGTGCCACGCCCCCAATGACCACAACAAGTGCCACGCCCACCCCAGCAGCGACCGCCAAAGGAGAGAGTACTAGTACTGGCTACACCTAAGCCAGTCACAGTGCGCCCACTCCTACCACCCGCCGTTGCTGTGGAGATTGCCCCTCAGCGCACACCACCTCCAGGTCCAGTCACAAGATCAAGGGCTAAGAGAGGGAGAGTTGAGACTCCAACTACAAACCCTCTACCCAAAGCCCTGAGCACTACATCTGAAGGCACCGAGAAGAGGATTAAGGTTTTCCACTCTTTGGGATCTACAAAGAGAGAGAGGCCTGACTCCTCCCCCAACCCAGTCTCACCTTCTTCACCTGTGCAGAGGCCTAGGAAGCTGCCCTGCATACCACCACCATCACCACCACCATCGCCACCTCCACCACCATCACCCCCACCGTCACCCCCACCACAGCCCCAGCCATGGGAGTTCGATCCAGTGGCACCACCAGTGACGGATTTCTCTCCCACTTCACCCTAAAAACCCTCCTGATAATCGTCTTAACCACGATGGTTAGAGGCGGTCTGTTTGAGGAGGAAGGGGTGTTAGTGTATGAGGAAGGGGAGGTCAGAGCCCTGACCGCGACTTGGACGACTGTGATTGTACTGCACCCTCCCACACCCCCTCCTGTCCTTGTGGGAGACCAAGATGTTCTCCACTGGGAGGAGCACATGGAGTTCCTCCGGACAGAGATACCAGCACAGGCCCACCTCAAAAACAGGAAGAAGAGGGGCCTATTTAATTTTGTGGGTTCGTTGAGCCGTGCCCTGTTTGGCACAGCTATGGTTGGACAGGTCGAGGAATTGCAAGCTGCAGTTCAAGCGACCCACAATAGTGAGGAAATATTAGCCCATTGTCAGGAGGAGATGGTATCTGTGCTGAACCAAACTAGACTCTATATGAGAGAAAACCGTATGGACATTGCTGCGCTCCAAGCTGCAGCCAATAACATCTCCCGTCAGGTGGCTGATATCTTAACACATTTGAATGGTTTTAGTATAGAAATTCACCGAATCCACATGCGAAGGGAAGTGGATGTTCTATTGCAACAAGTAGGTAGAGCGGTAGAAAATTACTACCGTCAGAACGAATTGTTCTATCGCCAGCGAATTCAGCTGGAAAGGGGATTCTTAACTGACCAGATTTTACCACTGGCATATTTATCAGAAATTCTGTCTAAATTACAAGAAGGGAAGCATTATACCCCACAAGATAACCGCTGGTATTACAGGCACCTGAACGTCCAACTATTACTAGATGGCGAGCAGGAGTTGGTATATCAGATGGTAATTCCGGCTGTTTCAGGCACCCAATTTCTACATTATAGACTAAAATATTTCCCCGTCCCGTATGGTGCTGACCACCTCAGAAAGTTAATGGGAGAGGAAGAAGTGGCCCTAGACAGCGTGTCAAGTGCATCTTTCCTCCCACAGCACTGTATTGGGTTTAAACCACAAATTTGCTCAGCTGCAATTGAACATCTAACCCCAACTTGTGAGACCAATATCATCATGGGTAAAAGACCCGATCTTTGTAAGGCCCAGATTTTGAAGAGAGGTAATTTGACCAATCAAGTATTTAGAGAGGGAGAGTCCATTTCTTCTATAATTTTAACAGTATATCAACCCCTAGAAACCATCCTGAGGTGTCCTGGGCAGAAGCCAGTAATTAAAACGTATCGCCAGCATACTAGGGTAATATTAGAAGACGGTTGTCTCCTGGTTGGAAAGGATTGGCGTGTGAGTAGCATCAAACGCCATAAGTCCCATATAATTCTCCCCACCCCCACGATTATGCCCCTCCCCGGGTTTAATCTGACTTATGGAAATTTCTCCCTTTACCCCCAATTAACCCAACAATTGACCCTTTTACAGAGAGCTGAGATACCCTTACCGATTTTCCTAAGCCCATTTCCCCCACACCTATCCCTAGCCCCTGGTCTGAAAGTTCTATCTGGGGTATAGCCACTCTCATCCCCACCCTCCTGGGAGTCATGACCCTGGGAATCCTCTACCTCCGCCGCCGAAAGGGGCTTGCCCCCAGAGGCATGGTCAACCTCCAGTGTTGCCAAAGGAACCGTAGGCCCCGAGAGAACGCTCCCGAAGAACCCCCAACCCTCACCCTGGAAATCCTACCCCCCCAAGACGAAGATCGAGAGGATGGAGAATCTGACCCTGGCGCCAGGGCTGATTCCCGCCCCTTTGAACACCTCCCCGCCCACCCCTCTACCTCACCATATTACGCGGCCAATCTCGGACTGACCAGGATGAAGTAATAAGTTTCAGCTATTTTGTTTGGTTTTCTGGGTAGTACTTTAATCACTTTATGAACTTGTCTTTTCTTTGTACTCTTTTAATATTTTACTATTAATGCTGTTTTGCCCTCTTCTCGGGTGCGAGAGAGACCGCAGAGCAAAGAGTAATATACCTGGGTGAAATCCATTTCTCTCTCAGGAGAAAATGGTGGAATCCACGGACAAGGATCCAGCCCAAAGGTATTTTATTCAACTCTCGCTATGAGAAGTTGTTTTATGCAGACAGAATGGGGCGAGTAAGAGGAGCCTGAGAAGAAGCACCACAGGACCAGAGCTTCTTGTCTATCTCCAAACCATTCTGCTTTGAAGTGTATTTTTCATTGAGGAGTTTTATAAGCCAAACTGCAGGAGAAAACATGTGCTCTGTAGTTATTTTAGGGTTTTTAATAATGAAAATACGGTAGTGTTGACTACCCAACCGTTCTCGCTCTCAAAGGCCAAGAGGAGAGAGAGAGAGACGGGCGCCCCGTCGGCCAGCGACGAGGTCCAGCGGGGGTCTCGGCTGGTCAGGCGGGCAGAGGAGACGTCGGTGACGACCGCACTAGAGGAATTTGTGTAGTAGAACCCCCAGAGGGAGACAGACGTTTGTAGAAGTGTTCAGAAGCACACTTATATACACAAAGACTTCTCTTACCCATGTTGACTAAAAGACTTTTTAGTAATTGAATGAAGGCATCATACGATAATGAACCTTCCCCTAAGGAGACATCTCCAGAGACATTTTTTCTGACCGATTAAGGTCCCATTTTTACCTTTAACTCGTATTATATCTATCTTCTTATCCTACTGTTTTAACATGTATGTTTTTAGTAATGTTACTTGTATTGGTGGGGCGGACGGCTAGTATTTTGTTTGAAAAACTGTGTTTTCAATCAAAAGAAAAATATTGGACGAATGTAAAGAATTGCAATTCTTGCGAGCGGAAATTACCCATAGAGTGGCCGTCCCCCCCTCCCCCTCTCCCCCCCCCCCCCTCCCCTCCGCCTGGGCCTCGACCGCCACGCGGGACCTGGGTGGAGCGGGGGAGAGCGGGGCACTGGACATCTGTTGTTATGTGTCTACCTGTTTGATTGTCTTAGCAACCGAAATAGCATCGCCAATTGTTCTCCGGCGTGACTCTCATTAAGGGGTGGGGGGAAGGGACTGGGGGAGGGAGGGGACGCTACATGCTTGGGTCAGGGATAATGGGAGGGGAGGGGGGGTTGAGGGCAAGGGATCCTCCGCGCAGGCGCACAGCGCATGACCTTGGCGTGGGAGAGCGCTGGGGGTCATGATCATGTGGAGGAGGATCCCCCTCAGCCAATCATAAGGGTGGATCGCTGGGAGCGCACTTTGCTATACCCATTTGATGCTAATGAATAATTAACGTGTGACTATAAATAAAGAGGACAGAGTAAGCTTGGACACACCTTGCTGCCTGGCCGAAGACTACTACCATCCGACTTCTCTGACTTCATCATTTTACCTACCGAATCTCTGGGCAAATTGCCATTGCATTCTCACAATATGATAGATAGACTAGATATGTTTTTTATGATAGAGAGAAAGAGATATTACATATACATGTCATTGAGTGTATGTAGCCCTTGTGCCTCTCTAGTAAGAACTGGAATAGTTTGTGTCTGAAAATAGATGTGATCTATTACAGGAAAAGAATGACTCACAGGTCGCAAACAAGTATATTTTGTAAATGAAGTTCTCACGAGAATCTTTCCTCAGAATGTTTTCAGAGTGTTTAGTGCTGCTAGTAACATGAACTGCGACCTGCTCTGCAAAACGGGTCTTATTTAGGGGGTATATAAGACCGTTTTCGTAGAGCGGGTCACATGTATATCTCCCAAATTTTAAGACTGTGCAATTGCTATATCTATGAATTTCGGAGGTTATTCTAAGGAGTATATTTAACTACTTTACTAAAGTGATTGTCCACCAAGTAATATCGCCAACCTCTTTTTGTTCATGCATAACCCATGTTGCACGGATGCACTTAGGATGCGCAGCCCTTGCACGGCCATGGACTACATCCGGATTCAGGGAAAAGTGCAGCCAGTGTAAGCCAGCCTTGCACATCCGGCTGCACTTTGGCTGCACTTGGGCTTGGCTGCACTTTGGTTGCACTTTGGTTGCACATTCGGCTGCACTTTGGTTGCACATTTGGCTGCACATTTTAGTATGCCTAGGGCAGGTAGGGAATTGTGGGTGGGGCTCAGATTACTTGGGATCAACTTAAATATTTGCTAATTGTTATTATGAAAATTTGTTAGTATAAATTTACTCCTCTACCATTACCATGAAGTACTGTTTGCCAAATATGTTCAGTCAGGGTAGCAAACTGAAGGCAACCTTAGGTTGAACATCTACAGCCCAGATAGCTTTTAAAGGTACAACAGCATAGGTTGCATCCTTTTATTCATCATTTATCATCAGCACTGTCCCTGCATGTTCACAGACCTCTGTGTATGAATCATTTTGATGGTTGATGAGTTTAGACCCTCAAAGCTGAGTAGCCACAATCATATGTACAGTTATGTGGGTGTTTTGATCAGGTTGATTCCCAACATACATTATACATATACTTTGATGAGCGGGCCCGAAACCATGTCAGAAGCGGCCTCAGGACCACCCAGGGGAGGAGGGGGATGGTCAGTAGACCTGCCGACGAGAGAGACCTCGATCGCGGCCAGCCTGGCCGTGATCAGCGAGAGCACATTCTTGGAATCAACAGACTGCTCCGGGCCGGACCCACCAGTAGCAGTGTGCGATTTGTCTTCTAAATCTTGGATTTGCTTTTCCATGGTATCTCTGTCCCTGGCAGCTGTAGTGTAGGCCGTTTCCAACAGTTGGAGGTACTGAGGGTCGGCCTTGTCGACACCACGAAGAACGGACGACATATTACCCAAACAAGACTTTCCAAAAGGATAGAGATGTAAACGCTCGCAATTGGAGCAACGCTTGAGCATCAGGTAGGTTTACCTAATATTTAAGACGTATTGTGGATTATATCAAAAATCCATAGACATGACTCCCAAAGATTTTCGTTTGACCAGTGGACGTCTGGTCCAGTTGAATCTTGTACTGAGAGTGACGGTTTGGCCGCCAGTAGCTAAGCAACAGTCAACAACCATTCAGGTCTCACAACAGTCTCACTGCACGAAATTATATCTGTATTAGTATTGAATACACAATATAAACTCTAGAAGAATATCACTTATGATATTCATAAGTATTTGTTGGACAATATCAATAGTGTATAAATTCCACATTAGTGTATTAGCGGTACTTTTATTGTTAAAGAAATTATAAATGCAATGCAGTGACCTGTCACGCCACCTAGTGAAAAACAAGTGCCGCCAGCCACCTGGTGAGAACAAGTCGCACAATAGGGAGCCTATGACAAGAAGTACCATGTATTGAGAATGATTGGTTGTATTATATTCAAGCCTACCAGCGTCCAAGCTGCATGAATTATTTGTAGTTTCATAATGTTATATCAACAAACTGTCATTGAAAGTAATGGGACCGATTTCACCGCCGATTCACGGATATTTAAAATAATTTCCGACACTATTTTTTTTTTTACCGAAAGCTGTAACTTCTAAGCTATTGGGGGTACAATAACGTGTTATACATCAAATGAACGGTAATTTTCTTGTCTACAAATGATTTAATATGCACAAACCTGTGGGAATGATATTTTGGTCGGTATTCAAGAAAACGTGAAAATGTTATCTTTTTTTTTTTTAAATGATTTTATTTTTATTTTATTATTTAAGGCCAATAGAATATTTAAGTAATTCACATGAATAAACACACTGTCCACCATTAACGAATTGAGGCGTTGCCTTGCAAATAAGATTGAAATATTTGCCACAGGCTTCCCAAATCGTGTATATAGTCCACAGCCACGCAGGGGCAGATAAAAAAAAATCATACACATAGAAAGCCTATCGTAGTGCGGTCCCGCCGATCGCAGCGCCCCCCGTCATGCTGTGGTGATTATCACTACAACCAGTTAGCCAAAGCAGGGTGGGTGGGTGCGGGGGTGGGAGGTGGAGGGGGGGGGGGTGGGGGGACAGGGTATCCTTATTTATGTAGGCGTGTTTCGGCCCATGAAAATACTACTTGATTATTTATTTGTTTATTCATTTATCATTCATTGATATTAGGAAGGGCGAATTTCATCATTTTGATGCATAGTTTTCTTTCTGATGTATTTCTTTTCTGTGCCAGCTTCTGTAAAGAGAAAGGTAAATGATGCGGGAGAATTGGCTTGGTAGAATCAGTCATTTAAATGGAAGTATATCTATAAATGAGATGAGGTATAGTAATAGCTAATTGATCATATATACAAGTTTACCGATTCAAAACTTAGAATCTAATGGATTAATTATTCTACTTAATACCCTGAAAGTTACATAGACTTACATTGACTCAAACCACGGTTTTCTCCTAAGTGTGCCCTACTAGCATAGAGTAGCACTGCAGTGCTTTGAGATATAAAGCTCCTACATAAATAGAAACATATTATGTAATACATTCTCACCAGGCTGGGAATAGTCTGCGCTATGGTGAGTTTTAGGTGGGTCAGTCATCTGGAACATCTAGGTCATGGGTTTGTAAGAGGAAGCTAATTTAGCCCACATAACCTTCACATTTCACACAGGTTCATCAAGCCTGCCTACATGTTGATATCCCTATAGCTCCTTGTACTCAGAGAGCAGGTGCATATATATGGTTGTTTCTAATGAACTGGCCGCTTTCTGTGTTTAAGGGTATAACTTGGTCATTATAATAGATATAGACATACAATCCATGTCAGTTCATTTGTCAAAATTATGGCACTACAACTGCTGATATAACAACATGGAATGTGTTATAGCTTCCTAATATTGTTGCACTAAATTTTACACCTATTCACCTGGTACATTTTCGCCCATGGTCCTATAATTACTGTGGCTGGTGACAATTGAGTGTAATAGTCAATAACCCTAGGTGTGGTAATAGGCTGGCTCGTTGTTGTAATCCCCTCTATTTGGTCGCGCAAACACCTATTTTTCCAGACGTTTATAAGCCGTCATTATCTAGGCGAAATTACATCCACACCCACACATATATACTTGTACCCACATCTGCACACATCTGTGTACCTGATACTTACCCGACTATACTTAGTAATACTTCCATTGACTTTTGGTGTGTCCTCCCAAGACTGACTAACGATGTGTAGTTGTAGAAAGACAGAGGGTGAGAGGCGTTCAGGTAGTATGGGTAAGGCATTATACATGTATAAATAGAATATAGTTGTGGTGGCCATATGCAATGACAAGCAATGACAAGCATGTGCAGGTGGGGGTGCCGCATCGGTGGGTTTCTTAGCTCTCTGCCGCCACTGTCGCCCTTGAGCAAGCAAACGACAAGCTGTAGTACTGTCTATGATGCCCGGGCGTAGCAATCGTACTTATCGTACTTTTGTGCATCGTTTATTAACGTAAATCTATTAGAGTGCACTTGTGACTCATTTCTTGTGACAGATCACATTTACTAATGAATAACAATAATGTGATAAAAACGATTTTAGAAAAGTGAAAGGTCTAAAAATGATATACTGGATATAAATATTTATTATGATTCTTTATTCAATGTATACCAACTCGGTTTAAATAAGATTGTGTGTGCATGACCACTGAAAATAACATCCATATAATGATATAATGTATTTCTGCAGAATAACCTATTTCAATCAATCAAATGCGTTCCTTCAAAGTTCCTTCAAAGTTCCTTCAAAGTTGTGGTCTAGGCTATAAGCGGTGTGATGTGTGTCCAGCCTTTGTCTCCCATTCTGTCCCACATGCATTTCTGGACAGCATTCCACAACTTGACCTTCTGTGCAGCCCCATAAGTGTAGCGGACCATTGTTCATGCCCGCAGAGCCCATCGTCAAAAGCCACACAATTTTGTCCAATCGCTAGTGGTGTCAATAGACTTTCCCAGTTATTAGTTAGTCTTTCCCAGCATTCAGCAAAGCAGGTTAAATATAGTAAAATGTAATGGGCCATTCCCAGAAAAGTCTTGCATATTGTGTCTTTGCTCTTTATGGGTCTCCGAAGCTGAGGAAAATACAGTGATTGCTTTTCTATGATTAGATATTAATTCTACGAGTCATGAGCATTGTTTGGTGTATAGTTTGGTATAGCTGCGAAGGTCACATCAAGGTCATATTGGATGTGTGCATGGAGACTCTCCTATAAATAGTATGTTCATAGAATGATATTCAATATTTACAGCTGCAAAAAAATATTAAAAATAATAAAAGGATATTAAAGACCGTCATAATTATATCAATAGAATACAATCTTTTAACTTTAGAGTCCTTAATATTTGAGCCAGAGTGCTAGTTGTTTTAGGATTGTATAGAGGGGAATATCTATTCTCAGGAAAATTACCCCCTAAACCTCTCATCTTAATTCCATTTTTTCGATTTCCATCCCTTAAATGCAAGACTTTTTTGAGAATGGCCTAGTTTGTTTCTAGCCTACTTGCTAGGAAGTCTTGTACTTATAAGGAATTGGAAAGTCTCACGGGGCTTTTAGCTCACTGTTTGGTGTTGGTCAAAGGAGGGCGTACCTTTTGCAGGCGCCTCTATTCTTTGCTACAAAGTAATAAAGGTAAACGTTCAGTGATCTGTCCTGGTGGAACAGTTTCCTTTCGGTATTTAACGGTATAAGGAAAATAATTTCAGCATCTGCACATGTTCATACAATTTATACAGACTCATCTATGGAGGGTTTTGGTGCGACCTTTGATAGTGAATTTTGTTGGGTCACATGAGTTTGCTGGAGGGTATGGTTCGAGGTAAAGCTGAGTCTATCGCTATGAAAGGCCCTGATGATGAACCCAACGAGAAGATTGAATGGGAGAAGACTAGAGCAAGCAGGTACGATGTTACCTCCCCCAGTGCTTCTTTGAGTGTGTCACGTTTTAGTCTCGAATTGTTGAGATTTGGTCGTAGGTTGTGGAGGCACATATGTACGTCTACCCGTGGTCGTCACGCACTGGTGAACACTGAGCGTTTAGCCCAGTCCATGTTGGTGCTGACCGGGGGGTGGCCGTATATGTGAGGATCTCAACAATGCGAGACTAAAGCAATTAGACCCTTCCGTTGTAGGGGGGGCCGGGTGTATGCGTTCTTAGGGACAAACTTCGGCTCCGCCTCAGTTTGTCCCTAAGAACGCATACACCCGCCCCCCCTACAACGTCAGGTTCTAATCGCCCACCAGAGACCAGCCCAAAAGAAGGCCTATACTATAGGCTATATTTACTTTGGGGGAAGAAAATTGGTTATATTTCACCAGATATGAATGCCTAATATTGTTTTTATATTAAAAAATAAAGGATTGTCGCAAAAACGGCCCTTGAAAACCAGCCGGGAGTTTCCCGGCTACTAAACTATTTCTAGCCATTACCCTAAGAGTTGTCAGGCGTTTTGCCGTGCAAGCCCGGCCCCCGCACTCAGATACAAAAATGACACGCACGCTCGTTCCCATTTCCGCAGAGATAGGGGGTCTTTTAGGGAAAGTTCGCATGTCCTCGAAAACCTAAAAAAAGGGTCTTTTTTCAGGAGGAGTTCGCGGAAATGGAAAAAAGGGTGTTAATTCAGGGTGGGGATAACCTTTTCGGGAACTGGGATTGAGGCCTATAGGTCGAGATTTGGGATTTAAAAGGGTCTATGGGATTCGGGAAAGGGATTCAGGACCAGATTTAATTTTTCCAGGTATGGATTGTAAATGAAAAAAACGGGATTGCAAATTGAAAACCTGCGGGATTCGGGAAATGGGGCTTATAAAATATGGGAAACAGGATTCAAGAGGGGGTCTTCCCTACCCTGTTAATTCAGTTGGTGAAGTGGAAAGTTTGTTTGTGACATTAAAGCTTGGGAAAGTTATGATAGAGATAATCCTTCCTTCCCCTTCCCCATCTTGGTCATTTGATCTTTCCCCCCATAGGGGTTTATAAATCGCTCTTAACACAGGAAACTCGGAGCATCTATTACATGTTTATGCCTTTTGGAATGTCAGCGTTCTAATGAAAAGGGGGGTAATTTTAAAAATGTCAGCGTTTTTCAGAAAATAGGGGTGTTTTTTAGGGCTGAAAAGTCAGCGTTTTCATGGAAAAAAGGGTACTTTTTCAGCTCAAAATCCGCGGAAAAGGGTATGTTTTCTGATAGGTGGAACGAGCCTATGTCCTACTTAGTGTATCTGAGTGCGGGGGCCGGGCGTGCAAGGTCTGCATCCAGTCTTGCAGGAAGGCTACAAGATGGCTGTAGACATTTAGATTTTCGCAGAAGAATCTATATTTCGTTAGCTTTTTAATGTAATCATCCCAGAGTTCTACCTTGAATATGACAGCCAAATTCCGTAGTTATTTTTTCTCCTGAACATGGGTATTTCCCTATGGCCTGGTCTGCTGCTATGACGTCATGCTGTAGTGGTCACGTGATCGGATCTGATTGGCTGAGAGCAGGTATTCTTGCTCTTTCAACTACTATGGCACTCTGTTAGTCTGTATGAAACACTCTGCCGCATTTCACGAGCCACAAGCCACTCATTAGCTTTCCAAAGGAGGCTTACTGTAGCCTACCATGGCCGTCTTTCACCCTGGCCAAACGTAACCAGTCGCACAGCTACAGGTGTGTTACTGTAGCTGTCCATGGACGCTATATGTAGCCGCCTATGGACGCTACATGTAGCCGCCCATGGATGCTACATGTAGCCGTCCTTGGACGTCGTCCGTAGCCGTCCATGGATGCTTTACATTGGTCTTCTTTTGAACGCTCATTTATAGCTAGCCATATTTAGTTGGGGACAAAATATTTTGTCTTCCTTTGCCTCTTATGTCCATTTAAGATATGTTATAAATTCTAGTGACATGTAATCAATATAATGAAAACAGCAGGCAATTCAGAAATAATGTTTTGTATTCCTCTTTATTGCATTTGATATCAATACACAATAGACGCAATACATATAAACCCTTTATAAACAAAGAACAAATCACAGGCGTTTATATGAATGTAACAAATATAATACAATAATAAAAAAAACAACAGTAGCCTTATGCCTACCATAAGTTTATGATTGTCTGTCATAGAAAAAACCGAAGTGTTTTGGTGATAAATATGTTCATTGTTTACAGACATTTAACACCTCTATTTAGCAATTTAATTTATCTTAGTCTATCATAAAAATGAAATGAAAATAAAAATGATTCTAAGGTCAAGTTTCATCAATGCCTATATTGGGACGCCTGTGTATTGCTTGGCCTCCTGGCATTGGCTGTCTCTCTGCACTTGGTAATACCTCTTGGCCCCTGCAATATAATGATATAAATATATGATTATAACACATTAGTAGTATATGGAATCGCATTTGCCGCTACCCTTGGACGAAAAGGTGCGTTTTCGTGTGAGAAAGCACGCGATTTAGTGTGTGCGCATTCCGCTAGGTGGCGGTCGCGGCGGTCAGCGATGCGTTCAATGCTAGCGCTCGCCACTAGGTGGGGGGCTAGTCGGATTGCGTTCAGCGATGCGTTCAATGCCAGCGCTACTCACTAGGTGTCGCCACCGCTTGGTCGTTTCAGCAGAGATTTGCGCGGTTTCCGCTAGTTTACTGATTAAAATGCGTTTGCATGAATATGCACTGATGCGTTTAATACAAGAACTATACGCATGGAATATTCTGCTAAAGAGAGGAAGTTTTTACCACGTGTTTACCATGTATACCAACCCTCACACGCTAGCTTATTAAACAGTTGTCATTAGAGCAAGACAGAGGATCAAACGATTTGTATTATACATATATGCTTGTTAAAAGTAAGGAAACAATACATATTAAATATGGACAACCCTGGGAATAAAGACCATGTTGAAGAAAAAATGGATCTAAAGAAAAAAAACCAACAATTAAAGGACACAATTGTCTTTATAATTCAACATTTTTCATCCCAGTCTAAACATAATTTGAATAGTCGAATTGAACAGGAGTTTTCCGCCTTAAAGCGAAAACTTGCAGAATTAAAGGAGACCAACGAAATATTAAGAATGCAGCTTAACCAATTTCAATCAAATCAAATGAAATTTTTAGCTGATCGTAGGGAAGAGGCTTTGGCAAAACATCGTGCAGAATATGATAGAGGACGACAAGATAACTTTACCACTTATGAAGATACTGAGGATGAAGATTTGGATGAGATAGATGCAATTGAATGTAAAATGTCTCACCAAATTACAGAGGATAGACGTGAAAACGAGAAAAAAGTCATAGATTTTTTAGCATGTCCAAAATGTGACAAGCATTTTCATTTTACAGACCCGTCCTCTTTTCTTCTCCATTGTGACTTATGCTAGAATTCTGCATGCTAGACACTAGAGTGACTTTTTATTATACTCTCACTACAAAAACTATTCGCATCGTCAATCTCACCTTTTCTTACTAATTTCCACAAGGGCACAATGAGGATACACGACACTTTTATGCAAATGAATGAAAGAAAATATGGTATAAAAATCATCTAGCTTTTCTCTTTTCACCATTCACTTGTTTTCATAGAATTAGTGAACTCTTGGATTTACCTAACTTTTTTCCTTTCTCAAAAGCTTCTCTGGATTTATTTTACACAATGGCTAACGCAAGTTTAAACAGAACACGACATATATGGGAGCTAGGACAGAAGCTTCATTACATTCGGGATAACTATTCTTCCTTGGTTTTATACCACCATGCGGACAAAGACCAGTTTTTCATTGCACACATATTTGAGGCAGGTTTTATTCATGAAATTCAATCTTGTGTTTCCTTTTCTCACCCTCAATGGTGTAGATTGGGAGACTCCGTGCTGAAATTATGCAATGGAGTTATCGATGAAACAAAAGGTGTTATTTCTAAATTTAAATGCAGAATACATTTAGGGAACCATTTGTATATCAGCTCACATCATAATTGGTCCAAGGAAGAAAAGATAGAAATTAGACAATTTCAAAAATGTCACGAAGGAGCTCACATTTCTTTTTTACCTAATACAAACAGCGATATCAGTGATTTTTACAAGGATATCTCGCAAACGAAAGATAGAGTCTATCTTTCGTTGAAAGATTTGGATCGCCTTAGAACAATTTTTTCATATTACACATCCTTACTTGTAAGACCTTTTATTAAACCTTGTCATGAGAAGTTAGGAGGATGCTCCGGTTGTGGAAACTGTTGTTTTAGAAAGCACAAAACCGGTGCAGAAATTGATTCTTTCACTGTTTTGGAAGGTAGATTCCCTCATGAAGAATCACATTTGTCTTTATCAGACTCAGTATATAAAGGACCAACTACCTCAAACTATCACCATGTACTAGACATTCATAATTCGTTTAATGACTAAAAATATAGACAGACGCTCTTCCCCCTCTGCTTCTGCTGCTGCTGCTGCTTAGTCAAGTGAATAGAAATTTTATCCTTTACCCTCCACACTTTAGTTACTGCTTAGCCAAGTGAATAGAAATTTTGAGAAAGGATATGTAAATTAGTCTTGGGTATAAATGTCACTTTTCCAACTTCTGCTGCACTACGTCCTCTCTGCAATAACAGATCAACATCTCAACTTCTGTTCGTCGCCAGTTTACTACTTTGAAAATGAATTCACATACATCTTCATCCAAGGTGAGTTTTTTTATATTTTTCCCCTTCTCTAGTTTGCTTTATTGTGTTTATTACGATTGTCTTTTATCATTATTAGTATTATTTGAAACTACTCAGACTCTGATTCACAAGCTCCATTTTTTAAAAAATTATTTTAAATTGATACTGTAGTTAAATTTTATTTACGCTTTATTTTAAAGAAGGATAAGGGGGAATACATACTTTTATTTATTTAAAACATTATTTTAAACTTAAGATAAGATTATACCTAATTGATTGCTTTTATTTTTCAGCAACTTTCTTCCTCTCCTTCGCGTTCACCTCCCCTTACCCGAGGGCGTGCTAGTCGAATCACATCCGAGGACACCGTGATGGACCTTTCTGGAATAGATTGGGAGGAATCTTTGGAGGAAAACCAAGATTCTGACAGGACCGAATCAGCCCCGCCAAGCCCAGGTTCCGAGTCGCCTGACATCGGATCAGAGGTGGACTTAGAGTCTGGGAAAAGAGCTGATCCTAGACTTTCAGATCATTGTTACAGCAAAAAGGCGACTCCTCCTACAAAAACCACTTCCAACCCTTCTTCTCCTCCTCCTCTTCCACCTAAGAAAAGAAGGGGGAATGAGACTTTCCCCTTTGAAACCATGCCTGCTCCTGGAGGCCACTCATTTCCACACACACCTCATATGTCGGACTTACATTCTTTAGCCCTTCCTATTGGAAACCTACTTCAATACCCTCCCCTCTCAGCGAGAGACAGGGTAAGAAGGCGACTGGTGGAAGAATTTTCTGAAAAAAAAGACACAAATACCACTTCTCTTTCACAAAACTCAACTGTGACTTCTAGACAACCAGCAATTCCTTTACCTGCTTCATCTTCCCCTCCTGCATTTAAAGTGTTGGAGGAATACACTTTTGGATCCGGATTAGTGCTCCAACATTTTTCATTAAATAATGAAAAATCGTTCAAGCTAGTGAGGAAGGGAAAAGATGGAGTGCAGGCAAGAGGGATTAAACTTTCATATAGGAGGCTTTTTAAACTATCGAAATACCTGCCGGAATATGTGAATGAAGTTGTGGGAAATAAGTCTCAGGCTACTTCTTTAGGCGGTGGAGTTTTTCTTTCGGTAGAAAATGGTTGGCCTGGAGCTGACATTCGCTATTGGTACGAGGCAGAGGGAGAATTAAGACCCTCTCGCTATGGCGAACGAATTAGCGAGGGAGAAATTGCTTCACTTTTAAATATTTTAAAAGCCGTTATTGCGAAAGATGGCCACATTTTTCACCATGGGATTCTTGTTTGTTCCCACTCTTTAAAAGAAAAGTGTGGTGAATGCTTTCCATGCAATGGGGTAAAGCATAAACACCAATCATGCTAAATGAACAATTGTGAGCAGTGAGACGATTTAGAACTTTGAACACCGAATTTTTACCTAAGCAACTTATTTTTACTTTTTGTCATATTATTGATGCCTTTTTCCAACTGACTTTATCTGATTTTCCATTTTTATATCTATATATGTATATATATATAAATACCGGTGGTTTTTTTTACCGTTCGTTCCACGCTTGAATGTACATACCATGCTTTACATGCCTTCCTTTGACAAACGGGACGGATCAAAGGAATATATATTTAATCCACTATTTGTAGTCTTGTTTTAAATAATACGGGTGTGAATTAAAGAAAAAATAAAAGTTTGAGTTTAAAACAAAAATTGTTATGCCTTTGTTGAATATTGATGTCTTGCAAACGCAGCGAATTAGGAATTAAGATAACAAATTATGTTTTGAAATGAATATTTCTCCTTTATTCATAATTTGATATGCATAAGTGAACAAATGATAATGGGAAACGTGAATATAAGTTATACATTAGTCGTTAAATATCAAATCGCTTGTGTGAAACACGATTACAATCTACACAACCAAAGTTTAACTACGACATACAAGTAGATCACAGTTCTAACTTCTTGTGAAAAAGCATGGAAGCTAACTTTACACTCCTCTTGTTCCTACTCCCGTTTGGTCTTCCAAGTTTGTTTTTACTTCCCTTTGGTCTACCAACCTTTCGTTTTACATCACAATCAGAGTTTTGTTTTCTTTTTCTTAGCTTTTTATCCTTTTGTAAATTAATACTTTCACTTTCTTTCATCTCATCCGTATGTTGCACACTTGTAAGGGGGGAAACAATTGTGGAAGTCTCCATATTATGATCCAAATTTTCACTCGGTGGCAGTGATAAAAAGTCTAGTAAAGCAGTGTCCTCACTTTCGTGATGTTGAATGGTCTTTATAATTTTTTCCAACTCATCTTGAATATCTGAGTCGGGGAATAGGGGAGAAGGAGGGGGTGCTTGAGGTGAAATTTCGCTTCCAGATAATACAGAAAAGTCCACTTTTGCTTGCGTTTTATAATCCCAACTTTCTCTAGTCCCTGATTCAACAGATTCGGATTTATTTTCTTCGTCAGTTACCAAATTTCTACCCCCTTCCATAGTTGAGGAGGGGATAGATTTGAGCTCTTCTGCAACCACTTTTTGAATACTAATTCGTGCTTCTTGAATGGCAGATTCCAAAGTCTGAAGAATGGAGCAGATCGATTCCAACATTTTCTTAGTTTTCCTGTGCATAAAGATATCGCTAAGTGAGTTGTGTTTTTCTTCCCACACTTAAGAACGCTACTCTTAAAATGATGGCTATTTTTTTTCCCACCCTCCTCTCAACTATTTATTTCCCTTTTCCCTTGTTTTTGATTGGCCAAAACTAAATTACTGTATTTTACAGCTCAAACTTCGCATAACAAGACAATAATGACCTGTACTTAAAGTATGTTTAAAGGTATGGGGAAAGGTAATGTAAGCGCATGTTATACTGCTTTTACCAAGAAATGAAAAATAATTTTAACACGGGGAAATAAAATTGTAGAACTTGTTCGTGTCACGTTTCCCCACCCCCCTACCCCACCCCACTAAACCACACCCCTCCCCTCCCTGAAGCAGACACATGCATACCCACATACACACTATTTGCACTTGCCGATTGCAAAACCGCAAACTGACCGCACTTTTGTCTGGTCGCTGAGGAGCGCGGCGTGGAAGACCCGTTACATGAGTCACTAAGTGCAAACGACTATTTACTTATTTTCCCAAGTTTCAAAATCAAAAGCGAAATAAAGAAAGAAATATATTAAAAACTATTTCCTCATTCCCTAATTTAAAATATTTAAGTTAAGTTTATTAATTAAGTTCTTATTAAAGAATGGGGAAAAAAGTCTACCCGTATCCCAGCCTAGTCCTTTCCACGTGTTTAATCTTTTTTCCTATACTCTAGTTTTGGTAAAGAAATTTTTAGTAATGAATAATTATTATTTAAAAAACACCAATTCCCTCTTCCCTACCCACATTTCTATCTATAAATTAAAAAAAACTGACGTAAAAGAACTTTTTTCTCAGTCGCTTTACTTCACAGATGGACCCTCTCACACTGGAGAGAGGGTCAAGATCGGTAAGACTACTTTATCAAAGAAAGTTCATACACTGGAGAAGTGGTCAACATGGCGACGGTTGCATGGTTTTGCCTTGCTTTAACAATCGCTCTCCATCCTGGCTTAATTTTTGCCCTTTTGGAATATGATTGTGGGGAAGATGTGGGAGAATGCATCTGTACATCAGAATCGGTAATTTGTCAAAAAATTGACTATCCGTTTACATTGTATGCTGAGACGACCACCATGCGCAAAATAACGTTCCAGAACTGTTGGATATCAAGATGGGTGCCGAGCTTCTTTTCTAAGTTTCCAAAACTAATGCTTGTAGATTTGAGAAATTTGCTGTCAGAGTTTGATTGTGGATCACTTCCAAAGGAACCTAAGTATTTAATCCTATCCGACTGTATCAATGAAAAAAAGGCGACGACAACTTACATCCCCATCCCCATCCCTTTACCACTTCCAAGACGACCAGGTGAGATCTAATACGGTGACTTTTTGCATGGTATTATTTATTATAAAAAAGAATTACACTGCATTGACTAAGGAAAACAAACTTTTATTTAATTTTGCAAGCGAGATACACTAGTTGTAATGCTTTGTATAAAATAAAGGATGTGCAGATGTATGCATAATTAGTTTTTTTTTATTTTTCCCTAGCCCAAAACCAGGGAGATGAAGGAGGTGATGACGGAGACGACGGACCTGAAGGTGGTCAGGGAATGGGTCATGACGCGATTGACGAAGATGAATTAATGGATTCAGATTCTGAGGAAGAGGAGGGAGGTGGATCAGAGGAGAGTTTAGAAATAGGGGAAAATCATGAAGGAGACGACGACGACGATGACACCAATGATGATAACACCACTGGTAACTAGCTGGTTATGTTACTATGTATATAAATATTTTTCTATCCTAATGTTTACCCTGGAGTAAGATATTTCTTTTGCTTAAATAAAAATATGTAGACCTAGCAGGGATAGTGTTTCATAATCTCTATCCCCATGCTCCCTACCCCGTTGTTCAAATTCGCTTATCAGCAAATATTGTGTTTGATGAATATTGTGTTTTCTTTTGTCTACTTCAGATTCAACTTTTTCTCAATCTAATGATGGGGACTTGTTTGATTTTGAAGAAACTTCGGACTCTGTGGATAGCGATTATTTACCCGAGTTAAATTATCCAGAAATGAACATTTCTTCAAGTGGAGACGAAGTCCGATACAGCACTGGACTAGATTCCCCCACTATAGTGTCTGTATTTGTTTTTTGGGGGCTTTTGACAGGAGGGTTGTTAATTAGCGTTATTTTGCTGTGTAAATTTGGGAAGGTAAGATTTGATTTGAAAGGGGGGTGGGATTTATCCTATACTAATATATCTACGTACATATATTCACACACATATATATATATAGATAGATTTAGAGAGGAAATGTATCACCATCTGATGTTCTATCAAATAGGGTTTGTCCTTGCATTATCCTAAATTAAAATCATATTTTAACGTTTCAGTGCCCCTGTTCTTTCTGCAACGGATGTGGAAACAAAAGACTTCTCCCCAGCGTGTCAAACGATTCTTCCGTGTGTCACTACGAGTTACAAGGTCAGGGAAAAGGTAAGAAAGAAACAAAATGCACTCAATACTTTAATACAGTTTTCATAGTTTATTATTATTTACTCACTAACAAAGATAGATACAATATTACTTTTTGCTACATTTCAATATTACAACAACATTTTCCTGACTTTTTCTTGGGAAGTGGTGAACAAAATAAAATTGTGGTGATATTATTTTTAGACAAGACAAAGGATAAATCGGCAGCAGCAGTTTTGCAGACCACTTCAACAACAACCAAGTGAGTATATTAAGTTAAGCTAGGTGATTTTGACATTTCGCACTCCATCAATTTCCATTTGAGCCCGAGACTTGCAATACACAATTGCTGTCACCGCAGTGGTTAGAGCATTATGAAAACGGGCACAAATTTGAGTCTGCCCCTTTTTAATGAGTGGGGCAATTTTTGATTCCTGTTGTGAAATGTCAAACTTGAATACAGTTTGACCATCCTTGTACGATTTATAATTTGTATAACATTCCCCACTATCTTTATTTTTAATAGACAAGTATGCTTGAACATAATTGTCCTCTTCAAAATCACACTTTATCGGTGGGCCTGGTACACTTTGTCCGTTGACAAAAAATCCAAGTTCTTGCAAAAAAAAGTGTGAAAATTTAAACGGATTTCTATTTGATGTTCCTGTTACCCGCTCTGTTTCCTGAAAGCAGATGCAAACGGATTCTGGAATTGAATCTAGTAATATATTATTTTCAACCCACTCAGTCGAGCCTTGAGGAATTGTGAATCTTCTAACATCTTCTCGAATAAAGGGGTATATAGCAGGGTTTTTTTGTAGAACTTCATTGTGAGCTAACATGACGTCAGGATTTATCTGCAAGTGACAAGCTTTGTAAATTGCATCCTTAATCTTCACTCGATAGCTTTTAGCCGCATCACCACTCAGCAACCTAAATTCTTCCGATGCTTGATGTAATACAATTTTGACTGAAACACCATTTAAAAGGGGTTTTGGTTGGTTACATATCCCTAGTCTAAGCACGCCTTCAAATTCAGCATCTTTCCCATTCTTTGTAAACTTGGCTCGTGATTTAAAACCAACATTTGCTACTCCTTGAATGTCAAAAGTATCATAATTACCACTATCCCAGTAAAAACCTTCAGAAATTAGACTTGTCTCCCTTTCTTGGTTAGTACAATCTAAAAATGAATCCAAAATAGCTTTCTGTGCATAACAAATTCCTATTCCTGACGTTGTGGGTTGGTGGTTTACCAAAACCTCTACCTGACGAAACAAGGTGGAAAGGGGGAGGTTTGGTAAGCAGACTTTTCCATCCTCTTGCGTGATTGGGGCATCGGTTGCTACATCTTCGATGACAAGTTTTAAATATAGTTTCCCGTCCTTTAATGATAAGTAGTCACCAGAGTTTCCACTAATAAAAAATTGAATAGGAGCTCCATTTGTTATTGCAGTTTGAGGTCTATAATGTCTTATTTCCCTACTTCTAATTGCAGAGTTGACATTAACGGGGGAAAATAAATCCAATTCATCTGTATGAGCCTCTGAATAGTTTTCTCGCATATACTCCATTATTTCTTATTTTTTTTCCCCTTCTTAGTCTCTGGTTTAGTTTTAGGTTTGTTCTTCTTTCGTTTCTTCGCTGCTGCTTCAGTCTTCACTCTTTCGTCACCTTTCCGCGAATGAGGCGAAGTTAGTGAATCAAGAAAGTTTAAGGCTTCCGTTCTCTTCCTTTTTCGAGTTGTTTCTTTAGATGCGGGGTGGAGAATATTATCCAACTTTTCTGCCCCCTCCTCCTCCGCAATTTGTTTTTTAACCAGTGATTTATTTTTCTCTGTCTCCTGTGCTAGCTGTGATACTAAGCGAATATTTGGACAAGGTTTATTTCCTGTTTTTTCTCTGTGATTATTTAAAGAAAAAACTCCCTGCCTTCCTATCCCTTCTTTTCCACTTAATAGTGATTCATAGTGTTTTCTCCACTTTTCTTTTGAAGCAGAATAAGGGATTAGAGCCATGGTTGACTAAAATATTTAACTCCTTGGTCGAAGGTGAAGTGTGCACTTTGTTTTACGGGCGTTGAATAAAGGTCTGGCAGCTGTATCAGTCTGTTTTATACGCAATCTTAGAGATTGGAGCACATTTCCAGAGACTGGTATATAGTATGGGATATAATTTAAATCCGGGCAAGAATGAAAATATCTCAATACTGGAAGGTTTTGTCCATGCACATAACTTGGTTGGACCGAGTCGCACAACACAATAATATCCCTACTTTTCCTTACCACGTTTTGAAATATTTTTTCCCTCCCTTTCTTAATCACATCTTCCCTTTCAGGAGGAGCTGCCCAGCCCTTTTTTTCTAAATCTTCTTTTTCCACCTCCACTGGGTAGAAATTTGTTGTTGTTGTGTGAACGTCAGAATGATCATTGGTGAACACATTCTCAAGCATAAAAATATTAGCATTTTTATCTTCGAACGAAAGATTAAGCAAGGCACACTCCCACGCTCCTTCCAAGAACATTGTCTTTTCCAAACATATTGTAAAGTCAAAGGCGGAATTTGTTGGGGATAATTGCAAATTATCCGTTGAAGATGCGAAGATATACATTTTTTCTTCCTACTCAAACAAAATATTTTCTAGAAGTGATAGGGGTTCGTTTTTTTCATGTGTTTATATAGAGTCTAGCAGATTATCTTTTCCTTTTTCTCCCCCTTTTCTTTCCCAAATTTTTGACGTATGATTTTAAAGTCCAACTGTTTTGATTTTTTGAATATCCCATCCATTTCACCAGCACCTCCTTTTGTCCTCGTGCATTTGTCCTCTCTCGTATAATCTGCTCAACTTCGAAATAGGGATCATCATCAACAAGCACCCTCTGTAACTGTTGTTCATAAAAAATTCCACTAATGGGTTCATTTTCCCAAGATTTAATATTATAAACGGGAATGTGTTGATACACTTTTCTATCCATTATTATAAATATTTCTCGTGAAAAACTTTCATCATATTCCCTATCAAAGGGAGAGCTGTTATAGCTTATTCTCACTTTGTCGTTTATAGAATACTTAAATGCCGTCTTAGACCATGCATAGGGTAGTTCATTTTTAATATACTGTTTATTCCATAATATATAACGCTTTGTTACCCTTGCCTTTTCTGGACTCATACCAATTGAACGATGAAAAGAATTATTTTGAGAGAGGGTAATTTCTTGCAGAGATCGGATCCATTCAAATGTGCTTTCCTTTTTCATATGTCTTTGAAGTTTCATGCGAAACGTTTTAATAGCTCTTTCTGCATAATTAGCTTTTTTCTCTGTCCTGGTTGTAAAATGAGAAATGTTGAATTTTTCATAAACTCGCTTCGCATCCTTATTAACAAATTCAGTTCCCATATCTGTCCTTAAAGCTCTCGGTTTTACTTCTGTAAATATGGATTCCATAGCTTCAGACACTTTATTTCCTTGCAATGTTTTCACTGCTCTTGTCCAAATTTTATGACTAAAAATATCTGTAGCAAGAACAATGAATGAAAAACCCTTATTCTGCTTTTTGAAATATGCTAAATTAATGCAATCTGCATCCCACTGTTGGTCAAAGTCTGACACAACCACTCTTGGTCTTTTAAAGGATTTTATTTTCGGGGTAAATAATGTGTAAGCATCCTGTGCAAGTAGCCAGTCCTTTACTTCTTCCCTAGTTAAACGATGATCTGCCTTTTTTTTCACTTCACGGTACAAACTTTCTAGCCCTCCTAATAATGGTACCTTATCCGCAGATCCAAAATATATATTTGAAAGGTATGAGTTCTTAGCTTTAGAAGAAATTTCCCCTTTTTTATTAACAACACTAGCCTTTCCCTTTCTCATTATTTTTTTCTCTCTCTTTTTCACGATATCGGTTTCCATAGCTGTTTCCATGAATTTTTCTTCCCCTTAGTAGGGGGGCGTTTTTTTACCGTCTTGCTTCCCCTTGAAGTAGTTGCTTGCTTTACATGTTTATTTTCCCCGCTTGAAAAAGGGTCTGGTTCAAGTTTTCTTCTTTTTTTTACAGGTATTCCGGGAGGGGGAGGGGGAGGGAGTGGTTCCTGATCCGATTTTAAAGACGAAGGCGGGGGTTTAATATCCTGATTTCCTATTTCAGTCTTGTCGGGAGGGGGATCAAGAGCGAGTGAAGTTGAAGAGTGCGAATCTGGTGAGATATAGCTTTCCTTGGATTTTTCTTGATTCATCATTTTGTCATACTTTTCCCAGGGGATAAGAACCATTTTCTTTGAATACTTCATAATAGCTCCAAAATTTTATCCTTAACCAGCATAAGACAGTAGTAGAATGAAGGAAAATGCTTTTGAATAATAGATAAAAGTTTTTTCTTACACTGTCGCACTTTACCTATTTTTTCAATAAGGGTTTTATGACATGCTATTTTTCGTCGGATATAGGATGCTAAGGGAAGTAAAAGTAGGTTTGAAGCTATTTCACAAAGAGCCTTGATTTGAGAAGGGGTGGCAGTGAATACAAGTCCTTTCGCCTGAGTCCTACTTCCAGTGGAAAGTAGAAGTTTTAAATAATCCTTTTCCTTTGCCAATGTTGTAGACATTATAAACGTATTTTGAAATATTATTATTTACCGACTTCCCAATCCCCTCGCTAGATCAAGTGCGCATTGATCCTTCCTCACTTCTATAGTCGATGCAAATGATGAAGGGGTAGGGAAGTCACAGGGTTTTATTATATTTTTAACGGGGTATACACCACTACAGCTTCCTCTGTTATGTTTGTTTTTATTCGCATATCTGGGTTGTGCACATTTTGGTGTGGACTTAGATCTAGTAAAATATGGCCGTATTTTTTTTGTAGCACAGCTTCATCATAAGCTTCGATTAAACGCTTTCCTAATCCTGTTTGATAGGCTAATACATTAATTTGCTTAATATCTCGTTGGTTTTTTGTAAGTATAAAATAATGGGTGTTAATGCTGATCGATCTCGACTTTTTCCCTTGCTCAAATAGGTTTTGCATGACGTATATGACCGTGCAATTCAAATGATGGGACATTCTAGTAAATAGTCGCTCAGAATCTGCGTTGTTCACCATTTCATTCATTAAGTCGTCTAAAACAATGATCACATGTTCCTTTTCTGAAGCAAATTCCTTTACGTCCTCTTCTGTGGGCAATCCCTCTACAAACGTAATATAGTCAAGACTTGAATCTTCAAATCTTTCCTGCCAAATACCATAGCAATACATAACCTTTCGCGTCTGTTTTGAAAACAGCTTATTTCTTTTTTCTAATAATTTAAATAGGATCGTAGACTTTCCAGACCCACTCACACCTGCGATTCCAATAGAACCAGGGGCAGTGAACATATATTCTCCATCTACCTCCATAATGCGACCGAAACAGAGAAGAATACAGAACAAAATGAAGTTTATTTATGACTGAAGTTGGTTTTTATTATTATTAACAAGAATACAATACGTAAATACAAGTAATGACACGAGACTAGTAATACATACATATAAAAGCGTAAAAAATACTATCACTTACAGTTTTTCTAAAGTATCCCTCCCCTAATAATCTCTCTTTTATTTTAAGAAAGTAAGACACTATGAAAAATACTAAAAGGTGGGCCAGTGTCAAGTTACTAGTCTCATGATGAACGTACTGGGTGCCCCTCTGGTGAGAGAGGGAGCACTGATTGTCAGGCTCCGTCAATCGAGCAATTTGGCTCCACACCTAAGTGTATATTGACTAAGCCCCGGAGACTAGTGTGGCTGGCCCGGCTAAGTTTTGTTAAAACTTCTACTGTATCCAACACCATGAGCTGATGCAATGTCCCTGCTCCAGTAACCTGGTTTCTAGAACCCCAGCGTCCCATCAGCGTCTTGCTCACTAAATAAGTTGACCCCCTTACACAACAGCCTTGCTTCCGGTATTCATAGCTTCGCTCGCTTGCCGGCAAAGGATTAAGAAACAAAACAATCCGATTATCTTTTAACCCCTACCAAGAAAATCTAAAACATAGACAAGTGTCATATCAAAATTGGTAGGGATAGAGAAATAGATGTTTTATAAATTTCCTACATTAATGAACGCAGTTCTCTATAGCAAAAATGCGTCCATATACTAAGTGCTAGGATGCAGCTAAGCAGTAAATTCCCCACCCTTTTACCAACATCTGAACACCTAGTATTTAGTTGGTGTAGTCATAGCAACTGAGGGTTTGTTTTTTTTTTCCCGCACTCTACTAACAGCAGTCAGTCTGTGTAAAGCTTCGGTGGTATTCACATGTTCATTCTCAGAAAAACAGCATGTGTAATGTTATATCTTGTCTCTTATCCTTTCCCATATTTTCCCACATGTATTCATTCCGGGAAGAAGGTGAGGTTTTATACAACCACTAATACTGGAGTCGAGACCAGTTGTCCAAAACGAACAATTACTGTTTCCAGGGTGAAGTATTTTTTTCCTTTTTAGTGTTGCAAGGAAAATTTTAATTTCCTCCCCTAATTTAGCCATTTTAAGCTCAAGTATCGACTCCATCACAGACTCTCTCTCTCTCACCCAATTATGATTTATCGCACATATGGTTTTTTTCGACTTTATCCCAAGACCTCTACCAAACAAAGACACCACCTTGTGCACCATATCTAGTTGTTTGTGAAACAAAACCTTTTCGTATTGAAACAAGTGCTCTGCAGATTTAAATGTAATGTTATTTTTTTCTAACTCGCATGGAAAGTCTAGTGAAAGCATGCAAGTCCTTTCTTGTATAACATAAACATCAGAAGCGTAGGGAGAAAGGGTTATTTGAAGTGGAAGTGTGTTAACACCGTCTGGCAACACTTCTCTTTTGCAGTAAAAGTATGTAAACCCATTTTTCACCTGATCATATGTGTGTAGCTCATTATTAAGTTGTCTAATACCGCAGTTTTTAACTAGACTATTCTCCTTTGTTTTTAGACAGGATAAAAAATTGTTGTACGGGTCGAGAACGCGTGATTTATTAACACCCTTTGCACTCATTTTATCCTTTTCTTCCCCTTTTAAAAAATAAGATTTTGAGCATAGGGAAATCATCTCTTCCCCCCTAGCCTCTAATTTAAATAGACCGACTGTGCGGTTATCAAATTTCGCATCTTTTTCACAGCATCTACGTGGAAGCCAATTTTTGTAGTCTGCTTCATGAACTAGTCCACACCTTCCTTCCAACAACTCAATATATTCTTTTTTCATGCTCGGTTTAACACTTTCTTCCAACCCGCCCTTAGCAAAAGCTATGTACAAAGAGTCTGTATCCATCTGTAAAACCTGGAACATGTTTCTATCGACAAATTTAAGTAGGAAATCATAGTAGAAGGATAGCATGTGTAGCTTTGCAGTTTGTAATAAACAAAAGGCAAGTTGAATAGGAAGGTCTAGCAATATTTTAGACTTCGCCATTTGAATTTCGTAGCAGTTGGAAGAAATTTCAGTCATATTTTTAAAAAGAGGATCATTAACTTTTGTCTTAGCTGAATATTCGTCTGGGGTATAAATGATATTCTGATGCTTCAACTTGTCGAGAATTAGCGACCCATATGCGGAATTCCCGAGGAGCTTAGAAGTGTCTGCTAAAACACTGGAGTCAGGGTTTGAATCTCCTAATCTTCTTGCTTGCTGCACCTGCTCCATAAAATCATGAAAACATTTTTCGGGCGTGAATTCAATCACCTGATACACTCGCGTTACTTCCAAGCCGTGAGATAAATACCATTGTAAAAGGTCGGTTGAAAGTAAGATTTTCTCAGCTGCCATTCCTCCAACTAGCAACCTCCGACTACCAGTATCTTGAATTGATTGAAGGGAAAATAAGTATTTGCTCATATGTTCCCCTATCGCTTCGATAGGAATGTCGGATGTACAAAATATGGGGGAGAATTCAGAGAAATATTGATAGGGAGACATTTCTTTTTCAAACCCTTTTCCCCACGTAGTAGGCACCCTAATATCTACTTGAATTAATCCATATAAAACCCCGTCTCTTACCCCTCTTAGCAGTCTTTCTTTATCTACTCTTCCTCGGTTTTTAGAATAAAATTGAGGCTGTCTACTATTGATAAGCTCTCTTAGTTGCAAATCAGAAGAAACAAGGTTGTTAAATTCACATTCAAATATTTCTTCCACTTTGTATCCCATTTTAATTAAAAATGCTTTTTTTTCCTGGGTTTTTATTCTTCTTGCAAGAAGCTTGGGATCATCAGTCTTTGGCATGCATTTTTCATGCTGATGCCACCAACAACCGTTAAATTCATAAATTGTGCGAGATTCATAATCCACTCCATCTAAAAGAAACCCTCCCACGCGAGATTCCTTGCCATGATTTAACTTATGTAATATTGAAACTTTTTTTTTCTGAGCAATCCAGTCCATCCAATAATACATAGAAAGATGCTTCCAATTAGGGACTGGGACAAAGCACGTTTCTTCCCTTCTTCGAACATAGTGGAAACAAGGAAGCTTTCCTGCGAGAGCATGCAGGTACAAACTATTCGCGTCATAACCTTCAATGCTTTTGCAAAGGAGATTAGTATTATTTCGAATCTTTGTCTCGTTCTTTTTTTGATGTCTGCAAAAAACAATAGATGGGCCTCCCACGATGTTTTGATTAATGGTGTGATATAAATCCGCATCGTTCTCAGAAAAATTTGAAAAGTATATCTTTTTCCGACTGCTTGTGTTAAACAGCATAATGCGGGCAATTCCTGGAGCACTAATTGTTGACTTAAAAACGTCAATTTGTTTGTCAAAATAAAACTTTTGCATCTTTTCTACACCTTTCACAAATGGACCCACGTCTAAATTATTATAATTTGAGAGAAAGTCTGATAATGTCTTCATTTCTTTCTCTCTCCAGGTTTTTTCAAGTTGGGCATATTTTTGAATCCCAGTGTCTGGTTGGGAGCTTTCCATATTGGAACGGGACCATTTTTCATATTCTTCATTCAAAACATTGACATTTTTCAAACTTGAAAAAAAGGCTTCATAGGGAGGAAGGGAAGTTTCTTGTAGTTTTGACACATTGTCTAGATATTCGTAGGGAAAGTATGACTTTTGTTCTTTAATGTTGAACCCCTTTAAAAAGGAAGAATAGCTAACTCCCGGAGCAAGATAGTTTGAAATATCCAATATCTTAAACCTTTGAGTAGAAATGCAGGAGTAGGCGTTCCCTTTCTTAATTACATAGCTGTTTTTTTTTTCCCCTTTAACATGTGTTTGCTCATTCTCCCCATTATCTTCTCCAAATTCCTCATTTCCCTCCGCCTCCCCTCCCTCCCCCTCCTCCTCCCCCTCTCCCTCCTCCTCCTCCTCCTCCTCCTCCTCTTCCCCCTCCTCTATTTCAAATTCAAACCCACTTGTCTTCCTCCTTTTCTTCTTTTTTTTTTCCTTACCTATTGAACGTTTGCGCTTTGCACAAGTAGGTAAGTTAAGGGCAGAGAGGATGTACTTTTTCACAAGATTAAGGTCGTATCTTGAAGAATTAAACCCAAGTACTGGAATTGATGCACAATATTTTTCAAATTGGGACTTAAGTGAAAATAAAAGGTTAACCATTATCTGCTCACCAGTGGTGGAGTGTTTTAAGACTGGGTCTTGTTTTTGAATAATGTCGGATAATTTCTTTTCCCATGAAACCAGCTCTTCGTCCAGTTGTGCTATATATTGCTCCCATTTTTGAATCGCCAATTCTTCTGCTTTTGATGATATTTTTTCCCAATAAAATATCATATCTTTGATCAGAGTATTGGGGTCAGGGTTGATAAAGCAGTGTGGTTCTAAGTAAGACTCAACATTACTACACACGCTGACTGAAATCGGAATATGTTTTTCATTCCATTTTAATTTCTCTGTATCAAATTTGGAATCCGTTTTTTTCTTAAGCATCGCCTCAAAATCAAACACTAGGAACCATGGGTAGTATCTATCCTCTTTCGGTATCACCACCCCAACTTCTTCTAGCTTATCAAATATTGAAGATGGGGTAGAGTAGATACTACCGGGATACTTTAACTTTGTCTTATTAAAGCAGTTGGAGGAATGGAGAACTAGTCTATGGTGGAGGGGAAAGTGTCGGTTGCATAATTCGCATATGTATTTTTTGGCAAAAGAATCAATTTTTGTAATATAGCTAAAGTGATTCTTGAACAAATTCACATGCATAAAGTCATCAAATAAAGTTGACGGGTTGTAAAGGAGAGTAGTGTCGTTGTCTTCGTTAAGAGAAAGAACATAAACACTTATTGAAAAACACTTTTCAAAATGGGGCAAGTCTCTCATGCTAATTCCTTGAAATAGGGCGCAGTTTTCAGGAATTAAATTGTTACCATATTCACGATATACCTTATACAGTTCTTTAACCCTTTGCTCAAGAATCGGGACATCATTTTCAGACAAATGAAGGTATAGACATCTAAAAATGCATAGATTGTCTGTGTATGGTTTCCCTTTCTTATTTTTTGACAAAAGTCTCATCGAACGGTTGTTAACAAGGTGTGAAGGAAACGTGTTTGACCCCCCAATTGGAAAATTGATTCTAAAAATGAAAAAGTTGACATTTGAGATGTAAAGAACACTCCATTTTGTATCTGGTTTAGATAAAGTAAAGAGTTGAGAATAGTCCAACTTTTCCAATTCTGCGATAACAGTGTTTAAATGTCTCAGGTTGGAAATTGTGCGAGGAAATTGAAATAAAGTATTGTTCAAAAATGGAGTAAAGTATCGAAGTTCACCTGTTTCCCTATGCTTAAGAATTAGTCCAAATGAAATATTTAATCTAAATCCTGTTTTTTCTCTCTTGAATATCGATCGTAAAAAAGATGCGATAGACAGGGGGTCTTTTAAATTGTTCAAAGGGAAGTTGTACACTCCTCTAACTCTCCCTTTTTCGTGACCACCTAATATCATGTCTTTATTTTCCTCGTAAACGTCTCTTAATTCCGGGTATGTGATTTCACCTTCATCATTCATCCATGGGGCGGAATCGGGGGAAAAGGGGTAAGGGTGTAGGTCGGAGTCATTGTCTCCAATATTTTTATCCTCAGGGTCAAGCAAGCTGTGGTGTTTTCTCCTATGAATAAACAAGTCTTTATAGTTGTCAAACGAAGTTGCACAATCACTGCAGGACAAAACCCTTTTCCCTTCTGTCACCTTTTCCCTCCGTTTAGACGCTTTTTCACTTGTTTCTTCTGTTTCTTTAGCTTTTTCTGTTTCTTCTGTTTCTTTAGCTTTTTCTGTTTCTTCATCTTCTTCAGTTGATGGCATGTTTGTGGGCTTGTATATGCATTTTAATTCATGATTTCTTGCGTAAGAATGCTTTTTAAATTTTTTTTTGCAGTAAATGCATGTAGGTTCACCTTTTAAACTCTTGCATTTCAGTTCATGTCGTCTGCATATTAGTGGACGGGATAAGATTTTGTTACAGTGTTTGCACGTCTTGTTTTTTAAAAAAAATTCGCATGTTTTGTGATGCAAAGCTCTTTCTTCCTTTGTGTCAAACTGTTGATAGCAACCTCGACACATAAATTTCTGAAGCCCATTTTCCTCCGCCATTACCACTATTTATTCGATCAAGTTTCAGCAGCTATAAAAATATAAAAAAACGTTTTAATACATAAAACAGTGGTTGTCTATATTGACAACTTGTAACCATTCCAGTGCAGCCATTCCAGTAGCAAGCAACAAGAACGTTCTAAAGCAGCTTTTACCATGCAGCATTTATTATAAGACATCTCAAGTAAAGTTTCGAAGTAAATTACAAATGATTTAAGGGTGGGGTTGTTATTATTATTATTTTTTATCCTTACCTTAGACAGTGCGATCTTATCTTTCTTCCTTTACCAAGTTGATCCGATAAATAAAAATGCGTCTGATTGATTGTGATTTATCCGTAATGTAAAAATCAAGTCCTGGCACAACGTAAGTCAATAATCCTTAATGTATACTTTTCCCACACTAGCAAGTTCACTCTATATACTGCTGGGTATGTGTAAAACAACTAGTGTAGTTACTCATGCGAATAGTTTATTCATGAGGTTGAAAGAGTGCAAACATGTGAGTAGATAAGTTCCTCTACAAAACGAGTCGGGAAAAATATTTGCAAGTGTTTGTTGATAGTTTTTAACTCTGCAGGAAAAGTCCAGTTCTTTTTGTAGTAAACGTCCATTGCATGTATGTTATGGTATGTAATAGCGTAAGCATAGTGAAAATTCATTAAAGATCGATGAAATAAAGATGAATCTTCCATTAACATGTCGTCAAGCATTCCCATTCTTACTTTCGCCATTGTAATACTTTCTTTAATCATAGTGTCTTCTGCTTCAAAAATTTCCTTCATATTTCTTCTTCCAAAATCCATTTCTCCTTCCATGATAAAGCTGTGACCACTGAAGCGACCAAGCAGTCACCACTAAAGCTAAAGCGCCCAAGCGGTGGCCACCTAGTGAGTAGCGCTGGCATTGAACGCATCGCTGAACGCAATCCGACTAAGCCGCCATCTAGAGGAATGCGCGCAAAGTTACTGAAACGACCAAGCGGTGGCTCTACCTAGTGGCGAGCGCTAGCATTGAACGCATCGCTGACCGCCGCGACCGCCGCGCCACCTAGCGGAATGCGCACACACTAAATCGCGTGCTTTCTCACACGAAAACGCACCTTTTCGTCCAAGGGTAGCGGCAAATGCGATTCCATATACTACTCACATTCATAATCAAGTTACACACATCTACATACATAAACAAGCAAATAGCGAATTAATACGTAACTTGTTTTGTTGTTTAAATTGGCTTATAAATTAATCATCATTATTTTGAATATAAAGAAAGTAATAATGATATCCGGCCAGGAATTGAAAAGTAATAATGCATAGACAAACTTATATCTAAGTTTAAGCACTTAGTGTAGCTTAACACCATTGTGTACTTAACACCTATAGTGACACTTTAGCTCAACCATTGAGGCATGTAAGGGGGGTGGGGGGGGGGCGGAGCAGGGGCTGGTAGCAGGGGCTGGTATCGTTTTGACACTATAGAATGTTAATGTGAAACCCAAAAGGGGGTTAGAAAGTCTTATATCTGACTAGAGTATGATTCACTGTCTAGGATTATTTTTTTGCAATTCATTTTGTCCGCAACAGAGCAACACATCAATAATTCATTAATATACATAGAGGGAGGAATATTCATTGTTACTAAAGGGAGAGTGGAGAGGTTATAGTATAGATGCAGGATCGGGTGATTTAAATTATGTTGGTATGATCTATGCAGCCAACGCAAATAATCTATTATGCAATTATTAATTACCTGATTATGAATCTAAGACAACACAACATATTCTAAATAATTAACACCATGTCTGGTCAATATCATGGGGGCTGGGTGGAGGGGGAGTAAGAAGAGCAAGAGAAGGCGGACGCGGTAATAATTCTTAGTACAGCTGTTATGTAACATTACATAACATTGTGTAACCTCATTATATTTATATTATTATTAATTATCACCTATTATCACATTACTTAAAATAGTTAATTATACTTAACTAGCTAGGACTGTGCAAGTCTACTTATACATGCTATGCCATGGATATTACGTAAGGGCTCCGCCCACTTATGATTATGCATGTAACCTCCTGGAGGAGGCTGTATCTGAGATTACCATTAAACAGTTGCTTCGTTCTTCTCATGAAGATCAGACGTTCGTTAGTCTTCTTCTATTAGATCATTACACTGGCGGACAATCCGCTCGATCTTGGACATAGAGATTTCTCTCACAAAAGCGAGTTCATTTGCAATTTAAAACATGTTTTTGAGCTATGGAAGAGGATGCGAATACGCCTGAGTTGGCCTTGTTCGACAAGATAAAACGATCTGTTGAGCGTTTAGCAGCAATACCCCAGGCTATAGTCACGAGAGGACAAAGAAGAGAAAATCGAGGAAAAATCTTGAACCAGCAGCCGAGGCAATTGGACTTTAATGAAGACCCATATGAGGTGCCTCAGGAGATGGAAAATGTTCCAGACGTGAATGTACGATTAATTCCTGAAGCAATTCCATTACCTCCACCACCAGTTCAAGAAAATCAGCAAGAAGAGGTAGTGAATAACAATATTAATGTGGACTTAATTGATGAAGTAATCAACAGAAATGTACAGCAGTTGGCTGGAAATAATATTGGACACGAGCAGCAAATAGAGAACGTGTCAGACGAAGAGGAGCAGCTTGTTGAAGATGAGCAAGATCATCAAGAACAAGTTGAGCTTAACCTAGGGGAAGGGCAGGAGCCTGACCCAGCCGAGGAGGCAGATAATCCAGTTGTGAATCAACAGGCACAAGCTTTACAGGAAAATCAGCCACAGGTCGGTTTAAACGTTGATAATAATATTGAGGGGAATGGTGCAGAGGAGAACCAGATTGTGGAAGGGAACTTGAATAATCAGAGAGAGAGAGTGTTAACACCTAGACTACCAACACCTCCTTCTCCGAGGGTTAATCCAGCTAATCAGGTTAATCAAGCCAATCAAATTAATCAGGGACCTTATTACCCATTTGAGACCCCTGGTTTGAACGATAACTTTCAGACCCCCTTGCAAACTCCTGCTAAACCGACTCTGAATCAACTGATTCAACAAACACAGAGGCCTATACTTAAAAACTTTCCACAGGCCCCAGTGTTTAATGTAAATGGACCTAGACCCCCTGTGATAACTAATACCCCCCAGTACGTACAGCAACAAATTCCACTTAGGAGAGATCCGTATCAGAATTGGTGGGATATGGCTAATAGGCAGGGAGGTGTAGGGGAAGTGCAGGCAAATCAACATGGTTTGCCTTCCCCAAGGAATCCAGATAATGGACAGAACAATGTGCAGGACGACGAAAATACTGGTATTCACAAACAATTTTATACCCCCTATCAGTATGCTCCACCTCAGGGACAGTATCAACAATATGGGGAAAATGTTTATCAGCAGGGACAAAATTTTGTGCATCAACAGGCACAAAATACTGTTCTTCAGCAGCCTCAAAATGTTGTTCATCAGCCACAACAAAACCAAGTCCCAGATCCGAATATTAATGTTCATCAAGCTCCCCAGCCAAGGAACATTGATCAAAGGAACCAAAGAGGACAGCAAAGACAGGGAAGGGGAAGGAATACCCCTCCACACAGACAAGTACCTAGGCAAAATCAGCCTAGGAACCAGACTCCAATTTGTCACCAACAAAATATTCATCTACCAAATGTACAGCAAGGTATGTACAGGCCCCCACCTCCACCCTATGGTCAGCATCTTTTTGACCTGGTAGACGAAATAAAGCAGATGAGATTGGACCAGACTGCTTTTCTGGATGTGTCCCTAAGAAGGCAGGCAGAGGCTACTGGCCTCACTTCGACAGCTGCATTGTCAAAACAATATAGAAAGCCTCCCTTGGTGTTCGACAAGCCCACAGCTATGAGACCTGTGAATAAATTTTTCGACGAATTTGAGGCATTTACAGTGCCTATTCGCGAAGATAACCAGCTTATGGTAACCACTTTAGTCCAGTATTTGTCGGGGAGGGCTAAAATCTTCTACAACCAGATAGTTGGTGTATATGGTGATACGATACCCTATAATCGCATTAAAACCGATTTTATTGCTAAGTTCAGTGAACTTCCCTTGGCTGAGGTATTGAGAGATTATTCTCACAGGAAGCAGGGGAGGCACGAAAAGGTTATAGATTATGACAATGATATGTTAACCTTGCTGTCCAAGGCAAATGTTCCCTTACATGTACAGATCAGATTTTATGTTACAAATCTGAGACCAGAATTGGCTGGAAGAGTGGCTTCAGAGTTTCCAACCACTTTAGATCAAGCCTCAAAAATAGCAGCGAAACATGAGGGAATGATAGCTTCTGACAGGGCCCCCAGCCATATGCCTATGGAAGAGGCAATACACATGATGTATTCAAAGAAAGAAAAGAAATATACAAAGAAGTATAGCGAGGATAGTGATCGTAAGAGAGAGCAGTATCACAGATCTCGAGCTGACAAGTATAGAGAGGCTAGGAAGAATCAGGAAAAGAAGGGAGAAAAGCCTCAGAAATACAGGTACAAAAATAAGGAATATGATAGTTCTGACTACTACGACAGTAGCAGAGAAAGATCATCCAGTCGCCACAGCAATTTTACCAATAGAAGCTCCAGCAGGGAGAAAAGTGGTGATGAGAAAAAATACTACAAGAAGGACAAAAAGAAGAATTTCAGGAGTAATAGCAAAGATAAATCAGTGTCTTTTAACAAGGACAAAAAGCATCGATCTAAATCGCCAAAGGGAGGTTAGGCAAAATGGAGAGATGTCACCCCCCATAGATCATCCTCTAAGGAGAGTGATGATTTAAACGAATAGGCTGTGTCTGGGAGGGCGACCGACACAGCATAAATGAAATAGTTGACGAAATAAGCAATCCCATGGACATTTCCAAGGAACAAGGATGTGTTTCTCCTAGTGAATCAGTAACAGAAAAGGACAGAATATCCAGAATTAGAATAGGCAAGTTCACTGGTACAAAGAAAAACATTATTTCTTCCACCAATACAGACAAGGACGATGACAATTGCCAGGTGGTGCTAAAGCTGAGGAAGGCCAAACATAAAGGTGAGAAAGTTTCGGTCACTGCTCCAATTGATAAAGGTTGCATAGAAATCGAGGTAAAAGATTTGAATATGCCAGTTCTTGTTGATACAGGTGCCACTATTTCTTGTGTTAGTTCTGCATTTTTCAGAAAAATCCGAGGTAAAATACCAAATGGTTAGGTTTTACACTGTAATATTAAAATATTTCTTGCAGATGGAGGGGCACATCATTGTTATAAGAAAATCGAATTCAATTTCATGATAGAAGGCCAACAATTCACACATAGATTTATCGTTCTTCCTGCGTTAACCAGAAGCATGATATTGGGTGTTGATTTCTTACGAAAGTTTAGAGCTAAGATTAGCTTCAAATCGGGACAAAAACAACAGGTGTTCCCTATCAGAGCCTCACGTAGGTTTGTGATAGCTCCAGGGACTGAATATACCACTGTCGCGGCAATCACTTCTTATGAAGGTATGTTAAATTCAATAGGGGTGACTGAGAATTTGCAGCGACAGAGGCCAGTTTCTTTCCTTGTTAAGCATGCTTTAGTTAAACCGTTTGGGGAAAATAAAGTGCCCATAACTATTTTTAATGCTTCTAAAGCGGCCACAACGATCGAAAGAGGAAGAATTCTGGGTATTTACACGTTGGCAAAGGAAGACGAGTTTTATTCCCCCAAGGAGGTGGAAAATTTGAATGAATTGGTCGCACAATCATGTGAAAACAAAAATAAGGTAGTTGATTTTCAGATCGGCGAGGACTTGAATCCTGAACAGAAAAAGGAATTGTTGAGTCTGTTGCATGATCATGAAAATTCTTTTGTCGGTAAGGATAAAAAACTAGGGTTGACTACAGAGTACAAACATGGCATTGACTTAAAACCAGATTTTAGTCCCACAATGAGGCAGCCATACCAAATGAACCCAGTCATGACCAAGGTTATGGCTGGAATTCTGAAGGATCAGGTAAATCAAAACTTAATAGAAAAATGTGTAGATCCTGTGGAATTTAGTTCACCTTGTTTTTTGGTACAAAAACCAATGACAACGGACAGTAAAAGAGCCTGGCGTCTTGTGATCGACTATAGGCAAATTAATCGCTCTGTAAAAGACGAAATAAGGCCTTTTCCACGTGCTGACGACACGATTGAAGCTGTCGGGCAGACACAGGGGCGATTTTTCTCTCGCTTAGATGCATTCGCTGGATTTCATCAGGTGGGTTTAAGGAAGGAAAATCAATTTATTACAGCATTTAATACACCCCTAGGAGTATATAGGTACAAAGTCATGCCAATGGGACTTAAGACTTCTCCAAAAGCATTTCATTCCTTGATAGAGCATGTGTTGAGAGCAGTCCCAAACGCATTCTATTACGTAGATGATGTGGTGATCGCATCACCTACATGGGACTCTCACGTTCAGGATATCAAGAATGCATTTACAGCTTTTGACAAGGCAAATATCAAATTTAAAAAGGAAAAGTGTTCCTTTGGGCTCACCAGAGTCCCCTTTTTAGGGTTCATTGTCGACAAGGATGGCATACATCCTGACCCAGCAAAACTGGACGCTTTGCGATCGTTTCCAACCCCAAAATCAGTTTGCTGCCCAATTCGTTTGCTGGGCTAGCTAATTATCATAGGGTATTTATTCCTAATTTTAGCCAGATAATGAAACCCCTGTATATGTTGACCAAGGCAAAAGTTAAATTTGTATGGACATCTGCGGCAGAGAGTGCTTTTAATAAAATACGAAATGCAATTCTGGAAGATGCAGTATTGGTATACCCAGATTATTCAAAAGAATTCATACTAGCCTCGGATGCCAGTAACCAAAGTCTTGGGGCCTGTATTTCTCAAGCTGATATTAATGGGAATTTAAGGCCAATTGCCTTTGCTGGAAGAGGGTTAACCCCAGCTGAACAAAAATACAGTGCCACGGAAAAAGAACTGGCAGGTATTCGATTTGCCCTAGGCAAGTTTAGACATTATGTTATGTCTAAGCATTTTACGATTCTTACCGATCATGCAGCCCTTACTGCAATAAATACTAAAAAGGATCTAACTGGTAGAATGTTTAGGTGGCTAGATTTTTTTGGACAGTTTGATTTCTCGGTGAAATATATCAAGGGTAAATTGAACGTCATCCCAGATGTTTTATCGAGAAGGATATATGATCCAAATATACCAGCAGTCCCACATGTGGAGATGAAGAAATCAGTCACATTCAATCCCATACAGGCCACTAAACACTATAAACAGGAGGATCCTTGCGAAAACAACCCCATCATGCTCTACAAGAGCAGAAAAATACTTAAGACATGTGGACAGGTACAGGAATTAGGTAATGAAGATCCACAAATTCCAGAGTTTCCAGGCCTTCCAGGAAAATTGCATAACGATGAGCCTGCGATAAACACTGTAGAGGAAATCCTAATTGCTCCAGTGGAAACGAGAGCTCAAAATCGTGCAAAGCAATTAAAGGATGTTAATATAAGCCCCTCGACCAACAAGCCAGAAGAGATTAGTATGGATAAGGTGTCTACCTCAGCTTGTATGTCTAAGGGAAGCAACATTCGGAAGGCTAGGAAAACAAAAGCAAGACCTGTAATCAGACCAGGAAAATATGCCTCCAGGAACAGGATGGGAACTCCAAATCCTGGAGATAATTCGGTGAATAAACATACCATCCAGTTACCATTCGATAAGATGAAATTACAGCAGGCACAGGGGGACGATTTGTTTTGTAAACTAATGTCAGGTTACATTGAAGGAAAACAATTGCCCAAGAATCATGAGCTGACTAGGTTAATTCTGACAACACACGATATGTTCTTCATACAGGACGAAATACTTTGCAGATTACCTAAGAGAACCAAGATAGCTCAGATGGCAAATTCCTTTCAAGTGGTAATTCCACAGGCATTGCAGGCCCCCTTGATCAATTATGTACATGGTAATTCAATTAACGCACATGTTGGCTATGCAAAGACACTCTCTTTGCTCCAGGCCCGATTCTTCTGGAATTCGATGGCCAGAGATACAAAGAACCATATTACATCATGCCATGAGTGTCTTCAATCTAAAAGTGTAAAGCATCCAAATAAGCTCCCCATGAAGATCAGAGAAACGACTTTCACACCTTTTTCAACTTTGATGATAGATGCAATGGGTCCTCTTCCACGAACTCAGAGGAACAATTGGTATATCCAGGTAGTGACTGATCATTTTTCAAAGTTTTGCTTTATATGGCCGACACCAGCTATTACAGCAGAAAGGGTAGCAGCAGAATTCCATAAATATGTAATAGCATACGTTGGAGTCCCTAAGATCTTAAGGAGCGTCAATGGCAGCTGTTACATAGGAGAAACTTTTAGAGAAAAATGCAAAGCTTGGGGAATAAAACAAGTGCATGGTTCTCCATATTTAAGTCGATCGCAGGGAGAGGTAGAACGCCAAAATCAGTCGATTATTGGGTGGATGGTGGTGAATGAAAATCAGACGAATTGGGATTTATTTTTACCTAACATTCAATTTGCTCTGAACGCATCTGACCATTACACCACTGGCATATCGCCCTATCTCCTTGCAATCGGCCAAAACCCAATCATTCCTTCAGAGGCTCAACTGCAAGATGACATAGCCCACACTCAGCCAGTAATCGATCAATTATTAAAAATAATGAAAACAAAGGCTGAAGCGGCTGAAATTGCAAATAAAAGCAGAAGAGAGAGGGAAAGAAAAATGAAGGAGAAACATGATACAAGGCCAAGCCCCACACACTAGACGTTGGGTCTATAGTATATGCAAAGGTACATCGTTTGCTAAGACAAAATACAGCAAAGAAATTGCAACAACAATTTGCTGGACCATTCGTCGTGTGTGGATTCCCCTCCCCATATACTGTGAAGATCAGGAATTTGGAGACTGGGGTGGAGGTAAAAAGGCCAGTGCAACTGCAGTTTATTAAGAAATCCAGTGCGATTGACAATAAATTCATCAAAATACTAGAGAACAGCAAAATAGATTAGAGAAATAATTCTGGTTGACAGGAAATATCCTAGGGTAAGTTACCAGGATCCGGGGTTTCTGTGGGTTGAACAGATGGTATCTATTTTGGGTCAAACAAGCGGCATTATTATGCAAGTCCAGTAGGATGGGACGATGCAATCGTATTATGTAAATGATGCTGAGTGATGGTGGCACGACAGCTCCTAGTATACGCCCCCCTTGCTATATATGGTGTGGAATGTCTTCCTCAGGAAGAGTAATTCCAGGGTCCTAAGCTGCTATTGGTCAAGATTATTCAAGGCTTGAGGCGGACATCACTATATGACCAGCCGAAATCAAGTCCTTCCTTAGCAGTGACCAAAACCATCGGGGAGAGTTGGGCTGATCGTTTAATTTTTCACTGATACGTGAGCTGCTTCACAACAGGCACAACGATTCATCATCATGTTTCGTCTTGTAATCTGGTAAGTGTCGTTTTGAGACTTGATTTATGATTGCTCTGATGTTTATACTTATGTGGAACACCCATCAATACCAAGGATTTACACATGGATTATGCCGGAATATTTCTTATCGTTTGTTGTTACTTACATGTGAGCATGAAATTGGAGATAAGTCATTTAGTGACAAGAGGCTCTAACACATGGCCTTGGTCTAAGAACTAGAATTAAGCATAACCCAGTCGGTAATATAGACGGGAAGTACTTTCTTGGGACAAATATCACTTTGATTATAACTTTAAAACACAAAGTTTAAGAGATTTTTTTTCTTTTCTTACCTTCTGTTTAGGCTCTTATTCCTCACCGTATGGACAGATGCGGACTCGGTAGTTAAACAGAACTACGGGGTTGCATTTGCTAAGACGTGGAAAAATCCTACGTCCAAATAGCAATACCAACAGTGATTTTGCCACCTAATGGAACAATCGCTAGGATGGAAAATCACTATAATACTACATCAGACATGAGACTTATAAGGGAGAAACTCCAGAGCTTATTACAGCTTGTTTATGGAACTGCACTAAACTTGTTTGATAAGATTGAAAATATGGCAAACAACAGATACGATAGATATAAGAGAAAAGCTTTTTTACAGCCTATAGGCGACACAGTTTCTGCAGCCCTAGGTTTGGCTACAGACCCCCATTTGGCTTTGGTAGAGAGTAAGCTTGATTCTTTAATAGATACCTTATCATTTGGGAAATTATCTGACGTGAACAGGGATAAAGTAATTTTAGGACTTACTAAACAATTGAAAAACTTGTTCAGACACGCCTCTAAACATAACGGTGAGGTAGGGAAATTATTTATAAATTCCACCGAAGAAATTAAGGATTTGACTAGTCAAATAGATGCTTTTGTAATGAACCTAACAACCGAAATATCTAACACTATGGCTTTACATGCAATGCTGCATGAAGCTACTTTAAACCTTTTAGTACTAATAGAGTATATAGACACAGCTAGAACACTGTTGAAGGGACTGGATGATTTAAAACATGGTGTTTTGTCAGATGTATTTCTTCCTATGGGAGGCCTAAGGGAATTATTGAAATCTTTGGCGAACAAGTTGAAAGTCAAATCTCCCACTATGAGGATTTTGGACGATTCCTTGGACAGCTCCTACAGTAGGGTAGAACATTTTTCCTTTAAGAACAATTCTTTATTAATTACAATTCCGCTAATAGTTTCACATAATGATGATAATTGCATTGCATATCGGCCCTTGAAATTCGGCATACCTATTCATAGCAGCTCGAATGATTCGACAGGGTATACCATGTTAGAAAGCGAAATACCCCATATTCTGGCTAAATGTCCCCTTCAGGGAATTTATTTTGAAATGAAAATGCATTCGTTCGAACAATGTACACAACTAAGGAATTCAGTGGCGTGTTTTACACCCCCAACTCATATTTTAAAAGGAAAAGAAACTTGTTATTTGGCCATTTTTAAAAATAAAGCAGCTGAAATTGCTGGGTTATGTGTGTTTCACACATACCTGACTAAACCTACCCCATTTTTTCATTTAACGATGAATAGAATGCAACATTTACTGATTGGTCGTATGACCAAAGTTACACTAGCTTGTCACAGACGACCCAGAACAAGGATGGCTATGAGCCTTTTGGCCATAGTCAAGGTCCCTTGCGACTGTGCATTAATCAGTGGCTCTTTAGTAATCTCTGCCCCTAGGGATGGATGTATTGCTTGGAACCAGACCAGTATTTTTGTTGAATCTGGATTTAACTTAGCTATAGCAGCAATTTTTAAAATTCCTTTCAAAAATCTCACAGGAGAAACCAAACATGGGTCACGAATTCACTTAAATCTACCCACACCCCAAGATATGCATGCAGCATTATCGCATTTACCAAAATCAGTAATTGAGTCAGGAATGAACACAGAGAGGCTAGCTAACGAGCTATTAGTGGCTGATAAAATGGCAAATGATCGGTGGGAAACCCTGAAGAAGTCAGTGAGTACCATGTCGACTCATCCAGCCACTATAAATATAGCGTTGATTATCAGTCTTGGTGTGACAATATTTTCATTTTATTTATTTTATAGGATTCACAAACTGGCAATTATTTGCACGTTTGTGAGACCCATACAAGCCTTTAGACTAAACCTGTCAGCCCCAGTGTTCGAAGACATAAACCTGGGCTTCGATATTCCAACCCCACAGCCCATGACACAGGAATTACAGCCATATGATCCTCCAAGCCCTACACAAGCAATCCTTAAGATAGTGGCAGCAGTCATTGCTTTCAAGATCTTACAGTTTCTCTGGAAAAACAGGCGGTGTATCTGTAATTATATTCCCAAATGTTTCATGTGCAAAAGATGTACCAAGAGTGTGGATGATGAGTCAGCCTCATGGATTACACTGAGACTACACTCGGATGATAGTTGGGTATCCATACGACTTATGCAGATTCCATTCGAGGTCAATTCTATAGTTGGATCATCCCCAGCCCCACCTCTAAGATTAGGCAAGTCTCATGTCAGTTGGTGTTGCTGCTGTACCTTATCGTTGGACCTCCGTTGGAAGGCTGCTGTGTCTCTAAAGATCCACAGAGCAAACAAGCAAATCTTGCTCCCAGCCAACATGAAAGTGGATAGGAAGTACAGAAACGACCTAGCAGCCATAATGGACCCTGCATCAGAGGCTATGTATGTCCTGGTGATCGCATCCAGAAACGGATCCTACCAGATTCCGTGGATAAATGACCCCAATGGGTCCAACGTAAACATGTAAGTCTATATATCATTATTATATGGACTGAAATAATAATACTTCTTACCTTTCTTGACGCGTATTGAAATATGGTTGTACATTTTTTATCCATCTTTATTCTTGCTAATTTATGTTTGTATTTTACTTTCTGATATGCGGATTTCATTGGAAATATTGGCACAAAAGAACTGTGAAATTTTAAAATAATTGTTTACATATACCCAAAGTATTATGCAACCTGTCATTGGTATGTGGTCGATGCTTTCTTACAGGAGGACGGCGGCGTACTTGTCGGCGAGGGAAAACGGCCAAGAAGAGGAAATGTTAATAGTCCCTCATGCCACAAACGTGCCAAGATCACCCTAGAAGTGCTATATATAACTTGACATTACAAGAACATTGACATTTTACTTAATATTTAATTCAAGTGGCAGATGGATCGCCCCCATTTGTCAAGGTGAACAGCGAGGACACCTTCGTTAAATATTATTGATTTTTATCTCTCTTGAATGAGATGAAAGACTTTAGTTGTTTTTACAAGCAAATTTTTTTTTCCTGAGTTCTTTAGAATTCAGTCGATAACTTTAAAATGGATTTCAAGCGACAGACAAGCGTTATTGTCTGACATTTATTCGTTGTACTTTACTTGTATTGATTTGTATGTGTTGATTGATGATGACTTACATGTACATACAAGATTGGTTAGGCCATTAATGCCTATGATTAAGTCGTATCATCGACTCTGTTTGTTTTGTTAGACTGAGTAGGTACTCAGCACTCTTGGTATTTGTGTGTTTTTAGTGTAGATCAAGTTAATAGACATAACAGACAGATATGTTTAGGAAGACTACCTTGACTTAGATGTCGAGAGGATGAGATAACACTTAGGTTCTCTTAATGGTCTGTTTACTCAGCGCCACACGACAGTGGCATATGGGTGCACAGTGGTTTACTTTGCACCAAGAACTGTTTATGTAATTGGACACCCCCCTGGGGATACGATGCGGATGGCCACAAGCCAGGGCATAATCACATCGACAGGGGATGTCTATGTAAGTTCAGACTCTTAAAGGAGTCACTAGCTCTGTTTTTAGCAACAAAAACAGATGGTTTTTATTTTGTAATCGTGTGATTAGGATAGTCATATTATAGGTCGGGCTGAGATATTTTCAGTCTCGATAGAGTACATTGGTGACTCACCAAAAAAGGGGATGCACCCTTAGTGAAGCCTTCACAGACTAATTTTATCTCTTATAACGTAGTTGATTATATCCAGAGCTGGATTGACTTGGGAGAATATAATTAACCAAGAGAATTGTACGATTATACGACTAGGATTATTATTGTACGTCAGTAATACTAAGTCTGTCGGATCATTCGCTTATTTCTTGAAACACTGTATTTTTTTTAAAACTGTAGTGTTGTTTGCTATACTTATGTACTCACGAATGATAATTTTACATGTGCCTTACTGCATGTAGGTGCAGCAAGAGAATATTTATGCTATGCAATTGAAAAATTGAGCGTAGCGACGGGGTGAACCGTCGTCCTTGTAGAGTAGGAAGGGGATGGGGTTTGACCTGTTACATAACCAACGAGCGAGGCCGGTTGATTACATATCAAGCCTTGCGGGATAATTCAATTTATTTATCTCCGGGTATTTATTGAAAAGGAGATAACTAAATATCTTGGTAAGTTTTGTTTTTTTTAGATTAGAAACGATCTAATTTGGAATAAGGAATAGGCTTTGGGACCAGGAATGGGAAGCAGGTAGTTGGAACATACAAATACTCTTGCTCATTCGACAATGGGTCTTTGCCTAGGTGTGTGTAGTTAGAAAACACTCGAGTATAACAATCTCTTCGTCAAAGCTTGTTGTGCGTTCGGCTCAGCGGCAGCGTTCCCAATGGTTCGCTGCACGAATTGCCCACTATTTATACTTGGTAAGGTGTCCGGTCCAAAACCGATTCGACGGTGGCGCCAGCTGGTGTTACTGTTTGGACCGACCCATTCTAACAGGTGACAGCACAGCTATTTAAAATTATTAATTCTTAATATTTTTAATTTTTCAAAAAAAAATCCTAAAAATTTTCTTGTGAGTTTTTAGGGTACACCCTCATTCAATACTTCGTATCTGATTGAGGGCGGGGGGGCAGTGTTATGTAACATTACGTAACATTGTGTAACCTCATTATATTTATATTTGTAATGTCCGATCGACAGCCTTAAGCGACTATGGGAACTTAATCTATCTAATCAAAGACAACGACAACAACAGGATCTAATGGACCTCGCCAGCACTCAACGTTTATATACTCTTATCCACACCCGGGTTGCAAAATATCACAGCTTGTGACGACAACAACCGACATACATAAAGAGAGCAGTACATGATAATAACATGCAAATACAAAAGGGTGTATAACATGTAAGTACAAGACATACATAAGATAAGTACAACATACAGCAATAAAAAGTTTGAAAATACAGATACACAACACAGCACGACCTCTGTTGGTGACTAAGACCACAACCGCGACCCGCGCAGCTAACACCAGTACACAACTTACATAACCAAGAATCTCAAAGCGACACCCGCTTGAGACGCGCGTGGGCGCGGCTCTGGTTCAGCAAAGCTAATCCATAGCCGCGCACCACATATTATTATTAATTATCACCTATTATCACATTACTTAAAATCGCTAATTATACTTAACTAGCTAGGACTGTGCAAGTCTACTTATACATGCTATGCCATGGATATTACGTAAGGGCTCCGCCCACTCATGATTATGCATGTAACCTCCTGGAGGAGGCTGTATCTGAGATTACCATTAAACAGTTGCTTCGTTCTTCTCATGAAGATCAGACGTTCGTTAGTCTTCTTCTATTAGATCATTACACAGCTACATGGCATGATATACTCAACACCTTCCCTTCGCTTTCGCTCAGCCTGTGAGGCATGCTAATGATGGGGCTTGGGGCTGGGGCGCTAGGTTTTTTGTCGCACATTTGTAAGTTATGGCAAACCCTGAAACATGGGTTAAAAATAAACGCCTATGCTAGTGCATGGACGGGTATAACACACCGTCCTTCACTCTCTAGATTATTGTTGCAGTCCACTTACAAGTGTGCAAAGGAATATTATATTATTGTAGTGAACTCGGTTCGGGACTCTTAGCTTAGGAATAAAACGGAACAAGGATTACTCTCGTACTCTGGTTTTATTGCCACACAACCCAACAGACTTTGTGGACCAGCCACAAAGGGAACATATATGCTGTAAAACAGTATAAAACAGGGTGTGGAGAATATTCACATATCACATATTCTCGTAAGAGCAAAGTTAACGATAAGTAAAACCAGAGATCGGGTAAGAACACATAAAGGAACATTTGAATAGTATAAAATGGCAATATACAAGGAGAAGACACAATATAAAGAGATAAATACAAATAATAGTAATAAGCCACTGACCACTCTTCCAGGGTCTGTGCTTCGGATAGATCCGAGAGCCCTCGACCTCCCTCTGGTGTCAGTCCGAAAGGACTGGAATCAACCAGCGGACAGTCTCGGACTCCCGGACTGTACTATTTCGGAACCCGTAAAACACACGACCACTACAATACCCCCTCTTTCTTTTAAAGAGTTTAAAACCATGTTTAAAAATCGGGTAATAGAACAATAAGCATACGAAAAGAGGAATAATAATACAAATCACCACGAGTAAACACAAAAGTTACTCAACACATATTAAAAATCATAAACAAGTACAAGCAGGAGCATTTGGTGTCCTCACTACTAATACAAGTGGTAAAAAAAAAATGATTGGTGTAAATGGTGAGATAAAAGTAAAAAATCCTCCGTCTCTCTGTGAGAAAAGCAAATCTCACTACTAAATTCTGTAGTACAGTTCATAAAAATTGAGAGAAAAATCCGTTACTTTAAATGTTCAAGTGGTCATTATCCGTGGGTCATGCCGATTCATCTCTGTGTCCATCCGAATGTGTCCATTTCCATTTCCGAGTCCATGGGTCATTCCAGTCATCATCGTTCACACAGGTCATCCAATTCCGGGTCCAAACGTCATTCGTGTGCCATCCGGGTTATCATCTGGTCTATCCTATGTTCATCCTCCATCCTCTCACTGGTGGGGAGCGTCCCTCTCGTCGTCCTGCCCCTTGTTCTCCATGGTATCCATGTCTGCATCGTCCTCCACATCACTGTGACCAGTCTTGGTACCAGGAGTGGGGGGCGGCTGCATGGCAGAAGGCGACGACTTCAGAGGGGAGATCATTTTTTCAGTAGATCCGAATAACTCGTGGATGCTGACATTTGAATCTCCCACTCCTCCTTGTCCCAGACCACTTCCCTCATGCCAAGCCCGGGCCCTGCTCTGTGAGCGTTGTCGGGGCGCAGACCTTTGCAATTGCCTCGCAGCTTGGGTTGCTGATCCAGCAGCAGCAGTGGGAACTGTCCGAGAGGTCTCGGGGGACACCATCATCCGAAAGGGGGATGCTGAGGGATGGCTGGGTGTGCTGACACCCATCTGGGCCATCTGGGGGAGTTTCCCGATCTGTCCCAACAGCTGGGATAGTACACCCAGCTGGAGGGCGTTGACTTGGATCGTCCCAGCTTGCCCACCATCCACTTGCAGAGTGGGGATAGATGGATTCATACCTTCCACCTCCACACTCTCTGTTGGGTCCTGCTCCGGCGGAGAACTGGATTCCGCGGACTCCAACCTAGACCTCAACCGCGCGTTAGCCTCCATCAAATCCCGGATTTGATTGTCCTTTTGGGCTAGGGACGCGCGCTGAGTCTTGATGATGACTGCCTGTTGGTTATTCTCCTCTCGGAGATTGGCAACCTCATCAATCCTACTCTCCACAGTCTCCAAACGTTGAAGGGGCATGGTCAACGAAGCGATTGACCGACATACCCCCTCGCTCAGAGCTATGGCTGCCTTCTCCAGATCTGTCAGGGCAGCTTCAACGTTTACATCCACTGCCCGGACCAGCTCTTGTGTGTTGTGACGAGAAGGCAGGTCCTCTTTGGCCTGCTCTACCCATTGCTGGGTTTTGCGGCCCTTCTTTGTGTTCGGTGCCTCCGGATGGCTAGAAGACTGCCGTTTATGGGTCTTCTTGGAGGTCTTAGAGGTCTTGTCCGAAGCAGACCTACTTCCGGACTCGTGGCCAACACTACTGGATGCAGAGCTGACAGACACGGAGTCCTGGTGTCCAGTTGCGGGTTTGCTAGGCCCAGAACTGGAGGAAGAAGAGGCTTTCTTCGCTTCGGCCTTCTCTGCAGCCTTTAGCCGGGTCTGTACTGCAGCCTGTGCTCTCCTCAGAACCTTCAGGTGATTAAAAGACAGGTAGACCATCTTGTAGAAGAGCGGATTCTCCTTCTTTCCTGCGGTCACCGTATCTTTCACCATTCTGGCCTGAGCCTTCTCCCGACTGAGGTTATGCTGCTTAACCTCGCCATTCATCAGGTGCTGAATGAGCTCACCCTTCCAATCCAAGACCTGGTGTATGGACAAGTCCAGGCTTGGCGGAGGGGGGCGTGGCACTCGCACAAATGGCGGAAAAACCTCTCGCGGGTGGTGTAGATCTTTACACCTACATCTCGGAAGCCAGTGTACCGGCACACCAAAAAGGGGCAACGATGTCCTGGCTTCCAGAGCATGGGAGACATCTTGAGTTTCCCCAAGGTGCCCTCATCCAAGCTGTCCTCCTGCAACAGCTCGGGCCAGATCTCGGATTCGTACCGCTTCATGGTCCCGGGGAAGTCGACATCATCCGAGTCTGATTCCGGACCATCAGATGGAAAGCGAAATCCTGGCCTATCCTGACTAGGGTTGATTGGAGCAGTGTTTTCGGGCTTGTCCATCACCGCTTTGAAGTGGCCTAGACTCCCGCCAATCTCTCCGACCCTAGCTTTCCACACAGACATCCGAGCGCTATGTGTACTCTCCTCAATTTCTTGAAGGACAGCTTCAGAGTCTGTTTCTTCTTGGAAGAAGAAGAAGCAGAAGAGTTGGTCCCAGCAGAAGCAGAACTGGTGCTTGGTTGTGGCACCGTGCTCTTGCTCCTCTTTTCCTCTTCCGACCTGCTTGACCCGCCTCGGGTCATGGATGCGGATCCCGACTTGCCACTAACTGGATACCTGCGGCTTCGGGATCTGCCCCGGGATTCCATGTCTTCATCATCAGCCTTGCTAGGGCTCGATGGAGACTGGGATCCATCCTTACTACTTTTCCGGGGTGCCGACTGCTTCTTCGGAGAACGGCGTAGAGCGTCAGGGTCGACAGCAGTCTCCCCTTTGCCCTTCAGACTTACTTTGGCTACGGGTTTGGCCATCTCCCGAAGCTTCAGCTCCTCCTTCACCACTCTCTCGGAAACTTCAGTATCCATGGGTTCGGACTCGGAACGGTTGTGTTCTTCGTCCTCCACCACTTCTCTGTCTCCGACTGCTAACCCCATGAGGTTAGCAGCCCCTTCCTCGAGCAGCTGTTGCTCCTCTGCCTCTGTCATGGCAGGGAGCTCAGTCTCAATGCCCTCGGACATCAACCTCTCTGCCTCGGCCAACTCCTTCTCGACTTGCTCAGCCATAGCCTTCTCCATCTTCGATTACTTTGCTAGAAAAAGGAACAAAAACAAAGAATTTCAGTAACAAGACTCCATGGAATAACAAAGCCCGGTTTCTGAGCCATATCCATTCTCGGACTGAGCTTCGGATGGCCTTTCGGATCTGAACTGTGCTGTCAGTCCCCCACTCCTTTAGCGTGGGTCGATCCGAACTAGGTTTCTAGCGAGCCATCACACCGTCGCCACATCTCCCATCACTCCGAATGGGTTAATTACGTCCAAACATCATAATGGAATAAGTTAACAGGGCATGGTGGTTCACTTCTATGCTAGAGTACAACATACAACACACATACCCGTAGCCAGTATTTCTAACAGTGTGTACATCAAAATGGACGTAGCGGTACCAGGCACCAGCCCACCAAAGTACAGAAATGCCAATCAGCAACAAAATACGGGGTACCACACGTTCAAATCTCTCGCCGCACCTGATGCAACGCTAGTACTCCAACCCGACACCGCGATGGTAGCGCCAACGCTTCCCGTGCTCCTTCTCCGAGCACGCTCACATAGCATGATTGGGTGCTAATCCAATAGCTATTCTGTTCTGCCTGCTGAGACTACACAGGACCATTTTAATCTCCACTTTCTTTGTCATCAGGATAGGTTTAATTGCTACATTCTATCTGCTATAAATAGATTCCGATCTTACAGCAAGTTCCAGGTCTCATTGACCCGCAGTGCAAGCCTAGATCATGTCAATACCTATCGTTCAAACAAATACTTATCAAGACAAAGATTCGTCTCCCAGTCACAATAGAAATGAATCTATTATGCCGGTAGGGGACACAGCAGTAATTTTTAGGTCTACTGCTAGTCAGACTTCTCGTTGTGTATTTTTTTAGGAGTCAAAATCAGTCCGGTATTTTAACTCATTCGATACCAAATTCTATTTAATTTGCAACCGAACTGGGGCATTACGCGTGCGTCTAGCCCTTGTCTGGGCTGGGGAAGGGTTGTTAGTATCAGGCCCCGGATTACTTCTTGTCCGCCTAATACCCAGTAGGACTGGTGGAACAACAGAACATGGTAACTTCCTAGGCCTCCCAACTCCTTTCTTCGGAGCTATGGGTGCCTCAGGCTTATCCGGTACTGCTGTTTTCCTAGGTCTGCCCGGTTTCCTTTTAGCCCTCGTCCTCTTCTTTTCCTGTACAACAGGTTGAGGCGCCAATACAGCCTTTTTCAATCTGCCACGGCCTCTCGCTGTCACAGGAGGAGGGGTAGTTGATACAGGAGCTGTAGTTTTTACAGGATCCGTTTTCTTTGTCTTCCTTCCCCTCTTTCGGACGGACTTTTCTTGTCCTGCTGGCTTAACTTTTCGGGGTCTGCCTCTCAGCTTGACCCCTATAGTTATTTTAGCTTTCGCCGCAGGAACTACACAATCTTTCCCAGCCACTATTTTTCCATCGATCAGTCGGAGAATATCTCTACCTGTTCTAGCCTGCTTTTGAAATTCGGACGCCCGATGCAGGTTCGCCGCCTGTATGGGTCCATTCTCGTCAAAGGCCGGCTTCAAGTAGTCTATATGATATCTCATCAGACCTTCCGAGGTTTCTAATTCACAGGTGGTACCTCCTATGAATCTTTTGATGATGTAAGGCCCATCCCATTTGGGTCCGATCTTTTTAGAGGCCTTCGGGGGACAGAATCGGTATACCACCTCCCCCACTTGGAATCTCGGAGGACGAGAACGTTTGTCATAATCCCTTTTCTGGTGGACTGCAGAAATTCCGAGATTATTCCTTACGTACTGGTGCCCCTTTCTCATACACTGTCTCAAGTGTTCTACATATCCCACTTTGCATGGGAAATCCAACTCACCTGGTGTCACACCATATACCAAATCCATTGGTGCCACCAGCTCCATACCAAAGACTACGGAATTCGGAGTACAGAGTGTACTGGCATGTACTGTGGCCCGATAAGCATGAGCTATACAGGGCGCTAGTATATCCCAGTTATCTTCAGTTCCATCTGTTAGACACGACAATTGCTCCACGAGGACACGGTTGAGTCTCTCGCTTTGGCCATTGCTCATGGGTCTGTAGGGAAGAGTAATTAATTTCTCAATCCCCAGCATTTCTAACAAAGATCTTAGGAGCTGAGACCTAAATTCGGGAGCTCCATCAGTTTGCAAAGCGACAGGTCACTGCATTTAACTGCATTTAGCTGACGATAGTCGACACAAAACCTCTGGGTCCCATCTTTCTTGGCCACCATGACTATAGGAGCACCCCAAGGACTGCTACTATGTTCAATCCGGCCTTCCTTGTACATTTTCCAGATCTCTGCTTCGGCCTTGTCTCTCTTCGCCACTGGTATCCGACGATACGCTTGTTTAATAGGGGCTGCATCACCCGTATTAATAGCGTGTCGGACTTTATGTGTACACCCCAGTAGTTTCCCGGACCCTGGAATGGAGAAACAGTCCTGATATTCTTTTAGTAGATCTGTTGCACTTTTTATTTCTTTTTGGTCCCGTAGATCTGAGTCCGCTATTAACTTAGCCAGCGGACACACAGTGGGGGGCATTTTCTCGGGCATTTCAGGTGAGATCAAATCATCATCCGCCACAGGTGATTCCATAACCTGTATTGAATTGATGATGGCCTCTTCGATCACACCGTCATCCTCCTCCCCAGACATGACTGAATCTTGTGAAAGTAAAGTCACACTATACAATCTGCCTACCACTCTTCTCTTTCCGAGCTTAATAGCTCGCCCGGACGGATTACTAAATGCGACCACAGCCGGTTTCCCGTCACCTGATACATACGTATTCAAGCTTCCCAAGGCATAGTCGCTTAGTAATTGTTGGTCTGGCTCGAACATCAATCCATCCGATGTGTCTGAGCCACTGTGAATGTTTAATTCGGCCAGAGTCACTTTGCCGGGTACAAGGGTTACACCTCTTTTGAGTGTCACCTCTATACCTGCAAGTGAATTTCCGACCTGCACTGCCTTCACAGAGGATTTTTCTTTACTTCTACCTTGTCTCTTCCAGAGTTTACAACTCACGGAATGACTGTAGTTATCCAGGTAAAATAATCAAGACCAATCAAGACTACATCAATGCACATAATAAAAATCTGCACCGAGTATCCCATCCTCAGGGCCTTGTAGACCACTGACAACGAGACATGTAATCATATAGGTCCGTCCACCTATATTCCACGGACATAGCACGCTACCGTAAGTATTAATAGGTGTTCCATCTCCCATTGCACACACCGTTCGGACCGAAACCATTGGTGGTGGATGTGGAAGGGAATCATAGAAGTTCTTAGTGATCAAACTGGTAGTAGCACCAGGATCAACCAAAAAGAATCCATTCATCCCACCTACTAGTACTGGGGCATACCATCTTTCCCGAACTAATAACTTAGATGGGATCTCCAGAGTTTCCTTTCGTAGCACAGAAACCTTCTGAATCTTGGCAGGTTTATTACGGTTCTTCTTGACCATTAAAATCTGCCCTTCTTCAGCTTGGAATCCGGATTCCCCCCATCGTATATTAGGGTCATCCTCCAGACTTCTCAAAGGAGTACAGACCTTTGAAAGAGTTTTACCGTCCGGCAACGATCTAGATTCTCCACCTTTCGACTCGGATTTGTCCACACTTGGGATTCGTCCGAGCGTACTAAGCGGTGCCTGGGCTTTACTCCCAATCTCTACACTACTCTCATACTTCTCTTGGATTGCGGTATTATGAAGCGCCTTGCCGTCGACCCTCACTACGCTTCTCGTGAGGGCCCCTTCTAGTTTTCCGGACTCTCTGCTGCGGCTGCCCTTGCTTCGGATATTGCAAGGAGTTTGAACAGCCCCTTCTTCTTTGAACATTCAGAGACCCTATGTCCAAATTCACCACAGAAGTAGCAGGGTTTAGTCTTCGGAAACTGTTTCTTTCCCCTATACCCAGATTTCTCATAATAAGACGTTTTCGGGGCATCCGTGGGGGTTGGTTTCTAATGAGCCTGCCATGACTGAATGGCCTGTACTATCGCGCCAATGTCAGAGTCTTCTTCTTCTGACTCCACTTTATCACTGGCGTGCAATGCCTCAGTAATCTGGGCAATGACAGACTTCTTTGGGGTCTTACTCTTGTGCCCTCCACTAGCTTCAGGGGGTCCGAAAAAGTCCGGCGCTGAGCTAGCGGTAGTGTTCTGTATGGATACAGTATTCACAGCATCCAAATCAGCTCCCTCGAACACTTCGGACCAATGGACGGCCTGTTCCAGATCATAAGGTTCCTGGAGTCTTATCCACCAGGCTTCCTTGGCGTTGGACAGGCCATCTAGATATACCTTCAAACACAATGTGCGTCCGGTGTAATCTATGACATTGCCGAAAGCAATTCGGGCTTTCTTCACAACTTCATTTGCAAAGTTGCGGCTGGTCTGATTCATAGTCTGTCTCGAAGCATAGAAGATGGCCTCTTTTTTCCGGGAGTTGTGTTCCCCGAAATTTGCCTCCATATGCTGGACAAACTCTGGGAGTTTCAGTCCAGGGGGTAGCTCCCCTAGCTCCTGAACTTGGCGGCGGCAGGTACACTTCAGAAACATCAGGAAAATATCATCCGACCAATTCTGAGCCTCTGCCATCACCCTCATTTCTCCCAAATGGATGCTCCAACTGTCTTTGGAAGAATCTCATTGCTTCAGGAAAGACATCTTCGGGACTAGCCGCATCCTGCATATACTCATAATGAAATGAGCTTGCTGCTGGTTCAGGCCCGTCATATCTTAATCCTTGAGTCAAGGATTTATCTTTGAATGAGGGGGTTTCTCTCCTCATTGTTGTGGTGTGAGCCACAGGAGCGTAACTCCGAGGGGAATTCGCACCTGTAGTACCCACAACATCATGTCGGACATAGGTTCTGTCCGTGACATGTCCACCCGGATAACCTATGGTAACATCCGAAAGTTTCTTAATGGTGGAGATGCCAGCGCCTATGCCCGGTCTACCCGCTGTACCAGTGGGTGGAGTGACTACTCCCTGGTTTGGTGAGGAAGTTTGGGGAATTTCCGGGGTCATAATCTGGACCTTCTTTTCGGATCCCCGAACGAAGGAAGCAGGAGTCCTAAGTACATAAGATTCCCCTTGTCCTTCATTCCTCACGCTGCCAGCCTTTTCGGGTGTTGGGTCAACTATCGAGGATTCGGGTCTAGTACCCACCCCCAATCAGAAAATAGCAGCCACTTGCTCCAAAGTTGGCTCCGCTTTTGGAGATTCCGCCGTCTGATCTGGCTGATTTAATAATCTGGACATATCATCGACCCTAGAGGCTTCGGCCCGAAGTTTCTCGTTTTCAGCCATTAATCTGGCTGTAGAACGATCACTCCTCTCGGCTATATCCTGTAGAGTTCTCTGGAGCTCTGCATTTTGATCTTCTAGCATAACCACTTGGTTCCTCTGGCCCAAGTTAAACTTGTGCACCCGCTCATAGGCTTTGCGCCAAGCATCCACCTGAGACTGCAGAGGTGGAGTAGACTCTTTTCCCTGTTTCTGTGGGAAACCCTCATCCGTATCGTCCGAACAAAATCTTTCGCGAGGAACGCGGAATGCCCAGACATCTTGCACGATCTTCTTCGTGCCTGGACTCGGTCTGGGCACTGTGGTCCGGATTTCGGTATAGCACCTATGCCTCTACCTCTGCCCACACCTCCAGTTGCCCCAACCGGTTGTTCCGTCTGACTCGCTCTATCTAGGTCTGCCATTTCTACTGACCTCTTTCTTTATTTTATTTCATAGAATTCTACCTGGATGGATCCGAACACTTTTCAGGCTTTTTGAAAAGCTAACTTCTGGTTGCGGCTAAGAACTGGTCACAGCACCAATTGTAGTGAACTCGGTTCGGGACTCTTAGCTTAGGAGTAGGATTTGAAATAGCTAGTTTGAAATGAGCTTAGGAACAAGGATTACTCTCGTACTCTGGTTTTATTGCCACACAACCCAACAGACCAACCTTTGTGGACCAGCCACAAAGGGAACATATATGCTGTAAAACAGTATAAAACAGGGTGTGGAAAATATTCACATATCACATATTCTCATAAGAGCAAAGTTAACGATAAGTAAAACCAGAGATCGGGTAAGAACACATAAAGGAACATTTGAATAGTATAAAATGGCAATATACAAGGAGAAGACACAATATAAAGAGATAAATACAAATAATAGTAATAAGCCACAGACCACTCTTCCAGGGTCTGTGCTTCGGATAGATCCGAGAGCCCTCGACCGCCCCCTGGTGTCAGTCCGAAAGGACTGGAATCAACCAGCGGACAGTCTCGGACTCCCGGACTGTACTATTTCGGAACCCGTAAAACACACGACCACTACATTATTGTATCAACTTCCCTATATATACTGATCAGTTAATCTCAGAGCTTGGAGATATTAACACCTGGAATGATGGGCCACTAGCAATTCCTATGCCATGCGTAATTGGAGAAATAAGGATTGCACTGGGTTTAATTGAATTGATAAATACTGAAGAACATGGGATATTAGACTACTACATGTGGAATGAGAAAGTATTTATGTATGCATATATAGTACTGCGGAGACAGGAGTATAGTGGACTTGTGATTCTGCTACTACATACAAGGATGTAAGAGTCATTACCCTATTTCGAGGTAGGTTCTGGTGTTTATTAATGACTTCCCCCTCCCCACCCCCTTTTCGAAGAAAAACACTGGGTTTAGACCGTTTAGCACTAAACTGCTTCAGTGCCTGGCCATTACGCAGCTCTTACAGTCAAGTGTCAAAACACAATCTCGCTCTATCATATAGCTTATTATAGGATTACAACAAGTAGCCTAAACGACAAAGGGGGGTAAAACATAATGATGGTATAATTACTTTCATTGCATTCAGTATGATGACTTGTTTGTGAAAGTCATATGACTGCCATTTTGGCTGGTGTTTGAACCCGTAATTTACAACAGCATGACAGATTATCATTCTGTTTCTATACCCATATATAGACCATGTACAACTTTAGCTTGTTCATTCACCAGATCTTTTTAGGAAATGAATTACTTAGAAATTAGGAAGGTACTCACCATAATGAATAGAAGATTCCCTAATTGTTTGCAGTCTTGTGTATCCTCAACAGGTTCCATTTTCGCATTGATGTTTGAAAATATATACGTTATGGTCACATGACTGATTATTTCTGGTGCCAAATATGTGTACAGTTATCCTGAAATAGCCGGCTTTGTGAGGTCTGTAATGGGGCGCTTCCTGTAATCATGTTGATGTAGCCACTGTAGGCCTATCTGTCCCACTGAAACCTTTTGCTATTACTTTATGTCGAAACATATATTTGATAATAATCATTTGGTAGTCTTGGAATGCAGGTGATTTGTATTCCTAGGAAAAACAGTTTTAAATAGTCGTAGAGAAATGAGCATTGATATTGAGAAATAATTTTGTCAAAGGAGAATAACATGAAATTAAGTAGACATGCATAATGGAATACATGATAAAGTATAACTCAGAACAAAGATTATCCGCTACTATTTCTCAAAAGTAGAAGTTTGAAGGAGGGGGAGGTTGAAGTAGAGGTAAAGGATTTAATTATAAAGTTGATGTGAGTTATAAAAGCTGGTTGTTGGCGAGTTTATAGAGCCGCCCCTAGCAAGCTTCATGTAACATCTATTGGTCCCATACTGTTTGATAATCCTTTATGTAAAATATAATTGTTCGGATGTACAATACTTACTGTTCGTTGAAGTACATCCTTGATTCTTGCTCTGCAGTCAGCCGTCGGTGGTGAGGACATGAGAAGGGGAACGAGGCTAAGGCAGGGTTTAACCGGGAGCGTAGCTTGCAACAGAGGAATTGCAAAACACATGTTTCTTGGACTCTCAATAAACATGACTAAAATAAGTCAGACGACAACCCGGTGGTAGGACCAACTTTGGAGCGGGTGTGGAGGGCATGTCCTCACCACCGACGGCTGACTGCAGAGCAAGAATCAAGGATGTACTTCAACGAACAGTAAGTATTGTACATCCGAACAATTCTTGTCTGCAGCCACCATCAGGTGGCAGCCCATGAGAGTTTTAACCAGCAATTCCTCCGGGACACCATCAAGTTTGGATAGCAAGCCGAGTCCTCCTTAAAGTTGAAGAAAGTAACTGTAGACTAACACAAAGAAGATCCAAGCAAGGACCTGGATCTTCAACAGTTAACTTATGTACATTCCAGTAGGCCAACTATTTCTTTCTCTTTCGAGAAGAAGCCTTCGGAGTTTTCTTATTCTTATCCTTGAACGAAGAAAGCAAATGAGCCGAAGTAGGCGTAGTAACGTTAATAGGTTTCTGATAGAATCGTCTAAATGTATTCTCATCTTTCCACATAGCTCTTGCCATGATCTGATCCATTGGCACATTCAAAGCCGCCAATTTTGAAGTCGAGGCCCCACGAACACTATGAGGCCTAAAGACATTCGTATTTAAACCGCTTGCTGCCATCAAGCAACGAATATACTTGGCAATGGTGCAATTTTGAACTGGCTTAAATGGAGCGGTATGGCTGATAAACAACGGTCCAGTGATGTTTCCATGAGCGTCAATAGGGCGGTGATCTGCAGTCCTGAACAGATAGTGACGAAGACATGTTAACGCACACACCCTTTTATTGTCAGGAAAAGCCTCTATCACAATAGATCCTAGAGACCTTCCAACAGACGAAGTCTTAATAACCTCCGATAGAAGAATAGTCACTTTGTTTTTGTCAGAAAAAACAATATCTTCACATTTCAAGGTGCGAAGAGTTTGAACTCTCTGAGATGTAACCAACATCATTAGAGTAGCCATCCTTTGCGTCAGTTGAGGAAGATTGAGATCCGTCAGCGGATACATAGATGAGATATAATTCAGAACTATATCAGGATCCCATGTTTCTGAATATCTAGTTTTCGGAGGCCTTTGAGTGAACATTCCCCCAATGATTTTGGAGATCGAAGTACAGGCCCCAAACGAAGTAAGACCCACTTTCGGCATAACAGCAGAAAGAGCCGAGCGGGCAGAGGCAATAGCTCCAAATCCTAAACCATTATCAAATAAATCACATAGGAATTCCACACCTTGTTGAAAAGAAGGGATAGTGTATGGAATATCTTTCTCATGGCAATAAGCCTTCCACTTACGATGATAAGTACGATACGACTTTCTCGTATTCTTAGACCAGCTGCGAAAATAATGTTTCTTAGCTCTAGCAGACAGGTCTAAATTATCAACAAATTGCTTCAGAATAGAGCAATGAGGAGAGAGCACATGGAGATCTTTGGATCCTGATGTTTTCCTTTTTGAGGAATGAGATTTCCCTTTCTTTTTCTTATGAACAGAAGCTGTCTGCTTCCCCGTTTTAGCTGCGGATACCAGGGTTGACTGGGCCAATCCGGAGCAACTAGGATTGCTCTGATGCCCTCCATCTCTATCCGCTGAAGGCACCTTCCTACCAGCCTAAAAGGAGGAAAAATATATGGCCTTGAGAATTGATTCCAAGGAATAGTAAAAGAATCAACAAAAGATGATGTAGGATCCGGAACCAGCTAGCATAAACTTCAACTTTGAAGTTATGTCTAGAGGCAAACAGATCGACGTCTGGTTCTCCAAATTCTGAACAGATGTGATGAAAAATATCCTGACTAAGGGACCATTCTGTGTCATCAGATAAATGTCGACTAGCATGATCTGCCTCAACATTCTCGACTCCTGGAATATGTGAGGCGGAAAGCCAATTCTCCCTTTGTTCCGCCCACAGCCAGATTTCCTTTGCTACAGCATTACAGCTTGGGGACTTCGTTCCTCCACACTTATTAATGTATGCCACCGCAGTTGTATTGTCTGAGCGGACTACAATATGAGTGTTGTAAACATCCCGAGCCAATGAAAGAATACCCATCTTAATAGCCCGAATTTCTTTGGTATTGATGTGATATTGTTCCTCATAGTCATCAAAACAACCTTGAGCCATGTCTTCTCCTAATACTGCACCCCAACCTTCATCACAAGCATCAGCGTACAAGGTCAGAGTAGGAGAAAAGGTTCTAATCTTCCTAGACCTCCAAGGAAGATTAAGTTTCCACCACAACAAATCCTCATGAGCTGCTGGAGAAAGATACATTTTAGCTGAAAAATCTCCTTTGTGGAACACCAAAGCACCGATTTTGTCAATCTCCAAGTTCTTATAATGTGCTAATCCATAATCCACTCTACGGCACAAATCAACTAGAGTACCAGTAATTGACGATACCTGTTGTATGGAGAAAGCTTTCTCTGGATGGTTAAGGAACTGATCAATTTTATCCAGAGTAGCAGTCCGTTTCCCATCCGGTGGGAACACAATCATCTCATGGGAGTCAATGAAAAAGCCTAAGAACTTCATGACTCTTGAAGGCACTATAGCTGATTTCTGAGGATGAACTAGGAAACCTAACTTGCACAGAAGCTCCAATGCAAGGCACACAGAATTAGCACATTCTTCCTCCGATCGGCCCCAGAGAAAACAATCATCAATATAACTAAAACCGAAACCCCCCTGTTCATGAACAGAGGAAAACACAGGTTTCATCACTTTAGTAAAATTAAATGGGGCAGGTGATAATCCAAAAGGCATCGCCACAAACTTAAAGTACTGGCCTTCCCATGGGAAAGCAACAAAAGGCTGTGCTTCACTATGTAAACGGAGGGGAAAATAAGCTTCTTGTAGGTCCAACGATGCCATATAGGAGTCCGGTCGAAGCATTTCCAACGCTGACTGCAGATTGTCCATCTTGAAATGCACTGGAGGTATTAGCTTATTCAACTCCGTTAGATCAATGATCAGTCTCCACTTGCCTCCGGGCTTCGGGGTTACAAACACATTTGACAAGAAAGAGATCTCAGAAAAGTTCACAGGAACTACAACTTTCTTGATAATCAACTTTTGAACTTCCTCACTCACCGCAGCCCTTCTTTCCGGGCCAAAACAATATTGATGAGGGATGAACTGCTGTGAGGGTGGCTTGATAAAAGACACTCTCACTCCTCGGACAATATCTAAAATATCCGGGTCTGAAGTAATCTTTTCCCATTCTGACAGATGGCGAGAAATGCTTCCAGGAGTAAATGACAACACAGATGGACCCTTCGGTGATAAGGTTACAGAAGATGGAGAAACAGACGAAGGTAAAGAATCAAGGAGAGATTGTACCTCTAATATCTCCGTGAATCGCGATGACGATAATAATCGTCCCTCGGCTGGCGTTCCCTCAATCTGCTGTACCTCCTGGAGTATTGGTACCCCCGTCCGCGTTGATTTCCCCTGGAACCCCTCCCGCCCCGGCGAGAGGAGTTCTGTTGATAATCGTCGTTGTTCTGTTTCTTCTGGCCCCCTCCCTGAGGACGGTAAGGAGGCCGATCCGAGTTTTTTTGTTGCTGTTGAGAGCCCTTCTTTGAAGTATTAGCCTGAGGTTTTGGCTCTGCAACAATGGAAAGCTTCTTGCTTCCCTCCAAAGACTTAATATTCGCATCCAAATCATCCCCCAAGAGACAAGCAGGGGAAGAAGGAAAGCACTTCGGGTTCGAAGCCAACTCCTTGTAAGTTTCCTTGAGATGTTTAGCCATTTCAGTACGGCGCCCCTTGGTCGAAATGAACATGTTATAGAACCCAGCAATGGCAAGGGCATCACGACAGTGGGTGAATCCCTGGTTCACCTTTTCCAAAATGTCCTTATCAAGCACATGACTCTTAATGTCAAAGAACACATCAGTAGCATAACACATAGCAGTGGCCTGAGCTAACAACATCACCTGAAACTTCTTGTGAGTAGAGTCGAAGCATTTCGGATCATCCCCTAGAGCTGACCAGACTAGATGAGGGACCTCAGGAGTCTTGAGAACTTCCACATTGGAAGGCCTCTTATTCCTAGCCTTTACTTCGTCGAACACTTTTCCGGTAGGAGGTGAAGTGAAAACTTGCTGCAGATACCGTTGTAACTCTGCGCTGACAATCGGAGGACCCTCATTTCCTTTCTCATTCATCTGTTTGACAAATGAATCCAGAATCCCCGAACAATCCTCCACCAATTCACCTTCCTCTACTTCAGGGGCCAAGGTGTTGGTGTTTACATTGTTACCGGAAACAGACCCTCCGCCATCTTGGAAGGTTACACCACCACTTCCGGAAGCCTTAGGTGACCTAGTTCTCGGGGGCACAATGGCGGACGCCTCACTTGACGAAAAGGAATGAGTACGCTTGCGACGTCTATCTCTCCTAGGTCTCTTAGGACTGGGACAAGAGGATGATGAATCTGATGAGAAATACCTTGAATGTCGAGAACGTTTTTTATAAAAGTCCCTGTAGAAGCCCTCTCTCCTCGAGATACGACCCGAAGGGCGAATGGATGGTGACCTAGATCTTGACTCACGAGCACCACGAGGTTCACTAGGTTTCTGTGTCGTAGTGTTCGAAAGAGAGCCCTGTTCAAGGGTAACAACTCTTTTGTTCACACCATTAACTGCTAAATTGACCATGTCCAGCTTAGAACTAAATCCCTTCATGGATTTTAGAATGTCAGCCAGAGTTGGTTCCTTCTCGACAGCTGGCCCGTCAGAGAGAACGGCCGCCTCGTGCTTATCAACGTCCGACATCTTGGAAAGCTGGCGCACGTGTTGCACAGAATCAAAAGTCTCAAAATATGGCAGAGAGGGAACGGCAAAGTTCACCAAACTGGAATGAGATAGCAGCAGTAGGTCGATACAAACAACTTTGTCGCTGGAAATATGCTGAGGAATAGTTCGTAAGATGAAAAAGCGCTGAAAAATGCGGAGGACTTGCTCCCGAACGTTGACCCTTGATGCGTGATCCCGTAAACTGCCTTAGCCTCGTTCCCCTTCTCATGGGCTGCCACCTGACGGTGGCTGCAGACAAGAATAATAAAATCATGGTCGTCGCAACATCAACATCAACAACTACATATATTCTTCTAATCAGTGTCAATTTAGTATACATTATCAGTAGTTATACAGTCTTTTTCCTCATATGAAAATAAGGTGGCTACATGAAGCGTCCAATGGACAACCTTGCTTGTCCAGTCTCAAGAGGTTATGGGGGTGTCCATAGGTGTGGACGGGTGGCTACCTGTAGCTGGAGCCTAGTTATCCACACCTACGGACCATATCTGGAACACTAGCCGCCATTGTTGTGCACATAGGGTAGCTTTCCCCATTGACGCTAGCATTGACGATAGTTGAATGATAGCTGTTGTTTAATGCTAATCGTTTTGGTTAATTTGACTTGACTAAGGTATTACTTTATTATTTTGCTTGCTATTCATGGCAGTGGATGCATACTTTTGTAGGAGAATAAGTGCGAGAATGAAGTCCTTATAGGGTCCGTATTCCAGTAATTGTGTCTTCAGTTATTGGGCAGCGAAATGGGAAATACAGTTGCATCAGGGGGTGCTTTATTTTCAGTTTTGTGAGATAGGAGCCCTGTGACTTTAATTCAAGATACTGTTCAGTTTTAACCTATATTGCACAGAATTTAACTGGCATTTGGGAAGTGGGAAAAAAGGGTAATTTTTCAGCATTTTAAAAATGTTTATAATGGAAATAGTGTGTGTGTGTGTGGAGAGGGGGGGGGGGGGCAAAGTATACTCTGCCCCCCCCCCCCCACTTTCATTGGTGGGGGGGGGCATGGCCCCTGTAGCCCCCCTGCTTCCGACATCACTGAGGAGGGGGGAGTGAAGACGAGGGTGTAAGAATAGGAGAGGGGGAGGGAAAGAAGAGGGAGGAAAGAGAGGAGAGAGAGGATGTAGGGGAAGGGAGAGAGGGGAGGGAGAGAAAGCGCGGAGGGGGAGCATGTGGAAGAGGGAAGGGAGAGGGGAGGAAATCGGCGATGGGGTTGGAAGAAAAAAACAGGCATGAAATACAGAGAAGAGGGGGAGGGAAAAGAGGGAGAGGGGGAAGTATAGGGAGAGAGGGTGACCGTCCTACATGCAGAGGAGTGGGAGAATGAAGAAAAGGGTGTAGGAATAGGAAAGGGGGAGGGGGAGGGAAAGAAGAGGGGGGAAGAGAGGAGGGAGAGGATGAAGGGGAAGGAAGAGAGGGGAGGGAGAGAAAACGGGGAGGGGGAGCATGAGGAAGAGGGGAGGGAGAGGGGGGAAATTGGAGATGGGGTTTGGAGAGAAAAACGAGAATGAGGAAGAGGGGAGGGAGAGGGGGGAAATCGGAGATGGGGTTGGGAGAAAAGAACAGGTATGAAAGACAGAGCAGAGGGGTAGGGAAAAGAGGGAGAGGGGGAAGTGTGGGGAGAGAGGGTACTTTGCTAGTAGTGACATAAAAATTGGTATTATAAGATTCATACATGGATAATATGCATCTGAACTACACAGTTGTGGATTAGACCACTTGAAGCCTGGTGTATTCATCATTTGAAAGTAATATAACCAATAATTTTCTTGGTGGACATTAGCCTTCTTACTCATTTTAAAAATGATACAAACAGCTGAGTTTTGTGCTGTTTGAAGTTTACTCAACAGGGATTTTCGACTGGAGTGTGTTTTCAATTAGTTTGGAATGTTGAAATGTTACATGTTTTACATCCCCCATAGTGTCTCCTTGCAAGCGCCAACTACCCATGTGATGTGTCATCGGAAAATGAGTCATAATTCACCAAAACATGGATTTTGAGATACCATCATGTTTTAAAAGGTGGAATTGGGCAGATTCCATTGATGTTAAGTTGTTTCTTATCTAATAAATACAGGTTAACTAAAGTGGCTTATCCAGTTGTACGACAAAATGACCACCGACAAATTGGCCACAGGTGACCAACAATCGGTCACCTGCCATCGTATGTGGGTGCCGTCGGTGGCTGCTGTCGGTTGGTATTTACTTGTACAACAAAAAGTGGCCTATTGGTCACTGACAATCGGTCACCTAGGGGTGACAGATTCTATATTTTTTTGTTTTTAAAAGGTTTTATTCCACATTCCTGCCAACTGAGCGTATACATAGCTAGCTGCATTAAACAATTACCCGATTTTATATTTCCTTTTTATTTTCGAATTTTCTACCTCTTCTTCTTTTATAATCTAACAAATAAAGAATTTATTCACCAACGCTTCAAAAACATTAGGCTAATACCTTATAAATGAGCTAGGTTTCTTATAATTTATACAACTGGTTTACCTTGTTAATACATATTTCTATCGCTGATCATATATATATATATTAGTGTTTTTATTTCTCATTTGTAATACAGTTACATGTAATATATGGAAAAAGGTCTGTCTCTTCCTTTGTGAACATAGGTCTTCCAAGAGTGCCTTTGTTAAGCTCGTGTTTGGTATTTGTAAGACATCTACTTATTTAGCTGCTTATCTGAACGTTTTTAACATCGAGATCTGTTCTTGTTTACACACTTCACACTTATGAATTAATCAACATATCAATTACTAAAGTTCATAACCTTAACATAACATTGTACATGTTTAAAATGATTCTAGACATGTCCGTTATAATCACCCTGTCTCGTCTTTTAATACATCATCTAGTAACCAAAGAGTTACTCTTTCTCACAGTGTTCTTTCTAATTCATCAATATGAATTTTTTCCTTACAACCTACTCTCTACAAGTCGTATAATACAGTAATTACAGCCAGGTTAATTTTTTATGGTAATGCCTTTTAGGTAACGATTACAACTTATAGTCTTATGTATAACACAATACTGCGAGATTGTAGTCTCGGCTCAGTACTTGAAATGAATGGGATCTTAAAAATAGAAACAAGAATGTCCCTCTCAGGGTCTACATATCTTTCATCAAGAACCTGTTTTTTTCCCCAAGACCTCAACTTGTCGTATTCCGGAGGGTCTCATTTGACTAACTCTCGGGTGATTTCTCTGCTTGAACAATTATAAATATTGAACTCCTTATTATCTATCTTAAAAGCTTTAAACATCAAAGTGTGATCTTGAGGCACCATTCCCCGAACCCATACCAGCCAGTCTCTTGGGATGGCATAACATATATGAATAACATCATGAAAAGTACAATGAACATTGAATGATCTATTAATTTCATGACAAGACATACTCTCACCATTTGGACTGAGGATATCCCTAACACGGACAATTCCCGCATTTTTCCATGCTCTCTGATTGAGCCTTTTTTTTTTACCGATTCTGATTAAGTTGTTGTCGTTCAATAACTCATTTAGCACATCTTCCCCCCCCCCCCCCCCATTGTCAGGGCCTTCCTGGAATACAGTTTTACCCAAACATCAAATATATCTTTATAGAACTAGTCCAGATGGATTTTTGGCTTATCTCTTCCCATGAATAACCTAATGATGCTTGTACCATGGAAAGCTTCAAGAATTTTAACCCATTTCGAATTTTGTCTGTTTAGAGCTCTCTTAATACACCTTAGATTGAGGCTTCCATCAGGGACGTCCTGCTTAAGAAATTTCATGCTTATTTTAACTTTTCAAGAGCCCCAAATAATTTTTTGGTAACACTGTTGATCTCTTTTCCCATATGGTCATCTAACTTAATATATCCCACGACGTACTGAACTTTGGGGAGGACTAACAAATTGTTAATTATAACCTTGCCCTTTATGAAAAGATTTCTACAGGTCCATGACCCAACCGTACCATTCATCTCTATATAAATAAAATAAGGGTTTGGAGCCTTAAACTGCTATCTTCTCTGAAACCGCTAGCCAGATCTCCATTATATTTCACATGCACATTGCCAAAAATGGTGCCGAACCATTCCACTATGTTTCATTAACAAATTAGGGTTGGAAAGGGGTTAGAAATGGGTTTACATCGAGCACCCCCAATCAGGGCCCCCAGCACTGCCTGAAAACAAACCTATCAGTGCCCCTACACCAGGTTTCTTCGTCACCCAAAGCATGACAATATCGTTGCTTCACTACAGGATGGGAGTGGATATATTATGGAATACCGTATACTATGGCAAAATTTGATGTCTAAATGACCGAAAAGCTCGGCAATGTACCATAAAGAAAGCATTGATAATTGTGGGAATGGGAATGGGAATGGGAGGCAACAACATTTCCAACAGTTCCATTTGAGGTATGAATGTTAATACAGATACTAACTTACAGAGACAACTTGAAAGAGAAAGATGGTTGGAGAGGGAACAAGGAGAGTGGGAAGATATGGGCCCCACTGTCCCACTAGCAAATCCCGTGCGAAGCACGGGTATTTGCTAGTTTTCTTCATTAAAGCTTCAGGATTCACCTTGTTGACGTCAATGTCGCATTTGGCGGTTATATATACTTCTTTATGATAACCTTAGAAACACAGAGACATTAAATATAATGTCTTTACATTTGGTACCTGACTGAGTGCACTTTTAACTCATTGGTCTGTAGGACATCAAATGTGGCCTACAATTATGGGCATATTACTGGCTGAAGCAATTGGATAGCTTGCTGCAGTTGTCATCTGAACAACCATGGGATGTACCTGACTGCATACATACACTCTCTGGATTCTCTTCGGCATAATGCTTTTGATCCTAACGGAGAAGTAAACTGGATTTAGAGCCAGTGTTGAGTATACAAGTACATGAGAGTAAATGGCTACCCATTGAGGTACAGCATCATCAAATGCCTTTATGATGATTAGTGGAAGGAAACAGATGACGTACATCAAGAAAAGACCAGCCACAGCCTTCATGGAGGATCTGTTGTGCCTGTAAGAATGGTTGCTTATAGCTGTGTTTCTTCTGATTTTCATCTGAAAAAAGGATTTTCAATATCAACTGCTAAATTGAAGGAAAGTTATTTTCCACTCTTCCTGCAGTGAACTATACTTTATAATTAAATTTACATGAGTGATTTGGGTTTTAGCCATAGGTAATAAATATTATTTTGTCCTACTTAAATGTTTGAATCGATGTGGATGGCCTACATAAAAGGTGCCAAGTTTGACTTAAAATCACATGACAGGAAGTGGGAATCGGGGAGCATTCATTGAGCTTCCCTGAGCTCTCCTCACAGATATTCAAGATGGCAACTAAATTTGAGCGGGAACAAAAAGAGCTTGTACTTTAATGACTGAGCGCCACTGATTCAATGGTGCTGGGTATGACCATAAACTGCCTTTCTGTCTCTTTTCTCTGTCTCTCTCTCCCTTTTCTCTGTCTCTATTTCCTGGGTATGATCATAAACTGCCTCCCTCTCAGCTCTCCTGACCTTGATATAACTGTGGTGCTGAGTGTGGTGGTGCCGGGTCGGAGCGGTTATCCCCGCTCTGTCCCGGCACCACTAGCCAGTGTCCCGAACCCCCGGTCTAGTCACCCGGTTATCCGGGTGCGGCCGGCCGGACTGGATTCGGGCTGGTTGTTCTACCTGTTGCAGGGATGGTTTGCCACCAGATGTTGTGTGGGGGTTTTGTTTCTCTTATTTTTATATTGTACTGCTAGCCTATGTTTGACCTTGATTTCTGTGTATAAATACCTTTTCTCAACTGTAATTTTTTGGTTTTATCCCTCTCTTCTGTGAAGCTGGGGGAGAACCTTTTTCACTGCGGATGAGAGGTTTTTTAGCTAAAGTCGGCAATAAAGACTGAAACGCTAGCAAGGACTCGGAGATCTGTGTTGTTCTATTCTTGTTGTTATTTACCCGAATCGCCGTACAAGTAAATAGCAGACATTACAATTTGGTGCCGTGACCAATTCGGGTTTCTTTGTACTTTGTTTTGTAGTTAGTCTTGATACTCCGGCCTTATGGCTGGGAGGGATGATTTGCCGATGGATGAAGCTCTTGTTCTTCTTCCCGAACATGTGGAAGATGGTCAAGAGAACCCGGAACTGGCGGCCCCGGGTTTAGATGTAGAACCTGTTGAGGAAGAGGTCGTTCCGAATCAGCAGGAAAATGTAGATGCAATAGAAGATGTTGAACTTGAAAATGAATTGTTTGTGGATGCACTGGAAAATCAGGTGGAGATTCAGTCCTTGGGATCCGATAATGGTTCTTTGGCAGGCAGCGGACTTTGGGATGAAGCCCGTACACCTGATAGGAATGTAGGTGTTAGGAGGGGAAGACAGCAGCCTATAAGTCCTGTGCCAAGGGGTGCTCAGGCGCCAGTTAGATTGCGTTTTCCCGAACGTAGATTACGAAATGAAGATGAAATGTCCGAACACCTGCAGAATGCTGATGAACAGTATACAGTGCGGAGACAACATTTGACGTTTGATCGAATGGATACGCTATTAGGGGTCCAAATGAAGCGCATTAATGAACTTACTGACTCGTTGCACATGACAACTGCTCGTGGTTCACAAGCAGCTGCCGAGTCAGCTTGGGAGTTAGAAAATTTGCATTTGGTGATTGAGCAGCAGGAACAGAGAATGTTCACCTTGCAACAGGAGCTTAGGGCTTCAAAAGCTGACAGGTTGGCGGAGTTGTCGATTGCTGAGGAGCTGGCCCGAAAAGCAGCAGCCACTGAAGCTGAATTAGATAATGTCAGACGGCAGTCTAGGTTACTGCCGCCCGAACGTGATTGGGGTCTAGCTGCTAGCACTCCGATTCGGCCACCTGGGGTGACGGAGGCCTCCTATGCCAGATTAATGGGTGAATTGCCTGATTTTCCGCAATCAACACGTTTTGCGAATGAGGGAAAGAAAGTAGATCCTATTCAGTCACGGAATATGGATCAGGAAAGGACTGTGGGTACTCCCCATGGTGGTTGGGAGGACAAAAATCCGAGAGCTCCGGAAACTCCGAAACGGAAGATTGCTTTTCAGAGTCCGGTATATGATGTAGCAGGGGGTGGTGGTAATGTTGCAGTTATTGATGTGGAGAAGCGAAAATCCATTGACCCTGCTGCTGATTATGATCCGGAGGATGAACCGGAGGCGTTTGAAATCCATGAAATGGACCCTAATATGCCTGAACATCGGCCGAAACCCCTTACTTTCCCGAAATGGGATGGTAAACAGGATTGGAGAGAGTATCAGCGGAAGACAGTTGTGGTTGCTCATGCAATGAATTGGAGCGATCACACTTATAAAGTGCAGTTGATTGCTGCAGTTGAAGAAAATATGCCCCATGCTACTTCCATTAAACCGAAGAAATATACTGTTCGGGAGTTGTTACGTATGATGGAAGCGGTACATAGCTTGGCCATGTCTTCACAGACAAGGAAAGATGCTTTTATGGCTCTGAGGCAGACTCCGGGTCAAACTCCGGCTAATTTTGCAGATACTGTTTCTAAGAAGGCCTTGCATGCTTTCGGAAAATGGGATAGTACGTTACATACTATGGCATTGAAGGTGTTTCTGGATGGTTTCTGGATGGTTTGGTGGATCCGGGAATGGCTATGCATGTAGCACTGCCAGAACCGAAGAATATTGCGTCGGCCGGAGCTATAGCCACACGCTATGGGGATGTGATTAAAAATAACCCCCGATTAGCTGCTAGTTTGATGACTGTGTCAGGGGGGTCGGAAGGCAGCGAGAGATCGAGAGGTGAAAATGTTGCGGCAGCTGTTAAGGTGGAGGGTGTTAGCAGCCTGCCTATAAGTCCGGAATTACTTGGTGAATTTTATGCTTTTAAAGCTTGGGATGCTACAAAGTCTAAGACTACTCTGAAGATGCAGGTTACTGAGAAAACTCAGCCAGAAGCCACACATAAGCCGTTCCGGAAAGGCTCATTTAAAAAACCGATCTGCTATTATTGCAGGGAAGAAGGCCATCTGATAACCGAGTGTGACCAGCAAGCTTTGCATTTTGCGTGTATGAAGAGGCAAGCGGAGCGCGAAGCAGCATTGAAAGAATCCGGTAATCCGGGAAACTCTGCCAGCCCCTCCTAGGCGGTGGAGCGGGGGCAGAGGGTAATACACATGCCGCAGTATGTCAGAATTCGGGGAAAACACTGATGGAGAATTCGGGTCAGCCGCCCTCACCCGGGTTAGGGGACGCCCGTGGTATTAACTCGGTGGGGAGTGTTTGCGGGGATTCGGAGGTAAAGTCGGATATTATTATTATTATACAACTTTTATTCCGTAACTTATACATATACATTATATAAATCAAAGAATAGGGCCAGTACTCCCTCTCCGATGGAGATCTACCAGGTATGCTTTCATGTATGGTGGAAGTGGTGCATCAGGGTGTACCCGAACATGCTTGCTTGCCGGGACAAATATTAAAGGTTGAATGGGGAGGTTATGGTTCCTTGGTAAGCAAGATTATGGCATGTGATCTTCGTAATTTTGATATAACTATTTCGGACAGAAGTATACCGTGGATTGCTGACCGAATGTATGCGGATGTGACAATAGTGAATGTTACCGGCCAATTTCTTATTGATTGGGGTGCTCAATGTACATTAATTAAGAAGGAGATGTATGATGAGTTGTCGGTGAAGCCTTATCTGATACCGTGCCAGGTAACGTGCTATGCCGGCACGGGACATGATCTTGTCACACATGGTTGTGTACGGGTAGCCCTCGGGATAGGAGGAGCGTGGTTCGCTCTGACTTGTATGGTAATAAGTGGTTTAGTGGGAAGAGAAGCTGGTATTCTGGGCATGGATTTTATTCTAACGCACAGATGCAATTCGGATTGGTCCGGTGAATTCACCCTTGAGGCAGGTGAACAGTCCGTGATGTGTCGGGGCTTGCAAAGAGGTGCACTCAGCCGAAATGGGTATGAGGGAATCTTCATAGATGCTTTCTCTACCATTTGTAGTTGTGTGGACTTTGAACCGGCGGGAAAAGATGTATTCTTTGAATCGGGACAAGCCGAGTTGGGGCACTGTGTGGTAGTGAGTCGGCTGGTCGCAGGCGACCGGCAATGCACGACAATATCATTGCATAATCCTGCCAGCTCCCCTTTGATGTTCAGTTTATCATCACCTGGACTGAGGGATCTTGCTGAGGAAGGCGAGGGCCCAATGGTTGATATGGACCTGTTGGAACCGGAGGTGCCGATGATGCTCTCCGGGGATGGGTGTCCGTTGGAGAAATTAGTTCGGGAGTCTCATCTGGAAACAGTGGCTGACAGACGTAGATTGCTGACTATATTGTGGGAGTATAAAGATTGCTTCCGACCACCGGGAGAAATACTCGGCCACACGAATAAAGTTACGCATGTAATCGATACTGGGGATGCTCGCCCTATTAAATGTGCATGTAGGCGATTGCCCCCGGCAAAACGTGATGCAGCGGAACTGCAGATCCAGGATATGCTTAAAAAAGGTGTCATTGAACCCAGCAATGGCCCGTGGGGTGCGGGAATAGTCATGGTTGGTAAAAAGGATGGAACTAGTCGGTTTTGTGCCGACTATAGGCCCCTTAATTTGGTGACTAAGAAAGATTTGTTTCCGCTTCCCCGAATTGATGAGTGTATTGAAGCCCTTGGAGGTATGAAATGGTTAATCACCCTGGATTTGGAAAGTGGTTATTGGCAGATAGCTATGGATGGGGCTAGTAAGGAGAAAACAGACTTTGTTTCGTCTAGTGGGCTATACCAATTTAAAGTGATGAGTTTTGGGTTGTGCAATGCTCCGGCTACCTTCAAGCGCATGATGGAACAGATGTTAGTAGGGTTGCGCTGGAAGTGTTGTCTGGTGTACTTGGATGACATAATTATATTCGGAGCTAGTTTTGAGGACACAATATGAAATATGGAATTGGTGTTGCAACGGCTACGGAGTTACGGGTTAAAACTAAAGCCAAAGAAATGCTCCTTCTTCCACTTGGAAGTATTGTATCTCGGGCGGGTGGTGTCGCAGAGAGGAATTCGCCCGGATCCGAGTAAATTGGACCGGGTGAAGAACTGGCCGATACCTTCCACCGTTAAAGAGGTGAGGCAATTCCTTGGATTTGCATCATATTATAGGGATTTTATGCCTTATTTTTCCGAGGTCGCCGGTCCGATTCAAGCCTTGGTGGTTGGGGGAGATCAAAAGAAGAGTAGGAAAGTTGTGTTTGATGAAAGCTGTATGTTGGCGTCTGAGAAACTCAAACATTTGCTTACTTCGGCCCCAGTTTTAGGTTATCCACAACCACTGGGTACCATCATTTTGGATACGGATGCTTCCGGATTTGGTATGGCTGGGATCTTATCCCAGATCCAGAAAGAGAAGGAAGTGGTGTTAAGCTATGCTAGCAATTCCCTGTCTAAGGCACAGCGCAATTACTGTACCACCAAACGTGAGCTTTTGGCGGTTTTGACTTATCTCAATAAGTTTCAGCATTATGTTATTGGTAGAAGTGATTTTATGCTGAGGACAGACCATGCGTCTCTGCGGTGGCTTATGAATTTCAAAGACCCGACCAATATGCTGGCGAGGTGGTTAACCACCCTGCAGCATTACGGGGTTTTGGAGAATCAAATAGTTCACCGCCCGGGAAAACATCATCTAAATGTGGATGCGCTTTCGCAACTTCCCATTCGGAAGTGTTCCCGGGAGGACTGCCCGGACTGTGGTGCACATGAGGCTGTAGTTGCTGTAATGACGATAGATTACCAGCTGTTTTCATCTTTGGCAGGTGATCGTTTGTCGTCGTCCCAGCATGAAGATGATGTGCTTGCTCGCATAATTACTTTGGTAGAGGAGGGGGTCAAAACTCTCACTAAAGCTGTCATGTTGCCGGAGGGAGATGAATTTTGTTTTTATGCCTGGTTACTGTCAACTTTGGTTATGAAAGATAATCTATTATGTTTGGAGTGGGAGAGTGATAATGGTGTAATCTATTATCGTGCAGCTGTACCCTCGGGTTTGCGGAAGGAGCTGTTCCATACTTTGCATGGAAACAAGTTGGCGGCCCACTTCGGTGAATTTAAGACTTATCAAGCGGCATTACATAAATTTATTTGGCCCCGGATGCGCTCTGATATAGCCAACTGGGTGCGGGGATGTGAAATTTGTGCTTCTTGCAGAGCCAGGGAGGCCGGGGTGTCTCTCCTTTGAAGAAGGAGTTGCAGGGAGTGAGATGGAGTTGTGTGGCTCTAGACATCATTGGTCCCTTTCGGAAAACGCCTAGGGGGAATGTGTGTGTTATGGTGGTGACTGATTATTTCAGTAAATGGGCTTACCCCTTGCCCGACCATACTGCTGCAACGTGTGCGATGGTGTTATTTACTGAGTGGATATTGCGCTATGGTCCGCCGGTCTCTTTGCAGACGGACGGAGCCCCGGAGTTCCGGTCTAGTTTGATGAAGAATTTGCTGGGAATGTTGGACATTGAAAAGCTCATGACCTTGCCCTATAGACCCGAATCTAATGGACAGGTAGAACGGTTTAATAGAGTTTTGGTCGAGCAATTGTCTTGTCTAACAGAGTATGAGGATGTAAATTGGGACTTACTAGTTCCTTGCATTGCTCATGCTTATCGGGGTGCTGTCCATAAAAGTACACATTGTACACCAAACATGGTGGTATTTGGTTCTGAGGTAACGGTACCAGCTGACATTATTTATGGAACTCTAAGTGGTGATGTGGACTTTCCTTGTCCAACTGTGTTTGTGGAAGAGATTCGTTCTTTATTGAGGAAGGGACATCAATTTGTGAGGGAACAGTTGGGTCATTCGGCTGTGTTTCAAAAGAGGTATTTCGATAGGAGAGCTTGCCCGAAAGAATTTAAGGAGGGGGACCTGGTTTGGAGATATGCCACTCCCTTGGCTCAGAAGAAGTATGGGCCTAAATGGGATGGACCCTTTCTGGTGGTCCGGAGGGTGCAGGGTTCTACCTATGAACTGCAAACTGCTGATGGTCTCTTGAGGTGGAATGGCAATTTGTTGAAGTTGGCTTTTGACGCTGATGGACAACCGGTTCAGGCTACCAACCTACATCGGGCCCCTGAATACCAGAAGCAAGTAGCTAAGGGCCGGGACATTCTTCGGGTCTCTCCTACCGGCAAGTTATTGCCTGGGGCAGAGGCGCCAGTTCCAAAGCCTTCTAAGAAAATTGTACATCATGTACAAGTACTGCAGTAGAATCGGGCCGGGCGCGGAAACTTGTGTATAGAGTCCCGGACCGATCTTGGGAATATCGCTATATTGGTTGGCTGTGTTAATTTTTTGTTCCAATCGGTTTAACTGGCCAGTTGACCTCCTCGGGTTGCCGGACCCATTGGGAAATGAAGTGGGGAGTACCAGTCTATAACCTTTGGGCTTGAATCATTGATATGGTCGTGTTTTTGGTGCATGTATGTCTTACTCGGGGGCATTATCAGTTGTTGTGTCTACAGGTAGGGGGTGGGCGCATTGCTCATTTGGGGTATGTCCGATTGAGGCCAGATCATGAGTCATCTGTGGCTGGTTACTTGGCTGGTGTTGCTATTTTTAGACCCGGTGACCTCGTTCTCGCGTGAAGGAACGAGAAGCGGGTGGTGTGAACCAGTCAGTCAGTTGCATTTGGTCGACTTGGTCGGTCGTGTCCCACTGTATGCTATTGCCCCGTGTGGAATAAAACAGTTGAATTGTTGAATATTCCCTTGCATTTTGAAATTTCCCGTTACAGACAGGGAAAATTCGCTAAGAGTTTCAGTTGTCGTAACTGTGCAGAAAGTGTTATCCGGTTTTGCGAGTGTTGGAGTTTGATAGGATCTGGTTTTGGTCCTGTCATTGGCCGTGTCATGGCCGACGAGGAGAAACCGGGCAGTTCGCAGGTTTATGCTGCTGATTTCCCTGAAATGACGAAAGTTCCTGCCCCGAACCCTGAACTTGTAGTGAAGAAAAAGTTGAGTGAACAGAGGAAGGCTGAGCGAAAAGCCCGGGAGCAGTCCCGGCTTGCAGCGATGAGGAAAGCAACTGTTGCTAAACAAGCATTACTGAAGAAGCCGGCTGAGACGAAAGTGCCTAAGGTGAAGAAACTCAGGAAGAAACCAGCTGAGAAACCGGCTGCTAAAGAAGTGGAGAGGACTAGTCCCCGGAGGGCTAATCCCAGAGTTGTGGTGGTTGATACTCAGCTTCCCGAGACTCAGCTTGCTGCGGCGGAAAGTGTGGATAGAGCTCCTTCGCCTGCAGCCTCGGATGTGGTGGTAGTGGATAGTCCGGAGGCTACTCCGGCTCCCCGAGTTGAGGAGGGAGAAATAGTGGAAGATGGTGCAACAGCTGCTGTGGACCCGGGCACGGAAGGTGTCACCCCGGACACTGCTCAGCTTACCGCTGAGGGTGGTGAGAAAGTGCAGGAGGCGGAGAAAATGGATACCACTCCTGCTGCTGACGTTATGATAGAAAAACCTGAGGATGACAGTGAGTTTGTGGAGGTCAAGAGTAAGAAGAAAAGAGCTAAGGCCAATGTCAATAAGTTGGGTTCGGAGAAGGAAGTTCGGGCCATCGAACGACAACATGAAATTTCCCGTTACAGACAGGGAAAATTCGCTAAGAAGCGGGAAGACCCTGACTTTAGTGTGAGGAATATGACTCGGTGGAACGCTTTGCAGAAAAAGCTTGATACTTTTGTAGTGCTTGAGGAGGATATCGCCCCTGTGATACCAAGTGGGGAGGATACTTTCCCTATTTGCCCTGAGTCTGAGGATGAGGATGAGGCCTTAGCCGAATACTCAAACGGGACTTTGATGTCAAAGTATGAAATGGAGTTTCATTTCTTGAAAAGTAGAACCAGGCGACAGCCAGAGTCCACTCGGGAAGTGGTGATTAACCCGACGGTGCTTGTTAAGTTGAATAGCGTGGAGCGTTTGTGGAGTCCGGGACATAGGTGCCCTTTTGTGTATTGTCGGCATTTGGACCCTTTCATCAATCCGGATGGAGTTCGTTCCTACCGAACGAGGGAGAGGTTCTACAGACATCTTGTGGAGGAGCATTGTCCGGCTAGCTACCAGCTAACTTGCCCACATGCTTCGTCTTGTTTGGTGAAGCTGGATCGCCGTTCGGTGCTTGTGAGACACTGTATGACGCAACATCATGAGAAGAGGGATACAGCGCTGGATATGTGCATGAGTTTTCGGGTATTCCAGAAGCAGTTCCCAAATTACGGTTGTCAGAAGTTTGCGAGTATGACCAGGGGAGACTGGGAGACGGTGTCTGTTCTCGGGAGGTCGGGTGGTTCTAGGCGGTTTGTGATTCCCAAACTCCCTGCCTCTCATGGTTCAGGCCCCGCTCCTCCGAGTGTGTGGAGAAAGCCTCCGAGTAGTAGTTATGGGAGCGCTGATCACATGAACTCCTCTATTGAGTCTTCGGTGGTGGATCAGAGTTCAATGCTTTCGGGTGCAGATCGTTCGGAACGAGTTCGCCCGATGGGAGGTCGAATCCCGAATGTTGATGCCACCTATGATCATGTTGCTAAAGCTTTGGAGAGAATAACTGCTTGTATGGACGCCGGAGTTTCGGCCATTGAGTCGACTGCTTCGGCTGTTATGGCAGATATTCGAAACTTGATCGGTGAAGCTTTTGACCCGTTGGAAGGAATTCAAGAATTGCGGGAACAGGTTAAATTAATACCAAATCTGGAACAGGAGAATTTGGACTTGCAGGACCAGTTGAGGTTTTATAAAGAAGAAGATAACCGTTCGCGCGAGGTAAATATGGAGTTGCGTCGTAAGTTGTCCCGCTATGAGCAACAAGGTGGTCCAGACTCTAAGCGGAAAAAGACGGATAAGGAGGAAACTGTGGTGCAAGAGAAGCCTGAGGACAAGGCTAAGGAGGAGGAAAAGTCAGAGAAAACCGGGGCCGTTGGAGGCACGGTCAGCATTTCTGATATGAAGGAGGTTATGTCTGGTCTGTTCAAAGAGATGTTTGAGGAACACTTGCCTCAGCAACCGGCGGTTCAGCAACTTCCGCCTCCGCCCCCTGTGTCGATGACTATGCCGACTTTTCCCTCTTGGGATGCATTTTTCCAATCATTTGGTAATTTGCCTCAGTACACCACCCTGGACCCTGATGTAAGAACTTATGTGGACCCGAACGCGCAGATGGCTATGCGCATGGCGCCGAATATGTTTAGTCCGCCTTCGGTGAGTAGGGTAAGGCAGCCTCCTCAGGTGCCTCTCTATAGTACTGCAGTGGCTGGTGGAGTTGGTTTCGGGGAAAACCCACATCTCTCCGGTTTGTCGGCGACACATGCTGTCCGGCCGGGAGTGGGGCGTGGGGGAAAACCCTCTTTGTTGCCGAAACCTCGTACTATGGTTACGTTGACTCCTGTAGGTAGGTCTGGTGCTGGGAGGACGACATCTACTCCGGTTACTAGCCCGGGGAGGGTCGCTCCGCCCGGCTGCCCTGGAGATAAACCACTGGATAGTCCTGCGAGACTAGCTCTGGAAATGAAAAATCTTGAGGAAAATTTGGCGCAGGATTCGGGTAATGTGGAATCTGACGCAGCTGAGGAAAGTCTGGAAATGGAAATTTCAGTTGAGGAGGAGAATAGGTTGCTTCGGGGTGAGAAGGGCACAGTAATGGATGAGTATTAGTGCTCTTCCACTGTTTATTGTAGTGTGTGATTAAGTTGTGTGTTGGTTGATGTTTTACCGGATGGACGGCGGCGTGGGAGCGCCAGTATCATTGGCATCTGGCTACGCCAAAGTCAACCGGGCCGGATGCTGTTCGTTTTCGGATAACGTGGAAGTTTCAAGTCCTCTCCGAGACAACAACCCCCTGGATCCCTGCAACAGACACTACGTGGAGTGCTACTTTTCTTACATGGACATTAATTTATGCTCAAGCATATGGACCTCTGATTTTATGTACCGGATTTATCCTACCTGTGATTGTGAACATACCTCGGGTTAGAGTTTACTTCAATATTATTCTCCCAAGTAAAAGGTATGTTTTATATTGTATTGTGTTGTTTATAGGAATATGTGGTTTTATCCTTGCACCATGAGTGTGTAGGCTTTTTAATATTCCTTCACTTTACTTTTTCACATGTCATTCTTGTATGTCCTTTATATTCTATTTCCACTGTATATGTCTTTTCGATTTAATATATTATGTGTCTTGCTTAGGACCTGTTTAGTTCTAGCCAGTTCGTGTCTAGTCGGTCCTCCCTCCAGAAAAAGGGGGGGAGGGGGGTATTGTGGTGCCGGGTCGGAGCGGTTATCCCCGCTCTGTCCCGGCGCCACTAGCCAGTGTCCCGAACCCCCGGTCTAGTCACCGGTTATCCGGGTGCGGCCGGCCGGACTGGATTCGGGCTGGTTGTTCTACCTGTTGCAGGGATGGTTTGCCACCAGATGTCGTGTGGGGGTTTTGTTTCTCTTATTTTTATATTGTACTGCTAGCCTATGTTTGACCTTGATTTCTGTGTATAAATACCTTTTCTCAACTGTAATTTTTTGGTCTTATCCCTCTCTTCTGTGAAGCTGGGGGAGAACCTTTTTCACTGCGGATGAGAGGTTTTTTAGCTAAAGTCGGCAATAAAGACTGAAACGCTAGCATTGACTCGGAGATCTGTGTTGTTCTATTCTTGTTGTTATTTACCCGAATCGCCGTACAAGTAAATAGCAGACATTACATAACCATATTAAATGTGATAAGGGCACTGATTCAAATGGCAGCCATTCTACTCTGCTCCTCGATCAAAATACATTATTACTAATAACATTATGTGTTCATGGATAACATGCACTATATTTATAAAGTATAGTTCACTGCAGGTAGAGTGTAGTCATCAGCTCAAGCCCAGGCAAGGAGTGTCAGTAGCTTGGCGTTCAGCTTTATTTATACTTGAGCATTGTACTTACTGATTCACTAACAAAGGATCCTAGAAATATTCCCCCCTGCGTTGTCCCATTCTAATTGGCTAAGGAATGTAATGATCTAATAGAAGAAGACTAACGAACGTCTGATCTTCATGAGAAGAACGAAGCAACTGTTTAATGGTAATCTCAGATACAGCCTCCTCCAGGAGGTTACATGCATAATAATGAGTGGGCGGAGCCCTTACGTAATATCCATGGCATAGCATGTATAAGTAGACTTGCACAGTCCTAGCTAGTTAAGTATAATTAGCGATTTTAAGTAATGTGATAATAGGTGATAATTAATAATAATATAAATATAATGAGGTTACACAATGTTACGTAATGTTACATAACACTGCCCCCCCCCCCCCCCGCCCTCAATCAGATACGAAGTATCGAATGAGGCTGTACCCTAAAAACTTACAAGAAATTTTTTAGGAATTTTTTGAAAAATTAAAAATATTAAGAATTAATAATTTTAAATAGCTGTGCTGTTACCTAGTTATCCATACCAAGCCATATGCGCGGTTACATTATGCGCAAAAATATATTAAATACATGAAAACAAATCATACGATTTAATTACCATTTTGTAAACATTCTCAATGAATTCATAAAGATTTTCAAAACGTCATTATGAACATGTAATAATGGAAACTCATAATAGTGAAATAACCTCTAATACTAAGGTCGTAATAGCTTGAAAAATCTGAATAATATCCTATACAAAGGCATATCGCTTCATAAAAATGACAAGATATGAAAACACCGCAGGTGTTAACTCTATGAGAAACCAATTTCTAGTGTTAATTAATTTCTAGCCGCCGTGCTCCTGTAAGAAAGCATCGACCACATACCAATGACAGGTTGCATAATACTTTGGGTATATGTAAACAATTATTTTAAATTTTCACAGTTCTTTTGTGCCAATATTTCCAATGAACTCCGCATATCAGAAAGTAAAATACAAACATAAATTAGCAATAATAAAGACGGATAAAAAATGTTGAGAAAAAGAATACAATCATATTTCAATACGCGTCAAGAAAGGTAAGAAGTATTATTATTTCAGTCCATATATTAATGATATATAGACTTACATGTTTACGTTGGACCCATTGGGGTCATTTATCCAGGGAATCTGGTAGGATCCGTTTCTGGATGCAATCACCAGGACATGAGACTTGACATGAGACTTGCCTAATCTTAGAGGTGGGGCTGGGGATGATCCAACTATAGAATTGACCTCGAACGGAATCTGCATCAGTCGTATGGATACCAAACTATCATCCGAGTGTAGTCTCAGTGTAATCCATGAAGCTGACTCATCATCCACACTCTTGGTACATCTTTTGCACATGAAACATTTGGGAATATAATTACAGATACATCGCCTGTTTTTCCAGAGAAACTGTAGGATCTTGAAAGCAATGACTGCTGCCACTATCTGATTTTGGCGTTCTACCTCTCCCTGCGATCGACTTAAATATGGAGAACCATGCACTTGTTTTATTCCCCAAGCTTTGCATTTTTCTCTAAAAGTTTCTCCTATGTAACAGCTGCCATTGTCGCTCCTTAAGATCTTAGGGACACCGACGTATGCTATTACATATTTATGGAATTCTGCTGCTACCCTTTCTGCTGTAATAGCTGGTGTCGGCCATATAAAGCAAAACTTTGAAAAATGATCAGTCACTACCTGGATATAACAATTGTTCCTCTGAGTTCGTGGAAGAGGACCCATTGCATCTATCATCAAAGTTGAAAAAGGTGTGAAAGTCGTTTCTCTGATCTTCATGGGGAGCTTATTTGGATACACTTTTAGATTGAAGACACTCATGGCATGATGTAATATGGTTCTTTGTATCTCTGGCCATCGAATTCCAGCCAACATTCGAATTCTGGCCAACATGTGCGTTAATTGAATTACCATGTACATAATTGATCAAGGGGGCCTGCAATGCCTGTGGAATTACCACTTGAAAGGAATTTGCCATCTGAGCTATCTTGGTTCTCTTAGGTAATCTGCAAAGTATGTCGTCCTGTATGAAGAACATATCGTGTGTTGTCAGAATTAACCTAGTCAGCTCATGATTCTTGGGCAATTGTTTTCCTTCAATGTAACCTGACATTAGTTTACAAAACAAATCGTCCCCCTGTGCCTGCTGTAATTTCATCTTATCGAATGGTAACTGGATGGTATGTTTATTCACCGAATTATCTCCAGGATTTGGAGTTCCCATCCTGTTCCTGGAAGCATATTTTCCTGGTCTGATTACAGGTCTTGCTTTTGTTTTCCTAGCCTTCCGAATGTCGCTTCCCTTAGACATACAAGCTGAGGTAGACGTACTAATCCATACTAATCTCTTCTGGCTTGTTGGTCGAGGGGCTTATATTAACATCCTTTAATTGCTTTGCACGATTTTGAGCTCTCGTTTCCACTGGAGCAATTAGGATTTCCTCTACAGTGTTTATCGCAGGCTCATCGTTATGCAATTTTCCTGGAAGGACTGGAAACTCTGGAATTTGTGGATCTTCATTACCTAATTCCTGTACCTGTCCACATGTCTTAAGTATTTTTCTGCTCTTGTAGAGCATGATGGGGTTGTTTTCACAAGGATCCTCCTGTTTATAGTGTTTAGTGGCCTGTATGGGATTGAATGTGACTGATTTCTTCATCTCCACATGTGGGACTGCTGGTATATTTGGATCATATATCCTTCTCGATAAAACATCTGGGATGACGTTCAATTTCCCCTTGATATATTTCACCGAGAAATCAAACTGTCCAAAAAAATCTAGCCACCTAAACATTCTACCAGTTAGATCCTTTTTAGTATTTATTGCAGTAAGGGCTGCATGATCGGTAAGAATCGTAAAATGCTTAGACATAACATAATGTCTAAACTTGCCTAGGGCGAATCGAATACCTGCCAGTTCCTTTTCCGTGGCACTGTATTTTTGTTCAGCTGGGGTTAACCCTCTTCCAGCAAAGGCAATTGGCCTTAAATTCCCATTAATATCAGCTTGAGAAATACAGGCCCCAAGACTTTGGTTACTGGCATCCGAGGCTAGAAGGAATTCTTTTGAATAATCTGGGTATACCAATACTGCATCTTCCAGAATTGCATTTCGTATTTTATTAAAAGCACTCTCTGCCGCAGATGTCCATACAAATTTAACCTTCGCCTTGGTCAACATATACAGGGGTTTCATTATCTGGCTAAAATTAGGAATAAATACCCTATAATAATTAGCTAGCCCAGCAAACGAACGTACTTGTTTCACTGATTTTGGGGTTGGAAACGATCGCAAAGCGTCCAGTTTTGCTGGGTCAGGATGTATGCCATCCTTGTTGACAATGAACCCTAAAAAGGGGACTCTGGTGAGCCCAAAGGAACACTTTTCCTTTTTAAATTTAATATTTGCCTTGTCAAAAGCTGTAAATACATTCTTGATATCCTGAACGCGAGAATCCCATGTAGGTGATGCGATCACCACATCATCTACGTAATAGAATGCGTTTGGGACTGCTCTCAATACATGCTCTATCAAAGAATGAAATGCTTTTGGAGAAGTCTTAAGTTCCATTGGCATGACTTTGTACCTATATACTCCTAGGGGTGTATTAAATGCTGTAATAAATCGATTTTCCTTCCTTAAACCCACCTGATGAAATCCAGCGAATGCATCTAAGCGAGAGAAAAATCTCCCCTGTGTCTGCCCGACAGCTTCAATTGTGTCGTCAGCACGTGGAAAAGGCCTTTAATATTTCGTCTTTTACAGAGCGATTAATTTGCCTATAGTCGATCACAAGACGCCAGGCTCTTTTACCGTCCGTTGTCATTGGTTTTTGTACCAAAAAACAAGGTGAACTAAATTCCACAGGATCTACACATTTTTCTATTAAGTTTTGATTTACCTGATCCTTCAGAATTCCAGCCATAACCTTGGTCATGACTGGGTTCATTCGGTATGGCTGCCTCATTGTGGGACTAAAATCTGGCTTTAAGTCAATGCCATGTTCGTACTCTGTAGTCAACCCTAGTTTTTTATCCTTACTGACAAAAGAATTTTCATGATCATGCAACAGACTTAACAATTCCTTTTTCTGTTCAGGGTTCAAGTCCTCGCCGATCTGAAAATCAACTACCTTATTGTTGTTTTCACCTGATTGTGCGACCAATTCATTCAAATTTTCCCCCTCCTTGGGGGAATAAAATTGGTCTTCCTTTGCCAACGTGTAAATACCCAGAATTCTTCCTCTTTCGATCGTTGTGGCCGCTTTAGAAGCATTAAAAATAGTTATGGGCACTTTATTTTCCCCAAACGGTTTAACTAAAGCATGCTTAACAAGGAAAGAAACTGGCCTCTGTCGCTGCAAATTCTCAGTCACCCCTATTGAATTTAACATATCTTCATAAGAAGTGATTGCCGCGACAGTGGTATATTCAGTCCCTGGAGCTATCACAAACCTACGTGAGGCTCTGATAGGGAACACCTGTTGTTTTTGTCCCGATTTGAAGCTAATCTTAGCTCTAAACTTTCGTAAGAAATCAACACCCAATATCATGCTTCTGGTTAACGCAGGAAGAACGATAAATCTATGTGTGAATTGTTGGCCTTCTATCATGAAATTGAATTCGATTTTCTTATAACAATGATGTGCTCCTCCATCCGCAACAAATATTTTATATTACAGCGTAAAATCTTACCATTTGGTATTTTACCTCGGATTTTTCTGAAAAATGCAGAACTAACACAACAAATAGTGGCACCTGTATCAACAAGAACTGGCATATTCAAATCTTTTACCTCAATTTCTATGCAACCTTTATCAATTGGAGCAGTGACCGAAACTTTCTCACCTTTATGTTTGGCCTTTCTCAGCTTTAGCACTGCCTGGCAATTGTCATCGTCCTTGTCTGTATTGGTGGTAGAAATAATGTTTTTCTTTGTACCAGTGAACTTGCCTATTCTAATTCTGGATATTCTGTCCTTTTCTGTTACCGATTCACAAGGAGAAACACATCCTTGTTCCTTGGAAATGTCCATGGGATTGCTTATTTCGTCAACTATTTCATTTATGCTGTGTCGGTTGCCCTCTCAGACACAGCCTATTCGTTTAAATCATCACTCTCTTTAGAGGATGATCTATGGGGGGTGACATCTCTCCATTTTGCCTCACCTCCCTTTGGCGATTTAGATCGATGCTTTTTGTCCTTGTTAAAAGACACTGATTTATCTTTGCTATCGCTCCTAAAATTCTTCTTTTTGTCCTTCTTGTAGTATTTTTTCTCATCACCACTTTTCTCCCTGCTGGAGCTTCTATTGCTATAATTGCTGTGGCGACTGGATGATCTTTCTCTGCTACTGTTGTAGTAGTCAGAACTATCATATTCCTTATTTTTGGACCTGTATGTCTGAGGCTTCTCTCCCTTCTTTTCCTGATTCTTCCTAGCCTCTCTATACTGTTCAGCTCGAGATCTGTGATACTGCTCTCTCTTACGATCACTATCCTCGCTATACTTCTTTGTATATTTCTTTTCTTTCTTTGAATACATCATGTGTATTGCCTCTTCCATAGGCATATGGCTGGGGGCCCTGTCAGAAGCTATCATTCCCTCATGTTTCGCTGCTATTTTTGAGGCTTGATCTAAAGTGGTTGGAAACTCTGAAGCCACTCTTCCAGCTAATTCTGGTCTCAGATTTGTAACATAAAATCTGATCTGCACATGTAAGGGAACATTTGCCTTGGACAACAAGGTTAACATATCGTTGTCATAATCTATAACCTTTTCGTGCCTCCCCTGTTTCCTGTGAGAATAATCTCTCAATACTTCAGCCAAGGGAAGTTCACTAAACTTGGCAATAAAATCGGTTTTAATGCGATTATAGGTTATCGTATCGCCATATACACCAACTATCTGGTTGTAGAAGGTTTTAGCCCTCCCCGACAAATACTGGACTAAAGTAGTTACCATAAGCTGGTTATCTTCGCGAATAGGCACTGTAAATGCCTCAAATTCGTCGAAAAATTCATTCACAGTTCTCATAGCTGTTGGCTTGTCGAACACTAAGGGAGGCTTTCTATATTGTTTCGACAATGCAGCTGTCAAAGTGAGGCCAGTAGCCTCTGCCTGCCTTCTTAGGGACACATCCAGAAAAGCAGTTTGGTCCAATCTCATCTGCTTTATTTCGTCTACCAGGTCAAAAAGATGCTGACCATAGGGTGGAGGTGGGGGCCTGTACATACCCTGCTGTACATTTGGTAGATGAATATTTTGTTGGTGACGATTCTGGTTCCTAGGCTGATTTTGCCTAGGTACTTGTCTGTGTGGAGGGGTATTCCTTCCCCTTCCCTGTCTTTGCTGTCCTCTTTGATTCCTTTGATCAATGTTCCTTGGCTGGGGAGCTTGATGAACATTAATATTCGGATCTGGGACTTGGTTTTGTTGTGGCTGATGAACAACATTTTGAGGCTGCTGAATAACAGTATTTTGTGCCTTGTCCCTGCTGATAAACATTTTCACCATATCGTTGATACTGTCCCTGAGGTGGAGCATACTGATAGGGGGTATAAAATTGTTCGTGAATACCAGCATTTCCATCGTCCTGCACATTGTTTTGTCCATTATCTGGATTCCTTGGGGAAGGCAAACCATGTTGATTTGCCTGCACTTCCCCTACACCTCCCTGTCTATTAGCCATATCCCACTAATTCTGATATGGATCTCTCCTAAGTGGAATTTGTTGCTGTACGTACTGGGGGGTATTAGTTATCACAGGGGGTCTAGGTCCATTTACATTAAACACTGGGGCCTGTGGAAAGTTTTTAAGTATAGGCCTCTGTGTTTGTTGAATCAGTTGATTCAGAGTCGGTTTAGCAGGAGTTTGCAAGGGGGTCTGAAAGTTATCGTTCAAACCAGGGGTCTCAAATGGGTAATAAGGTCCCTGATTAATTTGATTGGCTTGATTAACCTGATTAACTGGATTAACCCTCGGAGAAGGAGATGTTGGTAGTCTAGGTGTTAACACTCTCTCTCTCTGATTATTCAAGTCCCCTTCCACAATCTGGTTCTCCTCTGCACCATTCCCCTCAATATTATTATCAACGTTTAAACCAACCTGTGGCTGATTTTCCTGTAAAGCTTGCGCTTGTTGATTCACAACTGGATTATCTGCCTCCTCGGCTGGGTCAGGCTCCTGCCCTTCCCCTAGGTTAAGATCAACTTGTTCTTGATGATCTTGCTCTTCTTCAACAAGCTGCTCCTCGTCGTCTGACACGTTCTCTATTTGCTGCTCGTGTCCAATATTATTTCCAGCCAATTGCTGTACATTTCTGTTGATTACTTTGTCAATTAAGTCCACATTAATATTGTTATTCACTACCTCTTCTTGCTGATTTTCTCGAACTGGTGGCGGAGGTAATGGAATTGCTTCAGGAATCAATCTTACATTCACTTCTGGAACATTTTCCATCTCCCGAGGCACCTCGTATGGGTCTTCATTAAAGTCCAATTGCCTTGGTTGCTGGTTTAAGATTTTTCCTCGATTTTCTCTTCTTTGCCCTCTCGTGACTATAGCCTGGGGTATTGCTGCTAAATGCTCAACAGATCGGTTTTATCTTGTCGAACAAGGCCAACTCAGGCGTATTCGCATCCTCTTCCATAGCTCAAAAACATGTTTTAAATTGCAAATGAACTCGCTTTTGTGAGAGAAATCTCTATGTCCAAGATCGAGCGGGTTGTCCGCCAGTGTAATGATCTAATAGAAGAAGACTAACGAACGTCTAATCTTCATGAGAAGAACGAAGCAACTGTTTAATGGTAATCTCAGATACAGCCTCCTCCAGGAGGTTACATGCATAATAATGAGTGGGCGGAGCCCTTACGTAATATCCATGGCATAGCATGTATAAGTAGACTTGCACAGTCCTAGCTAGTTAAGTATAATTAGCGATATTAAGTAATGTGATAATAAGTGATAATTAATAATAATATAAATATAATGAGGTTACACAATGTTACGTAATGTTACATAACAGGAAGAATCCTTCTCTTCCAGGTAGACTGACCCCAGCTCCCCATCATGCTGAGGCCATGCATTGTCCATGTGATAGATGACCCTTGCCTTCCCCACCCTCCCCTCCCTGACCCAAAAGCCTTCTTGCCCCCTCCCCGCTACCCACTGATTAAATTAGCGCTGGGAACAATAATAAGATCGGACAGGTGATGCGGTCAACAAGTGATAACGCATACCTCCCAGCCCGACTCAGGTGTGGCATATCTAGCCAAGCTGGAGGTCAGTGGCCACCGATTGGGTGATCATTGGGTCAATGATCCAAACCCAAAAGAATGCAATTCCTTACACAGCATTAAGCTTTTACACCTCTGGTATAAAGTCGAGACCCTGACACGTCCACATTATTCCGTCCACATACCCTACATTTGTCCGGAAATAATATCGTAAAAAGGGAAATCTATATCGTTATTTCACATATCACCGCAATAATTGATACTCATAAGTTTGTTAAAATACGGGGTCAAAGGTCAAATGACTATTTCAAGATTAAGGGCCCACCATAGGTCATATATATGTGTATTTTAAATAAATCCATGGATCAAAACGTAAGATTTTTGGTGACCTTACTTTTCACCTTCGATTCTGGTTTGCTCTGATCTTGATTTTTGTAGACTTTTAGTTTGGTACAATTAATTTCGTTCTTTATTTTTGCTGAAATTGGCTGTAATCTTGCAAGATCTGAATATATCAGAATAATTTTAAGTTTTCCGTGATGCTCACAGCCTTCAAGCCTCTACTGAGTCTATGATAGTACAAGGAGGGCATTCTATATAATCCTAAGAATGCATTGATGTGTGGGCAATTAGTTTCCATATTTTTTATATTTTTTATATTTTATAGTAGCATTTCCATTGTATCGATAAGTGATGTACCATGTATACTATTATCTTGTTTAATTTCCACTTTGTTTAGGGTGCCCTGGAATATCTACATTGTAGAGGGAACGTCCGATTTTGTATCATTTTTGATTCTGAATAAAAGTTCTTATATATATATATAATATACTTAATAACTAAACACTGAGCACAGGTCACCATTGTCACATATTGTGGCATAAAATCAACGGAAGATAGATTTTGGTTTATTCCAGTGGGAATTTGAATATCAATAAAATTCTCTTCCTTTTTTCAGGAGTTAAGTATCTATTCTATTGGTTTATGATGGTTTTTCATTTAATTCTAATTATTCTATATCTTTTTACAGTCATCCATATTGAGAATTGTCCTACAGACATAACATTTATAGGGCGGTCTCGACATGCAGTCAACCCCCAAATGACCTTTGAACTGACTGTCTCAGATATGCAAAACTGCATACAACAAAAATTGCTCATGATACATAGAAATCATATTTATCTAAAATAAGAGGGTTCACTATATTTTTCTCAGCTTCAGAGAGCAGTAAAGATCACAGACACTATTTTCTGAGATTGGCCCTGTTTTGAATAGTATAAGCTCATGTTTGGATGTGTTAAAGTAGCTCAGTACTTCATGGCTTGGGGTCAATATTATCCATCTTTACCGACCTGTACCTTAGCAGATTTATCAATTAGTGAAAATTGAACGCTCTAGATGCATTAGTCCCTCCATGACGATTCATGCCATATACTTATATATCTAACATTAGTATTTCAGGAATTAAATCCTCAAAACAGTATTTTCTGGGGCCCAATTTCCAATTTCAATTCACAAGTTGATCAAATGAATCAAAGCATACCAGTTACATGAGATTTAGCACTTAATTCCTTTATCAAATATTATTAAAGTATGTATCAACATAATATATTCATGGATTTATGTTTTCTGTTTCTTTGCATTTAAATAATGTCCACTCCAAGGAACGATAAGGGGGTCTGATGTAATCGTATGTGTTATCAGCCCGGAGAGAAGTGTTTTGTTGATATATTGAATAAAAATGTTTCAAAAAAAAATATATATATATTCATGGATTGCGGTATTCTATACCCAAATATAAACCTTCCACAGGTTCTGAAATGACTGGCAAAAACAGATACACGACTACATCGCACATCTTTAAAGTGCCCTGGTTAGTGATAGAATATACATATGCAGATACATGATAAGCAGTAAACGACTTAACCAATCCCTTTCCATTAAGGTATGAACGAAAATAATGCTTGCATATTTGAGGAAGTTATGATGACAAGTTATTGTACAAGGCTGGGTGGCTAATTTGTGGGACGACTATGTAGTCCAGGTTATTCCCCATGCGTTTTTAAAATATAAATAATACCTTCATTTTTTCACCCTCCAAATAAATGTTTTACAGTCCTCTAAGAGGTCATTTGTCACCCACACACAGGTTCCTTTTATATGAATGCTCTATGGGTGTTTTTGTGGGGGCGACGTAGTTGCTGTGTGCAATGGAGTCGTGCATGACACTTGCATTATTATTGTATTTGAAGTATTTTTACTCGTGATGAAAGAAATATTTAAAAAAAAAATGAAAAAAGATCCCAGATAATTGATTTCACATTTCAAGTTCATAGAAATGGCCTATACTACTTTGGATAAACATTGAACAGTCAAAGTTTTATTTAAATCGTGACCTTTTCACTTATAGATTTATAAAAACTTAATCAGATCAATTTATTCAATACAACTGTTCATTCCTTATATATTGTGGTAGTATTAGGGGTTTGGGTTTGGACTGACTGGATATGTGATATAGTATCACAGATTGTATTAAAGTATGATTCCCAGCTGAATAAAACATGATTCTTGATCCTACTATCTAATGAAGATTTGAATTCTGTTCATGAAAAAAGCTAGTGCATACATAACCTCCGTTTTTCACCACTTAATGGGGAGTTTTTTCCAGAGAATTTCATTTTTGTGCCACTGTGGTAATTTTGGTTATTCTCTTGATATACATAACAAAGCAGTACTATCCTAACATTTTCAAGGATTCCCTTAGTTTAGCATGTTAATAGAGCCTTATATTGACAATAGAGTGATTTTGAAATGAGCTGGTAATGCAGCTTTAATGAGCACGACTACATTGCACATTTTCTCCCCCCTTTCAACTAAAATATAATCATTTAAGAGCTATAAAAAATGTAGGGTATGAAACAAACTCGGAATATTAAACTTCCAATCCAGTACTTATTCGCACCTAAGTATGAACCTCTAGTATTATACTTTGTCAACCACCCCCTATGGGCCCAATTGTGCCCACCTCGTGAGAATTGCTCACATATATATATATATATATATATATATATATATATATATATATATATATATATATATATATATATATATGAATCACTTGGTGTATCTGTCTTATACATTAGCTCTTGAACAGTATACTCCTGATTGCTTTATATCATAATGAAAGATGTGTCCCTAGTACTATATTGGCAGCCAAGCCAGTTCTTATAACCCTCTTTACGACTTTGACCAACAGCCCCCAGAAATCTGCTGAGCTCGGAATATAATTATGAGGGAAATACAAAAAAACAGAAGGCCTCCATGGTTTGGGTAGATAATCTATTTAATATATGTTACTTTATTTTAATAATTTGCAGGGCTTACCTTGATCAAAATTGTCATGTAAATCATAACAGCCAATAGTAGTGGAAGATACACATTTGTAAAGACAATCCTCAGCCACACTCTCTTGAATGCCTCATTATTTCGAAATCTGCATGCTCTAAGAACATCATCATACATGGGGGTCAAATCATCTGTGAAGATTATCGGTAGATAATATACCATGGCCAACATCCATGTTAGTGCTGAGTAAATGATGCTATTCCTGATGTTGAAAACAATGGTAGGCTTCAGTACACATTTGACATAGCAGTAGATGGCGATGAGGAAGTGTGACAAGGCTGAGACACTAAACAGAGTGTAGAGAGTGGCAAGGTTTATCCCACATGCTCTATCTCCAAAGGACCATTTCTGATAGATGTAGGTTAGAATCTGCAAAATTAAAGCATCGCGTATTATATTTTAGAGACTAAAATCATCAGTAACCACCATTTTGGGCGTACTGATGCACTTTTCATAATCTCCTCCTTAATGTTAAGAACGAAATGGAAAAATAGATTTTGAGTAGCTACAGCCCCTCAATAGGATAGGAGATGTATATAAGAGATGAAATGCATGACAAATATATAGTGTACACTAATAATATTGATTACATGTATGGAGCCTATACATGTGAGGATTTCGGATACTCATTTTATAGTTTGTCTGTTTTAATTTGTCACGGACCGGATCTGGCAATAAGTACCTATTTGTGGATATTCTTTAAATTTGTCCTTGTATCCTGATTTCTAATATGTTGACCGAGGTCATTCCATTTATACTAATAAGTATTTGACTGAATTTTCTCAATACTGTGATATATCTACAATTAATCAAAAGGTCAATTTGTTGCTAATTGCCCACATGTATGTAAATACCCCAGTTATCAAGGACTGAGCAAAGTGATTTAAATGGGAGACACTTCTACGCTTTAAAATCTCCAAGGGATTATTTGTCAGCTTATTGCACTGATTTGGCATTCATCACAAATGTTAAGAAGAGAGTTAATCATTGTTGATGGTCCTTGCACCTGTACTCATATAAAACCGCAAATTCTGAGACATTTCTGCGACCCCACCACCGCAAGCCTACATCAGAGACCCTGGTTTCCCCATATATAAACTGGCTACGGCGCCGACCATTGCACAGAGTGGGGCAACTGCGCGACTATCACTCAGTGTACGCATTGGTACAGGTGCACGCTTATCACTCAGTGTACTATGGATTTTAAAGTTCTTCTTATGTAAGTTATTAATACTGTAATGATTATCCGCAGGGATGTAGGGATATATATTAATTAATATCTCCTTTGTTTCTCCATTCTCTCCCCTACAAACTATTTCGAAATCCCAGCAAGTGTATATATGTTTTGGTCAAGCTGAGTCTATTTCACTCTGGCCAGTCCGGGTCAAACCACTCTAATAGAGAGGGGTGGCGGGTCAAACCATTCTAATAGAGAGCTAGGGGTGGCCGCTATATAGTGTGAGGAGTGAATGTCTCTCTGTGTGTGTGTGTCTCTCTCTCTCTTCTCTCTCTCCCTCTCTCTTTCTTTCTCTCTCTTTTCCCCCGTCCTACCTCACTACCATACCTGTTACAAACAGATGGAGACTCTCTCTTCTATCTCCCTCTCTCTTTCTCTTTCTCTCTCTCTTTTTCCCCATCCTACCTCACTACCATACCTGTTACAAACAGAAGGAGGGATGAAGGTGGGGCGGGGGATAAAAGGGGAGGGAGACACACTCTTTCAACCAACTTTTTTTTTCCAACCAACTGTTTTTTTGACAAACTTTTTTTACAACCAACTATTTCTGTCCCAGCTTTTTTTTGACAATTTTTTTTTAAAGAACCAACTTTTTTACGACCAACTGTTTTTCGACCCAACTTTTTTTTTTTACGTCCCAACTCTTTTGGCCATTTTTTGACCCAACTTTTTTTCCAACCAACTATTTTTACGTCCCAACTTTACGACACTTTTTTTTTTCCAATTTTTTTTGACCAACTATTTTTATGGCCAACTTTTTTTTCGACCAACTTTTTTATGACCAACTATTTTTACGTCCCAACTTTTTTTTTACGACCCAACTTTTTTTTTCCAACCAACTTTTTCTTTCGACCAACTATTTTTATGGCCAACTTTTTTCGACCAACTTTTTTATGACCAACTTTTTTTCGACCAACTTTTTTACCACCCAACTTTTTTTTCCCGACCAACTATTTTTTCGACAAACTTTTTATATAACCAACTTTTTTTTAAGATTCTTTTACCAAAGTGTACCTGTCCACACATTACTCATTATTATTAAGGAGGGGGAATAAAAGGGGAGGGAGAGCAAGGGAGGTAATCGGGGAGGGGGAGGAGAAGGAAAATTGATAGATGTATAGGTGTGTGCAGGGGGAGGGGGTGCAAATTTTTTTCCATGAAACCCTCTTATATCAGTCATTCTCATCTCTCCTCTCCCTCTCTTCTCCTCCCCCCCTCTGTCTGTCCCTCCCTCTCTCTCTCTATCTCCCTCCTACACCTTAGGCCTACTACCCCGACATAGGCCCCCTGTGATTTTAGCCATTTGGGGCAATCAAACTAATATAAATCTCCAAATTGAAATAAACGTCCAGTAAATTGTTGGATTCCTATAAGAAGTAGAAACACAACTGCCCTACAATCCAAGTGCCGAAGGCACTTGTGAGTAAGGAAAAAGGGCAGAGTAATTAAAGTGGGCGCACACTAGCCGCGATAAGCCTTGCAATAAGCTTTGCAACAGGCCTCTGCAATAGAAATGAAAATATTTGATCTTAGAGTGCAGTGTATCACAGACATGTGGGCCCCTTTGTGATAGCCTCTGCAACAGCCTTTGCAACAGGCCTCATGATAAGAAACACATCGTCGTCTATCACAGGAATATTAGACATGTTTGATATTTGGTGGTGATAAGGATTGCATCGCGGACGTCACCATGCTATTGCTATTGCAAAGCTCTATTACAGAAGTGTGGTGACGTTTGCAACAGGCCTTCCCGATAGACCTCTGCAATAGCCAGGCCTATTGTGAAAACCTGTTGCGAAGCCTATCGCGAGGCTTATTTCGGCTAGTGTGGCGCCGGCTTGAATATGTGATGTGTCGCAGGAAAATAAAGTTGTAAAAGTTATTTATTTGCTACAACCCACACAGTGCTTCACTCTTTGGTGTGCATAGTGCTGTCTGTAGCATAAATATATATACTACATTTGGAGATCATAGATTGAAGATATTCATACATATATCTTAAGTTATCCTAAGGAATATATTTAACTATTTTACTTGTGATTCACCATGAAGAAATATCGCTAACTTCTTTTTTCATGGATAAAACAAATCCGAATGGAGAATCCGTAGGGTCACATCACATATATGTCAATATGGTACCCAGACGCTTCGGTCCAAAACCGCGTCGGCCCAGGCACTTGGGCCTCGTCGGCCCAAGGCTTAGGCCGCGTCGGCCCAAGGGGTAGACCGCGTCGGCCCACTAGGTAAATATAAAGGTATCAACTAAAAACTAGGCGTCAGGATGCTAGTGGGATATAACTACTGCCTATACTGACCTAGGCTACTGCCTTCTCCTTGTATATTGCCATTTTATAATTTTAAGGTTAGGTTTAGGGTTATAGTTAGCATCAGTATCTTGGGGGTGCTAGTGGGATATAACTACTGCCTATACTGACCTAGGCTACTGCCTTCTCCTTGTATATTGCCATTTTATAATTTTAAGGTTAGGTTTAGGGTTATAGTTAGCATCAGTATCTTGGGGGTGGGCCGAGCCGGCCTTGGGGGTGGGCCGACGCGGTTTTGGAGGTGGGCCGACGGGGCACACAGGTGGGCCGACGGGGCTTGGGCCGACGCGGTGTTGGGCCGACGTGCCTATGAATCTGTCAATATTAGTGATAAACATATTTCATTCTAGCTTTACTTTCTACTTTCTCTAATGGCAAATGCATACTCACATTAAGCGGTACAAAGAACACAGAACTGAGGCAGTCAGATATGGCAGCATTGAGTATACAGACTTCTAGCACTTTGATTTGATGTTTTGGACGGATGAGAAGATTATAAACAAGTACCATTCCATTACCACTGATACCAAGTACGCAGATAACTCCAGTCCATAAAGGTGGAACTACATCTGTACCAAATGACCAGTTAGAGTAGACTGGCATGACATCGGTAGCATTGACTTCAGGGTCCCTCAGTGTCGTGTTCATTGTGAAGCTACTTCTACCAGACTTCCTGTTCCTGGCTCCTTATACAGTTTCGTAGTCAGATTTTCCACAGTTCTCACAGGATGTATGTTCTATGATCTTTTGATATATTACTGTGTGGGCATTGTCACCTAAAATTGGAAAAATAAAGATGAAATCAAATCCAAGAATAAAGTGTAAGAACAAAGAGACAAATACATACAGAGAGACATCAATAACAATAGGTCACTAAAACATAATAAATGATACTCTATATATATGCACCCAGAATATTTTTCAATCAGAAGAAGTACATGCAAAATCCCCTAAATTATAGCTTTATGTATGCAGCTTGCTATATATTTAATCAGTGCGTTCCAGATTCCGTTTTTGCATCCATTGCAGAATGCATGCAGTTCATATATATATATATGTAGTGGTCGTGTGTTTTAAAGGTTCCGCAATAGTACAGTCCGGGAGTCCGAGACTGTCCGCTGGTTGAGTCCAGTCCTTTCGGACTGACACCAGAGGGCTCTCGGATCAATCCGAAGCACAGACCCTGGAAGAGTGGTCTTGTGTCTTATTACTATTATTTGTATTTATCTCTTTATATTGTGTCTTCTCCTTGTATATTGCCATTTTATACTATTGAAACGTCCTTTTATGTGTTCTTACCCAATCTGTGGTGTTGCTTATCTTTAACTCTGCTTTTATGAGAATATGTGATGTTTCCTTATTCTCCACACCCTGTTTTATACTGTTTTACAGCATTCATGTTCCTTTGTGGCTGGTCCACAAAGGTTGGTCTGTCAGGTTGTGAGGCATTAAAACCAGAGTACGAGAGTAATCCTTGTTCCGTTTTATTCCTAAACTAAGAGTCCCGAACCGAGTTCACTACAATTGGTGCCGTGACCAGTTCTTAGCCGCAACCAGAAGTTAACTTTTCAAAAAGCCTGAAAAGTGTTCGGATCCATCCAGGTAGAATTCTATGAAATAAAATAAAGAAAGAGGTCAGTAGAAATGGCAGACCTAGATAGAGCGAGTCAGACAGAACAACCGGTCGGGGCAACTGGAGGTGTGGGCAGAGGTAGAGGCATAGGTGCTATACCGAAAGTCCGAACCACAGTACCCAGACCGAGTCCAGGCACGAAGAAGATCGTTCAAGATGCCTGGACGTTCCGCGAGCCTCGCGAAAGATTTTGTTCGGACGAGACGGATGAGGGTGTCCCACAGAGACAGGGAAGAGAGTCTACTTCACCTATGCAGTCTCAGGTGGATGCTTGGCGCAAAGCCTATGAGCGGGCGCACAAGTTTAACTTGGGCCAGAGAAACCAAGTGGTTATGTTGGAAGACCAAAATGCAGAGCTCCAGAGAACTCTATAAGATTTGGCCGAGAGAAGCGACCGTTCTACAGCCAGACTAATGGTTGAGAACGAGAAACTTCGGACCGAGGTCTCTAGAGTAGATGACCTGTCTAGATTGCTAATTCCGCAAGATCAGACAGCAGAATCTCTGAAACCAGAGCCAACTGTGGAGCAGGTAGCTGCTATTTTCGGATTAGGGATGGGCACTAGACCCGAATCCCTGATAGGTGATCCAACACCCGAAAAAGCTGGCAGTGTGAGGAACGAAGGACAAGGAGAATCCTATGTACTTAGGACTCCTGCTTCCTTCGTTCGGGGAGAAAAGAAAGTCCAGATTATGACCCCGGAAAATCCCCAAACTTCCTCACCAAACCAAGGAGCAGTCACTCCACCCACTGGTACAGCGGGTAGACCAGGCATAGGCGCTGGCATCTCCACCATTAAGAAGCTTTTGGATGTTACCATAGGTTATCCGGGTGGACATGTCACGGACGGAACAACAACGATGAGGAGAGAAACCCCATCATTCAAAGATAAATCCTTAACTCAAGGATTGAGATATGACGGGCCCGAACCAGCGGCAAGCTCATTTCATTATGAGTATATGCGGGATGCGGCTAGTCATGTCCCGAAGATGTCTTTCCTAAAGCAATGGGATTCTTCCAAAGACAGTTGGAGCATCCATTTGGGAGAAATGAGGGTAATGGCAGAGGCTCAGAATTGGTCAGATGATACTTTTCTGATGTTTCTGAAGTGCACCTGCCGCCGCCAAGTACAGGAGTTAGGTGAACTACCCCCTGGACTGAAACTCCCAGAGTTTGTCCAGCATATGGAGGCTAATTTCAGGGAACACAACTCCCGGAAAAAGGAGGCCATCTTTTATGCTTCGAGGCAAACAATGAATCAAACCAGCCGCAACTTCGCAAATGAAGTTGTGAAGAAAGCCCGAATTGCTTTCGGCAATGTCATAGACTATACCGGACGCACATTGTGCTTGAAGGTATATCTAGATGGCCTGTCCAATGCCAAGGAAGCCTGGTGGATACGACTCCAGGAACCTTATGATCTTGAGCAGGCCGTCCATTGGTCCGAGGTGTTCGAGGGAGCTGATTTGGATGCTGTAAATACTGTATCCATACAGAACACTACCGCTAGCTCAGCGCCGGACTTTTTCGGACCCCCTGAAGCTAGTGGAGGGCACAGGAATAAGACCCAGAAAAAGTCTGTCATTGCCCAGATTACTGAGGCATTGCATGCCAATGATAAAGTAGAGTCAGAAGAAGAAGACTCTGACATTGGTACGATAGTACAGGCCCTTCAGACATGGCAGGCTCATAGAAAACCAACCCCTAAGGTGGTATTGAGTAAGACCAGATCTGATTTACTCAGAACTGACAATTACCTCCTACATTGATATAACCTGTAAATTCATTTCAATGAGAAATGTCAAAATGTCAAGATTGCTCTAACCAATGAGTAGATCATTATGAACAAGTTACTGTATATATCATAATAAAGTTTCTAAAAAAAAAAAAAAAAAAACCCCCCGGATGCCCCGAAAACTTATTATTATGAGAAATCTGGGTATAGGGGAAAGAAACAGTTTCCGAAGACTAAACCCTGCTACTTCTGTGGTGAATTTGGACATAAGGTCTCTGAATGTTCAAAGAAGAAGGGGCTGTTCAAACTCCTTGCAGTATCCGAAGCAAGGGCAGCCGCAGCAGAGAATCCGGAAAACTAGAAGGGGCCCTCACGAGAAGCGTAGTGAGGGTCGGCGGCAAGGCGCTTCATAATACCACAATCCAAGAGAAGTATGAGAGTAGTATAGAGATTGGGAGTTAAGCCCCGAATACACAGTCACGATTTCGAAATCAGCGGCGATTTCAGCATCTACGACTAATCGCCGGTGAGATCGTGCGAGATCAGCGCCGATCTCAGTAAGATCGTAGATCATGTGTTACTCCTACACATGCACGATGTACGCACGATTTGGTGTTCATATAGATCGTGTGCGACATCGTGGGTAAAACATGCGATTTGGGACACATGAACCAGCGCATACATCGCCGGCCGGTCTACCGCTAGGTGGTGTGAGTCACTCTGGAGTTTTACGCGGGAAACCTGCATCAGCTCCTCTTTCTTCTCCATCTCAAAATGGCGGATCGAGAGGTTATGCTGCCCGCAGTTGCTGCCGTGGCTGGTGCCGTAGCCCTGTTAAATGCGGCTATTCTCGAAGAAGAGGCACTCGATAAACCAAAGAGGATATGGCGAAAGGACTGGCTTGGTCGTCGTGATGATGGTACTCAAGCCAACACAATGTTTAAGCTGTACCAGGAGCTACTTGACGTAAGTTGTTGTTAACATGAGCCCATATAGTTATGATTACCACTGTCAGTCACTGTCAGTCATTCACTGTGTGCGTATCGGCAATAGTAGTAGTGAAATAATAGCCCTATATATATCATATATCAATTCCAACTAACAGAATACCTTCAATTTTAAATTCGGTGATAGTTATCTGTGTGAACCTGTGGGTTATCTTCCTACGTAATCATGACAACTTGAAAATATATCTGTACTCAGAGTAGACCCTCATTTATATTCCATTTTAAATAATAGCTTGCTTCCATCTTCCGAACTCGCTTTGATGAAATGAAAAAATCAATTGACTCTATTTTAAGAAATTCTAGCAATATAAAACCATATTTTGTTCAACTTTAATTAATACCCATAAGTGTCCGCTGAAATCAGTTGATTCATCCAAAACATTGACAAAAATACAATTTGTTTTATTAATAGGACGGTGAGACCAACCACTTGATGAGGACACTGAGGATGCCACCAGCGGTGTTCGCGGAATTGTTGGAGGCATTGCGTCCATCACTAACAAAAAAGACAACATTCTGGCGCAAGCCAATACCGGCTGAGGACAGGTTGTGCATCACCCTCCGATTCCTGTGCCTAGGTGAGTTTGTATTATTATTTAATATTACTTTATTCGAATTTATGTAAATGAATTCATATCCAAAGTAGTTGGCACAGTTCTATAAAATTATGTTTATTTTGTCTTTGAGCTTGCTATGTATCGTTCAGTTTCCTCATTAACATGCTGCATCTGGGTCATTGTTTGTTATTATTGTTGTCTCTGGCTATGAATTTATATTTCCAATCACAATATAAGCACCCCATACACACCAAATCATAGTAATAACAATACTGATTATTAATTAAACTAATACGTAACGATATCAAATATTAGGAAAGCGCACTGAAATGATGCTATTGTGTATTTCAGGAGATGGCTTTTGGTCCCTGCATGAGCAGTTTCGGGTGGGTGCCTGTACGGTAGCGTTGATAATTTATGACACTTGCCGTGCCATCTATAAGGTCCTACAACCATTGTGGATGAAGGTAATAAACTGACCTAAATGTATCTTCGTTCCCTTTACATTTTAATCCACATAAATTATTGTAACTTTAATTGAATTGAAATATTCCCTTCGAGAAGCTGATTAAATTTAGTCTAAGAAGGCATTCATTTGTATTAGTGGGAGGGTCTAATAACATGCCTGATATGTATATACCAATTTAACTGACAATCTTATGGTTCAATCGACTGTTATTTGGGAAAATTGGGAAATTGTTGATATTGGTGTATTTCCATTAAACATAACATTTATGATGCAAGTAATCTCCATTATGTAAACATAATTATTTATTTCTTAATTTATGTTTGTTAAATATATCTTGTTATTGTGTTGTGGCAGGTTCCAAACACCGCACGCAAGTGGAAAAGTGTTGCCAACGAGTTTGAGCGGCGATGGAATCTCCCTCATATAATTGGGGCTCTGGACGGGAAACATGTTCGGATTAGAAAACCAGTTCAGAGTGAGTCGTTGTTTAGGAATTACAAGAATTTCTTTAGCATTATCTTGATGGCCATTGTAGACGGGAACTACAACTTTCTGTTTGTGGAAGTCGGTGCTGAGGGGTCAGCCTGTGATGCGGGGGTGTGGGACAACTGTGACATGAAGAAGCACATATTTTCGAGGAGAAATGCCCTTCGCCTACCAAAACCAAGCGCTGTTGAGGGACTAGAGGAGCCTCTCCCATACTACCTGGTCGGGGATGATGCCTTCCCGTTGTCAACCTCGATGATGAAGCCCTATCCAGGGCTCCAACTCTCTCCACAAGAGCGGATCTTTAACTACCGCCTCTCCAGGTGTCGCCGCATTGTGGAGAATGCTTTTGGAATACTAGCTTCCAAATTCGCGATCTACAGGCAGGATCTCAGAATGGCCACCGCTAGGGTGGAGGAGATTGTTCTGGCTACATGTGTCCTCCATAACTTTCTGAGGGCACACTGTGGAAAGAATTACATGGGCATTAAATCGGTGGATCATGATGGTGACCATGGTGAACTAGTCAACGGTACCTGGCGGGAGGTTGCTGATATCACCAAACTTAAACCCCTTCCTGGGAGGAACACTTACAACGCGGCCAAAGATATGCGCAAGACCTTGGCGGAGTACTGTACGGGTGCGGGTGTAGTCCCCTGGCAATACGAGATGGCTGATGTTAGCATGGAATGACTGGTTAATGTTATCTATTGAAAATTCTGAGTGAATAAGATGCCAAAATAAAGTTTCGTTTGCGATTCATTGTATGCATAATAAAATTGCTTGACCAATATAATTTGTTAAATATTACAGTACAACACTTTAGTATAATAAAGACTGATTTGCTAAACGCTAAATGCATTGTTAATTGTATAGCGTGTTGTGAATATGTTATTATATTAGGTTTGTCGTAATGGTGAGGACACTAAACCTGTACGAGTGAATTTTCAATGTCTAAATAAAAATGAGGGTAAACCTATATGGTTACAGCATATTTTCCAATGCACCGATTTTTATTAATAAAAATATATCTCTTTTTGAGAGTCCTCTACAAATAGTCTCACTACTGCTAGAATAACACATATATAAAGAACTTGTACTAGAGAGCACCGATTTTTATTTATGAAATGTATCGCTTCTTCGTCAGCCCTCTAAAAATAGTCTCCAGCTACTGATATAACAGCACAGATACACACAACTTGTACTAGGGAGATAGGGCTATGTATCACTTGATGTAGTACTGACTACAATATTTTGCAGACTTGGATGTTCCAAGACATGGGTACACCTAAAGGATTCCAACGATAAATTTCACAAATCAAAGTACATGTGTTTAGCGTTAATTTTCAGCAGAATTAAACGATGACAGTAAAATTTTTGTATCTCGTGTAATATAAGATCAACAACAGAAACAATACAAACAATGCGGTAAGAACAGTTAAAAGAGATCAAACTTAAACCGTTAAGAAGGAGCGAGCGTGAATCCTGTAATGGCAATGTAACACGTGGATTAAGTTGATACAATAAGTTGAGACAGTAACTGGACATCAGGTCAACTTGCTGTGACTAAGAAATTAAACTAAAAACTAGCAACTGCAATGTATGTATATAAGGGATGAGACATTAATATACATTAAAATGCCCGCAACTACCGGTAACACGCTACAGAGTAAATATAAAAATAAAGGAGCTACTAATTACGGTTGCTTGGTGTGGACCTAATACCAACTGCAGAGAAGTGAGCTAAATACCTCGACAAGTACAGTCCAGCTCAAATGAAATAGACAAACGTTATAACACCTGGCTACGTTATAAAGATATAAAAACCTGACAATAAATGATCTACCAGTCCATGTACATCTGAACCCTTCAATAAAGGTAAGTAGACTTTGGAAAATACCAGGGTAGGGTAAGTACCTTGTCCAGTACTGTACAGATCGAAAATAAAACCTTATAACCATTAGGGATACATAATAATGATATCAAAACCAAAGAGCCTGAAAAATATTAACTGTACGTCATATTAATAGTAATTTAATGCATAGGCTCCATAGATTCCTCATCGTCAATGGCATCTAACGCCATCATGTCCATTTTCAGCTTGAACCGAGCCTCTGTTTTCGGATGCATCCGGTCAATTTTGAGGCAGAACAAGTCGGCCCATTTCTGGTTCTCAGAAATAGCAACCTTGTTAGCACCTCCACCTTTTATTTCTGAGGCTATCGTGGAAATTGAACTAGCCAATGCAGCCATGTGACTTGCTGCACTGGCACTGTTGGAGGCACTTTGGCTAGAAGTGGAACTGCTAGTAGATAGTGATGGACGACGACTATGGCCCTGCTCCTGTTTCGTATTTGTGTCAGTCGGTAGCTTGGACTTGATAGGTGCCATCGCCACTGAGGAGGAACTTTGTTTTTTGGCCGCAGCTTTGGACTTACTAGAGGACCCAGTGGTTGGTTTTGACATGGTTGATTTCTTTGACGACGTGGATGATTTATTGGAAGACTTGGATGTGGAGGCGAGTCCGGGGTCGTACTCATCCCCTGATGATTCAACTTGAAAGGCCTTTGTTTGTCGTTTGGCTTTCTCTGCCATGGCGGCGAATGCGGCCGATGGTGCCATACCCTTCTTCTTCTTCGCATCATGTTCTTCATCATCGGTATCGTCGCTCTCCTCATCCACCACATCATCTTCTTGGTCTGTGTCTCGTTTGTCTTCGTCTCCTTTGTGTGCGTCTTGTGCATCACCAGCATCAGCAACAGCACCCGACTCTAGCTGTGGAGTGTCGTTCAGTAGACCTGACTCAGGAGTTTCCTGTCAAGAGACAATATGCAGCTAAACTTTTCGGAAATGTATGAATAATTAAATATTTTCGTCAACTGTTAATAACAAGTTCAGAACGTGAAGTTCAAAGTGACGTGTTCGCGGATAACATATCATGTGTAATCAGTGTATGCACAACGCAATAGGACCTAGACATCAGTAACATGACATAACATTTAACAATTAAAAAGGTATTAGACTATTTGATTGTCATGTGAATGATGTGACCGTTGTTATTGTTAGGCATTAATATTATCATTGGAATGAACAATATGTACTATTATTACTATTTCATGAGATTGCTAATTTTTAATGCTAGAAGTGCATTACATACTGAAGGGACAGTGGACACATCTAGGTTGCTTGTGGTTTTGCGTGCTGTTATGTGAGCTGTCAAGAAATTGCAGATTGTGTAGATATGTAGGAGCCTCGCGCTCAGTTCTTCCTCCACAATACCGTCACCAGACTTCCCGTGTTCTTTCTTGATTCGCCCGAATGCAGTACGCAGATTTTTTGTGTGCTTTTCCACTTCTTCCTCTACCATAATATAATGTAAACATTTTTTTTTTATTAATTAATAGGAACATGTGGTAGTGTTAAAATTAAGTACATATAGTCCCCCATAATATCGCAGTATCTGTACTCCAAATAATATAATAATATAATACATAATATATAATAATACATAATATCGCAGTGCAATATGGCATACAATTTAATTCTAATCAATTACTTACGATGTTTGATAGGTTGACTGTCTATACTAATGCAACAACTCTTGCACAATTTAGCTAATGAAATACTACCATAGCAAATACTTTAATCATTAACCTAGAATAAAATGGCTACATCAAAGAACAACGAAACTTACCGGTTTTTCCAAGCTCCCGTCCGATACGCTGGAATGCACGGAAACGCTTGCCCCGATCTTTATAGTCCTTGTGGGACTTATCATAAAGAAAGGGGCAAGCCTTCCATAGGTCACAGAGGTGGACCTCCTCCATCTCATTCCACCCCTTGGTCCTAGGGCTGTTAAGGGACTTTGTTCTCTTTTTTGCTTTAAGGTGTTTAGGGGTCGAAAAACCATTGGGTTGCATGGCAGTACTAGATGACTTGGGCTCATTTTCGCTACCAATAGACTCGTTTAGGGATGCCTGCCCCCTCTTCTTTATTGGGGACATTTCATCTAATCGCACCCTTTTCATAGGAATTTCCTCCTCGTCTTTCTCTGTTCTCGTTTCGTCGGAAACCTTGCCACGTTCAGCGTCCAAAGGCTTGTTTTGCTGTGTTCCCGTTTCCGTTTCATCACGCACTACAGCTTCAACATTGCCACGGTCAGCATCAGGAGGCTTGTTTTGCTGTGCTCCATTTTCATCTAAACGCACCCTTTTCATAGGAATTTCCTCCTCGTCTTTCTCTGTTCTCGTTTCGTCGGAAACCTTGCCACGTTCAGCGTCCAAAGGCTTGTTTTGCTGTGTTCCCGTTTCCGTTTCATCACGCACTACATCTTCAACATTGCCACGGTCAGCATCAGGAGGCTGGTTTTGCTGTGCTCCATTTTCGTCTCCCACTACAGTGTTTTTTACGGCCCGTTTCTTGGTTGCCTTGCTCCTCTTTTTGCTGGTTTTTCCGGACAATACCTACATCAAAGTCAGCAAGAAATAAATTATTGGCCTGGACATTATATAAATCGAGACAATATAATAGGTCAAATCGCGAAAATATAAATAGTAACTGTATTGTTTGCCGGGGGGGGGGGTTACTTGAGTTCATAGTGTATGTATGTGCCGCGGTAAAGGCCCCCCTTTTTCAGCTATAGCCGCTCCAAAAGGCCCCTACTGATCCATACAATACAATACCGATTACCGATTTATATATACTGTTGATTAGTTAGTCTACATCGACACTAGAGGTACAATAGATGAATAAGCATACCCTGTTTGCTTACAGTGCCAGTGAACGTGTGATATCTCGCTGTCACGGACACTGACACTATACAGAGACACACGCATGGTGCTGCACAGAGCGTAATCAAGGGCTAACACACTTGGAATAACTGGTCCGCATGAGCATAATAACTTAGTTTTTGCTTTACCATCTTGTTTGCGGATGAGGAAGGTCAAGGTCGTGAAATGACTCTAGCGCCATCTGTGAAGTCGAGCGGTACTAAAACATAGCGCGCGGTTACGGCACATCGCAGAAGGACCTACGTTTTTCGAATAAATCCGAAACTCGTAGATGCACCTACGATTTGCCCGCGACCTTATTATTGAAGTCTACGATAGATCGCAGCACGAAATACACATCAACGATTTATCGCAGAAGCATCTGCGATTTCAGTTGAGATCGCAGATGAAATTTCAGGTCATCTACGACAAATCGTACATGCCAAATCGCAGCAAAATCGGCGCTACATCGTGAATGTGTAGGGCTGGAACCCAGAATTTGGATCCACGATTTGATGTACGATTTGTTGTGCGCACCTGTGATAAATCGCAGCAATAAATACACATCGACGATTTGGAAATAAATCGTCGCTGATATCGCCGGACAGATCGTGGATCCCAAATCGGCTCCCAAATCGTGACTGTGTATTCGGGGCTTAAAGCCCAGGCACCGCTTAGTACACTCGGACTAATCCCAAGTGAGGACAAATCCGAGCCGAAAGGTGGAGAATCTAGATCGTTGCCGGACGGTAAAACTCTTTCGAAGGTCTGCACTCCTTTGAGAAATCCAGAGGATGACCCTAATATACGATGGGGGGAATCCGGATTCCAAGCTGAAGAAGGGCAGATTTTAATGGTCAGGAAGAACCGTAATAAACCTGCCAAGATTCATAAGGTTTCTGTGCTACGAAAGGAAACTCTGGAGATCCCATCTAAGTTATTAGTTCGGGAAAGATGGTATGCCCCAGTACTAGTAGGTGGGAGGAATGGATTCTTATTGGTTGATCCTGGTGCTACTACCAGTTTGATCACTAAGAAGTTCTATGACTCCCTTCCACATCCACCACCAATGGTTTCGGTCCGAACGGTGTGTGCGATGGGAGATGGAACACCTATTAATACTTACGGTAGCGTGCTATGTCCGTGGAATATAGGAGGACGGACCTATATGATTACATGTCTCGTTGTCAGTGGTCTACAAGGCCCTAAGGATGGGATACTTGGTGCAGATTTTTATTATGTGCATCGATGTAGTCTTGATTGGTCAGGATTATTTTACTTGGATAACTACAGTCATTCCGTGAGTTGTAAACTCTGGAAGAGACAAGGTAGTAGTAAAGAAAAATCCTCTGTGAAGGCAGTGCAGGTCGGAAATTCACTTGCAGGTGTGGAGGTGACACTCAAAAAAGGTGTAACCCTTGTACCCGGCAAAGTGACTCTGGCTGAATTAAACATTCACAGTGGCTCAGACACATCGGATGGATTGATGTTCGAGCCAGATCAACAATTACTAAGTGACTATGCCTTGGGAAGCTTGAATACGTACGCATCAGGTAACGGGAAACCGGCTGTGGTAGCATTTAGTAATCCGTCCGGGCGAGCTATTAAGCTCGGGAAGAGAAGGATGGTAGGCAGATTGTATAGTGTGACTTTACTTTCACAAGATTCAGTCATGTCTGGGGAGGAGGATGACGGTGTGATCGAAGAGGCCATCATCAATTCAATACAGGTTATGGAATCACCTGTGGCGGATGATGATTTGATCTCACCTGAAATGCCCGAGAAAATGCCCCCCACTGTGTGTCCGCTGGCTAAGTTAATAGCGGACTCAGATCTACGGGACCAAAAAGAAATAAAAAGTGCAACAGATCTACTAAAAGAATATCAGAACTGTTTCTCCATGCCAGGGTCCGGGAAACTACTGGGGTGTACACGTAAAGTCCGATACGGGTGATGCAGCCCCTATTAAACAAGCGTATCGTCGGATACCAGTGGCGAAGAGAGACAAGGCTGAAGCAGAGATCTGGAAAATGTACAAGGAAGGCCGGATTGAACATAGTAGCAGTCCTTGGGGTGCTCCTATAGTCATGGTAGCCAAGAAAGATGGAACCCAGAGGTTCTGTGTCGACTATCGTCAGCTAAATGCAGTGACCATAAAAGATAGTTTTCCATTACCCCGGATAGATGAGTGTGTAGAAGCCCTTGGAGGAAACAAGTGGTTCTGCACCCTAGATCTAGAGAGTGGATATTGGCAGGTAGCCATGGATGAGGAAAGTAAACACAAAACTGCTTTTCTGTCCACTGTGGGCTTATTTCAGTTCAAAGTTATGGCTTTCGGATTGTGTAATGCCCCGGCTACTTTCCAACGTATGATGGATCAGATGCTAGACGGACTCAGATGGAAGTCCTGTCTGGTCTATTTGGACGACATCGTGGTTTTTGGAGAGACTTATGATCAGTGTCAAAGTAACCTCAGACTCGTCCTAGACCGAATCCGAGACTATGGTCTTAAACTAAAACCGAAGAAATGTGATTTCTTCCGGCAAAGGGTGGAATATTTGGGAAGAATTGTATCTCCGGAGGGCATCCAAGCCGATCCAAAGAAGGTACAGAAGGTCAAGGACTGGCCTATTCCCAAGAACGCCAGAGAGGTGAGGCAATTCCTTGGTTTTGCTTCTTATTACCGAGAATTCCAAAAGGATTTAGGAATAATTGCAGCCCCTCTGCAAGATGTAGTGACCGCGGCAGGGAAAGAGAAGCGCTATAGCAAGCCTATAGTGTGGACGCCACGGTGTGACAATGCCTTTAGCAAACTGAAGCAAGCCCTAGTAACTTCTCCGGTATCAGGTTTTACCCGGAAGGTGGGAGACTTTATTCTGGATACATATGCTAGCGGTTTCGGGATGGCTGGAATCCTGTCTCAGATCCAGGATGGGAAGGAAGTGGTATTGAGCTATGCTAGCAATAGTTTTTCTAAATCGCAGAAGAATTATTGTGCTACTAAACGTGAGCTCTTGGCCGTTCTGACCTATCTAAAAAAGTTTCGACACTACCTACTGGGAAATCGGAACTTTGTGGTTTGGACAGATCATGCATCCTTACGTTGGTTGCTGAATTTCAAGGATCCAACTGATATGCTCGCGCGATGGTTATTGACACTGCAAGAGTATGGTCTGGATCAGAATATGATTGTCCATCGTGCTGGAAAGAAGCATGAAAATGCTGACGCGTTGTCACGACTTCCGACCCGAAAATGTGGAAGATTAGATTGCTCGGATTGTGGTATTCATGATGCTGTGGCAGCCCCCACCACTGTGGCTATAGGCACACAGGAGCAGGTGTTGCGGGAGGCTCAGCGAGAAGATCCACTCATCAAAAGATTACTGGCTATTGTTGCGGGTACAGAGGATATCCCTAGCAGAGAAGATCTAGCTGGAGAATCTAATGAATTCCGCACATTTGTCCAGCATCTGGGTAATATGGAAATGAGAGAGGGTGTGCTATGTCTGGGTTGGACAAGACTAGCCACTGGAAGGAAGTATTGGAGGAAACTCATTCCTGCCTCATTGAGGAAAGAAATATTCCAGGGGATGCATGGTCCGAAGATCTCGGGTCATTTCGGTACATTCAAAAACTCTTGGTCGGCAAAAATGAAATATTACTGGCCGGGGATGAGGTACGATCTGAAACGATGGATCCGGGCCTGTCCGGAATGTAGTATGAGGAAATCCAGAGGAGGGACTTCCAGGAGGGACTTCTCTCCTCAAAAAGGAAAAACATGGTGATAGGTGGAATCGGATAGGATTGGACATCTTGGGACCTCTTCGGACAACTCCCAGGGGAAACAATTATATCATGGTAGTAACGGACCATTTCTCAAAATGGGCCGAAGCCTATCCCATGGCAGATCACACTGCAGAAAGTTGTGCAGATGTACTCTTCAGGGAGTGGATTCTACGATTTGGATGCCCTGTTGCTTTGCAAACTGATGGAGCTCCCGAATTTAGGTCTCAACTCCTGAAATCTTTGTTAGAAATGCTGGGGATCGAGAAATTAATTACTCTCCCCTACAGACCCATGAGCAATGGCCAAAGCGAGAGACTCAACCGTGTCCTCGTGGAGCAGTTGTCCTGTCTAACAGATGGAACTGAAGATAACTGGGATATACTGGTGCCCTGTATAGCTCATGCTTATCGGGCCACAGTACACGCAAGTACACTCTGTACTCCGAATTCCATAGTCTTTGGTATGGAGCTGGTGGCACCAATGGATTTAGTCTATGGTGTGACACCAGGTGAGTTGGATTTCCCATGCAAAGTGGGATATGTAGAACACTTGAGGCAGTGTATGAGAAAGGGGCACCAGTGCGTAAGGAATAATCTCGGAATTTCTGCAGTCCACCAGAAAAGGGATTATGACAAACGTTCTCGTCCTCCGAGATTCCAAGTGGGGGAGGTAGTATACCGATTCTGTCCCCCGAAGGCCTCTAAAAAGATCGGTCCCAAATGGGATGGGCCTTACATCATCAAAAGATTCATAGGAGGTACCACCTGTGAATTAGAAACCTCGGAAGGTCTGATGAGATATCATATAGACTACTTGAAGCCGGCCTTTGACGAGAATGGACCCATACAGGCGGCGAACCTGCATCGGGCATCCAAATTTCAAAAGCAAGCTAAAACAGGTAGAGATATTCTCCGACTGATCAATGGAAAAATAGTGGCTGGGAAAGATTGTGTAGTTCCTGCGGCGAAAGCTAAAATAACTATAGGGGTCAAGCCGAGAGGCAGACCCCGAAAAGTTAAGCCAGCAGGACAAGAAAAGTCCGTCCGAAAGAGGGGAAGGAAGACAAAGAAAACGGATACTGTAAAAACTACAGCTCGTGTGTCAACTACCCCTCCTCCTGTAACAGTTAGAGGCCGTGGCAGGTTGAAAAAGGCTGTATTGGCACCTCAACCCATTGTGCAGGAAAAGAAAAAGACGAAGGCTAAAAAGAAACCGGGCAGACCTAGGAAAACAGCAGTACCGGATAAGCCTGAGGCACCCATAGCTCCGAAGAAAGGGGTTGGGAGGCCTAGGAAATTACCAGGTGCTGTTGTTCCACCAGTCCTACCGGGTATTAGGCGGACAAGAAGTAATACGGGGCCTGATACTAGCAACCCTTCCCCAGCCCAGACAAGGGCTAGACGCATGCGTAATGCCCCAGTTCGGTTGCAAATTAAATAGAATTTGGTATCGAATGAGTTAAAATTACCGGACTGATTTTGGCTCCCTGAAAAAAGTACACAACGAGAAGTCTGACTAGCAGTAGACCGGAAAATTACTGCTGTGTCCCCTACCGGCGTAATAGATTCATTTCTATTGTGACTGGGAGACGAATCTTTGTCTTGATAAGTATTTGTTTGAACGATAGGTATTGACATGATCTAGGCTTGCACTGCGGGTCAATGAGACCTGGAACTTGCTGTAAGGTCGGAATCTATTTATAGCAGATAGAATGTAGCAATTAAACCTATCCGGATGACAAAGAAAGTGGAGATTAAACTGGCCCTGTGTAGTCTCAGCAGGCAGATCAGAATAGCTATTGGATTAGCACCCAATCATGCTATGAGAGCGTGCTCGGAGAAGGAGCGCGGGAAGCGTTGGCGCTACCATCGTGGTGTCGGGTTGAAGTACTAGCGTTGCATCAGGTGCGGCGAGAGTGTTCTACCCTTCGCCATTCTGCTTCCGGAACTCGTATGAGTAAGCAACTGACAAACTTTCGCCAACCGTACAGTAAGTTTATCAAGTGATGATTTACATAAATGACTTGTCATGTTGTTGATCTTGTATGAATGTAAGATGTCTAGAGATTTGAGCGTATGGTACCCCGTATTTTGTTGCCGATTGGCATTTCTGTACTTTGGCGGGCTGGTGCCTGGTACCCCTACGTCCATTTTGATATACACACTGTTAGAAATACTGGTTACGGGTATGTGTGTGTTGTATGTTGTACTCTAGCATAGAAGTGAACCACCATGCCCTGTTGACTTATTCCATTATGATGTCTGCACGTAATTAACCCATTCGGAATGATGGGAGACATGGCGAGGGTGTGATGGCTTGCTAGAAACCTAGTTCGGATCGACCCACGCTAAAAGAGTGGGGGACTGACAGCTGTTGCACGCATAGCTTTGGATCTTTATGCTATTGGATGGTGCTTCGGGCCAGGGTGAATATATTTAGCTAGTAGTCGTATGCATTCGAATATAATCAGACTTCTGGGTCTTGATTCTCATGATGTTCAATACAGTACAGTTTTAAGAGATAGGCGGCTATATTTCATAGAGAGTCATTGTCGTATATAGTAGTTGTAGGATTCCGGTATGAACAACAGAACACGAAGAGTTTTAGTACGCCACTACTTGTGTATTGTATCCTATCCTGTACATAGATGCTAGGTTGCTAATCCCTTCCCATAGTTGTATATATTGAGCCATTAGAGAGATCTTATGGGCACTCCTTCCCTGGACTCTTCCTAGAGTTGATGTTACTTGTTACTCATTGTTCTACTTCTTCTTCTTGTATGATCATGTTCCCCGTAGATATACCCAGGTGATGAGTGTCGGGTATCCCCATTGGTGGATCCCTATCCTATTATATCTCCCCTCCCTCTGGCCCCTCCCATCCCCAGGCGCATGCCTTAGTCAAAGTCAAATATCCTACCCTACTACCCATCCCTACTGCCCCCTTGTGTTAACCATGGTTACTACACTACCCTTTTACTCGATAAGCAAGAAACCCCATTTTTATTTTTTGGAAAAGAGAAAAAAAAAAAAAAATACATATAAATAACCCCCAAGAGGTACACACTTGTCTTTTCTTTTAACAATTTGAATCGCTTACGCGCACGCAAAATCTAGGATACATGGTAGTTCATGAAATACAATACATTCTTAGCTCCTTGTGATACACGTCCTTGGTCATCCTAACAAATAGAATCGCATACGCGTTCGTGTACACAAAACGACATCCCTGCTAAGTAGACAGTGTTTAGGTTCAGTTAATATCAACCAGTGTGTCTTATGTCCGGTCCAACGACACAAATGTTCGGTTCCTTAATAGGGGACATTCACTTGCATATAGAACCTGAAAGATGATTGTATGCTAGATGTACAGAATGTGGGGGGGGTGTATGGCCCCAGGGGAAAATCTTGGTTGTGAAGCAGCTATGACTTACTTTAATGCTTGCGTTTGCACCGATGGTGCGTGCCTAAACAACGGTGATTCAGATGTAAGAGAGTACTCCTGCCGCCATCCTTCTACCACACAGAAATAAAGAGCTGTCTGATAAGGTCCATTCTGGCCTTTGGTAAGATAAAGGGATAAAATTCTAGATTTTTAGTTTTTAGTTAATTACCTATTTAAGGTTCTACGTTCTGAGTATATATATCATTGTCCTATGCATGGGAACAGAACGTGGAGGAGTGTATGGCCTTAGGGCTGTACACCCAGCTGTGGAGCATAATACAAGTACTAGTAATAAGAACTAAGTCTTGTGTTATCCATACCGGAACCCTATACAATGCTGAATACTTCTACAAGTTCACATTGACATCCTATGAATACTCTACAAAGGCCTGCCTTCAATCTACAATGCTAATAATTATAACATCTAGCTATTGATATCTTCCTATACCTGAATCACCACCAATCATAAGACCCATAAGATCAGACACGGTCGTAACATTCTGGCCTTTGGTAAGATAAAGGGATAAAATTCTAGATTTTTAGTTTTTAGTTAATTACCTATTTAAGGTTCTACGTTCTGAGTATATATATCATTGTCCTATGCATGGGAACAGAACGTGGAGGAGTGTATGGCCTTAGGGCTGTACACCCAACTGTTAGCAATACAGAAGCAGTGACTAAGGCTAATGCGGCCATCCGAGCACACCTCTGATGGTTGAACACCAGAATACCTGGTTACATGAACAGGCAGCAGTCCCGCATCCGGGCCACATGGCAGATATACTATATATCTTATAGTGATTTAGGATGGGTCTGCACATCTTGTAAGATTGACTGCATAAAGGAAATACCCCTAATCATAGGTCAATCACCATTTTTACGGCAAAAGTGAAGCGTGTGCTATCCCCCTTCCCTCCTTCCCTCCGTATACGGCCTCGTTGCCAGGTGGTCAAGTTGGTGCCAACATTGACAATTCATGTTCATGACAAATATTATTATCATAGTTCAGATCCAATTCACATAGAGAATATTGACAAATCGGACCCACAACCCGTATGCGAACGAAACAACATCATATATATGTAAGGTAGTTGTTCTCACGGGCGGATTAACCACCATGAACAGTCAAGGGATACTCTGTCAAAAACAATTCTAGGTGCGGCCTTCCGGACCAATATATGAAGTGCACTACCATGAATGCCCAAGGAAACTCTATATACCAACCACCCTAGGCTTATATAACATCTAGCCACATACATGAATACAAGCGAAATATCACAAGCAAATTAAAGAAATATCAGCAAGAATGATAATCCCAATAACATAATTATATAAACGTGGAGGGCCTGATTAGCTATCAAATCAAACCGAGAACGTCTCCTTAGTAATAAATATCACAACATCAAATCAAATTACAGCTTAGATTACATAGAGGGGAATATAGTAGTGCATGTAGATATGGGTGTAGCATCAGGCAAGAGGTAGAGTAGTGGCGCGAGGTCTGCTTAGCTGGACATGTCTGTAAAGCGCGTTGTGGTATAGTCACAAATCATAAAGAAAGTCTCATTATCCAAACGGACCGCCCCGTTTGCCGGATGGAGTGAGCCCACGTGGGGGCGAACGGACAACATGGTATATCTTGTCGTCCGGATATCGTCACGTGGTGTCTGGTGTCGCTCGTCTGCCTCTCACCGATTCACGTTAGGAGTGTCAATGGCCATAGGGTCCGGCTGGCCTGGGTCGTTCTCCTCCTGTAATGATTTATATATGGGAATGTTAGCCACTGCATATATCCCTACACAGGCCACCTACAAGTCTTCTTTTATCTTTTTTCTTTTACATTCATTCGTTTGGTCATACACTAATGGTAATTATCGTGGGGAGGTGACAAGCATTAATCCCGGGTTTTTAATTACTGGATTCTCTACATGGTTCATTATCCGGGTACATGCATTTCTATTAACTTAAAAGAATTATGTCTAGCACATGGCTAACATGCATTTTGCAAAGTTCCAATAAATGCTAAATCAATTAAAATCCACCAATGATACTGATAATTATTATTATTCAAAGAATTCTTAAGATACCAACTTGGAGATGTTGCGGGTCCCATTGCATGTGTAATACACTACCTACTTACGTGTTATAGTTTTGAACCCACAGCTGCTTCGTTTCCATGGAGATTAGTGGCCACCAGGAGTCGGCTGTTGGAAGTGGAGTTGAGAAGTTCGATCTTCTCCGCCGGTTTAAGTGACCAGAATGTAATTTCCTCTGGCAACTCCACTGTCTCCGCCGACCCTGCATTTTCCACCTCCAGGCCTCCCAGCCACCTGAGTCGTACAACGGTTCGGAACGAGCAGCAAGCCTTCTTTGCTACCATTCCCGTAACGACAGGTGGCGTGGCCGATCTAAGCACCTCCACTGGATATACTAGTTTACACAGAGGCTGAGTATCGTGTGTCCCGCCGTGTTATGGCCCCGGGTTTTATTACATCCACACCTATTACAGGCCCACCTTATCAGTTGACCCAACAGGTACACTACCAGCGCTCCTGCCAGTATAGTACCATATGATGGCCATTCTCTAGATTCGTCTGCCTCCCGTGAATCTGAGTCCAGGGCGGGGTCTTGTGTCCCCCAATCGATCTTGCCCCAACTATCTTCTGGAAATAGTTCCAGGGTTGAGCCGATTTTTCCAGCCAACGCCCCCTTCAGAGATCCTATAATTACGAGCATTCTGAAAATTCTATAACAAAGATAAATGGTCACTAAAACATGTAACATTTCTATCAGCCAGAACATCAGTGGCACCTGCGGCGTCACTGTTAAATCTGTTAGATCTTGCCATGCCTTATACTTCCATTCTCCCTCTTGCTCCATGTTCTGCTTAATTGCTCTCATAACCTTATTAACCTCCATTCCTTTTGCGAACTGTTGAGGGGACATTGCTGTCAGCATTTGCCCCAGCTCCTTACCCATTCGTAGATTTAAGTGCACTAAGAAGTTAGTGAGGCTCTCTCCCGAAAAGTTCCCCACTGGTATTCCAAAACTTTTTGCAAATGCCAAATTAAAGCCATGCGCTACTGAAACCTCCACCCCGCTCAATTCTCTACATGTTAGTTCTTTGGGTGTTAATCTATGGCGGTTTATTTGCAGGATGCATCCGCAAGACACCTCGAACACAGAGATCCCCACTATACTGACCTCCCTCGTCTCGTTTTTGCATGTCATCAACCCCTTAGGTCCCTTATTTATAAGCAAGTACGTTGATCCAGCCACGTTTTTGACAACGTCTGGCGCCATCTTCTCTAAGTATATGTCAAACATGCAGTACTTAAGAATATTGGCGCTATGATCATTAAAGAGAGCAATCATGCAGTCCTCATCTTTCCCTGAATTGTCTATAAAGTTGAACGGACATATATAGCTATCCTTTTTAGTACATTGCATTAGTTCAATGGCATCTACTTCCATTAATTCCCCTGACCTTCGTTGGGCTAGCATGCGTTGGGTCGCGGACCTTAATTGTGTGCAGCCTTCCCGTGAGGCATTGTGCACATGTAATGGCGTATCAAATACCTCCATTTCATATAACTGAAGGGGCTCTGAGTCTTTCGCCAAGAAAATTGGCACCAATATTTCGATTGTGTCATTAGCCCCGAATTGCACCCCTACGTTTCTATTCCAGTCGATGTATTCTTCCAAAATTCCCAGGGTGCTGTTACTTCCCAGTACCTGTCTTACTCTTTCCTCCCATTGACTCTCCATAAATACCTTGGCAAGTGACTCATGTAATTTTCCTTCCCTTAATGTTTCTAAAATATCACCTATTACTGTTATATCCTCAATGTAATTTCTTATCGTAAGGCATTCCAATATGGAGCCTTGGAGTTGTCGTTGAACTCTCCCCTGCGATTCTACATCCCCGTGCATTATGTCTGATAATTGTGCCGTTTTATTCGCAAAGCGTAGCCATTTATCCTCTAATTCATCCATGGCGCCTATTGATTTGTTTACATGTGATCTTAGGAACCTAAATATAATGTTAGAATTGGCCACTAATTTCATGAGAGCCTCGTCTCTTAGGTGTGGGTTTCTTATAATCCCTGGTGCGAGCCTATGAATAATATGTCTTTCTACTTTTCTTAAGTCCGAGTTACTTGGAATATCGAGGAAATTTGCTATTATTTGCCCAAACGGCGAAAACAGATTTCTCTTAATTCTTTTAGGGCGCTGCAAAATCTCTTTCAAGTGTTTGGCTCGCTCATACTCCCTTTTCGCCCGCGATTGCAACTCCCTGATATATTTCGCTAGAGATTCCCCTACCACCTGATAACCTTCTGGCCAATTCCTTTCAACTATCTGGACAGGCTCTGGAGGCCGAATATTCAGCTCAGAACGGAAGCCTAAACTCATTGTTTCCACCCCTGCTATAAGTGTACCACGATCAGCAAACACCACTCCATAGTTATGTCTCAGGACCGTCGCAGCCATGCAACTACATTGCATGCACAGGATGATCCTAAAAACAAGAAGTTAGCCCATTTGATAAAGGCGTATCACTGAGAAAGTCACACTGGCGTTCTATTGGCCCAACTTGGGCAAAATTGAGATTTCCAAAAATTTGTTATCTCAACAAGTCACAAGTCCCAATACTGAAAAGTAACTTACCCTATCACAAAGCCAATCATCCTGCCGATTTAGTCAGTATTTTCCCAGATCTATATGCAAGTACGTTCCTGATTCCCTGACAAAAGCGAAGTGATGCTCCCCCTCTGGCTGTGCTGAGCTTATATTTGAAACCAGACCAGTCCAAGACCATTGGGCTTGCTCCTTTCCCCCCTCCCCCTCAAGCATACTGTTCATCCCATTCTCAAGTCAGGGTACGATTGTCCCAGCTCATGACCTGCCCCGACTAGATGAAATTCTGCATAATAACACCTAGCCCACGTAGAATACGTTTGCGCCTGAGGCCTGCCTTGCAATTTTTAGAACAACCCCCCCAACCGCTTGCAAGCTCCTTATGGGTGCAGACTGCCTGAGCCCAATTGCTGCGTCTATTTTTATTCAACTGCCTTGCTTCATTAGCTCCACCCTCCAGACATTCCAGGCCTGTCCAATAATATCCTGACTTCCCTTACAATTAATGTCATCGTGCCCTTACACAAACGTCTCAAATGACGCTGAATCATTATTAATTTCCCGGATAACCATTAGTATTTTAACAAACTTCAAGCACCCAACCCTAGATCCTACCCCAATTATCACACCATGAGACCTCCCTACCGTTCTTCGCCGTACAGTTATTCCTTCCCTCAGCGACATTATTATCTTGATTCTCAACAATCACCCGCATTCCCCATAATGTATCTCGCAAAAACAACTCAAATACCCTTGTTTCGTCTCTCCTCACCTAACCATCACCCACACAATAGCATACCTCGCATCCACTTTCTATCTACACAAACATCTTCATAGGGGGATTGAAACGTGAATGTCATGTTCCAAACTGCCTCTGAAAAGCCACCATCATCCAGATAGTGACCTAAGTTATCATACGATATTACAAATTTGAACCAAAAAACGCGGATGAAATACTAAGAGAAAGGTTGTGGAATAATAGACTCATTAAGAGTAAAGGTAAACAGCTGGACTGGGAAAAATGGAAGGAAAGAGGTATCACAGCTGTCGGAGATGTTATTAACGAACAGGGAGATATAATGTCAATGAATGAAATAATACAAAACTATGTTTTCTACCCATCTCGTGCACGTTGGAAAATATTACATGAAATCATCCCAGTAAAATGGATAAATGTTTTGAAATGTCAAGGGGATAGACCTCAGAGAGGTACCCTAAATATTGAAATTGCAGGTACACAAGTAGATATTACCACTTGTTATTCCAAAATTTTGTACAATAATTTAGTTCTAAAAAGAAAGGTCAAAAGAGAAAAGCTAAATGGATGGCAGGAAATCCTTAGATTAAATGACCAACAATTCCAGGGAATTGAATGGAAAAAGGTCTTTAAACTTCCGTACGAAGTATCCACAGAAACCAGGATACAGACCTTTCAGTACAAAATTCTACATAAAATCATTACCTGCAATAAATATTTATGTGACATAACGATAAAGAAAGATAGAAAATGTAATCTTTGTGATGACGAAGATGACTTGGCTCATTTCTTCGTATTGTGTGAAAAAACTCTCGATCTGTGGAAAGTGGTGTATCGCATGATATATGATTCTGGTTATTTAAATAAGAATGCAAAAAATAGGGTAATAATACGTAGGAGAAGAAATGAATATGAGATAAAATTAAGTGACATATTGTTAGGAATTGAAAACACAAATATGAATACAAAAATCATTAACTGGATCTTCCTACAGATAAAAGCCTTTATCCATAGGCAAAAATTGTTCGACGGCGGTAATTTAAACCCTAAATATGCCTTTTACCAGTTGAGAATGCGATGTAAAGTGATAGTCAACTCACACAGAATAAGGAAGGTCAGTAAAGAAGAGAACAGGCTCTGGAGGAGTCTAGAAGCCGACATAACGGAAAATATCGAATTGTTGTAGAACAAAAGACCCCTTTTTCTTGAATATATTATGTATTTACTACATAGGTAAAGCAGTGAGTTAAACCATGTAAGGTCTGCACGAAGAAAGAAAAAGTTCTCAATATTATCAGATATAACCGACAAGTGGGGCCACCTGGTGGCTGGCGGAGAAAATATTCATATTAAACACTGCGAGAGTCGTAAGATTCATGCCAGAAGATACCCCTTAGCATTGTAGAAGCCAAGATGGCAGGATAGAGTTTAATAAAGATGTTTCAAAAATAAAAAAAAAAGTTATCATACGACCCCCTTAGATCAGTCATATTCATACTTACTCTCTCACCTCTGAATAGGTATCCAGTAAAAGACAATTGAAATACACAACCCACTCACCCAATCTAAATGTGTCCCCTTAAGTGCCCAATATCAGCCTCCCCCAATCTGCAATGCTAATATAACATTTAGGAAATTATATCTTTCCCTACCTGAATCACCACCAAAACAATGACTGTCTTACCTTTATACCTGCTGGCACCCAGCTCAAAGGCATCCGTAACTCGATCTGCCATATATCTACCGCTAGAGACAGGTGATATCTAATAGTTGCCTCAGACATTTCTGTTAGTTTGTCCAAAAATCGCACAGCCTCTTCCAGATTTTCTGGGAATATTCCCCTTATCTTAGGACGAAACATGTTCAATATTTCATAAAGCAGGTCTGATATGATGCACACCGTATCCTGTAGTCTTCTTAATGGCGTGAGCGTATGTCTCTGTGATATATCGATCGACAGGGATCGAATAGGCTCATAACGTAGTCCTCTCAAAAAGTCAAATCCAGCCTTTCTTAAGCGAACAATGTGTGTTTCCTTCTGCAACCTCCTAATGGGTTCAAATTCGGGGTATCTCTCATGGGGCGGTAACATGTAAAATTTTAAAACTTCGAGAAGTAGCCAGTTGGCCTTAACTTGTTGATTTAGGATTGCTGCCATCCTAGCGGCCCTGTCTGTTCTTCTAATAATTTCCGCATTAATCATCTCACTTCCTCTCCTCGTATTCATCTTTGCCGAATTGCCTTGTCCAGCTATGTCTATGCGAATCCTATGCAGAAATAATAATAGGGACGGAGATGTGAACCCTGCTATCTGCGTCTGCTACCCTGTCCCCCCCTACCATCACATTATATACCTATACTACCCCCTCCCACCCCACATTCCTAATATACCCTCCTGTGTACTTTACATAGGTCCATCCTCACTTATTCTTTCCAGCTCTGTTTTTTCATTCCCATAGCAACCGGAGACGCTCTCTAATCGACCATAACAAATATAGACAGTGTGTATTACACGGGAATGTCCCCCCCATCCACGGTCCTGTCAGGCCCCAATAACTTACCTCTCACATTGAAATGTTTGGTAGGCACCTTTCTGGTAGCACGTCATGAATTCTTGCAAAATCAAAATTTAAGTTCATGTTAGAGACAACAATCCTTCGCGGCAGACCTGAGCGTTCTTGCAAATATGGAATTATTTTGTGCCGTCTCTCATCGTCTACACATTCCAACCGAAACTCTTCAGCACAGTATACAGCCAAAATGTCCAATAATACTTCTGCGACTGCCTTAGTTAATTGTGTCAGTTTTTCTGACAAAGTTATCGCTTTTTGGGCTTCAAAAATACTTCTCATTCATCCTCCTCCCGTTGTGAGCCTTTCAATTGGCTGACAACCTCTGCTTTCGGCATAAATCCTGCATCTTTCTTTCAAGATATAAATGTATGTGTCCCTTTCCAATCGCTCCTTAGTAGATAAAATTGTGGGACCACCTCTTTTCATTGGGTTGGTAATAAAATACCTCGTAGCCCTGACCAGCATGATTCCCATATTTTTCTTCTGACTTTTCAATCTTTTCATTTCGTTTGTTCCTAAGCTAGCTTTCTCCAAGCGACACTTTTCTCTTCGTCTTAACTCTACCGCACTCATGGTTGAAAGTTTCCAGAACATCACGTCTGACCAGACACCAATCCCCTAGACCCCCCAGGATCTATGTGTTTTTGTTATTTCTTTTTCTCATTATCCTTTATCACCTCATAACTCTTTTGCTAGCCCTTACTATCCATTTCACTCGACTCCCAATGCTTTTCATAATTATTGTTATGAGTTGCCACATAACAGCGTCATGTCTCCGCCCCCCGCTTCTGGTCACGTGACCTTTTTATTACGAACCTGCCCTGCCAGATATGTATTTTCAATTTTGAGCAGTCACACAATTATTTATACTTAAACCTAAAGGAGAGACCCTCCTTTCATTATTAAAATCGGGAGAACATCCGGGCGATCTGCATTGAACTTTGCATTGCATTGAATAGAAACAGAAATACAAATTACTTGTACGAAATCAGTCCCGCTGGACTGGCGGTGTACATTTGTAGCCATACAAGTCCATTCTCATGCCCTTCTAAATTCTCCATACTCGTGGTTCATCACATCTTAACAATACCTATTTGAACCGAACTTGTTTGAAGACTAATTTTGATTTACCCAACTATTAGTGCCTGGGCTTTGCGGGAAAGTCATACTTCTTACATTCTCATTCAAATATATGTTTTGAAAGCTTTATCGGCGAAACATCTTTCACGTGACGTGTCAAACTCATTGCAACTCACAACATTCACCTATGTGCGATAAGACCGTGCGGTATCGTATATGGGCCCGCCCAATCATCGCCAGGCGTCCTATTTCATTAATTTCTAGGTTTCTACAAGATTAACCATTTCATTTCATCATTTTTCCCGATGGTCCAATCAACAAGATTCTCGAATTACTGAATAATTTATCATCCCTCCCACGATCTCACTTCCAGCCTGTTCGTGACGTCACCCATCGCCCTATCTGATTCAAATGTACCATATTACCGTCCCCCAATGTTGTAGCAATTTTTAGTTTCAAAACTTAAAATATTACTTACTGCATTTAGGAGCCATCTGCCATCTAACCACTCGACCGCCCTTCCAATATTAATCGCCTCTTCCAATGATTTTTTTAACTTTTCTCTTAGAGAAACCTGACATCGCCATAATTCGTTTAATATCAATATCTTGGCGGTTTCTCCTCTGCCAGTAGCGCATCCTCAAGTAATTTGTTGAGTACAAATTGAGCACTATCGTTAAAACCCTATGAATCTGATGCATGATTGCCTTCACTCTTTCCTTATTGTTCATACTCTGCAGACTTCTATTTGAGTATAATTTCCCCGGCTTTTCCCCCAACTGTCGTAGGAATCTGTCACATTTTTCATAAATAGCTAGCAAGTGCCATTCCACTTCCAAACGATGCTCCGGCAGTTGCTCAGGATATTTAATAGATGCAGGTAGAAGCATAAATTTATATAATTTTATATATAACACCGATGCGCTTCTGATGGTTGTCTTACTGTATGCTACCATTGTCAAAGCCTAGGCCCGTCTGCCGGCGTCATTTGACAGCGCCTTGTTAGTTAATATTACCTATTTTTAACCCCCATACCCCAGGCCCAAACGATCAACCACTCTTACCCCCGTGTTCAGTTGCTAAATTATTCATCATTGTATTTGGTCGATCCCCCCGCCCCCTCCCCCCTCTGTTTACCTTGTTGTGTTTTATAATCGTCCAGGCCTTGGTATTGCCATGGAAACGTCTGCTCGGCAGTCATATTTGGCTCCCTTACTTATCTATTCTCGTTCTTCTCAATCATAACAATATACTGAGTCCCTGGAGACACACTGTCATTTACATTCAATCTGTCCCTATGTTTTCTATTACAACTTAGTTTCAAGCAAACTCTAGCTACAAACGCTTCGTGCCCAACTTGTTATTTTTGCATGATGTGATCTATTCATTGCGCCAACAATACCCCTTTTACCTTGCCATAACATTAATTCTCTCAAGATTCCGCCATTCCAACTTAACTGAACAACCTCTGCTGACACAGCGTTTTCCAATTATACACATAGAATTTAGATCAACAAACAGCGAATCTTATCTCATTCAAGTCTTTGTCACATGCATTCCCATGGACCCCGTATCTTACAGCCACATCTCGCCTGTTCACACCAATTCCCTCTCCTTCTCACACTTTTTTGTTAAATGTCACTTTCAGATATGAATTCACTGGCGCAAAATACTTTTCTCACCACATCTCTCCAATGACTCACTCATTATTCCTTATTCTAATCTCTACCATTCATATATTTTCTAATTTATGATCTTTACCAACATTCCTCCCACCGGCCGCGCTCCACCTTATCTTATTCAATGTCACGTGAGGCCTTGGTCTTTTGACCTGGTAATGACTCGCCTTGAGCCCCTCCCACGCGCCTTTTCATTACGTCAATCAATTGTTTTTAGCCAATTGGCATCTTGTTATAACCAAATAGGGCTGGTGTTTCCTTCCTAGTTTTTAATCCCAGCGCCCCATTGCATTAGCTGCTACCTACTCTGGCTGTCCAACCCTCCACTCTACTCATCTCCTCTCGTATTTTTCTTTGTAGACTTCACTTATAACTCATACTTCATCATGCCTCGCGAATTGCATCTGGTCATTGATGACCAGGAGGTGGTGGTGGTTCGTGACCACTGGTCACTTACCGATCTAAGCCACCTCCTGGTCCACGGCCTGGTATTGAAGGCGACCCGTTGGTTTTGTCGCCAGGCTCTGGCCTTCGTGCGAAGAAAGCTCTCGCACTTGGGCTGGGCGTGGTGGTAGGCCGGCAGGCAGCGCCTCCCTCATAGTTTAGTTGTTTTGTTTTAAGTCCATGTAGTTTGTTAATTTTATATCCTCTTAGAGTAGGTAGTTATTATATTTATCCCAGACCAATACCCCATACCTATACCTATACCCTTCTTCTACATCCTACTCATTGACCATTTCCCAGACTCCGGGTGTACCCCTGCCAATCACCGGTAAGTTGTTTTCCTCTACCTTTCACCTGTCTACCCAGTGTCAACATTCATGCATATATTATTATGTGGATCTTTATATACCCTGAGGATTCATGCAGTTTGCTGTATGGTATCATAATTGTGCTACTTACATGAGCGTCGGCACCCCGACACTTTTTTTTTTTTTTTTAGAAAATTTTTTATTTGCGACCATTGTCAGGCTAACCTGATAATCCCATGATACACAAGTGAAATCTTATATACATAATTTTAACTCTAATGATTCAATCTTTACCGAGAATGTAGTGGAGGGTTGCATTACCTTTACAATAAGCAGCTAATTATAGCGAATAAGCCTCCAATTTAATCTGTACAGAAAAATTCGTCTGATCCGTTTTTGGTGACGACACAAGATTTTTTTTGCATTTTTCCTTCAAATACATTTTAAAACATTCTAAAAATACATACGAGTATAAAAAATGAATTATCTTACTAAGTGTGCTTGCTTCTACCACGAAATGTTATACAGGTGTGTATAGTCAATTCTTCTACTAAAGATTCGCTACTAGAACTTCATAAGAAGGGTATCGTCCCTCGTTGACGGCCCTTGTTTGTGTTCTAAGTAAATCGTTTCAAGATAGAACTTTGGTGACAATCAGTTCCAATGGATGTTATTTTTCAGGATTTTCTTTATTTGTACCCATTGCAAGTTTCTCACGTTGGCTGGCAGTTTATTCCACAGAGTCGGTCCTGAGTATTGGGGAGTGGTTTTATACTTTTCTCGATTAGGTCTGAGAATTTTCATTACGTAACTGTCAGCCAGACGCGTGTCTCTTGTCATAGGTTTCACAAATGAGGGGTCGTGCTTTTTATTGAACATTATCCCCAATAAAGCGATTTTGCTACGTTTACATAGATTGTCCACTTTGCATTCGTGTCTTATTTCTAAGATATCTCTGTTGTCGTTTAGATATGCAATTTTGATAGCTCGTGTAAGTAGTCGTTCTAATTTGTTTTTTAGGTTGGCATTTGCCATTCCTAAAAATACAATACCGTATTCTAGAATTGATAGAATATGGGTTTTTAATATTATCACGGCCATTTGTCTAGAAATATAGGATCGTATTTTTCTAAACTGATGAATTTTATATTGAACCGATGTTTTCATATTGTTGACATGATCGTTCATAGTGATATGTCGGTCGATTTTGAAACCTAAATATTTAACTGTTTTGCATAATTGAGTGGGAGATCCGTTTATGTAGATTTTTCCTAAGTCATGAAACTTAATCTTTTTTAATTTTGATCTGGCACCTAATATTTGGAGTTGCGACTTCTTTCCATTAAGTAGTAAGCCATTTTTTATCATCCACTCACTTATGCATGTTGCAGAGGCTTGTGTTAGTCTCATACATTCAGTTATGTTCGGCCCGGTTATAGTCAACGCAGTGTCGTCGGCGTATAGTGTAATATTCATCGTATTTTCAAGGCAATCAATATGTTTCAGGCTAATAGGCAAGTCATTAATATAGATGAGGAATATCAGGGGCCCTAAGTGGCTTCCCTGAGGTACGCCTCTATTTATAATTTCTGATTCAGACGTAACACCATTTAAGATTGTACATTGGGTCCTGTCCAAAAGATAATTTTCTATAATACGTATAATTTTTGGGTGAATTTTGTAATATAATAGTTTTCTTTTCAGAATTATATGATCTATACTATTGAACGCCTTAGCTATGTCATAATATGATGCAACAGAGATAAAACCTTTATCAATACCCTCTACTATAGGAGTCATGAAGTCGAACAAACTAAGACTTGTAGAATGTCGAGACCTGAACCCCCCTTGGGATTTCGAAAAGAGATTATTTCCCTCCATATGGGTTGTGAGAGAGGAACAGATGATTTTTTCTAATAATTTTGACATTGTGGGGACTATAGCGATAGGTCTCAAGTTATTAAAAAGCCTTAGATCGCCATCCTTCGGTATTGGTTTCACAAAATAATGTTTCCATTCTGTTGGTAGTAACCCAACCTTAATACATTGTTTAAGTAGGACAGTGATCTCACGATGTAATTTTAGTAACAGCAATTTCAAAATCCTAGTATCTATCCAACCGAACCCACAGTCTTTACTAGTATCAATCTGACAGATATGATCGTATACAATTTTTTCTGAAATTAAGACATTTCCAGTTAGAACAGTGCTAGGTTCTTCCCTCAGGTATTCTTCGAACCCCGTATAGTCATTTATTACAGTAGTTCCAAGTTTACTATAGAAAGAATTTAAAGCATTGCTTGCATCAAGGCCGGATTTTTCGACACCATCGACTAAATAGGAGGTTGGTAAGGGCTTGTTTGTTTTTCCGAAGAGGTGGTTAATATTTCTCCAGAATTTCTTACTATTCTTGGGGCATCGATCTAATTGGTTGCGAATTTCCGTACGTTTAAGTAAGAGAATGTCTCTTTGTATTTCTTTACGTAGGGATGATGCATTTCGATGGTCTTCATTTAAACCAGTCTTTGACGCTTTTCGGAATAATTTATCACGATCTTTTATTTTCTTTTGAATATGGGGGGTTAGTTTGAATTTACCTCTCCTTATCGTAACAATTTCCTCTCGCGGACATTTACTTTCAATCAGAGCCTTGCAATATTCACTCATCTTAGTCCACATCTGTTCTGGACATAAAATGTTACCCTCAAAAATCTGGTTGTAACCTGATTTAGGAATGAGGTGGTTATCTATATCCATCTCAGTTACCCTGTTATAACGTCTTCCAATTCTGGATTCGGTTATTTTTTCCTCTCGACATTTTTTAATCAGTAGAAAGGTGCAGAGATGATCGGATAAGTTGAAATTGATGGTACCTGATTTCATGACATGGGGGTGATCTGAACATATAATATCTAGTTGGGAACCTGTATTTCCGACTAGCCTAGTATTTGTTGTTATGTGTTGTAGTAGACCGTAATCCTCTAATAAGGTACTAAATTCCTTAACTATATCATCGTTTTCATTAGCGAGATTAATATTTATATCTCCACATATGACAATAACACATTTTGGTTTCTTAGACCTTATATTAGATAGGACAGATTTTAACTCTTCAAGAAACGATCTCTTTGACCCTGTCGGGGGGCCTATATAGGTTGAGGCATATACACATTCTCCTATTACCAGGTTTAATACAGAGGCAATGTAGTTCAATATTAGGGTTACATAGATTCTGGTCATTATAAGACCACGGGTCAACTTTACAACTGGTGTGCGCAAGACAGCAAAGGCCACCTCCATTATTCTTTACACCTTCTCCTGTTCTATCATACCTGAATATGTTAAAATCTGATGTTAACTCTAATTGAGTATCATGATCGTAGGTATTTAACCATGTCTCTTGTAAGAAAACGAGTTTAACACATCCCTTTAATAGTAATTCAGATACCTCAATGATTTTGTTTCGGAGTGAGCGCACATTCAGTGAGAGTAGACCTAGACCCTTATTGTTGGTGATATTACATAGATCAACCGATACCATTCTTCTCGAATGTTTTGAATTGCATTTGTACTTGGTAAACTCTCAATCTAAGCATTGGTGGTAGCAAAGGTTTCTTCGTATTTAGACAGTCGTACATATGTATACAAATTTCAAGACAGGGTGAAGGAGCATGAGATAAAACAAGAAGTTGCCATAATAGGCTAGGCGGCATGGTCACGATATAAACAGCGGTCGGTGCTCGCTGAGAGAAAGGGCTTGTATGGCCTGTTATGAGCTGCGTCATTTTCAACCAAGGTGATATTATAGGTATTTCAATTTATATACAGTATGTACATAATTATATTCAATCTTACTGACCGTAAACAACTTCTATCCGGGGAGATATCAAAACTTCTTAGCCCTTTTCGGTGTGCTTGGGTTCATCGGTAGCCATTTTAGGAACTAGCTACTGTCCCGCACCGAATATATAAGTTTATTTTATTTTATATTCAGCATTTTAGGGCTTATAGGGTAGGTGGATATTTATAAATGACATTAATTTCGTACAGGAGATTTTGGAATATTCAATTAGTGAGGATCATTGGTTATCGATCAATAACATTTTATGCGTTTCCGGTTGGATACTTCCGGCTTTCTCGCACGTGTGTGAGGAGGCATGTAAACAACAAGGGAAAGTCTATTGATTTGCTCAATTTACCGTGCTAATTTACGATGAGAGGAATGACAATGTTCGGTAAGTGTTCAGTCAGTACCTGTCAGTATCTGTATAATGTTCATTTTTGTTTCTTGGCCGACTCAAGGCCTTGCATAGACTCGTTCAGCGATTTGCGGAGGTTGGGGTTGAGCCTACGTAGGATCTTTCTTCCTGAGGCCGGCGTGTGGTAGGGCGTACTTGATATCGAGAAGTTGAGTTTACTTGGTTTAAGAAGGGAGCCTTTCCTTCCTTGGTCAAATAGAGTTGGGTCTGTTCTCTGGGTAGTTGAGGCGGAGAATATATTATCCCCTTTTAGGCCTGTAAGAGCGGAGTCGATTTCCATAATCATTTCTTCTTGTTCTTGTTCGACTTTGTCCCGTTCGCCATGTTGGGAGTGTGGTCGATCATGGGTCTGTCGCCCTTTGACTTTAGCTTGGGAGGCTGGAGACAGTTTATCGTAATCCATGGGAGGCGGGGGAGGCGACATTAGCTTGATGTTGGGTAGCTCTTCCTTGAATTTTTCTTTTAATTCTTCCCTAGTTGGCATTAACATTTTGCCTTGTTTGTTATGGCCTTCCCAGGTGCGCGTACGAAGGTTAATGTTGCCTAGAAACACACCACATCCCCATTTTATATCGCCAGTCGCTTCAACCAGCTCTATGTTACCAGTGGAGAACAATCGGGTACGTAAATCAGTGTTTTGTTCAAACTTTGCTTTTATAATTGCACGCATGTACGCTTCATGTTGTTTCTCCCAGTCGTTGTCAGTTGTTAATTTCTCTCCATATTCTTTTATTTCATAGGGGTCCTTCATCTTCGCCAGACGTCTGCTTGCGGTGCTGTTTCCAGTTTTGAGAGCTTTATAGTAGAAATATGCATGCTCTACAGAAGTAAATGGGATATTCTCAAGCCTGATGGGACATTCGAACAGATTAGACGGCCATGCGTGGTGACCTTGATAGGCGATGGTACCTCCGACTTTCATCACCTTTATGGCCCCGGGCTGTATCGTCTCAGGTAGTAGATCAAACTGATTTTGGGAATATTTTTTCCCAGCAAAGAAAATTTTTATCACCTTTTGGTCTAGCATTGCAGTCGATTTTCGTCTCAACTGCTTTCTTAGCCATTTGTTTGATTACAGCTCTGTTTCGTCTAACCTCAGGGTTGACGTCGTCGTCGAACGACCAATACTTGATCGAAGGGTATCTATCAGGGGGGAAAGATCTTGGGTTGAAGAGTGAGCCTTTGTTAGCCATGAAGTCTTTCTTGTCTTTTAGAAATTTAAATCTAACCAGAATAGGGTCCGGACGCTTGTTCTGGGATTTTTTGTGAGAGGCGATGCGATATATGTCATCAAAGGAGTCTTCTTCAAAATGAGGGAGAACCATCCTAATTATGTCAGTACATGTTGACTCAATGTTATCTCGTCCTCTAGGGAGGATGCCACTGAAAATGACACTTTTTTCACGTAGCTTTGTATATATTTCATTGTTTATGAGCTTTTGTTTACTCAGTTCGAACGAAATGTGGTCGAATTTGAACTCAAGATCATTAACTTTCTTTTCCAGTTTTCTCGTGTATTCCCGGAGTTCCCGATTCCTCACAACCTCATCAGTTAGAGTCTCAGAAATGTCTACACACCGTTTTTTGTTTTCATCAAGTTCGTCGATGATATTGTTGTGCTCAGCTACGAGGTCGTCTACCATGTCGGCGATGGAGGCTTCTTCCATCTCGTCGCCCTCAGAACCGTCAGGCATGGCGGATGGTGGATTTGGATGAATCATCTGGTCAGCTTGTGAGGACGTCATATCTACAAATTCTATAGAGGAAGATTCAGTGGTTTTCTTCTCAGGGGGAGAGTTACCTGGTTTCTCCTCGGCAGGCCTTTTGGCTGTAGTTGACATCTGATTGTTTACATGTGACAGCCTGCATATAGTGGTTGACAGTCAATGTGTATGTTTTGGCGGCAAGAGAGTTTTGGCTGGGACTGTATTATCGTCCAGTAGCTCCACTGTGGGATTAAAACATTAACAAACTAAATCAAGGAGGATCGTAATTACCACATAGATGGATTCGTTATGATCTCCAATGTTCACGATTTGGTTGTCATATAAAATATAGTTCCTATCAGCTTAGATCACAACAATATGATTGAATCGACCGGGAGCTCCTATCGACCGTGACTCATAGGTAGGTCCGCCATATACATAGTTCTGGTATCCATTCCTCAAGCGTTTTCTCTCTCCAACTCCATCGTTCACACATTAATTCTCCCATCTCACTAGCTGTCATCCCTGTATTACATGCTAACAAATTAATTATAGTATCCCTATGGTAATTACATGGCCTCATTCTGAGCATTGTACCGACGAAAAAGCATGTCATCATTGATAAATATATATATTGTTGCGTCCGTGTGCGAACCTGCCAGCTCATGTGATTAACAGCTCTTCTAGCCATCCTATCTGGCATTTCTTGAGCCAGAAATCGAGAAGCTTCCCACCATATATCCCTTAAATGTGAGTCCATTTCAATTCTTCTCCTAGCGTTAGCTCCCCTAAATCTCAGGTGTTCTCGCTGCATGTACAACCGTGCTAATCTCACTACCCTTATAATCTCTGATCTTTCTTTCCGAGTGATGGGGCGAGACATTTCCCTATTGACAACGTGTATCCAATGCTGGTTTCCCCTAAGACCAGTCTGCCTTGCAATCTATTCCAACCCCTCCCCTAACAGAAACGCCACCGTTCTCTCCCCTTTCTACCTTTGAGTGGATCTACTTACCCTCACGATCGCCCATGTACCTGGACACAGCTCCTTAATGTCGAGCATATCCACTTCCTCTGTCATAATCATGTGAATAAGGTCTACCGGTATAAAAGTATTGTATTGATAGAGAATCATCCTATCGCATCGTGCATATGCAAGCCGTTTCTTTTCCACTTCCAGAGACAAGATGTTAGTTATTAGCCTTGGAATCAGGACATGTGCAATAAACTTATGTTGTTGGTTTTTAGTCCTGGATAGCGGGAATACATTCATAATGAGTTTTAGCTTGTCGTCTGTCAATCTTAAATCCGAATACATGTGCCACAGATACCATTCGTTTGCTAGCCTCCTGTCTGGACATTGTCCATATCGCTCGGCTGGAGGCGCGAGAAATATTCTCAGCAACCTGATTATTAAACGTTCTATATCACACATATCCTGCACTCTCCTGGCTGCACTGTGTAGCATATTCATTGCACCTTCCTACTACCACTTTCCTTGGGCAACTCCCATCCAGTCCTTTTTTAATTACTTCTCCGCCCCATCTCCTTCTGAGCTGCTGACATATTTTGGCTCCTTATTATTTTTTACTCATGGCCTGACTTATTAGTGGTTGTACCCATTCTCAGCTATCCCCCCTGAGCTCTTTTCAACTTCCATAGCTTTCTTCCCGGTCCGCCATGCCCTGGCTTATTCTCCCTAATATATATTCTGACAACATATACTTACATACTGAAGCACGCATTTATAATTAAAATACCCTGCACCAGCGACCCCTCCTTTCATTTTTATTTTATATCTCTGTTCCGCTGTTCTGCTCCCTAATCACCCATGTGACATGTCATACCCTCCCTACCTCTTATATCCTATATATGAAAACATTAGTGTGATCATTCCACCCTTTTTCTCGGATAAGCAAAGCTTCTTTACTCCCTCATGACATGAATCTCTCAACCCGTTTAACTTCTCGTTAGCCTAACGCGAACCTGAGCCCGAACAGTAGCCGAATTTTTACCAGCATCAATTCCAACCCAACCCCTTTTTCCCATACCCGATTATACCCAAGTTTCATGAGATATCTGCCTCTGACCAGACGCGGCCCGCCTGTTCTCCATTTACTATATATAGCTAGTTCCATACGAAACCGATCCTGCCCCCACTACTCTGTGTCGTCGCGCCACGACCAGCTTCAAGACTCATGTACACACACTCTCTCTTGTCTATATATCTTCTCCTACCTCTACCAATTGTCCTCCTCATACCCCATTCTTGACCTTATATTTCTTATTCAACCCATCTATTTCTTTCAAGTTAAATACCGGTCCCGTGTTTTCATTGATATTTTCTCGGCCAAGCTCTCTCTCCCTCCTATAGTCGCTACACACGCTACTCGCTTGCTTTATGGTTATAGCCATATAACCACAACAGCTGTCTAAGGACTGTAAACATTGGTCTCGCTCAAGCCTTCTACTCATGATGCTTGTATATTGTTAACGCGCCCTTGCCAAGGCATTATGTACTACACTCATTCCATCATTTTAACATTACTGTGGTATCTTCCCATTACAGTTCTTCCCCTCTTTCATCTTCTGGCCAATTGTGGCCTATCTCTTCAGTACAGGTAATGTCCTGCCATCCTCCCTCTTCTAATGGACCCTCCTCTTCGTATTCATGCATTGGCACCAAATCAGGGGACAAGAGCCTTTCCATAAAGTGACTGGTCTTAGCTATACTTACTGGCTTTAGGTGGGAGACATGCACTGGCTTTGGCAGCGTTGCTCCAGTGTCCATTCTTCTCAGTTTTGCAGTGCATCCTGTGGGCCTAGCACAAACGACAAAGGGGCCACAGAAATATTCTTCTGCAATTTGTATGCAGTGCCAGGCTGGAGTAGGCGATTGACCCTCATGTATACTAAAGAGCCCGAATTCAATTTATGCGTACTTGCCTGCCTGTCATAATATTCCTTCATCTTTGCTTGTGAAGTTAGCAACGCCTCCCGAGCTAGGTCCCCATAGACTTCCTGTTTTTCCACGACCTTGCCCAACTGCTCCAAAAGGGGTCTCATTTCTCCCTCGTATTCTTTCAACACATTTTCGTGGGGGAGTCGCGGGAACCTTCCATACATTAGCAGATAAGCTGGATAATTTGTAGTGCTAGAGTCCGATGCGTTCATTGCAAAAACTATTGGGGCCACAAAATGGCACCAATTCTTTTGATCCCTGTCCACGTAGGCTCTCAGGGCTGTCTTAAGGCTGCGATTAAATTTTTCTATTTGACCTTGTGTCTGAGGGTAGTAACTTGAACCAAAGACTTGCCTAATCCCCATCACCGTACAGGAATTCCTGAATAATTTGCTCGTAAATGAGGAACCGTTATCGCTGAAAAGAGTACATGGCACGCCCAAGACTGCCACCACATGGTCAAAGAATTCAAGTATCAAGGTTTCTGATTTTATGTCTTTCGTTGGCCAAGCCACACAGAACCTTGTAGCCACGTCACAGACCGTATGCACATATTTATAGCCCCTGTCTGATTCAGGCAGAGGGCCTATAGTGTCAATCTCGATGGCATCCCATGGTACCTGCGACAGCTCCTTCACAGTCATTGGCACCTTGATAGGATTAGGATTTGGTTTCACCTCCAAACACTTCCTACAAGACCCGATATACTCGCTTATGTCCCTAGCCATAGATGGCCAGTAGTACCTTGCGAAGCTATGCTAAGCATCTTTTTTACACCCAAATGTGCGCCCAGACTGACGTCATGTATTTGGTGCAATAATTTCTCCACCATTGACTGTGGGACCACTAACTGGGCCCTCTCCTCTATCTGAGCCTTTCTCGTTCTTGGAGGCACCCTGTACAAAATTCTTCCTGACAGCAAGAAGCAGTCGTGTTGTAATAACACCCCTCTGGCTCTCGTGTTGTCCTTGGGAAGCTTCTCCCTCTCTATGTAGTTTGTTATATCGCTGCAAAATTCGTCAGTGATTTGTTCTTTCTCAAACACTTCCTTTGTCCCTAAGGTCCCATACTCCGTGATTTGCACTTCACGTGCCCTCACACCTTTTCGTCGTCTCTCCTTCTGGTACTTCCCAACCAGTGATGGGACTCAAAGAGTTTTTCTTCTTCTTGAAACACCTTTGTGGATGAGGGTTGTCTCCTCTGGTGTTTCCTCCTCAGCTTCTGATTCTCTCTCCTGTGTAGGCGCTCCCTGACTATCAGACTGACTATCTTCCTCCCCCGAGTCCTCCTCGCCTAAATTCTTGGCTTTGTTTCTCTCCTGAATCCACAGCGCCATTCTTCTCGTTACAGGTGGGTTTTCCCTAGTAACCACCATTATCTGCTCTCCTGGCGTGCCCAGGCGCATCACCACTGTGCCATCGACTTGTGTGAAGCCATTATCATCATCCTCAACTGCCGTGTTCCTCTCTGGCTCTGGTGCACTTACCTGAATAATAGGGGTGTCATCCGTTTCGTCTCGCCTTTTATTTCTTAGCCATCCATTTTTCAAGATAGACGGTCTTCTATATTTTCTGATGGGTGACGCCTCCAGTATCTCATCGTTATCGTAGAATCGCATATGATTTACTGCTTTAAACCTTACCTGTCTCTGTTGTCCCCCCTGCTCCTCTCTAGCTGTTATGCCATCCCCAAAATATGGCATTCTCGATAAAATATCGGCCGTGATGTTGCATTTCCCTTTGATGTGCCTCATTGTGAAATCAAAGTTGCTGAACCAGTCGATCCATCATGCCATTCTTCCTGTGAGGTCCTGTTTAGCGTTTAAGGCCAGTAATGCCGCATGATCAGTGTACATATCGAAGTGGCTGCCCAGCACATAGTGTTTAAACTTCTCCAAGCCATATCGGACGGCTGCCAGTTCCTTTTCTGTGGCTGAGAAATTTTGTTCTGCTGAAGACAGACTTCTACCTGCAAATGCAACCGGCCTATGGAAGCAATTATCATGCAACTGAGTTAACACAACGCCAATACCTACCCGACTGGCATCACACCATATGGTGAACTCTTTAGCATAATCTGGGTATCTGAGAACTACATCTTCGCACATTGATCGTTTCACCGCATTGAAAGCTCTATCTGCCTCTGTATTCCACTGAAAGCGCTCCCTCCTACCCAGTTTCTTGGTTAATTGATACAAGGGGACCATTTTGTCAGCAAACCCAGGAATAAATGTCCTGTAATAATTTGCTAAGCCATTGAAGGCCCTCATCTCTCTAACAGTTTTTGGTATTGGGTATGAACGTATTATACGAACCTTCTCTGGGTCCAGTTGTAGCCCATCTTTTGTAACCACAAACCCCAGAAATTGCATAATTTCATACCCAAACGCACATTTCTCGGCCCTGAATTTAAGTTTAGCCCCTTTGAAAGCCTGCAACACTTCCTCCACGTGTCGCAAATCTTCCTCCCATGTTTGTGACGCGATAATCACATCATCCATGTATGGCAATGCATTTGGGACATATCTCAGCACGCTCTCAATCACCGAATGAAATGCTTTAGGTGAAGTTTTAAGCCCCATGGGCATAACTCTGTACTGGTATACCCCCTTGGGCGTGACAAAACTACCCGTTTTAGGCTTGTCCTCGGGCCTCAAAGGCACCTGAAAAAATCCCGAATGGCAGTCCAGTTTGGAGAAAAACCTTCCCCCTAGCCCCCCGACGTTTTCCAACGTCTCATCTGCTGAGGGGAAGACCCTACATTCGTTTTTTATACATTTATTGATTTTCCTGTAGTCTATGACAATTCTATATTTTTTGTCCTGTTTTTCAGCTGCCTTCCCCTTTTCCACCAGGAAGCATGGTGCAGCAAACTCCGACTCACCATTTGTTCGTTCGATAATGCCCAAGTGCATCTGCTCCTCTAGCATTGTCTCCAGTACCTTCGTCATATGAGGGTTGGTACGGTATGGGTTTCGGATTGGAGCCACGTACTTTTCTTTCAATTCTATTTTGTGTGCGAATATATCTGTTGTCGAGATCGGCGAATCTTTTGTGGCGAAAACCGCGCGGTAACGCTGCAGCAGGCTCGCCATACTCAGCTTCTGCTCCGTCGTCAGCTTATCGCCTAAAGTGTAATCAACCCTCGTCTGATTGCATGCCGCATTACCTACCTCATTAATCGGCTGCTCTGTTTGACTGGAAACATCCGTCGCCACATAATCATCTTCGTCGACCACAGAAAACGCTGCCAAAACAGAACCTTTTCCCAATTTTATCGGTGTGTTCGCTGCGTTAAATAAGGTAACAGGTACATTGTTCCCCCCTCGCTGGGGCCTTACGAGGGGTCTTTTGACCGCAAATGGGACCTGCACACATCTTTTCAAATTGTCAACTACTCCCAATGCATGATTTAAATTTTGATGTGCTGAAACCACCGCCATGCAAGTAAATTCGGATTTAGGAGGTATTATTTTCGGTTTGGTTAATCTAACGGTGTAATGGTCAGGGTCCTGCATCTGGAAGTCAATCTTGGCCTTTCTTGCTTTCAAGAAATCAACCCCTATGATACACTGAAGGGAAAGGCCCCTCACAACATAAAACCATGCGTTAGTATGGGCATTTCCAATGTTAATAGACAATAACACCCTTTCATTCGACTTGTGGCGCCCCCCATCGGCTGTGTAAATAACCAAATATGTCTGTACACGGCGAAGCAGTGCCCCCTTTTGCTGCACTACTTGGTTTAGTGTGTCAGTCGAGATGCAGCTGATACTAGCACCAGTGTCCACCAGGCAATTGATTTTCGCCGAGCCAATTGTGCAAATTGTTCTGCAGTTTTCAAGCTGGACTGTCACTCTACCCGCGTCACTATCTTGGTGTACTAGTCGCGAGGAACGATCCTCGCTCTCTTCCGAATTTTCATTTTTATTTTGTGTCACCTCTTCTCGCTTTCTTAAGGACATTAACCCTTCTTCTCCTTGCGTCTGAAGTTTCAATTTCTGCGTTGCTTTGTCCTTTTCACGCTTCTCCCTTTTCTCTTCCTGTAACTTCCATCTTCTTCTTTTCTGGTTCCATCTCTTCTTTACTGCTCTTGTCACATCTCTTTCCCGGGAGGCCATCTCCTGCACCTCCTGTGTTCCCTTCTCCTCTCTCATACTTGTTTTAGTAGTATTTATTGAAATTGAATTCTTGTTCCCATCCTCTTCAGATTGGTCATCTCCTTCTGCCGGTATGGCTGGCGACATTCCAACTGGCTCTTCTACTGAAAATTCTGCCGATACACTCCGTTTTTGACAACACCAGTTGTTTTTGTTGGCTGTACGTCGGCCTTCTTATTCTTATCTCTCTCCTGGCGTCTCTCCCCTTCTTCTCTCCTTGGAGTCCATTCTCTTTCCTCTGAGGGTAGATGTTCGAGGGCCCTTGGACGTGTGCTAACATTACTGGGAGTAATATCATAACCTTTCATCGCCAGAGAGGCTATCATTGACTGTGTGGATCCCACTAGGTGAAGTCTCAGAGCTTTCTCATTTTGTTTATCCGACAGCTCATGTTTCCTGACCGCTCTTCTAGCTTCCTCGCAGGTACGAGGAGCTTCTGTCAGAACTCTCTCCGCCAACCCATCCTTCAGACCTGCTATGAAAGCTTTCAATTTTTCATCCTCATGCAGCGATGTTCTTGCTAACAATACCAGCATAGCATCTGCATAGGTTTCCACACTTTCACCTGATTGCTGTGGTCAATGCGAATAGTCATCCTTTACTTCACTGTATGGCATCTCTTGAAACTTACTCAGGAATTTGGCCTTAATATCCGCGAACGACACTGTACCCCTTTTTCTAGCTGATACTGATGCGACCTGTTGGTAATAAGCTCTTGCTGATCCCTCCAATCTACCTGCTAGCCCCTGGAGCCAGTATGACTCAGGTATGCCCAAGGCACTTGCATAATCTTCATATTCGGTCAGGAATTCGGACACATTCCTGGTGGCTGTTGAGTGGCAAAAATTCTCTGGTCCTCTAATGAAGTGTCGCATTGCTGCCCCTCCCCCTCCGTTAGACTTCTCCGACCACTTTTCTGTTTGTGCAGAGGCAAACGTTGGGAGCACATTAGGTAGCCTATACATTTCAGTTGTGTCGCCTGAATCCAGGGAGCAAATCGTGCTACCAGCCCCCATTTTTGCTGGCTGCTGGGTTGCTCTGTGTGGTGTACAAGGTATTCTATTTTTAGGCTGCTCATCCCCTCTGACGTTAGTCAGATTCTTGACCAGCTCTGTAAGGTGTTGCCGGTCTTGTTTGTATCGCATAGACGCATCTCTAAATTGGGCACTCTCCTTGTCATGTTCCATTTTCAGCTTATCCATCTCTGACGCCAGCCAGTCTGCTCTTGCTTCCCTCATTTGGTTCTCCTTTTCCATATCCTTACACCATTCTCTATTTCTAGCCTCTCTCTCTTCCTCAATCTCCTGTCTCGCTATTTCCGCTCTCTCCCACTCCTCCCGGTCACTTTCTTCTTTTCTGTTTGCCCTGGCTCTTGCTCGCCTCTCTCCCTCCAGTTCCCTTTTTAGCTCATCCAACTCCTGGTTGTGCTTCTCTCTCTCCTTTACTACAAATTTGTTCCTTTGCTGATCTCTCTTTTCCATTTTTTGCTGCGCATTTTTCCAGTCGTTTTGCAATGCAATGATTGTATCTTTGTTCTCTGTTTCTGCAGCTTTTACTCTCCGTCGCGTGCCATCCTCCCATGCTATCTTTAGTGCACTTATTCTAGCCTCGTATCTATCTTCAGCATCCTTCAACATTTTGTCATTTGTCCGTTCCCAATCACTTCTCATATCCTGAACTGCCCTCAGGGTATCATCTTCCGCCGTTCTAAGAACCTTGTTCCGACATTTAACCAACTTATATCTATACTCACCTCACCCTTCCGCACACTATCTCCAATCCCGTGGTTCTCCACCAGTGTTGCGCGCATAGCTTCGGATCTTTATGCTATTGGATGGTGCTTCGGGCCAGGGTGAATATATTTAGCTAGTAGTCGTATGCATTCGAATATAATCAGACTTCTGGGTCTTGATTCTCATGATGTTCAATACAGTACAGTATTAAGAGATAGGCGGCTATATTTCATAGAGAGTCATTGTTGTATATAGTAGTTGTAGGATTCCGGTATGAACAACACAACACGAAGAGTTTTAGTACGCCACTACTTGTGTATTGTATCCTATCCTGTACATAGATGCTAGGTTGCTAATCCCTTCCCATAGTTGTATATATTGAGCCATTAGAGAGATCTTATGGGGACTCCTTCCCTGGACTCTTCCTAGAGTTGATGTTACTTGTTACTCATTGTTCTACTTCTTCTTCTTGTATGATCATGTTCCCCGTATATATACCCAGGTGATGAGTGTCGGGTATCCCCATTGGTGGATCCCTATCCTATTATATCTCCCCTCCCTCTGGCCCCTCCCATCCCCTGGCGCATGCCTTAGTCAAAGTCAAATATCCTACCCTACTACCCATCCCTACTGCCCCCTTGTGTTAACCACGGTTACTACACAGCACAGTTCGGGTCCGAAAGGCCATCCGAAGCTCAGTCTGAGAATGGATATGACTCAGAAATCGGGCTTTGACATTGTCCCATGAAGTCTTGTCACTGAAATTCTTTGTTTCTTTTCCCTTTTCTAGCAAAGTAATCGAAGATGGAGAAGGCTATGGCTGAGCAAGTCGAGAAGGAGTTGGCCGAGGCGGAGAAATTGATGTCCGAGGGCATTGAGACTGAGCTCCCTGCCATGACAGAGGCAGAGGAGCAACAGTTGCTCGAGGAAGGGGCTGCTAACCTCATGGGGTTAGCAGTCGAGGACAGTAAAGTGGGGGAGGACGATGAACACGACCGTTCTGAGTCCGAACCCATGGACACTGAAGTCTCTGAGGGAGCGGTGAAGGAGGAGCTGAAGCTTCGGGGGATGGCCAAACCCGTAGCTGAAGTGAGTCCGAAGGGCAAAGGGGAGACATCTGTCGACCCTGACACTCTACGCCGTTCTCCGAGGAAACAATCGGAACCCCGGAAAAACAGCAAGGATGGATCCCAGTCTCCAACGAGCCCTAGCAAGGCTGACAATGAAGACATGGAATCCCGGGGCAGATCCCGAAGCCGCAGGTACCCAGTTGGTGGCAAGTCGGGATCCGCATCCATGACCCGAGGCGACTCAAGCAGGTCGGCGGAAGAGGATAAGAGGAGCAAGAGCGCGGTACCACAACCAAGCACCAGTTCTGCTTCTGCTGGGACCACCTCTTCTGCTTCTTCTTCAGAAACAGACTCCGAAGCTGTCCTTCAAGAAATTGAGGAGAGTTCACAGCACTCGGATGTCTGTGTGGAAGGCTAGGGTTGGAGAGATTGGCGGGAGTCTGGACCAATTCAAAGCGGTAATGGACAAACCCGAAAATACTGCTCCAATCAATCCTAGTCAGGATAGGCCAGGATTCCGATTCCCATCTGATGGTCCGGAATCAGACTCGGACGATATCGACTTCCCCAGGACCATGAAGCTATACGAGTCCGAGATCTGGCTCAAGCTGTTGCAGGAGGACAGCTTGGATGAGGGCACCTTGGGGAAACTCAAGATGTCCCCCATGCTCTGGAAACCAGGACATCGTTGCCCCTTTTTGGTGTGTCGATACACTGGTTTCAGGGATGTAGGTGTCAAGATCTACACCACCCGCGAGAGGTTTTTCCGCCATTTGTGCGAGTGCCACGCCCCCCTCCACCAAGCCTGGACTTGTCCGTACACTAGCTGTGCACAGGTCCTGGATCGGAAGGGTGAGCTGATTCAGCACTTGATGAATGGGGAGGTAAAACAACATAACCTCAGTCGGGAGAAGGCTCAGGCTAGAATGGTGAGGGATACGGTAGCCCCAGGAAAGAAGGAGAACCCGCTCTTCTATAAGATGGTTTACCTGTCTTTCAATCACCTGAAAGTCCTGAGGAGAGCGCAGGCTGCAGTTCAGACCCGGCTAAAGGCTGCAGAGAAGGCCAAAGCGAAGAAAGCCTCTTCTTCCTCCAGTTCCGGGCCTAGCAAACCCGTAACTGGACAGCACTCTATGTCTGTCAGCTCTGCCTCCAGCAGTGTTGGCCACGAGTCCGGAAGTAGGTCTGCTTCGGATAAGACCTCCAAGAAGACCCATAAACGGCAGTCTTCAAGTCACCCGGAGGCACCCAACACCAAGAAGGGCCGAAAAACCCAGCAATGGGTAGATCAGGCCAAAGCGGACCTGCCTTCTTGCCACAACACTCAGGAACTGGTCCGGGCAGTCGACATAAATGTGGAAGCTGCCCTGACAGATCTAGAGAAGGCAGCCATAGCTCTGAGCGAGGGGGTACGTCGGTCAATTGCTTCGTTGACCATGCCCCTTCAACGTTTGGAGACTGTGGAAAGTCGTATTGATGAGGTTGCCAATCTCCGAGAGGAGAATAACCAACAGGCAGTCATCATCAAGACTCAGCGCGCATCCCTAGCTCAAAAAGACAATCAAATCCGAGATTTGATGGAGGCTAATGCGCGCCTGAGGTCCAGGTTGGAGTCCGCGGAGTCAAGTTCTCCGCCGGAGCAGGATCCAACAGAGAGTGTGGAGGTGGAGGGTGCAAACCCATCTATTCCCACTCTGCAGGTGGATGGTGGACAAGCTGGGGCGATCCAAGTCAACGCCCTCCAACTGGGTGTACTATCCCAGCTGTTGGGACAGATTGGAAAACTTCCCCAGATGGCCCAGATGGGTATCGGTACACCCAGCCATCCCTCAGCATCCCCCTTTCGGATGATGGTGTCCCCCGAGACCTCTCGGACAGCTCCCTCTGCTGCTGCTGGATCAGCAACCCAAGCGGCGAGACAAACGCAAAGGTCAGGGCCCCGACAACGCTCACAGAGCAGGGCCCGGACTTGGCATGAGGGAATTGGTCTGGGACAAGGAGGAGTGGGAGATGCAAATGTCAGCATCCACGACTTGTTTGGATCTACTGACAAAATGATCTCCCCTCTGAAGTCGTCGCCTTCTGCCATGCAGCCGCCCCCCACTCCTGGTACCAAGACTGGTCACAGTGATGTGGAGGACGATGCAGACATGGATACCATGGAAGACAAGGGGCAGGACGACGAAAGGGACGCTCCCCACAAGTGAGAGGATGGAGGCTGAATTCCTCTTTTCGTATTATTCCTCTTTTCGTATGCTTATTTTATGTTCTATTACCCGATTTTCAAACATGGTTTTAAACTCTTTAAAAGAAAGAGGGGGTATTGTAGTGGTCATGTGTTTTACGGGTTCCGCATTAGTACTGTCCGGGAGTCCGAGACTGTCCGCTGATTGAGTCCAGTCCTTTCGGACTGACACCAGAGGGCGGTCGAGGGCTATCGGATCAATCCGAAGCACAGACCCTGGAAGAGTGGTCTTGTGTCTTATTACTATTATTTGTATTTATCTCTTTATATTGTGTCTTCTCCTTGTATATTGCCATTTTATACTATTGAAACGTCCTTTTATGTGTTCTTACCCAATCTCTGGTGTTGCTTATCTTTAACTCTGCTTTTATGAGAATATGTGATGTTTCCTTATTCTCCACACCCTGTTTTATACTGGTCTGTCAGGTTGTGAGGCAATAAAACCAGAGTACGAGAGTAATCCTTGTTCCGTTTTATTCCTAAGCTAAGAGTCCCGAATCGAGTTCACTACATATATATATATATATATATATATTATATATATATATATATATATATATATATATATATATATATATACATACATGTATACATACACATGCACATTACATATCCTCATTCTATATGTATAATCAATGACTACAATAAACACAGGTATATAAACAATAGGGCCTATACCTCAAACCAGACAGAAATATCATCAATCTGTTTGGCTAGGTTAATCATTAATAATCAAGAAATGTACAATTCTCCTTCACCAATCTTCTCAAATAACCCACATTTAAGACGGAAATGAGCTTCAAAATGCAGTTTAACATAACAAAACAGATAATTTAAATCAATGTGATACCAAATATATTCAGATATACCCGGTATTTGTAATGTCCGTTCGACAGCCTTAAGCGACTATGGGAACTTAATCTATCAAATCAAAAGACAACGACAACGACAGGATCTAATGGACCTCGCCAGCACTCAACGTTTAATCTTCTTATTCACACACCCGGGTTGCTAAGTATCACGGCTGTGACAACAACAACCGAACATATATAAAGAGAGTAGTACATGATAATGACATGCGAATACAAAAGGGTGTATAACATGTAAGTACAAGACATACATAGGACAAGTACAACATACAGCAATAAAAAGTTCAAAAATACAGATACACAACACAGCACGACCTCTGTTGGTGACTAAAGCCACAGCCGCGACCCGCGCAGCTAGCACCAATACCACAACTTACATAAACCTTTAGTCTCATAGCGACAGCCGCTGAGACCCGCGTGGGCACGGCTCTGGTTCAGCAAAGCTAATCCACAGCCGCGCACCACATATTCTTCATTTTCAGGGCAATTTAGCAGAATTTACTAAATGTGTACAGCTGCCAATTGTACATTTTCTGAAAATCTGACTCGTGTAACATGTACAATATAATGAAATGTAATTTTTTACGTTCACATACACCCCCTGTGCCTCCTCCTGGACATTCCCCTGTACCTCCTCCTGGACATTCCCCTGTACCTCCTCCTGTACATACCCCTGTACCTCCTCCTGTACGTCCTCCTGTACACCCCCTGTACCCCCTCCTGTACCTCCAACCTGTACATCCTCCTGTACATATACCCCCTGTACCTCCTCCTGTACACCCTCTGTATCTCATCCTGTACATCCTGTACAGTTTATCCTGTACATACACCTGTAAATCCTCCTGTACACACCCCTGTCCATACCCCTGTACCTCCTCCTGTCCACCCCCCTGTACATACCGCTGTACCTCCTCCTGTACATCCTGTACCTCCTCCTGTGCATAGGGGGAGGTACAGCTAGGAGGAGGTACAGGGGGATGCACATTCCTGTCACATTATTCTATCATGTAATACCTTCCAGTACCTCCTCCAGAACCTCCTCCATTGACCTCTTCCAGTACCTCCTCCAGTAACCTCCTCCAATACCTCCTCCAGTACCCTCCTCCAGTAACCTCCTCCAGTACCTTCCTTCAGTACCCTCCTCCAGTAACCTCCTCCACTTATCTCCTCCAGTAACCTCCTGCAGTTACCTCTTGCAGTAACATCCTCCAGTACATCCTCCAGTACCCCCAACATTTAGTCCAATCTGCTAAAATGTGTCATGAATAATTTTGGAAAAGTGTGATTACTCCAGGGCTGGGAATGCCATTAAAACATGCACTATCCACCATATGTTCCAGTGCTCACCAAAAATAATGATAAACTAATAACGCTGGTGTCTATTGAGGCTCACTCCATTCAATCCTATACAAACCAAAAATAGTGATGTGAGAATTAACATTCAATGGGAGTTCCATTCAGCCCTATGCAAACTAAAAATTGTGCAGTGAGAATTAACATAGGATTGAATGGGAATCCCATAGAAACCTATGCAAACTAAAAATTGTGCAGTAAGAATTAACATAGGATTCAATTGGAGTTCCATTCAAACCTATGTTAACTATCTTTTGTGCATAATGAATCTGACGGTGGTATTATCATTGTTTTTCACAATTAATGCTACTCCAGTATATCCTCCAGTAACAATTCTAGTACCCCCTCCTCCAGTATCTCCTCCAGTACTTCATCCAGCTTTTCCTACAGTATAAGTAGTAGTCCTTAAGCTATTATTCGCTACCCCTGTACGCATCGTACGCTAGACCCCCCTCCCCTCCCCTCTCCATTAATAGACTCTAGGTGGCGCCACTGAGGGGGTTAACTAACCCCCCACTAGGTGGTGCCCCAACCTGTAGGTGGCACTTCAGTATGGGGGTGGGGGATAGAAGTTTACCACCCATTAACTAGGTGGCGCTCCAGTATGTGGGTGGGGTGGGGGTAACAGTGAGTTAAGTTACACTCCTTTGGAACCAGGTGGCAGTATAGTAGAGTTGGTTAAAAACGCGCTCCCAAAAGATGGGTGGAGGGGAGGTGTGTGATACTAAAAACGAGGGGGTGTGATGCTATTATATTTAAAAATATGGAACATATTACCCAGACGCGGGTTTGAACCAGGGGATTTTGGAGTTTCAAACCAATGCTTTCCCAACTAAGCTATCCAGGCAGTGTCAGTAAGGTTCTATTGAAACGGAGGGTGTACCAGTAATCCCCACCCACCCCCCTTTTATTGCACAAGTCTAACCTATAAATAATCTATTATGTTTAGGGGGTGTATAAACTACAGAGGGAAGTCGCATATAGTACATTACATTGGGTCGAAGGGGAGAGGTTTTTTTTATATTAGGTTTGCCTATATTGATTGGTTATTCAGACGTTTTCCCACTTTTTGGATCGATTGCCTGAGGGTGGAGGGACAACACAAACTCGATGTTAGGAAGAGGAATACACTACACTCCTTTTATTATATGAGAGATACAAAAACGTGAGTATTTTTAAACAATCAGAACTTATCTTTAAAAAAATCAAAAAACCGCATCATTAAGCAAAATAGATCACTTACAAAATAGTTATTTTAAATTCCGTAAAGTGGAGATTTAAAATTTTAAATACCAAATATATTTATTTCACATACACTAGCACCTATCTAAAAGAGTATATAATAACTATTACTAAGAGTGACCTTCTCTATTTTACATACACTAGCACCTATTGGGGACAGTACATCAAATTTAAGTTATAAAAATATGGGATATACCTTTTTTAATGATCGCGATATGGTTATGTCATATAGAGTAGCACCTATTAGAGAGAATATAATAACCACCACTAACACAAATCCCATTTAAACTATTTAAAAAAATATGGGGATATGTTTTTTAATGATCGCGATACGAGTGTTTTATATAGACTAGGATGTATTGAACATGGCACATAAACTACAACTAACATCAACATCAACCCATTTAAATTATTACAAATATGAGGATATCACACTGACACCCTGTTACCGATGTTATACAAACCCATTTAAAAATACAACCCATAGTTTATCACGCAATAATCAATCATCACCACTTTAATAAGTGAAATAGAACTTTTTCACATATGCAAACTCCCACATGAATGGGGGTGATATAATCACGACCACTCCCACTACAAGGGCGAAACGAGTGATCAAGTTAGCTGTTTTGGATCTGATGGTCTCCACTCATACCCCTTTTCTTCAGAAGATGCTCCGTGGGTAAACGAGAACGGAGAAGAAGTGCACCCCAAACTGAAGGAAGTGTATGAACTGAATAAGGGGATCATTTTATCAGCTCATGAAAAGGGAAAAGTTAGAGGTGTATATAACTTCCCTTTAAACCCCTCTTTATCATCAGAAATGCGAATAGGGGATAAGTTAAAGAGTGTATATGATTGCGAGTCTGATGCTTTTAAATTTAATATATCATTTGGGTATATTTTAAGTCATGTGGAGACTGGTGAATTAAGGTACTTTACTGCATATTTAAACAACACCCTTTTCAGCTTTCCAAGATCAATCTCATCCCAGAGTGATTTATTAGACATCGTTGAGGAACTAAATGCGATGGGGGTAGAAGATTTGGGTAGAATAGACCGTCCGAATACGAAGTGGGTGTTAACAGCTATCACAAATGTTAATTTTTTTGTCTTTAGACGAAACTACCCAATTGGAGCACCCCAAACATTACCCAAGTTTTTGCGTTGCTCAAAATCACTCAAGCTATTGGAAAAAAACGGTAAAGGTCAATCATACAATGATAATTTGTGTCTTTTCAGGTGTTTATTGTGTCATACCAACCCATCAGACCACCCACATTCATACGCTCAAGTAGCGAGTGTGTACCACGTATACCGTGACTTTGTAGGTGGGTGTATTCCTGAAAACCCTAGAGCATTTGAGGGTATAAGGGTTGATCAGATAGAGCAGTTTGAGCGGTGTTTTCAAATTGGGGTGTTTGTTTTATGTCTAGATGAGAGTTTTTCATCCATGTTACTTAGAAAACCAACCGATGTATACTCTGAAATAGCACATGTTAATCTTTATAGAACCACTTCAGTTTTATATGTAAGATAGAATCATATGCTAAAAAGTATGTGTGTAATATATGCTCTCGACACTTTAACAGAAAATCCAATCTCACTAATCACTCAAACAAATGTTTTCTAAAAACCAAATTTAAATACCCGGGTGGTGTTTACACACCCCCATCTTCCATATTTGAGGATTTAGAGCAAGTGGGTATTTACACAGATGAGGCGGCGAGAAATTATAAATGGTTTGCGGTTTATGATTTTGAAGCATTACAAAATGATATTACAGGGGGTGAGACAGATACAAATTTACTCAAGTGGACATCAGAACATATTCCCATATCTGTTAGTGTTTCATCAAACATCAATGAATATAGAGAACCGAAGTGTTTTATAGATGAAGATCCAAACTCTTTGTTAGACTCATTAGTTACACGTTTGTCAGAAATAAGTTGCGAAGCCGAAAAACTCGCCATAGGTAAGTGGGAAAATGTATTTCAGGCACTGGATGAAAAGGTGCATAGGTGGGAGGGAATTTGCGAAGAGGAGTCAGGTGGTTTTCGTCGGAAAGATTCTCCGTCAAGTAAGATGTTAAAACACTTGCAGCGATTAAGGAGAAGATTTGAGCTTTACACATCCCGGTTACCTGTGTTAGGGTTTAATTCTTCAAAGTATGACATTAACCTTGTTAAAAAACAGTTGTTGCAAAAGTTGGATTTGACTATATCGATTAAAAAGCGAAAACAAGGGGTGTGTGAGGGGACATCAAAAAGACGTAGGGTTGGTGTAGGGGATGGGGAGTTTGTCTTGTTGAGGCGGCGGTTGATGGAGGTAGTGATCAAGATAGTGATTTGGGGGATAGCGATTTTGGTGAAGGAGAAGATTTTAATGAAGAGGATGAGCACGTGAGAATGTATGGGGAATGTGATGGTGGTGAAGGGGAAAAGCGAAGTGTCAACAAGGATGTGTTTGTTATTAAGAAAGGGAATGCGTATTCTGCAATAACAACTCCTCGGTTTATTTTTCTCGACATCCTTAATTTCCTAGCTCCAGGAACAAATTACTCTGGCTTTCTTAAAGCGTATGGGGTTGAAGAAAAGAAGGGGTATTTCCCATATGACTACTTAGATTCATTTGAGAAACTTAAAGATCGGAATTTACCCCCATATGACAGTTTTTTTTCCAATATGAAGGGAGTTAACTTGTTAAATGAGGAGTACGGAAAGTGGGAGTTAAGTGATCGTTCTTTACCCACACCCAAGACCGGTCAACAAAAGTATTTGGATTTACAATCTTTGTGGCGAGATCAAAACATGGAAACGATGGAACACTACCTAACACACTATAACAACCTTGATGTGGGGCCATTCATTGAAGCTGTGACAGAACTTCAACAGTTTTACTTTGATAGGGGGTTGGATGTTTTTAAGATTGCGATAAGCGTTCCAGGTATCGCTTGTCATATGTTGTTTAAAACTAGTCGAGAAAATGGGGTTTATCTCACCAATTTCGCTAAAAGGGATGCGGACTTATACCACACGATAAACCAAAATTTGGTGGGAGGTCCATCCATCGTGTTTAGTAGACATCAGAAAAAAAACGAAACATGTATAAGGGGCAACCCTTTGAAACTGTGCTCTAAAATACAAGGGTTTGATGCAAACAGCCTTTACTTATACTCGCTAGGAAGGGAATTACCTTGTTTTAACTATATCAGGAGAACTTCTGAAAATGGTTTTGCCCCTTCCCAATCATGGAAACACTTATCCATGTATTACTGGCTGGATTGGGTTGCTAAAGAAAGAAATATTGACATAATTCATAAATTAAATAGTGGCGGTGAGTGTAAGATTGGGCATTTGAAAGTTGATGGATTTCATGCGCAATCCCAAACTCTTTTTGAATTTCAGGGGTGTTGGTGGCATTATCACTCATGCATGCCCCCAACGAATGACCCCAAGCTTCTTGAGAGGCGGGAGAGGGTTGAAGAAAGAAAAAAAATTATTCTTCAAATGGGTTATAATTATGAGGAAATTTATGAGTGTGAATTTAACAAAGTTAGACAAGAAAATGGGGAATTAAAAGCAGTCATTGATAAACTCCAACCCCCGTTTTACAAAAAAAATAAGTTTGCGGTATCCGAACAAAAAATTCTTTCGGCAATAGAGTGGGGACCTGTATTGTTTAATTGAAGTCGATATTTCTGTTCCAAAATCATGGCCTTTAGGAAAGGAGAAGAAAATACCACCTCATGAATACTTTTCAGAATTTTCTCCAATTTTTTGCACAACAGAGATACCCTTTGCTAATATTGGAGCCCACATGCAGGAGTACTGTCAGGACGTGGGGTTTAAAGTGGGGGGTGCTAGAAAGTTGTTGGTGGGTGGGATGGCTGCCTCACGAATATTACTATCCTCTGATTTATTAAAGTGGTATTTGCAGCATGGTTTGGAAGTTACACGGGTTTACCAAGTTGTTGAATTTACGCCTCTTCGCTGTTTTAAATCGTTTGAGGAAGAGGTTAATATGAGTAGGAGGGAGGGGGATAATAACCCTCAATCCACAGTTAAAGCAGACACAACCAAGTTGCTTGGGAACTCAGCATTTGGGAGTTTGATAATGGATCGCACGAAACACCAAAATATCATCTATGCTGGTGATGAGTATACATCAAAAAGGATGGTTAATGACCCCCTATTCACAAACATAAATGAGATATCTGATCACTTGTATGAAATCCAGATGGCCAAAAAAGAGATAAATCCAGATTTACCAATACATTTAGCATTCACACTTTTACAAACATCAAAGATGAGAATGCTATCGTTTTATTATGATTTTCTCGATGAATATATTGATGATCCAACTTTCAACTATGTCAGATGGATCGTTATATATCTCGTTTTCAAAACCATCTCTAACTGAGAGTATAAAACCCGAAAAAGTGGGAGACTTTAACTCCCAACTATCAGCCCACTGCTACAATGGTTATGAGGCGGGCGTAAATGCATGGTTTCCACGAAAATGCTGCGCCACTCACACAAAATTTGATAAGAGGACTGGTGGGTTATTTAAACTTGAAGCAGAAGGGGATGAGATGATTTCCTTGTGTTCTAAATTATACGTGCTGCATGATGGCAATACAGTTAAATTGAGTTGTAAAGGGGTCAATAAATCAAGGGTGTATGACCCATACAAACGATTTTTAGAATGCTTACAATCTCATAGAAGTGGTATGGTTGAGAATAGAGGAATCAGACACCACATTAACACGATGTGTAACTACACTCAGAAAAAAGTGGGGTTATCCTATTTTTACTGTAAACGGGTTGTTCAAGATGATGGCGTTTCAACAACGCCACTAGACATCGTGCTATCCCCATACCCACCAAACACCCATATTATTGATGGGGATTTGGATATTCTTTCAATACACAACTTTCACACTCTTCAATGGGGAGGAAAAGCGTTTATTTCAATTAACCACCTTTTTCAGTTCCAAAAGGCTGTTTTTCACGAACAATTTGAAATTGCAAAAGACATCGAAATATCCCAAAGTGGGAAAGAAATTTCCCTAAAATCCCAACTATATGGGATAAATGTGCGGTGGATAAATGAGCGGGAGAGAGTAATGGAAAAAATAATGTATTTAAAGTGTGAGGAAGCGAAAGATCAAATATCCCCTGTTTTTTTAGCTTTAAAAGATAAAATAATAATCCACCCGGGTGATGATGGGGATAAACATTGGACAAGTGGGTTATCATTTGGGTTATCCAGGGTTGTTAAAAGAAATATGCACCCGGGTTTGAATACATGTGGGTTACTGTGGGAAAAAATCATAAAAAAGATGACTGAGGGGTTATGATGGACTTGCAAGTCTTTCACTTTTCACTCATCACTTGAATAGACACCACGTGTTTGAGGGAAGGGGAATTACATCGGTATGGAAGTTGAGGTTGGTCCGATATTTATAGCTCCGACGTCCATTGCCATAGCAGGGGTTTCGGGGTCAGGAAAGACGACTCTTTTGTTTGAAATTTTAAAGAATAAAAACAATCTATTCTCATTGAATACTTCTAAAGTCATGTATTGTTATGGAGCATGGCAAAAAAAAATTGAGGAGGAGGAACAACCGGATATACTATTTCATGAAGGTTTACCATCTGAGATGGATATTAAAAATATTTCTAGTCAGGGTGAGCATGTTATTATTGTGATAGATGATTTAATGTCTGAGTTAATGAGTGATGAAAAGGCTGGGAATCTATTTACTAGAACTTCCCACCACAATAATGCAACAATCATATACCTTCTTCAAAACTTGTATGAGCAGGGGAAAAAATCCAGGTCGATAAGCGTTAACACCCACTATTTTATTTTAACAAAAAACACAAGGGATGTGAACCAGGTTGCTCTTTTAAGTCGTCAAACAGGTATTGGGAATATTCTTATTGATGCATACAAAGATTGTGTGTTATCACAATCATACGGGTACCTTCTTGTGGACGTAAGTCCACATCAGAATATTGTAAAACCTGATTTGAGGTTAAAGACAAATATATTTGGGGATGAGATTGTTGTATATAACTAATAAAAAGATGTGAATTATCTGTTGTGTGAATAAAAGGAGTTTTAAAAAGGGGTGCATGACTCTGTGTGCGTTCATTTTAGTCTGAATCACCGATCGGAAAACAACTATGTCAGTCAACCTTAAGGAGGAGCGGGATTACATACGTCTTTTGTTAAACACAAAAAGTCGTGTTCAAGCCAAAGGATTAATATACACTGCAACACCATCACAAGTAAAGGCTTTGTGTGAGATAGCTCTTAATTTAAAAAACATCCCTCTTTCATCAGATGTTGAAAAGCGTGTTACCAAGAGAAAAAAACTTATTGCAGCCCTATCTAAACCTCGCCAGTGTAAAAAAAAACAGCTGTTTATTATCCAAGAACACTTTAATGATGACCTATTATTAATTAGGGGGATTAAATTAAAGTTAGAGTCCATCTTAAAATGAAGCAAGTGCGAAAAATGGTTTTACTTTCATTTGAGAAATACGAGCAAATTAGAGATAACGCAAAAGCTTATGAGGATAGTGTTGTGAGCGATAATCTAAAACTCAATAAAATAGGGGTTGAGAAAGAACCGCAAACAATCACTCAACAAGACCCTGTTGTAGAAAAGGGGGAGGGGTATGACGAATATAAAAGCGACGTTTTTCCACAAATTAAAACCCCCTCACCACCACCCGGAATCCCGGCCACTAAAAAGGTACTTGATGTGGGTAACCACAATCATTTGTTAAACCATTCACAAACTAATGATATAAAAATAGCAGTTAAACCCAAGATTAAAAATATTGGTGGTAAAAAAAATAGAGTTTTTAAAAAAACTAAAAGAAAAAAAAAACTGCACTCCATTTGGGAACCACTCAAGTAAGAATGGATAAGACTAACCAACAAATCAAAAAACCTGTTAATGGAAAAGCCCCAAAAGAAATTGCAGAAAAGGAAGTAAAATATATGCACAACCTTTTTTATGGAGCTAACACTAGCGCATCATATGGGGGGTTAAATGCGTTGTATAAACAAATTCAAAATGAGGGAACACACCGTATAACCAAAAAACAGGTTCGGGAATGGTTATTAACGCAGGATTCATACACTTTTTTTTCTCCAATCATTAAAAACTTCAAAAGACCTCGAGTGGTTGTTTCTGATATTGATTACCAGTGGGATGGAGATACTTTAAACCTGAGTATATTTAAGGATAAAAATGATGGATTTGGGTTTATCCTATTATTTGTGGATATTTTTAGTCACTATTTATGGGTAAAACCTTTAAAAAACCTCACTGGGGTTGAATGTGGGCGGGGGATGGAGGAGATTTTTTAATCAATCCACCCTAAGGTGTTAAGGACAGATATGGGTACCGAATTTGTTAATTCTGTAGGACAACAGGTGTATGAGAATTATAAAATTCACCATTTTACAACAAAAAATGATAAAAAAGCTAATTTTGCGGAAAGGGCGATTAAAACATTAAGAATGAGGTTACAAAGGTTTATGAAATTCAAAAATACATTCAGGTGGGTTGATAATTTACAGTCAATCATAGAATCCATCAACAACTCCCCTCACGCTAGCATAGGGATGTCTCCAGCAACAGCTAGAAAAACCCCAAAGGATATACTATGGAAAAAACAATTTATAGAAAATGAAAAACCCTACTTATGGTCAAAAGCAGTGTATAAGTTTGAGATTAACGACAAGGTCAGACTCACATATGTGGCGTCAACCTTTGATAGAGCATATGACGAAAAGTATACAACGGAGGTGTTTATAATAATAGATAGGGAAGTAAAACAACACGTTCCAACATATGCTATCAAGTCGTGGCAAAACGAACCTATTAGTTGGCGGTTTTATGAGGAGGAATTACAAATTGCTCATGTGGATGAAGATACGTACTATGAAGTGGAAAAAATAGTTAAGGAGCGTAAAAACAAGAGAGGGCAAGCAGAAGTTCTTATAAAGTGGATTGGGTACCCAGATTCTGAAAACACGTGGACTTTAAAGTCACAAGTTCGTAATATTGTGGATATAGAAAACAATAGTGGGGAAAGAAAAAAAACTAAAAAGAAACGAAAAAGACGAAGGAGGTAAAATGTATATATTTGCATCATCGTCGGATTGTTTAGATAAGTACCCATTTAACTCCCCATTTGATTTTTCTATATGTTTAGAAAGATCGGTGATGTTAGAAAAAGGGTGGGAATGCGCTTTAATTAACTTTCACATGGAAGATGCTTATGGTAATATAGTTGGAAATCGAGTAATAACAGAGGAGAATGGTAGGGGTCATGTTTTACAAACACCGACTCCAATAATAGAAGAAAGGGAAGAGGAAGAGCCCCACGTATCAGAACAAGAAAAAGTGAGGGAAAAGACTAGACCTAGGGGTAAAAAAAGGAAAAATAAAGAATCCGTAAAAACAGAAACGGAAACAGAACCTAGGCGGTTAAGAGCAAGGCGACCTCCTCGCAATGCTAGGGCTCATGAAAGTCAAAATGATATCCAAATTTATAACATAGAGTCAAACATTCGAAAAACAACAACAGCAGACATAATGCGTAAAAACTTGAACATCCGTGTATTAAGTGACATTGTTCAATCTAGTTTTATTTATGGGGAATACTCTCCAGTACTCGGCGTTATCAAAGATTACCAAACTAATGTAACAAACCCGATATACGTCCCAATATCCCAAAATTTCATTCAAAAAATACGAGTATACATAAAAGCGGATGAAGAGCGTTTACCCGATGTAGTTGCAGTTGATAAATCATACTGCACACTTCACTTGAGGTTAAAGAAGTAACATTGTAAAATGTCGCTTGTACCTTACACAACGTCTGTTGAAAAGTGGGAAAATCACTACAAAAATCTCCTTAACAAATCCTATAAAAAAAGGGGAGGTGTTTACAAGGTGGGAGGGTTTTCAAATAAAAAACCGGATGGTGAACTTGTTGTAAAAATGGTTACGGAAACAGAAAAAACTATACAACAAAAGAAATCATTGGCTCGTGAACAAACAAAGGAGCAGGAGGGGATCAAAAACATTGAAAGTGTTGTGCATCCCACTTCATCCCCGGATAACTCAAAAAAAAACCCATCTTTGAAAGCTATAAACTTTGTGAGATCCCTAGCTAAGGGTCAGTCTCACGCCGGAAAGAGAAAGAGCAAGATGACGACTTCTTCGCCAGCAAAAAGAAAGAAGCGATAACACCAAAAGAGCGATGGAGTACATGCGAGAGAACTTTGTTGAAGCTCATGACGATGATTTGGATTTATTTGCTCCGATTAGTGTTAATGCAGCAGTTAAATATGAAGAGTATAGAAATTATTCGCCACAATCATCAATCAGTTATGGATCCCCTATTCAATTTTATATAAGTGGTAACTCTGGTGACTACGTCTGTTTAAAAAAAACTAGGTTCAGATTCAACAGGTTTACCAATAACAGCAGATGATACAAAAGTGGGGTTATCCAATTTACCAATATGCTCCATGTTCAGACAGGTTGAGGTTTTGTTAAATGAACAACCTGTAGCTGTTGGAGTTGGGTTAAACTACCCATATAAATGTTTTGCGGATGTTATGTTGGAGTCAACGTTAAATGAGAGGGAAACAATAATGTTAACAGAGGGATATATATTAGATGGTGGAAATGATGTGGATACTTGTGATAGCGCGAGTGTAACAGTAAACCCTGGGTTTAAAAAACGGTATGAGTTCACAAAAGGTGGGAGTGAAGCAGAATTTGAGGGAGAGATTAGGTTGGGAATAATGAATCAAGAAAAACCAATCATTAACGGAGTTCCCATTAAAGTGATTTTACGGCAATCTACAGAAGAATTTCGTCTAATGAATTGCGATAAAAATGCTCAAAACGTTTATGAAGATTACCGCCTTGTTATAAAATCAGCTGTTTTAAAAATGTGTCATATAAAAATTAACCCAGATGTCATGATTGCTCACAACGAATTGTTAAAACAAAATCCTGCAATATACCCCTATGTCAAAGAAGATGTTCGTGTATTTACTATTGGATCAGGTAATAGACAGTGGTGTGAAAGCAATATATTAATGGATTCTGTACCAGAGTCGGTTTGTATTTTATTTTTAGATTCAGATAGAGCCGCCGGACAATGGGAAAAAAACCCTTTTAGATTCGAATCATTCGGAATTAGAGAACTTGCATTTTACATCGATGGTAGATCTGTGCCGGGTGAACCAATAAAGTGTGATTTTGATGAGGATATGTATATGCAAGCATATTCATCTCTTTCTACCAGAAAAAAAAATCTAATTCCCTTTTGCGAAAAGGTAAATCACGGATACACGCTAATTTTGAAAAAGCGTTAACAAAATCGGTTACAGCTATTGTGTATTGTAAAAGTCACGGGCAAGTGGAAATAGATTATGTTAGAAATGTGAAGGTTGTTTAAAATACACCAAATATATACCCACTATATATAAAGATAAGAATGGTTATTATCATCATATAATAAAAAAAAGAATATACCTTGTTATGAGAGTTGGATGTTTTAAAGTCAAATACACTGGATGAAGATGAGGCGGCAGCGGGAAGTCCGGAATACTCGACTTTTTCATCCTCACTTCCATCACTCGATTTCTGTGTGAATATATAATAAAAATTTAACAATGTATAATAATAGTATATTTGGAATAAAAATAATATCACCACATATTAGTCTTTGAGATTTGTTGTATTTTGTGATTACCGATTACATTGTTGGGTTTATTTTCATTCAACACACCGAATATTCAAGAAGTCTTGATCCATCTGTTTGCTCTTTTCGACCCCTATCCTTTTCACCTCGATTCCGATTCTAATAAATAAATAAAAAAAATAAATAAAAAACAAAAAAACAGAAAATTACCCCCCATAAACATATAAATTTAAAACTAAGCCCTAATAATGACGGTAATTGGGTTTACTATAAAAACACTAAACTTCAACTATTGATACTCGATTATTGTAAAGTGAGAGATGTTTAAGGGGGTGGGGGTAATGTTACGGTAATTATATTTTTATAATACTACACCTTTCGACAACAGCAGACAGTTGGCGCACCAACAACAACAACCCAGAAATAGGGATACAATTGGTCACGAGTCATGCCCCAGTTCTTTGCTTTTTTCTTTCTTCTTTTTGGTTTGGTGGTGGTTTGTTCCCCCTGCTTCAAGAGTCGCTCACTCCTTCGAGGAATGACCACTTGCTCACCCTCCTCCTCCGTTTCTTCGATGGGTTCAGGGATTGGGGTGGGTGTGGGCACCATTTCCGTCGTCTGCTCACCATCATTCGATTCTGTCGTTGTTTTGGGGGTTGTTTCAGGGGTAGGGGGAATTTGATCCTGGATTGGAGGTTGTTGATTTGCAACTATAAATACAAATATTGTGTATGGTAACTAAATACAATGCATTATGGGTAAAATATTTTGTATTAACGGTGGATTCGGGCTTTTAGATAATCTACCCCTTAATGTTACAAATCATAAATAACCCACACATCAATTTGAGGGTTTTGGGGTTACAAATCATTGGGTGTTAGACTTGTCGTGGATACAATTTATGCACACACACTGTCAGTGGATGTGACCCTTAATCGAAACCCCAGCTATGACTAGACCACACACCACATGGTGGCTCAAATTTGGTGCTTTACATCTTCAAATGGGTGTGAGAGGGGTCTAGCTCATAATTATACCCAGGAAAAAAAGGGGTGCATAAAAAGGGGGAAAAGGGCAAAAAGAAAAATCTAAGACAAAACGGTAATTTACAGTAATACGCAGGGCAATACACCACGTGGTAACTCCATCCAATGATTCTATAGGGTATAACAAATCTAGATAAAATAATTTATACAATCACTACGCAACTAAATCCTGAGTTCAACCCTGATCCATTCTAACAATAATCGTAAGAGGGTTATGAGCTCTTTAGAAAAACACAAGTTCTTACGGTAGTGGACGGCTGCCCCAATCGGTATCAGCGCTGCGGCCTCCTTCCATGAACCCCATGCACTTGTTGTTCTCGCCGCCTTTCTTTCATCTTGACAATCGGAATAAATCCTCGTCAATCCCCCTTTTGGGAGGGATGAGCAGACAAAGTCTACCTTCTGATCTTTCAAATTGATTGACTTGAGGTTCGGGTAGTTGTCAAAGAAATCCTCATTATATGCTTGAATATAGCCCCCAGACAAATCAATCGAATATACGTCCACGGGTTCAATGGCAACCCATTTTGGATAAGAATCGAGTTGTCGACACGAAATGGTATGCCGTGTGCAAGTACATGTGTTGCTGGCTTCCCCGCAATCGTATTCTTTCGGTATGGCATCAATCGATCGAAAAAACCAGAGCAGAAGGGAAACCAGCAACACTATCCTTACACGAGACATTTTCAAAATGGTTGTGTCCCGCCAATACACACCGGAAGGGAATACACACCGGAAATTGGGACATGGGAGTTTAGATTTTATTTTTTTATAAAAAACAAGATTTTGCTTCATTCATGTCTGTAATACCCCTGATTCCCCAATCCCCTCAAACAACCGTATTTTCATTAAAAAGATCAATTGATTAGTGGTCGCGGGACTTCTGTTCATGATGGAGAACTGTGCGATCCCCCTCCGGCGTACAACTGCGCTAGTATAAGTGCCTTCGGCCATCGACCCAACCGCGTGGGAAAGTATAAGCGCCTTCGGTTGCACGCACAACCCACTATACTCTGTATGAGACGTCCAACTCTGGCTACACCGCCCCCTCTATTTTATTTCTTGACACAAAATTGCGCATCCAAATTTTCCACAGACAGTCACAGAGTGTTATTTTAAGGATTTAATTTAATCCCCCCATCCCCTGAAAGTTCCCACCAGTTGATACGAGAGTGTCACAATAGCTCCTGTTTGTTTATTTGTGGGATACAGGGGTATTAGTTGGTTGTGGGATTTGTGAGATGTAGCCTTGTAAGTGATAGGGTAATCGCGAATGGGTTGAAAAGAAAGGGACATTTATTCTTTCGTTATCTTTGACTTTATAGTATCCATAGGATGGGGAAAAGAATTATAGTAGCCCCTAAATAAAGCACATTATTTGTCAAATCTTATCTTAAAAATAGCGTTAGTTATGTCGTGATTTTTGTGGGTTTGTTTTTTTGGGATGTTTTTATTCTTTTTTCAGATTGAATAGAGGGAGTGGGCCATAACACAACTCACAATGTAGCCGACGCCAGTTGAGTTCACACCGCGATATTAAAACAGAAAACATGGAAGAAAAAAAAATACTAATGGATCTCGAAAGAAATATAAGAAGGATTACCACCAGAAATGTCAGGTGAGGCGTGATTTACAATTACTAAAACTAGAATAATTAAAAAATCAAAACAAATATGCATAATCAAACTTGTTGACTTTTATTTATTTTCATTTTTTCCAGGAGCATAGCCGATATCGTTTCTAATAAGAGGTTAAGTCGAACATTAAAGCACATTCACAAAGAGATGGGGGGGCAAAAAAGTGGAGAAAATGATCGTGAATTGGAAAAAGAATTTGATGGGACAATAAAAAATTCTATAGACGCCCTTGTCAGCGAACTTGTAACAGAGTGTATGGGTTCTAATTTAACCCATCAATCCAAACTCCCGAGGAATGAACCCATGAAAAAGGGAAAAGAAGGAGCCCCCAAAAAAAGAGGAAGACCGGTTGGATGTAAGGATAAAGTAAAGCGGGTTCAGCGAAAAATAAAAAAACACTCACACCCACAGGAGCAACAACCAATGGAATTTGTTGAAAAAATAGAGTATGTATACCCCTCAATAAATTAGTGGAATATAGAAATCTCCTATTCTGGAAAACACTATTGTTCAACTGAGCATTTGTATTCAATATAATTCCGTTTCCATCACACCACAAAATAGAAATATATTATAACAAGTCACTTTACTGCTAGTTTACTCCCATTATATAGGTCTCCTATTCTGGAAAACGTTATGGTTGAAGTGGGTATTCCTGTTCGAGATAATTTCGTCTCCATCACACCACAAAATTCACTTCAGGAGCACTCCATGTTCGGGAGTGGGTATGTATATATCCCCATACTTTTATTATCGTAACATAGTCAATTAAAACTACTCAAATATAATATTTATATTATATTGATATTCATTTCAATATTATGGTGTTATTCCAGGTTTGGAGAAATAGGGGTTATAAACTATTCCCCAATTCCACCGAAAAAAGGGGGGTTGGGGGAAATAGGGGCTATAAACTATTCCCTAATATTACCAGAACGAGGGGAGTGTGAGTAAGTACATAGTTCCCTCGCTTTTATTACCTCACACTACTTCATTAACGTGATTTTAATATATGGATTATATAATATTAATATTTATTTGTATATCATAATTTGATTTCAGGTTTGAAGAAATGGGGGCTATGAACTATGCACCAAACGAATCGGAAAATATGGGGTTTAACTTTGATAAGTTCATGCCGTCACATACGTCCCACACACTAGTTGAAAATGGTGCAAATGGTAAGATAATATCCTAAATTTTATTCTTTTAATCACAATCAAGATGTTATATGTAAAATAGTGTGTAGTAAATATTCTTTGGTAAATAATCGAATGATATCTCATTTTTATATTTTCTAGATTTGGTGGAGTTCTTTGTGGTGGCATCATACCCAAATCACAACAAAAACACTCATATCTTCTTTACTATGTTTATTTAACTCCTTGTACATCGAACATTTGAAAAATAAAAGATAAAAAAAGATTTGCGTATTATCGTTTTACTTTCCCTCACTGTTGAGTTTTACTTTCCCTCACTCTGATTTTAATATAAAAAATTCACATTATGCGTCTTTTCTTGACACTCTCTGGTGATTTACATTCCGATTTTCTTTTATCCCGTTTAGTGATTTTACTTTTCTTATTCGTGTTATTTACATTAACACACATCACCAATGTATTTGTAATTGTTCGCTTCATTTTTAAAATCCTTCGGATAGCACATATTATATTTCGATATGTCGCCATTTGTTTATAGTGTTTTGAATCTCCAGTTATTGTCGGGTAAACCAGTTTGATGATGATTGATCGGTTGGTGGGTTCAAAGTGAATAATGGGTACAAACAAAATGGTTTATATACTCTCTTTTATTAAAATTTTCACCAACAATAGCATAAAAATACAATAAAAGCAATTTAATAATGCTCCAATTTAGAGGTGTTACACATTACACACCATTTTAGGGTGGACAACGTCCGCATATGAGCTGCACTCCTTACATTCGATTTTGATCGTGTGTCCGCATCTTACATTCTCATCTTTAAAATGATAGGGGTAATCATTCCTGACAACATACATGCATCGAATAAAATCAAGAATTTCGTCGGGCCAAACTGTCACCCCATTTTTTGAGGGTTTTAGGGAAGTGTGGAGTTGTGTGGGTTTCCACCACCTCCTTATATCTAGACACGGCCACCCTTTTTCAACACTGGCGTAAATGGCACCACCAAGGTGAAGAACAATGGCTTGTTTAGGGGATGCGGGTGTGTCTAAAAATGTGTTAAAGGCCAGCAAACATTCTTCCAATATTGTTAGTCTGCGGGGGGAAAGCACAATGGTTTTCTTAGTAAGGCGAAGTGTGCCCAGATCATCCGAAATGTTCGATGTATTACATCGAACAAGCTCCAACGCCGGCTTCGCATTCAAATATGAGGGAAAGAGAAACAGTGTGCTGCTAATGGCAATCTTCTTAGATGGGAAGTTTGCCTCTTCCCCAAACAACTGTGGCGAATATACCGTAACTGGGGCGGCAAAGCGCATCCGTGGAGAATTGGTTGGTTCGATATCTCCGCTCCCCTGTGGAGAATTGTTTTGTTCGATATCTCCGCTCACCTGTGGAGAATGGATTTCTTCGATATCTCCGCTCACCTGTGGAGAATGGTGTCCCCTGGGTTTCTATAATAAAAAAATAAACAAATTTGTAAAAACTGCATACACATATGTATCCCTTTCAATTATAATCGAACATTATCCACTAACAAATTAAAACTAACAAATTAAAAGAAAATGAGAACATAATAAAACACCCATAACCAATTAATAAAAGATAAGATAAAATTTATCTTTAAAATTAACAATCATCTCCATCATAAATTTGTGTTTTGGCATGTACCAATATACACCCTCAAAATTTAAATGAGAACTTATACATACCAATAATATGAACCTCTAACTTAAACCAACAAATAACACAAACAGATTTTACCCCCTTAATATAATTAAAACTCACCGAGGCAAGTCGATCAATAATATCCTCCTCTCCACCGCTCGGGATTTGTATTGGGATTGGTTTACCAACTTTTCCCCCCATTTTACGCGATTTTGTCACCTAAAAAACCAATACACACCAACATTAAGTAATATTAATGAATATCAAAACAAAAATAAACCAACTCCCATATCATAAAATGGGGTATAGTTATGAGTGATTACATTACAAAAAAAATAAACCAACCCCCGTACAATAAAAGGTGTATGGTCAAACCATTATATGATGGGAAAAGTACATTATAATTGAAATGGGTTTGATCCCTTTCCCCAAATGTTTATGCAAACAGCAGTAACTAATGTTATCAAACAATATAAAACATACAAGTTCACCCAAACAACGAAAAATATAAGTAAAATAACTCACCTTAGGCATAATGAAAAATGTGGAAAGTAGAGAGAGGGTGTGCGTGCGTCTATTCCTTGATCTTCTAACAAGAAGTTGGGTTGGAATGGCTCCCCATCGATCTTTATATACCATCCCTTACTCAATCCCCTCCCCTCCCTCACCTCCCCCCTCCCCAACTCCCCCCTATTGATATTTATATACGTGCCTATACTCAATACCCCACTCTTTCTTTCCCCCCTCCCCCTTTACACACCCCCACCCTCCCTATTTTTCACCCAACTTCATCCAAATGAGACACAACGTTATCCCCACATTCATGTTTTCTACAACTCTTACATTCACTTATAGCTTCCAGTCTTGAAAGACCTTCTTTTAGCCTACCCACCCGTTTTTCCATATTCCTAATTTTTAGTAGGATGTGCCATAATACACCCGTTATGTGATCATTTGCTCTTAAGCGAGCTCTTGCAAATGGGCATGAGGGGGAATGTCTAAAATGCTCAACTGCTGGTATATCTGTTGGTTCCCAAGAATGTAAAATAATCCCACACTTATAACATTGGTGTGAATCCCCCCCTAAATAAAACAACCCATTATACGCCATTAAATCCGAACATGTAGAACCTTCTTTTGATTCATATGTCGAAAGTCTTACTTTATAATCCCTATACCTTGGATACCGAGTTAAAGAACGTCGTTCAATTGAATGATTACCCTCCATTTTCTAAGCAAGTGTTGGCTGCAAATGATGGTGTCTCAATGACTATATCCCAACCCCACTTGTGTAGTTATAAATGTAAAATCAAATCAAAAATCCGAAAAACCATTAAAAAAATGATCAAAAAACCAAACAACTCGTGTGTACGTGGTAAATAAGCGTGTCAGTTTATTTGATCTAAAATTGAAATTTTGGAAAATGGTCGTGTAGTGTAGCTCTTCACTCCTGTAAGTTAGTCCACATCATCTGAATTTATAAATAGTTAATTATGAACACCTAACAATAATTGGGTTAAACAAACCACATGACCCTTTTAAGATGATGGTTACTGATGATTCTGTTTTCAAAACAACAGTATTAAATACTGAATTCTATTTTTGTAACCAAATTGTAAATACATCAATATAACATAATAAATAAACAAATGTACCCACCATCTAAATGCCCTGGTTGTAAAAAGTGGTTGATTGCATCCATTTTGTTAATCAACATCCGACATTCCTTCTTATTAAACGTCATCCAATCGTCACCCCTTTCCAACGTTATTCCCTTTGTGGTGTCCACCCTTCTCACTTTCCATAACCCAAGGGGTATTTCCCGGTTATGTGAGGCAGAGCATAGGGGAATAAGTTTATCTTTATTGCGACACAACTCCACAAAACTCTTATAATCCAAACAAGGAATTGTACCGTAATCACTTTCCACATGCGGTAATTCTCTGATCCCTGAACATGTGGCAATCTCAGTCCACACATACCGTAAAAGGGGTTTTTTCTCCATCTGTAAACCGCCAAACTTCAACTTTGTTGTGACGGCTCAACTCCCATCTAATAGCAAAAAATCTTAAATTTCTTGGTAATGCCTCCACCAACTTCGGTGTTCCCCCATTCAATAGTTTTGGGTCAAAGAAAAGGTTAAAATCCAATTTTTCCATCGTAATCCTAGTATAACTCTTGGCGTTAAATGTAATATTGTCCTGTTACCCTCAGTTGTCAGCACAGAAATGACTTCCCATCACCCAAAAACATGAAAACCATTCACTCCCACACCAACCATTACACAAACAAATTAATGCATCACGGGTGCTACTCAATTGTTATAAAAACAAATTAGGAGATACTAAATGCTATTAACAAACGCTACGCTATATAACAATGGGTGGGAGGGGTGTGGTCAACGGTTGTTATGTGTTTATAAGCATCTAACTTAGTGTCACATCCATCTCTCTCATGCAATGGGTGCCAAAGGAAAATACTCGTCCTCGAATTAAATCGGTGACCTCTTAAAGCCTACAAATTGGAGCTTTTCCTCCTTGAGCTTATATAAATTGTTTTGTGTTGGGGTTAATCCATCGTTACCCAACCCCATCAAGTGGTCTTCCTCTGAGCCACCAAGTATAACCGATTGCATCACCTTAATCATGAATATTTTATTCCTTTAATATATTTTCTTTCAACCCCAATCCCCTCAAGATAACTGTTACTGCAGTAAATGTATGGAAACTCGCCCCCTCCCCACCCTGTAAACCCCTTCCCCCTCTCCTTCTAGTGGATGGGAGGGGGGTTCACCTTTAACCCCCTCCCACCCCCATACTGGAGCGCCACCTACCTGTTGGGGTGAGTCCCACTCCATACTGAAGCAGCACCCACCCCTCCTTGTAAACCCCTCCCCTTCCACCCCATACTGGAGCCCCACCGGTTGGGGTGAGTCCCACCCCATACTGAAGTGCCACCTAGGAGGGGGTTAGTTAACTCCCACACTCCACCCCATACTGGGACGCCACCTAGTGGTTGGGGTTAGTTAACCCCCTCAGTGGCGCCACCTAGAGTCTATTAATGGAGTAGGGAAGGGGGGAGGGGGAGGGGAGGGGGGTCTAGCATACGATGCGTACAGGGGTAGCGAATAATAGCTTAAGGACTACTACTAGTATATCCTCCAGGAGGAGGTACAGGGGGGTGTACAGGAGGATGTACAGGAAGAGGTACAGGGTGTGTACAGGAGGATTTACAGGTGTATGTACAGGAGGACGTACAGGAGGAGATACAGGGGTATGTACAGGAGGATGTACAGGTTGGTGGTACAGGGGTATGTACAGGAGGAGGTACAGGATGTACAGGAGGAGGTACAGCGGTATGTACAGGAGGAGGTACAGGGGTGTGGACAGGAGGAGGTACAGGGGTATGGACAGGGGTGTATACTTATATACATGTATACATCTGTATACTTATATACATGTATACATACATAGTAGCTTAGAATGAGCAAAAAATGTATAGCTTACACATGTAAACTTCAAAATGGTTGAGATATCAAGATGTGATATCCTATAATGAGAATAAGAATCAGCAATACCTAAACATTTGTACATAACATAGAGATTGTCAAGGAATATCTTCATTATCATTACATAGTAACTAAAGAATAAGTGGAGATAACATAGAAATACACGTAATATTAAGCAGTACAGCTGAAAAATTGCAACAAGTTTCTATTTCTACATGAAAACTGAACTATCTAATTCTAAAATGATAAGCTTGACTGGAGTTTTATTTATGTACACTGTCATCACAGATGAAGACATCAAGACATCAGCAAGACATGAGGATGATATATAAAGAACTTTAAAACTCATGAAAAGAGAAATACGAACAATGATAGACTCAATTGACTGTAATAATAATAAATAAGAATAAAAATGCTGAAACAACGAACAATCAGAGACACTATGAAGGAATTAATGAAGCAATTATTTATTTATTTTAAGGGTCGCCAGGAAAACCTAGTTTTAGAGGGTGTTCACCCTATTTTAATGCATTACAATATATGTACAATTTTGAATGTGAAATCGTCATATGTATAATATGTGTTGAAATAAAAATGATTATATATATATAATGTATGCATAAATTTGAGGGGAGGGGGAGAGAGGGCATGGGAGGGGGAGATGGATCATAGAGACAGGAAAGGGAACAGGATGGGGGGGGGGGGGGGTGGACAGAGAGAGGGAGGCAGAGTGAGAAGGAGAAATATCAAGAGATGAGGGACAAGAGGTGAGAGATGAGGGACAAGAGATGCGGGATGAGAGACACAAACATGGTCCTTACAAAAATCGTCACCATAAATTTAAAAATTTAAAAATGCAAAATATACCAACGCACCCAAACAGAAATATAGAGTACCTTCTAAGGATTGTGGAAAATTTTTAATTTTCAAAATCCGTCCATTATTGACATCAATAAAGTATGGAAAGCCATATGCAACTACCGACAAATCGGATGCAAAGTCGGTAAAAACTCCGACAAATTGGTAACAGAGAGAGTGTAAATCCGACTATGTTGGTAATTTTCCGATAGTCGGTATTATGCCCCGACATTGTCGGCAATTTTATTTTTACATTTACAATATTTCTAAAGTTTCTCCAAGTTGGCCGATCATCGGCCGATTTGTCGGCCGATTTATCGGTAAATAAATGATATGTCGGCCGCTATATCGGCCGCTATGTCGGCCGATTGTTGGATCCAATTTTCATTTAAAAAAATTCAGCCAAATATTTGGCTAAATGACGACCAGTTGGTGGAATTGCTCATACAGCTCTCTCCCTCTCTCTCTCTCTTTCTCTCTGTATACATGCAGAGGGATCGAGAGAGAGAGAGAGAGAGAGCTCTCTCCCTCCCAGATGGGATGACCACTCTTCCTGGACCCTGAAAACATATGTGTAGACACCAAAAGCAAGTCTCTATGAGATCTAATAGGGAACTTATAAGCAAAAGAATGTTTTCAAGGGTGACCATCTTGGATTTCAAGATGGCCAACACATGCCAGACCCAATCAGCCATCTTCATTGTATTCCTTGACCTTGAAAACCTATGGTTGGACACCAAAATCAAGTTTCTATGATAACAAATTATGAAGTTATGAGCAATAGAATGTTTGGAATGGTGGCCATCTTGGATTTCAAGATGGCTAACACATGCCAGACCCAATCAGCCATCTTCATTGTATTCCTTGCCCCTGAAAACTTATGTGTAGACACCAAAATCAAGTCATGGCATTAAGCAACCATTACTCACTCACTCCAAAATCAAGTTTCTATTATAAAAAGTAAGAAGTTAGACTGGATTTAAGATTTCTTACAATAACAGTCAATTCCCAAATGGCCGCCATCTTGGATTTCAAGATGGCCGACACATGCCAGACCCAATTAACCATCTTCATTGTATTCCTTGCCCCTGAAAACCTATGTGTAGACACCAAAATCAAGTTTCTATTATAAAGAATTAAGAAGTTATGAGCAAAAGAATGTTTGGAATGGTGGCCATCTTGGATTTCAAGATGGCCGACACATGCCAGGCTCAAATAGATATCTTCATTGTATTCCTTGACCTTGAAAACCTTGGTGTAGACACCAAAATCAAGTTTCTATGACCAGTAATAAGATAGTTATGGGCATAAATAGGTTTGGAATGGCGGCCATCTTGGATTGTCCAATATGGCGGCCAAGATGACCGACACGTTTTGGGCAACATTGGTTTTCATAATCTATGTGTCCTGACGTTTCCGAAAATGTATAGTTTTCACTTTCTCCATCAATACCCTACAGGGGCAACTTCATGTACATAAGAACCCTGACTAGGAGGCAAGAAATGAGGGACGAGAGGTGAGAGATGAGGAACGGGAGGTGAGAGATGGGGGAAACGAGATGAGGGATGAGAGGCAAGAGATGAGGGATGAGAGATAAGAGATGAGGGACAAGAGACGAGAGACCTCCTCCCTCACACCCTCCTCCCTCATACCCACCTTCTCCCTTATACCCGCCTTTATACCCTCCTCCCTCACACCCTTCTCCCTCACAACCACTTCCCTCATACCCTCCGCCCTTATACACTCCCTCCTCATACCCTCTGCCCTTATACCCTCCTCCCTCACCCCCTTCTCCCTCATACCCACCTCCCTCATACCCCCCACCCTCATACCCCCGCCCTCACACCCTTCTCCCTCATACCCTCCGCCCTTTTACTCTCCTCCCTCACACCCTTCTCCCTCACAACCACTTCCCTCATACCCTCCGCCCCTATACCCTCCCTCCTCATACCCTCTGCCTTATACCCTCCTCCCTCACCCCCTTCTCCCTCATACCCACCTCCCTCATACCCCCCCCCCCCCCCACCCTCACACCCTTCTCCCTCATACCCTCCGCCCTTTTGCTCTCCTCCCTCACATCCTTCTCCCGCCATACCCTACGCCCTTATACCCTCCTCCCTCAATCCCTCCTCCCACACACCCTCCTCCCGCAGATTGGCCCCCTCAGACCACAGATACAGGATGTATCCTCCCTCAGTCACCCTTCCCTCAGACCTCCCTCAGACCTTCTGCCCTCAAAACTTACAGATTTAATTAAGTCAGATTCCAAGCTGAATTTAATTCTGTTCATGAAGAAAAGCTAATACATATATGAGTCAGATTTTCAGAAAATGTACAATTCAACTTCACCAACCTTCTCAAATAACCCAAATTTCAGACGAAAATAAAGTTCAATTTACAGTTCAACCTAACCAAACAGATTGCTAGAATCAATACAATACCAAATATACTCGAATTTACCTAATATGGACTAAATTGCAGCTTAATTTAGCAGAATTTACTAAATGCGTAGAGCCTCCCATTGTACATTTTCTGAGAATCTTACTCATATATCCTCCGTTTTTCATCCCTTAATCCATATTTTTTTTTAGAGAATATCACTTTTGGATTTTGGTTTTGGATTGGAAGAGGTTACTGGAGAACGGTACTGGAGGAGGTTATTGGAGGATGTATGGGAGGAGGAATTGGAGGAGGTTACTAGAGAAAGTTACAGGAGCAGGTACCGTAGGAGGTTACTATAGGAGGTTACTGGAGGAGGTACTGGAGTAGGTTAACTAATTACTGCAGTAGGTTACTGGAGGAGGTTATTGGAGGAGGTTATGGGAGGAGGAATTGGAGGAGGTTACTGGAAAAGATATTGGAGCAGGTACTGGAGCAGGGTACTGGAGAAGGTTACTGGAGGAGGTACTGGAGTAGGTTACTGGAGTAGGTTACTGGAGGAGGGACTGGAGAAGGGATAAGGGGAGGTTACTGGGGGAGGTACTGAAGGAGGTTACTGGAGGAGGTACTGGAGGAGGTACTGGAGGATGATACTGGAGGTGGTTACTGGAGGAGGTACTGGAGGAGGTATGGGAGGAGGAATTGCACAGTGCTGCACTCTAGAGTGCTGCGCAGCACAATGCTGCATTCTGATGTGCTGTGCAGCACAGTGCTGCACTCTAATGTGCTGTGCAGCACAGTGCTGCACTCTAGAGTGCTGTGCACTCTAGAGTGCTGCTCAGCACAGTGCTGCACTCTAGAGTGCTGCGCAGCACAGTGCTGCACTCTCATGTGCTGTGCAGGACAGTGCTGCACTCTAGTGTGCTGTGCAGCACAATGCTGCACTCTAGAGTGCTGTGCAGCACAGTGCTGCACTCTAATGTGCTGTCCAGCACAATGCTGCACTCTAGAGTGCTGCGCAGCACAGTTCTGCACTCTAGAGTGCTGCGCAGCACAATGCTGCACTCTAATGTGCTGTGCAGCACAGTGCTGCACTTTAGAGTGGTGTACAGCACAGTGCTGCACTCTAGAGTGCTATGCAGCACAGTTCTGCACTCTAGCACAATGCTGCACTCTAGAGTGCTGCACAGCACAGTGCTGCACTCTAATGTGCTGCGCAGCACAGTGCTGCACTCTGTATGAATCTGTATGAATATGGGGATGCTGCTTGGTGTGATCCTTAAGTTGAGGTACCGATGAATATATATCTTAGGTATTCCAGTGCACACTAATTAATGATCAATTAGCGCTTACATGCTAATTGATAATCCAAATGTTGTGATTAATGATGATCATATTTACTTAGTGATAATTGATACCCAATTATCACCTTGATGCTGCTAATTAACAAAGAATAACTCGGAACTAGATGGATCCTGTCTTGATCTTACAATCGACCAACGGTAACTGATCTTTATTTTCGGGTACAACATACCTGTCAGGTGTGTGCCTGATCTGCGTGCGCAGCCGTGCCCGGCTACCAGCTCTGGCATCCCGTGGGGAGGTCCAGGCGTTACGTAACCTTACGTATCACTGCACTCCAATGTGCCCTCCTCCAGCACCCTCCTCCAGCACCCTCCTCCAGCACCCTCTTTCAGTACTCTCCTCCAGTACCCTCCTCCAGTAACCTCCTCCAGTACCATCCTCCAGTACCCTCCTCCAGCTCCCTCCTCCAGTACCCTCCTCCAGAACTTAAATTGCTCCAGTAGCTTCCTCCAGGACCTCCTCCAGTTCCTCATTCTGTACTCCTTCCAATGCTTTCTCCAATAACCTCCTCCAGTAACCACCTATACCTCTCTTCAGTAACCTCCTCCTGTAATCGCCTATACCCCCACCCCACTCCAGAACCTCCTCCAATAACCTCCTCCAGTAACTGCCTATATACCCCAAGCCACCCCACCCAAGAACCTCCTCCAGTAACCTCCAATACCCCTTTCAGTAACTGCCTGTACCCCTCTCCAGAACCTTCCAGAAGAATGAAAGGCAGAGAGAGAGAGGGGAGGGGAGAGCAAGGGAGAGTGGTGCAGGAAGAGATAGATCATGGAGAGGGGCAGAGGAGAGAGAGAGGGGCATAGAGGGGCAGAGGGAGAGAATGACAGAGGTGGGAGAGGGGGCAGAGAGAAAGAGTTAGGGGAGGGGGAGAGAGGGCATGGGAGGGCAAGATGGATCATAGAGACAGGAAAGGGGACAGGATGGGGGGGGGCAGAGAGAGGGGGGCAGAGTGAGAAGGAGAAATATCAAGAGATGAGGGAAAAGAGGTGAGAGATGAGGGACAAGAGATGAGGGATGAGAGGCAAGAGATAAGGGATGAGAGGTGAGAGATGAGGGACGAGAGGTGAGAGATGAGGGACAAGAGATGAGGGATGAGAGGCAAGAGATGAGGGATGAGAGATAAGAGATGAGGGACAGGAGATACACTGATAAAACTGGTTATGATAAAAGGGGAAATAGAGATAAAAGTAATGGTACAAGTAATGGGAGGTAGTGTAGGTAAGTGGAGGTTGAATTTATATAATGTGTGGCTATCTAGTACAAGGAGCTTCAAAAGCTTCACATTTTCCTTCTACACCAGGAATGAACGAAACAAGGCTACAGATATAACATCTTATCGGAGAATACGATTGAAATAACGAACACTAGGAGTACTACTCCATATCATAAATGGACCTCTCTAAAAGACAGTCAATATCAAAAATTAAATTACCTACTAATGATGTTTTACTTCATGATCAACGATTATCGATGTTAGTTTAAGTTCTCTTTATCACTACATTAACCTTTGTTTTAATGGGCCACCAGGAAGACCACTACTGTGAGGCTTAGCGCCCTATTCCTGATTTATGTATCAAATACGAAGTCGTGAATAAAAATTCCATATATATATATATATATATAACATACACATACATACACATATTCATACATATATAATATGTATGGGTCAGATTTTCAGAAAATGTACAATTGGCAGATGTACACATTTAGTAAATTCTCCAAAATTAGACTGAAATTTCGCCAATACTAGGTAAATTCGAGTATATTTGGCATTGCATTGATTCTAGCAATATGTTTGGTTAGGTTGAATTGTCTTTTAAACTTTATTTTTGTCTGAAATTTGGGTTATTTGAGAGGATTGGCGAAGTTGAATTGTACATTTTCTGAAAGACTGACTGTATATTACATATACACACATGCATGCATATATATGTACATACATACATATACCTGTATACATGTGCGCATACACACATACAGTATATATGTATATTGTATACTGTTATATTATAGGGAGCGATGGAATAAGAAGGTCCGTTCACAGCAATGACTATTATAAGAATGTTTATTAGAACTGCGTTGGTGGGTGACGCGGAGGTCACCCACGTGACTGGGCACGCAGGCCTGTCACTAGGTGAGAGGGGGGTTACTACCCAATACATACATACATGTCAATATACAAGAGTAATACATAATAAAAGCGTAAAATAAAGTAGTAGTTAACCTATATATAGCATAGCTCCCTCCTCTCTTTCCAGATCAAACATTAGTTTGATCTAGAAGACAGTTAATAAAGAACATAATATTTTATTTTATAATTCACAAGAAATGTTAACGCGGGTACAGTTTGCGTTGCAATACTGCGCGGCGGTAACAATCGAGCTCGCTAACCTACAGCGACTCGCGCGCGACTCCAGTATCTGGGTCATGTGACTAAAATATATCTAAATGTCTAATCTATACGAATCTTTAGGCACGCGCTACCGCGCGAGTAACCTAAAACCTCAAAAACGAATAGAATAGGTGAAATCATTAAAACATTGATTTCCCAGGTACAAATGGCGTACTACCCATCTATACGTAGGTAAAACATATCACAAAATACAAATTTGAACGGTTATGACCTCGATACGCCTCCCCAAATTTTCGCAAATGGGCCTAAAGAAGGTTTTAATCAAAGAAAATTCATAAATAGAGGACAAATCCGGCAAAAATACAATCGTTCAAAAAATAGTACGAGAAAAACAAGACTTTGTGGCCGAAACATGGCAATAGCTGCGCTTTTCCGAACAAGAACACAGTAGGGAACGGCTTTTTGAGAAGAGTATTGTTATATCAACAAAAACCAACACAAAACTTCAGCTCGCTGTATCGGAGAAGAGTGATTGTTATATCTTACTGCCAGAACTTCAACCCTGTGATTGGAATAAGAGTCCCTGTTATATTCACCCTGATCCCTAATCCCTAGATACAGGCTTAGTCCTCCGCCTTAAATTGGTTGTTACTTCTTTTCACAAAAATAAAGCACATACACACAAGCACAGTTCGCACACCAAACAACATAAGTCCAAATATAACCTTATTTACCCCAAAAAAAAATTCGGCACAGTACAGTGCCTAGGCGGCAAGGTAAGTTACCCCTCCCTCGCCATCTGGCGTGAAGGAGAGAATACCCAAAAAACTACGACTATGTGGTTCCCGCCGCTGCCAGGTGCACTCGGAGGTGCACTCCGAGGAAGGTTGCCCCGACTGCGCCTGGCTTACCTTAAAATTCCAGTGGAAGGATGACACTGTCTCCATTCGACTACAGCAGGTGGCATACGAGGTAAACTGCATAACTGGTACGAGGCCCTACATAAACAGCATTTCATCATACGGTGCCTAATGCAGCCGCAGTGTTTCCAGATCAGTTTCAGAATAAACAATGCCACTATAACTGCCAAGATGATGGTGGCCCAGTCTGTGTGGTCCATTTCCTCGAACCGAAACCTTGGCATCTTGCTTTCCCTGACCTCCAGGGCTGGTACTCGGTCAAAGTCGTGGATCCGGTATGGTTCCAGCTTCAAACGAGTCAGGTTGAGGGAATGGGCTTGGGGAAGCACGCAGAGAAAGCCAAAATACCTGTTCAATTTAATTAAAATGGTCAGTGCCACTGCTAAAGCTAACGTAGACATAATAAGAGATGTCCATACGATCGGTGAAATAGTATTCAAGTGATCGTAGGTCAGGTGAAGCTTTTTCCATTTTGATAGTTGCTTAGTGTCGTCATTCAATAAATCGTTAGCCATTTGGATTACATTTAGGCCGCCGTCAAGAATTTCGTCCGGCACTTTTTCAAAAGCTTTTCTCAATTCTGCCCCCGTAGGAAGGTCTAATTGAATGACTTGGTTATGCATGGAACTAGCTTCAAGTTCTCCAATATTCAGTTTAAATGCTATGGCCACTGGTAAATTGAAACCTGCCTTTACTGCTAGTTTTAGCTGCTATATTAGCATATCTTAGTTGGATTTCACATCCACATGGTAGGGATACGACAGAAAAAACTGACAACTTTAAGGTTTTACTAGGCTGTCCTCTGCATGAGACCATACCTGTATCGCCTCTATTAATCAGTATATGCTTATCATTTTCCAAAGGTATGTCTGAGGAATGGCAAACATTTCCTGACTTGGATTAAATCCTCCCATTTGTCCACCATCGTACATATCACCTCCAGTTGGGTTTTGTGGGAATTGTCCATAATATTCCATTGGGTTAGCCTGTGGATAATTGTTCATATTCGGTTTCCCTTCGCCAAAAGCTTGTTCCTTTGCTTTTGCCTTTTTTCTGGCATGAGCCTGCGCATCAGCTTGGGCCTGGGCTTGAGCTTGGGCACGCTGCTTTGCTTGTTGTTGGGCCTGGGCATCGGCTTGTGCTTGGGCACGCTGCTTGGCTTGTAGCTGGGCTTGGGCTTGGGCGTCTGCCTGTGCTTGGGCACGCGTTTGCGCTTCTTGCTGTTCTTTTTGTTTCTGAGCAGCTAATTTCTGTGCCCTTTCTCGTTCTTCATTTTCACCCTTCTGACTCTTTCTTGATCTATTCGAAGTTGTTTAACCTCGTTAAATTGCCTGTTCTTCTCTATTTCCTGGGCTAGTTCTGCTGCCTCTGCTTTTAACTTTTGTTGCTTCAATTTTTCCTGATTTAAGGTATCGGCTAGCTCCTTTTGCCGTCTTTCTTCCCCTTTTTCCAGTTCTGCTAAAGCTTTAAAATCGTACAAACCAGAGAAACGTTCAGTAGTGTCAGCCGAAGTGATGTCTGTAGACGAAGAACTATCCGATTCTTTAGCAGATCGGTAGGCAATAAAGCTATCGTCCTGGGAATAGGTAGGAATTGTAGTTGGTTTGTTCCCACCTTTCCTCAAAAATTCCACTAAATCGTTCTTTTGTTGCTGGATAGTAGTCTTGAAAACTGGAGAATACACGTCTGAATCCGATTGTGGGTCTATTTCAGACTCTGACGAATGCTGAGGTGTAATATTTCTCCTAATAGGTGTACGTTTAGTGGCCCGCAGTCCAAGTTGCTTCCTGTAGTCGGAAACTCCCTTGTAGTTTGGGTTGCTAATTCTATTGGATCGTTTGGGTAACATGGTACATTTTGGTAAAATTAAAATGTCCAGTTAATTAACTTTAAAAAAGTTTTTAGGAACGTTTAGGTTCTCCACCAGATGTTATATTATAGGGAGCGATGGAATAAGAAGGTCCGTTCCCAGCAATGACTATTATAAGAATGTTTATTAGAACTGCGTTGGTGGGTGACGCGGAGGTCACCCACGTGACTGGGCACGCAGGCCTGTCACTAGGTGAGAGGGGGGTTACTACCCAATACATACATACATGTCAATATACAAGAGTAATGCATGTCGGCAAATTGTAGTTTAAGTCACCGACATATCGGCTGACTTATCGGCCGACTTATCAGCCGACAAAGTTCATTATGCGCTAAGTGGAAGAGCAAATTTAAACTGGGAAAGCAATGTCGGTAATGACAGCCGATATTTACAGAAATTTACCGATGTTTTTTTAGAATTCATTTCGTGCCCCCGAAAAGACGGCCAATAAATATAAAAGTCGGCCGACGCGTCAGAAAGCTTGCCGACGCACTTACCGACCTTTTTAAATGTCGCTATACTAATTCTATGGCGATCATCCGACTTTTCATCCGATTTGTTGGTAGTTGCATATGGCTTTCCATAATAAAGACCATTTTAAGTTTAACACCCCTCCACAAGGCTTAGAGTTGACTGGGCCTTGGCGACCTGGCTTCCGTTCCGTTCTGTTCCGCCCCGCCCCGCCCCGCCCCCGTCCCGTCCCGCCCCGTCCCCGTCCCGTCCCCCGCCGTTACCCGAATTCGGAAATTTTCCCGTGAAAAAAATGTAATGTGCGGGACGGGACGGGACGGGACGTGTTAGCGGTTCGGCACAGAACGGTAATTGTCGCCGAACTTTAGGAGGCTGTCCCGTCCCGCCACCGATACAAGTGGCCCCGTCATGAATATTTCTATAGTAAATGTATGACGACATCCATTTTTTTTTCGGGCGGGCACGGGACGGGACGGAACGGAGCTGAACGGAACGGGCCGCGATGTACCATTCTCGTCCACCGTAAAAATAAGACGTTTTTCTTGTCCCCACTTTTAATACGCCTTTTTCTTTAAACGTAAAATAGCCTGTGCTTTTTACCATCTTCTGAAAAAGCTAAACTTCATGTACAAGATGTTTAGCATGTGACTTTTAGTATCTTTGGAAAGAGTGCATTTAGCGTCATGAAGAAATAACTGCCACAGACTAGATTCGAACTCCAGACCTCTCACATGTGAACCGAACATGCTGACCTGTATACCCCAGAATGAGTTGGTAGATTATGAATAACATAGCATGTCGAGGGATATTGTTTATTATTTTTCACCCACCCCCCCACACACACACTTTATTTAAACATCTCTTCTCTTGTCAAACATAGTATACGCTCCTATAAAACAATTATATCTTTACTATTTGTCTTCTACCACTTCGGGACTTCAAATTATTGTTCCCTTCAACTTGTGTCAATCGATCCATATAAATATATAGCCCTGTTAGTGATGTAGGAAGCGGGGGGCGGCGGGCACAGGGGCCATGCCCCCACACACACACACACACACACCATTCAAAGAGACGGGGCCAGAGTATGGTTTGCCCCCCTCCACACACACAGACACCATTTTGCTTCATATCAATTTTCGAAATGCTGAAAAATGTGACCAAAGATTCCACTTGATGTAGAATGCCCTCACTCATGCAGTAATATAAAATGCCAGTTAAGTTTAACTACACCGTTTCAGCCTTTGCTGTGTTCTCTTAACATAGAGCAGGAGAGAAAGGTTTCTTCTATTTTAGAAGACTGGAACTAAACCACACTGATACTATTGCCATATTCATTGGGAAATTAATTAGTGCCAACAGCTGAGTTGTGAGCTTGGCATATGAATTATCAAAAGAAGTACAGTAGATCACAACTTTGCAATAAAATAGTGATAGCAAGTACCCGTGCTACACACAGGATTTGCTAGTGGGACAGTGGGACCCACAACCACATCTCTTGTGGTTCCCTCTCCCGCCATCTTTCTCTTTTAACTTCTCTTTGTAACTTAGTACCTATATCACCATTCATAACTCAAAAGCAACCCTTTTAAGATTTTGTTTGGGTCAATGTTGTGCAACAGAGATAGATTCAAAGGCAATGTGAGATACACAGTGCACCAGACAGAAACAAAGTGAAATGATGGGGAATGGAATTGTGCAATATTATGATGTGTGAGAAATGGTAAATTTGAGTCTTTTACAATAGAAAAACAGATTTGTCATGTCAAGTTAGAAATTAATTTCTGAAGACACAACTGTCAACAGTAAACCACTGAAAGACCTGTAACAGTCACTAATACTAATGTCTGCCTTGTCATGCTGAGATTCTCGATAATAGTGACATATATGAGGAGGAAGAGGAGGAATAGGAGGGAGACAGGGAG